>OW028727.1:717388-2041249 GCA_932294345.1 Pandemis cinnamomeana | reverse complement strand
TTTCGCGTTCCTCGTAGAACTTCTTATACATACTATCCTTCTCGCTCTCAAATAAATGACTATTAGTGTGAGCGGAACGACACGCAATGAACGTCGAAAATTGAATTTCGAGGTCTAAAGCCATTCCGAGGGCTATTCCAAAATTCGAAATTCGAACTTCATATCGTACCGTCCCTCTTACACTCCTATATAAATGACTGTTACTTTGAGCGGAACGAAACGAACTTCGAATTCATAACCTTTGGAGTAGTCTTTCTGATGGCCGTTGAGCAGGTAGGCCTCCAGCAGGACGAAGCGACAATTGTCAGGGACAAGTGTCATTCTGTTTACATTACAAACTCGACGAGAATCTACGCCGGTTTCGTATTGACCGTACATTGCAATTGGAATGGTCACTTGTCACCGTATTGTCTAATTGGTGAAATAGGGGCCTGGTAAAGACAGCGTCAATCCAATGGCATGGATGAAACGGTCAATATCATTGTAATACCAGTGTATATCAAAGGTCGAAAATGGCCTAAACTGCTTCGAGAAAAGGACAGTACGGCCTTGCCGCTTTTTTTTTTTTGCTCGACTTGGCGGGGGCACTACCGTGCCCCCAGATATAGGATCGTGGATTTCAAAACAACAGGACTCGCTGCGTTTCGCATCAATATTTCTCGGATCACACGTTAATATTGACTAAAACTAAAGAAAAAAGTGTTATACTGCGCCTGGCGGTTACGGCATTTCTAATTCGTTTCGTGTACCTATATAAATGATAAGAACAGTCGGCAGCCGGTTGAACAACGCCTTATTATGCGAACTGCCAAACGAATGCCATTTCATTCGAGTTCGAATGCGATACTTATCGATAGGTTGCGTCTACGTTAACAATTAAATTATACTCATAAATGTAGTCAATGCGTTATTGTAAACGCGATACTGTGTTCATATTATGCATTTTTATCGTGAAATATCCACCTTAAAGGTCGTTTACATCTACACGAGATTGTTTCGTTCAAAATGTTAATTTTATCAGTGCATTATTTCAACACACGGGTTGGAAAAGAAACGTTGTTTTTGATACGTATGTAGGTGTTATTTGTGATGATTTCAGCAAATTCAAGTACATTCAATATTTTATTATGAAATTAGTCTTTTTGCGAGGTCGTTGACACTCGAATTTGCGTATAATATTCATAAACAAACAGGTTTCGACGGCAAAATGACTAATCAAGTTAGGGAGGTACAAAGTCAAGTAGGTATACAGACAACCTAATGCACCATAGTAACCGATTGTGCAAAGGATCACAAATAGAAATCAACTAAGATAAAGAAAGTTATGGTCGAAGTTATCTTCATCAACATACCTATCAGCGCAGAGACAGCTCACAAGGATAAAAGTATAATTTGGAGCCTAGATAACTAATAACGTTAGATTAGACTGTATGGACTAACTTTCCTTTGCCTTCTCACGGAAAAAAGGGGGACAGGGACCATTAACCAAAAAAAAGACCATGGTTTCTTTTTGTTTTTTTTTATTTATTTGTCACTTAATGCCGTCTGTCAAATTCGTACCGAGTGTCAGTCTTGTCAGTCCGGAATCTTATCAGTTAGAAATTTAAACTGTGTTCACGAAGTGTTTCCTCAATAATTCCAGCGTCAGCGCAGAATGTCAAGAAATAACAATGCCGTCTGCTCCCAACATAATGACCGAGCTCCGTCTAGTCTACCCTGTCAGATTAATTGACAGCTCCTCGCAGTCGGCTATTTCCGTACAAACCACAAGAAAAAAAACTAGCAACGCACGCCACGTGAAAATTCAGACGCTTCACGCACTAAAATAAAAACCACCACAAAAATCTACGCGAAAAACCACCGAGATCGACTCGCATCAGCGTCCGACGTAACCTCAAATTTTACAAAATCAACAATGGAACATGCGTGCGAATGTTGTTAAACAAACAATTAAATTATATTCTACGAAGCCTAATCAACAGTTATCAATCTGTTTTGTAAAGAAATACCGACGCATTCCGATCTGATAATACAAAACATGATACACGAAACGTAGTGCTAAACTCGGCCATTTTCGACTAAACCCTACAGTCAACGGTGATATGAGCGTGTCAAACAGCGCTCTAACGTGGAACTTACCCTTTCCACGTCGAGGTCGGTTCCTGTGCACAGTCTCTTGCCACCACTTCCGTTGTAAGCCATCGTGCACCACAAAACAAAACACAAATCACACCGAAACGCGTTTTCTTACAACAAAACTCCGTAAACCACTGATTCGAACGGCGGTCGCGGGCAGACTGAATAAGACTGATTGAACGAATGGAACTCATGAACGAACGGCGCGAACGAACTGCGGACGGCGGCGGCGCGACTTTTGTGTTGCCGCAGAGAATAAAATGTGCTACTGTTTTGTTGTAATTGGAATTTCGACATAATTATTGGAAAATAATCACATAAATATAGAAAATAGTGTTAGTTGTTTAAGTGCCTTGGGTTACAAGACTTTCATAAGTTATTTTAGAGTGGCACGCACTATAACATTACAATTGCTTGCATAGAACGGAACGGCCGTCCTGAGTTCAATAAACCATTACTTGTCAATACTAATCAGCTGATAATTATATTTGAGTATTTGTTTCTCGAATTTCCACTGAAATACTGAAGTATTTTCACATGGACGAATATATAGACGAAGAAGAAATAAAAATAGAATATAATGAGTCCTTTGAAACAGACCCTTTATGTGAGAAAATTGATGCAAACCCAAACGCAAATTACGATTTTCCAGTTCACAATATTTCTCTAAATACTCAGCAGAATATGGTAAGTTCGGTTTAAGACCCTCGCCTAAATTGAATCTAGCTTTAGCTTATAAGCGTTCATACATGAAATGGTTATATATTTAAAAAATGCAATTGATTAGTTAGGAGAATGTTTATTAAACAAATATTTTTGATTTATTGCACATTTCCTTTACTCATGCAGGCGTTTTTCCAGGGCCAGGGAATTGGCAATGATTCACCAATTGTTAGCTCCCGTTCTTCCGTCATTGGTTTAGAGTTCGAAGATTTAAATTATGTAAGTAAAGTAGTAAACTTAGTAACCCTCATAATAATTTAATTGGATGAGAATCAAAACTTTTTTCTTAAAAAATTATAGGAAGGATGAACACATGAACTTTTAAATTTTTACAGGACTCTCCAGAAACGCAAATAACGTGGTACAGAGAAATAGATGAAACTGGCAAATATGTGTGTAAATTTTGTGATCTCACATACTCAACAACACAAACTGTACGGCACCATATCAAAACAAAACATCCGGAAAGCGCAAATACTTTGAAAAACATCATCAGAAACAACAAGAGAAACCGTAAAATAAAATGCCATATATGTAAGCAACAGTTCAAACTGATCGCGAATTTAAAAGAGCATATAAAACAGCACTCGCATAACTTACTCCGTTCCTGTCACAAGTGCCTTGCAACTTTTAACAACGATCAAGAAATGATACAACATCTGTATCATGAACACCAGAACATATTGAAAACACAAACATACTCCTGCCTTGTATGTGGATATCAAACTAGAAAACTATCACATTTCAAACAGCACAAAAACACCCATTTACCAGATAAAAAACTTAAATGTAACTACTGTGATTATTCTACGAACTACTTACCCAATTTGAAAATACATGTACGCATACACACTGACAATAAACCATATGTATGTAACTATGACAATTGTGGTTACCGCTGTGCAGCGAAATCGGCGTTGAGAAGTCATCAGTTGAAGCATTATCCGGAAGATAACATGCTGTATTGTGATAGGTGTACTTACAAGACTGTGTATAGACATTCCTTGAAGGTACATATAGAAAGCCATGACAGAAATAGTTTACGAGTGCTTCTGTAAGAGACTGGTAAAAGATTGCTTGTTACAGAAAGAGCTTTGCTAGCTAGAACGATTTATTGCCCCCGAAAACCCCTGCATTTCAAATTTCATAAAAAAGGTTGGAGCCGTCTCCGAGATCCAGATTATATACATATAGTATACAGAAATTGCTTGTTTTCCTAAAGGTATTAGATTAGATTAGATTTATAGAATCGGTACTTAAATGAACTCAGTGACGTTACAAGTGGGACACAATATTAGAAGCACCTAAGTAAATAAAAAGATTGTATATATTTGAATTTTTTTATTGACTACCCTACTTTTGTACAAGTTATCTTACATTATGTAACAATAAAACAACAGAACATACAAGTTGAATGGTATGGGATGTTACACTCATGCACTAAAATTCTGCCTGTGAACAAGAAGTATACACTAGCTAGTTTCAAATAATTTTCGTTCGAAAATTTAAGTTTTATCATGTATTTGATTTGAATCAGAACTTACTGAACTTGTATTTGGTTATTAGTAATTGTCTTGTTATAATAATTAAAAAATCGAGCCTTTAAACTTCTTTCGCCATTTTCTTACGTTTTATAGACGTCATATAAATAGATCATAACATCATACAAGTCCAACTTCCAGAAAGAAGTCAATCCAGCTCTGAGCAGCAATTGGTAAGCTATGCTACATCTTTTGTTCCAAAGACAAGACAAGTCTAAAACCAGTGTGTTTACATTCGTGTGATCACAGAATGGCATATTTTTGCGTTCATTTGCTTTGCCCATAACCCATAACAGAAACAATATTATTTTATTACAGGGAAAGAAACTGAATTGCGTACCTACCAGTGGAAACTTTACACTACTAATGTGATAATGACTTACTATACATCTGCAAAAGTAACTATTAAGAAATTATATGAGATAATGTTACACAGAGGTATGTTATTCAGTTTCTTTAACCATACCTAGACATTCTCACCACAATGCAACCAAAAACTAATGATTTAATAATTCATCTATTTAAACACTTGAAATATACTAATATAATTTAAATTCAATGTTTGTCAGCAAAGCACTGGTTTGAGTGTTTTCTATATAGATATATGAGTATTATTGAGATATTAAGACCATTACTGAAACATGAAAAGGTGAGGAAAAGAAAAATTTAAAAATTTAAATGATGATTTTGCATAGTGCCTGTTTTGCATGGATAGTGTGCTATCTTGTACTTTTCATATTTTAATTGAACATTTACCAAGTCATTTATTTGTGTTACATGTACTGCCCATCAGTGGGGTGTGGGCGTATGTCCGTCCACATAAAAGTTTCGCGTCGCTTTTGGAAGCTGCAACTCCATGCCTTCTAAATCCTTAGTTAAGGTTATTTGACAACCTGAAAGTCAAGAAACTTGTGAAAATAAAATGAGTCTCCATAATCTATACTGTGAGAAAATAAACACCATTTTAGTCTCTTTTGCTGGAATAAAATTAATTTTATGGATTAAAATATAAATAGACAAACAAAGCTTCAAGTGTGCATACATATCCACACATTTTTTTTTTCTGCACAGATCAATTCTTTGTGTACATAGGTAAGATAGTCTTCCTACTAATATTATAAACGCGAAAGATTGTAAGTATGGATGAATGGATGGATGTTTGTTACTCTTTAACGCCAGAACGGCTGGACAGATCTAGATGAAATTTGGAACATAGATAGATTATAGTCTGGAATAACACATAGGCTACTTTTATCCCGGAAAATTGTGTAATTCCTGCGGGATAATGATAAACAAATTCTGTGCAAACGAAGTTGCGGGCAACAGCTAGTCAATTTATAATTTCTTTAGCGGTATGCGGTAGTTTACCTAATCTTGAATTTTCCTTTAAAAATGGTGCCATATCCAGTAAGTCATCCTCTTTCTCTTCAGAAGCTGGCAGGTGGTCCAAGAACTTATCATTTACGTATACATGGCAGGTAGTGCACGCCAGCGATGCTTCGCAGGCTCCTACGACACGTTATGTTAAAAATTAGTCACATTCTGTACTATGCAGAATAATTCAGAGACATTAATTACATTTATAACAAACCTTCCATTTCAATCCCATATCTATGTGCTAAATACAACGCGTTGTCTCCAACTTTGCCTTTCACTGGATGTTTTTTGCCGTCCTTGGTTACATAAATAATATTTACACTAGAAAAAATATTACGCAGAATTACATACAAGATTTTTAGCTCGATATTATTCAATAGTTGCACAATAAATTGTGATACTTACACTTCATCTTCAGACTGAGGGTCTTGCCATTCGTATTCGCCGTGCGTAAGAGCTGCAAATGAACATTTAATAATAGTATTTTAACAACAAAATAAAACGAATTGTATAAATAAAATACAAATGGTAAATCACCAGGAGTAACGTGTATTCGCCTGATTTTCAAGGGATTTGACGCTCCTAATACTTTTAAATTATGACCCAAAATACAGCGCTTAAAAACCGCCTTGAACATTGTGTATTTATGAATTCATTACTTAAAAATATAACAAGTAAACAAACACAGAGGTTATAAAATTATTGCAGGTTTCCGTCACTTCCTTCCAGGCATGTGACATTTATGAGACGTTTGCTCAATCTCAATGAATTAATTTAATAAAACTTTTTAAGGCTGCATTTTACATACTATTTACTATATCAAAAAAAATAACACGAAACAGAGGTTAATTTCTACTAATGTAAAAGTTTCCATTCATCGTTACTACAGAATAAATAAAGTTTTTCAAAATATTCGATTTTTCCAAAATGATCGGTCACGCTTTGCGTTAAAAGATTTTAAAAACGCCATAAGGCTTTGCGTAGATGTTGTAACACTATATTTTTCCCCGGAGTTTGGGGAAATTTGGGGTTATAATGAGGCCAAAAACGCAAGTTGGATTGAGTTGTTGTATGACAACAATACAATACAATACCTGTTTATTGAACATCACATATAACAACCAAAACAGAAAAAAGGTATACAGAATATTACAAGGTAACAATATGACAACCGTTACAGAGAAATATATGACAGCCACCACGAGCGTTTTAAGACCCAGTTATACAATGTTACATATTAAGCAAACCTTTACGTTGCCATAGAGGAACCGACCGAGGGAGATATAATAAAATAAAGTTCAGGGTGCAGTAGGTATACTGTTGTGATTTTTAGTCACACACAATTGTTATATAAGTTAAATTGTACATTAGTAAAGACCAGGCGGGGCGCACACACACTTAGTTAACATGATGTAACTGCCTGGTTGGTGCTAGGTGACTAAGTTCGTTTGCGCCGTTCTCGGGTGTCGCAGGGAAAGAATGCTGATGCGACGAAAGCCGTTATCGCTGTGTCGCCACACATACAATACTTTTTTACGAATTCTTACAAATTATCATCAGCTTGTATAACGTCAGGGAGTTTCACAGTAGAACGTAGGCCTACTTCTTTATGAAACACAAAATTTATTTAATTATGATTTGTTACTGAATATAAATTGTTGTACCTAACTAGAATGTTTGTGCGATGTAGGGATACTTACTTTTGTGGCAGTACCTCTACTGCCACTGAAAACTAAGGTTGCATGTAGGTAAATACATATATATTTCGCACAGACTTGGCTATATTACACTTAAGTAGCGGAGTAGCAAGGTTCCTTAATGTTTTTTGTTCATGCAAAGTGACGCCTGATTCAAATTAGAGAGTAGCACTGTATAATTTCTACCCTTGATTTATCTTCTTTGGACAAAATGTAATGAATCAGGGTATTTTTTAACAAATTTTCATAAACAGGCAAACTTTAGAATATGTAGGTGAAAGTGGTAAATAAATTCAATTTTATAAAGCTAGCAACACTGCTCGGCAAACGTCATGTATTCTTGAAAAACGTCAATAATCGCAAAAAGGCCATTTTGGCCACTTTTCATAATGATTTACCTATTTTATTTTAAGGTTATTGATTTTTAGCATAAAGGTGTCGGCTCATAGTGGAACTTAGTTCATATAATTATTTGTTGGGTTATTACTATTTTAATAATGTTTTAATATAATTATAATTGTGACTTAGCGTTATAAACTTAAGTTTGAAATCGTGAAACGAAGAATGTATAATATTATGGAGAGATAAGTAAGTTCTTATTGGAATGACGTGGTCGTATTCGCTTTTCATAACTTTCTGAACCTCAGCGTAATATTATTAGCAGCATTTTGCTGATATTATGCTCTGTAGAGTGTAAATAATGAGTTTAGTTGCTTATTTATTTATGTTGGATTAAACCTGTATTATTTAATTGCCTAACAAATTATCATAACGCGCTGAGCTAACGGGACAGCAATCTCTACATCTGTACTGTGCCCCATTGATGTAAGCAGATAAGTTAGTTTTGTTTTTAAAATGCTCTAAGATGCACTTGATTATTTGTTTCCAGACTAGCATAATAGATTGTGTTGACTTTTGTGTCTAGTTTGATCTAGTGTACTTAATAATGTGATTGAATTATAAGTTATTAGGTAATTGTTTGCCTTCCTATTCATATAAAAAAAAAAAAAAAACATTGGTTTCTTAATGGTATTTTAAACCACACATTTATAAAGTAATATTAACTTTCAGATCCAATAATCAATAATGTCAATAAAGAAGGAATATATTAAGCTAGAAGATATTAAACCTGATCCAGACAAAATAAAAATAGAATATGAGGAACGAAAAGATCCAACCTCTTTTCTCCCTGAAGAGCCAATGGTGTATGAATTAAAAAAAAAGAAAAAGAAAAAAAAGAAGCATAGACAAGAGGATCCGTTTAAAGATATAGAAGAGAAGACACCAGTTCAAGTGATCAAAGCGCTGGAACCTGCTGATGATGTTGTGCCAAGTCTCGACCCTGAAGTTTCTATTAAGGTGGAAAATATAGAAGTGGAATTAGATTTTAATGATGTAAGTTTCACTTTTATTCCAATAGCTCAGAGACATTTTAGAATAGGTATTTGAGGCAGTGTAAAAAGTTGCACTATGGTTCCATTATGATATCTGTACACAAAAACATTGATCTGGCTGTAGAGTTTTTGTTATATGAAAATTGTATTTCATACCAATACTAACATAGTAATTTTATTTACCTCTGATATAATTGATGGGGTCTAAACATGTCTCACTAATTGCATTATTACAAGCTTTTTATTTTACTTTGTACTTTTGTTATTGCAATTTGCAAACAATTTTTGGACACTTCTACCACAGGGATTGATTTAAAATTCGCTATACATTAACAAAAAAATATTCCTGGAGATCTTTGTTTCATATTTTGTTACAAAATTTTAGCCCACTTCCAGTGACATTAAATTTGGTAGATGTACAGATCTCCAACGCTAGATCTGCAATGCTAGTGTTAAAAATGAAATTTTTACCAAAACACTTATTTTATTTTCCAGTTTGCCGAAAATGGTGGTCTTCTACTAGAAGGCCCTCAAAGCGAGGACAGTCAAGAACCAGAAGTTAAAATCGAGCAGCAGAACCATGAAGCTGTCATTCTCACTTTTGAAAATATTGTCAACGACAAAACGGTCCTCGGTTATAGCCAAAACGTAGGCCTCACAGCTGCTCCTAATCACGTCTGCAAGATATGCCATCTAGTCTTCCAGAGTCAAAAAACTCTACGCATGCATCAGAAACGAAAGCATCCTGTATACAGAAAGAGTTTTAAACACATATGCGACTATTGTGGCATGGCGTACGAAATGAAAAACAGTCTCGTCGCTCACATTAAGAGAAAACATGGCCCCAACTCGTCCGCAGACGACAGAGAGGAGAGAACTTGCGATATTTGTGCGCTGGTCTTCAAAGGGATGACTAGATTGAGGATGCATATGCGAAGAAAGCATGGCCTGTTCGAGGATACATTTCACCATGAATGCCAAGAATGTGGCCTGACGTATGATAAGTATAGAAGTCTGATTGTCCATATACAAAGGAAGCATTCCAAAGTTGCCAAACCTGCTCCTAATCAATGGTTCAACTGCCCGTTTTGCCCCAAGGTCTTCACAAAACGTGAGACTTATGCCAGACATGTGCAAAGAAAGCATAGGATCAATGATGATGGTGTCCAAGAAGATAATATTACAGATGAAGCTTTAGAAAGCTGCGTGAACAAAGACACGGGAGAGATAACCTGCAATCAATGCCCACTAGTCTTCTCATCATTAAACTTTTTAAAGTTACACATGAGAAGAAAGCATAACGCTTTAAAAGAAGACTTCAGATTAAAATGCATGATTTGTAACCTGTCTTACGACAAAATTGAAAGTCTGAAACGCCACGTGCGAAGAAAACACGACAACGGAGCACACTGTGAAGTATGCAATAAGCAGTTTGGTACGAGAGAGATGTATTTAAACCATTCTCATATAAAAATGATTCGGGAATGCTCTATTTGCGGCCTAATATTCGCATCGCAAGCCGGCCTAGGAAAACATCTGCGGTGCACCCACAAAATAGACACCCCTAAGACTGTATTTTGTAACATTTGTAACGAAGGGTTCCACGATAAACGTCAGTTGAGACCGCATTTGTTGAGAGTGCATTTAAAAGTTTCTTACACATGTAGGTTTTGCTTTAAAGTTTTTAAAGCTAAAGAGAGTTACCGGCGTCACATATTGTTCAAACACCCAGGTACAAGTCATACCACTGCCGAGCAGAAATGTGAGCAATGCACAGAGACTTTCCCAGATGAGTTTGAGCTCAGTCGCCATGTCCACGCGGCGCATCCTAGAAAACTACTAGACACTGAGATTTCTATGGTTGAAATCAAGAAAGAAAACGGTGACATAAAAGAAGTGTTCCAGTGCACAAAATGCCCTGAGAATTACATTGTGTTTGAGCAACTTAGGTTACATTACGAACAAAATCACTACAACGCTCAGGATACTCAGTGTCAGATTTGCGGCCAAATCTTGCCAACAAACGAGCTAGCCAAGCATATAAAGCAGGAGCACACACCTGATACAGTCATGGAATGTAAATATTGTGAGTTCAAAACCACGATTAAAGCCAGTATGACACAGCACATGTTGCGGCATAAGAACGCGTCCACAATACACTGTGAATATCCTGGGTGTCGGTTCAAGTCTTTCTACGAAGATGCGATGACGAAGCATAAGAAAAAGCATGTGGATCAAGGTGTGAAGTTGCAATGCAGCCGATGCCCATTCCAGACTATGAATAAGTATATATTGAGGTATCACGAAGAAGCACATGTTACAGGGAAAAAACGATACTCTTGTGACCAGTGTGATTATGCTACCATATTACCAGCAAACTTGGTGCAACATAAGTACAAGCATTCCGCAGTGAAGAGGTTTAAATGCGAGTTCTGCCCGTTTGCCACAAAGTATAATACGTCGTTACGTTTTCATGTTAAGAAGAAACACTGTGATCTCCCGTCGTTCAGTTAATTTTTTATGTTGATAATTTATTAAAATGTTTGGTGTTACTTTGGTTTTTTTGTCACCCTCACACACCAGGTGGCAGCTGGAGCGGATGATGAGGCTGTATTAAGTACTAAGTACATCTGTAGGTGACTGCGCCTACATTCATCATTTATACTATCCACCTACGCCTTGTGTAAACAAAGGCAAGCATTGGTGGCAATCAGGCATTCGCAACAGCCTCAATGATGTGGGTATCCCGCATTGGGAGTATATTAGAAATAAATATTGGTAGGGTTGGCTAAGTATGTAGAATCTACAAACAATCATTTTCTTTGTCTCATGTGTCGTTGCTTGTCTGTCACGAATAGTCACGATGAAATCATTCATCTCTTATAACGAGTTTACAAAAGTACTCAATAGGGCTGAATGGCACTTGAATAACTTAAACGATTTTCAACCTTATTATCATGGCATACATTCGAATTTGCTAAGATAGTGAGAAAAAAATTACATGAAATCAACATAAACAGTTCGTACTTGAACGCACCTGACGTAAAATGTCAAGTGTGTTCTTTGACTGTCAAAGTTGCTCGTTTTTCGTCGAGTTTTCATCGAGATATTTTTAAATATTTTCATAACAATAGTAAAAGTTATTTATCGACATCGGCGTGATAATAAACTACTTAACGTTAATGATTAGTTGATTGCGTGAGCTTATAATTACTGTGGATGCACCAACCTAACGCTAAAAATAGCCGTGAGTGAGTGAGGCGAGGCACTGCCAATGTTATCAAACAAAAATTATTCTAGATTATTATGGAAGAAATCTCGCCTAGCATTTTCGTACATTTAACGTCTTTTGTTTAACTCGTGCAGAAGTCATATTTCTTTGTTAGTTCGTGCTCATTTACAGACATTAACAATGGATTTATTAAGTCTGCCCGTCGTCATGATAGAAAATATTCTGTCGTATTTGTCTTACGACGAAATAGCGAAGAATAGACTGGTAAGCATTTCCATAATTTAATAACTGCACGAAGCATGTGGTAATTTCTGATTAATTTATTTACATTCTAAATCTTCGAATTTTAAGCAAAAAAAAGCGTAAAGTGATCAATGATCATGTTCAGTAATTCGGTTGTTGTAAAATATTTAAGTGTAGTTTTAAAGTAACTTAATAGTAACTATTCGACACATTTTACCCAATCTTGGGCATACACACTTCTTTATTAGAGGCTTGGGCTTTATTGGGCTTTAGTTCTGAATTTTCTATTGTTGTGTATTGTCACGCGGTAGACGGTGACACTTGTAAAAAGTCGAATCAAAGATCGATAATCGACGACTTGCCGTAAGACCCTAGGTGGCACATCACTAGTCGCGCTTAATTAAGTATAGTTATACATACGGAACCGCGGCCTCCTATAAAAGCTCGCGCGCGCCGTAGGGATCCACACTCTATTTCAAATCTTCAGAATAAAAGCTACGAGTACGGAATCCCCAGTTATATGGTGAGTAAATTAATTATCATTGTCTAAGTGCTCAAGGTGTCTTATTGTATTTTATTGCTTTTTATTCTAAGTGTAATTTCAAATGTAAATCATGTTAATAAATTAGGTCTAAGTGTTTCGTCGGGGCGCGTTGACCGTAGGGCCAACGGCCTCCAATTTGAATTATAACGTAGCTTCATTTTGAATTTAACGGCGAACACAGACTGTTCAACCTTATTCAAATTCGCCTATTTGTTCCTAAGTCTTACTCGAGGACCTAGCCGACTCTTTGACGCACTACCCCTGGTGGACGTCGAAGAGCTGCCTGGGCCCTCGTCGTAGAAGACCGCCTCTGACACCGAGAAAATTACAGGGACCCAGATCGGGGCTAAATTAAAGCCTGAAACTGCTGAGCTGCATAACGCACATCTCCACTACCCTACCGGAAGACACGCTTCTGCCTGTGGACGACATCCTGACCCAAGGCTCGCCTCTACTGCGACCCTCGCCTTCGGCCCCTTCTGCGCTGGCAGCGTCGTCCTCACCTTCGTGTCCGTCCAGGGGAGTACTAGTGCTCCTTGGGCGTGTGTGTGTAAAAAGAATAAGTCAATAGTGCCGTTCTGCCCTGAACTCTCTTAAAAAGCTCACGTTATCCCTGAGACTACGTTGTTCTTTGGATATTGTAAACAATAAACCTCTGTAAAGTTCCATTTGTTTCACTGAATAGCCAAGGAGCGACCCTACACTAAAAAATATTCACGAAAGGTGATAGTCGGCGCCCAACTTGGTTAGTTCAGTTCAGTTCTTAGCACTTTTTCTATACGCGCACTAGCGGCACCCATTAGTTCAGTTCAGGTCTTAGCACTTCTTCCGCACACGCACTCAAAGAGTTGGCTTCGGTCATTTCTAAATACTTTTATACTTATTTATTGTAAAATCCGACTATTGCAGTAACAATTCGTTCGCTGTCTGAGCTCGGCTTAAGAATAGGCTCAGCCGTTTTCTCGTTCGGTTACGTAGAAGTCGTAAAAAACGTTGTTCCTGTCGGTAACAAGTGGTTATTTTCTAAATTTTAATTTAAATTAACGTAAACAAACATTAAATTCACTAGCAGTAATTTGAAATCAACGGTTCCTAACGTATGTACTTAAATTTAAAATATTAACGGTCAAATATTTTAAATACTGAACCGTTAATTTAAAATCCACTCGCGCTTGGCACATCCGCTCGCGCCCTAATTATTCGAATCAACGGTTCCTTCCGCACCGCTCCGTTGTGTTAGCAACGACCGCGCGCTCTCTTTCGCACCCGTGTGCCTAGGACACTTAGCAGATTCAAATACGCAAGCGTTAACGGCTCGATCGCGACCAGTGTCAATTTAAAATACACATTAACTACATAATAACTACCACAGTTGGCATTTCAAATTTATAACGAACCACTCAATTATCTAACAACAACCTTAATTAGTTGTACCGACAAGAACATTAATTTAATCAAATTTAGCATCACTTCTAGAAAACTTTAAACTTAACTTCAAACAACTCGCGATTTTTAACACTTTACTGCAATAATCGAATTATTTTAGCACCTTACCTATACCTGCGCATACTTTGAGCATTTAGACAACTAACTACAACGCGCTACGTGTTTCAATAGCAGGCTAGCCATTACAACTGAGTTGACTACTTAACGTTCAATTCTACCAACGATTAATACGACTCGCAGCCATACGTTGCGGCACTTAGGGTAATACGCGTAAGTCGCACTTTCCTTCAACACTTACTTATCGATCTACGGTTCGTCTTGTAACTACATTTCAATATTTTAAAATTATAAACGCACCTTAACGCGCACACTTCGGAGAACAGGTTGAATAAATTCTAATATCGCGGGTAACTTACAGCTTTTAGTGTACTAAAAATGGCACATCGCAATATTAAGTATTTATCGCTACAAAAAACAGAGTTATCTTATGAGGTGGCTATTCGCGGAACTACACCGGCACTTACAGTACAAGAATTACGCGGTCAAATAGTGAAACTAGCACCCGGTTTACCGGCCCAGGATATATTAGAATCGGGACTAGACCCCGTCGACGACCTAAAAGGCGTAGCAGAAAGTTTAGCAAAAGCGCAGTCAAATTTAACCCTAATCAAATCAAAGTTTGACGATAATTTATTCGTGCGTACAGACAATTTGTGCAGTCATATCTACCATCGTCTTAGGAGAATAGTTACTACTACACCCGAATCGGAGGCAGTATTGAAATCATGCTTAACTAGCTTTCAAAATGTATCAAAGGAACTAGCTACTATACGTGCTAAGTTTGATCAAGATAGTGAGGAAACCTTTTTGGAAAGTGAGGACAACCTAGAACAATTGAACACTTCTTCTCATAGTTTCGCGCAACCACCACCAAATATATCAGTAACATGTGACCGCGGCATAACCTCTGATTTTGCAAAACTTCGCTACAGTGGAAAAACTTGTGTCCGCGCTTTCGTCATTCGTGTAAACGAATTTCTCTCAGCTAGGAAGATTAAACCAGACAAATTCCTTTCTTACGCGACTGAGATATTTGAGAGCGAGGCCTTGTGTTGGTATAGATCGGTTAAAGATAAGATTACCACTTGGAACGAATTGTCTAAACAACTCGTATCCGTATTCTCACAGCCAGACTACGATTATAAATTAAAGGCGGAAATTCGCGCCCGGACTCAAGACGACTCCGAAAACATAACAATTTATTTAGCTATTATGCACGCAATGTTTTCACGACTAACTGTACCTATGACTGAAGATGATCAGTTAGAGATTTTGTTGCATAATATTAGGCCCTGTTTCGCGGCAGTATTAGCTACAAATACTTCAGTGACCACTATAGATGAACTCCGTACCGTCTGTCACAAATTCGAACTAGTTCAAGCTCGAATGTCTAGCTATAAAGAGCCACCGCGCCCTACGGCAGGTACACTAATCCCTGAGCTAGCTATAAATAAACAATCACAAACCTTTTCACATCAAAATAGGCATTTTGATAGGTATCAGCATCCATCCTCGGGTAACAGCGCTAATAAACATAATTACACTAACACTAAACACCGATACCCGGTGAATATTTTGTCACAAGCACCACACACTAACAATAATAAATTTTGTCCTAGGTGTAAATCTAATACACACACATTAAGAACTTGTCAAGCACCACGGACCTTGTTGTGCTTCAAGTGTGGCAAGGTGGGGGTGAAGTTCCCAGATTGCACTACATGTAATAAACACATACCTAGACCCACTTCGCAAACAAAAAACTAAGTTCGTGGCGAGGACGTCGTTACATTAGGAGGGCTAATAAATGGTCACAATGGCTGCATTTCGTTAACACTTTTTTTAATTCTTATAAAGTAACGACGATCTCGCCCCACTCACATAAACAAAACAATTCGCAGCAGGACTTAGGGCCGCGCGACGCGCGACCGTTCATAACTATCTATATAAACAAACTGAGAATTCCACACTGCTTATTGGACTCGGGGGCGGCCGTAACGGTGCTTGGCAAAGATTATCATAACACATTACTTACCTATGGGCATACCATGCGTTTTGATGATTACATTAACATAGAGGCGGCTGCTGGCCGGCGCTTGCGTAGTATAGGATACTTTGACCTCGACATAACCTTTGAGAATCAAACTCACTCTATAAGGGCATACGTAGTGCCCGAGGTCAATAATTCTGTCATACTAGGGATAAACTTTTGGCGGTCTTTCAAAGTTTGTCCTAAATACGTAAGTGCTTTAGCGGCAAGCGAGACCGTCACTAAGCATCCAGACAGAATTATTCGACCTCAGGCACTGCATTCCTACACTAACCTCACAGAGGCTCAGCGCGTGCAGGCAGATAATATTATAGGACAGTTTCGCGACATCTCTTACGAACAAATTGGTCTCGGCCGTACTAACTTAGTTGTACATAACATTGACACGGGCACTACCGAACCAATTAGACAACGTTCCTACAGAATGTCACCGGAGAAACTCAACATAATAAACGAACAGGTCGACGAAATGTTGCGTCTGGATGTTATTGAACCATGCGAGAGCGCGTGGTCCTCGCCAGTACTAGTAGTAGGGAAGAAGGACGGCAAACCTAGGTTCTGTCTCGACAGCCGTAAATTGAACGCGGTAACTAAAAAGGACGCGTACAGTCTTCCTTACATATCTGAGATATTAGACAATCTTAGGGACGCGAAATTCTTAACTAGCATTGACTTATCGAAGGCGTTCTGGCAGATACCTATAAATGAAAAAGATAAGTGTAAGACAGCTTTCTTTGTACCATCACGTGGTACCTTCTCGTTCAAAGTGATGCCCTTTGGTTTGACGAACGCACCAGCTTTACAACAGAGACTAGTAGATAGCCTATTTGGACCTGAATTCGACAACAAAGTATTCTGTTATCTCGATGATATAGTTTGTGTCAGCGACTCCTATGACAATCATGTAACTTTGCTCCTAAAAGTCCTAGCGAAGCTAAAACACGCAGGTCTCACTATAAATTATGAAAAGACACAATTCTTTAGGAACTCATTAAAGTACTTAGGCTACGTGGTAGACGAGCAAGGCTTACGCACGGACCCAGATAAAGTAGCCGCGATTCTAGATTACCCCAGACCAACAAACACAAAGGAGGTGAAAAGATTTCTAGGCACCGCGTCTTGGTACCGTAGATTTGTTCCTAATTTTAGCACATTAGCAGGCCCACTAAATTCCTTGACTTCACTTAAAAAAAATGCACCACCATTTGCATGGACAAACGAAGCTGAACAATCGTTTGTACAACTCAAGTCTTGTCTAATTAGTTCTCCGGTCCTCTCTTGCCCGGACTATACGCAACCATTCGAGGTACACTCAGACGCAAGTAATTTAGGCGTAGGATCAATGCTCTGCCAAACTATTAACGGTCAAGAACATCCAGTCGCATACATGAGTCGTTCCTTGTCAAAGGCGGAACGAAACTACAGTGTTACAGAACGCGAAACCTTAGCCGTCCTAGTCGCACTCGAGCATTGGCGCTGTTATCTCGAGAATGGTCGCACATTTAAAGTCTACACTGACCATTCATCTCTAAAATGGTTTTTATCTCTAAGTAATCCTACAGGCCGTTTAGCTAGGTGGGGAGTACGACTATCATCCTTTAATTTTGAGATCTTACATCGACGCGGCAAAGACAACGTCGTTCCTGACGCCTTATCTAGGGCCGTGCCAGTGTCAGCGTTAACACTTGCAAACGCGCATCTCACGACAAAGGACAAGTGGTACTTAGATCTTTACAACAGCTGTACTAACGCGCCACAGGGTTTTCCTAACTATAAAATAGTAAACAACTCCCTCTACAGATTAACGAAGTCTGACACTAGATTTGCTAACGAGTTCACATGGAAGGAAGTAGTACCAGAGGAACTACGTCACCAAATAATTAGCGAAAATCACGATGTACCTACTGCGGGACATCTAGGCGCGTTCAAAACCTACCATCGTTTGGCTCTCAATTATTTCTGGAAAGGAATGTACAAGGACGTGTCTAAATACATTGCGTCATGCGACACTTGTATAGCTTATAAACACCCAACTCACGCTACGCTAGGTGAGATGGGTCGTCCTAAACACTGCTCACGTCCATTCCAGGTTATCTCCTTGGATTTCATGGGTCCACTAACTACTACACGAAAGCAAAATAACTACTTACTTGTGGTGACATGCGTATTTTCAAAATATTGCCTTTTGTTTCCTGTACGTAACGCGACCTCAGCTATAGTCATTAAGCACCTGGAAGACTCAGTTTTCCTCACTCATGGTGTCCCTCAAACCATATATATGGATAATGCTACTTATTTTACCAGCCGCGAGCTGAAATCCTTCCTCGATAAATATAAGGTACCTAATCAGTTTCTTATAGCACGCTATTCACCTCATATTAATTTGACAGAACGTTATAACAAAACGATAATGACTTGTGTATCTACCTTTGTACAAAACGACCACAGGTCATGGGACATTAATCTGCCAAAAATACAATTCGCTATAAACAACTCCATAAACGAGGCGACGGGTTACACTCCCGCTTTCTTAGTACACGGCAGAGAATTGGTAACGTGCGGTTCACACTACGTCGATAATGAATTGGGTAATGAACTACTATTCTTACCGCGCGACGCCTATGCGCAAAACGTAGGATTCCTAGCAGAAACATTCGACAAAGTCCAGCACGCGCTATACAATGCACATCAGAATAGTATTAAGAGGTATAACTCACGCCGTAAACCAGCGCACTTTAATGAAGGCGATTTAGTATGGAAGCGTACATATTTCCTCAGCGATAAGTCCGCTAACTTTTGTAAGAAATTAGCACCGAAATTTGTAAAGTGTAAGATCATTAAAAAACGTTCACCATTAGTATTTGAACTACAGGACTTATCTGGAAAGAATTTAGGCGCGTGGCATATTAAAGACATCAAATTAAAACCAACAGGTTAATTACTCGTAGATAGCGTTCGGCCCGTGGCGGAGCCGCAGCGCGCAATGACCTCATTGGTCGGCGTCCGCGATCACTCCTCCCCCTTGCGCCGTCGCAATTATCTCGCATTCCGCTAGTAGCAGCGCAAGAGCAACACGTTCCGGCCGCTTAAACTAAAATCTAATCACTCGTAGCGACCTCGTAACGATGTTTACATTCCGCGCGCTGCTACGCAACCATGATACTTGCGCTAACTTAGAGGCAAGAAACCGTCGTGAAACCCGCGAATGGTCATCTCACATGTATGAATCGTCTGTTTTAAACTAAGCCTAATACCAGTACTACTGACTTCTGTAAAGTCCCCTACCTAAGCTGTATTCAGGAACCGAGCGGTGTTGGAAACTCGAAATCATAAGCCTTATTCCACCTGTTTACAATAGTACTACGGGCGGCCGGTAACCCGAGGACAGTCGTTATCTATATGTGTAGTTAGATCTCCTTTCCATTACAACCTTTACCTAGGGGTCGGAGTAGGCATATACTATTGTTCTATCTCTTTTAACTTGTAGAAGTATGAATGATGAGCGTGAGCGTGAGGTATGATAGATAACTCCTAAGTTTTAATAGCCGAAAATCAACTTAGGTTGATTTTCTCACCGGGAAAGAGGGGAATGTCACGCGGTAGACGGTGACACTTGTAAAAAGTCGAATCAAAGATCGATAATCGACGACTTGCCGTAAGACCCTAGGTGGCACATCACTAGTCGCGCTTAATTAAGTATAGTTATACATACGGAACCGCGGCCTCCTATAAAAGCTCGCGCGCGCCGTAGGGATCCACACTCTATTTCAAATCTTCAGAATAAAAGCTACGAGTACGGAATCCCCAGTTATATGGTGAGTAAATTAATTATCATTGTCTAAGTGCTCAAGGTGTCTTATTGTATTTTATTGCTTTTTATTCTAAGTGTAATTTCAAATGTAAATCATGTTAATAAATTAGGTCTAAGTGTTTCGTCGGGGCGCGTTGACCGTAGGGCCAACGGCCTCCAATTTGAATTATAACGTAGCTTCATTTTGAATTTAACGGCGAACACAGACTGTTCAACCTTATTCAAATTCGCCTATTTGTTCCTAAGTCTTACTCGAGGACCTAGCCGACTCTTTGACGCACTACCCCTGGTGGACGTCGAAGAGCTGCCTGGGCCCTCGTCGTAGAAGACCGCCTCTGACACCGAGAAAATTACAGGGACCCAGATCGGGGCTAAATTAAAGCCTGAAACTGCTGAGCTGCATAACGCACATCTCCACTACCCTACCGGAAGACACGCTTCTGCCTGTGGACGACATCCTGACCCAAGGCTCGCCTCTACTGCGACCCTCGCCTTCGGCCCCTTCTGCGCTGGCAGCGTCGTCCTCACCTTCGTGTCCGTCCAGGGGAGTACTAGTGCTCCTTGGGCGTGTGTGTGTAAAAAGAATAAGTCAATAGTGCCGTTCTGCCCTGAACTCTCTTAAAAAGCTCACGTTATCCCTGAGACTACGTTGTTCTTTGGATATTGTAAACAATAAACCTCTGTAAAGTTCCATTTGTTTCACTGAATAGCCAAGGAGCGACCCTACACTAAAAAATATTCACGAAAGGTGATAGTATGCAGTGGATGTAAGCTAGCAGTGTTGATTACTTACCATCAGAAAATTCACTTGCTTGTTTACCTTTGTAGTATATAAAAAAATGTGGTCATTGTTTTTTAGGGTTTTAGTTTTGTGTGCTACTGCTGGGTTTAAACCTTTACAAATACTACATTGCAGAAGAATATTGATCTATTTTCAGGTGTGCAAGTTATTCAATGAGTTGTCAATGCGGATGCTCAATCGAGGGTTCCTCATGATCGAGCGCCGCCACTCCCAGACGCTCAAGAATGTCAAAACGCAGCTGCCTCGGAGAGAGTCTGAACGGAGGTACTTGATGATCAAGACATTCATTGTTTTACAAAGACCTCCCCCTTAGAATGCTACAATGAACTGGCCTTCACTTTTGTGATGTCGGTTCACCAAGTGAGAGTCCTGTCTTCCGGTTTCCTTGGTCTCCTTTGATTGCTGCTGAATAACCTTTTTCACCAAACAGTTATTTGTTCTGCTTTCTACCTTACTACGCATCTACAACTATGTGTGTGTAATGTTGTGAGTCTGACAGTCACCCTGTTTTCATAAATTCAAAGTTTGAAGTTAAGTATGTACTGGTAATATTTTATTTTTGTTACGACAAAAACGACACATACGTAACTTATTTGCAATTTAAATTGACCCTCCCTCAGACTTCACGTACCCCCGCTCTAGATTAAGCCCTATATACTGTGCTAATAGTGTATCATCATTCTAATTCCGATCACACAGATTTTAAAGTTTCAGCGTTTAAGCACCAAAAATTGTTAGGGCCTTGTTTTCTCTTAAAAATTCATAAGTGTTTTGTATTTCTATTTCAGATATCACCCATTGGCTCGCCACTGCGACATCCTCACGTCGATAGAGACTCGCATATCAATGCTAAATATGACATACTCCAAGTTCATTGATACGGGAATGTGTTGTTTTATACCTGGCAAGGTGAGCAATACAATTTTTGTTCAAAACAGGGATGTTGCGAATATTCGCATCCGCATCCGCACATGCGGAACATCCACATCAATTTCGACATCCGCATCTGCGTCCGCATCCGCATAAATTGATGCGGAGCTGAAGCGGATGCGGATGTGTAGCAGGTCGCGACATGAAAGAAAGGCGAGGGCCCGGCGAGTGGCCCGTGTCGACCGCGCGTGCTGATTGACCAATAGGAAAGTGGTATTTTTGTTTCGGACTTCGGTGAATCGGTGACGGTGACGCGGCTCGCTACTGTTTTGTTGTGACAACTGACGAGATCTGACTCGCGCTACTGTGTTTTTATAACTCTACCAACCCAACACTTAAGTTTTTTATACAGATCCGCATCCGCGGATGTGAGCCTCTTAAAATCCGCTTCCGCAACATCCCTGGTTCTAAAATACATCATCTATCACCGCTTTAATTCTTAGCACGCTACCAAACAACCTGCATACTTTGAACCAAGTATTTTGAGCCATTGCGTGCCTGCGTGCATTAATTTCAAAGTCTTATGTGTGTATTAATACGCACCCGATGCATTGTCGTCAGGTGATAGACGAGATAAAGCGAGTGCTTCTAATCGCGGAGACGCAGAAGTCACCGCCGCGCGCGCACGAGGTGTTGCAAGAGCTGCGCGACATCTCCAGCATGGCCATAGAGCACTTCGACGACAAGGTGTCGCCCGCGCTGCGCCAGCGCCTGCACGCCGGCAGCAAGCCGCCGCCGCCGCGCAGCGCGCACGGTACACGCGTGCCCACCCGAGGGACTCTAAAAGACAGTGGCGTAACTATAGGGTGGCACATACATACACATACATACACAAATCACGTCTTTATCCCTTACGGGGTAGACAGAGCCCGAGGTAACAGGTACCTACAGGCCACGTTTAGCAAGATTGTAGGCGTACCTATAGGTGGAAAATGGAATCAAAATAGTGATGGGTTGCTAGCCTCATCGCCTATAACATGATTCCTATGATTTTCGCCCATTCCCTTGATGGGCTTTTACCATCTGCGCGGGTAGAGAAGCAACTGGTACATTCTATGTTTTTTCTTTGCTCCCAGCCCAGCATGGAAGAGATAGGTAGAGATAGGGTGGCAGGGGTGGCAAAATGCCAGGGGCCCCGAACTGGCTTGGTTTAGAGCACAGAAGGGACGCTGATGCACTTCTTTATATGTATTGAGGAATGAGCCCCATCTGACGAATTTGCCACGGGCCGCAGACGTTATAGTTACGCCACTGTCTAAAGAATAACATTGTGTAGTTTTATGAAACCATGAAGCGAGTTGCTGCATAAATTGTAATTTCCGATCTTTTGGAGTTCTCCCATGAGGCTGACATAGTCACCCCTGTGTACTAAAGCCTCTTTAAATATAAGATAAAAAAAAAATGAAGCGAGTGAAACGTTTTTAGGCGTTTTACTGAAAGTTTTCGCAAAATTATTTGATTGAGGTTATTGAATTGAAATCGCGCTCTTAATCTTTAAATTAGTGATTGGAAAATGGGGATGATAAATAATTGAAAACAAAACACAAATACCGCGGAGCGCTTGTATGAATAAGTGAGAATGTAAATGCTACACGGTCAGCTGATGCGAGCTTGGGCGCCGCCATATTGGTTGCTGCCGAGCGCCTGTCACTTTATCCCCACTCCGCGGCCGACTGTAATGCGACCTTTCGGGACAGAGTCTAAGGTAACAAGACCACGTTTAGCATGATTGTGGGCGTATAGTTGGAAAGGGTAATCAGTGATGGTATCGCCACATCATGCCTAGGATTTTCGTCCGTTCCCTCGATGGACCATTGCGGGGGCAGAGAAGCAACTAGTGCATTCTATGTTATTTCTTTGCACCCAGACCAGTGTGGAAGTATTGTAAATGTGAATGGGTTTATTGACATAATAACTGACTTCGCAGCCGTGTTTGCGCCGCTGGCGATGCGTCAGGAAGTGCTCTCCCTGCGCCGGCGCTCGATTCTGAATGCCAAACTGTCGCTGTACCTCGCCACGCAGTACAAGAAGTACCACAAGCGGGTGAGTCGCCCAACCTCTTTTTTTTAACAGAGGGGAAATGCCTGGTGATACCTAGGGTGGTGTGGGGCTTTCGCCAGGACCGCGCCAGTAATATTATTATGATTATGATAGATTTTGATGGGTGCGAGTCGGGCTGCCTCAGCGTGTGGTCAAGAGCTGTGCTTCGTTTTTGGATTCTTGGGTATCGGTTAATGATTTCCTGTCAGATTCTGAGAGATACCGTTATCCGTTGGCTAAGAGCCCGACAGGGTGGGGGGAGGTGTCTCTTGACCGTGTTACCGTACAACGTTGTCGAAATTATTGTCACAAGATTTTTGAATACTGTATTTATTACTTTGACATTGGCGAAATCATCTCATCGATTGATGGGGCCATATTAAAAAAGAAAATGAAAGGATGACAATGCAAATATGGTCAATAGCAAGTATAGTCAGAAAAAAGTCATAAAATAAAATGTTTTCTTTTTCATTACACATAAACAGATAACTCGCGTATAAAAAGTCGAGTGATGCTCGACATGTTTCGGACTATTTCGTAGTCCTTCCTAGAGCGCTCGCCCCGGCGGCAGCGAAACGAACACTGCGCGCCAGCGCTCTGCTCGCGCGGCTGTTCGACGCAACTGACAGCGGCGCACAACTACCCTCGTTTTCATCGTCATTTTTATTATTGTCAAATGTCGGGCAGTTATCCGTTTATGTGTAATGATGATTAAGTCTCACGGTAGTTTCATGTTTTCTTTTTCTTTTTCAGATGATGGAATACAGGAAGATAGCAATAAGACAGCGAACACTTGTCAGGGATCTGACGAGGAAACAGAAGGTGCAAGACGCTGCTATAGGTAAATTTGTCACTAGCTGTTGCCCGCGGCTTTGTCTCTCCGGAACTTAGTACTGTCCCGAGATAAAAGGAACATAGCCAATTGATCACGAATAGTGAAATTACCTACTGGTGAAAGTTTTTTTAAGAAACCTCATTACAAGTTACAAGAAAATGTTATGTTTTATCTCCATTTGGCACAGGTGAATGTAAAAAAGGTAAAAGAAAAGAGCATTTAAATTAAAAAAAGAAAACCTTGCTATTATCAAATGAATTAAGAATTTTACTTCTTGATTTTTTATGTTTACTTTTACTGTTTTACCCGTTAAAAATTAAATTTCTAAACAACAAATTAGAACACAGAACTGCTATGGGTGGAGTAGCGGTATAGCACGCATCACGGAATGATGAGGATCCGGGTTCGATTCCCGGCCATAGTTTTACTTTTCGCATTTTTCTGTGTTCTAATTTTCAGTGTCGTTTAGAAACCTTGCTAAAGTTAAAACAAAGTGTTTTGTATTGGTTAAAAATAGCACACTAATTAACTGCAGTAAATGACATTCCTAATAATTTCACATTTTAAAATATTCCAATACAAGTGTCTGGCAGGTTGTGATTTTTTTTTTTATAAAAATTATGATTTCTAGCGGAACTGAAAAAGCGCATTGAGGAAAGCGACATTCGCTACAGCGAGCTCACCCACACCAACCATGCCGTCAGTGGGAAAGCCAAAGCAGGTAAGATTTACCAGACAGGAGATAAAGTAACAGATAGGTACTAACACAACAAACAACAACAGAAACAGATGGTAAAAGCCCATCGAGGGAATGGGCGAAAATCTTAGGAATCATGTTATAGGTGATGCGGCTAGAGTCTAGCCGCTAGACCCATCACTATTTTGATTTCCCTTTCAACTCATACGCCCACAACCATGCTAAACGGGGCCTTGAGGTCTTTTTACTTTGGGCTCGGTCTACCCCTTAAGGGATAGACGTGATTTGTGTATGTATGTAGGTATGTATGAAATATTAACTAAACAAATTTATATGGGGAGTGTGAATGGGTATGTCGGGAGGGGAAGGCTTAGGCCGAAACCGACGAGCATGTAAGAAGAGATTGATGGATGTGGATGAAGCGAAAGAGGTATGTCAGGATCGTAGCAAATGTGGAACAAAGTAGTCTGCCTACCGCTATGGGAAAAGAGGCGTGACGGTAGACGGCTGAAAGGGTATGTACATATACACAATAACGTAAAACGGGAAGTGACTTCATACTGACGACTCCCTACTGGGGATGAAAATATTTGTCATTTTATTTCAATTTTTATTTCCTCTGTCTTTATTAAATAGATTAAGTACCTATTGTTTTGTATTCGACATTGACGATCTCAGCATAAATCATTGTACATCAAACTCGTTTATACAGTAATTTTATGCTGAGAGAATAAATAAACTAAACTAAACTAACTAACTAAACATACAGCTAAAGTTTATATAAATGGCAATCGGTTATAAAAAAACTTATAACTTCCGGGTTGCCGTTTGGCATTTACGACGTTGACGTTCTTCTTCTTCTTCTTTTTATTTGTGGCGTATCAAGTCGTTGTAGCGACGACAACTTTGCCAACGTCAAAGTAACAAAAACCTTAAAAAATCTTGTGACAAAATGTCGGCAACGTTGTACTGTAATACTGTCAAAAGACCCCCTCCTCGGGCTCTTAGCCATCGGTCAATGATATCCCTCAGAAACTGCCAGGAAATCATTAGCCGATGCCCAGGGTGCGCCGGACCAAGCACTGCTCTTCCCCTCGGACCGATCCGAGAACGAACCGCAGCTCTTGACCGCACGTAGAGGTAACCCGACTTGCACCCCAGACGTTGACGTTTTAAATCATTCAACGATCATCGAGACAACTGCTTTCACAGTCAATTTGATGTACCTAATTATTTTCCCCTTTTTTTAAGTGTACGAAACACACTATGTGACGTCATTTTGCCGACACTTGACGTTTGTAACATACTCGTAACATACTTACGCTTCCACTAAAATACAAGATTTTTTTTTATATAAGAGGGGGCAAACGAGCGGACGGGTCACCTGATGGAAAGTAATCAGCATCGCCCAGGGACACCTGCAAGACTTGGGGAATCACGGGTGCGTTGCCGGCCCTTTCAAGAACAGGAAGGCTCGCTTTTTAAAGTTCTCTAAATTGTACCGCTCAGGGAATGTTGCAGCAGGATTTTCACAAATGTAATGAAAAGGGTTGTTTTAAAATTGTGCTCTCTTTTCAGCCTGAAAAAATTGAAATATTGTCAATTCGAGCAGTAGAATACCAGGAACAAAAAAACTTGTTTTTTTTAACCTTTTCGACGCCAACGACACATCGGCACCGCAGGTTCAACGCTAACGACCATACGTCCATTACTTCAATGCAAAAGCAACCTTAGTTCAATCGGGTTTAGGTTCAACTTAAGGCATCGCAATAAAGATGTCTGGCGTATGGGTGACGTCTCTTGTATTTGACGTGGCGGCGAAAAGGTTAAAATCCTATGTGATTGTGACAGTTGTGGGCAGCGAGTCGCCGCCGCCGGCGCAGCCGCTGCGCCACTTCGGCAGCCAGATCAAGCTGGACCTCTCCGTGCTGCCCATAGGCACCTCCAAGCGCGCGCACAGCAACCGTGAGACACTGTTTTACACTAGAGCGATCATCCATGCTGATGTAGGCTTATTACCTATCTCGCTCGCAATCGCCATCGTGTTCATTTTGACAGTTCGTGTATGGGCTGACAATTGGCATTGTTCATTTTTAGGGTTCCGTACCTCAAAAGGAAAAAACGGAACCCTTATAGGATCACTTTGTTGTCCGTCTGTCCGTCCGTCCGTCTGTCAAGACCCTTTTTCTCAGTAACGCGTGGAGGTATGAAGCTGAAATTTATATCAATTACTCAGGTCTACTGTCCCTTGAAGCTGTGAAAAAATCAAACTTCTAAGCCAACGCAATCAAAAGATACAGCCGTTTATGCCGCAAATTTCCGCAAATTTTCAACTCTCAAGGGAATCAAAACCTACAAGGTAGTTCCCGTGAACGCAGAATCTTGAAATTTGGTATGAAGGTAGGTCTTATAGCACAGATTAAAGAATAATTGCGAAAACCGTAAATGTGTATGTATGTCTGTATATAGCAGTGACCAATATAAAGTAACCCCACTGCGTACATTTTGCTTTGGAACAGGGCTCTGCTTACACTGGTTTTAGATATTTATAGATAATGATACGGAACCCTCGGTGCGCGAGTCCGACTCGCACTTGACCGGTTTTTTTAGTATGCTCCAATTCGAAAACCGTTTCGAGGAAAACCATCATTTATCCGATTTATCTTGTCCGATTTCAAAAATACTTCATGATTGCAGATATTTTTGTATAAGTACTTTGAACCTTTGTTTGACCGAACGACTCGGTTTTTAGACAGAATCCGGCATCGAATGTTTGCCACAAAAATGAAAAAAAAAAAGTTTGGCTATGGCAACTGTCACGTGTCACTGTCAAATCGACAAAACCATAGGCAAAGCCGTTTTTTTTATAGCCAGCCGAACCAAGGCGATTGGGATTCTGTCTCAATTCACGAATTATCAAACAACGAAAAAATATTTATTATTAATTAACAAAGCTACGTAAAAGCATAATATTCAAATTAGTTGCTTGAAATAGTCCATTTTATCAAATAAAGGTGTTAAGCTTAAAAAAAAATGAACAATGCCAATTGGCTTCGGAATCAGCTAGCTGTCACATTCATACAAGAACTGTCAAATGAACATGATGGCGATTGCGAGCGAGTTAGGTAATAAGCCTACTGGAAGCAAAGGAAAAAGAGAATGTGCCAGTTGCTTCTCTTTCCGCGGGAATGGTAAAAGTCCAGTGCCTGGTACCCATAGTACACGCTTTTCTTAGTTTGAGACTAGGTCAATTGGTGTAAATTGTCTCATGATATTTATATTTATTTATTTAATTACTAGCTTCTGCCCGCGACTTCGTCTGCGTAGAATTATACATAAAACCTTCCTCTTGAATCACTGTATCTATTAAAAAAACCGCATCAAAATCCGTTGTGTAGTTTTGAAGATATAAGCATACATAGGGTAGGGATATAGGGACAGAGAAAGCGACTTTATTTTATACTACCTATGTAGTGATTTATTGAACTTTTGTTTGCCTTCACCGAAAAATGTTCGAGATTCGAGCCCGGAATTAGACCCCACAACCGCTTGAGAAGCCGTAGGGCAAACCACTAGGCCATCACAGCCTCATACAAGAAAGACAACATTAAAGACATTTTATTATTATTTTGATTTTTACAATATTTATATGAAAGTAATAAAACAATATTAATGCAAAATATAAAACATAAAAACCTAACCTAGGGTGCCGCCGGTAAAGAGGTCTAAATAAAACAACTATGTTGCGTGACAAACGAGAACTAAACTTTATTGTTTTTTTTATATCCACACAGAAAACAAAACACTTATTCAGAATAAATCACGGAAGGGACAATAGATGTCGCTAGTAGTAACATTTAGCATAATATTAAAGTAAGATTAAAAAAAAAAAATAAAAAAAAAAAAAAAATTGAGATATAAATTCAACAAGGGGCATGGTTCAAGCTACTGGCGGTTACGTTCGCGCCGTGTCAAGGAGTACTGCCTTCTACATCCGGCCCTTGAGCCAAGCAATCCAGCTACCGAGACTCTTGTCTCCGAGACTGTCTTGAGATATTATTTTGATTTTGATTGTTCGACAGTGGTCCCGAACATGAAGCCCCGCAAGCCAGTGATCAAGCTGCCGAGCCTGTCGGGCGCGGAGCCGGCGGCGGCGCGCGCGCAGAGCTCGCTCGCCAAGATACGCGGCATCACCAGCGAGATACGACACCTCAGCAACCTCTCCAAGACCATAGAGGGCAAGCTCAAACGCACAGCCGACGGCGACGGAGCGACGGACGCTAAGAAACAGAAACGGGAATAGGTAGGGAATAGCGCCATCTATGTTTTGTTATGTGAAATTAAAGTTTTGTATCATCATAATTATTGTCATTTGCGAAAGTTCACTGCGAGATACTCATCAACGTCCCTAAGATCATAGAGCACGCTCAAGCGTTTAGCAGACTGCAGACACCGACGAACGCTCAGAAACAGAAGCGGGAGTAGGTAGGAAATGAAGTCAGATTAGGGATTAGCGCACTCTATATATTGTCTCGCGAAATTAAAGTTCTGTATGTATCATAAGCCGCTATCATAAGACTTCCGCCGCTGAACAGCCTCCGCCAAAGAGCCCTGACCACCATCTCTAATGGAGCAGTTCTGGTGACAATCTGTATTCATATCATCAGTCCACTTTATTGGTGCTTTCGGAAGCTTGGGTTACATATAAAAATAATCGAATCGATATAGATATATGCCTATAATATTTGAAGAGTTCAGATTTCTCCTCCATCATTCAATCCTGACTGTGACAATATCCGGCCATAAAGATTGCACATCGGTCTTCTTGGCTAATTTCGGCTTCGTAGAGCGTTGTCTCGCTCTAACTTAAGTGACGCCAATTGTTTCTTTCCAAAGACCTAACAGTTTTATGGCCAAAAATGTTTAGAGCTAACTTATAAGTCTCATCACTTCATTGATACCAGAATAAGCCTCATCACTTCGTTCATACCAGAGTCAGTCTCATCACTTCGTTGATACCAGAATAAGTCTCATCACTTCGTTGATACCAGAATAAGTCTCATCACTTCGTTCATACCAAAATAAGTCTCATCATTTCATTCATATCAGAATAAGTCTCATCACTTCGTTCATACCAGAATAAGTCTCATTAATTCGTTCATATCAGAATTAGTCTCATCACTTCGTTCATACCAGAATAAGTCTCATCACTTCGTTCATATCAGAATAAGTCTCATCACTTCCTTCATACCAGAATAAGTCTCATCACTTCGTTCATAATCAGATTAAGTGTCATCACTTCGTTCATACCAGAATCAGTCTTGTCATTTTGTTCATACCAGAATAAGTCTCATTAATTCGTTCATATCAGAATAAGTCTCATCATTTCGTTCATACCAGAATAAGTCTCATCACTTCGTTCATACCAGAATAAGTCTTATCAATTAGTTGATACCAGAATAAGTCACATCACTTCGTTCATACCAGAATAAGTCGCATCAATTAGTTGATACCAGAATAAGTCTCATCACTTCGTTCATACCAGAATGCCAACAGCATCCAAGAAATTAAAGTCAGATAGCTTCTGCTGGCGCAGAAGTAATTGTAGCAGATGTCAAGAAACGAGAGTTAGTTTAGGATTGATTATAAGAAGCAATATTATGTTGTGATCTGTGTAATTGTCTTAGTTATTTATATTGCGTACAATATGATACATGGATGAGACGATCAATATTATCGTGGATTTCACGTGTATCGGGACCATTTCACGAGATATTGAAGCGTATCTATATTGACATACCAGTATCTTGATAATATTGACCATAATCCATGCCATAGATACAATATTGCCTACAACTTTTTTTTAAATATTTTTGAGACGTTTCGCATCGGTGGTCCGCGCGTGACTTAGCTGAAAATAGCTCTCAGAGTGGTTTTGCTTGCACACTTTCGAGCGGCGGCTCACCTAGCACAAGAGCACGCGAGATAGACTACCCGTCTCTTTCTAGAATGAACAGTAAGATAAAGATGGGACGCGCAACTTAGCTGCTCTAGCTGTACCTACTGATGTTATTGAGTGTTGATCAATGATTCGAGATCATTACACTCGTTACTCAGGAAATTTTCCCGCGTCTGTAACTCAGTATTAAGTTTTGATGTTTCAAATTCCGCCTAGGTACATGTTACTGTCCTGTAACTGTAATTGATGATTATCCTGAAGATATATTCTAAAATTAAAAGTTAGTAGTTATATTCGAATTATTCGTGGTATACTTTATAATGTTTCGCATGTAAGTGTGTTAACCTCGTTATTTATAATTGTTATAATTATAAACGTTTTAAAATGTCAATTTGACAGTCAAGCAAAAAAATAGTTTTTACAGCAGGTTCTGATTCTGATTAATTTTTGTGAATAACTAGGGTTAGAATTTACAGTTTGCCAATAAAAATAATGTTGTAAAGCCAGTAATTTTTATTTCTCTTAACCCTTTAGCTATTTGACAGATATGCCAAAACATTTTTTTTGTAACCATTTCTAAATAGATGCTTTTTTGTTTTCTCTGTGATGGCGAATATGTTGTCTACTAATGGGTTAAATTCATAGTACCTGGATGAATGGTATTTTTTGTTGTTTTCTAAAAATTAAACCTAGCTAAATCAATTTATCGCCCCCGAAACCCCCTGCATACTTAAATTTCATGGAAATCGTTGGAGCCGTTTCCGAGATTCAGATTATATTATGTTATATAATGTACAAAAATTGGCATTGTTCGTTTTTTTTTTCATTCTTATATATTACTAGCTGTTGCCCGCGACTCCGTCCGCGCAGAATTCGCTTATCACTATCCCGCTAGTCTCATGCAAAGTCTCAGCCCGATCGGTTTAAAATTGACAAAGTTTCATACAAAGTTTCATCCCCTATTTTATCCCCTTGGGGGTAGAATTGGTCAAAATCCTTTCTTAGCGGATGCCTACGTCATAACATCTTTCTGCATGCCAAATTACAGCCCGATCCGTCCAGTGGTTTGGGCTGTGCGTTGATAGATCACTATGTCAGTCAGTCAGTCAGTCACCTTTGAGTTATATATGTTTAGACTTACTGTTGCCCGCGGCTTCGCTCCCGTTTTTTTTTCTTCTAAATTTCAATATTTTCTCACCGTTTAAACCTTCCCTGGGCTTCCTAGAATATTTCAAGGCTAAAATTAGACAAATCGGTTCAGCCGTTCTCGAGTTTTAGCGAGACTAACGAACAGCAATTCATTTTTATTTGGAATCAATGTCGATTCCAAATGACTGGAATTGTTGACTTGATTACTTATCAACGGATTCAACACCAAAACTTAATGTGAAAGCGAATTTTATTTGTGTGACATTAACAAAATTATAAAATAAGGTTTGCCAATGAAGTAATCTAGTGTGGAACTGGAGTTAAGTAATTCAGATTACTTAAGTACTTGATTACCGAGGAATCAAGATTACAGTGGTGGTTTACAATACTGATTCCAAAGGAATGGTAATCATAGTATAGTATTACAGTAATTTTGATTATCCATATGATCTTGTAATTAATTCCAAAAGTAGTTGATTACGCCCAACTCTGGATAGATTAGATAGATTTATGTTTAAAAACACAGAATACAAGATCAGCAGCATTTGTATATTGCTGTTTTCTTATTGATATAAAAATAATAATAAAAAATACTCTTGTTTTTTACTGTATCTTGACTGTAAAAACTTGTTAGGTAAAATATGTGGAATTTGAACTAACACATACTGTAGCATGCATGCTGTTTTAATATACATAGATATGTTATGTATAAGAATAAGATATTTTACTAAGGGCCTGTTTTATCACCCTGTTAAGTTCTAGTTACCTTTCCTGTCTGTTACGTAGTAATAAATAGAGACGGAATCATAGATAACTGATACTTAAGATACTTGGAACTTACCAGAGAGTGGTGAGACAGGCCCTAAGTCGTAAGGTGCAATCAGTAAGCATTGAATGTGTGTGTATGGGCTATGTTTATCGTTATAAACGTGGTGGTTATAAATGCTTGCTTTTTTACAATACTCTGCTCTATTATAAAATTATATGAGTGAAAGTTTTATTTTGCTGTTTTGTTATGTACGCGTGTTTTTCATAATTTACGGTAATTTAAAGTAAGAAAATAAGGTAACTTCTTGCTTTAAAAATTATAAGATGCGAAATTTTTATTTATCGTCGGATAAAGTCGTTATAAGTTTGTAAATAATACTTGTTTTATACTATTATAATTAATAAAGAAATAAATATATTTAAGTACCTACAATAGATTATGAGATTTTGAAGACGCAATAAAATAGGAAAAGCTGTTATTGAGGGTATGAAAAATGTTCGTGAGCAATATCATGTTTTTATACATATAATTCACTTTTGATAACAAAAACAATAGTTTACACATCATGTTTGAAGTGTCAGGTGGCATGTCACTTTAAGAACATTGTTCTTCACTTCAAACACAGTGTAGGAGCGCGATAAGCATTTATGGTGGGAGCAGGCAAAACACACTGTCGATTTACATGACACATGTTTAACTTTGATAATGTTACCTGCTGCTCGACAAAACCGGTACAAACCGGATTTTTCTGTTTAGAAGGAGGCCAGACAGCGTAACTTTTTGTTGTAACTACTGTTTAGAACTAGTGGCCATAATTCAGCTAACAACAAAGTGAGGCTGGTATAAGTACGCTTCACGCACACGCGTGCATAAGTACAAACTTATTAGTGTGCGCGAGTAACTGAGCCTCTAGTGTAAGTTTTCGCATATAAAAACCGTCTCGAACGCGTTCTCTTAAGTCTCAATGACTATGAAATAATTGGCAGCGCCACTTGCGGATCGAAACGGCAACAAACTGTTCTCATGGTATTTGACATTTTAACGCACCGTTCGAGATGTATTTTGTGACCGAAAACTTACACTAAGCATACTGGGCGTAATTACCGCCGTCACTTAGTTGGTTTCACGATTGCGTCTAGTGTTCTTGGTTTGGATTTAGAAATATGGCTAAAAGTATCGCTTGTTTAAAGGACAGTCTATTCGCTTATTGTAAGTAATTGTGTTCAGATATAAGGTAATTTTTAGCGTAGCCTAAGTGCTTATATTGTGTCGTATTTGACTCGAATGGATGTGGAGATACGTAAAATTATATGAATATTTCTTTATTGAAAATAAAGATGTAACTAGCACACGAATGTTTTATTTGTATCATCATCATCATCATCATCATCAAGATCGCGATAAAATAGGTGATTAAATAAAAGAGCTATATGTTTTCAAAAATTGTATTTCATTAACAAAAAACACTTAATCTAATTTATAAATAAGGCACATATGAAGCGAGTATTTTCTCCCACACGTCAATTCAAATGGGGTATCAAAATAATTATATATTTACTTTATTAACATTGCACTGGACCCAATTAAATATAAATTTGTATATAAATATTGCACAAAACCCGATTAAGTGTGTTAATAAAATGACATAGTCATTCGTATAAATTTGCATATACATGTTTTTAGAACCTATATTTAAGAGCATGAATTAGAGCCTTATTATCTAACGAAATCACGGTCGCTATTGCAATCACCTTTTTTCTGCCAAATGAACATTTCGACGATTCTATTTTATTTATATAAACTGACAACACTTAGGTGCTTTAGTAAAATATTTGCACCCAAGGCTAGATCAATTAACAAAACTAAAGTTAATTTTCTATAATCGGCCTCTGATCGGTATCATAACTGACTCTAAAATCGAAATTCGGAGTTGGTGTCCGTCCCTTTCACTCTCACATTGATGACTTGGTGCAAGCGGAAAGGCACGATGCGAACTTCGAATTTAGAATTTCGACCTACCCTACTAGCCGCAAGTCCGAAAACTGTTGAGCTATTTTAACATTCGTCTATCCTTGTCTGTAGTCTGAGGGCGCGGTGGGTGCACAAACAGGAAATATATGCATTCGATTGCGTTAAACAATATGGCTGCCGTTTTCATTGTCCTCGAGTGCATCAAATCTCGAAAAAACGACTAGTAACTACTCGCCATAGAATACATTTTATTCGGATAAATAAATAACAACAAATGGCAAATTTAATAGTACTTAAATCAAGCTTTACAGTTATAAATTAGTGTGTTAAATAAATGAATTGCATGTAAAACTAAATAAATATATTTAAACGAGATATTTCTGGCACTAGGCGAAGTACAGTCAGTAAGAAAACTTGTTGGTAAAATTAAAATTTAATAAAAATAAGGCAGAGGTTAGTAGTTTCTGTGGAAGTGTAGCAGTATTACCAATTCATATAACTACAAAAAATAGGTACACACAATTTTACGAATGGATAAGTACTTATTGAAGTTCTTGCAATAGCACACATGCGCCTACGCTGTCAGCAGCTGAGGTATGACTGATTATTTGTTTGTAAATGTATCCTAGGATTTTTCAGTCATGGTTGACAAATATTTTCATACATTACTCGACGTTCAAGTTTCGGCGCGGCGGTTTACTTTCTTTTTTTTTACTTACAGTGCTCAATCAATCTTACACAACTACCTGCCGAAATATTAGGTACGCTAGTTTGGTGGTTCCACTGTTATGTGCGACACCGACGACCTACGATCTTACGGTAGAGTTTAATTCAACATTTTTATGACAGTGGGACCACGAGTCCGTAACCGAAATATTCTAGCCTTCATGGTCAAATGAGCCCACCGACCATTTAGCCCGCGAGCTGAGTTGTCCACTTTTTTTTCGTAGATGACCCGCACTAATCGACTCATTCGTTGAAGTCGGTTAAAAACTTGATAAATGAGTTTCGTTGAAGACTAGGTGCTCAGCTAACACGTGGGTCAAGCCATCGACAGTAAATGAATCGGTCAACTCAGCCCGCGGACTAAGTGCTCTGTCAGATAAATACACACCATATAACAAAGCCATACAAGACCAAAGACTAGAGCGACAAGATGATCTTAGGACCCCACAAAAGTGGAAAAGTTGCAGTGCTCTGTCGGCTCATTTGACCACAAAGGAATATTCCACATTTATTTTAAAACGCCGTACCTACAAGTAATTTTGTAATAATTAATAAACGGTATCCTCATTAGAGTAGGTATCGCACGCCGAAGTTACCGAACAACGGCCAGTTAAAAACTACTAAACGGTTTTTCCAACCTCGAATTAGGCAAGAATCATAGTGTCAATGGTACGGTTTATTATGTGACGTTAAGAAAATGTATTCCATTCGACTGCATTGTACGAACTTTAAATGGATGAAAAGAGACCAATTGTTGCCACAATTACCGCAAGCCATTTTTAAAAAGAACGTTAGCTAATCCGTTGAAAGTTTTACCGGCATTGGTTTTCTGACATAATTCCTTACTTTAATGGACGCATATTAGTGCGATTTTTTCAAATTATAATATAATAGGCCTGGTATCTCTAGAGAAACTATACTCTCAATCTTAAATCGTCTCAAACCATAAAAATAAAGACAGTATTTCAAAGCGCCAGTAGCAAAATATAGGAAAGTCCTACACAACAAAGTTGTACCATTTAAACTGATGGACATGGACCTAGAGACAATTTGAACTTGATGATTTATAAACCACACTTTCGCGGTTTTAATTGTGGTCAGCATTTCTCTGTTACGTCTGTGTTCAAATTTTTAATCTTCTGTCAAAATTCACGGACAGACAACGTAACGAATTTGAATTTGGGAATCGATTAAGTTTCTTTTCGAAATTCAAATTGGTTACGTAATTTATGAAAAGAAATGTATGAAATAATAGATAACCTCTTTACCTACAGCGTTGACTGTGACTAGTAAATCAGCGGCTCTGGCAGCGTGAATGTGCATAAGTTTTTCTTGCAACAAAAGTCTCCGATGCATTGAACTATTATTATTCTGAGTCGCGAAATTCTCCCTGCAAAATGAGTTTTGCTTTTGTATGCAGCAAAAATTACGTGACTCACAACTCACAACTCAAAAATTGCGATCGTCTGGCCTCACCCTTAGCGAAAAAAAATCCCTCTGCTACGATCGTGTTGAAGTATTAAATACCCCATAAATGCTGTTGTAGCAGGCCTTCTAAGGCGCTGCCATGGTACCTAATTAAGATGAATGTGAACGCTGTCTTGACGTTTATTACAAGAAAAAACTTAAAAGAGTCTAAGTTACTAATGGGCTCCCTGACGGCAGTGTTGCCAGGTCACTTCCCTTGAAAATTACATTGTCATCCCTAAAAAGTTCCATTTTTGGCAGAAAAGTTCCGTTCTCATTTAAATCTTGGGGAAGGAGCTCGAATAATATTTGTGTTAATAACAAAAAATTAGCCTGTATTATTTTTTAGTGTGTATTTAAAGTTTTTTTACCACGTATCTTTATGCCGGGACCCCAAAAGTTCCGAAAAATGTACCAAAGTACAAAGTTCCTCCCAGGTTCCGCGGGGGTGTCAAAAGTTCCGCAAAACGGAACTTTCGGAACCAAACGGCAACACTGCCTGACGGTGCACGATACAAAAGTAGCGACTTGCCATCAATACAATGGCAAACATATCAGTGTTTAGTTTCACGTTGCTGAAGATCTTCATAGTAGATATACCTACTAGTGAAAATCCACCGGGAATAACATTTTTCACTCACACAAATGAGGGAAACGTATGTCTTAATTTAACAGTACATGTAGAGCCACCAATCTTCATCAGTATCACAACGGGCTATAAAGTCAAATTACCCATGTATGTGCGGAAAAAAAAGTATTACTTACTATATTTTGCAAAAATAGGAGCTTTTGCATATTGGACATTCGTTGCTGCGTACTTTGAAAAACCTTTTATCGATTGATCTTTGACTGATTATTAATTATTCATGATTAGTAAAACCTCTATAGAATTAACTACCAAGGGATGATGTCATTCGAGTGGACTCTCTCCAATTATCGTAAAATTAAACATCCTTATAGTTCAGGAAATTATCAGAATAGTCACCCGAGTCACCCTTCGCGAGAGCTTGCGATCTGCTTAAATACCTACATGTTTATGTAAAGTACCTATAGTAAAAAACATCTTCGTAGTTCTATGTTAAGTCTAACTCACTTTGTACTTTTTACTTTAAATCGTTATCCCAATTAACGGTATTGTTAAGGTAGATAATATGACGGAAGCACAATCTCATCATAATTATATTACGTAAATAGTGTAACATTTATGTAATACCTCTGTGTAAGCGATGAAATGTCGTACAAGTAATGCACACCATAAAAGCCTCACTTACTTTCACGCTGATTTCTCTTTTCACAAAATAACTTGCACATATTATTTGCCGGTCTAAGGTTTTGGCGGGAAAAGTATAAGTATAAATTTTGACGCCATTTTCTTAAGCGCCATTCGCGCGCTGGACTCCGACTGCAGTGCATTCAGCCACTATTATAATTAAGAACTATTATTTTACGTAGATATAAATACTTGTTAAAAATTGTGTTAGTGAGTATTGTTAATAAATATATCGGCATTGTTTCGTTTCATTTTCTACTAATGTCCTAAACGTTAACAGAATTAAAATTAATGAAATTGTATCACAAAACTTTTCACATGATTCTCAAGACTTTTCTTACTTTTCAATAAAATTTAGTTTGAAAGCTTATATTTTTTGTGTGATAAGCCTCTTTCTTACTTTCTAAACATTTTAGACAAATTATAACAGAATAAATATGTAGTGCACATAAATTGAAATAAATTTTACCGTTGAATTTTTTCTCAAGCACTTCTGAGACCAAAGCTACGCTAACTTTCAACCAAGAATGTCACATCTTGTCTATTGACTGTAGTACTAACCTAAAACACGTCAATGTTTGTACTGCAAGTGATCATACGAGATGTCAGCATGGAATCCCTCGGGGCCCGCGGAGTACCGGACCTTTTGCATCCTCCCGTCTGGTAGGAGGACGTGGTACGCCCCGTTGGTCTTGCCATCGCTCTTGGCTTCTTGGTGACCGAAGTCGTTCCCGCTTTTATGATCTCGCACTCTGTAGCCGAACTCGTAGTTTGCTGCGTAGTGAAGCTGTAAAATTAAAAATAATGCTTAATTTACGTATTGCGTCTCATATCAATAAAGAAGGTTAGAGATTGACTAAGGAAGAAATAAGTTTTTGACGTAGAGTTTGAAAATGGCAATAATTTTCTGCAAAAGCTACAGTTCCCGTTTTCTACTTTCACTTGCTAAACCTTTTAAAAAAAATGAATTATTTATTATGACATAATTTACTATTGATATTTGACCTAATATATTAAGACTTTTTAATTAGAAAAATTAAGATTTGAGTAGGTATAATCATAGGATGACGATTAACGCATACATTTTCAGTATTATTTTTGTTTTATCATATTTTTTTCGAATAAAACTACATTCTATGCTCGTCTGCGTCAATATCAGGTTAGCTGGAAGAGATCCCTTCTTAGGGATAAGTTCGCCTTTGTACTATTTTCTCTGTATTTCTGTATATTTAAAATTTTATGTGCAATAAAGAGTTTACATACATACATACAATATCAATTTAACAGTAAAATAAACAAAAGAGTTAAATTCGTTCCTCGATTAAAAAAAATGGAAGTTTAAAATTAGTTTAAATTTTGTTAAAAATACGATTATGTACTGATAATATAATTAATGTCGTCCCGGCTAATAGAGACCTCAGGAGACCCCAGAGCTGGCGCTTACCTCTCCCAGCGAATTTCTCTGGCTGTACAGAGAGGTAATGCCGCCAGTGTCTTGGGGTCTATGCCGCAGAAGGGCCTTTTAGATGGTGTTTTCTTTTTATAGTTAGGTATATTTATTTAGTTTTAAGTTTTGTATATTTAGTTAACTTTTAGATGACCCACTAGTTCGTTTGTCTGGCCTCTCTAACATAAAAAAAAAAAAAAGATTTTATCATAGTTTAATTTTTTTTGTAATTCCCCTCAAATATTAATTAAATATAATTTTTAAAAATGATAATTAGGTATGTATTATGTTTCGCACGAACCATCTTAGTTTTAGTGAGTCTTGTAAGTTTAACATTTTAAATCTATCTCATTTCTTATTATTATAAGTCTAATCTTATATTATCTTTGTGTACCATTTATTATGAATTAGTATCTAAGTTACATGTAATATTTGAGAATAATAAACTTTTTTGTGACGAGACCTACTTTTTAAAATTAATTTATCAATATTTTTTTATTATGTACAAGTAGACTGAGGAACCAAATTAACGGGGTTACAAAATAAATTAATATCATACATAATCTCATGTTTATTCATTATACAACACATACAAATTACACTAGTTCTAAAATTATGAATAATTTATTTTAATTAAATACTTAATTAAAAAATGCAGTAACTTCTTAATTAAACCCATAACATTAAGTGGTAAAGTTTTTTGTATGTACCTAACCGGAAACACGATCACAACTTAGCAGGTAAAAATTGAAGATTAGAACCAAAATAAAACTGACTGTACTGTAGAGTCGAAGAGAGTCAATTATATCCTCAACTATACAGAACTGGAGATAAGTACATACATATATAATTAATAAAACTTCTATTTTATTTCATTTTTAAAGTTATTCTGAGACACAACACAGAAAAAACAACAAAGCTGGGTCTGGGAATTTAATAATTAGGTATCTATTATCACCGTGCTGCGATGCGTGTTTTACCTTAAACATGTTACGAAAATAATTTCTAAAAATGAAAGAAATGAAATGATTCCATCATAAATTGTAGTTTGATGTGTTGATTTATGTAAAATCCTACCACCTACTAACCTAATATCTACCCCCTAAAATAAATAGTCATAAAGCGATTACCCTTCGTATGTGCATGAGAAATTAAAATTATCTGTGAAAAAGCTATGCAATTATTGTTTCGATTCACATCAATTTTCAACTATGATTTGCGCGAAAAAATTGCTTTGGGACTCCGTAAATTCTGTAGAGACGTTATAAACGCATCCGTTTTGAGAGCATAGGTACTAGTCGAATCTACATATTTTTATATTCTTTAGGTACTTAACCGACGCAAAATAAACTCGATTAGGAGCTAACAACTTAGTGTCCCGTTAATTTCTGTAGTTTGTACAAATTCTTTTTAAGCTTGCTCTGCCTGTGAGCGGAAGGAAAGCGCCTCTTATACTTTCTAAACGAAGGCCGCTTTTGTTTTTTTTTAGACGACGCCGTTTGGAATATGTCTAGGTGTTCTATGTTCAAATTGTGGTGACCTATGAGGCTCTTCAATTGTGTTTCTGAGAGAACATAAAGAGACTCGCTTGGGGATTTGTGACTGTTTGAAATTCCTATATGGTGTGCAGCGCCCGAGTCGTAACTGTGGGGTGTATAACCTTGGCTGTAGGAGCCTGAAGTGTCAAACGTCAGAGGCGTCCCGTACGACGTTTCAGGAACACCGTACTGCGGTACTTCGGGGAATCTTTTTTTGAAATGATTAAAATTTTGATTGCTGTAGCCGTTATTTGGCGCGTAACTGCCGAAACTATGCTTGTGCTTGGGTTCGTAATCGTAGTCGGAAAAATCGTCAGCGTAGTCGTCGTCGTCTTCGTAATACGCGTCTCTTTGGTTCTGCATTAACGGATGCTGTCGCGTTCTAATATTGTCCTCGTAATCATCGTAAATATAGTCTGTAGCTTCTCCTATAGGGAATTTAGGTGTCACAAGAAATGTGGACATTTCGTTAAACCGCTTTCTTCCTACAGGATTAAGTCTTATAAGAGACTCTGCCTGAGGGGCAAGAGTGTCGTTAACGTTGCTAGAAAAATTAGTGTTACTGGGTATTATGAACGGATTAGTATCAAGCGTGGACCTGCGTTTCCGATTATTAGAGTGTTTGGAAAGTTTACTGTTACTTACACTGTCATCGCCGTATGCTGACACCCCTGTGCCGTCTCCAGTTAGATGTTGGACGCCTGTGTGTTGTGCATTGTGATGAAGATACCTTTCGCTTTCGTCGCCTTCGTCTTTCCCGTATTTCGGAGGTGTAGGCTGAGCGTATTGCAGCGCCTGGTAGTTAGCGTAACTAGGCTGAGCAGGGTCTTCGTTTAGATAATAGTCCGGTTCTTTGTATTGCGCTTTGTGGCCCGTACTAATAGTCTGACTGGCCACTTCTACTTTATAATAATTGTTGCTTTTAGTTGTGGTTGTGTCGTGGCTTTCTTGAGGAGCTTGGGTTTGTACTGCTTGCGCTGCGTAGGTTCTCAGCTTATTGACTTTATTTGGATCTTCCACGTCGTCTACCTCTTCGGTAATCGGTGTGTGGTCTTTAGATGGTTCCGGCATATACGCGCTGGCGTAGTGTGGAATTTGTGCATATTTGGTGTAATCATACTGCTGTGCAAGAGTGGGCCTAGGTGAATCCTTTAAATAGAAATACAAGTCTATAGGAGTTTCCAGATTGCTTTTTTGTTCTTCTTCCTTATTGTGCTTCGCTGATATAATTAGGGCATTCAAATCTGTGAGTTGGTCTTTGGGGTTTTTTTTCAACATCGATTTTAACGCTTCTATGTCTTGAGCTGAGTGGTATTCCTGCATTTGGCTGTAGTGCTTCGGGTAGACATATTTCGTGTTGCTAGGGACAGCTTCGGTGAACAGCTGGCTTTCGTGTGAAGTTTGGTAATGGGACAAACCGACGTTACCGTTAGGTTTAATAGTTACTCCTTGATCGTACGTCGGCGCAGGCGATACTAAAACAGTCTGGTATCTATTGGGTTGCAGATGTTGGTAATAATCTAAAGAGCCGTGGGACCTGTGATTTCTACTTCTTTCTTTGATAACTGCGTCAGCTTTAGTTATCTTGGTTGGCTCCGGACTTTGTATTCTGACTCTTTCGACTTTCTTCTCTCTTCTTTCCTCTCTTCTGCTTTTAGGTGTGGTTGCAATAACCTTGGCGTCGCTTCTGGCTTGTTGCTGTTCTACTGCTAGTTGGTGGCTTTCTTGTGATTCATGGTAAGCCTTCATGTAGCTGTCCATGCGGATGGGTGCTTTGGTCCACCGCTGCAGCTGTGCTCTGTGTTGTCTCACCCGTTCCGCATTAAACATTGCCTGCTGATTCTGGGCATGTAACTTGGCGTTTTGTTGGGAGTTGCCAGCGAGAGGGTTGCCATATGGGAGGAAGCCAGGACTGATCTTGGCTTTTTCATCAATGCGAGCTTGCTCGTTGATGATTTCATGGACAGGTCGTGCGTTGCTCTTGGCCGACTTTGTTATACTTACAGGTATTATGAGGAGTAGAGTTGCTATTATTTTTGGGAACAGCATTGTACCTGGAAATTAAAATGAAACTAGATTAAGTATGTGACGTAAAAATTACCAAATATTTACGGGTCTTCAATCAATGGGAATGGACCGGCATCAAGACAGTGGATTTAGACTGGCTATGGACTGGATTAGATTTTTTTGGAGTTGACTGCCAAACTTCAATAGTGAAGTAGTAATGTAAGAAGAAGAATCAATTGCGCTGGAATATCCTTTGACATAGTAATACAGTTTGCATCCCTTATAATTTTTTTTTTATATAAGAGGGGGCAAACGAGCAGACGGGTCATCTGATGGAAAGCAATCACCGTCGCCCAGGGACACCTGCAAGACCCGGGGGATCACAATTTATAGATATTTCTGAAAATGAGAAAGATGTGTACGCTGTTATGTCCTTGCTTGTATTTGAATCAAAAACTTAACTCGCGTACTACTTTTTAAACCCCGAAAAGCAAAGACGAGCAAACCACTACGGTTTCTTAAATTATGCCATAATTTACCATCTTATAATACAAATCCATATTTTAATGACATAATCCGGAAGGAAGGTCAACTCGATATTCTATTACGTCATTGATTACTCCAAAAGTAGCTTTCACAGACTTATGACCCAGAATTGCATGTGTGTATGTATGATCGCGTTACATGATTAATGAGGCAATGGTCCGTATAATTTCATTATGTAAAAAAAGCACGTCATTCAAGTTCATTATTGTACATTCGCGGTAAAAAGTGGTTGTGGAAGTAATTTGCGTCCGGTTTCCCGGCGTTACGTTACGAGTAAATAAATAAAGAACACTTCGACTTTTTGTTTGATTATTTATTGTTCATTAATAAATTCACGCAATTGGGTTTAATGATTGTTGATATTGATCAATTTCGTGGTAACATTTTTAGTGTTTCTTGTAACATTACATTAAGTGGCACATTCAGTTTTACATTAAGTTTAATTATTGTGCCTAAAGTGTAGTCTAAAGAAGATGACAATATCTAATTTAACTTAATTTTTTTTTTAAGATTTTGCACGCAATCAGTTTATTATGAGGGACTGAAACATAAATACGTACGACATTTTTAGTTTTAATCTTACAAAAACTTGTCTCGATAAATCTTCATTTTGTAAACGCGTTATACGTTTGTTTTTTGTCTAATTTCTTGATAAACAAAACGTAAGCACGAAACTAAAGAAATTGCTGTTTTTTTTTTAATTGTATTCTTTATTTAACTTTTTTTCTATGCGTTTAGACGTGCGCCACGCCGCAGGTATCATTTTCTTCTCTTTCACTAAAAGGCGCACCAACGGTATGTGTGAAGAGTAGCGCTGTTCAAGATCATGGCGCTTGTCAGAACCAGAACTCATAAAAAACTTTTTTTTTTCTAACTACAGACAGTTACCTTGCTACTGTAATCTAATTTACGACTTTTGTTTACTGATATACAATAATCTTTCTTTTTATAGTTAGGTATATTTATTTAGTTTTAAGTTTTGTATATTTAGTTAACTTTTAGATTTTATCATAGTTTATTTTTTTTGGAATTCAAAAATGTTTGAAGTATAAAAAAATAATAATAATACCTCAAAGTATCGCCCGATTCAATTAATTATTTAACCCTTTAATCAACAATGATTTAAGACTACTTTTTTGTATTTTTTTATACTGAATTTTTCGGACTCCATACTTACGATGACTTTCTTTTATTTTGTTGCTTATAGGATTCAAATGTATTTTGTCTCCGGCAGTACAGGCTCAATGACCATGGTCACTTTCACTGACGCGGCCACCTGCGTAGACCAGTCGTGTGTCTATCCGTCCCGTCTTAGCTTCTAAACCTGTTAGTTGTTTAATGCCTACATGCCTTGCTAACTGATGTTAACTGCGTGTTTGTGTTATGACTGACTGTTCGAATATCAAGTATTTGATCGTAAATACTTTGTTTTATTGTTCACATGTTGCGTATTACTTGCCCGTGGGAATTTGGCTATTTAAGAGGGTTTTTTTATTTTTCACGCAGAAAAACTTTGTTAGGCGTACATAATATATATTTCCAATTTTTTTTATAATGTCAAAATACCGTATACTTTCCAGTTTATGTCAATTTTCTGACAACAATGCGTTTTAGTTCGCAATTAAATCCTCTGCAGTTTGTCCGTCTGTCAATTCGTCCGTTCCTCAACATTATGGTATTAGGTACAGTACAGTGTAATAATATGTATCTAGTCAAAGTTTCAAAAATAAGTATCATACGCTTTTAAACCGGCGTAATAAGGTCGTGGGACATATTTTTGAGACGTTCGTATCGATACTTATTTTTGCATTTGACCGTACAACATGTCACTTAAAAAACTCGTATTGAAAAAAAAAGACATGTACAAAACTTTTTTTTTGGTTTCACAAAAATAAATCAAATATATTTTTTTACATATTTTTGACATAAAACTGAAAAAAAACCATGTTTTAGGCCTTAGGTTCCCTCGTTGATAGAGATCAAACAAAAAGTGAGAGCGGGATCACGCTAGAGGTCAATACCACGTGTCAATGGTTACGCTCCCATACTGTTACATACACGCATACAAACAACATTCACACGGCTTTCGTGGGTTTTGTTTGCGTTTTATCCGATTTAATTGGGGCAAGGTTGTCATAAATTAATGTAGTTAGAATAAGTCATTTTAATTTTAACAATGTTTAATTTATTTTACGATGTTTATCGCGACAAATCTTTGAAAAAATTGTGGGATTTTTTAACAATAGAACTGCAGTTAAAATTATGCAGTTAGGAGTAGGGTTGCCACCTTTTTTTTTAATAAAATGAAGTATAATATTTTTTTAATGAAATAGAGTGGCAAATGAACAGGTGGGTTACCTGATGACAAGTGATCACCAATTCACCAACACCCATTGACATCCAGAAGATCAAAGGATCCACATAACATAAGGATTTGTAGATGCGGTGCCCGCCTAGACGTCTAAAAAGCGTTTTTTAAAAAAAAACTACACGATTTTTTTTTCCATTTTTACTATTTTAGGATTTTCTAACTCAGAATAGATCACCATAATCGATCTTTATACAAGAAAAAATGTGTCCCAAAACTTCCATTCCATTTCGTTACTTTTTGTTCGTCGTTTTTTTATATGTATGATACGTGACGTACATGTAAAAAATCTATAGTGAAATCTGGGACACCTTTTTCCTTTTACGAGAATCGATGGGTTAGATAGATTCTGAGTTAGAAAAACCCAAAATAGTCACATTCTGAAAGAAATAATTTTAGTCCTAACTGAAAGAGACGTTTCGCTCACGCTTTACCGGAACACAGCAGCGCAAGCATTGCTGCCAGGCGGCAGGAGTACGTGTTAGCAGCCCATGCACAAGATTCTACCACCAGTGATGTAAATGACAGAAGTGCCTTCCATCTTAACTTTACTTGAGGTTTTGTAGGCTTACTACCTAACTCGCTCGCCATCGCCATCGCGTTTGACAGTCCTTGTATGAATGTGACAGCTAGCTGATTCCGATGCCAATTGTCAGCCCATACATGAACTGTCAAAATGAACACGATGGCGATTGCGAGCGAGTTAGGTGATAAACCTACTGCTTGCCCTACAAAAGTGAATGGGTCGTGTTGAAACGTAGTAAATTAGTAGCAGTCTGTACCGAGCTCAGGGGCCTGATTTTTGGAAAGCACATGTGTGAAAACACCACTCGAAAGTGGTGAAAAATTGTGCTGAATTTGAGATACGAGTAGCTTAGAAAATACTTAGGGCTCTCATTAATCTTGTGACCTAGTCAAAAATTTGATTAGAGCTGTAGTTTTGAAGATATAAACAGATTTATACCACTTTCGAGTGGTATTTTCATACATGTGCTTTCCAAAAATCAGGCCCCTGGGCGTTGGTAAATATTATATTCCTGTTTAATACGTTTTATTATGTATTAAGGTCTTGCCACACCCACTCGGACTGCTTCGGACGGCAGAAGGCATCTGGCAGGGGCTTTGCTTGGCACAGCACGACGGCAAACGGCAGAAAAGGGATTGAATGTGCTATCTCTACTTAATATCTCGATTTCAACGTAATAGGTGGTATACTGCGGCTTGCAACCCGTCACTATTTGGATTTCCCTTTCCACCTATACGCCCTTAATAATGCTAAACGTGACCTTAAGGTTTTGTTACCCTGTAAGGGATAAAGACGTGATATATAGGTATACGTGTAGGTACGTGTAGGTATACTGCCTGCTATTTTTTATAATTATTTAAATATATTAGTACTTAAACATAATATTATTACTGTGTAATGCATTTGTTACTTCCATGCTGGTCTGGGAGCAAAGAAATAACATAGAATGTACCAGTTGCTTCTCTGCCCGTGCAGGTAAAAGCGCAGCGAGGGAATGGACGAAAATGTAAGGTATCAGTTGTAGGCGTTGCGCCTAGCAACCCATCACAATTATGATTCCCCTTTCCGCCTATAATGCCCACTAACTACTAATCGTGGCCTTAAGGTCTTGTTACCATAGGCTCTGTCTACCCCGTAAGGGATATAGACGTGATATGTGTATGTGTATGTATTTTGTGGTAGTGTAGGGGTCGTCGCGGAATGACGACGATCCGAGTTCGATTCCCAGCCATAGCTTTACTTTTCGGATTTTCCTATGTATTCTAATTTTCAGTGTCGCTTAGAAATTTAATTTACACGTACATGTAAAAAATAATATACACATAATAATAATAATATGTACATGTAATATAATATTCCTTTCATCCACTCAAAGGTTGACTGGAAGAGATCCCTTAAAGGGATAAGTCCGCCTTTGTGCATGTATCTCAGTGTTTGTCAATTGTATTTTGTCGTGTTTATTTTGCACAATAAAGAGTTTACATACATACATACAATACATAATTTCTAACGGTAAAACCGTAAAAGTTAACAAAAAATCAAGAAATAAAAAATCTTGATTCATTTGATAGTATCATTTAGTCCTTAATGTCAGACTGTTTATTATATTCGTGGCCTTTGACAAAGTATCTTATGTCAATCTGCTTCTAAATACCTGTAGCAAAAAACTAAACGAACAAAACATTGTCCATTTTTTATAATTGCATTATAATGACAACGCATAGTCATTTCCTTATTAGACAACACCAGTACTTAAACTCAGCAAGAATATTAATTACAAAGAATTAATAACTTGATCTTACAATAGGTACAACACACGGAGACCTTTCTGATTTTTTAATTTATACTCGCATTAAAGAGCCATAGGAGAGCCCAGCCTACATAGTACAGAATGCCATTGTAGCTAACCTTTGTAATTGTTTTAAACGTATTGAAATGTCTTCAATTTACTAAGCATTAAAACAAATAGATAGATAAAATCAATTTTATTATTGCCACAATGCAGATTATAAAGTTTCCTAACTTACTTTCTTCTTCATGACTTAGGTATCGTACATTTAACTACCTACTGTTGTTAACTCTCGATAAAGTTGAGTAATGTTTGACAGCTGTCATTTCTATACAATTTCTAACCTGAAACTTCGAAATACCATGAGAACCACCGCTGTCTAATTCGACTCTATATCGGGGTGGTAGTCGGGTTAGTTACCTCTGGGTGTGGTCAAGGGCTGCGGTTCGTTTTTGGATCCGCCGAGGGGAAGAGCAGTGCTTGGTCCCGTGCACCCTGGGCATCGGTTAATGATTTCCTGGCAGATTCTGAGGGATATCATTATCCGGTGGCTAAGGGCCCGATAGGTGAGGAGGGGTCTTTTGACCGTGTTCTACCGCACAACGTTGCCGACATTTTTGTCACAAGATTTTTGAATACTTTGGCATTGGCAAAATCATCGCATCAATCAATGGGCTCATATTAAAAAAAGAAGAAGAAGATTTTTTATCGGCAGGTATAACTAGTTTAAGTTAGTGTTTATTGTTTAAAGTTTTTGGGAGAATAATCGATTAATGTTTTCTTACAATTGCCCCACTTAACTCAAGTACATAAAATATTGGCATGCTTCCTTTAGTGTCTAAATAACACATCAAGTATAATAATGAGTCAAACGATGTTTAAAAACATTCAATCTTCTCAATACTTCCGACATAAAAATTAACTAAACAGATATAAAAAATACAAAGAGCAATTCAGACACAATTTTCATATAATTAACCCACATGGAACTAGACTCATAATCGGCCATAATGAATTCAATAGAATAATGAATACGTTCCGTTTCACCGATATAACGAGGATGACACGCCAAATTACGCAATATGACATAACGGAACGTAAGTTTTGGTGCCAATTCTTCCGGTGCGTTTGACCAATCAGGATCGAGTTTCTCTCGTTTTAAATTTCAAATCGGTCTATGGGATTATGTATTCAGCCAGTATCAGCGACATGGTTAATTCATGAGTCATGTGCATGTTTTGTTTATACTTTACGATAAACAACTGATCCGTTTTGTTTACTTTTACAATATGGTTTACTTAGTTGACGATTATTCATACATATTCGTATTCCTAAGTATTCAGTACTTTTTTTAACTGGCGTCTAGCAAGCTATCAAATGTCCAAATGGAACCTTGGCCTCTTTACATTATATCTGTAGCTCATGCACATCCCATGGCCCATGGCTGGACACATGCCTTCTCTCAGAATAAGTGGGCTTTGGGATGACGTTTCCCCGCAGCCATTGTAGGGATATGGGATACTTAGAAGTGCAAGGCTGGATTCAAACCCATGATACTCTGTTTGAGATACTATAGGACAAACCACTAGGCTACTAAGGCTTTTAGGGAGCTTCTATGTATGTTAAAATAAATTGCAATACATAATTAATTGTGCACTCAGAAAAGCAAAAAAGGTTACAGTTTAAAAAAAGTAATGAATATTTAGACTATTTTTTTTCTGCATAAGCGACGGATATGAAATGACCGAAACACCGAATACGAAGTGAAGTGCTGCTCTTACATAACGCGTGCTACACATGGTTACAAACACCAGTTTGCATACTTTCCTCTAAGTAAACTAACTTAAGTTACATTTCTAATAAGTGTCACACAAGTGTGCAAGTTACAAAGGTACTGCACAAAAGTTTTATTTTTAATAATTTATTGATTTTGATACTTTTCCATGCTGGTCTGAAAAGAAAAAACATAGAATGTACCAGTTGCTTCTCCATCCGCGCAGATGGTAAAAGCCTATCGAGGGAATGGGCGAAAATCTTAGGAAGCATGTTATAGGTGATGCGGCTAGCAACCCATCACTATTTCGATTCCCCTTTCCACCTAGACGCCCACAATCATGCTAAACGCGGCCTTTAGGTCTTGTTGACTTGAGCTCTGTCAACCCCGTACAGGATAAAGACGTGATTTATGTATGTATGTATGTATTGATTTTGTTTTGTCCTTTTTAGTGTTAAAAAAGCTGTATAAATTGGAGTTCCTTGCGGTACATTCTTCTTCACAAAACGACGCTAAAGTGTCTTATGCCGGTAGGCCTTCTTACAGATTAATTACCTAACATGCCGTTCGCTCACACTAATTCTTATCAATAGGGGAGTGAGAGGAACGGTATGATACGACCTTCGAATTTCAGAGCAACCCCCCAGAGCCTTGAGTGCGAAGATAATTCTATAATGAGCTATTAACATCCGCCGAAAAAGAACAGCGCAAACACTGCTACTTAGCGCCACATGAGCGAGTCGGATCGCAGCGATCCGAACAGACCTTACATAAGGTCCACAGAATTCCTAAGCTTGCTAGTATTAGTACTAATTGCATTACTAGTATTAATAATTAGTTACTAATCACATACTAGTGGTACTATGAAGTTTGCTAATTACAAAGCCGTAGGTACCTCACGGTACGCGCACCGAAATCGTCTCTATCCGTTAGGAAGTCAACAAGGATGTCTCCAATGAAATTAAAGGAAAGTCAACCGCCTTGCTCGGTGCGGATGTCCTTAACCCGCGCGTAAACACCGTTATTTAGTGCAATTGCACTTAATAATAAAGGTGAAACTGCTTAAGTACCAACTCGCAATATTTCGAATTGAACTTATTTTTTTTATGATATTTGTTCAGAACTGTTGCTAAGCAGAAGCCTAAGTTAAAGTTAAAGGAACACCGTTTATTATTTTACGCATTATACTTTGAATAAATAAAACGGACAGCAGAGTTCAATGATAGCAAATTTAAAAAAAAATGCACTTTTTTGCTTTTTAAAGAAATTAGTATAAATATTTTCTGATTTATTATTTAATCATTGAAAGTTAAATAATTAGCTACACAAATAAATGAACGTGATATTTTCCCTTCAAGTAAATAATATTAACTCTAGGTAGGTCACGATTAGCTTTAGCTTTAGAATTGCTAACATTTCAGAGACAAGAATCTAAGAAAGGTCATTCTAGTTAAACAACGGGGTCTTAAATTATTTATACATATCCCTTATTTCGCTTGTATGTACTTATATATATTTTTAAGTGGTTTACTGTAATAAAAATCATACTTACGCATCTTAACAAATCCTTTTGGTTCCGAAGAAACAACTTTTTTCTTAAAAACCTAACCCAATATCATGGAATTCTAACACACTTTACACTAAACAAAATAATAATAGAGAAATCCTGGCTGTCAATATCACACCATCGCACAAGAACAATTTAAAATTAAAAATAAACGTGGCGTCTCAACGAACTCAAACTTCGAACTGGCAGGTTGGAAGGGAATGTTTTTCGTTTTAAACCGACGTTATGTGGCGGTGAACTTTTAGAGAGTCTGTGCCGCGGTACCCATTGACGCTTTCAACAAGGACAAGAATACAGGTCCTAAAGAAAAGCAGCAATGGTTGTAAAACAACGCGATCCGGTTTACGTTGAGTGAAGATGGCTAACGATGCGGTCGAAGGTTGAGCTTTCATTAGAGCAGATGATAATTTGCTGTGATTTATCCGCTAACGATTTTGTTGGAGATTGCTTTTTAAATTAAGTCGTTCATTATGTCATGTTGTTCATTTAACCTTTCTTTAACTAAACGTCTTCATTCAATATTAAATTTCTTTATTTTATTACCTACTTTTGCAATTTAAGTGTGAGTGGCATTGTTACTTTAACAATAACTTTAACCATTACTGGCGATTTTGACGTATATTTGAATGGAAACCTCTGAAATATTTATCAAAATCGTCGGTTGCCTTATAACTTGGAGTAACTCACACAAAAAAAATGTAATTGGTACTTAGGGTGCTTAAAATTCAATGAATTTTTCATACCTGTATCCTACCTAATATTACCTATTATTATAAATGCGAAAGTTTGTGAGGATGTGAGTGAGTGAGTGAGGGTGTATGTTCTTCCTTCATGCTGAAACGAATTGATGGATTTGGATGAAATTTGGAACGGAAATAGCTGATACCCTAGATTAAAAAGTAGGCTACTTTTATTCTGGAAAATTGCTTAGTTCCCGCGGGATAGTGATAAACACCTCAATTGCTAATTCTACGCGGACGAAGTCACGGGCACGGGCACGTGGTTATCCACTAAACGGAGAACAATTACATAATCTAGCAACACTAACCTAGAAGCTCCAATGTCTTTGGCTTCTAGATAAGTGTTGCCAGATTATGAAACTGTTCCCCGTTTAGTGGATATCCACTATTTTCGATATTCCCCCAATTTCGAATTTACCCCAATGCATCTTAGGTTAGGTTAGTTAGGTATCTTCAGTTGTCCGAAGGGCAAAATACCCAGACAAAGGACGGAGGCAAGGGCGGAGCTCCGTCGAAAACCAGTAGGACAGTATACTAGGACCTCGGGCAACAACCAGGTACTGTTATTTTAATACAAGTGGCGTAGCTAGGTAACCAAGGGCCCTGGTGCAAATAAAAAAATGGGGCCCCACTACTATCTAAACTGATTACATTTTAATAATAATAGTTCGATCGAGATTTTCTGGTAAGGATTCGAGGGCTCTCTGAGCTTGAGGGCCCCGGGGCACTGCCCCGCCTAGTCCCTAGATAGCTACGCCACTGATTAATACAGGTATTTCCGAGACTGTGACGCGTCGTAGTTACAAAAAGTCGAGTAACGCTCGACACGTTTCGGACTAGTCCGTTGTCCTTGCTGGAGCGCTCGCCCGGCAGTTTAAAAGTTTACTAAAAATAATGATTACGCAGATAAAAGATTAAGTTATCTTTATCCTCATTCATTTGACATGAGTAAGGAATTAATTCCACATTGTCGGCCATGATGCAATCTTTTGTATGAAAAGTGAAATTATCCCATGCACATAAAGATACAGATCGTAAGAAGTGGCGCGTCGTTATTACAACACTGATAATTATGTACCTTTTTAGTCCGTGAACTGTTGATTTGAGGAAGAAGTGGTATAAACATCATCATCATCAGCATAAACCCACTGGCACAGGGTTCGCAGATTGATAGCAGGCTGTAGCCACGCAAGGCCAAAGCGGATTGTGGTTAGCAGGTTTTCGCGCGATGTTTTCCTTTGCCGAAGAGCTCATTCTTTCGATATTTCACATATGAATTCTGATAAAACTGTTTTTACTGGATATTTATATAAATGAGGTACCTTATCCTGCGAAATCGTCTGAAGTATTGGCTTGATGAATCTTCTTAAGTGGACTATTACATGTTTTGTGTGTGTATATTTAGGTATGTAGTTTATATGCACCTATTTTATATGTAGTATATTTCTGACATATATTAGTTCATCGATTATTTTAATGCTTTATTTGTTTAGGTTAAGTCAGGGTCTTTGGTCTTAGCTTTTTAGTAAGTCTACTCTCTATACTCTGGTTTCTGTTGTCCTGTCAATCGTTCGAAGGTTAGCGTGAAGAGATCTCTGTAAGGGATAAGTTCGCCTTTGTACATCTGTTTTTCTCATTACCTACCTGTAAAATTCAGTCTGTTTTATGTACAATAAAAAGCTATCCATACATACATGTATTGTAGTAACTAAGCGCACCTACAGATATAGTAAATAAATAGTAAGCATTAAAGTTTATGATAGTGCTATATCATTTATATCTGTAGATTTACAAATCCACCATAAATAATTACTATCAGTAGCGAATTAATTGATTTGGTCCAGTTTTAGTAGTAACAATATGACGTTTACTGTAAGATTGTCGTGTAGAAGCTAAATAGCTATTTCGGCTACACTGTTACACGGCTCGTTGGTCTAGGGGTATGATTTTCGCTTAGGGTGCGAGAGGTCCCGGGTTCAAATCCCGGACGAGCCCAAATAGTTTTTGCATTTTTTTCTCAGCTTTAGACATTTGTTGTATTTTGTTTAATTTTTCAAAAGAAAAAAGTAGATATTTGCCGTGTTTTGCTATTTCTTATTTAATTTGGAATTTATTGTTACGTAACAAAATTTTAATTGCATTGAATGTTTTCAGATACCTAGAAACTCTAATAGCATTTTTTCTTTTGAGTAACATATTATGTTTAGAATTTGATATCGTTATTTTTATTGATCGAATGAAGCGCCATCTAGCGGATTATCGATATCGGCTGATGTATCTACAATTCTACATAAATATGGAACCCAAAAAAAATTTTTTTTTATTTCCTGGTTGGCAACAAGTTTATTGCTTACCACGAAATTATTTAAATTTAAAAAAGTCATGTCATTTAGGAAATGTTTTCAGCCGCTTGAACGCTACACTTTATTTGGGTCATACATACCCAAATAAAAAGTCAAGACATAGTCCTGCAAACGGCGAAGTGAAGCCGGCTTAAACTACGCCTTATCGTGTGCGTACAGCACGCACACAAGCGCGACCAAACTTTGCCAAGCAGACTGTTCGAGACACGCACACGAGCGCGCGCCAAGGTGTAGTTTGAACTGGCCTCATTTCGCCTATCGCAGAACTCCGTGTTGACTTTTTACTTGGTCTGAGAGAGTTCACGTATTAAATAAGATGAGTAAGCATTATGCATAAGGCGTGTCATTATGCCGCAAAATTAGATAATCGGCGGTAACACTCGATAACCCTCGATGATTCTTTAGAAATCTGTCAAATTTATATCTAAGCTAATCTCTAAAATAAGTAAGTCAATATGGATGATGTGGGCAAAAAATCTAAACCGAGGCGTGTTACGTAATTTGGAAAGTATGGTCGCCCTGTTTCATATTTCAAAATAAGCATTTGAAAAATTGTATGCTCCGAATTTTCTAAGGGATTAACTAGAAGTCGAGAGACGGAACAATATCGCCAAATTCGGGACTATCCGCCTATAATCATAAGGCGCGCTAAATCCTTACCCATATTTAAATCTATGTTAAAGGAGCACTATCTGTCATCTTGTGCATGAATCTTGTAGCTGGCTTTTTTAGGTATGTGTGTATGTGTCTATTTATATCTCCATTTATTATAAATGTGTTTCATGTAGATATAATTTATTATGTATTTCAGTACTTAGTATATTAATATATATGTATATTCTAAATTGCACCACCTGCTCAGATCTGTTCTGTTCTCCAGTCCGTTATGTTTGCCTGGAAGAGATCGCTCTGTAGCGATAAGGCCGCCTATTGTTACCTTGTAATATTCTGTATACCTTTTTTCTGTTTTGGTTGTTATATGTGGTGTTCAATAAAGAGTTATTGTATTGTATTCCGACAAAACAGACGATCCGTGGGTACCTAACAACTAGTGTGAAATGAAACACAAAAATTAAGATTTGTCTTTAATAACTTATTAAAGAACAGCGTTATATATATTTAGGGACCTTAAAGCTGTCTAATAATACATAAAATTAGATAGTACTCATAAAATAATCGTCAGCCGGGCAGGGGTCGTTGGTATCAATAGGTTTGTACCTATAAATTTTACCTTTAGTACCAATGATTATATTGTTTTTATTATCGTACGCCATACCGGTAATCTTGAAACCTAACTGGCCAATTTTGACAGGCAAAATGCTTTTGGTAAACAGCCTGAACAGAGACCCTTTGACTGCCACCACAGCTTCATCGTGGTTGTTTATCCGCAGGATGTATTTCAGCTCTCTCGTAAAACCCTTGTACTGAATAGGTTCGTACAAATCTACAGAGAAAAAGTACAATCTCCCATCGACATACTCGTAGAACGCGTTACCCTTAGCGTCCAAGACAAAGCTATAAGCCTTGGGTATTCTTTCGTATCTCTTGACAGCGGCCGAACCGTTTACAAATCTCAGGATCTCATGGTTACTTCCTGTTGCTATATACATTTGGCTGTCTGTTTTGTCAATAAATATGTTTCTGACATCATCGTCGCCGATAGGTCTCTCGGCTGAGATCTCACTGTTCGGATAATCGTAGGTCACTAAACCTTGATTCGTGCCTATGTAGATCACGTTGTTAGGTACGTCTACTGCGACGCATTGTCCGATCAGGTCATCAGCGACAGGCAGTTCTTTGATGCCCAAAGCGCCATGCTTAAGGACGTGGATGCCCTTGGTGTAGTTCCTTTTGTGGAGGATGAAGAATATGTTGTCGGTTCGGGGGTCGACGACGATTCCGGTGGCGTAGCCGTCGATGGTGGCGATGAGTTGTCGCTTGAAGAACTCGTTGCCTATTTTGATCCTGTCGCACTTCTCTGCACAGTAGATGTCTATGAAGAGTATCATGATAGATAGGACTGCGCCGCAGCTGTCCTTTAGAAAACGCATGGTGGACGGGCTCTGGAACGTAATAATGGTGTATGAGAAAGCAGGACGGATAGAACGTCGACGGGACTATCAGTTTAATGCTACAAGGAAAGCTTTTTCATGACTTGATGTTGTCACTATCCAATCAGAATCTGGTGGTTGTAGAAAAGATGTTAGAACCACAAATGTACTAACATCACATACAGCTATTCTAGCTAGCGCAAGGTTAACTTATCTCAGAGCTAATCGGATTTAGGCGTAAATAAACTTTAACCTAAAATTCTACTTTTACCGTAATTACAAAGGCGATCTGGCCGAAGAACGAGGTGGTCTATTCCTGATCCCAAACCTTCTCTGAACAAACATCTATAAATACTACGAATTATTAGTATTAGCACGTTTACAATGAGCAACATTTTAAGTAGAAGAGAGACATGTTAAGAACGACTTTAAGACACAGTTTTAGTTCTTGTTTTAGCTACAACTTTCTCACAACCTTGAATCTGAATCCATAGTGAACTACAGTCATGAAAAAAGCTTACCTATATTGATCTGGACTCTCGCTCGATGGGATCCCGTGGACCATCGGGACGCATCCTCCTTTCTCAATAACAAAAACATACATGTTATAAAATTATACTAAAAATGTGGGTAGCACAGCATTGGACGGTCGAAGTGCCTGGGTCCCAACAAGCTTGCAGTAACGGGTACACTACACGGGTGGGATACTATTCTTAACCTGCCAGGTTTATACGGCCTGTCCGGCACGAGGTGATCTGTTAATGGGGAGAGGTCACAATATCGAGAATGTAGTCTTCTCATAACAGAAAAGGAACATATAGGTTTGAGAAATAAATAAAGACAACGTTATTAGTAATACGAGTATCTGGCAATGCGCTCTTTACGGCGTGTGTCCCGAGCCGTTTGTTAATTATTGATATTATAACGCCTGATGAAAAATACATGTGAAATATTCCGCTACAAACATTTTACAAGGCGTTCCTATGCATTCACAATTCGACTTTCACGTACATATTATGTCGCATAAGACTAACTTGTGTAAAAAACAACTTGAAAAAAAAAGAAAAAAAACGCCCACAATCATGCTAAACGTGGCTTTAAGGTTACCTTAGGCTCTGTCTACCCCGTGAGGCATAAAGACGTGATATGTATGTATTTGAATACGTACACACAAAAAACACAAAGGTTAATTAATGGCCGGTATTGAACACAACACCCGTGACTCAGATACAAGATTGCAATTCGTATTCATTACACAAATGCATGGGTTTCGAACCTAGGACCTCCAGCTTCATAGGTCACTATAGGCTATCCGTACATTGTTAAATAAATGGTAGATCATACCTGTTCTCGCGATGGAACTGCACTTCGGTCGGCGTGCCGGCGGGGCTCTTTTTAAAACATTTATACTAGCCAGAGCATCGGGTGACGACGGCACTCAATAATATTTACACAGTGAACTGCTCTGCTCATCCACAGGGTGTCGCAAATGGAGGTTAGATCGCGAATGCAGGTTAAAGTTTGATTTCCTAAAATTAGATACAGTTATGCTGTACTACACTTCCATGCTAGGGCATTGCGATGCTGGGACAGTAACCGGCGGCTCCAGCCAAGGGGAACTGGGCTGAATGATCGCCACAGCGGATCGACAGCCCGCCTGATCCAGCCAGGCGTCCCCACACATCATCATCATCATCATCATCAGGGCATTCCGATTGATAGGTTGGTTGGCAGTGGCGTAACTATAACGTTTGGTAAAGAAGTGCATCAGCGTCCCTGCTGCGCTCTAAACCAAGCCAGTTCGGGGCCCCGTAGAGCGCGGCCCCTGGCATTTTGCCACCCCTGCCACCCTATAGTTACGCCACTGTTCGCTCGCTGTCAAGTCCATAGGTAGGTACTACTTCTTCTTTTTTAATAATCTTCTTCTTTTTTTATTAATGCGATGATTTCGCCAATGTCAAAGTAATAAAATACAGTAATCAAAAATCTTGTGACAAAAATGTCGGCAACGTTGTACCTACGGTAGAACGCGGTCAAAAGACCCCTCCTCCTGTCGGGCTCTTAGCCAACGGAAAACGATATCCCTCAGAATCTGCCAGGAAATCATTAACCGATGCCCAGGGTGCACCGGACCAAGCACGGCTCTTCCCTCCGGACGGATCCAAAAACGAACCGTAGCTCTTGACCACACGCGGAGGTAACCCGACTCGCACCCCAGGTCCATACTAAAAATGACAGCTAAAACCTGCACTGAATATTAAATTAAATATAAAATATTTTCTCCTATATCGCCGCCAACTGGGAGGGTGCCCAGAAGGCTGGCAGCAAAATCCATGTTGAACGGCAATGCTTACTCACGTGTCACGGGAGGCCTCTATAAGGCGCGCCGAGATATCTTTGTACACACAGCGCACGCTTGGCCCCCTTGGCCCCCATTTATTAAATTACTGGATTTAGTACGTAACTAGTTAGTAGTTTTTACATAAAATACTAATTAAATGTTGAGGAACTTTTACTAATTGCAAACTGGTTTTAACACCATAAGGGTTGATTTTGGAAAAAAAAAACTTAACATGTGTTTTGTGTTTAGTAGTACATAGTTTACTTTAGTATCCGTGTGAGTATCGCTGCGTTGTTGCATCCTAAAATAAGTTTCTGCTCTACCTTCTAAAACCTCTGAAAGGGTGAATTGTCAGAGAATACCAAAAAAATATGTCACAAAAAACTCAATCAAATTGTGGCGAAATTATAATACCATTCGATCAGTTTACTTAAAAAAATATATCGGTCTCAACATTAGTTACCACTTTTAATTCGTAATGAATTGTGTACGCTCCTGATATAGGAGCCGCCTGTATAAAAATAATAAGTCCGTGATGTCAATTTGTCTAACAATTAAATGATCTAATAGAAATAAATGTTTTCATCTATTATGTCCTTCACAATGCGGCTTGCACTCATCTGTGACCTTTCGAAGGGAGGAGGTGTCAAGTCAGGTAATTATTTAAAATAAAATTAACGCGACTATTTCACGACGGACATAGGTAACAGGGGCCATATGAACTTTCATTGGGCCTCTATTCCGAGTCAGTGATAAAAGCTAAGCTAACAGTAAAAACCTAACTAACATCACACTCAGTTCTTACAGTTTAGTGCCCGCTGTGTTCAGTACGACTAGTGTGAGTTGCACCTTACTTTAACAATAATATTAACCATAACCAACGACTTTGACACGTTTCATAGGATTAACGAGATCATGTGGTAGCGATGCGGCTAGCAACTATTTTGATTCCCCTTTCCACCTACACGCCCAGAATCATGCTAAACGTGGCCTTAAGCTTTTGCTACCTTCTTAAGACTCTGTTATTTAAAACCATAACACCTTGTAGGTATAGCTTAATAGTAAGACCCTTAGAATCGGAAGAAGAAATGACAATAAAATACACTTCAAGATTTAAATCCGTTTACTTTCCACAATGTTCGCCGCTGTACTTGTACACAATACCATTCGTTGACAGATAGAAATCATCTCCATCAAACGCGATGCCGGAAGGAACGAAATCTAAGCCCATCAGCTTCTTAGGAATCAAACTATCTGGTCTCAAATGATATAAACCATCGTTCGTCGCTATAACAACTCTATCGGTTTCATCTATAGCTACTGCTCTAGCAGCATTTTTAGCGATACCTACGAACTCTATGGGCTCGTGGAAGCCTTTAAGTAGAACTTTAACGTATTTCGAATCGCATTCGTAGAAAATATTGTCGTCTGCGTCAACAGCTATGATGAAGGCGCAGGGTACGTGTTGCACTCTTTGCTTTTCGTTTTTCTTCAAATTAACTTTATACACTTCGTTGTTAGGGTAGACGACTACGTACAAGTCGTCTCCGTGGCTAGGTTTGTACAATTGTACAATGTCTTCGTCTTTTAGGCTGACGAAGTTAGGTTTATCAGTCTTGTTGAGGACGTGCAAGCCGCCGTCAGTGCCTAAGTATACTTTATCGTTTTTCACGTCGACCGCTGCGGTTTGACCATTAATGTTCTCGATTTTGATTGGTTCTCCGTATCTTAGGATGTATTGATCCATTTTGGTCTGAACATCGTCATCCTGCAGTGAATCGAGATCGATTAGAGTGAAGAGGAGGTCTTTGTTGTTTGGGTTGAAGACTAAATTTGTGGGTAATCCTTTTATGGTTAGGACTGCCGTTCTTGTGTAATGTTGGCTGTCGTAGACATGGGAGCAGTTGTCAGCAAAAACGGCCGATATGAATAATAGTAGCAATGGCAGCATTGTTTATCTGGAACAGAGTAAATGGAGTAAATAGGAGGGTTCAAACAGCCAAGGGTTATCAAGACAGATAAACGAGTGGTTTCGAGCTAACGGTTCAAATATGTTATGGGCATATTGTAGAGTTGATTTAAACTTTAAATTTTATGGATATTCTTTTGACATATTCTGTTTTTTTTTGGATGAAAAATTGATACTTTTTTTCTAAGTCTACTTAATGCAAATTTGTTTTTGTTAAATGGGATTTTGGCACTAATAATTGTAAATTTTGCAAAACGCAACGGTGATTCAGATCTGCAGTTCGACTGGTAGGTTGCGACCCCGGGGTTCTCTTAAAAGCTGTTCCGGTCATTCTAAGTCCACTTAAGATTTTAGTGTAGATCAAGTTGGAATTAGAAATCAATATCGACGGAGTAATCTTAAAAATACAGTTGGTGGATGTTGATAATTGCAAAACGAAAATATTAAAAGGCCAATTATGTTTGCAGGAATTATTTGACAAAATAAAACTAGTAGTTGGGTAATTTTTACTTAAGTAATTTTGATTTATGATTATAATTTAATATTTGTTTGCACAAAAAGGGTTGTCAAATACTTTTTTAAACAAAAAAAAATTTGTAGGTATACTATATTAGCACTTTTCGTTTCTTAAAGTGTGTCTCCTATCGTACACTTAGAGGCAATTTAAACTTAACATTTGTTTTTCAAAAAAATATGCAAACAACTTACAAATTCACGACTTAAAACCAGCACAGAACTCACTCAACTGAGATAATATCACAAAAATTACTCGTATTATTAAGACAGGTCAATCAACCGTTATCAATATAGAACGAACAATAGCTTATCAACAAATAAATTTAATAAATAGGATAGAATTAGGCGGGGTGTGCTGGCTGCACTGTTTTCTTTTTAAATAAACTTTACACTCTAGTAACTGTTATATATCTGAGTGTAAAGGAAGGAAATAGATTATATTGGCGCGTGTCCGTTGTAGCATGAAAGGATTTTCTAACTTTTTCTAACGTAGTGGAGGCAATTTGTTATTATCCAGCCAATATGTTTTTCTTTTTAGTACCTACCGTGCATAAGTAGCAATGAGGTTGAAAATTAATTGTTAATAATTAATTTATTGAATCAGGCGATAGTTTGTTAGATTCATTTCAATGAACAAAAAATATTTACATTACAAAGTAATTTTTTTCTGTTTATGCTAAGGATTGTCATAATTTATTCCTTTATATCAGCTGAGGGCTGTGAAAGTTATGAAGAATGAAAGCTAAATAAGCAAATTATCTGCTACCATTGACGTATCATGGGCATTGCCATGCGCTCCGGGGCCCCCAAATCCTGATCAGCAAGCCTCGTATTGAACTTCACATAAAAAAAATCCCCTCTTTCTAATTATAAATCAAGTAAAAGCACCTGGATAGGTTAATTAGGGGCTTCAATTTTTTTACACCACCGTAATTTAGATTTCTGTGGAATTGTAATAATCACAATGAGCTAATACTTAATAGAAACAAAAGACTCCTTAAGTAGAAAAAGAAAAAATGTTGAAGAGCCTCGCTTTATCGTTTAATAAATTTTGAACGAACGTCACTTGTTCCAGATAAACAATGCTGCCGTTAATACTGTTACTTAAATCGGCCGTTATCGACAACTGCTCCCATGTTTACGACAGCCACCATTACACAAGAACGTCAGTTCTAACCATAAAAGGATTACCCACAAATTTGGTCTTCAATCCTAAGAACAACGACCTCGTCTTCACTCTAATCGATATCGAATCGTTGCAAGACGAAGTTCAGACCGAAATGAACCTATACATTCTAAGAAACGGAGAGCCAATCGAAATTGAGAACATTAACGGACAAGCGGCAGCAAACGACGTAAAAAATGATAAAGTATACGTAGGAACTGACGAAGGCTTACACGTTCTCGACAAGACTGATAAACCTAACTTCGTCAGCCTAAAAGACGAAGACATTGTACAATTGTACAAACCTAATCACGGAGACGACTTGTACGTAGTCGTCTTCCCTAACAACGAAGTGTATAAAGTTAATTTGAAGAACAACGAAAAGCAAAGAGTGCAACACGTACCCTGCGCCTTTATTATAGCTGTTGATGCAGACGACAATATTTTCTACGAATGCGATTCGAAACACGTTAAAGTTCTGCTTAAGGGCTTCCACGAGCCCATAGAGTTCGTAGGTATCGCTAAAAATGCTGCTAGAGCAGTGGCTATAGATAAAGCAAATAAAGTTGTTTTAGCAACGAACGATGGTCTATATCATTTGAGACCAGATAGTTTGATTCCTAAGAAACTGATGGACTTAGATTTCGTTCCTTCAGGCATCGCGTTTGATGGAGATGATTTCTATCTGTCTACAAATGGTATTGTGTACAAGTACAGCGGCGAACATTGTGGAAAGTAAACGGATTTAAATCTTGAAGTGTTTTTTTATACTTCTATTCCCGATCATTAGGGTCTTTCCGTGGTTTTACTAGCTGAGCCACAAAGAGGTGTAAGTAATGTACTGTAAAACGGGTTAGGAACAAAATTGAAGTTAAAATCTCGAAAAGATAAAAAAAAAATTATAATGTGAACCAGAAAACAGGAGTAAACTACGGACTAGTCTAGTAGCGAGTAATTTAGTAGCTAAACTATTCGCTGCTGCTTCGCATTACTAAATTTCCCGCTACTAGACTAAAATACTAGCCCAGACCGAACTAGGTTTTAGAGTACGCTGAGCCAGAAATGTTAAGTTAGCAATTGAAAACAAAAAGTCAAATTAAGCTACATCTTATTAAAAAACTAGCGACCCGCCCCGGCTTCGCACGGTATATTATGCATGTATTATACATATAAACCTTTCTCTTGAATCACTCTATCTATTAAAAAAAACCGCATCAAAATCCGTTGCGTAGTTTTAAAGATTTAAGCATACATAGGGATATAGGGACAGAGAAAGGGACTTTGTTTTATACTATGTAGTGAAGTGATAAGACGAAAAAAAACATACAAAATTAACGCGATGCAGTAAACAATGCAGTTAAGATAATAAGTTTGACATGTGACAGATAGAATGTGACAGCCAAAAGAAATTTGCGTTACATATTGCTGCTCGACAGAATTAAAAATTAATTACGTCGAGTTAGTTAGAGACAATTAAAAAATGATGATTGAACTAGCGACCGGGTGCCATCAGTGTTTCTCTACTATATTATGCATGTATTACACATATAAATCTTCTTCTTGAATCACTCTGTCTATTAAAAAAAACCGCATCAAAATTCGTTGCGTAGTTTTAAAGCTCTAAGCATACATAAAGCCAGACAGACAGACAGCAGAAAGCGACGTTGTTTTAAACTATGTAGTGATATCGTTTGTACCGCTAAAGCCTATAGTTAAAGGTTTTGCCCGAATTCCAAATGCACGCTGTAGTTTCTTAAGCTGGCCTCACGGCTTAGACGTGCCGCCAGACAGTGCGCCCGCGCACCGTCAGATAACACGCATTGCTGAATGGCGCCGATGGCGTGAGGAAACTGAGTTATATCATCGGTTCATCGCATAATTACTTAAGTACCGGCGGTCTAATACATACATACATACATAAATCACGTCTTTATCTCTTACGGGATAGACTAGGGCCGGATTTACCATAGCAGCTGAAAAAGCTGAAGCTTTAAGGGGGGGGGGGTCTTGGTGGCCAAATTAGCCCAAAAAAAAGTAGTAAAAATAATCTAGAAAAGAAATTGACGTTAATGTGAACAGTGTATCTAATTTATATTTATTCAGTGTATCTTCCATGCTGGTCTGGGAGCAAAGAAAAAACATAGAATGTACCAGTTGCTTCTCTACCCATGCAGATGGTAAAAGCCCATCGAGGGAATGGGCGAAAATAGTAGGAATCATGTAATAGGCGATGAGGCTGGCAACCCATCACTATTTTGATTCCATTTTCCACCTATAGATACGCCCACAATCTTGCTAAATGGCCTGTAGGTACCTGTTACCTCAGGCTCTGTCAACCCCGTAAGGGATAAAGACGTGATTTGTGTATGTATGTATGTATGTATCTAATTTCAAAGGTCAGTAGGGGCGGCAACAATTGATGAATAGCTTTGGGGCGGCAAATGTTATATCCAGCACTGGGGTAGACAGAGCCTGAGTAACGAGACCTAATGGCCACGTTTAGCAAGATTGTAGGGGTAGGTGGAAAGGGAAGACAAAATAAGTGATTTAGGTCCGGTTAATTACGAGTTGTACCGCGGCGACCGAGCTAAGCTCCAAAAATCGGAAATAAGCGTTTTATAGATCGATTTTTCGCTCCCGAAACTCCCCGAGATCTTCGAACAGCATCCAACCGGACCATCCGTTTTAGCGCGAAAGAATAACCATGCACGCAGACATAAAATCTTTCACATTCTTAATTGGTAAAGCGGCAAGTGAAAAACTTGGATGTAGGTAGTAAAAAGGCGCTTCAAATTATAATTACATAAAAACGGATACTTCCACGCTGGTCTGGGAGCAAAGAAAAAACATAGAATGTACCAGTTGCTTCTCTTCCCGCGCAAATGGTAAAAATCCATCGAGGGAATGGGCGAAAATCATAGGAATCATGTTATAGGCGGTGTGGCTAGCAACCCATCACTATTTTGATTCCACATTCCACCTCTACGCCCTCAGTGTCTTGCTAAACGTGGCCTGTAGGTCTTGTTACCTTAGGCTCTGTCCACCCCATAAGGGATAAAGACGTGATATGTGAATGTGAATGAATAAACGGATTACTCACGTTGTCCCAATATACATATTACTTTATTTACTATCGAGTTCCTATAATTAAATTCATCTGACCATTTTTTCCAGTGTCTGCAATGTCATCACTCACGGTTGCGTGGCTTGTCCTCGCTGCAGTCGTCTCCAGCCAGCGACAGCAGCAGCGCCTCTTCAAACCCGACCAGATCATCTTCGCGTCAGACTTCAACATCACCAGCATCATCGTGCCCGCTGACAACAACATCAGCATGCTACACGAGTCATCAGAGATACCAAACGTTTTCTTCACCGTCTCCGATCCTAAACTAGAAGGCGGCAGCTGCATATACGTCCTACAAGGTCTATCCGCGTATGAAATCATAGAAGGAGGAAGGGATACCACATCAGACTTCAGCTCAGACACTTCTATTTACTTTGGAACGAAGAACGGCATATACAAATACGAACCGGACTCGCTGTCAGCTAAAAAATACGGTCTATTCAACGACGACATCAAACAGCTGCAAAAAGCGAACGGGACGGACGCAATTTACATATTGACAACTGAAAATCAGCTCTTCAAGATCGAAGCTAACGGGAGCAAGAAAACTAAAGTGCCGTCGGTGGCGTGCGCTTCTGAATTCGTCCTGGATACGTCCAACAACATATATTATATCGCTTGCGGGGAGTATTGGCCCCGCGTCCTGACTTCAGATGGTTCCCTGATAGAACTGACAACGAATCTGATGGAAGATTTCTCGGAAATCAAACTCCTGAGGCCTGCCTTTTTAATGGATTTAAGTGTCCCTTTTATAGCTGACGGGGACCTCTATATCTTGTATTCTAACGGCACAGGGGAGAAGAAGGACTTCTCTATGAGGGAACGCCCCAGCGCGTACAGTGTTGACGCGGCAATATACATTCTAGCTGCCCTAGATGGAAAGATTTACGAGTTCAATGTTATGGAAGTCCTTCTCAAGTCTATGTTTGGATTGGCAGACGGGATAGGAGATTTAACCAGGATTGTGTTGCAACTTATTGATAAAGCTAAAGACAAAAACAATATTCGTGGCTACCATAGTTTTATTAAATAGTTGAGCACTGATTGATTTCTCTTTTAATGGACCACTGAGGGGTTACGGTTCTTATGGGATTAGTAGAGACTATACTACATCTTCTCTTATATATAAAAGAAAGTCGTGTTAGTTACACTATTTATAACTCGAGAACGGCTGAACTGATTTGGCTGAAAATTGGTAGGGAGGTAGCTTAGAACCAGGAGACGGACATAGGATACTTTTTATCCCGATTTTCCCACGGGATTGGAAAATTCCGAAATGTTGTACTAATAAAGCTACAGACATTAAATTTAGCATGCCTACACATTATTCCTTGATTAGTATAAAGATGCACTTACAAAGGATTTTTTCAAATTTAAGGCGGAACAAAGTTCGCCGGGTCAGCTAGTCTCTACTATAGACTAATATCATTTAAAGCTCGGGGACCTTATACATCTTTATGTAGAATTTAAGTGTTCACCAGCACCGGTATTGGACACTTTAAGCTGACAAGGACCAGTAATGGACACTTTGTTCTTAATTTAAAGATGATAGTTTAAAATTAACTGTTGTAAAATAAATGACTATCTATGCCTTAGTGTCTTTTAAATAAGAGTTATTGTCCATTATTGGGTCCATGTCCATTACCTACTGGTGCCGCACCCTAGTAGCTTAATGCATTATATTTTGATTAAAAGACTTTCTGCCAAGTTTCTTGCGGCGCATTCTTCTTGGCAATAATGGTCTTTCCGAATGCGCTGGTAGTTTCAAAAAAGAGATGTAAAAGAGCCCTTGGCGGCCAACTTCCAACAATAAATTTTGAATTTTGAATCATGCACGAACTATTAATGTGTAATTTGATAATTCGTGTCCATCCATTTCATTTGTGATCAGTTGGTATACATTAGGCACTCACAATTGTTGTAGTCATCTGTGCTGCCAATAACTTACATACATACATAAATCACGTCTTTATCCCTTACGGGGTAGACAGAGCCTATGGCAACGTTAAGCGTGATTGTGGGCGTATAGGTGGAAAGGGGGAATCAAGTGATGGGTTGCTAGCCGCAACGCCTATAACATGACTCCTAAGATTTTCGCCCATTTCCTCGATGAGCTTTTACCATCTTCGCGGGAAGAAAAAGCAACTGATACATTCTATGTTTTTTCTTTACTCCCAGACCTGTGGCCCGATTTTTGAAAGCACATCACTCGAAAGTGGTACAAATCAGCTTATATCTCCAAAACTACAGCTCTAATCTAAGTTTTGATTAGCGCACAAGATTAATGAGAGCTGTGATTGTCTTCTAAGTTAGTCGTATTTCAAATTTAGCACAATTTTTTATCACTTTCGAGTGGTATTTTCACACATGTGCTTTCAAAATCGGGCCCCAGCGCAGAATAAATAAATAATAAATAATTTAATAAAACGACTGAGTATGTACGATTATTTATTTCCATATTTCAATTACATACATTTATTCTTTTTCCATCGGCTTTTGCTTCAAAGTCATTAAGTTATAACTTTGGTTTAATCAAATTTGTAATCATGCTTACGTGAAACACATAACATTGATATTTAATTATTAGTTATCCTTATAGAATTAAAAATAAAAACTATATTAAATAGTCTCTTTATATTTCTAGCCGAAAAAAATTGTTCTTCGTAATAACTGTTAATATTTAAAAACAGTTAAAATACAATTCTTAGATTAATTTAAACACTTAATACACTTACTTACGGCACGATGTTACATTAAAAACTTATGCGGAACAACAATTAGTGTGCGAGCGAGATGCAGGACCGCGGAGAGTCGCCGACTGGATTTCAGCTTGCCAGTTCTATTACCTTTTTATGTTTAGCTCCTGTCATTATCCCGAAAACAATTCAACTAATACACGAACAAGGTTGAATCGCGTTCGGGGAAAATTTAAAATCGTCTAAGTCCCCACGATTGAGCCCTTTATTATCATAGGGACCAGAGTACTTTAAATTTTTTACACATTGATACATATTTGTTTGTTTGTTTATTGTAGTTTCCACCGGGCGACCCGCCCGCCCCCCCGCAACCCGACCCGGGATCTTAACTTTATAAATATACAAAAACATTTGGTCATTTGTTTCTAAACGGAATGAGTAAACAAATAAGTTAGAAGCATAACAAATTTTCAGACTAGAAATTCTTTATTCGTACAGAAATTATGAATGCGTGATTAATACTAAGATATTAAATTTAATCTTATATTAATAATGTTTAATATTTGTATGCTCACGAAACATCCATATACTTGACGTCTTCTCTTCGTAAGAAGTGTAACACATAATATATGGACCAATTGTCCATATTTAAGACAGGTATCGACACTATACCCTATATACCAGCACAGCACAGCACAACTATATCGAATCACAATTTGACATACGTCTTTTTATAAACAGTAGAAACATTGTCAAATAGTGACAGTAAACATGCATGTTGTGCTAAACGCTGGAAACTAAAGCTAAGGTTTTCTCCAACGATCACCGCCCTAGCAGCCGCTTGGACCGTCTAAAAACAAGATGGCGTCGTTTCGAGAGCGTTGACAACGTGACGTCATTCTGTTTTATAACAGACACGTCAGTGACGCCATTCCGTGGTTTGTACTCTTCAAAATGGCGGCATGGCTCGAGGAAACCTTAGTTTTAAGCATCTTAAATCGACGACAAAGCAACTCGCAAACGATCGCAGCTACAAGTACGTCTCGCGATGCGAGCTCAATAAAAAGAATAGACTAGCGGTCTGTTCTTTATATTTTATTAATTCTGCTGCAACACTTGAAACACGTCAATTTAACTAACAATTCAAGCATTGCATGGCAGAAACCGTCACTTTAGCAGCCATTAGGACGCGTATATGCGTTTGCGGCTGCAAGTCTCTGGTGTGACAGCTCCAGCGAATACGTTAACTCCGTAAGACTGCATTCTAAGTACTTTTCTACAATGTAAGCCGTTAGCCAAGTATCAGTAATGCAGTCTATACGACGTAGGACAGCCGCTAGTTCCATATTAAATTCTTATATTAACACTAATAATTTGTTGTTAACAGTGACATTACTTGCCGATGTAACGCTAAAAAACTTCATAATATAGCTGAAGTTTAATTAGCGTTGCTAGAAAAGTATAGTGCGATCTGTTGTACGCTTCAAACTTCGTCTTAGAAGTCCTCGCTGCGCTCGGGACCCACAACTCGACCCGTTTGCCAGCAGGAACTATACGGAGTCAGCTACCTTAAACAAGACACCTGGCTCAGTATAATGCCTACGAACGTCACGGTCGAGTTAAGATTGTCTCCTTACGGAGGTGCATTACGAGAATAACACCCAACACATTTACAATTTGCACCAAGTTTGTGTTAGTTAGGCGACTGAACCTCAACCGAATTAACCCGATTGACTCGTTTGTAGTACTCGAGTAACTCGGTCAAAATAACTCGACTCGTCCACTCCGTCGACCGTTGACATATTTGATGCAATTTGTTTATTGTACGCGCGAACGTGTTAGTACTATTCTAAATTGTCAGTTATCTAATCAGTATTTAATATTACAATGGCAAAATATTAATGACGATATGTCACGAGATTTGAGACTACACAAAATTATTACATTGTAACGGAAGAAAATTCCAATGATTTTACGAACCGGTAACCTATACCCGTAATCAATGTAATCGCAAGATCAAAACCTGACAAATTACATACAAAACCAACATATTAGCTTTAACTACAAATAAGAAAAGCTGAAAAAACCCCCGACATTAAGTCCTATATTTCACGACGGCGTAAACCTATCCACGATAGGTTCGTTTCCGATAAAATTTAGTTAAACAATCTCAATTAAACTAGTCATTTAACTAAGTCCCATCTGAATCGGTCCGTACGTTTAAGAGCTACGATCCAAAACATGGAGTGCGTCGACATTGAATCCCAAAAATATCGGAATAGGCATTCGTTCATGGAACCGAAAATAATATCGAATATAGCTAAATGAGACGACTTTGTATTTAATTTACTTCCTTTGTGGTATAAATATAAGAATAACCGACATTAGGTAAAAATTCTTTGAAGAAACAACAAAATCAAATTTTCCCTTTAGTATTAAAATGATTTTATATATGATGGAATACCTTTTGCGCATTGTTTTTAAGAGTAAGGTATATTTAAGATCTCTACAGAATGACAGAGAAAAAAAATATATGACATACTGCTCATACTTACTGATGAATGGGAAAATCATACAATATTGACAGTATGCCAATAAGAATGCATTTTGAACATCAAAAGATATGTTAATTTGTGTAAACTGCTAAATCCTCTGAACAAATATAAAAAATATTTGTTTCAAGCAATAATATTGACGCAATAGACAAAAGACGACTCTTTTATCAAGATTTATTGTTCATCTTTATCAGTAGCTTTGACCGTTGCATTTGCCAGACAGAGACAAAACATGTTACGGGAGTTTGACAATATTATGAAAAAGAGGTACGTTCTTGCCGATTTTGCTTCAAGAAACTTTCCTGATCGGCGTAAACAGACAAACACTTTTACAGATACAACAACTTATTAAAAAGTGAGATTATCAACAGATCCAACAAGTGAAAATACAGCAATGGAAAGCTAAAATATCAACTATAGTCATGGAAGACTTAAAGTACAAAATGTAAGAGAAATAGGTGATTTGACAAGCAACCTTTTGTGTTCACAAAACATATGGAAGTCTTTCACACGGTTGTTCAGAAATCAGCGTACATTTTTCAAAGTTTCGTTCAAAAACCCTCATATTTTTTACTCGATCTGTTGGTATCGATTTTATTTCTTTTCTAAGATGCCTTTTCTAGGCTTATACCATGTAATTTTAATAAAATATAATAATTTACGATATGAAAGACTCCCATAAGCTACAACTATGTACATTAAATCGAATGGCACAATACACTTCAATAAGTATACATATATTTATAACCATGGCGAATACCAATCAATATTTAAATGCTAAATAATTTAACATTTTATAGAGTTGCAACATTCATTTAAATATGGCAACACATATTCCCAACCAGCCGTTGCCAGTTGAAAAAATGCAATGCATCGTGATAAACTGACATCCATAACAATCTGTAACACATAGTTAAATGATTTCCGTGCGATTCTAATAAGAAACAACAAATTTTATTTTCGAAACACATGCATACGTTAAAATTTGAATAATATAATTGTATCAAAAACTTGACCTTTCCATTCTGCAGTGACGTCACCCAGCCAGTAATAATCAGACTTGCAATTAAATCATGTGCAATGTTAATTATTACTGTATTCTGGGTCACATTTCGATCCATTATACACCAGACCCAACTTTCCGTGTACACTTTTTAAGTCATCACTTTTCATCCACCGTCAATATCAAGTCCTTGCACATGCGCCTCTCCAACAATCACTTCCCATTACCGTCGACGTAACAATTAGTGAGCATGTTAGTATGCAAATTCCTGTTCCGCGCACAATCTCACTCACTATCGACCGCGCTTCAAGTCTCCGGAATTTGGTGCACAAGTTACACGATTCCTATACAGTTCGCGATACCATACCGTGTCACAACCCGCGTGTCAGTTCATAATCGCATACTTAGCGATTCCTCAGCCACATTAACTAAACGGTGTCTCACACAGTGGTTATTTTAAGTAAACTACAGACATAGTGGCACACTAGTGACTCATGTCACTTATAGTGAGCGCATTAGTCGTACTTTTAGTGAGCGCATTAGTACACCTGGTACTTTTAGTGAGCACTTCAGTAGACATTTTTAGTGCGCTTTTTAGTAAGCGTCACTGTTTAGTGAGCGCTTTAGTCATCACGTGTGTATCTGTTGTGGCGAGTGTGTGTGTGTTAGTGAGCAGGCGCGTGGTGTCCGCCAGCTTTGTGAGCGGCACGGGCGGCTTTGTGGGCGCAGCGGAGCGGCACGTAGCAGCACAGGCACGGCACTAGCAGACTAAGCAGCGTAATGCCTATCCACCTGCACAAAAATTATAGTTCAGTTATCTCATACTTTAATAGTGGAATGTGTGCAAAAGTGGACTGTCGATATTTATTTATTTATTTATTTAAAATACAAGGATAGGCTTACAGTTAAGACCAACACACCTAGCCTGTTAATTACAAAATACAAATAGTATTATTTTAGATAAAAGTGCTCCCCAACCATCAGCGAACACGACAGCATCTTGGATCTCAGATAGAAAGGAATTAGGTAGCGCTATCGCCCTGGCCGTCGGACAGTTCCGGGCTCTACGTGTATGTATGTGTATGTAAAAGTTCTTTATTGTGAAAAATAAACAAGACAAATACAATCGACGAACACTGAGATGCATGCACACAGGCGGACTTATCCCTTTGAGGGATCTCTTCCAGTCAACCTTTGAGTGGATGAAAGGAGTATTATATTAGGGATGGACGGGTGAGTTTAAAAATTGCAAACACTGAGAGCCAATAAGAGAGATAATTGCTGACTAATAATTTTATCGAGATATATAAAGGCTCTGTCTACCTCGTAAGGGATATAGACGTGATTTGTGTATGTATCAGTGGCGTGGCGTCCATAGAACTCGATTCCCACCGGCTTGCCTATTTTAAGGCAGTTTGGTACTTTTATTGTGCAGAATTAGAGGAAAAGGCTAGTTAAATTCCTCTACTGCTACGGCTGCTACTTTACGGCTACGCCACTGGTAAGTATGTCTCTTAAAATTAAATTTACTTTCACTTTGAATATCGATCTATGTATGGAAACATTTGTCAATTTACGATTCAGACCGGCATGGAATTAGACATATCAATATTTCGCTGTTAATGTGTCAAAGCACCCGAAGTATATAAAAAAAAACATTGATTGCATTATCAATGGCAACAAGTGCGTGTGTGTGTGTTTGTGTGTGTGTGTGTGTGTGTGTGACTGACCGCTTGACGCAGGCGTCGTCGGGCGCGGCGCAGGCGCACGGGTGCGCGGCGAAGTCCCCCTCCGCGTCCGACATGCAGTGGTACAGCATGCACTGACGGACAGACACATTATTATACACATTTTTATTGGTAAGACGTTTGCTTAACGATATGTAAATTGGATTTCTTGAGGATTTTATGAACTTGGGTCAACTAGTTTCTTCCAGTAACAGGACAGAGTTCCTCTAAACAGTTTTCTAAGAAAAACAATTTGTTTTACTAAAGAATACATTTAACATATTCCAAAGACGAAATAATTGCAAAGAAGCAAATACTCGTCATAAAATCAAAACTAAACAGTTCTGTCTTTATTCTAACTTAGGGATCCGCAATTAATATCAAATTTTCAAATTCATACCTAAACCACTACCGAATAAAATTGCTCAAATAATTAAAACTTTTTTCTTATTTGTGTTTTACTACTTAGAGCTCAGACGTGCGCCACGCTGCCGAAATAGTTTCCTCTCTTTCATTAACAGGCACGCGGACCGTATGTGTGAAGAGTAGCGCTGCTCGACTTAACCTTTCGTACCAATCTTACTGATTACATTAGAAATACAAAAAAAGAGTCTTTTACTGGGGCCTTATGACGTCTTAATGTGTGAATTCCGACTCAGTTCAGGTTTTAGCTGTAATTTTTAGTATAGATCTGACAGCGAGCGAACCTAAACTGAATCGGAATTGAATCGCATTAAGACGCCACGGAAACCCCCCTGATCCTTATCAAACACATACCAGAGGTTAAAATGTATGTAATGTGGACAAAGGTGGACATTAAGTCGTTAATCATTAATTAACGAAGTTAAACTGCTTAACGGATTACCTTATAGGTTATCTTCTTTTTTAACGGATCAACTTTTAAGTTATCTTCTATTATTGAACAAGACGTCCACCTACTTGCCGTGTCTTATCCAACCTCGACATTGGCAGAATCATCAAAAAGTTGATGGAGCCACTTCTTCCTAAATTTGAATTGAATTGAAGTTATCTTCTTTTGTTTAGTGTAATTTTGTGTTCAACAAATTAACTTCGTTAAACTTTCGGATTAACTTTATTAACTGTATGTATGAATGTTTAGTTACCTGTGCGCACTTGACGCAGGAGACGGCGTCGACGCACGCGCGGCAGGAGTCCGGCGCGAACTCGCACGCGCCCGCGCGGTTGGCGCTCTCCAGGTACCACTCGTGGCAGTGCCGGCACTTCAGTCTCGCCTGGAAGGTGTCCGTGGGCTTCTTGTCGGGGAGCGGCGGGGGCCCACTGTAGCTGCACTTCTTTATCGACCCTGAAATCACAAGCATTTCACTTAGACACTTCAGTTTTTAAACCGGGCTTCGTACATTTTGTCCCATTACCCCATAAGGCAGGGGTGGCCAACGGGTCGATTGCGATCGACCGGTCGATCGCGCCTGTTAGTCCAGTCGATCGCGGCAAGGCAAAAAATATAAATATGTGGACCAGACTGCGCAACGTAATCACCAACTGCTGATTTAAGGTTTCATGAAGTATGTAATTGGTAGATCGCACAAGGTTTCGTTAGTAAACAGGAGATCTTGGGTCTAATCAAGTTGGCCACCCCTGCCATAAGGGAACAGCGAATTAAACAAGTGGTACAATATATTATACTAGCTCCATTGACTTACAATAAACAACTAGACTCTCAGTCGCTAACAAAGGTTCCTCAAGAAACGTCCGAGTTGCTTTGTCTATGTGTTGTGTGTGTCAACACAATAACATTAACATGTTCATTCAAATTGACACCTTATTTCGTGGCAGTAATGTTTAATATCAATGGCGTAGGATCGTGAGAAGTAATGACACGACGCCACGCGCTGGAAACCTGCCTGTCTCTTTTGTTCTCAATAGTAAGATTACGGTGCGAAAGAGACATATACATTGTTATCAAAGCGCGGTCGAAACACAACTGAACAAAAACTCTGAACAATAGACGCGTCGTTCAGACTTTTGCTTCGGACAGTTTTTGAGCGTGATTGGGAGTCTAGTTGTTTATTGTACGTCAATGACTAGCTCATATTGTTGGTCACATCAGCCAACCTGAACAGCATCAACGCGACGTCTGACGCCGGTCGGGCTAAGATATCTAGAAACATCCCCGTGTCATATTCAGATTGGCTGCTGCAACCAACGCCTCTCTCGCAACACGATTCCGAACACATTCCACTAGTAAGTGTTGGACATCTAGGGTACCGCATACTTCGCAATTTGGCGTAAGAACTTTTTTCATCAGATATCCAAAATTATTCAGTGGAACATCGGTACGCAATCTGTGGGCAATAACAATATTTTTTCTACTTAAAGAGAGACTTCAGTAAGGGAATGTTGAGGTTTCATATCAGATTTACTTTTAACAGATTTTTATAACTTCGTGTCAATTTAGTGTCATTGTCAGTCGGTCTAATAAAAAACATCTCTCGCAAGGAAGATATTGCATTTTAATTTGAACAAGGCACCTCTCGTAGTTCGCAGGCACTAATGAGTGTAATGAAAAAATTAAAAAATATATTATATATTAGTAGAGATAAAGTTAAACAGCCAGTAGGAATTGTCCGTGCTTACCGGAATCGCGTTTGAGTAGGGGGGGTTTGGTGTTGGGCGAGGACTTCTCCGAGCTGATCATGCCGCCAGGGCCCACTTGTGGGTACGTGTATTCATGGACCTGAAAGAAAAACCAACCTTTTTACACCTTTTACCTACCATCAAAGCTCTATGGGTGTATAAACAAGTGTCAAGACACATTTTAAAATAAGTGTGTGTCTTCCATGCTGGTGTGGGAGTAAAGAAAAAACAGAATGTACCAGTTGCTTCTCTTCCTGCGCATATGGTAAAGGCCATTTAGGGAACGGGCGAAAATCTTGGTAATTATGTTATAGGCGATGCGGCTAGCAACCCCTATTTTGATTCCCCTTTCCACCTATACGCCCACAAACACGCTAAACGTGGCCTTTAGGTCGTTATCTTAGGCTCTGTCTACCGCGTAAGGGATAAACTCGTGATTTATGTATTTTATATATTTATGTCCGGGATTTCGGAATCGTTTTTGATCTATTTCGAAAACTATGGTCTCATCTCCAAGAAGACATGTTTGTCCAAGTTTTGCAAACACCACGCTTTGCTCAGTTGCCTAGGTGATATTATTTTTGTGCAGAACCCTTAGGGTCTGTTTCACCTATGACTCTGTCTCTATTTATTACTAGGAAACAGACAGAGACGTCATAGATAACTGGAGCTTAACAGAGTGGTGATAGAGGCTCTCAGTGTGTTAGAGTTGACCTTCTTTTTTTTTTATATGAATAGGAAGGCAAACGAGCAAGTGGGTCACCTGATGGTAAGTGATCACCACTGCCCATGGACACCCGCAACCCCGGAGGGATTGCAGATGCGTTGCCAACCTAGAGGACTAAGATGAAATGCCTCTTGTGCCCGTAATTTCCCCGGCTGTCTTACTCTACTTACTCTCCTGCCTACTTACTATCTATCCTGCCGCTAAGTAGTACTACTCTACTACTTAGCGGCAGGATTAGCGAGTAAGATGGTGGTAGCGATTCGGACGGACCTTGCACAAGGCCCTACCACCCGCAAAATCTTCATAACTTACCGCTGACAGATGGACGTACGGGCAGCGGTCGGGATCGGAATCGTCCGCCATCTTGTCTTCATACTGGATTTCGTACGATTTCAGATTGTCTGAAAATAAATTTATTCAACATTACGGCATTGAATTGGAAATGTAAAATAAGCAGTTCAATTAAGTAATTATGTCGAGACAGCGGGTCCCTGGGACTGCGAGGCAAAGGAGCTATTCAGGGAGCTGGGCCGCAGACTAAGAGACAGGGGCTGCGATCCCCGCTCTGGTTCGTGGCTGGTTAAAAGGGTTGCCATTGCAGTTCAGAGAGGCAACGCGGCCAGCATAATGGGAACCTTTGAACCAGGCACGAAACAAGGGGGCCATTTTTTAGGTTAATTTTTAATCATTTTTAGCTAATTTACTTTAAATCAACTCTCATTGTTTTAGTGTTCTTTATTGTTATTTAGTTTTAAATAGTTTGTATATTAATAAATTCACTTATCACATTTATTTGGTAACAAAAAGTAAATAAAGTGATATATAAAAGTATTATGTGCGAATTGTGCGATATGATGTGGTAAGTGTTAGGTGTCTCATGTGTAATGTAATGATGTGATAATCGTTGTGTGCGTCGTGGTATGATGTGATGTAATGAGTGCTGGTGTGTGATGTGGTAAGTGCTGGATCTCACGTGATCTGTGTCTCACGTAATGTGACGAATGAAGAGTGCTGATATGTGATGTGATATAGTAAGTGGTGGGTATCTCAAGTGATGTGACAAGTGGGGGGTATCTCAAGTGATGTGACAAGTGGGGGTATCTCAAGTGATGTGACAAGTGGGGGGTATCTCAAGTGATGTGACAAGTGGTGGGTATCTCAAGTGATGTGACAAGTGGGGGTATCTCAAGTGATGTGACAAGTGGTGGGTGTCTCAAGTGATGTGACAAGTGGGGGTATCTCAAGTGATGTGACAAGTGGTGGGTGTCTCAAGTGATGTGACAAGTGGTGGGTCTCTCAAGTGATGTGACAAGTGGTGGGTGTCTCAAGTGATGTGACAAGTGGTGGGTGTCTCAAGTGATGTGACAAGTGGGGGTATCTCAAGTGATGTGACAAGTGGTGGGTATCTCAAGTGATGTGACAAGTGGGGGTATCTCAAGTGATGTGACAAGTGGTGGGTGTCTCAAGTGATGTGACAAGTGGTGGGTCTCTCAAGTGATGTGACAAGTGGTGGGTGTCTCAAGTGATGTGACAAGTGGTGGGTGTCTCAAGTGATGTGACAAGTGGGGGTATCTCAAGTGATGTGACAAGTGGGGGGTATCTCAAGTGATGTGACAAGTGGTGGGTGTCTCAAGTGATGTGACAAGTGTCAAGTGTTTGTGGTACCGGCGTGGCGGCGCGGCAGCGTGATGGCGGCCAGGATGGGAGTCTGCGTGAGGTCATGGCGCGGGCGGCTGGCGGTGGAGGTCTCGGAGCTGGAGCGCGAGTCCGACGGCAGGTTCAGGCACTGACAGACAAATACACAAATAAATGACATGGTTTAGACGGTCAATATTATCGTGATACTGGTATGTCAATATAGGATCGCGGATTTCAAATCAACCGGATTCGCATCATAAGAATAAATAATATAGTAGAACGGAAACTCCCGCTCCGGCCGGACTCAAGGTACGATATTAGAGTACCCGTTAAGCGGGTATTTCAGTCGGGCTGTCACGGCCGGCGTCGCCGCACGCGCGTTTGGCTGTTTGCGCGTTCCGTACCTACCTTCGTATTGGAATCAAATAATAATGGCGTCAAGTTATTGTGGTGTATCGTAAATCTTTTACGAGTCAACATGTTTTTACCTATCTACCGCCATTTCAACCCACTTGAAAGTATTACCCATGATAATTTTTATTTCATTGTATTCTACTAACACGATAAGGATTGTGATATGCGTGGATCGCTCACACGATAATCCTCGCCCAATATCTTGAGACAATTTACACCAATTGATCTATAAATAACAGTCTCAAACCAGGCAAATGATACAACATCTTTGCATTTAAATAACATACGAATTTGACATTTTACTTTGGGACTAGGGCAATTTGTGTGAATTGTTCCCAAATATGTATTATTATTTTCTTGTTTTTACCTAAATCTCTCCCTAGGAGGAAATACTTCGCGCGGATCTAAGCCAAGCGCTTTAATTTTATGCTAATTTATGACATGGACAAAAATTTTCTTCCTATACGGCATGTGTTGAGGATGACAGCTTTTCATTACTATTATTAATGCACCTATGTTATAATTGCAATGTTTCTTCCATAGACAAATTATCATCGTGAAAAATATATGTTTTGGCGCCTTCTGATTTGAACACCCATTGCAATTACAACGAGGTATCAAGGCATCACTCACCTCAAATATGTTTTGCTCCTCATCATCCTCTTTAGGGGCTGGATTATGTTTTTTGTACGCGTGAAGCGAAGGCCACGCCCCGCCCATACCTACAAGATATATGTTACATTAAAGATATTACATATACGAAATATATGGTGGTACTAAAATTATGGTAAGCTGTTCATGTTAGTTAATGTCTTTGAAAGAGAATGAACTACTAATTAATACTATTAAATGCAGACAAAGTCGGGCACGGAAAGTAGTCTCAGTAACTAAAGATTTTTCCTTCATTTATTTTATTAAGACATGAAATGAATAGGTAGTCATTTTTTGTTAGGCTAATGCGAGTGTTTTTTATTTTATCGCTATCCCGCGGGAACTGCAATTTTCCGGGATAAAAAATAGCCTATAACCTGGCCGGGGATTTTCTTGACAGATACGCTCGCAAATCAACAGACGAAAATTCTAAAAACTGTTGGTACGTGTTTTGTTATTGATTCTAAGTATCACCAGCCAATTTTTTTTTAATATCTTCCAAGTAAAGGCTTTCGCCCTCTTCAGCTGTATTATACATATGTATAGATAATTATAATTATTGTACCGTGTTTATTATATGTATGTAGACTCATATACTTACCGTGTAGGAATCCAGTATACGGAAGCAAAGAAGAAAGCACATTAGATAAATTAATGTTTATATTACAACATAACAAATATAATCATACATATATCACGTCTTTATCCCTTACGGGGTAGACAAAGCCTAAGGTTTAAACCTTAAGGCCACGTTTAGCATGATTAAGGGTGTATATCTGGAAAGCGAAATCAAAACAGTGATGGGTTGCTAGCCGCATCGCCTATAACATGATTCGTAAGAGTTTTCCATTCCCTCGATAGGCTTTTACCATCTGCGCGGGAAGAGAAGCAACTGGTAAATTCTATGTTTTTTCTTTTTCCAGACCAGCATGGAAGAAATATAATCAATTTATCATTAATCTGTTCTAACAGGTTTAACAGCCGATAATCATGATCATTAACAATCATTTATTAGTTGTTCTCATGGGTACACGACTCGTTTTATTCTGTTGTATGATACAATTAGCGACATAATTAATGATAGAAAAATTAATATCTCTGTAAAAAACTTATTCTAGAACAGCAAGGGAAATGTATTCACGTACTATAGCACCCAATCGCAATAAGGTGACATATCACTTTTGTGTGTCGGCGGCCTGTCAATTGCGACAGGGTTCTACTGTGGTACACGAGTTACTGTACTGGAAGAGATCCCTTTTAGGGATAAGTTCGCCTTTGCGCGTTTGTGTTGTCCTGTATTCATCTTTTCTTGTGTTTTATGTACAATAAAGAGTTATATGATGAATCACGATCGTTGGGCGAGGCGAACGCTCGAGTGGAGACCTCGTGAGAACACTCGCAGTAGAGGAAGACCACCAATGAGGTGGAAGGACGATATCTGCCGACAGGCGGGTGGAGGATGGATGCAAGTGGCTGTCGATCGCCAGGCGTGGAGAAGTGGAGAGGAGGCCTATGTCCGAAGACGGACGAGTTGAGGGCTGCTATGGATGGATGGATGGAAAGAGTTATACATACATACATACATGATTCCTAAGCCCATTTCCTCGATTGTATTGGTTGCATTGTAGTAATGGAAGTATATATGTATTTGGCGTTGAACCCGCAGTGCTGGTATGGGGCGTTAGGATCGAAAAGGTACCCCCTTAATCATAAACGCTCTATAGGCTGCTAACTTAGCAATCGTCCTTATCTGTGAAATATAAATGTCAAAGTGAGAGACAAGGACAAACGATTACCAAGTTAGCCGAGGCCTACACGTTCATGAATAAGGGGGTGTTTTTTTTTTTTTTTTTTTTTTTATATGAATAGGAAGGCAAACGAGCAAGTGGGTCACCTGATGGTAAGTGATCACCACTGCCCATAGACACCCGCAACCCCGGAGGGATTGCAGATGCGTTGCCAACCTAGAGGACTAAGATGAAATGCCTCTTGTGCCCGTAATTTCCCCGGCTGTCTTACTCTCCACACCGGAACACAGCAGTGCAAGCACTGCTACTTAGCGGCAAGATTAGCGAGTAAGATGGTGGTAGCGATCCGGTCGGACCTTGCACAAGGCCCTACCACCCACTTAGCAATCGTTCGTCCTTATCTGTGAAATATAAATGTCAAAGTGACAGACAAGGACAAACGATTACCAAGTTAGCCGAGGCCTACACGTTCATGAATAAGGGGGTAAAGGGGGGGGGGGGGGGGTTATCTTATCTTATCTTAATCTAGGGGTCCTTGCGGATACACTTCGACCCATTCGTGGATCTTTTGTGTAATTACCCCTCCTTCGCACTATTCCATCGCTTTTACCACCTCATTTGGGGGGGGGGGGGGGGGGGGGGGGTTATTGGGGCGGGGCTGCGACTCACCGTCCAACAACTCCTCGATGGCGGTCCGCACGCCCTTGTCGAAGGCCCTCGCGTCCGCCGCCGTCTGGAACGTCAGTCCGAAGCGCTTCTCGTCAGTCAGCCAGTGGTGGAACGTCGGCATGACCTTGTTGTACTGGAAGTCCTTCTTTATCGTGCACTCGAGAACCACCTGCGAGAAAGACATTTATTTTTTTAAAAAGAATTCACGTAAAAGTTAAAGAAGGCGGTGCCCGCGAGTTCGCAGGCATTTTGGTTTTCCTCTCTCAAATCAGGTTAACTGGAAGACATCACTCAAATTGATAAGTCCGCCTTTGCGCATGTATCTGTGTTTGGCAATTGTATGTATGTATAACTCTTTATTGTACGGTCAAGTGCAAAAGTAAGTATCGATACGAACTTCTCAAAAATATGTCCCACGACCTTATTACGTCGGTGTAAGAATGTATGGTACTTATTTTTGAAACTTTGGCTAGATACATATTATTACACTTGACTGTACATAAAACTCAATTCTACAGGTAATGAGAAAGACAGATGTACAAAGGCGAACTTATCGCTTAAAGGGATCTCTTCCTGCTAACTGTCGAACGATTGACAGGACAACAGAAACCAGAATTGTATTAGTTTTATGTTCATAGCGTCACGTGTTCATGAGAAAAATGGTTTTGACAGACAGACAGGGGGCAACAAAGTGACTCTATAAGGATTCCGATTTTTCCTTTTGATATACGGAACCCTAAAAAGCTGTCAAGTCCAGCCGGACTCGCTCACCGCGAGGGATACAGATCTGTTAGTTATATCAGACAGAAGGCAAGCCGAAGGGAATAACTAGCCTTTTCCCCTAATTCTGCACAGTAGTGCCCAGCTGCCTTAAAATACGCAATACACAAATAACGTATTTATCCCTTACGGGGTAGACAGAGCCTAAGGTAGCAAGACCTACAGGCCACGTTTGGCAAGATTGTGGGCGTAAAGGTGGACAAAGGAATAAAAACAGCGATGGGTTGATAACCGCATCGCCTATAACATGATTCCATTCTCGCCCATTCCCTCGACGGGCTTCCGTCTGCACGGGAAGAGAAGCAACTGCTACATTCTATGTTTTTTCTTTGCTCCCAGAGCAGCATGGAAGAGTAAGCAAGCCAGTGGGAATCGAGTTCTATGGACGCCACGCCACCGAGTCTACTTTCATCCATCCGCTCTACGTGAGCAAACCAACTAGCCACTATCTGACAATAAGGACACGTCACTCCCACGAAAATACTGTGGCGAGACAATAGACATCTGTCTGTCTGTCTTACTCAATGCCTTAGTGCCACACTGTAATATTGTATAAGATATTTTATAAATAAATAAATAAAATAAATAAATAAATCTCTCTAGGCCAGTGTTTCTTAACCTTTCAGACATGAGGGACCACTTGACAACATTTCTGTCTTGCCATGGACCACCTAGTAACTGCATAATATCTAGCGTATGGCTTCGATCGGCCCCAATGAACGGAATTGCACATTTTGCACCTTCACGCGTTGTGTCCGGTTGTCACTTATCTAATTACTAGCTTCTGCCCGCGACTTCGTCTGCGTAGAATTATACATAAAAACCTTCCTCTTGAATCACTCTATCTATTAAAATAAACCGCATCAAAATCCGTTGTGTAGTTTTGAAGATATAAGCATACATAGGGACAGAGAAAGCGACTTTATTTTATACTATGTACTTACATACATACATACCGTCACGCCTCTTTCCCACAGGGGTAGGCAGAGACTACTTTGTTCCACTTGCTACGATCCTGACATACTTCTTTCGCTTCATCCACATTCATCAATCTCTTCATACATGCACGTCGGTTTCGGGTACTCCTGACCTGACCTTTTACTTTTTTACTATGTAGTGATGATTTAATAGATTGGACCACTTTGGATGTCTCCGCGGACCACGGGTTAAGAGCCACTGCTCTAGGCAGATGTTATCTATAATGAAGAACGAGTGGAACTTACCATGTTGTCGCTGATTCGTTTCCCGTGGATGTAGTAGTCATGTGTCGGTGCGTTTACGGACGAAGATGATGTGTCACCATTACTTTCCCCACCTGCAACCATACTGCACGTTTATCCTCATGACCCTGGCCTAGGCTTCATAGAGCTGCCAAATATATACACACTCATCTGTTTACATTAGTATATTCTTTCTCTAGGGCAACCATACAATACCATAATCTAGTACTCTTAATCCTAATATTCGTTTTCTTATTTCTCAAGCAACCTTTCCATCATCATTTCCATTCCAGAATCCTCCAAGCTAGCGACTGTCAAAAGTATATCGGCTTTGCCGCCAAAACCCAATTAGAAAGTGTTGCAATCAGGCATAACGATTATTTATATAATGTAGATAAATACATACTTAAATACATACAACATCCATGACTCGGGCACAAACATTCGTATTCATCATAAAACTGTCTGCCCCTAGCGGGATTCGAACCCAGGACCTCTAGCTTCATAGTCAGGGTCACTAACCACTAGGCTATCCGGTCGTCAACATGACGCGAACTATAATGGCATGGCAGCTTTCGCCTGCCTCTTGACGATTAAAAGGATCTCAATAGAACATCTCGTTTCATTTCTCTCTTGCAGCAACAGCCCACTCGATCCACGCCGACCAGACTAAGTTCGAAGTTCAGACTGTAGTTCGAAGGACCTATACCTGTCTTGTACTGACCTGGCGAGCGCTGGCGCTTGCCGACCATGACGTCGGCGAGCCCGCCTCCCCCCAGGGCCACCCACCCCCCCGTGCCCTCATCGCGGCACATCACCTGCGCGCGGACCCGCACCAAGTAGACACTGGAATGTCACAACAACGCATGACCAAATGCTAATGATAGAAGGCGTAAGTGGTAGGACTGGCAAATGCCAAGGGACTTTAGTCCTCGTGGCCCCACTGTAAAAATCTTCAACCAATAAACAAAATTTGGCTAGGTTCGTTAGGTAGCTTCAAATGTCCGAAAGGCAAACGCAATAGAAATAGGAACCCCGAACTGGCTTGGTTTAGAGCACAGAAGGGACGCTGATGCACTTCTTTACATTGAGGAGGGGAAAGAAGAATTGGGCGCAGGCCCCAAGTTATAGTTACGCCACTGAAGCCCGTTTTGTCCCATTTTCATTGGTCGCCAGTTATCAATTGAGCATGTCTCAGGTATTTTGGAAAAGTTTTCAGAATGCAGTAGGTTAGGTTATGTTAATTTACTACCAATTTTATTGTAAAAAATATTGTTTCAGAATGACAAACTACAATTGGAACTTCAATTTTATGGGACAAAATACAGGTCTTCTATGGGTACTGTAGTTAGTGTACAAGTCACTTATTTCCTTGATGTTTAATTAAAAAAAAAATGCATGTGATTCATTTGAAAAAAAAACTAACCATTTTGGCAAAAATTAAAATCGAATCACAGAAAGTGAGCTTTTTTTAATTATTATTTTATTATCGTTAAAAACTTTCTTATTTAAAAAAAAATACTTTATGCTTATTTTTCACTTTTTCTAGTACATATCTCCATATAGTAAATAAAATAAATATAACATCTCCAATGTAATCTGTACACCAAGCATCAGCAAATCTAATGCATGAAGTATGGCATATGGAACAAGTCCATTAACTCCCTTCTTCATTTAGCTGCTTCACAGTTGAAGGCTTCTCAGACCAACTAATCCCCAATGGGATTTCTTTTTTCTACCGAAATTTAGGGCCTGTCTCACCACTCTCTGTAAAGATGCGGCCATCTTAAGTGTCAGTTATCTATAATTCCCTCTTTATTTTTCACTACAAAACAGACAGAGACGACATCGATAATCAACACTTAAAACATCAGGGTCTTAACTGAGTGGTGAAACCGGCCCTTAGTCGATGGTTATGTGTTTGTAAGAGTAGTTTTTAGTAAAGAAGAGAGGCAAGGTCTTTATTCAACAGAGAAAGAAACAAAAGAAAAGGCCTTATTTCTCTAGCTTTCAGGCACACTTGGAATCATATTTGAATTCACCATTTCTTTCTGTCAAATGGTAGAGGATGGTGCTAGAAAGAGATAGTATGATTTAATCTTTTAAACTCCAAGTATCAGCACTTCCCATGCTCCGACTTCTGGCTTAAAGGTGTGTTGTTATTTTAATAATCCCTACTAATGGATTATTTCATGAAAAGAATACAAAAGGTGAATTAAAAACAAATTAAACTATGATTAAATTAAAATCCCTAATTCATTTTAGTGTCTTGTTTTTTTTGTGTTTCTTTAACTCTTGTTTGTTTTTGCCTTACTCAGTGCTTTGATGTAAACTGTAACACTGGTATGTTTTAATGAATAAATAAATAAAAATATAAATTCGATTACAAGCCCCCACACATTAGACCAACTGGTCCCAGTTCCTCAAATGTTAAGTAAATACTGCAGCTCAGATACCCATAGCACCACAGGGATTGCAGAGGGCTAAGAAGAAATGCCTGTTGTACCTGTCATATCCTTTATGCTAACTTTACACACGAAAATCCAATAATGCAAGCATTTACTGATACTCTTGAAAGACATGATTTGTAAATTTCAAATGTAAATTTGACGACCGAATAGCCTAGTGGTTAGTGACCCTGACTATGAAGCTAGAGGTCCTGGGATCGAATCCCGGTAGGGGCAGACAGTTGTTTGATGAAGACAAATGCTTGTGCCCGAGTCATGGATGTTGTATGTATTTATCTACATTACATAAGTATGTTTATCTGTTGCCTGGTACCCATAGTACAAGCTTTGCTTAGTTTGGGGCTGGGTCAATTGGTGTAATTTGTCCCAAGATATTTATTTATTTACATAAATTCCGACTCCAAAGGTCCAAGCCCGGATTCGGACCCACAACTCCGCTCGAGTCCTTTTGTCAAACCGTTAGGCTACCACGGCTCTTTTTACATCAATCTGAGAGGAGGCCTGAGCCCAGTAGTGGGACGTACATAAGCTAGAGATGATGACAATTGTGATAAAGCAAAAAGGAATAAATGTCTTCTTTCTTTCTAAAGTGCAAGGTGCAAGGAGCTTAGACAGAGGGTTAGCAAACAAGATACCGTAGAATGATCCTTCTTTGTTTTGTTTTCATTGGTTAATTAAGTAGTTATACTTCAATTCTGTATTTAGTTTTTGCATCTTTCTAACCCCTATATTAGAGTAATAAACTGCATTATAAAAAAATATGCAACAGCACTAGTAATGGACAAATACCCAATAATGCACAATAACTCTTATTTCAAAGAAACAAAAGCAAATTAAAGTAAATTCTTTAAATTATGAATGAAGCATCCATTAGTGGTGCTTGTCATCTTAAAATAAAATATCATGGGACAAATTACACAAATTGACCTTGGTAAATTTGGACAATGGATAAACATACTTATATAATGTAGATAAATACAAACATTTGTATTCATCATACAAATGCCTGCCCCTGCCGGGATTTGAACTCGGACCTCTAGCTTCATAGTCAGGGTCACTAACCACTAGGCTTTCCGGTTGTCAAATCTTGAAGTGTCCATGGTGCCATCACTCTACAAATGAGTTGTCAATCTTGGCGGGACTAGGCATATGAAAGGTTAATGTCTACATTTAGTGATGTCTGGTGTGAGGTAAATATCAGATGGAGTTGAAAAATATATTACAAGATGTTGGACTGCAGTTTTTTTTTTTTTTTTATATGAATAGGAAGGCAAACGAGCAAGTGGGTCACCTGATGGTAAGTGATCACCACTGCCCATAGACACCCGCAACCCCGGAGGGATTGCAGATGCGTTGCCAACCTAGAGGACTAAGATGAAATGCCTCTTGTGCCCGTAATTTCCCCGATGTCTTACTCTCCACACCGGAACACAGCAGTGCAAGCACTGCTACTAGTTTACTGCTACTAGTTTCTTATAAGCCCTTTTCTTTACATGAGGTCTTAGAAAATTACAAGGTCTTCATAACTGCTTGTGAGCCATTTACGATTATATTTCTATTTATTGTGTATCTTAGATTTAATATCTTAACTTTCATGTTTTTTCCAGATCATTATCCTCAGATCAGTTAAGTATTGTTAAATTTTTTTTTTGTTAATTTGACAAACTTAAACCAGATACAACAGCATGTTGCTTTATTTTTTCAGCAAGTGACCCATAATTGTATGTAATTCTTTATTCAACTTTAGCCGTGTTTTAAGATACCTACTAGGTTTTTACCATTTTTGCCAACTAATCACAATAGCCATTAGTTTTTTTATAGCACCACCATTTATAGAAGAGTATGATGAATAATCTAATTGCTAGCTAGCTCGCGCAGTTTAGAACAATAAAGACACACATCCTAATTAAGACAATGACGTAAAAATAGTCCTTCAATGTCCTAAAGCGAGCATTATAAAAAACCCATTGTTTAATTTTTTTAATTAAGCTCAACCAGCTTAATCCGTAAAGTTTTTTTCGCGGAAAATTCGCACTGGCCGAATACATCACCGAACGGGTTGAATCAACGAGCGGTAAAATTATTTCATTCAGGAAATAGCTCGCAAGCTAGCTGCAAATGACCCCGAGAAGTGGACTTGTATTGTGAATGAACGAGTCTCATTGATTATAGCTATACAGTACACACAGGGTGACCTAAGGGCGTCGGTCGTACTTGCATGTACCTAATCCAACATACACAGAACTCCTCGTATGTGTTCATTAGCTAAGGCCGAGGCTTCGAGGAGGCCTGCGGGCCCAGGAGAGTACCCCTAATCGGCTCTTACATCCCGTCAGCTACGAAAAATGGCCGGGGTCAGGCCCTCCCTACCAGCTAGGGCGCAGCACAATTCACAAAAGCTGAGATACGGAGACGCAACTTACTTTTCAGATGCCTCGGTCATGATTCGACACGTCGAATATCCTACTTTCTACTCGCCACATCACAGATTTCACCATTTTTATGACATAAATACATCAGATTCACTTGCGAACCGTTCTTATTTCGGCCCTTTGTTGGGCCTCAGTACGCTTGCGTCAAGAAAACAGTCCCGGTTATTCAATGAAAGCGGTGTGAGCGCGCGACAGGTGGCGCAGTTATCGCGCACGGGCGCCGACCGCCGCCGCCGGATTGGCGCGTTACCCCTCCTACACAATTTCAGCCAATAAGAGCACAGTGCACTGCACGCGAACCAATGACGTCACTTTTCCACCTTGGCGCACAATTTCCGCGGCGTTTTTGAATGAGCGCACCGCCGGTGGGTTTTTAACGATATGAATAACGAAACACTTTTTGGAATAATATCACCAGCACTATTTTGGAAAGACTTGGACTATTTCACACGGTCGATGCTTCCCGGTGTAGAATTTGTCGAAATATTTGTGCAATTTTCCGACACACGTTCACATCGAAGGCGCACAGGCGAATAACGTAAAGTAGGTCACGGCAGAGCCTTACTGAATGGAGGGCTCGATCGTGCGCCCATCCCCGTTCATGCGAGAGCCATTCAAAAATAAATAGGTCATTTCATTGCATCGTGGCCTATTTGCAGTTGCACCATTCACAGGCAGTACGGGCCCAGATGTCTATTTATAGACGCGCTATTTTGGGGTAGGTCATTCGCAGCAAGCGTATAGCAAGCCTCCATAAACTAGGTTACCTGATTTTCTTTGTTAATGCCCGTTGCAGTGACGTACATTCCCGGTCGTGACGTAAGCAAGTTTATTCGGATTTGGAATAGAGCAGCCATTTTTCGTTTTGGTCTTTTATAGGGTAGACATTAAATCAGATAGCATTGAAGTAGAGATTTATTAACTAATTATAGTAATTGATAAATACTGGATTTATTAATGAAAAAAATACATAAGGGGAATTAAAAACAAATTGAATTACGATTAAATTAAAACAAATTAAAAACTTAACTAAAACTAATCTTAAAATAAATAAACTGATTAAAATAAAGTGATTGCGTTAACACTTAAGAATTAAAATAAAAAAATTGAAAAATTGTAAAAATCTGTACTTTATTGTCAGTAACATTGTACACGAAAATAATTAACTTCGTAAATATTTATACATAAATATGCTCTACTTGATTTAGTAGTTTTCGAATTCAGCTTGTTCCTTAGATATGGCAGCGACTGCGGATTTGCTCAGGTCGTCGCTAAGCAGCATCGCTTGGTTCAAATAACGCTGAAAAAAAAATAGTTTTTACGCTCTCAAATTATACAGATGTATAAATATCATCCTACTAATATTATTCTAGCGAAAGTTTGTAAGTATGGATGGAAGGATGTTTGTTTCTCTTTTACGCCAGAACGGCTGGACATATCTGGGGGAATATTTTTGAAAGCGCATGTGTGAAAATACCACTCGAAAGTGGTGAAAAATTGCGCTGAATTTGAAATACAAGTAGCTTAGAAGAAGTTATAGGCGATGCGGCTAGAAACCCATCACTATTTCGATTCCCCTTTCCACCTAAACGCCCACGATAATGCTAAGCGTGGCCTTTAGGTCTCGTTACCTTAGGCTCTGTTTACCTCGTAATTGATAAAGACGTGATTTTGATTTATATAGTTATGTACATACATAAATCACATTATTATCCCTTACGGGTTAGACAGAGCCTAAGGTAACAAGACCTAAAGGCCACGTTTAGCATGATTGTGGGCGTATAGGAAAGGGGAATAAAAATAGTAATGGGTTGCTAGCCACATCGCCTATAACATGATTCCTAAGATTTTCGCTCATTCCCTCGATGGGCTGTTACCATCTGCGCGGGAGAAGACGCAACTTTTACATTCTGTTTTTTCTTTGCTCCCAGACCAGCATGGAAGGGCATTTTCAAAAACACATGTACCCTCAACTTTTTTTCCAAAATGATGACATTTTGGGTTTTTCTGAATCAGAATTATTAGCACTATTTATTTTTGTAAAGAAAAAAAGTGTCCATTGGTTTTTTGTCAGTTCTGTGACACTATTTTCGTACGGTTTATATGGGGCGTCACAAAACTGACACGAAAAAGTTGTATGGGAAATTAAGGTAATTTTTTTTTTTTTTAAATGAATAAGAAGGCAAACGAGCAAGTGGGTCACTTGATGGTAACTGATCACCACTGCCCATAGACACCCGCAACCCGCGAGGGATTGCAGATGCGTTGCCAACCTAGAGGACTAAGATGAAATGCCTCTTGTGCCCGTAATTTCCCCGGCTGTCTTACTCTCCACACCGGAACACAGCAGTGCAAGCACTGCTACTTAGCGGCAGGATTAGCGAGTAAGATGGTGGTAGCGATCCGGACGGACCTTGCACAAGGCCCTACCCGCAATCTTGTTGGAAAAAGGGTACATGTTTTTTTGAAAATGCCCGGAAGCATGAAGCATGTATGTATGTCAAATGGTGGGTAATGATGGGTAGTCAGTGTAGCGACCCTAGCGCCACCTAGTTGGCCTCTACATAACTACTTCGACACACGAGTAGCTAGCGCCAGTTCTAATGACAGCTGTCACATCGTTCTACGTGCCGCTAACGAAGTTTCTCAATGCGGCTGCATAAATACAACTTTCAACTGTCTTCCTTCGGACTTCGGTCCCCAGGCATAACATCTTGGTGGCACTCCCCACATCAGCATACTCACAATGTGTTCCAGCCCTTCGTCATTGGTCCTGCTTTGGGAGTAGACCAGACTCTGCTTCGTGGTCTGCACCGCCACGGGGCTCTTCAGGGCTATCGTCTCTGCCAACTCCAAGACCGCCTTCAGAGCGCTGTCAAAAAGTTTCGTTTAATATATAGAAGAACTAGCTTTTGCCCGCGACTTCGTGCAGATAACGTCAGAGTGACGACATCTTCTATCTATATATATATATAATTCAAAGGTGACTGACTGACTGACTGACTGACAACGCACAGCCCAAACCACTGGACGGATCGGGCTGAAATTTGGCATGTAGGTAGATGTTATGACGTAGGCATCCGCTAAGAAAGGATTTTGATCAATTCTAACCCCAAGGGGATAAAATAGGGGATGAAAGTTTGTATGAAACTTTGTCAATTTTAAACCGATCGGGCTGAGACTTTGCATGCATAAAGCTACTATGACGTAGGCATCCTCTAAGAACGGATTGCGTAATTTCTGCGGGTTAGCGATAAACGAATTCTATGCAGACGAAGTTGCGGGCAACAGCTAGTACCCCATACATCCACTCATGTCTCCAAATATAAGGTTATTATCTCCTATCCTGTGGCAAATTCGGAAAATCCCTTCTTAGAGCACCTACGTCATCCTCTAGGAACATTATCTACTAATTATAGTCTTAATTCTTTACCTCGAGTTTTTATCCCGTGTGAAATTTGGAAAATTCCTTTGTAGTGCACCTTTATACTAATCAAGGAATAATATGTAGGTGCCAAATGTAATGTAGCTTTATTGGTACATGTCGGGATTTTCCAATCCCGCGGGAAAATCGGGATAAAAAGTATCCTATATCCGTCTCCTGGTTCTAAGCTACCTACCCACCAATTTTCAGCCCAATCGGTTCAGCCGTTCTCGAGTTATAAATAGTGTAACTAACACGACTTTCTTTTATAAATATAGATAGATTCCTCGTTTAAAGGTGTTAGATAGATTATATTAGATAGACTTACGTGTCTTTGTCTTTGTAGACTTTGCTGACAAGTCCTAAAGATAGTGCTTCCTTAGCTTCCAGCTTCCTCGCCGTGTAGCAGAGCTCGCGGGCCACCGACGCGTTCCCTATTACCTGAAAACAAGAAGAATATTAAACACATACATACATACACAAATCACGTCTCTATCCCTTACGGGGTAGACAGAGCATAAGGTGACAAGACCTACAGGCCACGTTTAGCAAGATTGTGAGCGTATAGGTGGAGAATGGAATCAAAATAGTGATGATTTTCGCCCATTCCCTCGATAGAATATTAAATCTTTGATAAAAAAACATCCAAAGAGTTCACAGACTGTATATTGTGTACACTATACACGATGATTTTTAATCGGTGACTAGGAGTTGAAAAATAGATTAGATTAGATAATTTATTAATTCAATAAAAATTACATCAAAAATTGTACATAGGTACATGAACTGTCAAAATGAACACGATGGCGATTGCGAGCGAGTTAGACAATAAGCTAACTGATTACATATTAAAAATCATAGTGTATAATTAACTTACAATTATTTACATAGCATTTACCTTAGGCAATCTCTGTAGAGTGCCGACATCTGCCGCCAAACCAATGTCAACTTCCTTTACTTGGAACCAACAATCTTCTGTACAATATCTAAAAAATGAAAACATTTTATTGAATCAGGCGTTACTTTGCGGAGGTCCATTTTAATGAACAAAAAATTTACCTTGCTACTCCGCTACACACGTGCAAGATAACCAAGCCTGTGTGAAATATATGTTTATGTGTGTGTGTTTATGTGTTTATTTCACACAGGCTTGGTTATCTTGCACGTGAGTAGCGGAGTAGCAAGGTAATTTTTTGTGTAAGTATGTGCATGTATATACATACATACATACACATACATATCCCTTAAGGGGTAGACAGAGCCTGAGGTAACAAGGCCTACAGGCCACGTTTAGCAACACTGAGGGCGTATACGTGGAAAGTGGAATCAAAATAGTGATGGATTCCTATTATTTTGGCCCATTCCCTCGATGGAGTTTTACCATCTAATCTATGTATGTATGTATGTATGAAGGGCTGTGTTCCCGCTCACCTCATGTCCGCGGCCGTCACGAGGTCGACTCCCGCGCCGACGCATGCGCTGTGCGACACGGTTATAATGGGTTTCACGCATTTCTCCAACGCAGTTATACCATCCTGCAATTGAAACGGAGGTATTTAATACTCTTAAGCCGATAAGAAAAAATAGTCAAGTGCAGGGCCGTTTTAAACTAGGCTGTCCTTGGGCACACAAGAATTTGAGGCCCTTTTGCTTCACTTTTGCGAAGACACACACAACGGTGATGATCTATTTTACATCTCTATGTTTTTTATTGTTATACCTTGTTTATTTTCTATAAAATTGTGTATATTGTCTTATATTTGTGTGTCTTGCAAAAAGGAATAAATGTCTTCTTTCTTTCTTTTGGAAAGTAAAAAAAGCGAATTATAATAACACTAGCGACCCCGGCTTCGCACGGTATATTATGCATGTATTATACATATAAACCTTGCTCTTGGATCACTTTATCTATAAAAAACCGCTTCAAAATCCGTTGCGTAGTTTTAAATATAGTGGTAATGAGGGGCTCTAAAATGCTGGCAAAACATAACCTTTTCGATATGTACCATACTAACAATTTATTTTTCGCAATTGCTTTTTTTAATTTTCTACACTGAACAAAGTCGTTTAAGTAAAGTTTTTTTTTTGCTATATTGTGTGGCTGAATATCATGTGAAATTTCATACATAGATACATACATAAATCACGTCTTTATCCTTTACGGGGTAGACAGAGCCTAAGGCAACAAGACCCAAAGACCACGTTCAGCATGATTGTGGGAGTATGGATGGGAGTCAAAACAGTGATGGGTTGCTAGCCACATCGCTTATATAACATGATTCCTAAGATTTTCGCCCAATCCCTCGATGGGCTTTTACCATCTGCACGGGAAGAGAAGCAACTGGTACATTCTATGTTTTTTCTTTGCTCCCAGACCAGCATGGAAGAAATTTCAGCGGTTTTTTAAGTGATTAAGTAACAAAATGTAGACTTACCTGATAGGTCCCAATGAGTTTGTTCATGAACCTCACTTTCCTGGCAACTTCTTCATATTCGCTGGCATCGCTAGCCTTCTCCATAAAACTGTTTAAGTCTATGCCTGGAACACGAAATTAGATAAAATAGTTAATACATACATACATACATACATACCGTCACGCCTCTATCCCACAGGGGTAGGCAGAGACTACTTTGTTCCACATACATACACAAATCACGTCTTTATCCCTTACGGGGTAGACAGAGCCTAAGGTGGGTACCGGCCACGTTTAGCAAGATTGTGGGCGTAAAGATGGCAAACAATGGAATTAAAATAGTGATGGGTTGCTAGCCGCATCGCCTACAACATGATTCCTGTGATATATAATAGTTAAATAAGCAGTAATCTATAGACCGACCGCTTAAATGAGTCCACCCCGCCCGGTGCGGACGCGCGGGCGACGACCGCGGGGGCAGAGAGAGGTGCGGGCGGCAGGCGCACTACCCGCTTGCACCGAGAGAGCTCCCCGCGGTCCTGCCCCTGCACCGTGCCCGCGAGGACACATTTGAGCGGTCGGTCTATAAATGTACTTCCATGTTGGTCTGGGTGTGTGTGTGTGTGTGTGTGTATGTGTGTGTGTGTGCTAACCTAAACTAGCATAAGCCAGTTGAATAGTCTTTTGTTTTTTTTTTTAATTGTATAAATCAGCAGATTATAAAGTTTTGTAAATGATGATTGTGATTACACAATGTAAGCTCATAATAATAATGAGTACTAAATATATTGAACATCCAAGAGTCAAGAACAAACAATACTTCTTTTTTCGTACAAATTTCTGCCCTGACAGGGGATCAAACCCTGGATATCACGCTTCATAGTCAGGTGCTCTAACCACTGGGCTATCTGGCCGTCAAATATAACTTAATCACTATCACCACATAGTATAAAATAAAGTCGCTTTCTCTGTCCCTATGTCCCTATGTATGCTTATATCTTCAAAACTACACAACGGATTTTGATGCAGTTTTTTTAATAGATAGAGTGATTCAAGAGCAAGGTTTTTATGTATAATTCTACGCAGACGAAGTCGCGGGCAGAAGCTAGTATACAATAATTTACCTGCTGTAAAATGCTTGCCCTGCGCTGATAGTACGACGACTCGGCACGCGCGGTTCTCGTTCAGCGACTCAAAACACTGTTTCAGCTCCCTGAAACACAAACAAACAACATGACTGGAAAAGAAGTAGTTAGCTTGCTAGTTAGATCCTCTAGTATTGGGGGTACCAACTTGACGTAACCCACTAGCTCACGCCTTTCTTGTCGTAAAAAAAAACAACAAAAAAATATTTATTTATTTATTTATAGGAACACAAACAGTCATATGTGGCTCATAAACAAATCGCAAAGAGTTTATAACATTGACAAAACAGTGTTCACATTTAACATAGCACATTTGTGTATATTGATCATATTTTATTGAATCAGGTGTTACTTTGCGGAGGTCCATTTCAATGAACAATAAAATTTACCTTGCTACTTGCAAGATAACCAAGCCTGTGTGAAAAATATGTTTTTCATGCAACCCTCCCTCCACTACTGCCAATAAAACACATACAAATCCCACAAACTTAATTATCCCTTACACCACACAAACATTGACGCGTTTTGATCTTTCTACGGGATCATTATCAAAGTTTAATGAGCACAACTGTTACACATGCAAACCAAAAGTTTTTTGAGTTTTGAGTGAAAATTCATCATTGTCATCTCCAGCCTATAGGCACAGGCCTCTTCTTAAGCTGTGAGGGCTTAGGCTATAGTTCCTGGGCCTGGTGCGGATTGGGAACTTTAGATAGTATTACATAAGTCAAAATAAGTTACTAATGTAATCAGAAAGGTGTCTAAGTGCAGCTTTTTAATCATGTAATCAATTATCTAATACCAGCCGTGCAAAGTTCATTGTGTTATCATTGTAAAAAACAACATTCTTATCCTAAACTTCACCATTCACAGGGATCTATCTCGTTTTTATTCTATCTAACAACCTTTTTAATAAATTTCAAGAACATAATTAAAGCGGTTTTGCCGTAAAGACGTAGCTAACAGACAGTCACTTTTGCATTTTATTAGTATGAAAGTATAGCAAACAAAGTTGTTTGTTGTCGGAGTAATTTGAATGTAATTAATTTTGTTCTCTAATGACGATATAATGAGGCATAGTCTTTTAGGTGAAAAAAAAAAGATTTTGTGTACTTACTGCCACATAGCATGGTTGAAGGCGTTTAGTTTTTTCGGCCTATTCAGTTCTACGTGAAAAACATGTTTTTTCGGCTCTGATACTGTTAAGGTATCAAATTTGGGTATCTCACTGGCAGCGGAGAACGATCTGAATACATCTGAAGAGTAAAAAGAAATTAAAACAATAATTGCAACGATATAATTAAACACTTGACTCGAAAATTTGCCGTACTTGCTGTTATTCTACGTTGATTAAAAACAATAGTTTTCACTAACGATGCCATATTAAATGTGTTTTTTGTTTATTTACAAATTTAGTGGAACTTTAAACTTAATAGAAACAAAAGACCAAAGTCCAATTTGTTTGGAAACTTGAAAACAAATGAATGAAGAATGAACTCAAGACAAGAGCTGTCAAGCGGCGAAATAAACCAGCTGACAGCTGTCATTGTCCCTGTCAGCCTTTCCGTCATATTTCTACGTCAGAACTGTTCGAGCTCATGTTATTACCATCTAAATAATATTCTAAATTGTCAATGTGTCATACAGACTTATAATCGTACTCATAACTTTTTAAAATGAACACAAACATCCTCGAGGCTAAGGGCATCTTGATCAAAATAATTATATAATAAGTTATGACTGCTTGCATTCCTAATATAATATTAATATCGTCTGGCTGAAGGTTGTACGAGTCGGTGATCATTTTGTCCGTTCGCTGATAACCTATTTTCGTGCTTCAGCGCTTTAGCTTTATTGATATGCAGTTGGTATCTTGAATTCACGTCAAGTCGTCCGATCTCAGACCGTCCGTTAGTTCAGCTACTCAACAAAAGATGACACCACTAAAACTAACGTCTATTTATGATTAATTTTATTTTCTCGATTTCCAGACATAAATAGGTAAAGAAAGAAAAGAAAGAAAAAAAAATATTCATTAGGTCACATTATTACTGCATTATAAACTTAACCGGTACTAAATGAAGCAAAATGGACCTAGAAAGGAAAGCTGGCTCAGCACTATGTCGCGAATTGCTAAGAGACGCTCATATTTTGCCAGAACCTTGGCCTTAAGGCCGCTGTACACATTGGGCCAACATAAGGTGCACCTACCAAATGTTGCTGTTTACACATTGGTGCACCGATCATTTTGCATTGCTCTTTGATAAAAATGGACGTGGAATCTCTTGCAGCAATTATGTAAAAGTGCACCAAAGTAGAGTGATTAAAAAGAACACCTCGTTGCTAGTCCACGCCATCGTCTTGGGAACGTCTTGGCCGGCCAGTGTTGGCGCCAACTACCAGCTTACAGCCAAGTAAGTTCTACACGTTGGCCCAACGCGCAGGCCCAATGTGTACAGCCGTCCTTTAAGGGCTACTAAAACAAAAGCTAAAACAAAAATTTACCCACTCATTAAAAGGTGGAACAATCGTAACCAGAATAGGTTAACAAATAACTAGCCGTGAAAAATAACAATCAAACTTATTTTACTAACCCCAATGCACCATACATACATAAATCTCGTCTTTATCCCTTACGGGATAGACAAAGCCTAAAGTAACGAGACCCTAAAGGTCACGTTTAGCATGATTTTGGGCGTATAGATGGAAGAAGGAATCAAAGTAGAGTGATCGCCTCGCATCGGCTATAACATGATTCCTAGGATTTTCATCCATTCCCTCGACGGGCTTTGACCATCTGCGCCGGATGGGAAGCCACTTTCTTTGCTCTAAGACCAGCATGGAAGCACAGCCATTATTTATTTATTTATTTATTTATTTATTTAGTCAATAAAAAATTACAGCATTACAGTCGAAACCAATGCGCTATAAAATTCAAAAGTTATTTAGGCGACGAAACGTTGTGGCTCCGCTGCGTCGTCATCTCCGGTGTTGGATTCGGTAGTTTGCCCCGGAACCGACGAAATACGACACCCTTCGGCCAGAAGTCAGCGCACGCGATGGTCTCCTGCAGCGGCCGCGGAACGCGCACCACAAAGGAACTGAAGTGCACGTAGTGGCGCGAACGCAATTGGAAGACCCTCAGCAATTATACTAGAATCACTAACAAAACAACATATTCCAAATCCTTCACAGTTTAGGTACTCTGCTAGGCTGTGGAATCGGTATTACCGGTAATCGGTGGCGTCGTTCAAGGAGGGCTTGAGGAAGATGTGGCTCACACCATCTCCTTAGACATTTTATGTGTGTACCTACTCTTATTGTATCTTGTCCCTCGTTAATGCGCTAGAGATCCCTTATAGACATAAGTTCGCCCTTGTGCATATAATTAAGGTTATTTTTATTTTTTTGTGAATTGTATCTGTTGCTTTATATTTGTACAATAAAGCATTTACTTACTTACTAATATTTATAGCTAATTTTAGTATTCTGTCGTCGATTGTTTCAAAGTTCTAAGGAAACTTGCGTCAACAGAGTACCGTTGCTTTAATTATTTGGCTGCAACTTCCTTACGCGCGGTCTAGACCAAAACTCACGTCCCTGGGTCGTAAACCTGTTTCTAGACTGATATTTTAGGAGTTAATGGGCTATAAAATATGTAGGTACATGTTAACAAAACGACGCGAGTCCTACCTCGATGCAAATAAGGTTACATTTACAGTTAATAACATTTAGTTTAGATAGGTACAAATTTTTTGCGGGGGTGCGAGTCGGGTTACCTCCACGTGTGTTCAAGAGCTGCGGTTCGTTTTTGGGTCCGTCCAGGGGGAAGAGCAGTGCTTGGTTCGGTGCACCCTGGGCATCGGCTGATGATTTTCCTGGCGGTCTCCGAGGGATATCGTTGACCGTTGGCTAAGAGCCCGACAGGAGGGGGTGGGGGTCTTTTGACCGTGTTCTACCGTACAACGTTGCCGACATTTTTGTCACAAGATTTTTGAATACTGTATTTATTACTTTGACATTGGCGAAATCATCGCATCGATCGATGGGGCCATATTAAAACAAAGAGAAAAAAAAGTTTCTTGCGGGTAGGAATTTGTGCTTCCATGGTCTGAGAGCAAAGAAAGTGGCTTCCCTTCCGGCGCAGATGGTCAAAGCCCATCGAGGGAATGGGCGAAAATCCTAGGAATCATGTTATAGCCGATGCGAGGCGATACTCTACTTTGATTCCTTCTTCCATCTATACGCCCAGAATCATGCTAAATGTGGCCTTTAGGTCTTGTTACCTTAGGCTTGTCTATCCCGTAAGGGATAAAGACGAGATTTATGTATGTATGTAATTGGGGTAAATACGAAATTGGGGGAATTTGGAAACTCGTGGATATCCACTAAACGGGGAACAATTCCGTAATCCGGCAACGCTTATCTCGAAACCAAAGACATTGAAGCTTCTAGGTAAGCGTTGCTAGATTATGTAATTGTTCCCAATTTAGTGGATATCCGGGCATTTTCAAAAAAACATGTACCCTTGACTTTTTTTCCAAAATGATGACATTTTGGGTTTTTCTGAATCAGAATTATTAGCACTATTTATTTCTGTAAAGAAAAAAGTGTCCATTGGTTTTTTAGTCAGTTTTGTGACACTATTTTCATACGATTTATATGGGGCGTCAGAAAGCTGACACGAAAAAGTTGTATGGGAAATTAAGGTAATCTTGCCCTTGGCCTAATCTTGGGCCTTGTGCAAGGTCCGTCCGGATCGCTACCACCATCTTACTCGCTAATCCTGCCGCTAAGTAGCAGTGCTTGCACTGCTGTGTTCCGGTGTGGAGAGTAAGACAGCCGGGGAAATTACGGGCACAAGAGGCATTTCATCTTAGTCCTCTAGGTTGGCAACGCATCTGCAATCCCTCCGGGGTTGCGGGTGTCTATGGGCAGTGGTGATCACTTACCATCAGGTGACCCACTTGCTCGTTTGCCTTCCTATTCAAATAAAAAAAAAAACTTGTTGGAAAATGGGTACACGTTTTTTTGAAAATGCCCATCCACGAGTTTCGAAATTCCCCCAATTTCGAATTTACCCCAATGCCTATAATAATATGTAAATTTTCACGACGTCCACCTCTGCCCAGGGTATAGTGACTTAGAAAGTATGTGAAAGCATTGGGGTTATATTATAGTGAAATCAGCACTTATTAAGGTATAGCTAGGTTTCTCAGAACCTAATAGAACCAGGCTAGCCTAAAACGTTACGAAACTAGTCATAAAGTTTAATAAAAGGCCGCTTTGAAGTCCTGAATTTACGACTTCCGACTTGATGTCACTATTCGGCTATTGAATTCGCTAAACGATTGCGGTGACCATGCTTAAGGGAAATTAGAAAGACAGGAAAATTCGAAAGTACTTTTTTACACACATATATACATTAATCATATCTTTATCCCTTACGGCTTACGGGGTAGACTGAGTCTAAGGTAATACCACGTTTAGCATGATTGTGGGCGTGTAGGTGGAAAGGGGAAGCACTTATTTATTACTAGGACAAAACTACAATTCTTGCAGTTATAAATTGATTTAAAACGCGGGAGGAATCTTGTGACATAGTACAAGCTCTGCTTAGTATGGGACTGGGTCAATTGGTGCAATTTGTCCCAAGATATTTATTTAATTACCTTGAACAAAAGGTACAGCAAGCAAAAAAAAAAATATAAACTTTTAACAGAAAAGTTTATGTTATCGATAAAACATTGTCTACAAACATCAGCTGTCATGACCGGTCTAAAATTTGATTTCATATAAATTTTGACAAATTGTATTGACATCCATGTATTCTTATATGCTGGTCTGGGAGTAAAGGAAAAACATAGAATGTACCAGTTGCTTCTCTTCCCGCGCAGATGGTAAAAGCCTAGCGAGGGAATCGACGAAAATAAGAATCATATTATAGGCGATGCGGCTAGCAACCCATCACTATTTTGATTCCCCTTTCCACCTATACGCCCACAATCACGCTAAACGTGGCCTTTAGGTCTTGTTACCTTAGGCTCTGTCTACCCCGTAAGGGATGAAGACGTGATATATGTATGTATGTATGTATGTATTGACATTTCAAATTGGTTAGCCAGCAGCGCCATTCGCAAGTGTAGAAAGTCCACCCAATTCTCGCGTGTGGTCACCATAGACAAATAGTGAGTCAGAGACAATGTTTTGAGTACGCCGTCCCGCAAGCTACGTGCGCGAAGTGACAATTAGAAACGCAGAAATTCGGTATTCTGCTTGCCTAATCCGAAATTTAAAAAGTTACGTTCCGTTCCGTTCTCACTTATAGATATTAGTAGAAGTGAGAGGGAGAGAATGATACCGGCTTCGAATTTAGAATTTCAGAGTAGCCCGTGGTAGCTGTCATTCTACTAATATTATAGATGCGAAAGTTTGTGAGGATGGATGGTGTGACGATGTGAGTGTGTGTTTGTTCCTTCTTGACGTTAAAACATTTGGAACGAAGATAGCCGACAGGAGAGGGGGTCTTTTGACCGTGTTCTACCGTACAACGTTGCCGACATTTTTGTCAAAAGATTTTTGAATACTGTATTTATTACTTTGATATTGGCGAATTCATCGCATGAATCGATGCGGCCATTTAAAAAAAGAAGAAGAAGTAACTGAGGCAGTATATCAAAGTTTGATACATGCACCAAAATCTGTAAATTATCCATGTGTCATTACATAGACGGTATAAAAGTAATAGTGAAGTATCTACCTATGATTTTACTTGGGTATTATAACGTTTTGGTTTAAATCCGGGACCCGAAAGATAGAAGATTTTTGAATACCTACTGTTTCTATTTATTACTTTGACATTGGCGAAATCATTGCATCGATCATTTTTAGTATGGATCTGGCAGCGAGCGAACCTAAACTGAATCGGAATTGAATCGCATTAAGACGTCACGGTAATGCCCCAGTTCAGTGTTGTATAATCATAATAAGACAGTAGCTGCGTATATATTCGTTAGCGCTATTAACAGGCACGGGACCTAATTTCCCGCTAATTGTGGCAATGTCATCTCGACCTCCATAATTAACTGGTTAAACCAAGTGTGAAACAGTTGGACTTACGAATATTATAATCTTCTAAACAACCTTTTAGTACCTACAGCAAACACACATGGCAGTATATTATGTTACCAAGTATTCTCAATGAGTTACCATCGAAAACTCATAGTGAATTGTGTGCCAAGCCCAATAGATGCAAGAGAATTGTTAAAGCATTTTACCTAAACTGTAAAGCAGCACAACAATAAATCAAATCATCTGTTTAGTTTAAGGATTTAGTTTGAGTAACCAGCAGCGGCAGATAAAGCTGTTATAAAGCTTTTAAATTGTATAGATATCATTAATTTGTTTTCAATAAATTAAAAAAAAAAGTATCAAGATTTTTTACTACTCGATTTTTTTCCATGTTTACTTTTACGGTTTTACCGTTAGAAATTAAATTTGTAAACGACACTGAAAATTAGAACACCAAAAATCCGAAAAGTAAAGGGAATCGAACCCGAATCCTCTTTATTCCGTGACGCGTGCTATACCCCTACACCACCCATAGCAGGTCGGTAAGCGCTTTCTCTCGTCCCTGGTGAGCAGTAGATGTTCCACGGGAGTTTGTAATTGTGTCGTAGAGACACATCATTCAAACAGATGACGCTTGGTGACAAAAATTCGCATAGTAACAAGGTCACGTGACAGCTAGTAACAGATAGGGTTTACCTCCCTGCTATGGGCGGTGTAGGGGTATAGCACGCGTCACGGAATGACGAGGATCCGGGTTCGATTCCCGGCCATAGCTTTACTTTTAGGATTTTTTTGTGTTCTAATTTTCAGTGTCGTTTAGAAATTTAACCTTTTAGTAACAAAATGTTTTCTAGTGTAGGTAACTTATTGAAATTCAAATGGTAAAATAATGTGCCGTGGCAACCAGAAAAATGTATGGCCATACACCAATCACTAAGCGCGGCCTGTCGGTGCTATCTGTAGTACAGCTTTTAAATTAATTGATAAAATGAAAACCAATCAACTGTATCAATGAATGTATTTGTATTTGTAAGTTTGAGGGTCGAAAATGGCCTGAACTGCTTCGAGAAAAGGATGGTAGGTACGGCCGTGCCGCTTTTTGCTAGACTTGGCGGGGGCACTGCCGTGCCCCCAGATCTGTGGCGTTCAAGAGAGCTTATCGGTGAACTTTTTTAAGTTAAAGGAAAGAAAGAAAAGAAGGTTTATTACCATAAAAGCGTGAAAAAGTAGCCTTGTGGTTTGACCCGTGGCCTCTCAAGCAGAGTGTCGTGGGTTCAAATCCTGGTTTCGCACCTGTTTTTGCAATTTATGTGCGAAATTACATTTGAAATTTGCCATGAGCTTTTCGGCGAAGGAAAACATCGTGAGGCAACCTGAACACATCTGCGAAGCATTTCAATGGTGTGTGTGTAGCTCTCAAGCCGCATAGGGCCCGCGTGGGAACTAATAGCCCAAACCCTCCAATACACGGAGGAGGCCTATGCCATGAGACACAGAGGCAATGTACTGTAATTGTAGCTAAACGGAATAAAAGGGGCTATATTATTATTACCACGCTAAAGAGAAATTCAATATGAAAAAAACAAAAGTATGTATATAGGTGTGGCAAAAGGAGCGGGCTCAACATTTGCTGCGAGTGCAAGGATAAGCATGCGTCTGCGCAGCGCTGGTTTTCATCCCCCCTACTCCCCCTTCAACAAAATGGCGGGCAGACCACTATCATGCAAACAAGACAAAAAAATTCTTCATTCTTTATCAAAGTTGCATAACAAGCGATGCACTAACGGGAATAACGCAACTGTTCTAATTAACACTGACCTTAGTGACCTCTGCATGTTCTACATGTAAATAACAAACGATTATTCTTACGTTTTATCATAAACATGTCTATCTTTACTGGAGTTGTTACGGTTGTTGATAACAAAGCCCGGTACCTATTCCAGTGGCGGACTAACAGGGGGGCGGAAGGGGCGGCCCGCGGGGCGCGTTCTCCTGATCAAATCCTAAACAAGACTTTAAAAATGTGCTTAGTAGTTAGTACCTACATAATGTCATCAAGATCAAAACACTACAGCCATCTAGAATTTTTACGCAGTACTAATGTTCTTTTAACTTTGCTGAACGCGTCCAATACGCTGACAAAACTACATAACATATTTTTTTAAGCTGAGGGGCCTCATTTAGTTTTGTCGCCCCGGGCCTCTGACGGGCTTAGTCCGCCACTGACCTATTCATCTGCGACTTGTATGTTTCTATGTATGTAAACTCTTTATTGTGCAAAATAAACAAGACAAATACAATTGACAAACACTGAGATACATGCACAAAGGCGGACTTATCCCTTTAAGGGATCTCTTCCAGTCAACCTTTGAGTGGATGAAAGGAGAATAATATTAGGGATGGACGAGTGAGTTTAAAAATTGCAAACACTGTGAGCCACAATACATAACTTTACCGAATATAATACATAAACTCCTAAAACCTAGTCAATAAACTACTTTATACTATCTATAATATATATCAATAAAATATACTACATAAAATAAATAAATAAAGAGCACAATAAATAAAGGAATATTTCCATACTTACTTCATACTCATACTTGTAACCGTAACTACTACACTGAAGTCAGATACATTCATTACCCACCTGGACGCAGTCGGTTAAGCGTGCTGGCAGTCTAGTGTCGCCATCTGCCGGCTGGAACTGCGCGGCTGTTTGAAACGCTGATGACCCTCATTCGCCTTCGATCCAGCGACGCAGACGTCTCGTGAACCAGCCCCCTTGCTGCAGATAATCCTCATATCTCACGCTCAAACTCAATATAAATAATGAAATACTAAAGGATTATGAGTTTGCGGCGCTTGCGGTTGAGACTTTGGGGCCTTGGTCAGGCGACATGAAAGCATTTGTAAAGGCCCTGTCGTCCCGGTTGATCGACGCCTCAGGGGACCCAAGAGCTGGCGTGTATTTAATAATAATAATAATAATAATAATAATATTTTATTTCAGACAAAGTCCATATAATGTTAGTTTACATGACTTATAGGCTATGTTAGTATAGGCACAAAGGGGCATTTATATTAACTACAATTACTATTTACATTAAATTATTCTGTAAATGCTGCCCCTAGACTCCATATGAACCGAGTTCCAGTGCCCACTCATCGCACAGGCAGGGTCAGCCCAAATTAGCTGCAGGATGCCATTGGGACTGTCGCGAACCCGACACATCAAGGAGGTAGCTCTCTTGCGTAGAATTGCGCTAAAACAGTCTATCCTCGCCTCCGCCAACATCGCCGACGCGCTGCACCAGCGCGGCAGTCCCATCAGCATCCTGAACCCATTGTTATATTGAAATTGTTATATCCCATATAATAAATTATTATATAATTGTTATATCCCAGCGGATCGCACTTGCGGTCCAAAGGGGTAATGCCGCCAGCGTCATGGGGACTCTGCCGCAGCCAGTAGGATTGGACGGGGTTTTCTTTTTATAACTTTTTTTTAATTTGTAAATATAGGTATTTTATAGTTATTTTTAAGTTTTAGTTTAATTAATTTGTCTTGTACATTTATATTTATCAATAGTCATTTAAAAATAAAGTTAGTAATTCATGAAATAAAATAAATAAATATCTTGGGACAAATTACACCAATTGACCCAGCCCCAAACTAAGCAAAGCTTGTACTATGGGTACCAGGCAACGGATAAACATACGTAGATAAATAGGTACATATGTGTTGCTAAGCGCAAATCGCGAGAGCAGCTGAACTGATTTCGATAATTCTTTTTTAGAATATTCCTTGAAATACGAGGATGGTTATTACGGAGAGAAAAAATTAAAAATAAAAGAGTCGACTGTTAGGCGGTACGAAGTTCGCCGGGTCAGCTAGTACTTAAATACATACAACATCCATGACTCGGGCACAAACATTCGTATTCATCATACAACTGTCTGCCCCTACCGGGATTCGAACCCGGGACCTCTAGCTTCATAGTCAGGGGTACTAACCACTAGGCTATCCGGTCGTCAAAATCCTATCCTTACTCTTAACCCTTTCGTATCCTTATTCTTACGTTCATTTATTGTAAGTATTCCATTCCGCTTCCAACTGGCTAACTTCCATGCTGGTCTGGGAGCAAAGGAAAAACATAGAATGTACTGAGTGCGTGAAAGCCAACATTAGGGGCGGCAGACGTAAGCTTGCCTTCGGAATCCAAAAGCTTATTGGTTACTTACTTGACATGAAATGTATATTTCATAATTTTGTTTTATATATAATTTTTTTTTTTCCTGCGACATTGGAGACATCTCCAATTAGTTTATTTGACGGTGGAGGCGTTTTACACCTCCACTGAACTTACTATTATTTTTTTTTTTTTTGTTTTTTTTTTTTTTTTGACCAGTAGAGACTTTATACATCTCTACTATTTATAGATTAATATAATTTAAGGCTCGGGGACCTTATACATCCCTTATATAAATGTATTTAATGTAAGTAGAATTTAAGTATTCTTAGTTACTGTATTTTTATTTGAAAAAATGACTTTCTGCCAAGTTTCTTGCGGCGCATTCTTCTTGGCAATGATGGTCTTTCCGAATGTGCTGGTAGTTTCAAAAGACATGTAAAAGAGCCCTTAGCGGCCAATTTGCAAAATAAATTATCTTATCTTATCTTATCTTATCTTACCAGTTGCTTCTCGTCCCGCGCAGATGGTAAAAGCCCATCGAGGGAATGGGCGTAATTCTTAGGAATTATGTTATAGGCCAGGGGATCCCAAACTTATTAGTGCTGTGACTCCCTTGGCTATTGTTTTACGACGCCCCTCAACGTAGTCGACAAAAATACTAACTCAACTTAGCCGCATCGACGTATCGACACGCGACGCCCCTGGGATACTGTCGCGACGCCCCGGCGTCGCGACTCATAGTTAGGGAACCCCTGTTATAGGCGATGCGGCTAACAACCCATCACTATTTTGATTCCTTTTTCCACCTATGCGCCCACAATCTTGCTAAACGTGGCCTGTAGGTCTTGTTATCTTAGGCTCTGTCTACCCCGTAAGGGATAAAGACGTGATTTGTGTGTGTGTGTGTGTGTGTGTGTGTATGTATGTATGTATGTATGTATAACTCTTTATTGTACATAAAACACAAGAAAAAGATGAATACAGGATAACACACATGCACAAAGGCGACCATACCATTCCCTTTTGATATCTTTATTATACGTTGGTGTGCCTATCCTGTGTTATCATTCCACGGAGCCTCAGGTGACAGCCCGACTGAAATACCCGCTTAACGGGTACTCTAATATCGTGACCTTGAGTCCGGCCGGAGCGGGAGTTTCCGTTCTACGATGTTCTTATTTAATCTATGGTCCTACCCACAATTTTTTTGTCTTCATAACACGGTCCGACAATTCAGTCGTTGAATTGTTTCGCAACACGCATAAATTCGTGACATATTGTCATACGTGATTGTTTTAGCATATAGATGGAGACGATTCAACCGTGATAGTTGTACGATAGTATTCAGTTGTACAAAGTCCTATGTCTACACAGTGTAAAACAAAGTTGGTTTCCTGTTGTCTGTGTATGTGAGTACTTAGATGTTTTAAACTAAGCAATTGATTTTAATGCGGTCATTAATACGATACAATAGAGTAGATAGAGCGAATCAAGAGGAAGGGCAATTTTTTGTGTAATTTGTAAGAACCCGCCTGCTGTATTTACATACATACATACATCACGTCTTTATCCCTTACGGGGTAGACAGAGCCTAAGGTAACAAAACCTTAAGGCCACGCTTAGCATGATTAAGGGCGCATAGTTGGAAAGGGAAATCAAAATAGTGATGGGTTGCTAGCCGCATCGCCTGTAACATGATTCCTATTTTCGTCCATTCCCTCGATGGGCTTTTACAATGAGCGGGAAGAAAAGCAACTGGCAAATTCTATGTTTTTGCTTTACTTCCGTTTTTTCATGGCTTTCTTTAAAAGCTCATATTATTATGTTATTAACCAAATAAAAATACTTTTATTGCACATAAAACACAAGAAAAAGGTGAATACAGGACACACACACACACACACACACAAGTTATAAAACCATCACATTAATTTAAGAGGACCAACGAGCCAATACGCCTTCAAGCGACTGCGCAGGGTAGCAACAGTGCGATTGCCTGATATATAAATAAATAAATAAATAAATATCATGTGGCAACCGATTCCAGAGTATGAGGGTATGTATGTGTGTATGTATGTGTCACCCTTATAGCCTAGGTAAAAGTAGCTAGACCTCCTGTAAACAGATTACGTGTATTGCATGACAGCATCATACGCGACATGAGTTCACGCATTATCTTAGACATAATTCTAAGAAACTGCATTCGAGCAAGTCATACAAAGTTAAAGATGACACGACTTATTATTGTAACTTATTTGACCTACTACTAGCATTACATAGGTACACATTAAAATACACAAATCTCGATTTTATCCCTTACCAATGTGACGGTAAAAAATACAATACAAAATTTATTTTTGCTAATCGCTCGCCAAGGGCTCTTTTAGGTACATGTCTTTTTAGAAACTACCAGCGCATTCGGAAAGATCATCATTGCCAAGAAGAATGCGCTGCAAGAAACTTGGCAGAAAGTAATTTCATCAAAAAATACCGCATCAAAATCCGTTGCGTAGTTTTAAAGACGCATACATAGGGACAGACAGACAGGAAAGCGATTTTATTTTATACTATGTAGCGATAGTGATAATAATAAATAATAATAATAATAGATTTTTTTGCAGTAAATGTATTGAAGGGATGGTTGTTATTTACGTTCTCACATTTTGAGTTACAAACACTTTTCTATTGTAGATACATTATTATACTCATAAGTATATGATTATATGTATTTATTTAAATGGTCTGTCCAGGATTTTTTTAGCCAACCCATTTGTATATATTTTATAATATACCAAATACATAGTATAAAACAAAGTCGCTTTCTCTGTCCCTATGTCCCTATGTCCCTATGTCCCTATTTCCCTATGTCCCTATGTATGCTTATATCTTCAAAACTACACAACGGATTTTGATGCGGTATTTTTAATAGATAGTGATTCAACAGGAAGGTTTTTATGTATAATACCGCGCAGACGAAGTCGCGGGCAGAAGCTAGTTTATTATAAAATATGTTTCATTCTTTTATCTGCTCGGTGAAGGTCGATTTAAGTTCGGATCTTAGACTAATAACTTACTTGCTACTTTGCTATGAAATACCGTAGTTTTTATTACAAACAAGTTGAAAACATAGTGTCATCTCCTGCAATAAGTATATTTCTTAGCTCTCGGTCATGGCGATTACTTAACCACATTTTCTAATATAAAACAATAGAGGTGAAGTAATTAATTGCATTTAGAGCTTACAAATGCATGCGGTTGCACTACTGTTACCCATACACAGAAATAAGACAAAGTGAGTCATACCCATTCACAGAAATAAGCTGTGATTTTCTTGTGCCAGCGGTTTTTCTTCACTAGCCCGCGACTTTGTTTGCGAAGAATTCGTTTAACGCTATCCGGCGGGAACTATGTAATTTTCCAGCATGGCATAACATCCAATCCAATGTCCTCCTAAGGCTTGAGATCCTACCAACATTACCACTTAATAATAATAGGCTAGGTGGTTGGGTCAAGGGCCAGATACAGAAGGCGGTACTCCTGGACACGGCTCGGATAGTCAGGAGGTTCCTTTCTCTGTCGCCCTGACCACCGGTAGCTTAGGCCTTGCCTCGCTGCCGGCGGCACCCTAGGTTAGGTTTTTATAATGTTTTTATATTTTGTATTAATATTGTTTTATTACTTTTTATATGAATATTGTAAAAACCTAACTTAAGATAAAAATAAATATACAGAATAATAATATACTCATACTCATACTCGTTTATTCGTAATACCTAGTTATTACATGTCAGTTTTAATTTACAATTTTAATAAAACTGGAGCACCAATTAAATAATAAAACATCATAAAGCTGTAGGCCTTTTTTTTGCGTATAGCCTTTTTATTCCGAATTCGCTACAATTTCAGTAATTGTATGTTGTTGTTGTTTTTTTTTTAATTATTAAATTGTCGCGTAATTCGGCGTGCCTCATGGCATAGGCCTCCTCCGTGTATTGGAGGGTTTGGGCTATAGTTCCCACGCGCGCTCAGTGCGGATTGGGAACTTAACACACACCATTGAATTTCTTCGCAGATGTGTGCAGGTTTCCTCACGATGTTTTCCTTTACCGAAAAGCTCATGGCAAATTTCAAATGTAATTTTCGCACATAAATTCCGAAAAACACAGAGGTGCGCGCCCGGGATTTGAACCCACGACGCTCTGCTTGAGAGGCCACAGGTCAAACCACTAGGCTACCACGGCTTTTTTCAACATTACCACTTAACATTTGTTTAAAAATAGGGTCGCGAACGGGCAAGTGGGAATAGGGCAAACGATTCTGAGTAAGAAAAACCCAAAATATTTAAATTCTGGAAAAAATGTTAATGTGTTCTTTTTTTGGAAAACGCTCACATCCCTTTCCACCTATACGCCCACAATCATGCTAAACGTGGCTATTAGGTCTTGTTACTTAAGGCTCTATCTACCCCGTAAGGGATAAAGACGTGATTTATGTACGGTCAAGTGCAAAAATAAGTATCGATAGGAACTTCTCAAAAATATGTCCCACGACCTTATTACGCGTAAGAACGTATGGTACTTATTTTTGAAACTTTGTGTAGATTCATATTATTACACTTGACTGTGCCTATGCATGTATGTATGTGTCTATATGTATGTGTAAATTGCAGATACGTTGCCACTTGCCAGCCTAGAGCAGGGGTTCCCAATTTTTTTGTGTCAAGGAACCCTAATTGATTACATTTTTCCTAGCGGAACCCTTCTTTGATAACACCTTAAAATAGGTATAAATGAAAAACAACACAGGTCAGTGCGCGCGAACAACGTTGCTCACCGCACATGAAAATATTTTTTACGGAACCCTTATTGCCCTTCCACGGAACCCCAGGGTTCCGCGGACCACCTTTCGGGAACCGCTGGCCTAGAGGACTGACCTCAAACCTCTTAAAGGTCCGCACAATGTTGCAAACGCAACGTTATATCTGTCTGTGGTTATAAGGCGGAGATCCTTCCCCAGCCGAGCTCTACTTCAAGCGGATTAACGTCAACGCACACCTTTACCTTTCTAAAAAAAAGTAAAACAAAAACATAGACGACAAAAAACTGTTTTTTTTCACACCATTTCTCATCAACAGACTTAAGTGAGCGTAACACTGAATTAACGGTCGTGACATGAAAATAGTTTGTATCGCGATACAGATAAGGTTGAATTCGCTAAATTATTCGGTAAGCTTAAAAGCTCAACGTTTGAGAGTGTGTGCGTGGCGTCATCGTGTTTAACACGAGATCGTGATGTTTCGAAATAGTGATGGGCGATGCAGTTATCGAGATCGATGTCGATAGATTTAATATTTTTAATATGTAACAGACGATTTATGGCGTAATGCAATAACTTTAAAATATATATGACACTGAATTACTTAGTGTAAGCTGCTAAATCGAATTTAACACATTTTGATGGTGAAATGATTATTAAAAAATAAAGGAAAATATTTACTCAGAAATTTAAAAATGTATGAAGTTTGACGGTTTTTTTTATCAACAAAAAATTTACCTTGCTACTCCGCTACTCACAGCGAGTGAGTGTGAGTAGCGGAGTAGCAAGGTAAATTTTTTGTTCATTGAAATGGACCTCCGCAAAGTAACGCCTGATTCAATAAAAGGTTTTTTTTATATTTCAAAGTACTTATTTGTTCTCTCCCAACGTTACTTTTTGGGAAAAATCCCCAACTAAACCGTACGTTTTATATTTAGTAATACTGGCTTACTTGATAAGTTATATTTTTCTGCATTCCGTTTTGTATTGTATGTACATAGCATAGGAAGTTTACAGGTTACATGATTAAACAGATCTACAAAGTTCTTCTTTTATTATTCATTAATTTAATGAGCCGTTCATTCTTACGAATGTCATGTAAGATCTAGTTCATAATTATACAGTTTTCTTCAAATCAGTTTTAGGTAAATCCTGTCAGTAACATCTATGATTATTTTTAAATGATTTTTTATTTAAAAAAATGATCAAAATATGAATATAGATAGGTACTAAAATATTTTCCTCTATCTAGCTAGGCAAATGCGGTAGCGTACGACATGCCATAAATATACAAAAGTAATATCCCACGCTTAAATGTTTATCGATACGAAATCTTATCTTACCCAACTCTACTCACACACACACGGACGATAAAGCTAGAGATGTGATAGCGAACGCGAACGCGAAATAGAAACCAAACCTCAGTTCAGTTGAGTTAGCGAGCGTCGCCGGTCGCGTCACGGTACGTCCCTACCCCAAATCTAAATTCGAAAAAAGAATGCGTTTCGTTCCAATTTTAAAATAAAGCGTTGTGTCATTCGAAAATTTGAATCTCGTGCTGTGAGTGTTTTTAAACTGTGCATTTTGTGTTGAGTTGAGTTCGAAGTTATTTATATTGCAAGTAAAGCTGAGACATGTGGGTTTGTCTGCTTTTGTAGCAAATGCTAAAATAACTCAGGAGCGGTAAGGTTTAGTTATTTTAGTGTTGCGGCGGATCCTAAATTTCTCTATAGCTCGTATTATGTCGCGGTCGGTGCCTTGTAGCTAGCACTAGGGAATGTTTTGCCGCGGAAATGACATTTTAAAAGTTAGGTTGGTACTTAAACAGAGGATAGCAGGGCAAACGATGAATTAAAGTAATTGTAAGCAAATATAAATAGGTAATATGCTTTTTCCCGCAATTCGTCTTTGCGTACTTCAGGAACTTTGTACTTAATAGATTAAGCAAGTGTTTCACCTTATCACTCTATACTAGCTGCTGCCCCCGACTTCGTCTGCAAAAAATAGTTTTTCCGGGATAAAAAATGGCCTATGTGTTAATCTAGGGTATCAGCTATCTCCGTTCCAAATTTTACCCAAATCCATTCAGCAGTTTTTACGTGAAAGAGTAACAAACATCCATTCATACTTATAAACTTTCGCGTTTATAATATTAGTAGGAATTAGGATTACAATACAATGCTAACCTTTCTAAATCCCGGATATATTTTTAAATCGATAATTAATAATAAATAATAATTAATTATTTTTTTGTTCATACATACATTAGTGCGTTATAAAGAGAGTAACATTATTTAGTTGTACAATATAGGTCAGATGAAATTGTGTTCGAAGTTTTCTACCCCTAAACTAGTAATGTTAATATTATAGTTGACTAGCTTCTGCCCCCGACTTCGTCTGCGTCGAATTATACATATAAACCAGGGGTGGCCAACTTGATCAGACCCAAGATCTCCTGTTTACTAACGAAACCCTGTGCGATCTACCAATTACATACTTCATGAAACCTTAAATCAGCAGTTGGTGATTACGCTGCGCAGTCTGGTCTACATATTTATATTTTTTGCCTTGCCACGATCGACTGGACTAACAGTCGCGATCGACCGGTCGATCGCGATCGACCTGTTGGCCACCCCTGATATAAACCTTCCTCTTGAATCACTCTATTTATAAAAAAAAACCGCATCAAAATCCGTTGCGTAGTTTTAAAGATCTATGCATACATAGGGACAGACAGCGGAAAGCGACTGTTTTATACTATGTAGTGATTATACAACTAGAGCATAAAGTGGATTTTATGAATGAGTTATAACGGTCGGCTTTACACTTTGATTGCTAGGACATAAAGAGCAATATTGCAATTAAATAATTAATTATCACATCTCCCTGTAAACGTCCCACAGCTGGGTACAGGCCTCTTCCCAGAATGAGAGTGCTTGGATGTAGTTCCAAAATGAAGTTAATTTTACTCATTGTACGAATTGATTAGCATTACTGTTGTTATGTTATTTTATTAGAACTCTAATAAAAAAAACAGTGAGAAAGAAACCTTTATTCTTTAAAATTCTGTTCTGGCTGCTGGAGCTCGATTGCCTTGGTCTTGACGAAGGTTTTACTTTATGCACTAGAGCGTAAAAGTCATTTTATTCAGCTCTTAATTAACATAAGCATGAGAAGTTTAGGAATTATCAATATATTTGAAACAAATCGACTGTTAACCTGTCGCCAAAGCATACATATAGTGCATTGGGGTAAATTCGGAATTGGGGGAATTCCGAATCTCGTGGATACGGGGAACAATTAAATAATCTAGCCACGCTTACCTAGAAGCTCCATAGGCTTCTAGATACGCGTTGCCAGATTCTGGAATTGATCCCCGTTTAGTGAATATACAAGAGTTTCGGAATTCCCCCAATTCCGAATTTACCCCAATGCACTATATAATTATTAGAATTATAATATTGTCTTTTATTCAAGTCTAGTATTGTCTATATTCTAATAGTGGTACTGCTTCTATGTACTTAGTAAAGCGGGTATCTGATGGCATTGGGTGTAGTGTTGTGAGTCCACGGTTTTCGAAATTCCCCCAATTCCGAATTTACCCCAGTGCACCTTACACCTCTAAGCAAATTATTGTTACGCTCCTACAAACACAAACGCAAATCACGCACACAGACATGTTATGTCATGAATATCTGAGACACGCCTCTTTAAAAAGCCAAGGCAATGTTAGTTTCCATTGAATTCAGCGTTTCTTCCTTGAAGATACGATACAAGAAAAAAAAGAAAGATAATGAACGAGTAATGAATGAACATAAATTTGCATAGTTATCGCGAACGAACGAAGGTCAAGAGCAGTAGTTTAATGTGTGTTTAGCTGCTCTACTGATACGCGACACATTGCCTTTTAGGGTTCCGTACTCAAAGTTTACACTTTGGCTATTACTAAGACTTCGGTGTCCGTCCGTCTGTCTGTCTGTCCGTCTGCCAGACGACGTCAGGAATGCAGCTTCCTTCACAACTTTTAAAGGCCGACTGAGAAAGTGGCTTCTTGGTAACGTTTTTATGATTACGGTGAATTATTTGATTTGCCCGCAGAATAAATAGAAATAAGCTTTAGTGTCCTGTAATGCCTCTTGCCAAGAATAAATTTCATTTCATTTCATTTCTAGTAGAGACTTTATACATCTCTACTGTATATTAATATAATTTAAGGCTCGGGGGCCTTATACATCCCTTTTATTAATGTATTTATTTTAAGTAGAATTTAAGTATTCTTAGTGTATTTTATTTTGAAAAAATGACTCTACCAAGTTCCTTGCGGCGCATTCTTCTTGGCAATGACGGTCTTTCCGAATGCGCTGGTAGTTTCAAAAAAGACACGTAAAAGAGCTCTAGACACGTAAAAAAATTGTTTTATTTATTTTTGATTTTGTCACCAAGCTGTATCTCCTGAATAGCTAGACGTGTTTCTGCCGCTTAACAAAAAATACTAAAAACAAAAAAAAAAAATCAAATCCGTCTGTCTATGTAAGTAAACCAATATAAAATGATCTCACACTGCCTTCATTTTGCTTACAAGGCCGGGCTTTACTAACACTGGATTTCATAATCCCTTGCCGAATTTAAACGGAACCCTCAGTCCGCGAATCCGACTCACACTTGGCCGGTTTTTAACTGCGTTGGTGGTCTGAAACTTGGAATGTACTGGACACATCAACAAAATATACGGATTGAATATTACCTATGTAAACAATCTTCTGCAAGGCTAGCATTAGTGCACTAGAGAGAGATAGACATACATACATATAACAAGATCTTACCGCTGCACTTTACTAATATCATCGCCCCACCTAGCTCAGGACGCTCCACGCCATAATAATATACCCAGTTATAGTACTAGGTGCGTAATGTGGTCATTTCATCCCTAGTGTGATAATGATTAAAAAAACTACAAATAATACGGTTTGACTCACGATTGAGTTCGTCGTGAATCATGCTAAACGTGGTCCTTAGGTCTTGTTACCTTAGCCTCTGTCTACCCCGTAAGAGATAAAGATGTGATTTATGTATGTATATATTGTATATATGTAATTATTTGACTTCCGATACAGGGCTATAAAATTCCGATTGCGTTTAGATTCGATCGCTGTGAGATCTATACTAAAAATTACAGCAAAAATATGAACTGAGTAGGAATTGAGTCAGAGAAATAAAGCATTTGTAAAACATTTTTTGTGATTTGATCGTATTATATGCTTAGTTCTAATGCCAAAATGTCAAACTAAGATTAGATATATAATGTAGTCTCATATACTAGGCACGCCGTAGTATTGATCAGTCATATCTATACGCTGATAACTTACGCAACGATAACATATCAGCAATAAATATTTATAAGTATGTAAATTCCTATGTTTCAAAGTTACCACAACTGATCCAACTGCAATCCTGTGTTTAGGGTTCTGTAGGCTTATTACCTAACTCGCTCGCAATCGCCATCGTGTTCATTTTTACAGTTCTTGTATGAATGTGACAGCTAGCTAATTCCGATGCCAATATTGTCAGCCCATACATTAACTGTCAAAACACGATGGCGATTGCGAGCGAGTTAGGTAATAAGCCTACTGTACCTAAAAAGTGTAAAAGAACTTAGGTGTGTCTCGTGGAGGTATCACTTTAGAAACGAGATACCAAGGGGTCTATATATTTCCATCAGGTTACCCGTATGCTCGTTTACCCCCTATCACATGAAAGAAACATAGCATTCTAAATTTAAATTACTAAAAAAATTGCCTAGTCTTTAGCTCTGAAACTACGGATCGTAAAGTTGTAAAAAACAAAGGAAAATAGTGCGCGAATCCGACTTGAACTTGAACTTGACGGGTTAACTAAATTTACTACGAGCAGTCGTTCCCATGGTAAAGCTTCTCTTGAGCTTTAAGCTTTGAGTAATATTTCAACGAGTTATAAACTGTATATTTATGTATCGGGGGCTTATGAGGTACTTAACTGCTGTACCTACAAACTAACATTAGTAATTCCAACGCAAAAGAAAGTTAAAGTTTCATATGAAAAGAAAGAGTTATTTGGGCATAATTCATCTTTAAGCGATGAACATTTCTTTTATTTATTACTTTATGTATTTAATTTTGTAGGTATGATATATCCCATTAGTGTTATAAATGCGAAAGTTTGTGACGATGTGAGTGAGTGTGTATGTTTGTTCCCTTTTCACGGAATGACTGTACGGATTTGGATAAAATTTGGAACGGAGATAGCTGGTACCCTTCATTGATTGTTATAAAAATAGCTGAACATGTCAATTGCTAATATAATGCTCTACTCACTGGGTTCCTAACCTGGGGGTAATTACCCCCTCGGGGGTAAAATCGGTTTTTCGCGGGGTTCATGAGCTGGTTGGCTGGATGATTTCCTTTCTGTGAGGGGTAAAATCAGTGATCCTAGTTAGGTCATAAGGGTAACGGAACTGAAAAGGTTATGAACCACGTAGAGTCTACGCGGACGAAGTCACGGGCAGAAGTTAGTTATTAAATAAATTCTCGTGCACAAGTCCTATGTAACTAAGTCGGGAAAGATCCCACTAGTTTCGGTCTGTTTCGGAAGACCTTCCTCTGGGGTGTTTTTGACGCCCCCGTTCTCTATCCCGACTTATAATCGCGGTGTTCTTATTTTGAGTTAATTATGTATTGTTTGTTGTTTTTTGTGGTTCCGTTTTTAAATACTCTTGGCAAAATGCCTAAATGGCGGTCATGGGATGTTCCGAATATTTAAAATTTCTAACAATAGGATAAATATTTACTTGCAATTTTCTTCCGCGCAGATGGTAAAAGCCCATCGAGGGATTGAGCGGAAATCTTAGGGGTCATGTTATATAGGCGATGTGGCTAGCAACCCGTCATCAACGGAAATCATGCTAAACGTTGTATTTAGGTCCTGTTTGCACAAGCTTTGCTTAGTTTGGGGCTGGGTCAATTGGTGTAATTTGTCCCAAGATATTTATTTATTTATTTATTTGTTACCTTAGGCTCTGTCTACCCCGTAAGGGATAAAGACGTGATTTGTGTATGTATGTACGTATGTAGTTTTCGTGTTGCCAGTGTTAAATATTAATTTAAACCTTTTTATGATAGTAATTTAGTATTGATCACAAAAGTCAATAGAGTTTTTTTACGCTGTCTACAAAATTATCATTCATTAGCTTCCTAATCTCGTTTGTAGTGATGTCATTACTGAATGATTTAGCATCTCCATTCACCCATTCACTCATTATCATTCAAGCGACCCCTTCTGAATAAGGTCCCATCACACCTTTAACTATGATTAGGGTTCCGTGTGTCACAAGAAAAAGTAACTCTAACTATTCGGCATTAAATATTAAAAAATATGTGTTACTTTTCGACAAAGAAATATTTGCTTAATACTAGCTCCAGCCCGCGATTTTACCGATTTAGAAGTACCTTAGGCTCTGTCTATCCCGTAAGGGATAAAGACGTGATTTGTGTGTGTGTGTAGAGGTACAAAAACTGACCTAGTTCCCTATCCTCAGGTTCTTCTTTTCTTCTTCTTCTTATTTGTGGCGTATCAAGTCGTTATAGCGACGACACCTTCGCCAAAGTCAAAGTAAAAGAAAAATAATTAAAAAATCTTGTGACAAAATTTCGGCAACGTTTGGTAAATTTGGTAGAAAAAAAAACAAAAATATTTATCTAGTTTTTGTAAACGTGGCCTTTAGGTTTTATTACCTTAGGCTCTGTCTACCCCGTAAGGGATAAATACGTGATTTATTTAGGTAGGCAGGTGTAAATATCTTTGGTACGGAACCGTAGTGATGTGGGACCCTTGCACTTGACTTTTTTAAGGTATTGCATTACAATATCTAGTCACTTCCCCTAATGTTTGCTAAATAGCGATATTGTATTATATTGTATTAAATTTCAAGGTTGCCAACCGCTGAATTCTCACGAACAGCCGTCAGCTGGCGCGGAGATTAAAAAGTTTGTGTTTTTTTTTAATAAGTTATGACGCGGACTCGAGCCCTTCTATTCTGTAAGTCATTAGGGATGTGTGAACAAATTACGATGCCATAAATAGTGAAGCGGATAAAAGTAAGTGGACTGTAGTTAAAAATCTATCTCAATGAAAATGCAGTTCCTCAGCTCAAGACTTGATATAATACCGACAAGCAAAATACTACAACTGACAATAGACATATCAAAATCAAATTAGAAAAATACATAAATGACATAAAAAAGGCAAAGAGTTCGTAACAAATAGGTTATGTTATTTACGAACTAATCAGTCTTTTTGGTAAATAATATTGTAGTTACTAAAGAATTTTATCATAATTTAAAAATTTAAAATAATTGATTGCAGGAATTGAAAACATAAGGATTTACTGAATTTTACTGATTTTTGCAGTTTTGTGTGTCAATTAAATTGTAATTGGAGAATATTTGTTTTCGAGTTAGTCAATTGAAATAGTACCTTCAATTGTTAATTCTACGCGGACGCAGTCGCGGGCAGAAGCTAGTATGTTAAAAATAACTAATATCACTAGCGCTGTAAAGCACGTGACGTGATTCAATTGTTTAAAATACAGATGGAAAACAAACTATCACAAATGGCCTTGGAACAACAGATCTTTTTACATTGTCAATCTGTGTTGTGGTAATTCTATATGTCGGCATAAACATAATAAAATATTATCGATATCTGTCAATGCTGACATAAAACAGACATGACGAATAAATTGATCATGTAGATTTCATTTTACTTCAACGTAGCGAAACTCGGTGACAACTATTAGGAGTTTATTTTGTCCTCGTTTGGGTAAAAAGTAACCAAGTTAATTCTTCTTTTTTTTCTAATATGGCCCCATCGCTCGATGCGATGATTTCGCCAATGTCAAAGTAATAAATTATTCAAAAATCTTGTGACAAAAATGTTTGCAACGTTGTACGGGAACACGGTCAAAAGACCCCCTGTCGGGCTCTTAGCCAACGAATAATGATCGCCCTCAGAATCTGCCAAGAAATCATTAACCGATGCCCAGGGTGCACCGGACCAAGCACTGCTCTTCCCCTCGGAGGGATCCAAAAACGAACCGCAGCTCTTGACCACAACAACCAAGTTAATCGTTCCAAAAGAATTGCAACATATGTACAGACAGACACGCAAGGTATCCTATAAGAGTCCCGTTTTTCCTGGTTTTGAGAACCCTAACAAATGATTGCATAATAATTATTATGCACCCGATTCTATTTCTGGTAAGAAGGCAGTCAAAGAACACCAAGCCATTATTTTATGAATAGAGGCTCTATTACATGTATTTTTATGAATTACATGTATTTTTCAAACTTTTAGCGCTTTTCCAAAGATTGCCTAGAAGGATGCGCCGCCAGAAACTTCGCAGAAAGTTTTTTTAAACAAAATTAAGAGAGGCAGTGTCTATGGTCAGCTGACTCACTCTCTGGTTTTCCTTCTCTATGGCGTTATAAAATTCACAATTGATTGTAACGCTTAATATTTTATAATAACCAACAAACATAATTATCAAGCTTTTTTGTCAACATGTATGTGACTGCCAATAAACTTTTAACGGTGTTGCCATTCCAAATAAAACTGTAATAAAAAAAAAACAAGAAACGTCACTTACGTGCGGTCCGAATTGGACTCTGTCCGGAAAGGCATTGAGTAGGTATTATTTATGTCATCTTCCGCGGCAAAATGTCATCAAAAAGCAATGGGATTTAAATCGCCGATTATGTCGGTACTACAGCAATGTAACAATCGAGAATCGCTAATGACTGTCATTTTGTAACGGGTATTTGCCCGACTGCTCTGAGGAGGGTTATGTGTGAGTGCATGTTACGTTTATATTTCTTTAGTATGATCTGCTTGAATGAAAATGTTCATAATAGTATGTGAGGTAGGTAATATTTTGATCAAAATACTTAAGCCGCTCTGAGAGGACTTAGTTAGTCGTTTTTGACGTGATAACGTCTTATAAATCGATGAAAGCCGGCTGCACTCACGAAAAAGCATGACTCATTGCGTTTTGTTTCTCGTGACGTCAGAGAGTGCAAGCGAGAGCGCGGATCAAGCGACAGGAGGCACGATCTTCTCGTACGTTAGAGCTACCAGTTCGAATATGTTTCTTTATGACGTCACGTAAAACTATCGTTCGTAAACCGACTTTTGTGTTGACCTAAGTCGAAAATTGCAAAAAAAATAAGTAAGCATATGACATATTATAAACTTAATTTTTGTAGCCCTCAAAACGAATAAACCTTAAAAATTAAATTTCTAACCTCTATTTTTCCGCCGTATGATTTCTATGAAAAACGCCTTGTTGAAACGGTCCATGAACTTAAAAAATCTTTAAAATTCCACCAACTCACGCTTGCTTTTTCTCTTTCCACGGACATCGGCGAAGTATTAAAATTGATGAAACCCATTGATCGACGCGGTTCCCCGAACCGATCAATAAACCGATACCGGTTGAGCCCAAGACCCGGTTCCGGAGTCATTGCTTCGGTCACTGCATCACATTATAAACCAGCTTTTGACAGTCTTATTACACCGACCCGACAATTGTCAGTCACCAATGACAATTCTAAATGCAACGGTATAACTATAACTACATACATACATACATACATAAATCACGTCTTTATACCTTACGGGGTAAACAGAGCCTAAGGTGACAAGACCTAAAGACCACGTTTAGCATGATTGTGGGCGTATCGATGGAAAGGGGAATCAGAACAGTGATGGGTTGCTAGCCACATCGCCTATGTATAACATGATCCCTAAGATTTTCGCCCAATCCCTCGATGGGCTTTTACCATCTGCGCGGGAAGAGAAGCAACTGGTACATTCTATGTTTTTTCTTTGCTCCCAGACCAGCATGGAAGAATACTACTACTAACTATAACTACATAGTATAAAATAAAGTCTCTTTCTCTGTTCCTATGTCCCTATGTACCTATGCTTATATCTTCAAAACTCCACAACGGATTTTGATACGGTTTTTTTTAATAGATAGAGTGATTCAAGAGGAAGGTTTTTATGTATAATTCTAGGCAGACGAAGTCGCGGGCAGAAGCTAGTTCAATATAAATCCGAGCGGCATAGATTTTCGTCGATTTTTTTAAATAGGGTCAGGGATTACTTGGGGATTTGGGGGTTTCTATGACTTCAATTTCCTCACTCATACATCGTCTGTCTCATTCACACTTACATTCCGTTTCATTACAACATAAAACATTACATGTGCAAAGTATGTCGATAAGCGATAGCTTGGTCGGTTGCTTAACTGTATGTATTTATGACATTATGATAATTATTAATCACGTAGATAAACACTTGCGTGGACGCAACAATACACCGTCTACTTTCTTTTTTATTTCCAAGATCAGTAGGCTATACCTAACTCGCTCGCTATCGCCATCGTGTTCATTTTGTTCATGGGCTGACAATTGGCATCGGAATCAGCTAGCTGTCACATTCATACAATAACTGTCAAAATTAACACGATGGCGATTGCGAGCCAGTTAGATACTAAGTCTACTGGGCTCGAACATAATTTTAACGAAAAAAAAAACCACAACATATTATTATAATTAATGTAAAGGGATATAGATGTGATTTGTGTATGTATGTAGTATTGCTAGAACATAATGCGTCTCAAAATTTACGGAGCATCACACTCTGTCTATCTGAATCTAACAATCACAGCTCCATGCAAATCCTCATCCATTTCATACACACATGTTCTTCGATAGCTTATCGCTTCGTCAACACGCTTGCGTGTAGGTAAACTGATAACTATTACATTGCACAACTAGCTACATTTGTACTTTGACTATGACAAATGAAGAAAACCTTGCTTGTGCTAGGATTTTGAGCGAGCCTTATTTTTGAAAGCACATCACCCGATTCTTTCATGCTGGTCTGGTCTGGGAGTAAAGAAAACACGTAGAATGTACCAGTGGCTTCTCTTCCCAGATGGCAACAGTCCATCGAGGGAATTGGCGAAAATCATAGCAATCATGTTATCTATGCTAAACGTGGCCTTTAGGTCTGGTTACCTTAGGCTCTGTCTACCCTGGAAGGGATAAAGACGTGATTTACGTATGTATGTATGTACATCACTCGAAAGTAACAATCGAAGGATGTAAAAATCGTGTTGAATTTGATATACGAGTGGAGCAGAAGAAAATTAAAGCTCTAATTAATTTGAACGAAAAAACATTTTTCGTATGTGTTTGTAAGGTCAAGCGACTAGTAACATAGAAAAATTCGAAGGCTTACCCACCTGGCTATGGGTGGTGTAGGGGTATAGCTCGTGTCACGGAATGACGAGGATCCTGGTTCGATACCCAGCCATTAAAAAAAATGTCAATAGTTTTTCTGACGAGATACTCGACTAATATTTTTACGCAGGCAATACTAACCTACATCTTTTATCAGTCAAGAATCTACGCATCAGTATCTTTAAAATAAGTAGCACGAAATTTGTATCTATGGCTAGGAAGTTTATTATCTACTGATAAACTTCTGCATATTGGTTTCCTGTTTTCCTAAATGTGCCGTTCTATTTTCAAGATTGGATCGAGCGTTTTCAAAAAAAAGTCCAAATGATATTTTTTTCTTACTCAGAATCGTTTGCCTTATCGATCCTTATACAAGAAAAAAATGTGTCCCACAATTTCCATTCCAGTTCGTCACTTTTTTTAATATAGGTTGTATGGAACGTGTCGAAAAGGAAAAAAAAAATCCATAGTAAAATCTGGGACATATTTTTTCTTGCATGAGAATCGATAGGGTAAACGATTCTGAGTAAGAAAAACCCAAAATACATTATGCTGAGCCGCAACTTTTTTGTTTTGTTTATTTTTAGTTGGGGCTGTTGTTGTCCTATGCGTCAAATAAATGTATTTTCTTTCCTTTTCTTCTTTCTTTTCAAAATATTTAAATTCTGGAAAAATAGTTCATGCGGACTTTTTTTGGAAAACGTTCAATCACGAATTTTCAATATACTACAGTGTCATCAAAAGTGTTTCTAGAAAAAACGAAAATTCACGAATATCTCTAAAATGCCTACTTAAAGATCCAAAATATGTTTTACTTTAATTACAAAAATGTATCGTTTAAATTAAAAAGTTTATTTTTAATAGTTTACTCAAACATTGGAAGAGAATTGTTTCAACGTTTCCAGATAGAGTAAACAAGTTAAAATTTTAAGTATTTATCTATCACCGGAATTGCCAAATGATTGCATATCGGTTTCGCTAGTCAATAAAATATGTTGGATAACTTCTGACTTGTTTAGAAAAATATGGTGATAATAGCCTTTTAGGATTTTTCCTACGCTCGTAGCGATAGTGGGTACAATTGAAAACACTGATTAAAATAACAATGTTTAGTTAATCTGTATAAACACCTAATGTTGCTTGTTTACCAATTTTTGTATCCTGCTTTCAAAACCATAGGTCGCTGGTTCTAATCCGGCTCGAAGGACCAACCGGCTCGAAGGACCAAAAATGTTGAGGAGTAGGATAAGAACTGTAAAATCACACATCCCAAGTTGCTGACACTAATCAATATTTTTATTAATTTGTTACAATAACTTTTTTAATTATAATACACTAGCTTCTGCCCGCGTCTTCGTCTGCGTATTATACATAAACCTTCCTCTCGACTCACTTTGAACGGATTTTGATGCGGTTTTTTTAACAGATAGAGTGCATCCGTTGCGTGGTTTTAAAAATCTAAGCATACATAGGGACAGACAGACAGACAAATAAAACAAAAACCAAATCAACCCAAGAGGGAAAATGGAGTGTTGCAAACAAAAACAAAACCATGACCAAATTAACAAATTACTCTTGTAATTGTATTAAAAATAGAATTAATAAGATCACAATCTTGAAACATACAAATGTAAGAAATTGCATCAACTACAAATTATTTCCTTCAATGAACAATAAATCAGTGTAACGGCGGACTTATCTTATCGGAGAGTTTGCTCCAGTGAACCCTGGGGACCTTATATTTCACAATAACGACAGAAATGTACTTCGGGTCTTGTTTAATTGAAATGTGAAATTGATATGTATGGAGCAAGATAAACAACCGTGTAGTATGTAAGCTGATTTATTACTGGCTTCGTAGGGTGCGTGACGGCGCAGCGTACACGCATGCACACACACATACAAACATCCCAGTCCTCCACCCATATTTACTTAATAATACCTGTTAACAAAACAAACATAGTATGTAAAATTACTGCTTAAGCACTAAAACATTACTAAAATTAACTCTTGGGACCTATGCGGTTCCTGGGGCGTAAACGCTGCGGCCACGGTGTAACCGCGTTGGGTACTGAGTCGGGCGCACCGGGAACTGCAACGGGTACTATAGGCTGTGCTACCTCTGGCACTCCCGAAGACATATCCTGCGTGCTTTCCGAGTCCACACCCTCACAATCACTCCACTTGTCCCCCTCCTCCACGTCATCATTCCTTTCCATTATGTCCATGTCCCTCTCTTGAGGCGATGAAGCTGATATTTCAGGTAGCTCTGATCGTGGAGAAGGGGGCGCTCGTTGTTGTATCACGTTGGGTTGTGAATCAGGTAAGCACGAACCCCCGTGAACCTCTGCCGGCACATATTTCATAACTTGGTCAATATGCCTAATACATTCAACGTTACGATCTTCAATAAATATTTTGTACATCCTATTACCAATTTTATTTGCAACTTTCCCTTGTATCCAACTTTCCTTACGTGCATTGTACCAGCGGACCCAAACTTGATCACCATTATGAAACGTTCTACATTTATTGACGTCTGATTGTACTTCTCTTGATATGATGGTCGTATCGGTTGATTGTGGCAGTATTAAATCCAACCGCGTTCTTAAACTGCGCCCGAACATTAGCTTAGCTGGAGTTTCCCCCGTGGCACAATGCACGGAGTTTCGGTAGTCAAACAAGTAACCTATTAACTTGTCATGTATCAATTGCAGAGATAAGTTTTCATTAAGTATACATTTTAATGATTTTTTACAAATACGAACCGTATTTTCTGCCTGTCCATTGCTACAGGGATGATAAATAGGTGACGTCATATATTCTATGCCGTTGTTGGAACAAAATTCATTAAATTCAGCCGAGTTTATCTTAACATCATTATCCGATACTAGAAGGTTAGGAATGCCAAATATCGAAAATATTTGCTTCAGCTTTGAAATCAATGCCTTAGTGCACGTCCCTTTCGACATGTGCAAGCATTCGATCCATTTACTATGTGCATCTACGATAACTAAATAGACCCTTTGCCCTATGGTCATGTAATCTATGTGTACCCTTTGCCACGGGCCTCCGGGCCTCGGCCACGGCGCGGGCGGCGCGCGCGGCGGCGCGGCGCGCACGCCGGCGCACACGCCGCACGCGCCGGCGTGTCGCTCGATGTCGGCATCGATGCCTGGCCACCACATTCTGCTGCGCGCGTTGCATTTCATTTTAACTATGCCTAAGTGTGAATTATGTAATTCATTTAGCATACGGTTTCTTAATGACAGCGGAATGACTACTTTTGGCCCCCGTAACAAACATCCATTTTCAATCTGTAAATCGGTTTTACAACGAAAGTAAGGAATAATTGTGTTACATTTGATTGTTCTAGGCCACCCCCGATTCATATACTTTAAAACTGTTTGTAAGACCTGATCACTTTTCGTAGCTTGTTGTACACTAATTAAAGATACTGCGGGTGATTTTTCATCAAGAAAGTTTAATGAGCAATATTTATCGTAAACTTCAACTTCATTGTTATTATTGCTAACGTCATTCAAGGGAGCGCGCGAAAAATAGTCAGCTGCTACGTTGTTGTCGCCCGATGTATACTGCACTACGTAGTTATATGCAGACAATATGATCGCGTACCTTTGCAAGCGCAACGCTGACGTAACGGGAATACCCGTTTTACAGTTAAAAATGGAAACGAGTGGTCTATGATCGGTCTTCAAAATAAATGGGTCGTTTCTCCCGTACAAATATTGGTGAAACCTTTTTATTCCGAAAATGATAGCCGTGGCTTCTTTTTGGATTTGGCTATAATTTTTTTCACTACTTGAAAGCGACCTCGAGCCGTACGCTAGGGGCCGCTCGATGCCGGCGGCGTCGCGCTGCGCCAGCACGGCGCCCAGGCCGGCCGGGCCCGCGTCCACGCTCAGCACGAGCTGCGCCGCCGGCTCGAAATGCGCCAGCACGCGCTCCGAGGCCAGCTCGCGCTTGACTCGCCGCACGGCCTCCCGTTGCGGCGCGCCCCACACCCACTCGGTGTTAGCGCGAAGCAAATCATGAAGCGGACTCATTAAAGCAGATGCGTTTGGAATAAAATTCCTATAATAGTTCACCATTCCTAAAAATCTTTTGACTCCCGTTACATCAGTGGGGTCTGGTGAATCTAGTATAGCCTTAACCTTACTGGGGCATGATTGTAGCCCACTTTTATTAATGACGTAGCCTAGGTACGTCACACTACTTTTGAAAAATTCGCATTTTTCCTTCTGCAGTCTCAATCCCGCGTCCCTTAGTCGCTGTAAAACCTCCTTTAATCTTTTTAGGTGAGTAATCTTGTTGGGACCTGTGACACAAATGTCATCGAGCCAGCAACTTACTCCATCAATACCAGATAGTAGGGTTTCCATGGATTTTTGGAAAATTGCGGGCGCGTTAGCTAACCCGTACACTAGACGAGTGTATTTAAATAATCCTTTTTGGGTATTGATGGTAGTAAGTTCCTGTGATTCGTCACTAAGTAAAAATTGATTATAGGCATTTTTAAGGTCAATTTTACTATATTTTTCGCCCCCTCCTATTTTGGCAAATACTTCCTCGATTCGAGGTAGTGGGTATTTGTCTATTACAAGATCTTGATTTAAAGTAACGGAAAAATCACCCGCAATCCTAACTTTCCCGTTCTCCTTCAGAACGGGCACTATGGGGGTAGCGTATTGCGAATGGTTAACCGGCACTAGTATACCTAAACTTATTAAACGGTTAATTTCTTCCTCTACTTTATTCTTAAGAGCAAAGGGCACGGTACGGGACTTAAAAAATTTCGGAACTGAATTGTTTTTCAACTGCAAGGTAACCTTAAATTTATTAAATGAACCAAGTTCGTCGCGCCATAGTTCAGGATATTGTTCCAACAACTCAAGTACATCATGGTCGTCACTCATACTATTTAACCCTGTAGTCAGAACGAGACCGAACGCGGACATAAAATCTCGACCGAGCAAGGGTGGCCCACCGTTTTTAATAACAAAAATATTTATTAATTTAGTTTGCTTTTCGTATGTTGCTTCAATAGTAAAATAGCCTAGTGGGGAGATTTTATGTCCGTTGTAAAGACACATCTTTAATTTACTAGCACTTAATGGATAATCAGAGAATAATTCTAAGTATAAACATTCTGCGATTACGCAAGTACCTGAACCGGAATCGAGCTCCATAGAAACAACTTTATTACCTAATTTTAACTTAACTTGAATAGGTTTAACATTGACATACCTCAGGTTAAAATTTTGGCATTCTTCACAACATGCTTCTATAGTTGAATCTTCACTAGAACCATTGTCAATATTGTTGATTCGCGACATTTTATTTTGGCACACCTTCTTTAAATGTCCAACCGTGCCGCACTTTTGACATCTATAATTTTTATAACGGCACTTTCCCGCGTCGTGATTTTTCATGCCACATACAACACATCGGTTTTCATCAGCCTCCCGGTTCCGGCTCGCGACCGCGGCCTGGCCGCCGCTGCCCCGCTCGCCGCCGCCGCGCCGCTCGGCGCTGCCGCTGGCTCGGTGGGCGCTGCCGCCGGCTCGGCTTCCGCCGCTCCCGGTCGAGACGCGATACAATGGCTCCTCTTTGATCGTCATCATCGTTTTAGCGTCTCTCGCTGACTCTGCCTTTTCCGCTACTTTCAACGCCTCCGCCAGCTTCACTGACGAAGCGCTTTGCTCGAACAACTTCTCGCGCTCGGGTCCCGGTCCCAGGCCTAGGACGAAACGGTCCGCGAGAACCGTCTCCAAGGCGTTGCCGAAGTCACAGAGGCTTGCCAGGCCTCGTAGTCGCGCCGCCCAGTCTCCCAATGTTTCGCCCGCGTTCCGGGTAGCTGCATAAAACCTTGCCTTGTCCCCGTAAGTGCACTGTTTCGGCTTGAAATGCCCGTCGAGTAAGTTCACCAGCTCCACGTAACTGAACGTATCCACATCTTTTGGATACGCTAAATTCCGTACTAAACGGTAAGACTCATCCGTGAGATGTGTAATCAATACTGCACCTTTATTTTCATCTTTCACAGTATTCGCCTTAAGGAATTGAGTCAATCTTGCTTTAAATATGGACCACTCGCATGTTTTATGGTCAAAATTGGTCAAATTTCCCATTAACGACATATTTTTTTTTTTTTTTTTCTTTGCGTGGGTAATTTTAAATCCTCGATCGACACTGATATGTATGGAGCAAGATAAACAACCGTGTAGTATGTAAGCTGATTTATTACTGGCTTCGTAGGGTGCGTGACGGCGCAGCGTACACGCATGCACACACACATACAAACATCCCAGAAATGTATGAATGCGTTTCTAGACTCAGAAGCGTCTTATAAATATGGACTTTGGAACAAAGCTTATTATGTTATTGATAATATCAGATACAATGAAAATCATTATTCTGTTTTCAATGGCAACTATAAAACCGCTTTTTAGTATGTCACTCATAAATTTATTAAGTCACTTCTTCTTCTTATTTGTGGCATATCAAGTCGTCATAGCGACGACAGCTTCGCCAATGTCAAAGTAACAAAAATGTAGTTAAAAAAATCTTGTGACAAAATGTCGGCAACGTTGTACGGTAATGGTCAAAGACCCCTGCCCTGTCGGGCTCTTAGCCAACGGTCAATGATATCCCTCAGAAACTGCCAGGAAATCATTAGCCGATGCCCAGGGTGCACCGGACCAAGCTCTGCTCTTCCTCCCGGACCGATCCAAAAACGAACCGCAGCTCTTGACCCCGTAAGGGATAAAGACGTGATATATGTATGTGTGTATGTATCCTAATCTTAAGCGGCTGTGGCTAGTCATAAATGAACACTACCAGATCATCATATCGTAAACATTGTTAACTTAATATTATTACGGTCTAGCTTGTTACGAGTTATATTAAAAACCTGTCTTAAATTATGATTCAAAACTGTTATGATAGCGATATCAACTTTAATTTCTCTCAGCCCAAATCCCCAATTTAAGCTTCGAACATTAAGATTTATGATCCATAGAGTCATAAATAATTATTACCGACCACCCTTCTGTCATAAAACTTGTGAAGAACCCCATTGACAAGGAATTAGGTACATTGTTGGCCATTTGAACCGTTGAAATATAGGCTTTGTTCAAACTGTTACAATGTTTAGAAGTGGCTACAAGAGATAAGTTGGAATGTTTTTTCTTATCAGAAGTTGGATTTTAAGAAGACATGTCAACTTTCCGTACATGATAGGAACCACAATATATTGCAAATATAAAAAAAATATGTACTATGTAAGTAGAACTGCCTATCCCGTGGTATATATCGCAAAATCCGTTCTTAGTACCTACCCATTTTCGTTTCAAAGGATACCTTCAGTCTTTTCAGCTTTTTGGTCTTACTTAAAAGTTTCTGTAGATATAATGTTTTCTGTACGCAACATTAGATATACTTACCCAATTGGATTTTCTGTGTCAACAGGCTTTTTGGTCTCATGTACTTACCTGTCTAGTTTGGCAACTATGTCATCTATTAACTACCTTGTAATTTACTATATTTGCTGGTTTAGCTCGCCCTTGGTGATGTTTTCTCAGTAAATAGCGAGAGGCCGCTCTGACATCATACTATGTCCACTTACTATGTGTACAACTATGTGGGTGTAACTAGGTATCTGCGTAGGTAACATTTTCATCAAGAGCTTTTAATCCTGCTAATATTGTAAATGCGAAAGTTTGTGAGTATGAATGTATGTATGGATGTTACTCTTCAAGCCAGTTCCTAGACTATCATAAAAAATGGTAAAGGATTTACTTGGTCAACTGTAACTTTTGATTCTGTGACATTGCAATTACGTCGTCCATGTAATGTCACCAAAAAACTTCGTTCAAAAATATGAGTTTTATCAATACGTTCCACCATATTTGTTTGCGGCTAATGTTGACGTTAGTATTAAATGATGTCTTTAAATAAAAAAAGCCAATTATATCCATAAACAGGCAGTAAATAAGCCACGGTATCGCGATCGACCTCAATGTTCAGTGATTAAAAATGCGTTTCATGCATCAAGTAATCGCATAAATGCACTTTGATTCAGTATTAATGATATAAAAAAGCAGATATCGTTTATTCATTTCCGTCAACACAAAGTATGATAGCTGCATAATGGCTGGACGTACTTACAAGGCATAATGCGTCAATGAAAACTTGTAATACGGTTTCCATGCTGTGATATTGTCTTAACTGGCAAGCTTTATCCTATTAGACTTAGACTAAATACCTACTAATGCAAAGAAGGTAAAGGAAAGTCAGCAAATACTACAACACGATTGGACAGCAAGCCTGAACATGACGAAAGAGCATTCCAAATTTTATTTAAAACATTTCCAATATTAATCAATATATTTTATAATCGTTCAGATTTATGAATATTCGATAGGGATCAAGCATAAGGACAAAGAAATGACATCTTGATTTGCTGTTGGACGCTTGTAACATTCACCATGATTCCAAGCTCTCATGAATTTGTTAGGGTCATACCGACTGTATTCCGCAATGAAGAATTGATAAATTATGGAAGTAAAAATAGCTATGCATCGCTTGGAACTGCAAACAATGCAAAAGCGAAGGGTCCCCAAAAGTCGCCAGTTCTAGCAACAAAAATCAGTAAATTAGCAACACTATTTTGCGGGTGGTAGGGCCTTGTGCAAGGTCCGTCCGGATCGCTACCACCACCTTACTCGCTAATCCTGCCGCTAAGTAGCAGTGCTTGCACTGCTGTGTTCCAGTGTGGAGAGTAAGACAGCCGGGGAAATTACGGGCACAAGAGGCAACGCATCTGCAAGCCCTCCGGGGTTGCGGGTGTCTATGGGCAGTGGTGATCACTTACCATCAGGTGACCCACTTGCTCGTTTGCCTTCCTATTAATATAAAAAAAAAAAAAAAACTGTAGTCAGCAAAAGACACTGATGACGCTGCACGAACTGCATCAATTAATCTAATTCATCGCAATGGATTTGCTTGAGGATCGATGTAAAGCACTACTAACAAAACTTGTAACAGTTTTTACGATAACCCAAACATTAAAATTAACCAACTGTGCTAATGTACCTCTCACGGGAACCGGGTGCGACTGGTTTGTACATCGATAACCATAAAACTCGCCTCGGGTGAGATTCGCTTTTACTAAGTGCTTTCTGTGCGAAGAAATGGTACGCAATTTGATTTGAGTGATGAGGAACTGTGTACTTTTCCACTTGAATTGAAGGATAGAATCTACGTCGACTCCAAGTCGTAGGCAAGACTTGTAAAAGGAAAGGGAAATAATATGATTCGTAAGATTTCTGTCAATTTCTTAGGTGGGCTTTTGCCTTCTGCGCGGAAAGAGAAGCAACTGGTACATTCCATATTTTTTTATTTGCTCCCAGACTAACATGCAAGGCTTCTAATCCTGCTAATATTGTAAACGCGAAAGTTTGGGAGTATGAATGTATGTATGGATGTTACTATTCATGCCAGTTCCAAGACTATCATAAAAAATGGTAAAGGATTTACTTGGTCAGCTGTAACTTTTGTTTCTATGACATTGCAATTACGTCGTCCAAGTAATGTCGCCAAAGAACTTCGTTTGAAAATGTGAGTTTCAACAATACGTTCTACCATATTTGTTTGCGGCTATTGTTGACGTTAGTATTAAATGATGTCTTTAAATAAAAAAGCCAATTACATACAAAAACAGCCAGTAAATAAGCCACGGTATCCCGATCAACCGCTATGTTCAGCGATTAAATATGCCTTAGTGATGGAACTCTAACAGCTAAAACTCCGAACCGTAAAACGTGCTTAAAGTTATTGGTGTAATTATTGGATTCTGTAGAAATGGTTAATGAGAAAGCCAGTTCTGATCCAAGCGAGATAATAAGGAAATTGACCGGCTAAATTTTTCGATGGATGTTTCCTTGTTTATAATTAATTATTGGGAACCGGAGATACTTATTAGGCTATAATACCAGATCCGTTTCTAGTTCATTGATGTAGAAAATGTTGGAGATATAAAATCGTAATGGATTCAAAAAAGCCGTGGTAGTCTAGTGGTTTGACCTGTGGCCTCTCAAGCAGAAAATCGTGGGTTCGAATCCTGGGCTCGCACCTCCGAGTTTTTCGGAATTCATGTGCGAAATTACATTTGAAATTTACCATGAGCTTTTCGGTGAAGGAAAACACCGTGAGGAAACCTGTACACATCAGTGCAGCAATTCAATGGTGTGTATGAAGTTCCCAATCCGCATAAAGCCCGGGTGGGAACTATAGCCCTCTCGTTCTAAGAGGAGGCCTGTGCTCAGCAGTGGGACATATATAGGCTGGAGATGATAAATGGTTTCAATCATGGTCTACAGACTTTAGACGTAGTAGCATAGCAATTTGAGCTATAGTCTCACTCAGAGAGTCATGGGTTCAAATATTTGCAATTTACCATGAGCTTTTACTGAAGGAAAACGTATGGAAATCTACATACACATGCGAGGCAATTCAATGGTGGGTGTGAAGTTCCCAATCCGCACTGGGCCCGTGTGCTATAGCCCAAACTCTCATCGTGAGAGACTTGTCCAGCAGTGTACCAGTATAGACTGAAAACGATGATGATTTGAACCATTAATAAAACAAATAAACATCTAACCATCTCAAATCTGACACTCACGCATACTGGGCGTGCAGAAATAATTCCGAATAGCCATGTGATGCCATGTGTGTTGCCATAAGAATAACATAAGACAGGTATAATTATGGGGAGCAAAGAAAAAACAATGTACCAGTTGCTTCTCTTCGCGCGCAGGCAAAAGCCCATCGAGGGAATGGGCAAAAATCATAAGAATCATATAGGCGATGCGGCTAGCAACCCATCACTATTTTGATCCCATTGTCTATCTATACGCCCACAATCGTGCTAAAGCCTGTAGGTCTTGTCACCTTAGGTAGGCTCTGTTAACCACGTAAGGGATAAAGACGTGATTTTGTGTGTGTGTGAGGTATAATGATGTCGAAAGAACTATGGGCGGTTGTAATCGATACAATTCGATACATGGCCACTTAGATCTGCTTTTAATAGGCGTGTGGCAACCCGGAAACCCGTACTTACGTTCCAGATATAAATAGCATAGATTTATTGGTTTAGTCGCTTCCTTCCTTAGTCTTTGAAGTGAACATTCTTGTGAAAGGATATGGGATGCGGATTGTTTATACGCTTGTGTAAGGTCAAGCCACTGGTAATCTGGAATAGCGACCGTGACAGTTATTGATATAGAAATTTAACACACACAAATCACTTTATCCCTTACGGGGTAGACAGAGCCTCAGGTAACAAGACCTACAGGCCACGTTTAGCAAGACGTTTAGAAATTTAAAGGAATCTTAAATCCATACGAATGTTGTAAATAATAACATAGTTTCAGCGGGGTAGCGATAAGTGGATTTTACCATACATAGATTAGATTAGATTAGATTATTTATTCATTCAATAAAAATTACATCATAAATTGTACATTGTTAAGTTAGGAAAATTTAGATATACCTATTAATAGGATACAAAATGGAATTGAAACAAATTAAACTATTAAATTAAAAACGAAACTAAATACGAAATTAAAAAAGGTGGGGCCCCCAGTGGCATAGTTCCGCAGACGCTGGCAGCATTCCCCCTTTGGACAGCGATACTAACACGCTGTCCAAGGAAGCTGCCAGCTCTGCGGTCACCCGTAGCGTCTATTAGCCTCTTCGAAATATCTTGAAATTGAAATTTAGATTGAAATCGTCGAGAGTCAACAAAATAAAATTAAATAATACAAATTTATAAGCGCATCTTTGTACTGGAATTGCACAAATAAACAAGTATTTCAAGTATTTAAATGAATAATGCATTGAAACTGATGAGTACTGTACGACATGAAACTACCGTGAGACCCAATCATAATTACACATAAACGGATAACTCACGTATAAAAAGTCGAGTGATGCTCGATATGTTTCGGACTATTTCGTAGTCCTTTTTCCAAGAGCGCTCGCCCCGGCGGCAGCGACACGAACACTGACTACAAAAAAAAAACTTTTGGAAAAAGGACTACCAAATAGTCCGAAACATGTCGAGCATCACTCGACTTTTTATACGTGAGTTATCCGTTTATGTGTAATTAGTACTGTACGACCTTATAACATGTTTTACGATCGCAATGATTAGGATGTTTCCACCAAAGCCTAACCTAACTGTTCCCTAAAATAGATTGTATTCGCATGCATTCTAGTGCACTGATAATGTAAGAGTGACCTAATGAATGGCCTTTGCTAACGACTCCTGTACGGCAATTGAGCGATAGCAAACAATAGGTCACGAGAAGCACGTTGACTAGATAAAGCACAACGCCATGTCCTAATATGTAAGTAAGTAAGTATATACGAGTAGAAACAGACACAATTCACAACAAAATAAAAATAACATTAATAAATCAATTACATTATTTTATTGAATCAGGCGTTACTTTGCGGAGGTCCATTTCAATGAACAAAAAATTTACCTTGCTACTCCGCTAGTCACGTGCAAGATAACCAAGCCTGTGTGAAATATATATGTTTTTCATGCAGTCACTCCCTCCACTGCTGCTAATAATACACATATAAATCCCACAAATTTAATTATCCCTTACACCACACAAACACTGACGCGTTTCGATCCCTCTACGGATCTCTTGTGCTTGTGTGGTGTAAGGGATAATTAAGTTTGTGGGATTTATATGTGTATTATTAGCAGCAGTGGAGGGAGGGATTGCATGAAAAACATATATGTTTTACACAGGCTTGGTTATCTTGCACGTGAGTAGCGGAGTAGCAAGGTAAATTTTTTGTTCATTTTACATTATTTTATTACATACTGTCCGTCGCGGAAAAGTTAAGTAGTTTTGAAAAAACCGCCTCATCGACTCGATGGGTACATAAACTTTTTCCATGCCATGTAATATTTATTCAGCTGTCTCCCTCGTGAAATATTGTTTTATGCACTCCGACCTCGATAAAACAAAGTATACGACCTTTACAAGCCATTTCGCAAATGCGTTCCGTCAGATAGACATGGTTTTTACAACGGCCTATAAAAGCTAAGAGTTAATAAATTCAAAGTAGAGGGTTAGTCTATACCGTTTTTAACTATGGGTTAGGATTTATGAAATATCACTTCACTATCACTACACAGTATAAAACAAAGTCGCTATCTCTGTCCCTATATCCCTATGTATGCTTAAATCTGTAAAACTACGCAACGGATTTTGATGCGGATTTTTTTAATAGATAGAGCGATTCAAGAGGAAGGTTTATATGTATAATACATGCATAATATACCGTGCGAAGCCGGGGTGGGTCGCTAGTAAATGTATAAAAAGTAAAAGCAAAATTCGTATTCATTATCCGCCATTGCACTGTTTAAAACGTGGCGGCGGTTGTACGAGAAAAATCTAATCAAACTTTTGCAAATGTTAACCGTTTTTGTCCAGGGTGCATCAACCCAAACGTTACCTACTCTCTTTAGAGGGGAAACGTGACCCTTAAATTATGATATATAAATAAAAGCCAACATCCTTTGTTTATGCAGAAATTAATTACAAAGGTTTGATGTACATCTACAACTGCGATAAATATGAATTATTTCTAATTAACATACCCACAATTAATTTCTTTATACTCCAATGATAAACTGACCTGTTTCACATTTTTATTACGGATACTAAGTAATTAGAACGACCCTGACATCGTAATATCTGCATTAACGAGTCGCGTTAAAATATTACAATTTACCGTCTAATGTCAGTTATGTATGCGCCTTCGCCCCTTCGCTTCTTTTTTTTTAAATTTTGACTTGTTGGTTTGTTAGTTATTTTATTACCTCGTTATTCATAGACGTTTGCCTAATTTTTTTTATTGAAAAAAAAAATTAGTAAAAATTTAACCTAAAAGTTGAAGACCTAACGGATAACTGATTAGTAAATAAATTAGTTAACCCTTGTTGCCTAAGGTTTACCGGCGCAAAAGCTCTTTTAAAAAAAGAAGGGAACTGTAAACGCTCAAGCACTCCGTTTTTTTTTTTTTTTTTATGGCTCTGCTGCAAGACACTTTGCCAATGTCACGTCCGGTTGTTTTGAATTGGCAGTGACAGGTAGTGACTAACTGACTCGATCATTTTGTAGAGAGCTAGTTACACCCCAAGGGATGGAATTAGAATGGAACTGGAGGAATGATAATGATTACGATTATCGTTCTTCCTTATCTGTCACTTTGACATTTACCTACACAGATGTAAGCATTTAGTTATAACCAGACGGTAAGTATTTATGGTAGGACACTTATCATGAGTGAATGTTGATTAACATTGAGTCTTTGAGACCGTATTATGCTTCTTTTTTAGTTTTTCAGCAAAACTAGAATTCGAACTCAACAAAAAAACCATGTAAATTGACTAGCCTGTTTAGGCATGTTGAATAATATTGAAACAATTATTAAATTACACAAACTGCACAGTTCTGACACAACGCAATCGAAGGAAACGTATTCTTCGCAGAAGTTCATAAAAATAAAAAATAAAAATTTTAAAAATATTTTTTGTTTTTTTTCAGCATTCGACTTATTAGTGCCTGATAACTACGAGAGGTGCCTTAAGTGAAGTGTCAAAGTGATTTTTTGAATATTTTTTGAAAAAGTGCCTTTTAGTGAGATTATTTTAAGTGTTAATTGAAAATACATCGTGTCACTATGGAATTAAGGAGGTTTTCTGTCTGTCTGGCGTTTCTGCTGGTAGCCGTCGTCTCACAATGTTCAGGTAAGTTTTAAAAAAAACTTGTGTCTGTTTGAATGAAATGAAACTTCTTTTTTTTCGTAAAAGAGTAATTTCAGCGATTTTATTAACTGTTGATAATATTTTGAATTCTCAACAATATAATCTGATATTTAAAGATGATGTCAAGAACACTAAAAATGAATCGGTCGAATATTCAAAGCCATCGAGTAAAAAGTTATAAACGTCGACCGATTACAGCCTCAAATCAAACACAGTTAACCAAAATGGAGGCACTTTTTACAACGTTTTTTGTCTGTATTCAAACCTCAACACGTAATTGCTAGTGTCGGTGACAATAGCTGTCAAAACGCGCGCCAAATCCGGCTGTCAACGTGACAGCTGTCTGGTCAAAGGCGTTTTTTGGGTCGCTCAAACGATTATCGGACCGTTAGTTTTTTAGAGGAGTTTTCCGTTTTTTGTACTTTTGTGTACCGTTAGCCAAATAGTTTACGAAGTTAGTGAACTTCTTAAAAGTTTTTTGACTTGGTAAAGTCATTACGTGTAAGAGCAAAAAAGGCTTAACGAAAAGTGAGTCTTCCGTTGTACCTAAAAAACGACGGACGGACAGAAGAAGATAACTGATTTTTAGAGCTACGAGTGTGTACTTTTTTGTTTTAGTGGCATTTCCCATTTTTTTTAAAGTAGACGAAACTCTGTAAAGTAAACATTTCATTATAAGGTTTTTAAATTATTTTACTGTATTAAAAACATTCACAGCCTCTAGTGTCAGTTTTCAACTAACAAATAAAATTATTCAAGATGTTTGTGACGACAGAAAACTAACTCTCCCTCTGTAATCCGTGAAAGACAACGACGAAGTTATCTTCTTACTCCCTCGCACAATACATAACGCCGTTGCACTGCACACCGAAATTAATGCACGCGGAAGCAAGAGAGGTCGTCATACTATTATTTTTGCCCAGCCTTTAGTAATGGCTACTTTATTTAATTCTGTTTATCAAGACGGCAGTAAATCAGTGGTCACACCTGAGGTCAAGAACCGCGATCAATTCATTAACGCCGCATTAACAGATTGGCTACACTGCCATTGGGAAGCGGACATATTTGGATGTGGCAACACCAATTTACATATTTGAGAACTGTAACGAATGCGTGACAAGAAGTGAAGTCTCACGAATAGTTTCCACTGAACAATTACCGCAACCAAGATGTAATGAGCAACAGCGTATTTAATAATGGTTAATACGGCTGTATGGACCTCGTTTCCTTTGCCTATCTCTAGTTAGAATAAAAAACAAAACAAATTAGGTAGAAACAATACAGTTCCTGGCGCGTAAAGGTAATCAAACTTAGATTATGACGATTGTAACCTTGAAATTTAATTTAATTACTAATTACGTTTATCGCAGTCATAAAACAAAGTGCAGCAAAATGGAGCAGTGAAATAATTATGTTGCTAAATAATATTGTGCAATATTTTTTTTCATTAAGTTTTCAGTCGCTACAAAAGGTAGAGACGTTTTTGATTTCCCCGGAAAACTTTTTCGTTTAGAAAAAACATACTTAGCCTTGTTCTACAGACTGACATTTACAGCGTTTTAAAATGTACCCGCTATAAAATAAGAAAATTATTTGTTTTCCCCTAACAATGAATTTTCCGTGAAAAACTATAAAATCTCCCACAGATCTACCAACATTTTGGACGTCACTTCGGCACCAACTTTACATAAATCTTGCATTGTTCTATATTTTATTTCAGTTGGTATGACTAATCTTGGCGCGCTGCCTATGTTTTGATACGTATTCAAGATTAGAAATTTGCAAGAGCAAAACTAACGTGTTTTTTGTAGGTGATTATGAAAAGCAAGGACGCTATGCATCCGGCTAAATACGCTGCAGTATTGTATTGAGAAAACAATTATTTTGATGTTTCGCGGCCGGGTTATTCAAGAGTTTCAACCACTTCGCCCTTCCTGGTCTGGGAGCAATGAAAAAACATAAAGGTACAAGTTGCTCAGTGGCGTAACTATAGGGTGGCAGGGGTGGCAAAATTCCAGGGGCCCCTAGCTGTACGGGGCCCCGAACTGAGTTGGTTTAGAGCACAGAAGGGACGCTGATGCACTTCTTTATATTGAGGAAGGAGCCCCATCTGACGAATTTGCCGCGGGCCCCAGACGTTATAGTTACGCCACTGAAGTTGCTTCTCTTCCCGCGCAGGCGGTAAAAGGCTCGAGGGAACGGTCGAAAATCTAAGCAATCATGTTATAGGCGATGCTAGCAACCCATCACTACTTTGATTCCCCTTTCCCGCTATTCACCCACAATCATGCTAAACGTCAATAAACTAATAAAAAACCTGTCAAGTGTTGGATTCTCTAACGCGAATTTTGCTGCCGTTTTTTTCACCAATGGCGCCGCCAATTCGCGTTCGTGAAGTTTTTTGTGTAAACTTATACTAGACGCTCAGAAAACTAACTACAAAGTACTCTGTTTAAACTAATCTAGACACGCGGGAGCGTGTCAGCCAAGTTCAGAATAAAAGGAACTGGCGCTGCCGTTTCGAGCTACTTTTGACCCTTACATATTATTAACATGAAACTATCGTGAGACATCATAGCTACACAAACCGATAACTGTACGTTCCGGTGCCACCAGGGCGAGCGCTCCAGGAGGAAGGATCACGTATTAGTCCGGAACATGTAGAGCATTACTCGACTTAAGTTATCCGTTTGTGTATATAATTGTACTAGCTGTTGCCCGCAACTTCGTCTGCATAGAATTCGTTTATCGCTATCCCTCAGGAATTACGCAATTTTCCGGGATAAAAAGTAGCCTATGTGTTATTCCAGACTATAATCTATCTATGTTCCAAATTTCATCCAGATCTGTCCAGCCGTTCTGGCGTGAAAGAGTAACAAACATCCAAACATTTTCACAAACTTTCACATTTATAATATTAGTAGGATTACCAAAATAGTCAGACCTAAAATTAAGCCTCACCTTAAAACGGTTTTTGCGTTTACTGAGAAAGACCACAGGGGTTATCAATATAGGAATTAGGAGTGGGCTGGCCCCAACTGTGGGCCCAGCAGGGCTACATTATACCGTATCCATGGAATCATAATCACGAAGCGAAGGGAGAGGGAACTATCTGAATACACGCGATTTCTGTGTACTTTTGTTGTTCGTTGTCAAGTTAATTGATAGAGCCTTAATGCTTTATAGATAGGGGCCATTCGAGAATGGCAACACTTCAGTGTTGCCAGGTGTATTTTTGCTGCCGTAAAAACCTTAGAATAATGGAATAGAGGCTTTATTCAAATGTCGTATTTGAAGTGCAAAGAATTATAATTGGTCTTACAGAAATTGTTGAATATTTTCGAGTGTGTCGTTACTAATTAAGATATATGAGTAGTTTACTGTAATTAAGCTGTTGTAGGACTAATTAATAAGTTTTTGTATGATAACATCATATCTATTGTCGTGAATGTGTGTTCGGCTTAAGTTGCTTGGCGACGGTTGTTAGAAAAATATCCTTTTAGAATTTGATGGAATGGAGAAAAGTAATAGACGTTATTCTTAAATACAATCCGTTTCGTCACTTTTTCATATGAAAAAATGACGAAACGGATTCAGTTTAAGAAAACGTGTATTAATCTGTTTGAGGCCAAATCATTCTGCAAAACGATGCAAGAGCTTCCCTAATTGCCTGTTTTGTAAAAAACGTCATTCGGTTTTGATGTGCCCGGACATGAACGGACAAAACACCAGCAAGAACAAGACAGAATACGAAAAGTCCAACAATCTACACTGCGAGTTGAAGTCGACCACCTTACTGCAAACTGTAGTCGTGCAAGTGGTATCTAACGACGGCAAGAGGGTTGTTCGCGCGCGTGCGCTCATCGATAGTGGTGCACAGAGGTCGTACGTACGCAAGGATCTTGTTGAGAAGTTAGACTTAAAACCGGCGAGAAAAGAGTTCATAACACACTGTTTGTTTGGCGGAAAAGAAGAAAAAACCGAAGAACGTCAAATTTACGACATTTCTGTCAGAAGTCTGACAAATGACTTTGAAATGAAACTAACAACAGTACAACAGAAAAATATTTGTGGTTTTTTGCCGAAAATTAGGTCTAACGAAATAATTCAACAGCTTCAAAAAAGTAAAATTATACTGACTGAGACTACTGACTCACCTGACGACGTACAACTGTTAATAGGTGCTGACTTTTCGAGTTTACTTTTGACTGGTGAATTTGTTCATGTAAGTAGTACTTTAACCGCAATAAAAACCAAAGTGGGCTGGACAATTCAAGGTCCTATAACGGGATTTTATAGCTCGATAGTTAACACAACAACTGCGCTTCATTGTCTTTCTCGCATTAACATTTCAGATCTACGGAACTTAGAATCCGTAGGCATAAAGGATCCCGCTGAGCAAAATTCGCAGAGCTTGCATGGCGCCGAGGTACTCGAAAGCTTCGAAAAAAACTATATCGGTAAACGAGGAAGGACGTTATGAGGTATCACTGCCGTGGCGCGCCGTGCCGCGCCCGCAAACGAATTATTATGTGGCAAATAAGAGGCTGACCTCTACTACGCAGCGGCTGAACCAACTAGGTAAGATTTCACAGTACGATGAAGTGTGCAAACAGAGGTTCAAGTTAGACATTATTGAAGCGGCTCCAGACCAAGGTATTAAGGGTCATTATATGCCGCACCACTCTGTATTAAAGGAGGCTAGACTTGAACGACTTATGACTTCGACTAGACGCGACAAAGAAACAATTGACGTATTATTTGATTTTGACAAGGTTCTAGGGACTTCAACTACTACACGGTCTGGGCGAGTCATTAGACCGCCAAATAGGTTGAAGGGCTTTAGGAATTAACTATACAATATTTTATACGTTGAATTATTTCATTTGTTTTCTTTTTATAACTTAACACGATTGTTTAACTAGTTTATTGTTAATATTGATATTGTGTGATGTTATTGTTACTTATGTTCTTAATTTATATTCTAACCTTCCGGTTACTTTTGCCGGGGACTGTCGTGAATGTGTGTTCGGCTTAAGTTGCTTGGCGACGGTTGTTAGAAAAATATCCTTTTAGAATTTGATGGAATGGAGAAAAGTAATAGACGTTATTCTTAAATACAATCCGTTTCGTCACTTTTTCATATCTATGACTCGGAAATAAACACCCATTTCATTTTGTACTAGGTAGCCGTTGCCCGCGTTTCGTTTGCGCATATTTTCTGGGATAAAAACTACGCTGTGTCCTTTCCCGGGACTGAAACTACATAGATACATACATAAATCACGTCTTTACCCCTTACGGGGTAGACAGAGCCTAACGTAACAAGACCACGTTTAGCATGATTGTGAGCGTACAGGTGGAATGGGGAATCAAAATAGTGATGAGTTGCTAACCACATCGCCTATATAACGTGATCCCTAAAATTTTCGCCCATTCCCTCGATGGGTTTTTACCATCTGCACGGAAGAGAAGCAGCTGGTACACTCTATGTTTTTCCTTTGCTTCCAGACCAGCATGGAAGACTACTGAAAAGAAACATGAAGTTGTTTATTTTCTCAAAATTCTCTGTACGACGTCCGCTTAGTATGACGTGTTTGTCATTTCCCTTCGCTGTGATTATAGACGGATTCCATAAATACATACATACATACATATATCACGTTTCCATCCCTTACGGGGTAGACAGAGCCTGAGATAAAAATACCTAAAGGCCACGTTTAGCATGATTGTGGGTGTATAGGTGGAAAGGGGAATCATAACAGTGACGGGTTCCTAGCCGCGTCGCCTATGACATGATTCCTATTTTCGCCCAATCCCTCGATGGGCTTTTACCATCTGCGCGGAAGAGAAGCAGCTGGTACATTCAATGTTTTTCCTTTGCTCCCAGACCAGCATGGAAGACTACTGAAAAAAAACAGGAGGTTGTATATTTTCTCAAAATTCTCTGTACGATGTCCGCTTAGTATGACGTGCTTGTCATTTCCCTTCGATGTCAATATAGACGGATTCCATTGTAAGGTCAAGTGTAAAAATAAGTATCGATACGAACTTCTCAAAAATATGTCCCACGACCTTATTACGCCGGTGTAAGAGCGTATGGTACTTATTATTGAAACTTTGACTAGATACATATTATTACACTTGACTGTACTAACTAAACTCCGTAGATTCATAAATCAACTAACCAGGCTATTCGATAGTCATCCATTATGCATTCTAAAATACCTATAATACTTAAATACCGAAACAATGACAATCAAACGTTGTTGACCCCAAATAACTAAAACTAAACCGGGAAAAATTGCGTAACCCACTTGATTAAATCATTAGAAAACAATACATCATTACAATTGATTACATTCGATCATCAATCATTCATTCATTCGTTAGTACAACGTCATTTTGCTAGATACAGTGGCGCAGTATGTCATGACACAAGTGAAATTTGTACGTCGAAAGGTTAGTTCCATTTTTTGCCACCAGCATTGCGTAATTTTGTACACTTACAAGCCTCGGTCATCGAATAATTTGAATCAGAGTCCGTTACGAAATAAACTTGTTTTAAAGAATGTTGCCAGGTGAGAATATGTTTATTTATTTTATAAATATCATAAAGGAATCGGTAAATTATTATAAACATTGGCGGGTGTTTGTTTTGGCTATTTTTCTTTTTTTATTGCCGTTTTTATAACGTTTGCTGGAATACCTAAGTATTGTTTGTTAACACCTTTTCGTAAACAAAAATTTGTTTTAAATAAATTACGTCATGGCTTTTTAATGAAATTACGCGATTCGTTTGTTTTCATAACAATAAAATGCACTAAAACAAATGATTTTAGTATAGGTAGGTACTCGAGTTGCCGCCGTTCATTTGTTAATCTTATCTCAAACTAGCTTCTGCCCGCTACTTCGTCTGCTTAGAAATATACATATAAACCTTTCTCTTGAATCACTCTATCTATTAAAAAAAACTGCATCAAAATCCGTTGCGTAGTTCTAAGCATACATAGGGACAGACAGACAGCGGAAAGCGACTTAGTTTTATATTATGTATTGAAGTAGTGTCTGACTAAAGTTTCGGTTTCGGCCTAAAAAAACTGTTCACCCCAAAACACACAAAAACAGTATTACAGCTTAACGCTATCCGGCGGGAACTTTGCCATTTTACAGGAAAAAAACTATCCCATGTCCTCGGGACTAAAACTATCTCTGTACCAAATTTCATTAAAATCAGTGGTTTAGGCTTGACAGCGTAACAAACAAACAGACACAGTTACTTTCACAGTTATAATATTAGTAGGGATTAGTAAGGATTACAAACTCAGAGCCATGTAGAGACTAATTTGCTTAAATTTAACCTTAGACTTAAAGTTGTGTATAAATATACCTCATTCTATTATGTAACCAGCCTTGATCGCTCTACCTAGACCGTGAACAATAATGTTCACTCATTGAATGAATGAATGAATGATCAGCTCCATTGTTCGTCGCATGGAAGCATTTTGGCTTATTCAATATTCGCATCATTTGCAAATAATTTTCCATGTTGAATTATTTATGTTGAATATTGCATTCGTTCATTACACTATGTCAACAGAATGCGTACTTGTATGTAGCTGTTGTTATATGTATGTATGTATAACTCTAGAACTCTATGTTTAACTCTAGATGTACAACGGCGAACTTATCGCTTAAAGGGATCTCTTCTAGCTAACCTTCGAACGATTGACAGGACAACAGAAACCAGAGCATAGAGAGTAGTAATAGTCTTGCGTTTGGGCTTGTTAGATTATTTTCCCATAATCATTTTTCTTCGTAGCAAATTTCCTTTTCGCGTTTTTTCACGAATGCAATTTTTCCAAGTCAGTTTTTTTAATAAAGCTTATTTTCTCTTTCGCGGTTTTTTCTGTGTCGTATTTTTCCTCAGTCGCGTTTTTTCCCAATCCCAATCAACACAGAAACAGTTTTGATAGAACCCTGGTATCACAGAGCTCCTGTTTCCCATCGAGTCTAGGTATCGCATTACTAAACCCACATCTAGTGCTTAGCGGCTCATAGGTAGGTTTAGATTATGTTAGTGTTGAATCGGTTCTTTTGACCAAAACCACGCAGAAAAAGGAGCTCTGCTGACACTGTTTCTGTGCCGATTGGGATCGCGAAAAAACGCGACTGTGGAAAAATGCAACATAGAAAAAACTCAAACTTGGAAAAATTGCAACCGTGTAAAAAATCGAAAAGAAAATTTGCTACCTATCAAGAAAAAAATATGGGAAAATAATCTAACAAATCTTCCACTCTTGATTTCTTGTTTACTATCTCGAAGAGCAAGCAAAGCGCTTAAGATTGATAACGTTTGACTGATAAGAAGTGCTCTCAGATTGCGTCAGATTTGTATCATCATCATCATCATCATCAGTAGCAGCCGTACAACTGGGTACTGCGAGCTGCAACCGTTACTGTATCACGTTACAGTAACCAGAAACCTTAACGTAATTATCTATTCTTTATCCGCCCACTTTATGCCCGCTAGAGGGCGCCACATTCGTTTTAGTGACACGTCAGCCTATAACCAGCGGATCAAGACGCTTCCAACGATACCTCATTCGTCCAGTTCCGATAAGTAGTTTAGAAGATATGAGGAAACAGATGAACATACATACATATAATAGCCTGTCAAAATCATTACCCTCAAGTGTGTGTCAAAAAAGTGTGTTTCGTATAAACTACCGTGTGGACATTCTGAGAGGAGGCTCAGGTTAAGTCCGACATGTTTCGAACCAATCCGCGGTTCATGTGAAAAAAAACTTTTTAATTATTTTCTCTGCTGTTATCTATCACATAACTTCACAACTCTTCGCTATCACAAATTGCCTCTTATCTTCTGTAAACATCATCTAAAATGTCATAAGCTTAGCGGTAATGCGGAAGACAGATTAAATCGCCGTTATCATGCATTTCGGGACTGATAACAACTCTCGGAGTTACTACGGTACAGGCGACAATTGTGTGAGAAGAGTGTAGACAGAGCCTAAGGTAACAAGACCTAAAGGCCACGTCTAGCATAATTGTGGGCGCATAATTGTGGGTGGAAAAGGGAATCAAAATAGTGATGGGTTGCTAGCATCGCCTATAACATGATTCCTAAGATTTTCGCCCATTCGAACATTCGACGCTCCATAGATTGTAGCTTACAGCGCAGATCGTCAAAGCCCATCCAACAACGGGCGATCTTAGAAATCATGTTATAAGCGATGCTAGAAACCCATCACTATTTTGATTCCCCTTTTCACCTATACGCCCACAAACAAGTTTAACGTGGCCTAGGTTTAGCGAAGCCAAGCTCTGCCTAGCAAAAAATCCTGCCATATTGGTCAATTACTTTACGCACGACCAAGGTTAGGTTAGGATAAGTGGCTCCACATCAGTGGCGTAACTATAGGGTGGCAGGGGTGGCAAAATGCCAGGGGCCCCTAGCTCTACGGGGCCCCGAACTGGCTTGGTTTAGAGCACAGAAGGGACGCTGATGCACTTCTTTATATTGAGGAAGGAGCCCATTTGACGAATTTGCCGCGGGCCCCAGACGTTATAGTTAAGCCACTGCTCCACATAATGTCTATTAGCAAACGGCTCAAGTTATAGCGGCTGATAGCGGTCTCCACAGACAATTGTCAGCGACATGTGACTGCTGTTCACATTACGAACTCGACGAGAACGCCGATTGCCTTCATATTGAATGCGGATTGCATTTCGAATTGTCACATGCCGCGGAAAATTCGAATTTGTAATGTAAACAGAATTGTCACGTGTTCCCGACAATTGTCAATTTGGTGGAATAGGGCCCAGGTTAGGAAGGGTTCGTAGTAACATCACCCTGATACAGTTACGTCATCGCACGTTGAGAAAGCACAAATATTGCGCACACGCACCGCGCTCACGGGAAAAGCTGGATAACATTCCTCGCCTGAGATAGTTCGCGGTTTTTGGTAAATATTTGGCAGATAACAGCTATTTTTTTATGTGCTTTAAAAAATTGGGCCGCTGGTGAAAAATTGTGCTTAAATAATTTGAGATAGGTACGAATAGAGTAAAATAAATTATAGCTTTAATTGCCGAATCTTTGTTCCGATTCCATTTCCAAAATTCCTGAAAAATGCAAAATTACATCACTTAGCTATAAAACAAACATACATACACACATACACATACCTACATGTATATCACGTCTTTATCCCTTACGGGGTAGAGCCTAAAGTATCAAAACCTTAAGGCCACGACACAACCTTAAAGCTACGTTTAGCATGGTTAAGGGAGTATAGGTGGAAAGGGAAACCAAAATAGTGATGGGTTGCCAACCGCATCGCCTAACATGATTCCTAAGACTTTCGCCCATTCCCTCGATGGGCTTTTACCGTCTGCGCGGGAAGAGAAGCAACTGTTTTTTCTTTACAACAGCATGGAAAATTAATTGTTCCACTTCACATTTTTTTTGTATTTAATCTCCAAAATATCATTAAATTAAGTGCAATGAATAAACATCTTGTACCTATTTCGCAACTGGACATAATAAAGGCATCCATCAAAACACGTAAATACGGAAACCACTTGAAGGTTAAATAATATTTAGTCAAATAATTAATTATGCATAAAAATGTTGAATTTCTGCGCCTGTTCTTGAATACTAATTAGGCGCATAAAGCAAAACGTCAATAGCGTAGTAAACGCCAACGAAACTAAGTAAGACAATAAAAACGGAGTTCGTTAAAAAATGCGTGTTATTTTTTACCCGACTGCGGTGATGCCGCAAAAGAGGGTTGTCTATGACCTGTATATCTTCTTCTTTTTTTTTTAATATGGCCCCATCGATTATTTTTCGTGATTACGTCATAAAGAAACATTGGAACTGATAGCTCTGACGTCACGCGAGAAGATCATGCCTCTCTATCGCTTGTTCCGCGCTCTCGCTTGCACAGTCTGACGTCACGCGGAATGTAAAGCAATGAGCCATGCTTTTTCGTGAGTGCAGCCGGCGTTCATCGATTTATAAGACGTCATCACGTCAAAAAACCTACCTAAGGTCTTCTTCTTTTTTCAATATGGCCCCATCGATCGATGCGATGATTTCGCCAATGGCAAAGTAATAAATACAGTATTCAAAAATCTTGTGACAAAAATGTCAGCAACGTGCGGTAGAACACTGTCAAAAGACCCCCCCCCCCCCCCTGTTTGGCTCTTAGCCAAAGGATAACGATATCCCTCAGAATCAGCCAGGAAATCATTAACCGATGCCCAGGGTGCACCGGACCAAGGCTTGCCCTCCGACGGATCCAAAACCGAACCCCAGCTCTTGACCACACGCGGAGGTAACCCGACTCGCACTCCACCTTTATATCTGTTCCTACTCAACTGATCAACCGATTACGATAAACGTACGTCAATAAAGGTCAAAAAGTGTCAATGGATACAAAGACTTATTCAAAAATGAAAAAAATTGCGAAAATGATTGAGCTTAATGGCATGACAATTTTTTTTCCGTCTTCCATGCGGGTCTGGGAGCTGAGGGAATCTGTGGTTTGTTTGTACGTATAGCTGCTTCTCTTCCCGCACCGATCGTAAAAGCCCATCCAGGGAATGGGCAAAATCTTCATGTCATAGGTCATGCGGAACCTATCACTATTTTGATTTCCCTTGCCACCTATACGCCCACAATCATGCTAAACTTTTGGGTTCTTGCCCCAGGTTTTGACTACCCAGTAAGGGAGTTAATTATAGATATGTATGTAAATATTTTTTAATTATAATTGTATGTTTGTTATGTTAAGTTATCGCGTCATTAAATCAGGGGTGTGTCGGTGTTTTAAGCTAACTAGCGATTTAGTTAATGGCTTGTACAGAGTTATTAATGACAGCGTCGCGGTGACATTTTTACAGGCATTCTAAATGTATGAGTTTTTTATTTAGAAAGTGTTTAGTTCACATTAGTTCTGGCTGCGTGATAATGTCTTCTTCTTCTCTCTTTAATGGCGGCCGTAAGGCTTGGGCCAATGTCAGTGTGGTAAAAATATAATTCAAAAATCTTGTGACAAAAATGTCGGCAACGTTGTACGGTAATGGTCAAAGACCCCCCTGTCAGGCTCTTAGCCAACGGATAACGATATCCCTCGGAGACCGCCAGGAAATCATTAACCGGTGCCCAGGGTGCACCGGAACAAGCACTGCACTTCCCCTCGGACGGATCCAAAAACGAACCCCAGCTCTTGATCACACGCGGAGGTAACCCGACTCGCACCCCGTGAAAATGTCTACCCATCTAGTTTTTTGATTGTAAATTACATACATACGTGAATCACGTCTTTATATCTTACGGAGTAGACAGAGCTTGTGATGGAGTAAGGTCAAGATCTAAATGCCACGATTAGCATGATTGTGGGCGTATAGGTGGAAAGTGGAATCAAAATAGTGGTGGGTTGCCAGCCGCATCGGCCTTAACATGATTCCTAAGATTTTTGCCCATCCCCTCGATGGGCTTTGTACATCTGCGCAGGAAGAGAAGCAACAGGCACGTTCAATTTTTTTCTTTGCTCCCAGACCAGCATGGATTGTAAATTGTTTCAAACAATAATTTTACTAGTGTAATAAAAACAATAATTTTACTAGTGTAATAAATGCAGTTAGTTAGTATGGATGTTAGTTACTCTTTCACGCAAGAACGGCTGAACAGATCTGGATGAAATTTGGAACATAGATAGATTATAGTCCAGACATAGGCTACTTTTTATAGCGGAAAACTGCGTAATTCTCGCGGGATAGCGATAAATAATTCTTTGCAGACGAAGTCGTTATGTCATACTTCCAAAAAGTATCGTTATATTTCAATAATTTGTAATTATAATACACAAAATCTTGACAAACTGTATACTTAGGGTCTGTTTCACCACTCCCTCTTAAGTTCCAGCTATGTTAAGTGTCAGTTATCTATGATATCGTAATAAATAGAGACGGAATGTGACTCAGTTTGTTTATTGGTCGCTTTGTCTACAAAATCGCATGGAAATGAATTCAGCAGTTTTTGTGTTTGTCGCAAACAGACAGACGGGGGAGAGGCGGAGGATTTTGTTCAATAATATGTAATGAGGTAAGTGTGAATTTCAACGCTCCAATGCCCTACAATCCCACAAACCTGCAGGCTGCGAGCTATTTCTGTCCGTCAGTCCGTGCGTCTCGAGGGGAGTCGGGTTGTTCCCTTGTTGTTCTCAGTAGAGCTGTTCTTAACATCGCTTCATTGTTATTAGGGTTCCTTGGAACATAAATTCATTTGAAACTATAATTACACATAAACGGATATCACGTATAAAAAGTCGAGTGATGCTCGACATGTTTCGGACTATTTCGTAGTCCTTCTTCCTGGAGCGCTCGCCCCGGCGAAACGAACACTGCGCGCCAGCGCTCTGTTCGCGCGGCTGTTCGACGCAACTGACAGCGGCGCACAACTACCCTCGTTTTCATCGTCATTTTTATTATTGTCAAATGTAGGTCCAGGAAGAAGGACTACGAAATAGTTTGAAACATGTCGAGCATCACTCGATTTTTATACGTGAGTTATCCGTTTATGTGTAATTATGATTAAGTCTCACGGTAGTTTCATTTGAAACTCTTCTGAAGGACTTTTATTCACATCATACACAATCATGTCTTTATCCGTTATAGGGTACACAGAGCCTAAGCTAACGAGATGTAAAGGCCACGTTTACCATGATTGTGGGCGTAGGTGGAAAGGGGAATTAAAGTAGTGATGGGTTGCTAGCCGCATCGCCTAACATGACTCCTATATAAGCTAGCCCGCAACTTCGTCTGCATCGAAATCGTTTATCGCTAGGAATTACGCAATTTTCCGGGATAAAAAGTAGCCTATGTATTATTCCAGACTATAATCTATCTATTTTCCAAATTTCAGCCCGATCTGTCCAGCCGTTCTGGCGTGAAAGAGTAACAAACATCCATCCATCCATACATATTTACAAAATGTATGGAAAAAGAAAAAAAACCATCATCCAGTTTAGCGTGTCAGAAACGCTTTATTTATAATACTTGCTTACTGCAAATGCATTGTTTTTACCAATGGACGAAAATACCAACGTTTTAAATTACAACCCAGCTGTGCCGCAGTCTAAACAATATTACGTCTGACTGTGAAACGGCTGGGTTTTATGAATATACTAGCGACCCGCCCCGGCTTCGCACGGTATATTATGCATGTATTATACATACAAACCTTCCTCTTGAATCACTCTATCTATTAAAAAAAACCGCATCAAAATCCGTTGTGTAGTTTTGAAGATATAAGCATACAAACGGACACGGGGACAGAAAAAGCGACTTTATTTTATACTATGTAGTGAAGTCGTACGTATATACGTATATGTGTGACGTAATAACGTGATCATAACTTTTTTATTTATTGAGGGGGAGATGATCCCCCTCGGTTCGCGACAGGGTGACAATGGTCGGTTTTTAGTTTATTAAAATGTATGTATGTAAACTCTTAATTAAGACAAATACAATTGACAAACACTGAGATATATGCACAAGGATGGACTTATCCCTTTAAGGGATCTCTTCAACCTCTGAGTGGATGAGAGGAGTATTATTAGGAACGGACAATAGTAAAAATTACTTTCAATAGAAAAAAATACTTTCTGCATTGATGGTCTTTCCGAATGCGCTGGTAGTTTCAAAAAATACATGTAAAAGAGCCCTTGGCGGCCAATTTGCAAAAACATTTTTTGTTTTTTTTTTGAAGTAAGTTTAAAGATTACAAATACTGGGAGCCACAATACATAACTTTACCATGTAATGTATAAACTCATCGGAAGACCTATCAAACAATAAAATACTAGTATTTAAACTTTGTAAATACTATAAATGGGTCAATATTTTGAAGTGCCAGCGTAATATGACGTACCTAAGCTTGCGTGTGTTCATGAAGAATGCAACTTGAAGCCAACGCTTGTTTTTAAACTTGTGTTCCATTACCCCAACGTTTTTTTTGTATGCGTTTGCTTGGGGTAATTTTACGCTCGAGGCATGAATGATTGATTTTAAGTGTTCAACGCTTGGTCGTGGTTAATGTTTGATTGATCGCGGCGTGTTAATTGATTCATCCGTGATATCCATGTTAAGTTGTTCTCGTTTGTAATTGTAACAGAAGAAACAAATACATACATACATACATACCGTCACGCCTCTTTCCCATAGGGGTAGGCAGATACTACTTTGTTCCACTTGCTACGATCCAGACATATTTCTTTCGCTTCATCCACAGTCATCAATCTCTTCATACATGCAACAAATAATTGTACAAATACAAATACTCTTTATTGAACACCACAAATCAGTACAAAACAATACAGAAACAAAGAACAAAGTAGACAATAGGCGGTCTTATCGCTTAATAGCGATCTCTGCCAGACAACCAATAAGAGAAATAAGTTGGAGACAGGATGTACGTGATATTACAAGAGTTAAAACAAAAGTTGCCGTAGCTTCTCTTCCCGCGCAGATGGTAAAAGCGAAAATCTTAAGAATCATGTTATAGGCGATGTGGCTTGCAACCCATCACTATTTTTATTCCCCTTTCCATCCATACGCCCACAATCATGTTAAACGTGGTCTTTAGGTCTTGTTACCTTTGGCTCTGTCTACCCCGTAAGCGATAAAGACGTGATTTATGAATGAATGTAAAACAAAAGAAGAACGTACAAATCGTCACGAAATTGTTACGACCATACGTGGTACTCAGTCGCGTGCACTTCATAAAGACAAGAAGACATGTGTAGTTAATTACTTAAGTCATATTTAAAAACTAGACAACAAATTAAACAAGCAGCACTTTTTCTGTAAATCTCTGTGCACGCCACTGGGTACTTTAGAAAGGGATAGATGCAGTGAGGCCAACATTAAGTACTTTTAGGCTGGCCTCGGCAAAAGCTATAGAAAAAAAGTAATTTAATTAAAGTATAGACGTTATATTTTGAGTTGAATGAAAACCAATCGTCGAATGATTGATGATTTGACCGAATATTTTTATGAGCTGTCAAAACGAGTTTCCCCTAAGCTTTCGAATAGCAAGACAGATGTGACGTCACTGTTTACTCAATTTACTTCTTTAAATTAAAGCAACACGAGTCGAGTTACCTCCATCCGAGGGGAAGAGCAGTGCTTGGTCCGGTGCACCCTGGGCATCGGCTAATGATTTCCTGGCAGTTTCTGAGGGATATCATTGACCGTTGGCTAAGAGCCCGACAGGCGGGCCTTTGACCATTACCGTACAACGTTGCCGACATTTTGCCACAAGATTTTCGAATTATATTTTTGTTACTTTGACATTGGCGAAGTTGTCGCGCTATAACGACTGGATACACCAAAAATAAGAAGTAAAGCAAGACAAATAGTTTATTGGAAATTAATGTTAAAAAAAGTGTTTACTTATAAATCTTACCTTCAGAAACCGCGCAATGAATTCAGCATTGAAAAATCAGTCCAATTAAAAATGTAATAATAAAATGTTTATCATCATCAACAAATACTACCGGTCGTTTCAAGGTTGTACTGAATTCCCAAACTGATGCGACATCAATTAGCCGACAGATTGAGCTGAATAGGGTTGAATTGAGGTGCGTCCAGACACGCAGGGTTGCCACGCTTTTTACTATAACTGACATACATACATACATCACGTCTTTATCCCTTACGGGGTAGACAGGGCCTAAGGTAACAGAGGTACCTACACTACATTTAGCAAGATTGTGGGCGTATCGGTGGAAAATGGAATCAAAATAGTGATGGGTTGTGATTTTCGCCTATTCCCTCGATGGGCTTTTACTATCTGCGCGGGTAGAGAAGCAACTGGTATATTCTGTTTTTTCTTTGCTCCCAGACCAGCATGGAAGAATGCAGCAGCTATAAATGCTGCTGCAAAATGACAGAATTAAAAAAACCGGCCAAGTGTAAGGTAGCAATGTTGGGCAGATATTCAATAATATTTGCACGTGCATTCTATTTAAAATTAAACATAAACGTGTCTTACAGACGTAGCAGTCTTGCACGTGTGGCAGAGTAGTAAGTTTCTTTTTTTATAATGGTTTTTACGAGCTTAATATAATACCAAATTTGACCCGCAATTTTGACCCGCTTCTAGTCGTCGTATTGACATGAAATTTGGTACAAATATGTATAAGTCATTTTGCAGACTAAAAAAAAAATTTTTTTTTTTTTTTTTAGGTTTACACGTTGAAGTATCAAGGTTGGAACCTCCTAATAAGCATAATAATGCTTGTGTCAGGAAATCCCGCTCCTCTATTATTGTCAGTCTTTGCTATTTAATACGAAAAGAGCACAGCACTTATACGTAGCTAACAAAATAACGGGTCAACTTAACCCTTAACCAGGCTATGTACTATATAGGACCACATTGTGTTTGATTTTTTTTATCGAGCAATGTGTCCCTGAGGACCACAATATGTCAAACACTCATAGATAAGAAACACCTCTTGTGTTTGATCAGTATTTGCGTGAAACGGATCGCACCAAAGAAAAAAAAAAAAAAAAGATTCTACATTTGAAACTTTTTCGTAAACAAGGGCCGTTTTTGTTGGGTACTGTGAAGTTAATTGCCGAAAATGCCGGAAAAAAATCTGGTGACTACTGTTTGTTCATAAGTAATGGTTTCGTACTTGTAATGATAATTTGAATTATGTGGTCCATATACGATCATTGTCCGATACGCATTCAAAATTAACGGGATGTATATTGATGAGGTTTTTTGTTTTGAGCCTCGACCGTTAAAAGACAGAGATATCGAAGTACTGTTGCAAAGATTGGTCTCATCAGAAGATGAGGATACCGACGATGACGATTTCAAGTAGATTTTTTCGACATTATCAACCAAAGGCTAGATGAATTACAAAATATTACTACAGATGACTTACTCGACGTATTCTCTGGTACAGCAAGAGGGCTAGTCAATAATTTCACTTCCCGCAAAGCGTGTGCAACAATATTGAAAAATAAAAAAGGAGGTGTATATGGAATTCCCAACGAGGTGCGACTGGTCAATGTTGGTGTTCATTTGCCTAATGCGGGAACCAAACATCGGTGCCGTTTCTGCAGCACTAGAACTAATCCCAAAAGGTCGCAAATAGAGTGCAATATGTGTAAAGTTCCACTATGCATGAAACCATGTTTTGCAAGGTTCCATTTGCCTTACGAGCCTCGTAATTTGTAATAAGTCAAAAAACAATTACATTAAGATTTTTACCGTATTGGGCAAGGTACTCATATGGACCACATGTTTTTTACTTGCTCATACAAGGTACTCACAGGGACCACAAGGTTTTTTTTCTTTAATAATAAATAAAAAAATAAATAAAAAATCTGGTTTACTTGCTTTTGCCATATATAAACTAATTCCTGAATTTCATAAACTTCACTCAATAAAACCCTCGTTGCCTGGTTAAGGGTTAAATAAATGGTTTGTGTGTGTGTGTATTTTTAGGCATTAAAGCTTAGAAGGTAAGCTTCTATGTACATAAAATAAAAAAACCATGGGTTCCCGTTTTTGCAAAAAAAAAAAACAATCGGAAAAAACTGCTAGTATTTATTTTTTACTTATTGTTCATTAGAAAATACATAGCATCCTTACCGGTTATAAGAATGCCATAATATATTGAACCAAGGCCAATGCCAATCAATTAGACCGCATCCGAGGTCGTTCCGCGTAATTGCGAATTTTATGGAGTTACTGCGACACGGAAACCTAGTTCTCAATTACACTAGGTCTAATATACCATATCCTAGTCTAGGATACATACATACCATCACGCCTCTTTCCCACATGGGTAGGCAGAGACTTTGTTCCACTTGCTACGATCCTGACATACTTCTTTCGCTTCATCCACATTCATCAATCTCTTCACACATGCTCGTCGGTTTCGGGTACTCCTGACCTGACCTTTTACCAAAACGTCTCCTATTTGGTCTCGGAACGTCCGTCTAGGCTTTCCCCTCCCAACGCAAACATTCACACTCCCCCTATAGATCTGTTTAGTTAGTCTAGTCTAGGATATGTACGGTCAAGTGCAAAAATAAGTATCGATATGAACTTCTCAAAAATATGTCCCACGACCTTATTACGCCGGTGTAAGAGCGTATGATACTTATTTTTGAAACGTTGCCTTGATACATATTATTACACTTGACTGTACCATTAAACCCGTATAATATAGAGAAACGCGTATGATAGGTATGAGCGCCAAATAACTCTCTAGTTGACAGAAAGTGTGTAATTGGGAAAATATATTTAATGTATGTATCTTTAGTTTATTTTTTGTTATTTGTTTAGCACTGAGCCCTATTATTACTACATAGTATAAAATAAAGTCGCTTTCTCTCTCCCTATGTCCCTATGTATGCTTATATCTTCAAAACTACACAACGGATTATGATGCGGTTTTTTTTTATTAGATAGAGTGATTCAAGAGGAAGGTTTTTATGTATAATTCTACGCAGACGAAGTCGCGGGCAGAAGCTAGTTATAAACAAAAGCTGAGACGAGATCGAAGCCACATACGCTAACTAGTTTATAAGGGCATTGCACTCCACCATTGTTTATATTAGGCTTCTTAATTAATGTATTGTAGTAATCACCATTGTCTTAACGAATCCCATAAAGCCATAAAAGCCGTGACAAACGTGTGTACCCACATCTTTCACACCACAGAGTTTAACGAAGCGAGGGGTTGGTTATAACCCTTTTTGACGGCAACAAGTTACACGATTTCAGCGGGATGCAAATCGCATCAATTTTATCATGAACTAGCTTCTAATAACAGTCATGCTAAGCGTGGCCTTTGGGTCTTGTTACCTTGGGCTCTGTCTACCCCGTTAGGGATGAAGACGTGATTTGTGTATGTATGTACTAGCTTCTACCCGCGACTTCGTCCGCGTAGAATTAGACTCACATTAGGCAGCTACGATCTTTGACATGTTTATCGCTATCCCACAGGAACTATGCAGTTTTCCGGGATAAAAATTAGCCTAAATGTTAATAGAGGGTATCAGCTATCTCCGTTCTAAATTTTATCCAAATCCTGTAGTGTTCCATTTTCCACTTATACGCCCACAATCTTGCTAAATATGGCCTGTAGGTACCTGTTACCATAGGCTCTGTCTACCCCGCAAGGGATAAAGACGTGATTTGTGCATGTGAATGTGCATGTGCATGTGCCATGTGCATGTGCCTGTCGTTTAGCGTGAAGTGAAGAAGGAACAAACATACACACTCACATCGTCACATCCATCTTTTCGCATTTATAATATTAGTAGGGTTATCAATGTCTTCCATGCTGGTCTGGGAGCAAAGAGAAAACATAAGATGTACCAGTTACTTCTCTTCCCTCGCGTATAGTAAAAGTCAATCGAGGGAATGGGCGAAAATCTTAGGAATCATGTTATAGGTGATGTGACTAGCAACCCATAACAATTTTGATTCCCCCTTTACACCTCATGCTAAACGTGACTTTTAGGTTTTGTTACCTTAGCCTCTGCCTATCCTGTAAGAATTAGAAAAATGGGCTCCTGAGCGCATCGCTAGTCGCTTGTAAAAGGAACCACAACATTTTTTTACAGCATATTTTTAACGCACCTCTGCTATGGCATTATATTACAGACTGATTTAGACTTTGACAGTCAAATTAAGTTTTTTAAGGGGCAATCTGTCAACACTGTCAAATCGTTTACGGTCTATGGCCGGCGTTTAAAAAAAGAAGGGTGATTGCATCTGGCGATGCGGAAGTTATTGTTGGTAATAATTGAGGTAAAGTAAATACAATAAAGCACTGAAAAAAAGTTTTTTTTTTATTGGAAAAGAAAAACAAATCGTAATAAAAAACAGTCAAAACTTAAAAATAACTCAGAGATACTAAATTGGTTTTATCTTGGTAATTTATTTATCAATTTCAAATTTATTTTATATCAAACTATTAAATTAAAAACGAATTAAAAACTAAACTTTTTTTTTATATGAATAGGAAGGCAAACGAGCAAGTGGGTCACCTGATGGTAAGTAATCACCACTGCCCATAGACACCCACAACCCCGGAGGGATTGCAAACTAAAACTAATCTTAAAATAAAATAATTAAAAAAGAAGCCCCCCCCCGTGGCATCGTACCACAGACGCTGGAAGCGATACTAACACGCTGTCCAAGGAAGCTGCCAGCTTTGCGGTCACCCGTAGCGTCTATTAGCCTCATCGAAATATCTTTGAAGAGGCTAATAGCGCTAGGACCCCACGGCCGGGTCTCAACACCGAAAGGAACAAAGTTGTATTCGGCACTGAGACCCCTATTTGTCTAAGGTGAATTGTATACCTACATACATCACGTCTTTATCCCTTACGGGGAGACAGAGCCTAAGGTAACAAGACCTAAAGAACGTTTAGCATGATTGTGGGCATATGGATGGAAATGGGAATAAAACAGTGATGGGTTGCTAGCCACATCGCCGATATAACATGATCGCTAAGATTTTCGCCGAATCCCTCGATGTTTTTACCATCTGCGCGGGAAGAGAAGCAACTGGTACATTCTATGTTTTTTCTTTGCTCCCAGACCAGCATGGAAGAGTGTGTATGTAGTGATGATTTTAAGGATAAGAGAACAGTCATATCAAATTCACAATAATTCTCACTTCACAGCTTGTACAGGGTGATCCAATACGTAACGGCTAAAAATATCACCCTGTGCGGCAATGCATGTTGCATTGCAGTCACGCATTGCATTCTTGCATCGTGAATCAGCACGATTCCACAAAAAGCCACTTCACCCCTGCTTTCTGAGTTTGGGGTATCTAAGTTCGACACTTTTGTGACCCTTATACAGCAGGGTATAGGGGTCGCTAGGGTTGTCAATGTTCTAAAATTGGTTTTATAGATTAGAGAAATTCGAATGGGCGAAAGTCTTAGGAATCATGTTATAGGCGATGAGGCTAGCAACCCATCACTATTTTGATTTCCCTTTCCACCTGTACGCCCTTAATCATGCTAAACGTGGTCTTGAGATTTTGTTACCTTAGGCTCTGTCTACCCCGTAAGGGATAAAGACGTGATTTATATGTATGTATGTATGTATGTAGAAATTCGAAAAAATGCGGTGATTGGGATTCGTTTTTGAATAAGAGTCTAATTACGCGGAGTGTGGGCCATTTTGCATTATTTGGTTACTTAATTACTTACGGTGAAAATAATTGATAGTAACTAAAACAGATCTAAAGTAAAACTAACCTAAAACGAATCTAAGTTAAACTAAAACAAATCTAATCTAAAACTAAACTAAAGCTAAAATAAAATAATTAAAAACGGACAGTTGACGGTTAACCATGTCTCTGTACATAGTATAAACTAACTATATAAGTAACGGATTTTTATGAAAGAAAAAAATATTTTTTATTTTAGTTCCAAAAGTCCCACCACCTTGAAATAAAATGAGGTTCAATAAACTTAATGTTACATTGGTGTGAAGTTCCCAATCCGCACTGGGCCTGCGTGGGAACTATAGCCCAAGCCTTCTCGGTCTGAGAGGAGGCCTATGCCCAGCAGTGGAGCGTATATAGACTAGAGATAATGATAACGACTTAAGGAATGATTTTCTACTTTTTAATGTATTGTATTTTTCTGCTTTTATCTAATATCTCTCTATAACTAGAGCCCCAGCCATATAATATATAATACTAGCGACCCGCCCCGGCTTCGCGCGGTATATTATGCATGTATTATACATATAAACCTTCCTCTTGAATCACTATCTATTAAAAAAAACCGCATCAAAATCCGTTGCGCAGTTTTAAAGATTTAAGCATGCATAGGGATATAGGGACAGAAAAAGCGACTTTGTTTTATACTAGGTAGTGATGATAACCAAATAATATGTGTATATTATATATTTTTATTTTCTATTTTTATTGAGAGTGGCAACCCTCGTCACGAGACATAGGATGATTTATTAGCTTATTAACATACATTATAAGTAAGATGACATACAAGGAATGCTTATACATGCTGTATTCGAGTGTGTTGTGATGACTACGGGTTAGTCTGAAACATGTCGAGCAGTACTCAACTATACTTGAGTGCTCCGTTTATTACGCTAATGGCTATGTTATTAACCAAAACGCCGTGGTAGCCTAGTGATTTAACCTACGGCTTCTCAAGCTGAGCGTCTTGAGTTCAAATCGTGGCTCGCACATCTGAGTTTTTCGGAATTTATTTGCTAAATTATGTACATTTGAAATTTATCATAAGGAAAACATTGCGACGAAACTTACATACGTCTGCAAAGCAATACAATCGTGTATGTGTCAAGTCACACTAGTCCCGCGTGGGAATGGCCCAAGCCCTCTCAATTTGAAAGGAGGCCTGTGCTCACCAGATGGACGGATGGATGGATGGATGGATATATAACACAATTTTCTGCGTAACTAGTAGCTAGGTGAACTTGTTTGATAGTGTAATCTATAGATTGGTTTACGTTAGGTTAGGGTTATTTTACAACAATGCTCTTAAGTTACCACATTTTCTGAGAAAATTTCATTATATGTTTTGAACTATAATGCATTTTAACCCATTGTATAATGATATTTAGTAGTATATGTTATGATTATTTTATTGTATTTAGCGATATGTACGTTCTATTGTGGCTTTTACTATCTTGAATTTTAACACACTCTTTGTCGGTCCCTCGTTTAATGCTCCTCTCATTTACTCAAAGGTTAACTGGCAGAGATCGCTTATAGGATAAGTTCGACTTTGTGCATTTTTTTTGTGAATTCTATCTGTTTCTTTAATATTTTTCCAATAAAGCATTTATTTACTTATTTAACAAGATTATGTTTACTTTATGCATTTTCCTTCTCGGTTTTTTGATTAACCGCAAACTAACCACCGATTACTGTAATCAACTCAGTGGTTTAATACATACATACATACATACATACATATATCCTTTATCCTTTTCTGTTGGATGGCCTTCTTATTTTTCATTGTTACATTCTCACATTTATTTTATCTTGAGTATTATATAGTAATGTTATGTTTGTTATGTATGTATTATTTTATTTTATTTATTTAGTATACTTCTTAATCATTCATCGTCATTTCATTTCATTTCATTTCATTTCATTTAACGCGAGTGAAGTCGCGGGCAAAAGCTAGTTTATAGATATGTACCTAGTTATACAAAAAATATACATATGAATGAACCATTTTATTGATAAGCTATCGAAGTAGAGGAAACCATATCTAATCAATGGGCGGAGTTCACAACCGATGGCAATAAAAATAAAGATACCCCAATCGCAAGCCAATTAGAGCTAGGGGATGTTTTGTCAGGGGTGGATGCGTACTAGCCATTTGACAGTTGACAGTTACGTGACAACTTCGTTGATTAATAACTTAGTACTTAGAATCAACCGCACACTTGTCATTTAAACTGACATTGGCCCAAGCCTTACGGCCGCCGCTAAGGGAGAATAGAATAGAACTTAGTACTTGGGGTGCGAGTCGGGTTGCCTCCGCGTGTGGTCAAGAGCTGCGGTTCGTTTTTGGATCCGTCCGCAGGGAAGAGCAGTGCTTGGTCCGGTGCACTCTGGGCATCGGTTAATGATTTCCTGGCAGATTCTGAGGGATATCATCCGTTGGCTAAGAACCCGACAGCGGAGGGTGTTTGTCCGTGTTTTACCGTACTAGTTTCTACTAGTACATTCTATGTTTTTAACATCGCTTAGCTGGAGAGTAATTTATAATTCAACTAGCGTGTTCAAAGTTTATCCACGTTTTTTATTTTTTAAACCGGCCAAGTGCGACTTGGTCTTACATAATAGGGTCCTTACACAAAACGCGTCTTTAATGATTCCCTTTAAATATATTTCTTTGTATTTATAAGTATTTATACTTGTCTTGAAGATTTATTTTCATCCAAAGCCCTGGGCTACCAATACACTTTCTGTTGACATCATCATCTATCCTATGTATATCCCACTGCTGGGCATAAAATATAAGAGCTGAAAATATCTGACAGTTTAGATATCACGAACTTAACTGACATTCTTAAGGTAGCGGGCAGGGGTTGAAGGAGCTAGCTAGAGATCGAGTTCAGTGGCGTGGCTAGGTGCTTAGTAGTGGAGGGAGGGATTGCAACATGAAAAACATATATATTTCACACAGGCTTGGTTTTCTTGCACGTGAGCAGCGGAGTAGCAAGGTAAAAATTTTTTGTTCATTGAAATGGACCTCCGCAAAGTAACGCCTGATTCAATAAAATATAGGCTGCATAACTGTGTCCCTTACGCTGAATAGAACATGGCGCGCATTAAGCGATTGTCATAACCCCCCAGCCTTGACTGCGGAACCCTGAAAGGCAAATATGATAATATTGACACGTATCTCGGCCCTTATACGAAAAACGTCCCCTTTCACACGTTAAGTGGTCAAAATTTAACATTACCCGCATGATTTTAAATGATAAAAACGAGTTGTACATCCTAAATTAGTATGAATGACTTACACTGCATGCTAGTAGTTATTACGCTGCGTCTTGCTCGCACTAACCAGAACTTGGTAAGCGGGCAAGAGACGGGAACGTCGTGTTTGTCGTGGGAAAGAATTCTAATATATTTATTACTGTTTACGCTAAGTCTCGGTGATGCTTTTTTGTTTATGACGGAGCATTGAACGGATTTTTTGCTTTTTGTGGTGTTATGTGATCCGTGTTGTCGGCTGCTGTGGTGTTACGAAGGAATTGTTCTTTTTTAATCCGATTATTAAGGAACTAGCTTCTGCCCGCGACTTCGTCTGCATAGAATTATACATAAAAACCTTCCTCTTGAATCACTCTATCTATTAAAAAAAACGCATTAAAATCCGTTGTGTAGTTTTGAAGATATAAGCATACACATAGGGACATAGGGACAGAGAAAGCGACTTTGTTTTATACTATGTTAAGGAATAAGGGTGGGTGCGGGTCAGAATACATAAAGTTTAATATGTATAACGGGTTAAAATACATATTGGTTCGCAATATATATGACCAGGCTCACACCATCTCCTTAGATATTGTTTATGTGTGTGTATTATTATTTCTTTCGTTTACCTGTTGAAAAGTGACCTTCGTGAAATTATCGCAAATATGGATTATTTGGCGATGAATGTGAACGCTTTGAATGCGGAATTAAGAAAAAGAGGCGCAATAATAAGCGCCCTCAAAGTTAAAATTAAGAATAGTTATTTATCATCACTACATAGTATAAAATAAAGTCGCTTTTTCTGTCCCCGTGTCCGTATGTATGCTTATATCTTCAAAACCACACAACGGATTTTGATGCGGGTTTTTTTAATAGATAGAGTGATTCAAGAGGAAGGTTTGTATGTATAATACATGCATAATATACCGTGCGAAGCCGGGGCGGGTCGCTAGTAATTAATAAACTTGATGACATTCAAGATTTAAAACTTTCAGTGCCATTCTTATAAAGTCGCCTTTGACAGCTCTACCTCTGGAGCTTAGGCAACAGTGGCGCCAACTGGTGAGCAAAGAAACGATAGTCCCCATTGAAGTAGGTATTAACTTCAACTCTTCTGCAGCCAAAATAAATCTCAAACTTATCATTTTACTGTTACATTATAAAGAAGCCATAAAAAACCAACATCCGTTCCCAGATTGATAACATTATTTGTACAAAGAATTACTAGGAATTGTTGCGGAATTTATCAAGGTGTTAGTGTAATTAAGATAAAGTGAATGTGTTATGATCATATTACTTTAATTAGGTAAAAATAAGTGCCTTCCAGTGGCGTGGCGTCAAGTATATCAGAAGGCAAGCCGGAGGAGTTAAACTTGCCTTTTCCTCTAATTCTGTACAATAAAAGTGCTCAACTGCCTTAATAGGCAAGCCGGTGGGAATCAAGTTCTATGGGCGCTACTCATACTCATACTCATACTCGTTTATTCGTAATACTTATAGTTATTACATGTCATTTTTAATTTACAATTTTAATAAACTGGAGCACCAATAAAATAATAAAAAAAATTTTTTATCATAAAGCTGTAGGCTTTGACTGCCAGGAAAAGAGTTCGTCGAATGTATAGAATGTGTGCTCGAGAAGCCAATTCCTGAGTTTAATTTTAAAACATCTTAACGACGAGGCTGAAATGATCGTATCAGGCAGCTGGTTATAAACTGCCGGCCACTCCACTGGCCACTGGCCACTGGCACTGGCGGCTGCTACGCCAGTGGTGCCTTCCATGCTGGTCTGGGAGTAAAGAGCAGAAGGTACCAGTTGCTTCTCTTTCCGCGCAGATGGTACAAGCCCATACAGGGAATGGGCGTACATCTTGGGAATCACGTTGTTGACCGTACGTTGCGCGCATGCACCAAGAGCGTAGAATACAGAGCTTATTTTCTTAGTTGAGAGAGAGTAACAGACAACTGTTGGGGGAGAAAAGTTATCGAGTGGCGACCACGTACCGGGAGCCGCAGTGTTGGCCTCCCACTAGGTGGACCGACATCGTGTAAGTTGCGGGAAACCGGTGCAGGTGGCGAGTTGTCGTTCATTATGGTGTGCTGAGGGGAGGTCTTTGTTCAACCCTGGACGTCTTCAGCCTGATGATGATGCAGTAACAGACGCACAAACTTTCACATTTATAATACATACATACATACCGTCACGCCTCTTTCCCACAGGGGACTACTTTGTTCCACTTGCTACGATCCTGACATATTTCTTTCGCTTCATCCACAGTCATCAACCTCTTCATACATGCTCGTCGATTTCGGGTACTTCTGACCTGACTTTCCCAAAACGTCTCCTATTTGGTCTCGGAACGCCTGTCTAGGCCTTCTCCTCCCAACGTAACCATTCACACTCACCATATAGATCTGTTTAGTTAGTCTACTTTCATCCATCCGCTCTACAAGCCCAAACCAACTAAGCATACTTTTTTCTATCCTAGTCACTATATCCTCTTTCACACCAGCACGTTCCCTTATCACACTTCCTTATTCTATCTTTCAGTGATACACCTTCCATACTTCTTAACGCTCTCATTTTTACTGCATTTATTCTACTTTCATGCTTCTTTTGCCATGCCCTTATTAATACATTTATAATATTACTAGGAATATGATTAGTCCTAAGATATTTACTTATTTGCAACTAATTCGGGTGAATACAATAATGAATACATATTTCATAATATCCGCGGCACGCCGTGCCTGCTTTTATGTCAACGACTTGGACCTCTTTTCAATCGCATCACAAAATGAAACTCTATGACCCTCAGCTAAGGTTCTTACGAATTTGTAAGTTCAGTGTTTAAGTAATACGGCAAGTGCTTCGAGTGTTACTCGTATTGTAAGTGACAAGTGATGAAGTGAGAATATGGTGGCGAGAGGTAACTTGAATAATGGAAACATTTAGCCACATTGGTCATGGGAAGTACAGGTTCTCTTCCCAGGCTGTTACCATGACGTCTTAATGCGATTCAATTCCGATTCATTTTAGACTCGATCGCAGTCCGCAGTTTCAAAAAAAGACATGTAAAAGAGCCCTTGGCGGCCTATTTGCTAAATAAAGAAAGAAAGAAAGAAGACATTTGTTCCTTTTTGCAAGACACACAAATATAAGAGAATATACACAGTAAACAGGATTAAAGAAAAAACATAGAATTTACCAGTTGCTTCTCGTCCCGCGCAGATGGTAAAAACCCATTGAAGGAATGGGCAAAAATCATAGGAATCATGTCATAGGCGATGCGGCTATATCAACGCAACACTATTTTGATTCCACTTTCCACCTCTCCGCCCTCAGTGTCTTGCTAAACGTGGCCTGTAGGTTTTGTTACTTTAGGCTCTGTCTACCCCGTAAGGGATAAAGACGTGATTTGTGTGTGTGTGTGTATTGTTATGGGCTTAAACTTAAAAATCTCAAGTGCCCTGCGCGGTGAAGTACTCTGAAGAAGAGGGGCGTGACCTCGGCTAACTGTACTTACAAATTTTACTTACAAGTAGCTTCTCATTTAAGTATATGCATATTTTGGAGAGTACCGTTGGTACTTGTTCAAAGTATGGTATGGCTTGGTTTCCGCAATATGGCGACTATTCTTCGCTTGTTTCTCGACTGGATAGCCTTGAAGTTAGAACTGCTAAAACAGTATTTATTACCGCCATCTATGGGTAGCCATAACATAGTAGGGTTATGGGGGCGGAAGACACGGTTTTGTAGATCCCTAAATTGTACCGGTCTGGAAAAACTTGTGCTACCGTTCCAGAGTTTATTCGTGTGTGGTATTTAAAAAGGTTTACGAGAAACGAATGGTTGCGGACTGCCAAATGTTAACGTGGTAAGGGTGGTAAGAAAGCTTTGCTTTTCGGGACTAGGTCAATAAAGTAGATGTTAATTGTTTCCTGATGTTTAATAATATTATTATGTGTTTGTTTTGCTTGATGAAATAAAGAAAATAGGGACGGTTGATGCTAGAACTAAACCTGTTGTTATTTAGACATTTTTAACTGTTTCTAAGGCGTCTTTTTAATTTCTTCTTAAATTGGTTCAAAGAAAGAAATAATACATTTATTCCTTTTTACAAGACACACAAATTTAAGAGAATACACACAATTTTATAGAAAATAAACAAGAAAAAAAAACACAGACATAAAAAATAGATCATCAGCGTTGTGTGTGTCTTCGCAAAAGTGAAACGGTCGCTGGCTTAGCATTACGCTGAGGTGTTAGACTGCAGCACTGATTTTCAACCAGAACCGTCTTTGACTCACAAAACGATACACAGTTAGAGATGTCTTTTTGGGATAAAAATAATTGTGCGAAATTCAATCGATGATTTTGCTTTGTTTTAATTTTAATCACACTTTGCTTTTGTTTCAGGTAATTTTTATGCGCAACTCACAACATGTCCGGGAGAAGTCCAGGCTGGACAATCAGGACCATAAGCCTTCCCCGAGGATTTCCACAACGACGGATTTTGTGTCACCGCACCCAATGGCTTTCCACGATCTTTAAAAGTAGGCTTATTGTCTAACTCGCTCGCAATCGCCATCGTGTTCATTTTGACAGTTCATGTATGGGCTGACAATTGGCATCGGAATCAGCTAGCTGTCACATTCATACAAGAACTGTCAAAATGAACACGATGGCGATTGCGAGCGAGTTAGGTAATAAGCCTACAGATCGTCCACCTGGCGGGAGGCCTACCAACGTTTCGCTACAAGTCAACCGTAATAATACATACATACATAAATCACGTCATTATCCCCTACGGGGTAGACAGAGCCTAAAATCTTGGCATTATGTTATAGGCGATGCGCCTAGCAATCCATCACTATTTTCATTCCCTATACCTATACGCCCGCCTTCATGCTACGCTTGGCCTTTAGGTCGAGTTACCTTACCCTCTGTCTACCCCGTAAGGTATATAGACGTGCTATGTGATTATGACGTCAAGCAAGGATCAATAACATTGCAGTCTGCCAAAACTATCGACAATCGATAGCTGGCGATATTATCTTTGCTTAAACTAGGGACAACACTAGAAAATGGTAGAGATTGCATGTCATTTTGCTATAGTGTGGCACGTGCACTGCGCAGTGTGGGAGCAATTTAGCTTGGACAAACAAATTGACAGACACAAACATTTGGTGATATATCAATATTGTTTTCTGCGGGTCCTTAATGGCTATGTGTTTGGAGAAATGGGGTGGGATAAAGGGTGGGATAGACAAATGGTCAATGGTCACGGGGAGGCAATTATTCTTTGATAGGCATGGAAACGTAGGGATTTACTTAGTTTCTTTGAATAATTTATTGATTGATTTAATTGCTTAGACGGACGTTTCGAGACCAAATAGGAGACGTTTTGGATAAAGGTCAGGTCAGGAGTACCCGAAAGCGACGAGCATGTATGAAGAGATTGATGAATGTGGATGAAGCGAAAGAAGTATGTCAGGATCGTAGCAAGTGGAACAAAGTAGTCTCTGCCTACCCCTGTGGGAAAGAGGCGTGACGGTATGTATGTGTATGTATGTAAATAAATAAAATAAAAAAACATTTATTACCAAAACATAAGCAGATAGAAGTTAAGTTGACAACAGATTCAAGACTAAAGAAGAAAAAAAAAAAACAAGAGACACACTAGGCGGGCTATGTTCCGGCAACGGGTACCAGTCTCAGCGTGTGCTGGGTTACATGAACCCAGCGCTGGTTTTCAGTCTGGTCCCTTTAGCGGAGGCTAGTTGTAAGAGATAGACGATTACTGAGCAGAGGTGTGGTATACGCAAGTATGTACTTATGTGTGTGTGTGTGTGTGTGTGTATCTGTGTGTGTGGGTGCGTCTTTGCGGGTGTATCATATTTGCATTTGTTTCTCTAAAAGGTGATTTTTTAAAAGCCCATCGAGGGAATAGGCGAAAATTTTAGGAATCATGTAATAGGCGATGAGGCTAGTAACCCATCACTATTTTGGTTCCATTTTAAATCTATACGCTCACAATCTTGCTAAATGTGGTCTGTAGGTACCTGTTACCTTAGGCTCTGTCTACCCCGTGAGGGATAATGACGTGATATATGTAATGTACTAGCTGTTGCCCGCAACTTCGTCTGCATAGAATTCGTTTATCGCTATCCCGCGGGAATTACGCAATTTTCCGGGATAAAAGTAGCCTATGTGTTATTCCAGACTATAATCTAGCTATGTTCCAAATTTCATCCAGATCTGTCAAGCCGTTCTGGCGTGAAAGAGTAACAAACATCCAAACATCCATACTCACAAACTTTCACATTTATAATATTTAGTAGGATTAGTAGGATTGTATCTTTATTCAATGTTTTTTTGTTTTTTTTTTATGTTAGAGAGGCCAGACAAACGAACTAGTGGGTCACCTGATGGTAAATGATCACCACTGTCCATAGACACCCGCAGCGCTTTAGTTAGTTAGTTTAGTTAGTATGGTAGTTTAGGTAGTGGTTTAGTTTAGTTTAGTTTATTTATTCTCTCAGCATAAAGTTACAGTACCTATAAATGAGTTTGATGTCATGTATATAATGATTTATGTTGCGATCGTCAATTTCGAATACAATACAATACTTAATCAATTAAATTAATAAAGACAAAGGAAATAAAAATTGATATAAAATGTCAAATAATTTCATCCCCAGGAGGGAGTCGTCAGAAGCAAAAAATAATACAATTAAGTTGTCAATGTTATAAAGATACTGAAATAAATTAGAAAAATTACTGATCATCAACAGCAAGAATATAACTTAATTAAATAAAAACTAGTTTTTATAAAAATACTTTAGAATGTCAAGTAAAAATGTGCGAATATTCATCAACCGAGTATAATGGGTTTTCCAACAAAAGGTTTTTCACTCGGCGCCAAAATGTAAAAATGTTCAAGGCCAAAGGAAACCTAGGCCAACAAAACTAAACAACAACCACATGATTGAATCACTAATGCAAAGAATGATAGAACTACGCACTGCATTCTTACGGACCACAAACAATGTCGTTTGAATAACAACAACATCACTGAGAAAACATCCATTGCATTACATTCACGTAATATTATACAGTACTAGCTTCTACCCGCGACTTCGTCTGCGTAGAATTATACATAAAAACCTTCCTCTTGAATCACTCTATCTATTAAAAAAACCGCATCAAAATCCGTTGCGTAGTTTTAAAGATTTAAGCATACATAGGGATATAGGGGCAGAGAAAGCGACTTTGTTTTATACTATTATTATTAATGATTTCGTACATCTATACTCTAAAGCTGGGTACTTTTTCTGCGAATTGTAACCATAACTATTGCACGTTACAGTAACCATAACCCTGTGAACGCGGCTCGCGAGCCGCGAACGAAACGCCGCGTCCGCATTAGGATGTTTTCTTTACAAAAGTGTTGATACAAATATAAGCTAAAGCTACTTTAAAATTGCCTTGCTTTCGTGCTGGTCTGGGAGTAAAGAAAAAACATAGAACGTACCAGTTGCTCCTCTTCCCGCGCACATGGTAAAAACCCATCGAGGGAATAGGCGAATGCTATAGGCGATGCGGCTTGCAACCCGTCACTATTTTGATTCCCCCTTTCCATCTAAACGCCCACAGTCATGCTGAACGTGGCCTTTAGGTCTTGTTACCTTAGGCTGTGTCTACCCCATTAGGGATAAAGACGTGATTTTTGTGTATGTGTATGTACCTTAAAAATAACATTAAAAAAAGAGGCATTGTGACTCTTTGCTTTATTTCTTTAATTCTTTGACTTCGCTGTTACGTTTCGGATCGACCGGTGTTCCAAAGTTTCCATTATGCTTGTTGCAAACTGTGTTTGCATATAGGTTACAACTGTATAGTTGTATATGTATGTATATTAAATTAGTCACGTAAACAGCATTTCCGCGCAACCTAGTGGCTAGAATTAACAACAATTACCGTGACGAGCATCGTTAAACAGACGTATAAAATGACATTTATTAACTGTAGTGTATACAAGGATCACTGACATAGCCAAGCGAAGCTTGTTGAAGTGACGATGGGTAAGCCATAGAGCACGGAGAACAAATCGTTGATTAAATACAAAACGGACGCATTCCAAAATCATTTGCCTTGCATCTAAAGACGTAAGTTGGTCGTTATACGGTTTAGCGACAAAAATTCGCATAGTAACAAGGCCACGTGACAGCTAGGTAACGATAGAAAAATTCGAAGGCTTACCCACCTGCTATGTGTGGTGTAGGGGTATAGCACGCGTCACGGAATGACGAGGATCCGGGCTCGATTCCCGGCCATAGCTTTACTTTTCGGATTTTTCTGTGTTCTAATTTTCAGTGTCGTTTAGAAATTTCATTAACAATATACCTAGTATTCTTGATTATGGAGTACTTTTCGTCTGGCCCATCATCACCCAGCCATCACTATTTTGATTCCATTTTCCACCTATACGCCCACAATCTTGCTAAATATGGCCTGGAGGTATCTGTTACCTTAGGCTCTGTCTACCCCGTAAGGGATAAAGACGTGATTTGTGTGTGTGTGTGTGTGTGTTTTTCATCTGGCTTTAAAATCGCTGAAGGTCGGCCTGTGGATCATTTACTATAAATAATTTGATGAGAATCAGCTGATATGTCCAATACGTGCGTCCAATCAATGCAATTGTAAGGAACGCGGAACCGAATCATTGATGATCATTGGAGTTGATTTGTGGACAAACAGACGACTCACATCGCTATATATAGGGTGAATTGAAATGACACAAGGAAGCTTTTTAGCCACGATTTAGCGGAACGGAGACTCCCAATTTCAACCGGGTTAGTGGATGGTCAGTGCCCCCGAGTTGGAAAACTGTTTTAAATATTGACCAAACGGTGAGTGTGAGCGAACCTTTACGGAGTGACGTGATCAGTGTTGTGTGCTGCCCGACATTTGACAATAATAAAAATGACGATGAAAACGAGGGTAGTCGTGCGCCGCTGTCAGTTGCGTCGAACAGCCGCGCGAGCACAGCGCTAGCGCGCAGTGTTTGTTTCGCTGCCGCCGGGGCGAGCGCTCTTGGAAAAAGGACTACTAAATAGTCCGAAACATGTCGAGCATCACTCTACTTTTTATACGTGAGTTATCCGGTTATGTGTAATGATGATTAAGTCTCACGGTAGTTTCATGTTGAGAACGGAGACCGTACAGAATTAAATTTTATATCCCAGCCAGCTTGCATTTCCCGACACTTCCAGCAATTCTCGTTATATTTCAACAGATTTACACAAAACTTTGAGAAATAATTATTTAAACCTACCTAGTGAATCACTCTATCTATCGGTGAAAACCGCATGAAAATCTGTTCAGTATATGTAGCTTTTGAGTTTATAACAGCCATGTTTGGTCAGCTATTCTTCCATGCTGGTCTGGGAGCAAAGAAAAAACAGAATATACTAGTTGCTTCTCTACCCGCGCAGATGGTAAAAGCCCATCGAGGGAATGGGCGAAAATCATAGGAATCATGTTTTGGCGATGAGGCTAACAACCCATCACTATTTTGATTCCCTTTTCCAGCTATACGCCCACAAGCAAGCTAAACGTGGCATTTATATCTTGTTACCTTAGGCTCTGTCTAGCCCGTAAGAGATAAAGACGAGATTTATGTATGTATGGACAATGTAATCGCGAATCCTCCTGTATAGAAGAACTATGTTTAGTCATCCGGCGTTAACTATGACTACTCTTATGTATTAAATATGCTGATGACTGTATCTAGAGGTAAATATATATTTATGTATTAACGTTGACTCATATCACACTCATACACGTAAATTATTCAATTAAGTACCTGTTTATTCCGTACTAGTCATTTATTACGAACCATACAATTTTCTAGGATGGAAAATATCCGACGTCTCTTACCCAGGGACTCAAACTATACACCGAATTTCAACTAAATTAGTTCAGCGGTTTAAGTATGAAAAGGTAACAGACAGTAGAGTTACCGTTATTGCGTCAATAGACCGACCGTTTAAATGAGTCCTCGCCCGCGCGGCACAGGGGTGCGGGGTAGGACGACAAAGGGGACCGAGAGAGGTGCGGGCGGGGAGTGCGCCTGCCGCCCGCGCCTCTCGGCCCCCGCGGTCGTCCCACCCCGCGCGTCTGCACCGCGCGGGCGAGGACTCATGTAAGTGGTCGGTCTATATCTGTAATATTGTACCTAATTTTCACCACAGGTACAAGTACCTAAAAGACAAGAGGGTATCATCCATACATCCTCACAAACTTTCGCATTTATAATATTACTAGCTTCTGTCCGAGAGTTCGTCTGCGTAGAATTATACATAAAAACCTTCCTCTTGAATCACTCTATATATTAAAAACAACCGCATCATAACCCGTTGCGTAGTTTTAAAGATCTAAGCATACATAGGGACAGACAGCGGAAAGCGACTTTGTTTTATACTATGTAGCGAAGTAGGATAGAACTGTCTCAACTTGCTTCCTCGATTTTATTTGTTTTCTTGCAGGCAGAGTCGGGTGACAAAGTTAGTTGACGCCACCCTACTGCGACCAAACGAATTTATAATAATTACTATGTCTTTATATAGAATCAACAGGGTTGTCACAACAGATACAAGCCATATTTTTATACATACATATATAAATCACGTCTTTATCCCATACGGGGTAGACATAGCCTAAGCCAACAAGACCTAAAGGCCACGTTTAGCATGATTGTGGGCGTATAGGTGGAAAGGGGAATCAAAATAGTCAGTTGCCAGCCGCATCGCTTATAACATGATTCCTAAGATTATCGCTCACTGGATTTTCCCTCGATGGACTTTTACCATCTGCACGGGAAGAGAAGCAACTGGTACAATATTTATATCCCTCGATAAAAATCCATTTTATACCACAAGGAACCCCAACGTGTTAGTGGGTTATTACAACATACATACGTCATGACGAGGATCCGGGTTCGATTCCCGGCCATAGCTTTACTTTTCAGATTTTTCTGTGTTCTAATTTTCAGTGACATTTAGAAATTTAACTTCTAACGGTAAAACCGTAAATGTAAAACATAAAAACCGGTCAAGTGCGAGTCGGACTCGCGCACCGAGGGTTCCGTATCATTATCTATAAATATCTAAAACCAGTGTAAGCAGAGCCCTGTTCCAAAGCAAAATGTACGCAGTGTGGGGTTACTTTATATTGGTCACTGCTATATACAGACATACATACACATTTACGGTTTTCGCAATTATTCTTTAATCTGTGCTATAAGACCTACCTTCATACCAAATTTCAAGATTCTGCGTTCACGGGAACTACCTTGTAGGTTTTGATTCCCTTGAGAGTTGAAAATTTGCGGAAATTTGCGGCATAAACGGCTGTATCTTTTGATTGCGTTGGCTTAGAAGTTTGATTTTTTCACAGCTTCAAGGGACAGTAGACCTGAGTAATTGATATAAATTTCAGTTTCATACCTCCACGCGTTCCTGAGAAAAAGGGTCTTGACAGACGGACGGACAGACGGACAACAAAGTGATCCTATAAGGGTTCCGTTTTTTCCTTTTGAGGTACGGAACCCTAAAAATGAAGAAATAAAAATCCTTGATTCATTTGATAGTACCTGTGATTTAGAAAGGCTTATATAATTTTATTATCATGAGATAAATAAACAAAAATTTTAACAAAAAAAACCGACTTCACAAAAAGAAACTATTCCAAAACAAACTAATACGCACTAAAAAGAAAAAAATAATTGCATATTCTTCTAAAACTTAATAATCGACTTACTTTTTCTACTTATTAATATGTAGGTACGATCTATCTAATGTTGTTACAATTATTGCTATTTCTGGAGTCGGTGTAATTTCCAAAAGCGGCAACCCTATGGAACCATCGCAAGCAAAACAAATCTCTCGGCATAATGTTTGTGGAATATCACTTCCTTTTGACGCTCTGTTTCTTTTTCCGTCTCTTTCTATTTCAAGCGCGCCAATGTCAATTGAATGTCACTGAAACATTTGTTGGAAATGTCAATAACGTTGACAGTTATTAAGGTCATTGACCATTACCATTACCTCTTATATGTCGTTTTTTTTACCGTACAACGACCGATTTCCCTACCTTTACGAGACTGTTGCAATAAGAAAAACGCGCGAGCCAAGAAAAAAAAACGACCGGCAATACAATACAATAACTCTTTATTGAACACCACATATAACAACCAAAACAGAAAAAAGGTATATATATAGAATATTACAAGGTAACAATAGGCGGCCTTATCGCTACGGAGCGATCTCTTCCAGGCAACCATAATGGACTGGAGAACAGAACAGATCTGAGCAGGTGGCGCAATTTAGAATATATATTAATACCCGACCGACATGCTCATCACTCATGGCACTCATGACATAGTCATCACTGGCAATGATTCTGATGATTGTACGGGATAAAAAGTAGCCTATATGTGTTATTCCAGACTATAATCTATACATACATACACAAATCACGTCTTTATCCCTTACGGGGTAGACAGAGCCTAAGGTAACAAGACCTACAGGCCACGTTTAGCAAGATTGTGAGCGTACAGGTGGAAAATGGAATCAAAATAGTGATAAGTTGCTAGCCGCATCGCCTATAACATGATTACCATGATTCTCGCCCATTCCCTCGATGTGCTTTTACCATCTGCGCGGGAAGAGAAGCAACTGGTACATTCTGTTTTTCCTTTCCTTCCTTTTTATAATCTACTAGCTGTTGCTCGCAACTTCGTCTGCATAGAATTCGTTTAACGCTATCCCGCGGGAATTACGCAATTTTCCAGGATAAAAACTAGCCTATGTGTTATTCCAGACTATAATCTACATATGTTTCAAATTTCATCCAGATCTCTCCAGCCGTTCTGGCGTGAAAGAGTAACAAACATCCAAACATACTCACAAACTTTCACATTTATAATATTATTAGTAGGATCTATGATCCAAATTTCATCTAGATAATGTCCAGCCGTTCCATACTTACAAACTATCGCGTTTTTAATATTAGTAGGATACAACCGTGCGCAGCCCGGGAGGGTTCCTAGTTTCCATTAAAAATTAAAAATATTTAAACTACATATCTGCAAGTATCAAGCTTAATCTAGCCTCACATACCTTTGCTGACTTACTGGCCTTTCCAATCAGCGAGCGTGTCAGCTAAATGCGGTAAATAAATCACAACTGTCAATAGTTCATTAACCCTAGCCCCGAGCGAGCTATAATGACAGGTTTTGATACTTGAAAATACGCTGTTATTAATTTTTCACTTTTTTATTAGGTGAAAATTTGTTAATGTTAATCCAATAGCTATAGGTTTGTGGCTTAGTATATACTAGCTTCTGCCCGCGACTTCGTCTGCGTAGAGTTAGACATAAAAACCTTCCTCTTGAATCACTCTATCTATTAAAAATACCGCATCAAAATCCGTTGTGTAGTTTTGAAGATATAAGCATACATAGGGACATAGGGACAGAGAAAGCGATTTTATTTTATACTATGTAGTGATGATACTAAAATTAAATGAGCATCATTTTCTTCGTATTTGTCGCATATTTTTACATAAATTGCTTGAATAGCAACACTCCTGCATGAAACGTTTATTTCCTCTCTTATCCATTTCAATTTTTTCTTATGCTGGTCTGGGAGCAATGAAAAAACATAGACGTACCAGTTGCTTCTCTTCCCGCGCAGATGGTAAAAGCCCATCGAGGGCTGGGCGAAAATCTCAGGGATCATGTTATACAGGCGATGTGGCTAGCAACCCATCACTGTTTTCATTCCCCTTTCCATCCATACGCCCACGATCATGCCAAACGTGGTCTTTAGGTCTTGTTACCTCAGGCTCTGTCTACCCCGTAAGCCGTAAGGGATAAAGACGTGATATATGTATGTATTTTACTTTCAATATATTTTCTTTTCGTTGGTGAAAATTGAACTCTTTAATCTTCCGTCTGTTCAAAGTCTTTCAGCGTCGGTTTAACTGCTGAAGTCTTTCACAAAATAGCGTCGGTTGACTGAAAATAATGGGGTAGTTACACTTCACTTCACCGTTAGCAATTCAAACTGTGTAATGTAATTGTGCCTTTTAATTCCGTTTATAAATTAAACTTTGATTGATCAACAATTTTAATCATCATGTTAGACTATAAATGGCCGTTTGTTTGTTGATAATTATCAACCTGCTCGAGTCGATGAATAAAGGTGTTATTAACTTGATTGGTGATCAAAACAGTGATCAACATGTAATAGTCATTTGCATATGATACTAGAATATATTAAAACAATCTGGTTAATAGTCTTTCAAACGAAACGTCTAATTTTAAGTGATTTGTTACATGAGACGTTACTATTCTGATATACAGTCGACAAACTAACACGAGAGAAAGTGGTAAAAATCTGTGCATTGGTACAAAAGTACCAATACTTAGTATATTTCAATACTTAGTATATTAATATATATTCTAAATTGCACCACCTGCTCAGATCTGTTCTGTTCTCCAGTCCATTATGGTTGCCTGGAAGAGATCGCTCTGTAGCGATAAGGCCGCCTATTGTTACCTTGTAATATTCTGTATACCTTTTTTCTGTTTTGGTTGTTATATGTGGTGTTCAATAAAGAGTTATTGTATTGTATTATATTGTACGTTAAAATTAAATTTCCAATTTATTGCAGCTTTAAGAAAAAACAGAATTTACCAGTAGCTTCTCTTCCCGCGCAGATGGTAAAAGCCCATCGAGGGAATGGCCGAGTCTTAGGAATCATGTCATCGTCATACCCATCACTATTTTGATTTCCCTTTCCACCTATACGCTCTACCTATGCTAAACGTGGCCTTTAGGTTTTGTTACCTTACGCTCTGTCTACCCTGTACGGGATAAAGACGTGATATATGTATGTATGTATGTGATTGGTTTACTACATACATACATACCTAAATCACGATGTCCCTTACGGGGTAGACATGGTGGAAGCTTGCAGTAAATGTCCATTCACCCTTATTTTGAAGACGGGCAGATTGTGGATTGTGCCCGTTCAGGGAACACAGACGCTGGCAGGGGATTCTATACCTTGGCCCTCTGAACAGTAAAGGAGTAGAACTCCATTTTCCCATGACCTTGGATTTCGCCCAATAATTTCTCGTTGCAACAAGAAATACACGATAATGGCCCAAACACGATACCGCGATTCGTGCAGAGCATTATGCATTTACGTTTACTTGAAAACTGACCTTATGACTTGTATTTACAAGATTGATTTCGCAAAATTTTAAAGTAATGTACTACGCTAATTTAATTAAAGTGTACACGCAAAATATGAGAATAAACACAATTTATTTGTGCATTATTGCGAAAAATTGGACGGTTCACCGAATTCATCGTGAAAAGGTCACAGACAGTTACTTTCACATTTAGTCTTTACCCCTTACAGGATAAACAGAACCTAAGGTAAGAAATCCTTAAGGCCACGTTTAGCATGATTAAGGGCGTATAAGTGGAAAGTACAACACAGTAGCAAAATAGTAACAAAATAGTGATGGGCTGCTAACCGCATCGCCTATAACATGATTCCTAAGATTTTCGCCTGACTTTTAATATTAGTAGGGATAATATAATCTTAAAAAGACGTGATATATGTATGTGTATGTGTAAAATAATACAAACAATACCTATCAAAAATTCTATTAGAGTCATGTGTTCACTTTCACACGTAATATTTTATGCTATTTTTTTTTTTATTGAAAACAAATTAATAATATACATTTTAAAAGCTTTATGAAAGCGGGTGAAAACTGGGCTCAGTTCAATGACCCTTCAACGACATGAATACACGTGTTACAATTCGTAACCGAATTAATGTAATTCCTAAAGCCAACTCGTTTGCGCACACGCACTGTATCGAAACGTAGGAAGTCGGCCATGATTCTCGAGGACTAGCATGCTCGCTGCAAACCGCGGAGTATTGACCAAGAAAACTCTTTACCAATGTTGAAGACTTCCTACTTCAAGAATGATGATGACTTTTTTTTTTTTTGCATAAGAGCTCTTGCATTTTTTTAAATAATGAAAAGCTGTTTGCTGACTGTGTTTTTTTGCCTGAACTAGCATTGCCATCTATCCTGCTGTATACCAGACAACTCAATCCGACCACTGAAATGCCATCCTAAAGATCACATTCGGTTTTCTATAAATTTAAATAAGTAAATTTTAGGAATGAAATAATTAAAATAATACATAAATTCAGCATCGGAATCTAAAAATACATTATTTGACAGAATTAACAAATAAAAAAGTTGCCCTAAATCGCTGCCCGGTGGCATGGTGCCCAGAAGGCTGTCAATTTAGTTAATTTTTCACTGTCATTTTCAATTTTTTTCTGATAGCAAATAAATAACCAGATGTATGCTAGTTCCCACTTCACACACTTGAAACTGGCCGCCGTTCGAATTCCAAATTTGAATAGTTTAAAAATAAACGAACCCGTTTCGGGCATAGAGCATTGTTCGCTTTTTTATTGCTTTTTTCCTGCGTTTTGTGAAAATGAAAATGCTATATTGTTATGTTAGATTTTAGATTACACTGATTTATTTTTATGTTTTACCTTATATGGTATAATGTGTTTATTTAGAAAGTACTCATATTGTATTTGGGCAATGGGTAGATACATAATACACGCTCCATTATTATTATTACGACATATTATTTGTGGCTATGACTACATAGTGCAAGATGCCACTACTACTTAACTAAGGCCCACACGCGATGGCTATGAGGAGTTTTTACAAAATAAAGTTAGTTAAGTGTATATCGCAGAAAGAAAAGTATACATCATCCTGTTAATAAATTTAAAACCCATCTCATAGACAAGTGTCCGTATTCCTTACGGGAGTTCATGGGCTAAGAAAGTGCTTAAATACATTGTGATAAAAATTGAAACCAAACAGTGTTAATTATCTTCTTAAACATTTTTTAATTATTTATCTGTATTATTATCATTATTTTTTAGGTTTAGTTTTAAGTTTTGCTGCGCTCTAGGGTCCATGTTTGTACTGGCTAGATTAATATGAACATCTTAAATTACCATGGTTGCAATAAATGATTGAATGAAAATGTGTTGCGTTACCTTCCCGCTGCCTACCACTGGCTACCCTCGTGCACGCCACTGGCCAGGGTTAGGATCCCCAATCGACGGACCGACTGAAGAGAAAGGTCCTGCTATTGCTTGTATGTACCCTCAAAATGTATTTTAATACGTCCCATTATCACCTAATTCTAACAATCGATACAAAAAAATAGCTTCTCATAGTTATGTAAATGAAGTAGTCTGCATGAATCGATTATCGGTTCAATGGAGCGCGACTTAAAATCGATCTATTGTTGAAATATATCGAGTCATCTCTATTCATGGTATTCATCGATTCTCGAACTCATTAGAATAGGTAAGTAGGTATTTTTAGCCACGAGGCGACGTAAAGGGTTGTGTTATGGTTATTTTGGTTCTAATATTGTCTAAAATAACTAAAACGGCGATGATTTTATATTATAAATGTTATCTATGTGAAAGCTTCTAATTCAGCCTTTTCTTCGACGTCTATGTCTTTTATATTTATGCCCTTGACTTGACACTGAGAAACATCGATAAAAAGTAAAGATTTGAATTAACGTTTTTTTTTAATGTCTGGCAACATTTTCAACTGTCAAACGTACATTGGCTGAAATAGGCACCCATGGACTGAAATAAATTGAAAATAAGAAAAAACTATCGAACAAAACGAGGTATAGATGACTTTTTAAACAGAAAAGATAAGTGACTATAGATCCTATACAAGAGAACATTTCACTTTTTTTTAATTCTTAATATACCTAATTATTTATTTCATCACACCTTAAATTAGGGTTTTCTAGATAAGATAAGCCTTTTCACACTAAACTGCCAAAAATAATGTGACACATACTAAACTCATATACAGGGTGTCCCAGAAAGTACAGTCAAGCGAAAGTCCTGACGTAGAGCAACTCAAGGGGCATCCGAATCACCCCCATGTATGTTCCGCGATTTTTCGTAGTTTAGGAGTTATGGCCTTTTTTCACATTTTTTATTAATCTACGACCACGGAGACAGTTTTGCTCACTCTGACTGCAATAATTGAGATAATTGGCTGCTTGTTTTTTTAACGAGTAGCTGAATAGTACGTGCATGTATTTCAATTAAAAACAAAACAACATCGGTGACCGTTTGGGCAAAAAAAAATATCGAATCACAAAAAGTGACTAAATTTTGACTGTAGTTCAGACTTTGAAGGCCAATTACAAAAAAAACTAGCATAACTTTTTTTTTTCAAACCATGTTTAAAAACTGTCTTATTTTATTGACTTTCTACCCTATTAATTTTATTGATCTATCATTAAGGGATCATGCCAAAAAAAAATATCAAAACGTACTTCATCCGTAATTTTCACTTTTTCTAGTAAGGCCAAGTACAAATCTGAAATTAGGTTTGTGCTCCGGATTTAGCATGAAAAACTTCTTGGTGCAAAACAATAATACTGACCGCTGATTTTCCGAGGCTATTAAATGAAAATTAAAAAATATTTCAGATTTGTACTTGGCCTTACTAGAAAAAGTGAAAATTACGGATGAAGTACGTTTTGTTTTTTTTTTTTGGCATGATCCCTTAATGATAGATCAATAAAATTAATAGGGTAGAAAGTCAATAAAATAAGGCAGTTTTTAAACATGGTTTGAAAAAAAAAAGTTATGCTAGTTTTTTTTGTAATTGGCCTTCAAAGTCTGAACTACAGTCAAAATTTAGTCACTTTTTGTGATTCGATATTTTTTTTTGCCCAAACGGTCACCGATGTTGTTTTGTTTTTAATTGAAATTCATGCACGTACTATTCAGCTACTCGTTAAAAAAACAAGCAGCCAATTATCTCAATTATTGCAGTCAGAGTGAGCAAAACTGTCTCCGTGGTCGTAGATTAATAGAAAATGTGAAAAAAGGCCATAACTCCTAAACTACGAAAAATCGCGGAACATACATGGGGGTGATTCGGATGCCCCTTGAGTTGCTCTACGTCAGGACTTTCGCTTGACTGTACTTTCTGGGACACCCTGTATAATATAGGTATACTTACATTATACGCTTTCACATTCAGCGGTAGTCGTTCTAAAGTTTTTTTACGACTCTTATAGCGCCATGTGTCGTATTATTGTGCTATAAATATTCCGTTGGCGTTGTTCTTAAGCTATCGATGGCAATAATCGTAACTGAAAACAATCACGCCAACTTTAGGCAAATACGTAGCTGTAACAAAGAACAAACTATTAAAGTTTTGGGTTCCTCTTTCTATTTAGTCCAACCATTGCATTGGGTAGTTTTGCCTAGAATGTTTTGGTGGAGTTTTGAAATCGGGTAATTTTATAAATTCTTCCATGCTGGTCTGAGTCTGTGAGCAAAAAAAACAGAAAACAACAGTTGCTTCTCTTCCCGCGCTGATGGTAAAAACTCATCGAGGGAATGAGCGTAAATTTTAGGAATAATTTTAGAGGCTCCGATACGCCCACACTCATGCTAAACGTGGCCTTAAGGTCTTGTTACCTTGGGCTCTGTCTACCCTGTAAGGGATAAAGACGTGGTTTATGTAACTATGTATGTTAAATGTTTTTCTTCAAGGTAGACCCTGAATACTCCGCTCTGTTGAGAATGCAGTAATCCAAAAACACCGCTCAATAATTCGAATGTCTCAAAAAAACCGAACGGAAACGACGGAACCTCTATCAATAAACTAACTATACTTTTTAAACTAACCATGAATGAACAATGTTTCTCGTACGTGCCGGAATTTGGGACGCTAAAGCAGGACAGGCATATTTTCACTGTTGTCAGAGGGCGATGGAAGATTTTGGAGTGTAACCTATTTTTTGACTGATGACTTCATGTTCAAGGAAACGGGTTTTGGTTATAGGTAGTTGTTTGATGGTGGAAAGGACCGGGAGAATGGCTGTATTATTTAGGTATGGTTCTTAGGAGTATAGGCCCCACTGCTGGTCAAAAGCCTCAGGCCGACGAACCCAACGGCCCCGATCTAGTGAAACCATCGGACAGTGTTACAAGAAAAAAAAAGTCGAACTTAAAAGTTGCAAGAGTCAAAAAAGTTTGTGAAAAATTAAATTTCAACTTTCTAATATTATTAGCCCATCGAGAGAATAGGCGAAACTCATAGGAATCGTGTTATAGGCGATGTGGCTAGCAACGTATCACTATTTTGATTCCATTTTCCATCTTTACGCCTATAATCTTGCTAAACGTGGCCTAGGTCTTGTCGCCTTAGGCTTTGTCTACCCCGTAAGGCATAAAGACGTGACTTGTGTTTGTATGTATGTAATATTATAATTACCTTTGTAGATACTCAGAATCAAAATAGTGATGGGTTGCTAGCCGCATGGCATATAACATGATTCCCATTTTCGTCCATTCCCTTGATGGGCTTTTACCATCTGCTCGGGAAGAGAAGCAACTGGTACATTCTATGTTTTTCCTTTGCTCCCAGACCCGCATGGAAGACTAATAAAATACTGATCTTATATTCAAGAAAGTGCAGTTTAATTAGAGGAATAAATAGTATATTGTGCTATCTGAGCTACATCATCCCGTCGTAGAGTGAGTGCCTCCTCAAAGCAACTCTGCAGTTCATAGTTAAACGAAGCCTTCCATTCCACTGCCACCTTGTTTTTAAACCATAAAATGCAAGAAAAACACCCTCAAGTGAATAAACACAGTAACTTATTCCGTGGGGGAAGCTTAACCAAACTAACTAATTCACCGACTAGCCCCCGTCTCCCCTCAGCTTAGTACTGTTCAGCAAACAATTTTGGCCGACTTTCACCGATTTTTCCCCTCTCTAGTTAAGGGTGGCTACGTTTACGAAATTTTAGAGACTTATAAAAGCTATCATATAGCCGATTTGATAATGACTGGTGAAACAGTTTTCTAAAGTGGTGTATTATGTATATTCTTCAGTACTATGTCAGTCACTTTCGCTTCTCTGGATGATTTTCAATGATGAGATTTCGTGAGATTTAGCTCAACCCTCTCTCAACTCACCCCAATCACATAGTTCCGAATCAACAATCGAAGATCTACGGCACTTATTCGTAACGTTCCTATAAACACGATAAACACAATATTTTAACGAAAAAACACGCTCTAATTAATTTAACTCCTTTTTACTGCAATCTTACAGTTTCTTCCCGAAAAAAAGACTATATTTACTTTGACCCCCTCACCCCCCATGAGATTGGGTGAGATCCACCCCCCCACTAAGCCTCACGTACTTATAAAATGCCTATTACCACACTTAGGTTAATCGCGGGTTATTCGGTCCCATACATGACTCATACACAATTCCCATACAACGCGTCTAATATTGTCACCGCGTGGCCTTGACTCGTTGCTATGGCGCCGATCCGCGACTTCATGGCGCCTCTACAAGCTTTTTGACAATTTATGACACATCTCTATACCATACATAGTGGAGGCAAAATACGTGAAATTTCCCTTAAGTCAGGAAATAATTCTAAGAACTGATAAAAATAATTGTTTTTGATTTGTATGGGTTAGAAATGGAATTTAATACATCACTTGATATATTCACCCCCCCGGAAAGGGGTGGAATTGGTTGAAAATGGTGTAATAGTAATAACTAAGAAGAAAAAATAGGTGTAGTCTGTGCAATTTGCCATACGTTTTATTACATCTTAATCTATATTTGCACCCGTTATTTAGCTCAATTCAAGCTACGGAACATACAAAAAAAAATCATACAACTAAAAATATACTTTTTGGCATTGCGGCCCCGGGAAAAATACAGAACGCGGTGCAAATTGAGGAAATGATGAGAATATATATCAAAACACAATACCAAATTTGCACCAGGGTGCGACACCCGGAAAGTAGTTTTCTATGTTTTACTGTCTTTGTACTTCGGGGGAAATTTTGGAATTAAGAAAAATCGTCACAATCGTCTTAACTTGGTTTGATTTACATTCGCACCCCATAAAAAATTGACATTTCTACACGGAACATGCGGTTCTGTAATACTACCCGCTACCTAGCGTTCGCTGCTATTCCTTGCGTTTAGATAGAACTATGTTTACCAAACTTCCGGTTAAAATTTTCTTTTTTTTATTGAGTGCGAATGTAGTATCTTTTAAATATGTGTTATTTATAAATTTTCACGACTATCTTAATTTCCCCCGAAGTACAATCTACAAAAGAGTGAAAAAAAACATGTTCCATACTTTGCACGGGGGTGCAAAGTTACCTGGGTGTTTATAATACTTTGAAAAGCTTAATCTAAGTTTGCACCAACCGTCTGAATTATCCTCGAGCCGCAATCAGAAAAAAATATTTTACCAAGATTCTATACATTGTACACCTTTTTAATTAACATACATTATGTACCAAAGGGGACCCTTGAAGGGCTAAACTTGCGCCTAATACCTTTTATCATACTCCAAAATAACGGCATTTGAAGTTTATACCTAATATTTTAAAGTGTTCCGTACATGATAGAAAGGTGCAAACCGAGGGAAACCATCTAGTCGTGCCCTCTAACGATTCCACAAAAAAACACGACTACACGAATTACTTCCATACTTTTCCTTAATTCGACTATACTAACAACGATAGAAAGAAATAAGACATTTATTCCTTTTTGCAAGACACACAAATATAACTATATACTTGTGTGTGTATTTATATATTTATATATTATGTAGTATATTTTATTTATTGTATGTATGTATGTATGTATGTAAACTCTTTATTGCACATAAAAATTAAAAAAATACAGAAATACACAGAAAATAGTACAAAGGCGAACTTATCCCTAAGAAGGGGTTTTTTCCAGTTGTTTGATTGTGTATTAGTTTATCGTATTTATCTATTACGTGTAGTTTATTACGTATTATATCTTACATTATTTTAAATTTAGACATTTAGAATTATTTTAAGTTTCGATCGGTTCTTTTACTTTTTCTGTGTGTCTACTCTTGCTTAATACTTATGTCCTGTCAATCGTTCAAAGGTTAACTGGAAGAGATCCCTTTTAGGGATAAGTTCGCCTTTGTGCATGTGTGTTATCCTGTATTCATCTTTTTCTTGTGTTTTATGTACAATAAAGAGTTATACATACATACATATAAGAGAATATACACAATTTTATAGCAAAAAAAAACAAGAAAAACAAACACAGACATTAAAAATAGATGCTCAGCGTTGTGTGTCTTCGCAAAAGTGAAACGGTCGCTGGCTCAGCATTACGCTGAGGTGTTAGACATAGACATGTTTGACACAAAAGAAGAAGAGAAGTAGGTAAAGACGAAGTTTAGCGGACGGTTTTCCAGTTAGGTCGGTAACTTCTCTCGCCGTGTACGGTCAAGAAATTCCTTTATTTAAGGTTCAATGACATTTGTACAGCTAATAATATCAAAGACTTTCCTTTTACAAATTAACATGACACGGCCTGTTTCTAAAACTATTCAGAATTGAAATTAAATTTGCACCATTTAACAATTGATTGCATTGACTTCTACATTAGTCTACACTTAACCGGCTAAGCCACGGAATGCTAATCAAATCAAAATCACGGAATCAGTGCAATCATTCACACGATTTATGATTTCATTGTGTAAAAGCCGTATTTCTACACAGCGTTCCATTATACAAATCACAAAGTTAAATTTGCTGGTGGGAAAACGCTGCTTGTGAAACAATATCAAGATTTCGTATGTTGATATGAAGTTCTAGGATTTAGCCACGCGCAAATATAAGTTGGTTCGAATATCGAACACGATGCGTGAATGCGAGGATGTGGTAAACTAAATAATTTACGAGTTAGCTTTAGAAATAAATATTTTTTCTATCGTGCGTGTCCTAAATATTTGGCGGTTTGGGATATAGGTTTTGTTTGTTCGTTACGAGATTATGATTTTCGCTGATCAGAAATCACTATCACTACATAGTATAAAACAAAGTCGCTTTCCGCTGTCTGTCCCTATGTATGCTTAGATCTTTAAAACTACCCAACGGATTTTGATGCAGTTTTTTAATACATAGAGTGATTCAAGAGGAAGGTTTATACGTATAACTGTACGCAGACGAAGTCGCGGGCAGAAGCTAGTTTACTATAAAAGTAGGTAACGGATTGGTTCGAAACACGTCGGGTAGGTATATCTCGACTACAGAATATGTGAGTGGCCATTATATTTTAATTTATACAATTATGTACTAGGTATATCAAATGAATCAAGATTTTTTTACTTCTTGATTTTTTATGTTTACTTTTACGGTTTTACCGTTAGAAATTAAATTTCTAAACGTCACTGAAAATTAGAACCAGAACCCATTGTGACCAGAGGGCTGGCCAATATTTCGCACAGCGAATAAGTATTGCCATACGACGTGGCAATGCTGCCAGCCTTCTCCACCCTCCCCATTGGCGGCGATTTGGGAGTTTTTTTTATCTTTAATTTAATAACAGTTTTAGCTAGGTTTAAGTTATTTTAGGTCTTGACTGTTTTTTATTACGATGCATAGATATTTTCGACACTTCCTACATTAATGACCATCATAGTTCACAACACGTCTGATCCGTATCTACCCGGGGGATCCGGAAGGAGTCGCTTTTCCATATTAATGTAGTACTCGAGCGTTTAATAGGAATAATGTTTCGGCAGATGGCCGCCATGTTGCGTGCCACGATTTGTCATTCTGCGTTTTCAATTGAATGGATAGCGCATGACCAGAACTGAGTAGGAACGTTAGAAACGTGACTCTTATGTCACTTACCTATTAACTTTTGGAATATAAAGATTTACAATATAAATAAAATAAAAAAAAAACCTGCCTGATTCAATGAAGTGTTTACAATATACTAATTAATTTTAAGCCGTGTTGAGAAGCCAGGCCCCAGGGCCTCTTCTGGGGATTGTTCTGAAAATTTCAAACCCCCGCTCATTTATCAAGTAATACGCAAATTAAAAAAAAACTAGTTTGGCTAAGAACCACCGAAAGCTGGCTTTCGAATGAAAAAAACACGCAGCGACATCTGTCTATCGGCTTGAGAACTTCTATGCCCACACACACACTTCAGTCGGGGGTTAAAAAGAACTTTAAATACAGCTCTCAGTCTTGCCCAGTTGAGAATTAAATTTGAGCAAAACACAGATTATTTAGACTTACAGAATGATATTTCGAGTGATGTGCCGTAGTGTACCAAAAATTTCCTTCACCATGCTTAGTGCTTAGTGTAGGTTTTCGGTCACAAAATACGTCTCGAACGCGTTTGCGATGTCAAATACTATGAGCTGTTGCCGTTTCGATCCGCAAGTGGCGCTGCCAACTTTTCCGTAGTAATTGAGACGTTTACGTGAAAGCGTTCGAGACGTTTTTACATGCGAAAACTTACACTAGAGGCACTGTCTTCTCCCATTATGATAATGCGTTTAGCATCACCTAATATTGAATATCAGTAACCCAATACTGATCAATGCCCAGCAATGTGATGATCCCTATCTATTGATTCGCAAGCAGCTGCTCACGCCAACGGTATTAAAAAGTTGTTAGCCAGATTCCTAGATATTTCTGTAACGCATTAGGTTATTTTGATGCAAAAAGTTTATTTATGACAGTCACAAAAGTAGTCTTCTTCCATGCTGATCTGGGAGTAAAGAAAAAACATAGAATTTACCAGTTCTCTTCTCGCGCAGATGTTAACAGCCCATCGAGGGAATGGGCGACAGTCTTAGGAATCATGTTATATTCGATTTTCATTAAAAGTTCGATACCTATCTCAAAACACATTAAATCGCACTCATTTTTAGAAAACAATTAACATAAACAAAGATACAAACCGACCAATTTGTTACAATAAAACTCACAATAAAACTAATATATGCAATCTTAGATACCTGTATCATTGTTTCATAAGGGACCGCATTTTTTGGGATCCCACCCGCGGTTCACTCATTGGACCATAAAATTACCGTATCCATATCAAATTCCAATTCTTTTGTTTACGTCGGGATTATTGTTTTGTGTGTCAACCCCACCTCCAATATACTGCTTCTTATTTGTGACGTATCAAGTCGCTATAGCGACGACAACTTCGCCAATGTCAAAGTAACCAAAATATAAAGTTATAAAATCTTATGACAAAATATCGGCAACGTTGTACGGTAATGGTCAAAAACGTCCTTTGACCGTGTCTTACCGTACAACGTTGCCGACATTTTTGTCACACGATTTTTGAATACTGTATTTGTTACTTTGACACTGGCGAAAACATCGCATCGATCGATCGGCCATATTAGAAAAAGAAGAAGAAGCAATAGCTGCGTGTAAAGTCCTAAAAATTGATATTGTTTGATATTTGCTAAACTAACAAGGTGTCTTAGAATGATTCAAGAAGATGCGTTAGTTTGATTAAATACCGGGGATTTAAGGATTCTTCTACTCTACTCTGGAATGTAGTAAGCTTCTTATTTTAGAATAGATACTAGTTTATGTGTCAATTTGAGACGATTGATTTATTTACAGTTTTTTCTCCAGTGAGATACTTTTAAAATCGTAAACACTTAACCTTTTAACAACCGTTGACAAAAACATAAAAAAGCCATCACTGTTTTACTGTCATTTTAGCGATACTTACGCACAAGATAAGATGAAATTTACAAATTTATATCACACACAGCAAACTTACGAGCGGCACTTAACCCAGTTATTTTAAAGGTGGTTGTCGCGTGCTTTTCTTTTTTTCCAGGTGTAAATAACATTGTTGACAGTGTATTGTTTTCAAAATGGCCGATACACTAAAGTTCGACCGTTCGTTCACTGTTTGAGGAACAAAAGAAACCGCGCGTTTTTGTTTCTTTTTGTTCGGATTCTTTGGTTTGATACCTGGCCGAAAACGAATGTTTTTTTTGGTTTTTAAATAGAGGTTTCAAAATTGGAATTCAGTGAAGTTTAAAGGTGAATGCAGACTCTCGCTTAGATGCAGTGGAATTATATCGTCCTAGGTACTTAACGAAAATATTAAATTTATTAATTTTTACAACATAATACAATTTTACTTATCATTCTATAACATAGGGGCATTTTTAAACAAAAACTTGCACGTGCAGTTTTTTGTTCAAATGGACATCATTATTTACGTTTCATTTCATTACAAACCATCCGGACTCTGAAATAGGTATACCTTATCCGACTTGCTTATTTAATGAAGCCTGAAAATTACGACGAACTTATTTTTTACATTAACGAATATTGCAGCGCCCCTAACGGACAAACAACAAAACATCTATCTAAGAATTACCGCTAAAGAAATATGAACCTAATACAGAGAACTACTTCTAAATCGGTCCAACCGTTCTCAAGATAAATGGGAACATGCGTTTGCGGACAAACACACAACCTATGACCCTAAACGCATATATTTTCTCCGTTCTGTCGTGGGTACATACGACGAACTTATCTATCTTGGCGAGAGTGTAAACAGCCTTTTTCAAAGCCGTAACATTTTTGCGAGGCGCCATTTTTCAAGCCGGTATTCTAAATTCGAAAAAAAGGGTTTATGGTCAGTTTTTTTTAATGTAGAGTAGCGCAGTGAATGCCTTTGATTAGATAAGAAGGGTTTTTGATTAGGTTAGCATTTATATTTAGTCTTTGTCTTTGAAAGTGAAAACAAAAGAGGATTCTTTTTAAGGTATTTGTTCACGTATGGGAAGTTATCAATCCAAAGACATTTTTAGGGTTCCGTACCTCAAAAGGAAAAAACGGAACCCTTATTAGGATCACTTTGTTGTCCGTCTGTCCGTCTGTCAAGACCCTTTTTCTCAGGAACGCGTGGAGGTATGAAGCTGAAATTTATATCAATTACTCAGGTCTACTGTCCCTTGAAGCTGTGAAAAAATCAAACTTCTAAGCCAACGCAATCAAAAGATACAGCCGTTTATGCCGCAAATTTCCGCAAATTTTCAACTCTCAAGGGAATCAAAACCTACAAGGTAGTTCCCGTGAACGCAGAATCTTGAAATTTGGTATGAAGGTAGGTCTTATAGCACAGATTAAATAATAATTGCGAAAACCGTAAATGTGTATGTATGTCTGTATATAGCAGTGACCAATATAAAGTAACCCCACACTGCGTACATTTTGCTTTGGAACAGGGCTCTGCTTACACTGGTTTTAGATATTTATAGATAATGATACGGAACCCTCGGTGCGCGAGTCCGACTCGCACTTGACCGGTTTTTTACGTAAAGTACAGTCAATTGTTACGTAAGTATATACCGTAGAAGTGAATTTTGAATACGGAATCACTATTTCTCCTTTTTACAAAACTCAAAAGAGACAAAGAAATTGAATAAATCAGCCTCATGAATGTCTTTTGTTTGTGATTTTCGAAACTCTTTGAAGCTTACCTCGAATATCTCCGAGTGGTTCGAACGTACAAAGAATATTACGTACGCTAAAGCAATGTTAAAGCTATTCATGGCGTTACAATGAATGTTAAGGTGACCACAGTTTGGGATATTAACAGGACCGGTCTTTCCGATGCTTAATGCCAACACTTCAACCAGTTTACGGATTTGTTACATTCTATGATTTTATCCTAAGAATTAAAATCTTACGAATCAAGTTATAGGCGATGTGGCTAGCAACCCATCACTATTTTGATGCCCTTTTCCACCTTCACGCCCACAATCATGCTAAATGTGAGTGCTTTAGGTCTTGTTTACCCTGTGAGGGATATAAACGTGATTGTGTATGTATGTAAGATTTTATGCAAGATGTATATAAATTCACATACCTTTAGTAGAATAGTGTCAAAAATACGTTTTCTATAGTTAAAAAGGTCCCAATATTTAAATCGTTACGTAATTTCATACAGAAAAGTTTTTTAAATAACGTCTATTTTACTTTGGTGTCAATGCAGCTTTGACATTCTTCTAAGCCTCTAGGTTAAGTTTTTGACAGAAACATGCCATCGTACACTTCTCAATTGACACGCAATATATCCATGGGTGGTGTTCACTGACGTGGTGTTCACTTACCTTCAGGCGGCGTAGGTACTTGCGCTTTTGCCTTCTCGTCGTGTAACAAAACTTAATTTGTAGCCGTCATGTGGACACAGCACAGCTAGCAAGAGAGCGCGCAAAAGGAATGTCACGCGCGTGTTAGTCTACCCGTCTTTTTCTTACTGTTCGATCTAGAAAGAGACGACTGTCGACGACTAAGAGAAAGACGGGTAGTCTTACTCGCGCGTAACAGTTTTCGCGCGCTCTCCTAGTACCCGTACAGGAAAGTCCCGCGAAACTCCTGACCCATGGCCAACCTCGCCTCCCTCGCTTCACGCTCAAAGGTGCGCATGCGCAGGTGGCGGCCACGCGCCCCCATTGTTAGTGGACCATATGCCGGTCGAATTAGGCTTTTGGCAATATCGTTGCTATTCATCGGAGCAATATGTGAAATGAGAGAGAGAGAGAGAGAGAGAAACATTTATTTACACACATTCGATACACGTAGAATTATAATAGGAAGAAATACAATATACTTAGAAATAGTACCGATATGGTGTAAAATGGGCCCTACTCAGCATAATGTTGCGGCAAGCCGCAACGCTGTTTTTCAGTAGGACCCAGATAAAATTAAAAACTAAACATATAAAATACACATACACTGTGGCGACACGAACGCCGGTGGAAAACACTATACAAACAAGCTGACAAATATGCGGAATGTAACAGCGGTAAACATAGAATGTACGTGGCTTCTCTTCCCGATGGTAAAAGCCCATCGAGGGAATGGGCATAGGAGTAATGTTATAGGCGATGCGTGCACCCCGTCACTATTTTGATTCCCCTTTCCGCCTATACGCCGACAATCATGCTAAGTGTGGCCTTTAGGTCTTGTTGCCTTAGACTCTGTCTAAAGGTGTAAGGGATAAAGACGTGATTTATGTATGTATGTATGTAAATACTTATATAATGGAACAGGCGTGCTATAACGCCATGGTGGTCCCCTTGTGATCCAATTTGAGGCCATTATGTGGCATTAGTCACGTCATTACGGCAGGCTCGGTCCACTGGACGCAAAACGGTATCGACCGAGATCATTGAGCTATTTACATACCAATGTGACCGCCCGGGATACTCCCTGACAACATTAAAAAAAGGCAATCTCTACTGGTCTAGGAGCAAAGGAAAAACAGAATGTACCGGTTGCTTCTTGTCAGGTGATGCGGCTAGCATCCCATCACTATGAGATCCCTTTTAGGGATAAGTTCGCCTTTGTGCATGTGTGTTGTCCTGTATTCATCTTTTTCTTGTGTTTTATGTACAATAAAGAGATACATACATACATAAGTATTAATACTACTTTACACCATACCGGTGCTATTCCTTAGTATATTGTATTTCTTCCTATTATAATTGTACGTGTATCGAATGTGTGTAAATAAATGTTTCTCTCTCTCTCTCTCTCTCTCTCTCTCTCTCTCTCTCTCTCTATTTGCGCATAATAATGACTGCTTGCCTTTTTGTTGTAACTTTTCCTTTCTGTGGCAGGTTAGCTGGAAGAGATCCCTTCTTAGGGATAAGTTCGCCTTTGTACTATTTTCTCTGTATTACTGTATTTTTATATTTTTTATGTGCAATAAAGAGTTTACATACATACATACATACATACATACATACATACTATTGCTTTGCGACTTTGTTACTGTGTTATTTATCTTGCCTAATTCGGCGGCTTCTGTAGCGGCGCCTCCTCCACTCAACTTATTCATACTCAACCTTTCTGTAGTTAAATTCCAAGAAACCTCAGGTAGACTAAACAGCAGGAAGGTTGCAATTTTTTATGTTGGCTACATTGTTCGTGGTTTCTTTGAAAAGGTATTTGCGCTGACGATGTTTGTCTATGATTATACAAACACAAATCACGTCTATATCCCTTGCGGGATAGACAGACCCTAAGGTAAAGGCCTAAAGGTCACGTTTAGCATGACTGTAGGCGTATCGGTAGAAAGGGGAATCAAAATAGACAAGAATTTATTACTTACATTTACTGACATAACATATACAATTATACACATACATACATACACATACATGCATACACAAATCGGGGTAAACGAGCCTAAGGTAACAGGTACCTACAGGCCACATTTAGCAAGATTGTGGGCGTATAGGTGGAAAATGGAATCAAACACAATATGGAATCATATACAATTATGATTTGTAATTTTTATCTACGCACATAATTATCATCAACATCAGTTCTTAAGTCTCATTCTGGACGAAGTCGCGTGCAAAAGCTAGTCGTAACATAGGAATAAAAAAGGTAACAACCCTCCTTTTACTTTGAACCTCAAACAGGGCTCCATTTATCTAATTTATCACTATATAATGGCTGTTTCACACGTTATAAAGCTTCCTTATCGCTTAATAACGTCGTTTATCAAGTGAGGGTCTGTTTTGGTCTCGACGGACTATGGTATGTACCTAGCAGTGGCGTGGAACTCGATTCCCACCGGCTTGCCTATTTTAAGGCAGTTGGGCGCTTTTATTGCACAGAATTAGAGGAAAAGGCTAGTTAAATGCCCTTCGGCTTGCCTTCTTATATACTTGACGCCACGCCACTGGTACCTAGCTACTTTTTTTTTATTTATAAAGAGGAAAAAGAGAGGAGAGGAGGGTGGTAAAAGCCCATTGAGGGAATGGGTGAAGATCACATGAATCATGTTATCGGCGATGAGGCTAGCAACCCATCACTATTTTGATTCCATTTTCCACCTATACGCCCTCAATCTAGCTGAGTGTGGCCTGTGGGTGCCTGTTACCTTAGGCTCTGTCTACCCCGTGGGGGATAAAGACGTGTGTGTTTGATTTGTGTTTAAAGAGGGTACGGTCAAACAAACTGAATCACTTGTACCTATATGGAACCATTTCTCAAACAAAATATTGTTTGATGAAATGGTTCCCTATTGCAATAGCAATAGGGAATAAACATTGTAAAAAATTAAAAGTGTCGTAAAAAAGATGACAAAAAGTGACATTAAAAGTAATATCGGTCAAGAAATGAGGAATATATAAGAGTTTTATACTAATAATTAGTCAGCGATTACTTTCGCCAATGTTACTCTTTTACGCCAAAACGGCTGGACAGATCTAGATGAAGTTTGGAACATAGATAGATTATAGTCTGGAATAACACATAGGATACTTTTTATCCCGGAAAATTGCATAGTTCCCGCGGGATAGCGAAAAAATTTTTTGCAGACGTATTTGCGGGCAACATCTAGTCGTTAATAATGTCATATAATTTTAAACATTATGTCACCAGTCATCAAAATAATTAAGTCGAGAATATACCTATAATGCGTATCCTGCACGGAAGGTCATCTGGACATTAAATCGCAAATTAATACATATATTATTAATATTTTAACTGGTTACCTTCCACTCGGCGGAATAAAGTCTAATCTTGACCGACACGTCTTTTTATTACTAACTAGCTTCTGCCCGCGACTTTGTGTAGAATTATACATACAAACGTTCCTCTTGAATCACTCTATCTATTAAAAAAAATTGCATCAAATCCGTTGCGTAGTTTTAAAGATCTAAGCATACATAGGGACAGACCGGCGAGTAAGTTCGCGTACTTACGGCTCGACGACTTTACTCGCCTGTATTTCACCCTAAAAGTACGCGTACATAAACTAACACACGGGCGAGTAAAGTCGTCGAGCCGTAAGCACGCGAACTTACTCGCCGGTCTGTCTGGGTCAGTCATTTTCCTAATTTGCAACATCAGTTTGTCTATTCGCACATTAGTAAGTAAGTAAGTAAGTAAGTAAGTAAGTAAGTAAGTAAGTAAGTAAGTAAGTAAGTAAGTAAGTAAATGCTTAATTGTACGGTCAAGTTATAAACGAGATCGTTATTTTCGATTTTGGTCGACTATATAGGTTGGTCGGTTGGAATTCTGTAATTTTCCCAATTAATAAGTAGAGTCCGTGAATTTCTTAGAATGGCCAGGTTAGTCCTGTCTCACTCACTCTTATGGGTTTGATACTTGAATCGGCCGAGTGTGTGAGACAGCAAGACATACCCGAATAACATTCTAAGAGCTCACGGAAAATAACCCTGTTTTTAAACTTTATTTCTATTTTTTTAAAGATTTTGACGTTAAAGATACAAACAGACAAGAGTCGCTTATTACATTTATTAAAGTACTAGCTGACCCGGCGAACTTTGTTCCGCCTTAAATTTGAAAAATTCCAGTGGTTTGGGCTGTGCTATCCCGCGGGAACTATGCAATTTTCCGGGATAAAAACTATCCTATATCTTTTCCCGGGACTCAAACTATCTGTATACCAAATTTCAACTAAATCGGCCCAGCGGTTTAAGCGTGAAAAGGTAACAGACAGACAGACAGAGTTACTTTCGCATTTATATTCGGATAAAATTATTATTAGAATGGATAAATGACGAAATTGCACAAGTTTGTTAAACAACTTGTATTTATGTTAATTTATACCCACAGTTTATGTTTAGTAACAGATTGTCACATTAATTAGCATCGAAGTCAAAGTTCAAACTAACTACAAACAAACATTTCTTTTATCATACACGGGTTATTTGTGTGTCTTAGGCCTCTGGGCTGGCAACGTATCTGCGATCCTCTGGCGTTGCGGGTGTCCATGGGTGATGACTCAGTTCGTTTGCCTGACCATAACGTCTTAATTGCGATTCAATTCCGATTAAATTTTACGCTTTTTTGACGCTTCAGCGATCCAACTTTGGTTCGAATTTGAATCGCATTAAGACGGCCCGTTATCTGGCACATTCGTTAGAACTTCCTCACAGTAACGTCTTAAATTCCTTTGCCAGAGTAATGATGCAACGTTAGTATAGCGTATACTGAGAAAAAGTTCCACATGAGTCAATTCATTTGACAGTATTTACAGTTTTTTACTTTGTTGTATTCTATGTGCAAGTAAGCCCTGCTTAAGACAAAAGGCGTAATAGAATTCACCAGCAAAAGGTCATTTGGGGTGTAAAATAATGAAAAATAAATATTAATGATTATTTATTTTATTTCCAGGTAAACAAAGCAACAATAATATAACGGACAACCTCAGTAAGTAAACTAACCTTCATCGAGTCACATTAAAGTAACATTTACACAAAGCACTTGTCATAATTTAAATTATTTAAAACAACGTTCCTTTTCCTTCTACAAAAAAAAAACAAACGCCTAGTCATGACACTTTCAACCTCTTCATTTCTTAACTGACCATAGCCAAGGAATCGAAAGTGTCAAGTCAAATACGCGCCAAAACAGCTGTCAGTGGCACAGATTAAACAAAAGATTATCGCTTTATCTGTGGCATCACTTTCGTGAGTGCTAGGAACAGGTTTCCGAACGCATGTGAGGTGTTTTCTAAAAATCTACATAAATATGTGTAGGTGTAGGTGACATGGATTTTACTTTAGAATAGTAATTAATAGTTATAAAATAATTGATGTGATGCCACGGTTAAGATACGATAAGTTTTTTGTTTTTAAAATATAACAGTTTTTTTTTTTGCTTTCTAGGCGTTTTGTTGCCTGTTATAAAAAAAACCGTTCTGCGCGTTACATAAAAACTCGAAATATTGGTTGTTGATAACTTTTTTCGCTTATTTCTCGTTGACACTTTAATTTATACTTTTATTTCGAACTTCCATCCAAAGATTACACGGGCGTAGCCAATATTTGAACTTGCAGAATTTAGTGAAAGCGTTTAACCCAATAGCCTCAATAGATTCCTTTTTTAAAAGGGACTAGTAACATAAACAAGGTGATGTTTTAAACTTTTATATATTATGTATAGCAAGTTAATACTTATTTATTATTATAAAGGCTTTTCTGAATTTATAGTGAAGGATATCATCTAATCGAAAGGCGTCCGTCTGCTTCGACTGCCGAGATTGAATTGCCTCGCTGCTTTTCGGTTTTATAAGAACTTAGCTCTCGAATGGCCTTTTCAATCTGAGCACTCGGCAGAGGGCGACTCTGTTCTAGTACAGACAACAACATGACTATTGAGAAATGAATCACATATTTAATAATTGGACATATCATATTGTATTAAATTGTATACAATTTTAACAAAAATTCTACAAAGAAACAAAATTAACTTAACAAAATAATATCATAATATATTTACTACCTAAATTGCTTACATTAGGGTGTAATTTTTTTTCTCTTTCAAAATCGGGGGACTTCGTGATTTCCCAAAAAAAAAATTAGATAGTCAGTAGTAGTGTGTAAGCGTAGTAAAGTGGTCGTTGGTTTGAATCCCGGGCTCGCACCTCTGAGTTTTCGAAATGTATGTGAGAAATTACATTTGGAATTTACCCAGAGCTTTTCAGTGGAGGATAACATCGTGTGGAAACCAGCACACGTCTGCGAAGCAATTCAATGGTGGTTCAAGTTCCAATCCGCAAGGGCCCGCTTGGGAACTGTATTTACAAGAATAGAAGACAACCGTGTAACCGACTCTTTGATTTGGGCAAGATTTAACAAAAACTACTTTCATTACACATAAACGGATAACTCACGTAAAAAAGGCGAGTGATGAAAACGAGGGTAGTTGTGCGCCGCTGTCAGTTGCGTCGAACAGCCGCGCGAGCAGAGCGCTGGCGCACAGTGTTCGTTTCGCTGCCGCCGGGGCGAGCTCTCTAGGAAGGACTACGAAATAGTCCGAAACACTTTTTATACGTGGGTTATCCGTTTATGTGTAATGATGATTAAGTCTCACGGTAGTTTCATGTTGAAGAACTAGTTTTTCGGCTTCCCCAAAGTTGTTGTAAACGGGTCTCGATTTCACTCTAGGTGCTCTTAAAATTTACACACGTGTAGGTGGAGTTCCACGACAGACATTTTGTATACCAAATATAATCCGTTGACCTCGACATTATCCGACACAACTTTGTACAGCAAAAACACGATGCCACGTGTACTGATAAGAAATGAACAACAATATTTTTAAAGTCAAAGTTTTCATAAACATCATGAATAATGCATACTCATAACATCCGAGGGATTGTGGATGCGTTTATCATTATAATTTATTTATTTATGAATTTCTATTACATCAGCTTTTGTAGTAGTTTTAAGTAATGAAAATGCAATAATATAATCTGGATACAAAGAAAAAACATAGAATACACCATTTGCTGCTCTTCCCGTGCAGTTGGTAAAAGCCCATCGAGGGAATGGGCGAATATTAAAAATCATGTTAAAGGCGATGCGGCTGCAACCCATCACTATTTTGATTCACCTTTGCCCACGATCAAGTGGCCTTTAAGTCTTGTTACCATAGGCTCTGTCCCGTAAGGGATATATACGTGATTAGTGTATGCGTGTGTGTGAAAAAAAAACAAACCCACAATAACAAACACATAAGATTTTGGGATTTTTAAAAGTTACGCTTCTCTAAAGCCATGCAACACCACACACACAAATGGCAACAATTCAAACTAGAAAACGCTCTAAGTTGGGACGGACAAATAACTTTACAAAACGAATAAATTGTGATGTGTTTCCACCGCCTACGAATTAATACGCGTGAGTATAAAAATAAAATTATAAATTGGAAGGCGGGAATCTTTAAAAAAAAGTAATGACAATGACTTTATACCACAGAACGATCTGACCTCTTTCTGTGATTGACTCGATCAACCTTTTTCAAAAGTTAATGAATAGAAAGGTGAAACTTTTCTATCGTTAGACGGGCGTGAACTTAAAAAATAACCATAGAGTACAAAGGAGTTGGTACAATGCGTTTTGGTGCACTAAGCTATGCTCTGTGGCACCGTGAATAGGGTTGCCATGCTTTATTTGCATTCTGCGGGAACTATTGGTTGGTGCTATGGATTGTATTTGGTTAGCTGGAAGAAGTTAAATATATATACAATACAATACAATACAAATACTCTTTATTGAACACCACAAATCAGTACAAAACAATACAGAAACAAAGAACAAAGTAGACAATATATGTATAAGTTATTAAGTTATAATATAATAAGTTATTAATCGCATTATTAGGTTAAGTATGTTGCAGTGCCCTGCTACAGGGTTTCATGTTGGGAAATTCATTAGCTAGTAAGATCCAATGTACACATGAAAGCGACGAATAAATGACTTATGACTTATAAGATATCCCTTTTTGGAGATACGTTCGCCTTTGTACTTACTTCTTTCCGTTCGCTTTTGAGTTATTTATTTATTTTCTGATTTTATGCGCAACAAAGAGTTTGCGAGAGAAAAAGTCCATGTTTATCAGGAATAGTTTAGGAAGATTTTTGATTCATTCATAAGAAATAAATACATACATAAATCACATCTTTCCTTACGGGGTGAGCATAATTGTGAGCGTATAGGTAAAATGACACGGGGAGTCATAATAACCGGATAATTTGATACTCGTAATTTTGGGACTATTTTGATTGTTTTAAAATTGCCATAAACTCGATATTGTCCATATGTGGTGAATGTTAGGCATGTAGACGCAAAGGCGATTGATGCAGACTTCAATTGGAAGCCGTATGCAAATAAAAATTCATGATTTCATCAAGTAACTTTCTCTTCAAGTCACCCCGTAAATCAAAGTCACCCCGGCTTACGTGATGGGTTGCTAGCATCGACTAAACATTCCTTCGATGGCCTTTTTACCATCACCTCGGGAAGAGGAGCTGGTTCATTCTATGTTTTTTCTTTGCTCCCAGACCAGCATGAAACTGTTTTTTTTTCAACATGAAACTACCGTGAGACTTAATCATAATTACACATAAACGTCGAGTAAAAAGACGAGTAATGCTCGACATGTTTCGGACTATTTCGTAGTCGTTCTCTCGGAGCCCTCGCCCCGGCGGCAGCGAAACGAACACTGCGCGCCAGCGCTCTGTTCGCGCGGCTGCTCGACGCAACTGACAGCGGCGCACAACTACCCTCGTCCGAGAGGAAGGACTACGAAATAGGCCGAAACATGTCGAACATCACTCGACTTTTTATACGTGAGTTATCCGTTTATGTGTAACTAGCTGTTGCTCGCAACTTCGTCTGCATAGAATTCGTTTATCGCTATCCCGCAGGAATTACGCAATTTTCCGGGATAAAAAGTAGCCTATGTGTTATTCCAGACTATAATCTATCTATCTTCCAAATTTCATGCAGATCTGTCCAGCCGTTCTGGCGTAAAAGAGTAACAAACATCCAAACATCCATCATACACATTTATAATATTAGAAGGATTATGTTTTTTTTTGTTGAAGAAGCGACAACCCTAGCGCTAGATAACCCGGGTACAGACGCGTGGGCCGACCGGTTTACACTTAAGCTCTGTACACACGACGTAAGGATATAAAGTGATTCGAGGAACTATAAATTCTGAATTGCGACTTTCATGTCTAGTTTATGAGTGGTACAAGAAAATCCGAGCTGAGAATTTAATTGAAAATGTTAAGTACTGGTATTTTATGTTACCGTGCAGCTGAAACATTAAAATTATAATAGTAGCGCTTTCTAGCGTATCCGTCTGAGCAGAATTCGCTAATCGATGGCAGGAACTGCGATTTCCCGGGGTAAAAACTATCCTATGTAAAGTGAAGGCACTGGGATTGACAGTGACCTTGTACCAAATTTCTTTAAAATCGGTTCAGTGAAAGCGTGAAAGGGTAACAGACAGACGGTCAGGCAGACAGAGTGGCTTTCGCATTTATAATGTTAAATAGGAATTTATAAGTTGATAATAAAAGTGTCATTAATACAATACAATACAATACCGTCATCCCTCTTTCCCATACGGGTAGGCAGCAGTGGCGTGGCTTCAAGTATATCAGAAGGCAAGCCGAAGGGCATTTCACTAACATTTTCCTCTAATTCTGCGCAATAAAAGTGCCCAACTGCCTTAAAATAGGCAACCCCGTGGGAATCGAGTTCTATGGACGCCACGCCACTTGTTCCTCTTGCTACGATCCTGACTTTCTTTCGCTTCATCCACATTCATCAATAGACATAGACATAACTTTATTCGACATCAAAGTAATACAAAAACATATTAAATTGATGATGCCGAAAAATCTCTCTTCGGTTTCGGATCTATAAAAATAAATATGATCGAAGCTATATCTATTGAGTGTGCATTGATCCTTACAAGCGCACGAGTTTCCTGATTTTATTCTCCCGATAAAAGGCATTTCGTTTTATTATGTCAGCGCCATTGACAGGGCTTGTGTACAGACAGCATCAGAAGATACATCTACACATCCTCTTATAAAACTCTTTGTTACAAAACACTTATAAACTTAATGTGTAATTACTTAAATATAAAAATATATATGTATTAAAAGATTAATTAATTTAACTAAAACTTAAATAAATCTAAAAACGTACCCCACATTCAGCCAAAGACGCTGGCAGCTCCCCGCTGTACAAATACAAATACAAATACAAATATGTTTATTTTGCTTGAAATGAGGTACAGAAGGTTGTGAAAACATTTATTAAAAGGATCACTCATTTTACCAGCAACTGGCATGCAAAAAAAATATGCGAGTGAAAATTACAGATTCAAGTAGATGCTGTATAATCTATAAATGTCAGGCCAATAACAAATATAAAGATTACCTAAATACCAAAATAAGAATTATTCTAATGTCACAATAAATTAATAATAAAAAGAAAAAAAACAATAATTCAACTACCAAACAATTATTAAATTGTGTATTGCAATACATTCGCTGTGCGAGGAAGCTGCCAGCTCTTTGGTCTCCGTTGCAGTCGATCAGCCTCTTAGACATTTCCTTGATTAACATACGCGCGCTGGACCCGACGGAGCGGTGTATAAATTCGATATCGAATTATCGAAATGATATCATATTGCACTAAACATAATTTCTAGTGAAATTAAAGCCGAACAAGAAATAAATTCGCCTGAAATATTTGGCGATAATATAGGTACCTACTTTGTGAACGGAATGAAAGATAGATTTTAGAGTCAAAATTTTCACGGTGGCTTAATCTAAAATAAGTAAGTAATAATAACTTAATAATCAGGAATCACTAATCAATTGTCGTAAAACAGAATTATTCCAAATCACTAACCATATTCAAATTATGCTCTCACTAACCCATTACAAGTCGTACATGGAGATTACTGGGTAATTTTAAAATAATGATGAACTGCCTTTAAATAATAGGTAAAAGAGTGAAAGGGGTAATCTGGATTCGCCTTGGGTTATATCTGACTTAATGTCGTCGGCGATTTCTTCTATATGCAAATTGCTTTAACAATATAATTAACTAATATCAAAATTTTTCGGAAATTAAATTCGGCGAAATTCTTATCGACCATTTTAAATAGGCGATGTCGCTGGCAACCCATCACAGTTTTGGTTCCCCTTTCCTATACGTCCACAATCACGCTAAACGTGGTCTTTAGGTCTTGTTACCTTAGGCTCTGTCTACCCCGTAAGGGGTAAAGACGTGATTTGTGTTTGTATGTATGTAGGTACAATAGCTGAAATCCATTTTTCTTTTAAAGTAAATTTTACACAATGACAGGAAACAATATAAATTCCTCTTTTTAATGACAGTAAGTATCAATTCAGTTTTTTTAATGAACTTGTTTGCGTCTTAAAAATTACGCATTCTTACTTTCAAGCGAAGACAAGGTGTTCCGTATGTTTTTTTCGTAGTTTTGTTTTAATAAATTTTTTAAACGACACTGAAAATTAGAACACAGAAAAATCTAAAAAGTAAAGCTATGGCCGGGTATCGAACCCGGATCCTCGTCATTCTGTGACGCGTGCTATACCCCTACACCACCCGTAGCAGGTGGGCAAGCCTTCGAATTTTTCTATCTGTTACTAGCTGTCACGTGAACTTGTTACTATGCGAGTTTTTGTCGCCAAGCGTCATCTGTTTGAATGATGTGTTGCTTCTCTTCCCGTGGACACGGTAAAAGTCCATTGAGGGTATGAGCGAAAAACATCACTACTCTGATTTCCTTTTCCACCTATACGCCCACAATCATGCTAAACGTGGCTTTTAGGTCTTGTTACTTGTTACTTAGGCTCTGTCTACCCCGTAAGGGATAAAGACGTGATCATGTATGTATGTGTATGTATTGGTAACTAAAATACAGTGGCATTATCCCTGATTAATATGCTTATTTTATCTCGGGTGGCGTCCGCGGACCGGAAGACGCGGTGTAGGTAGGCCTCCAACAAGATGGAGCGACGACCTGGTGAGGGGAGCGGGAACGCATTGGATGCGGATGGCGCAGGGCCGACCTGTCTTTCGGCTGACATGATGATGATGATGATGATGATGATGATGATGATGATGATGATGATGATGATGATGATGATGATGATGATCTCGGGAAAGTGGAAAGTTCCTACGGGACGAAGAAAAAAATCCGGATACCAGCTAAAAACCCTACAAGGTAAAACCCTCTTAACCCCTTTTAACAGAACCCTAAAATCTTACCACAACAAAACCACGATTCCAACGAACATGATACGATCTGTCGGCCGCCCTTTGATTCTCTCTCCTTCCCTCCCCCATCGGGTTCCATGTCCCCATCTCCCTCTATCACAGTGTCGGCTAATTTTACGCGCTCTCTTTCCCTCTTTAAGACTGCAAGCAGGATGTGTAGTCAATTTGATACGTGAGATAAAAATGACGTGTCGATGCGTTATTTTTGAAGCACGACACAGGAACTTCTACGCTGGTCTGGGAGCAAAGAAAAAACATAGATTGTACCAGTTGCTTCTCTTCCCGCACCGGTAAAAGCCCATCGAGGGAATGGGCGAAAATAGGAATCATGTTATAGGTAATGCGGCTACCCATCACTATTTTGATTCCATTTTCCACCTATACGCTCACAATCTTGCTAAACGTGGCCTGTAGGTCTTGTTACCTTAGGCTCTGTCTACCCCATAAGGGATATAAAGACGTGATTTGTGTATGTATGTTATTTACACTTATTATTTTTGTCATTGTATTTTTACTTCATTGTTTATAATTTATTATGTTCTTTTTATTATTAACTTCGATCTCAACAGTAGGTAATAGTAAATAAATAAATCTAAATCTGCATCTATCCCTTACGGGGTGGACAGAGCCTCAAGACTTAAAGGTCACGCTTAGAATGATTGTGGGCGTATAGGCGGAAAAGGAAATCAAAATAATGACGGTTTGCAATTACACGATTCTTAAGATTGAGCGTTAGTTTCTGACGGGATCAGCCGAAATTAAAAATTAGGTAAAATTTTGTAATCCCAAACGTTCGATAACAGCTGCAAACGCCCTTAATAAAGGCTATCAAGGGCCCGAAACCGTCGACCCGCCGAGTTCATCTGATAAGACGTTTCACGCTAAATACTCCAATAATGGCCAAACTCTATCAATTTGGGCACAGCCGGCCGGAAGTGCCCGGTGACCCTTCACACACACACACCTCAGACCAAATAAAAAATTAAGACGGATACAGCGCAACAATCGCAAACAAATAAGTTTCTGTCAAAAATTACATTTTTATAACGAACTTCTTTGCTGACTGCGCCTACTTTATATTGGTTACTCGCTGTACCGTGACGTCTTTATGCGATCCAATTCCGATTCAGTTTAGGCTCAGATCCATACTAAAAACCGGCCAAGTGCGAGTCGGACTCGCGCACGAAGGGTTCCGTACAATCCTACTAATATTATAAACGCGAATGTAAGTTTGTTTGTTACGCTTTCACGCGAAAACTACTCAACCGATCATCATGAAATTTTGTACACAATGTCATGTTCTTGGAGGTATTAGAAGTAACATAGGATGCTTTTTATTATAAAATATTCATCTATTCCTTGTGTTTTATGCACAATAAAGTTATACATACACACATACATAGACAGCTACGTCTTAACTTTTATTCGGTCTGACACACGCAATTAATAATGCTAATTACATATAGCGATGCACGTGTCTAGTTTACTCGCTTTCTCTTTCATTCGCACCTTTTTAACCAATTAAGATTCGCTAAATACATTGCGAGTAAGCGTCTAATTATGTGTAGAGTCGGACCCGAGGGGTGGGGGGGGGGGGGGGGGGGGGGTTTGCCCCAATATGTCAAAATTAACACGATAGCGATGGCGATTGCGAGCGAGTTAGGTAATAAGCCTACTGACCGCCTAGAGATCGCCGCCTCTTGTTAACTTGTAATATTCTGTATACCTTTATTCTGTTTTGGTTGTTATATGTGGTGTTCAATAAAGAGTTATAGTATCTCGTTCACTACCGATTATTTCTGATAATTTTAATAATAATATCTTGGGACAATTGACGGATAAACATACTTATACATATAAATACATACATAACATATTAAACATCCAAGACTCGAGAACAAACATTCGTATTTTTCATACAAATATCTGCCCCGAACGGGGATCGAACCCGGGACCTCAATTTATTTCGATTCACTCTAAATATTGACTAATTTCGATTCCCGATACGCGGCGGGGGTAAACAGCAAAAAGTAAAATGAGTTTACAAAAACAGCTCTGAATCTAGGCAAAGTCAATGCCCTAGCTGCATGGGAGGAGATCCCACGCCGTAAACAAACTTATCTAATATAAATATTTTGATAATGGGAGTGCTAAAGATTTTACTAAATTTATTTACAGAGTGATGAACTGCCTATGCTATATTTAGACAGTTTTTCAGACTTTGATATTCGATAACCTTCTAGTGTATGATGACTAGTAGAGACTGTATACATCTCTACTATAGACCAATATTAATGACATTGTAATGTTATAATATTGTAAAATCGACACTCATTTTGGAAATAGTTTATTTTATAGTAACTTCGGCCTATCTCTTCCTCTCCAAAATGCTGCGCCCAACAGGGTTTCATATGTTATATTGTGCATATTGCCATCTTTCTACTGTACCTGTGACATGTGAATTGCATTAAATAAATAAATAAATAAATATAATTTAAGGCTCGGGGCCTTATGCGTCCCTTTTATAAATGTATTTAATTTAAGTAGAATTTAAGTATTGTAGTAGCTTAATGTATTTTATTAAAAAAAATAACTCTGCCAATTTTCTTGCGGCGCATTCTTCTTGGCAATTATGGTCTTTCCGAATGCGCTGGTAGTTTAACAAAAGATTGGCGGTAATTTGCAAAAATAAATTTTGAGTTTTTTTTTTAATTTGATAGCTAGCTTCTGTACCTCTATTTCTCTCTCTATGTAGTGTGTTTATGTTTGTAACTATTATTATTGCTAATTCTGACATTTGTGAATAACATATCAATTATTCCAAGCGACCACCAATGAATCTGACAATTATAGTTACACTTGCACTTGGGTATCGTAAAGCATAAAAAAATAAAAATCCATCATAGCTGTATGGGCTTGAATCCTTTTGCCTTTCCCGTACGGAAAAAAACGTTAATCCATGTAGTTTAATTGAACAAAGTGTAACGAGCTCTTACGGAATTCAGAACATAAATAAGCCAGGCAATAGGTATTTTTATTTACGAGGTAACTAGACTTTAATACCAGAACCAATATCCTAAGTGCTTCGACCTGATTAGGCCTGCGTAATATAAACCTATTTGCATACGCTGAAAAGTAGAGTAAAGCGTGCTTCTGAAAGATAAATGTTTCTAGCTCAGACCTAATAAAAAGTAAATTCTAGTGGGGCCACAAAAACTACTCTATGATGAACAAAAAATACCTCAATAAAGCGGTCGGTCTGTAATAATGCTTCTTTTGTCTTTGACACGCGCCGAAAGCTATCAATTCAGTCTCGTTTCAGATCTTTCAGATCCGATCTAATCTATCATAGTTAGTACTTTATTAATGTAAGATTTCGATAGTGCGTATTACCACTCTGTTGGTTGATTGTTCTAAAAAATGTTTAACAAAACAAGGCTACGAATAATTACTCAATTATTTGTATGACAGCATGACCATAAACAAATAGTTTTCGCTCCGTGCCGACGTTGTTTGGGGGTAATAATCCATTAAACGTGGACATATTACTACGTGGAAATAACTGGGGTGACCATGGGTTGGGAATTAAAAGACATTTCTCAAAAGCTGTCAGAAAGTGCTCGTAATTACTTTTAAGGGCAGCCAGTCGGGTTAGCACTGCGACACAAATACACACACATACACACTTGCACACCCACACACACACACAAGCACATACACACACGCGCGCGTCTGAATTGACAATGTTTTCGTCCAACATGTAGCAGTAACATTGTGTAATTACTATGGAGTTATGTTTCAAATAATTTCAGGCCCTACTCGCCTTAGCCTCGTGTACAGTCAGCGACTATACAGTATAAAACATCCAAAGTGACCAAAAAGTTTGACACACCATATTATTTCCATGGTGTACCGAACTATTTGGCTGACTTGCATATTTCAAAATATACGACGCCGACTGTACTTTAAAAGAACAAGTCAATAGTAAGAATGACTGCCAAATGTGTGTATGTCGTTAAGCACGAACCCCCTTATTCATAAACGCTCTGTAGGCCTCTGCTAACTTAGCAATCGTTTGTCCTTGTCTGTCACTTTGACATTTACCTTGCACAGATAAGGACAAACGATTGCTAAGTTAGCAGAAGCCTATAAAGCAGGGGTGGCCAACTTGATCAGACCCAAGATCTCCTGTTTACTAACGAAACCCTGTGCGATCTACCAATTACATACTTCATGAAACCTTAAATCAGCAGTTGGTGATTACGTTGCGCAGTCTGGTCTACGTATTTATATTTTTTTGCCTTGCCCCGATCGACTGGACTAACAGACGCAATCGACCGGTCGATCGCGATCGACCTGTTGGCCACCCCTGCTATAAAGCGTTTATGAATAAGGGGGTAAATCTGTTAAAGAATGTCTGTAGTTATTAGGATAACGTTTTTGAATGGATGCTCACTATCAACCCTGTTTAGCAGCGCTACAGTGTTTTCACGTGGTTGACAGTTTTTCCTGTCCTGATAAAAAAGCAAACGCATTGTCAACCTAACTTAAACCCGCGCCATATTTGACCACGCGTGGCCGGCATTAGCGCCGTGGTTAATGTTCTGTACGAATCGTCGCCCGCGCATCCGGGCGCTAGGAACGTTAGAAAGGGTTCGACACACAATTAAAATGGACTCACGATCTGAACCATAGAAAGAAAGAAAGAAAAAACTTGAGAGGTGTCAAGGGACACCCGGATGGAACAAAGTTCCTTTCGATTAATTATTGAAGGAATTGTAATTTTTTTTTTAAAGTTACTAGCTGACCCGGCGAACTTTGTTTCGCCTTAAATTTGAAAAATTCCAGTGATTTGGGCTGTGCTATCCCGCGGGAACTATGCAATTTAAAACTAACCACAAAACTATAAAACTATCCTATGTCCTTTCCCGGGACTCAAACTATCTGTATACCAAATTTCAACTAAATCAGCCCAGCGGTTTAAGCGTGAAAAGGTAACAGACAGACAGACAGACAGACAGACAGACAGACAGACAGACAGACAGAGTTACTTTCGCATTTATAATATTAGTAAGGATAATAATATTTTTTTATGTTTTGTACCATTGTATTTTGTAATTTCTTTCTCTCACGATATTCTCTACATCTTTGTGCACTTGTATTTATCCTTGATGTTATAGTTTGTACCTCAGTAGTCGATGCTTTAGTTGATTCGGTATTGAAATAAAACTTCTGGTCTTAATTTTTTCCGTCTAGCCCCCTTTCGTTGCTAACTGACTCGCTACTTGTCCTGCTCGCACCTGCATCGGCGTGGTAATGCCTTGATAATTGCCGTGGTAATTGACTAATCCATTTTATCCATTTGCTATGAATAACTTCCGGTACAACTGCAAAAAGTGTCGTTACAACTTTTAGTCTTAATTTTTTCCGTCTCGCCCCCTTTCGCAACGCGCGATAAGGAACTTCGTTCCAAAATATTTATTACCACTAACAACCATTAAAAACAACATCAAAACACAAGAACAAAAATAAAAGGATTAATTAGTGGTAAATGGTTCGGCGTCAGCAAATGCTGCCAGTGCCGGCGCACGAGCGACACTTCAGCGCTGTTTTACAGCCGGAACACAGACTGCTCGCTCCAACAGTTGGACCATCAAAAAATAGGCTCACTCACAAAATACATTTTACATATTGCATAGGTTTAACTCTTTGGGTGAAAGACCACTTGGCTTAGTAGGAAAGGCAGGAAAGCAGAAGAGAGGAAGGCCAAGAACATTCATGGACCAGGTGAAAGAGAAAGTAGGAGTCGTGTCAGGGAAATTGCTCCACCGACAAGCGATAGCTTTTAAGTTTAAGAAGAAGAGAAGACCCTGACATACCTCTCTCGCTTCATCCACATTCAATCTCTTCATACATGCTCGTCGGTTTCAGGTACTCCTGGCGTGACCTTTTTCCAAAACGTCTCCTATTTGGTCGCGGAACGTCCGTCTATTCCTTCCCCTCCCAACGTACCCATTCACACTCCCCATATATAGATGTGTTCATCCATCCGCAACTAGATAGTTTTATTTAAATTACTAGCTGTTGCCCGCAACTTCGTCTCCAGCAGGAATTACGCAATTTTCCCGGATAAAAAGTAGCTTATGTGTTATTCCAGACTATAATCTATCTATGTTCCAAATTTCATCCAGATCCGTCCACCCGTTCTGGCGTGAAAGAGTAACAAACATCCAAACATCCATACTCACAAACTTCCACATTTATAATATTAGTAGGATATAATTACGTAAAAAAACTACAGATAACAAATATACAAGAAAAAACAACGAAATTAGAACCAATATAAATCTACAAAATGGCTCCCCCGCGACATAGAACATACGGTGCTGGCAGAATTCCTCGCTGTATCGCAATGGTGATTCGTTATCGAGTAATCGATTAGTTCGACAAGTAAATGGCGTGATTTTTTTTTTTTTTTTATTACGAACTGACCAGTGATTGACCTCTATCTCACTTGGTGGAAGGTGCAGATGAGGCCAAAGGTGTAACTCACTGGTTCAGTAATAGCCTATTCACTCTAGCCTTGAAGAGCCCTAGATTGTATCTGTATTTTGACAAAGCAATATTGGCATCCATTTTGTCGGTGCACAAAACGCATCATTGCCCGGATATTTTGGACGCATATTTTTGGCCGCGCTCCACTTTCTTACGTAATTGGGCTGCATCTTTGATAGGAGCGAACGTAAGCTCCGACGAAAACGGATTACATATTTGTCGGTTTAAATTCAAAATTTACCATTGAAAGGAAAGAAAAAGTTTATCCGTAACATCACAAGCTGATAAAGAAGACACGAAGTTGCCATGGACTTTTAAAACCTCACTTCTGTGGAAATTAGAAAAAAAAACATACAGACGAATTGAGAACCTCCTCCTTTTTTTGAAGTCGTTTAAAAATTAGGCGTTATCTTGTCTGTGTCATAGAGAATACTTTAAATGTTGACAAGATCTAAGGCCGAGTAGAAAACTAGAAATATCTAGTTTTAGGCTAGACGGTCAATAGTCAATTAGTCGAGCTATTACTGACTAACAATGTCTAAAACGCAGAAGTCTACCGACAAAAAGACTTTAAAAACGAAAAAGGCGAACTCGACGCATGTTGAATGAATTTCGACAAAGTATATTTATCTAGATGAAATGGCAGATCAGTCGGTTGTTTTTTGCTTTGCATAGCTTTAATTAAATTTTCTATTCCACAGGGGATAAGAAATATATTCATAAGTAAAACTATACTTGTCGAAATTGCTAGAACAATTGACTAATGGTACCAATTTATCTGTTCCTACAGTAGGAAACCAAAAGTAACCACGATCTATGGCACAAAAGGACGAGTGACCGACAAATCATCGACGAAAATTGCAATCTCTATGCAGTCATTTTCGGTCAGACAGGCATCTTGTTATATGCCGTATTAATGGATAGACATTCTGAGATACGGAAGTTTTTATAAGAATGCTGGATGATTAATATATCTTTTTATAGCTGCTTCTTGGCTCTCGTGTTTTATGGCTCTGTGATGAGATGGTATTATTACCAATCTTAGACGTAACATATGTTTTAGGAGTCTGTTTTTGGAGAGTGTTACACCATCTTTATGTTTAGAATGACTAAGCCGAGTAAGTGGCGGTTTCGTCTCTATATTGTTTAATTGCTAGTGAATTACGAAGCAGAGTTGGTAGTATTTTACCTAAAATCAGACAAACCGTGGTACACCAACATAGTTTAAGATTTTTGCGTTAATAAGTTGAACTGTCTATAAATTATTTTGCAAAAGGGATGGGATAGCCGCATCGCCTGTAACATGATTCTTAAGATTTTCACCTATTCCCGCAATTGGTTTACCATCTGCATGGAAAGAGAAACAGCTGGTATGTTCTATGTTCTTCCTTTGCTCCCAGACCAGGGACCTTTAATTCCGGTTTAGTTTAGGTTTGCTCGCTGTCAGATCCATATTAAAAATGACAGCTAAATCCTGAACGGAATCGGAATTGTATGATAATATATAGATATAGAATAATTACACATAACATTTTTTGCACAATAAAGAGTTTACATACATACATACATTATTGACGAAAACGATGTTATGATGCTAAAGTACAAAATATCTTTTTAGAACGTCTGACAAGATCTCGTCGCGCAATTAGATTTTCATTTGTTCACCTTGTTGTATCTATTGTTTTATGTTTACTCAGAATTGACACTGACTCAGCTCGTAAACAGAGGTGCATGTAACAGCTTGGAATTAGCAAACAATTTCATAGAGCTCGCGTCCCGTGCCAGGCCGTTTGGCAACGATATTAATGACGCCGTATTTCACAAATAAATGGGGTTTACTGAACCTTATATCGACCTATTTATGGATTGCCCCAGTTTTTCTCGGTTTTTGGTAACTCTACGTAGACGATGGTGCACAGGTTGAGGTTTTGGTGAGCTTTTCACAACCAAAGTAAGAATTTACAATTGCCTTTGGTTTTTTGTGGTATTTAATTTTGGCCGGTTGTTTTAGGAATTTGGAATGATGACTACCAAATCAGCTTTCGCAAAATTTTGCAAAATGAGCTAAACTATTGGCTTCACACAGGGGTAGGCAGAGACTACTTTGTTTCACTTGCTACGATCCTGACATACCTCTTTCGCTTCTTCGTCTTCTACTTATTTGTATCAAGTCGTTATAGCAACAACTTCGCCAATGTCAAAATAATAAAAATATAAACCAAAAATCTTGTGACAAAATGTCGGCAACTACGGCAATACGGTCAAAAGACCCACTCCCCCCAGTCGGGCTCTTAGCCAACGGTCATTGAGATCCCTGAGAAACTGCTAGGAAATCATTAGCCATGAAAATATCAACATTAAATTCAAAAAGCATTGCTTAAAATAATACCAAGGTAAAAATGTAGCTGAGAAGTAACGATATGACAAACATTCTAAGAATTAACCAAAGGTTTTTCAAATTAACATATTAATTCGTTTATTAATACCTCAATTAAATCGGAAAATCGTCGAAACCAAACATCGATCGTATGTTATCTATAAATCTATAACAACTATTAACGAAGAAAAACGGCCGGTAATTGCCCAATAGTCGTATAATTGATATAAAAGCCATAATTTTATACATTTTGTACAATTTGACCCCATAAAGAGGTCAAGCCCAGTGGGTCGTGACGCCATGTGCGGGCTGAACAGTAACCAGGGACAAAAAATAAAAAGGACACATGTCTTTCCTGGATACATTTGACTACAGTCGCTAACCGGGATTGGTGAGCCACTTACCCATGATTCTAACCTTTAGGCTTGTAACGAGGCTGTTATAGCTTGTTACAGAGCTTTACCTTTTTGTTGTTTAACTTTTTAAAAAAAGCTTATTTTAAATTAAGTGTATTCAGTTCCTATTTCAAAATTCAAAATTCATTTGTTGTTTTCAATCAATCATCGGCCTTCTCATTCGATCTTCAGTTCTGCCAGCGCACAGTCGCCCATTATTTTACCAGTCTTCAAGAACATTCTTTTAAAGTGTACCTAATTACAACAGTTTGTGTGTCTCGAAATTGTTTATATACCTACTGCAGAAGGCACCATTGTAAGTGTTTACCCATATTATTTGCCATCGTTTGTTAGTTTTTCTTTATGTACCTTTCTCTTAACATGTACCTATGTTTGTTCTAGGTGCCTTCATTTTACAAAATAAATATACTAAACACACTGTCTATCCGAGTGTAATTTCTCTCCGACTATCCTGAACTCCACGCAACGTGACAATTGGCGCCTCAACGTGGTCGAACCTACCACCAACCCCACCACCACCGAGCCTTCACCGAGCCTTCACCGAGTCTTCACCGAGCCTTCACCGAGCCATCACCGAGCCTCAACCCATTCCGATTCCTTTGAAAGCGGCGAGCGAAGAAACTAGCGACATGATTAATATTAATAGTTTTTTTTTATTCTGATGTATTTTATACCACATTTCACCCATCCCATCACCGTCACTCATATGTCAATAAATATCACTACCAAATAATTCATTCATTAATACCTTATATTCCATTGTGTACGTAAGTAGGTACGTAATACTCAGTTCAGCTCTCGTAAGTAATCGCAATCTGATTGCAATCTTCGTATTTTTCTGTGCTGGTTTATTTTAAATTACAAACACAACACTTCCAGTACTCCTACAATATACTAAACACCACAATAACTCACTACATTTCACAGACAACAACACTATCCCAAGATTCCCACTGGAATCAACATAAGCTAGTGACATTCTCGCGTGTTTAAAACTCTTCGGGAGTCACACGAGTCATGTCCTAGTTACAGACTTACGGCAGTGCTACGGGAGAATATCCCGTAGTGTATCCTACACCAACCCTCTTAGGTTGTCGATACATCCATACATAACACATACATATTATCACATACAGTACAGAAAAATATAAACACGACTAAAAATTATAAAATTTATTCGGACAAATCTTTAGGTAAAATCTTCCCCAAAATTCCCCGTTCCCAATAACATCTCTCTTCTCTCTTCTCTCGTAATAATACAATGAATCCCATACATTTAAACAAGCCAGAGCTAATTTATGAACTGAAACTTCGTTCTGTAGGCGTTCAGTCCACAGCAACTGCGGAAGAATTACGACAACAATTAAACCAATTCTTACAAAATAACCAAAGTACCGATTTTCCAAGCCCTTACACAGTTGTCCAAGACTTAAACGACTTGACGAAATGCATGACTGTAGTCTCTTCAAGACTATTGACTTTACCCACTAATAGCTCGTTTAAGGACAAGATACACACATATCTCATACATGTATCTCAGCGAATTAATCGCATGGACATTACAACAGAATTACCCGTAGAAATATTAGACACATTTCAAAATATTTCACGACAATACGCACAATGCCAAACTGACTTTGACAGACTAACGACAAACTCAACTACTTCAAGTACGTACCATTCCACAACCTCATTACAACAATCGACAGATTTAGACCTTCTTTCCCAAAGGTTGTCATTTTTAGCGGAAGCTAGAACCATAGATTTCAAAAAATTCCATTACAAAGGCGATACTTGCCCTAGAGACTTCATAGAAAAAATCGAAGAATTTGCAACTTCTAAAAATGTCGACCAAAGACAACTATACAAAAACATCTATGACATTCTGTCAGGGCCCCCTCTAGAATGGTTCAGAGCGAGGAAAAATACTTTGACGAATTGGGCATTATTCAAAAGTCAATTCTTACAAGATTTCGAAATCCATGACTATGACTATAAACTCAAAAAAGTCATTGATGACCGTAAGCAAAAATCAGGCGAACGGATCATTATTTATTTCTCGGCCATGGACGCCCTATTCTCGAAACTTCAAGAACCATTATCAGAGAAAACAAAAATAGTACATTACTGCAGAGGCCGTGAAGTAAGGGATTGCTGGACGAGTTTGGGGTAGGTGGCCGAGTCGAAGACGAGGCCAGATAGAACGAGTCCTGCAATCCCTGTTCCGGCCAAAGCTTGTATAGTGCTTTTCTCAAACAATGTGAGGAAATATTAAAATTAAAATAACTACTAGACAATCAAGTAAAATTTGCCTCCTCTTTTAAATGAGGCGGAGTACAGTTCATAAGTTCCCCGTCACTTTCATCACTAGAAGTCATTTTTATTTCTGTTAAATTATAATAACAATCACTACGAAATACGCATAAGCAGAAAAAAAGATTTTCGATTTGCCACCTTTTTTATTTTTTAAATGTACTAGTTAATTTGATCCAGCTATTTGAGCACCATGTTTAACCGCACATAAATATAGTACCATAGATTTTTTTTTTATGTCGCAATTATGCTTAGGTACAGATTGTGGTGGTGGTTGGCTGTATGTAATTTTTTCCTTTGCCAATTTAATTTTAGTATAGAAATTTAAAAAATTAGAGCAGCGGACAAAAATGGATTTTCATACTAACTTTTGTGGCCTAAGCCAAGAAGTAATGTAGGGAGCCATAAACGAGAAACTTCATGTCCTCATATCGGGACATTAACGCATACATTTCCGAGCATGTTTGAGAAATAGATATTCTCCGACGTAACATGAATCCGACTTACAGCTCACGCTTATTGCCCACTGACCTCACTTCCATAACCGCATTACTAACCTCCAGTAAATGGTACGAAAGTTGTGATTACACTCAAAATGATGTACCGCGCCATAACTATACCCGTTTTCAATCGCAACCATCCCGCCTTTCAAACCCTAGCCCATCTACTTCAAACAGTCTTCCGTTCGTACCGTCTTATCCATACTCAACGAACGCGAAACAAATTAATTCCGTTACTCCCCAAGAAAAGCAAATCGAAAGATTTACGTGTCCACGGTGTAGAACCAATGACCACAATCTAGACTCTTGTGCAAGCACTAAAGTTGTTTGTTTTCGTTGTGGCATGGCTAATGTCACTTATCCAAAGTGCACTGTTTGTCATAAACAGTCAAAAAACTAATTATCGAGAAAAATAACGTTACAAAAACTACGGAATCAGAATGGATTCTCTGGTTAGAGAAAATTAAAATATTTCTGAAATCATATAAAACTACTACATCACTATTTACAAACCCATCAAATGACGATCGACCATACGTTACTATACAATCGAATGACCTCAAACTACGTGGTTTATTAGATAGCGGTAGCTCTATTTCTATCTTGGGTAATGACTCATATGAATTACTCCTTAAAAAAGGGTTGAAACTGAATCGCAAAATAAAAATTACAGGTTCAGTAGCCAATGGCCAACCAATTGCATCCATCGGTACTATCCAATTACCTATTCAATTTAAAAACAAGGTTGCCATCCTAACTATTCACGTCATACCTACTATTAGACAACCCCTTATCTTAGGTATAGACTTTTGGAAACTATTTAATTTAGGTCCAGATATACTTCAAACTATTACTTCATGTTCAGCTACCGACAACAAAACTTTTCTCATTGACTCTGACAGTAAACAGGTGACCCACTACGATGAATTGACTGACACACAACGTTTAATATCTAACACTATTATCCAACAATTTAGAAACATATCCACCGATACTTTACCTTTAGGCAAGACTCATTTGATAGAGCATCATATCGATACCGGTGACCATTCCCCTCTCAGGCAACATTATTATCGGTTATCCCCGGAAAAGCAAAAAGCCCTTTGTAGAGAAGTTGATGAAATGTTAAAGTTGGATGTTATCGAGTCATGTGAAAGTCCCTGGCTTAATCCAGTTCTAATCACGCCCAAAAAGGACGGAACTTGGCGATTTTGCATCGATAGCCGAAAATTAAATTCTATAACACGGAAAGATGCATATAAATTACCACTTATTTCAGATATCTTAGATAAACTTAAAAATGCAAAATATTTATCTTCAATCGACATAGCTAAAGCTTTCTGGGAAATACCATTACGCCCTTCTGATAGATCCAAAACCGCGTTTTATGTGCCTGGTCGAGGCATGTTCCAATTTAAGGTAATGCCATTTGGTCTTACCAATGCGCCTGCTTCTCAACAACGTCTCATGGATCATCTTTTCCCCACAGATAATTTGGAGTTAAACAATTCTGTTTTCGCATATTTAGATGATATTATTATTATCAGTCAAACTTTCGATGAGCATATTTCATTACTGAACAAAGTCCTATCTAAACTCAATAACGCAGGTATTACAGTGAATTTTCCAAAATGTTCATTCTTTAGGAAGGAACTCAAATATTTAGGCTACATTGTCAATGAGCACGGCCTTCAGACCGACCCTGACAAAGTTCAAGCTATTCTCAACATACCTCCTCCATCTTCTTCTCGTGAAGTCAAAAAATTTCTTGGAACAGCGAGCTGGTACAGACGCTTCATTCCAGATTTCAGCACTCTAGTCGCTCCTCTTACTAAACTAACGTCTACCTCTAAAAAAGCACCCCCTTTCAAATGGTCTTCAGAATCCGATAACGCATTTAAAAAGATTAAAGAAGCCTTAGTTTCAACTCCTGTCCTTACTTGCCCAGACTTTACGAAACCCTTTGCTGTCCATTGTGATGCCTCTAGCTTTGCTGTCGGAGCTATGCTAACACAAGACCATAACGGTGTTGAAAAACCTATTGCTTACATGAGTAAAACTCTTACAGGCCCCCAAAGAAATTACGCCATAACGGAAAGAGAACTCCTTAGTGTTATCTTAGCTTTAGAACACTGGCGCTGTTACCTAGACAATGGTCAAAAATTCACGATCTATACAGATCACTCTGCCTTGCAATGGTTTCTCCACCTAGATAATATTACAGGACGTTTGGCCCGCTGGAGCATTCGCTTATCAGCTTTCAACTTTGACATAAAACATAAACGTGGTAAAGACCACCTAATTCCCGATGCCTTATCACGCTCAATTCCCATAAGCATAATTAATTATGACTGTTCCAAAACAAATGATGATTGGTTCAATTCACTCTATGCTAAATGCAGTAGCAACCCAAGCTCCACCCCAGATTATATTATAAATAATAACAAATTATACAAATATTCACAAACTAACTGTTTATTACAATCAGAATATAACTGGAAAGAGGTTATCCCATTAGAGTATAGAATACCACTAATTACCGAAAATCATTCTCAACCAACTTCAGCACATTTCGGAATTTTCAAAACATACCAAAGGTTGAAAATGAAATATTTCTGGCCAGGTATGTACAGAGATGTTTGCACCTTAGTGTCTAAATGTGAAATTTGTCTTGCATACAAACATCAAAATCAATTAACTATAGGATTAATGGGCAAACCAAAACATTGTTCGCGACCCTTCCAATGTTTATCAATCGATCTTATAGGTCCCTTACCTACTTCCCATAAACACAATAAATACATTTTCGTGGTGACATGCTGTTTTTCAAAATATTGTCTTCTATATCCAATTAAACGAGCGACTTCTTCAGTAATAAAACATATCCTGGAACATTTAGTATTTATGACTTACGGTATACCTGAGACTGTAATTCTTGATAACGGTCCCCAGTTTACAAGCCAAGAAATGACAGACTTATTTAAATTCTACAATATTCCAAAAATTCACTACACTCCACGTTATTGTGCTCAAGTTAATACAGTTGAACGCTACAATAAAACTGTGATCACAGCAATTGCTTCCTTTGTCCAAAATGACCATAGGTCATGGGATCTTCACTTAAACAAAATTCAATTTGCTATTAATGCTTCAGTGAACGAAACCACTAAATTTACTCCTGCATTTCTTGTCTTCGGACGCGAGCTGGTAACTTGTGGTTCCATTTATAACAAAACAGACACGACTGATGAAATAATATTCGCACCTCATGACGAATATGCTGACAATTTAGGCCTTCTCAGTCCATTATTCTCTGAAGTTCAAAAACGTCTTTGGCAAGCTCACCAATCCAACGCCTTAACTTATAATAAACATCGCCAAAATTTGGAATTTAACATAGGTGATTACGTCTGGAAACATAACTATACTTTAAGTTGTTCAGACAAATACCACTCTGCTAAACTTGCTCCAAAATTTACTAAATGTATCGTCACAAAAAAGATCTCTCCACTCATTTACGTCTTATCAGATATGTTCGGTAAGTCACTCGGACGGTGGCATATCAGGGACATGAAACCCTTTCCCAAAATTCTAAAATAGAACATAGTCTTCCCTTACATTTTCATTGGCTTACTTTAATTTGACATTTCCTACTCAACATTTATTCACTTTTCCCAAAATTCTAAAATAGAACTTAGTCTTCTCTTATATTTTCATCGGTTTACTTTGGCTTAACATTAATTACTGTTTTCAACTCGGCTTATTTTAGAATTATCAAATTTCACTACATACTTACGTACATACATACTTACGTACATACATACATAGCTACCTACCTGGTTGTTGTTACAACAGCGTTATTTTTCTCGAATGTTTTTTTTACTGTACATAGCTACAATTCTATCATTATTTCATTACTCATTTCATTAAACTTTTGGATTACTCATCGAATTATGGCTTTAGGTCAATTTATAACTTTTGTTTAGTAATAACTTACTACTTATCTTTCTCAGTGAGCTATCTCGCTTTAGTTATGGTATTATACCATTATTTTTACCTTGAGGTCCTCTTTTGTTCCTCCGGTACTTCTAAATGGAGCGACAGTAACTTGCGTATCCGTTCTTTACTAGAAAGCTTGTAAATAATATACTCTCATCTATCATCCAATATCAGCGGTTGATAACTGATTTTAATAAATAAGCCTTTATCATGCTGAGAACATTTTGAGTTTATCCTTTAATTTAAAAGTAAACTCTTGTATGATCGTTTTGGGTTGTTACCAATGTACAACCAAAACTTTGTTAGAATGATGTATGACTGTGTGAACATTGTATGTAAGTTTTTAATTGTTCTCCTGTATAATTATCATTGTTAATAACACCATCATCTTCTAAATTGCTATACATCTCATCCATTACTTACATTAAGTCATTTAGCTTAATTTTTCTTTTTCTTGTTTTTTATATAAAATGATAGTGTGTTTTTTTAGAAAAAATCCTTTCTTTGGCTCTCAGGATTTTTTCTACCAGGGCAGACCGGGTATTGTAACGAGGCTGTTATAGCTTGTTACAGAGCTTTACCTTTTTGTTGTTTAACTTTTTAAAAAAAGCTTATTTTAAATTAAGTGTATTCAGTTCCTATTTCAAAATTCAAAATTCATTTGTTGTTTTCAATCAATCATCGGCCTTCTCATTCGATCTTCAGTTCTGCCAGCGCACAGTCGCCCATTATTTTACCAGTCTTCAAGAACATTCTTTTAAAGTGTACCTAATTACAACAGTTTGTGTGTCTCGAAATTGTTTATATACCTACTGCAGAAGGCACCATTGTAAGTGTTTACCCATATTATTTGCCATCGTTTGTTAGTTTTTCTTTATGTACCTTTCTCTTAACATGTACCTATGTTTGTTCTAGGTGCCTTCATTTTACAAAATAAATATACTAAACACACTGTCTATCCGAGTGTAATTTCTCTCCGACTATCCTGAACTCCACGCAACGTGACAGGCTTATTATCTAACCCGCTCGCAATCGCCATCGTGTTCATCGTAAAAGTTTATGGATTACTAGCGAACCGCCCCGGCTTCGCACGGTATATTATGCATGTATTATACATACAAACCTTCCTCTTGAATCACTCTATCTATTAAAAAATTAAAATCCGTTGTGTAGTTTTGAAGATATAAGCATACATTGGGACACGGGGACAGAGAAAGCGACTTTATTTTATACTATGTAGTGATGAAGCAAATATTGGCGTGTCTAAGAAAACGTTATAACAGTCTTGATGGATATAGACTGCGTTATCGGCCAAAAAAACTTTGTTAACTTTTGAATCGGTACTAAATTAATTGTTAATTAAAATTTTATGGCACAGTTACGATAATTAACGAGGTAATAACGGCCTATTACAATATTAACGATATCAATTAAGTTTGCTTGTATAGTATAATAGTTTTGTTTACTAAAGTGTTCTTCATTCAAAATACGTTATTAAAATATCAATATTCTTTTATCATATTAAGTATACTTATCTCTATACTGGTAGTTTAAAAAAAGACACGTAAAAGAGCTCTCGGCGGCCATTTTGCAAAAATAAATTTTGAATTTTGAATGTTGACTTAATGACAGCTATACGAAAACATGTTTTTAAAAATAAATGTTATTGTTTGTCGCTTAATCTTGAAGGTATCAAGCAGATAAAGGCGGCCGTGACTTAAAAATTATTTCCTAAGGCATTTTGATTTTATCTTTAATCTCATTTCCGCACTTGGATTTCGTGTTATTTCTAACTTTTGTAACAATAATTTGAGAGCGAAAGGGACGGCACGACACGAACTTCGAAAATCAAAATTCGGAGTAGTAGCACCCCGGTTTATCAAAGATGACACCAAAAACCGTATTTTCCAGTAGGCATTTCTGGCCCGAGAGGATAACATTAATTACCTAATTTCTAAATGTCTGTGAAAATTAGAACACATAGAAAAATCCGAAAAGTAAAGCTATGGCCGGGAATCGAACCCGGATCCTCGTCATTCCGTGACGCGTGCTATACCCCTACACCACCCATAGCAGGTGGGTAGTCTCCGAATTTTTCTACCTGTTACCAACCGTCACGTGACCTTTGTTACTATGCGAATTTTTTGTCGCTAAGCGTCATCTGTTTGAATGATGTGTCTGTACGACACAATTACAAACTCCCGCGGAACATCTAACTGCTCACCAGGGACGAGAGAAGGCGCTGTTTTTCAAATGATAGGTACTATCAAATGAATCAAGAAATTTTTATTTCTTCATTTTTATGTTTACTTTTACGGTTTTACCGTTAGAAATTTAATTTCTAAATGTCTGTGAAAATTAGAACACACATAGAAAAATCCGAAAAGTAAAGCTAACCAATTACCTACTTAATCGAACAAAGGCTTTGTGATTAAAAACTATATTTTTTGTTGCAGGTAAATAATGTCCCGAAGATCGCCTTGCACGTGGTCACCCTATGTTTATTTAACGACGTTCGTCACACTTCAGTTTCGAGGTGTGGTCACCCCAAATTTTGAAGCCTAAACCCCCCTTCCCCCCCTCATTCATAAACGCTCTGTAGACTTCTGCTGACTTAGCAATCGTTTGTCCTTATCTATCACTTTGACATTTACCTTTTACAGACAAGGACAAACGATTGCTAAGTTACCTAGCAGAAGTGTTTGTGAATAAGGGGGTAAATAAATGGCATTTTTTCAATGGTGAATCCTCGGGGTAAGTCTCATTTCAATTTATATGTATACAAGTTCTTCCCGCGACTTCGTCTGCGTAGAATTATACATATAACCTTACTCTTGAATCTCTCTATGTATTAAAAAAAACCGCATCAAAATCCGTTGCGTAGTTTTAAAGATCTAAGCATAGGTACATAGGGACAGACAGCGGAATGCGACTTTTTTATACTATGTAGTGATATTATGTACTTACAAATATAGCCCAGTGCCATATATACATTGCCAGGCCATATATACATAAATAACGTCTTCATCCCTTAAGGGGTAAATAGAACCTAATGTTGCATGATTGTAGGCGTATAGAAAAAAAAAGAAGACATTTATTCCTTTCTGCAAGACACACAAATAAAGGAGAATAATAAACAATTTTATAGAAAAAAATTCAAGAAAAAAAAACACAGACATGAAATATAGATCATCAGCGTTGTGTCTTCGCAAAAGTGAAACGGTCGCTGGCTCAGTATTACGCTGAGGTGTTAGACTGCAGCACTGATTTTCAGCCAGAACCGTCTGTGATTCACGAAACGTTACACAGATAAAATATACTACATAATCCATAAACTTTAACGTAAACAAAGTAATAAATAGATAGACCCGACTTATGTGTAATTAAAAAATACAATAACAAAAATAAAAAGGAGGGAAAACTAAATTGTTCAAAAACAACTGGCTGGCATATCAAGATAGAGAGAGAGAGGAGAATCAGAATAAAGATAGCCGCATCGCCTATAACGTGACATGGTTCCTGAGAATCCAGTATTTTCGTACAATAGTTTCCAATTTATAGCGAACATACAGACGCCGGAGGACTTTGTATTAATATGTAGTGATAAGTACCTACTAAGGTTATGGTTTTATCAATGAGGTAACCCACTGGTATTGCTTGCGTGTTTCGTAATTCGAATGGAGATAGCGCTATTTGTATGTTTATGTTTGTAAATGTATATCTTTATTCGTATTGAACGTGCGATACGAGGTAACAACTTCATTGCAGCTTGCTTTTATGACTAATTAAACTGTGTAACTTGCATGTTGAAAGTTAGGAATTATACGCAAACTACCTGATCTTCCATGCTGGTCTGGGAGTTAAAAAAAAACATACCTCCTTAGGCTTCTGCTAACGTAGCAATTGTTTGCCCTTATCTGTCACTTTGACATTTACCTTTCATAGATAAGGACAGACGATTGCTAAGTTAGCAGAAGCCTATAGAGCGTTTATGAATAAGGGGGATAGAGTTTACCAGTTACTTCTCTTCCCGCGCAGGTGGTAAAAGCCGCAGTGCGAATGGGAACTCTTAAAATCATGTTATAGGCGATGTGGCTAGCAACCCATCACTATTTCGGTTTCCCTTTCCACCTATACGCCCTTAATCACGCTAAACGTCGCCTTAAGGTTTTGTTATCTTAGGCTCTGTCTACCCCATAAGGGATAAAGACGTGACATATGCATTTATGTATGTATTTACCTGATCACCAATAATACGCGGCGCTTAGTATGGAGCTCTCTATGAAGTAGCTTCCACGCTGGCCTGGGAGGAAAGAAAAAACATAGAATTTACCAGTTGCTCTTCTAACCGCGCAAATGGTAAAGTCCCATCGAGAGAATAGGCGAATATCATGTTATAAGCGATGCGGCTAGCAAGCCACCACTATTTTGATTCCCCTATCCCCAGGGACCCGCTGGTTCGACGGCGACCGGTACTCGTATACTGACTCCAAGGTGGAATATTTGGAGTGCTTTAACCTTTTTGAATACTGTATTTATTACTTTGACATTGGCGAAATCATCGCATCGATCGATGGGGCCATATTAAAAAAGAAAAACTGTACGTTGTACGTTGGGTTTATAGTTGGTGAGACCAGCACGCTCGTATTTTCATCTAACGTTGCACGGGATTCTGTAATCTTTGGTTTCACGACCGAAATGCGTCATTCGACCATTGCTCCATCGTGTATAAGAACAAAGTCGCGATCAGACATGTGGCGCGGTAACATTACACGGAGTTGCGCAAACGCACGCTTTTGGACGCGTTTCCATATAAAAAAAATAGTAAGTAAGTTTATTGCACGTAACCAAGTAAAAAAAAATGTAGAGAATAGTACAGTCAACAACAAAAGTAACTGAAGGAAATATCCCAAAATAATGTATGTATGTGTGTGTGTGTGTGTGTGTGTGTGTGTGTATAAAAAAAGGATAACTGGTAGAGATCCCTTATCCCTTAATGTGTTTTTTTTTTGTAAATTGTCTCTGTTTCTTTAAATTAGTAAAGCGTTTACTTCCATTCTGGTCTTCCATGGCGGTCTGGGAGCAACACAGACCACCTAGCATTAGACATGTAATACAAGGCGGCATTTTCTGGATCCTATGAGCGTAATTTGCGCCTATAACTTCGAACACAAACGCGCGCTCATTCAGACCATTCAGTAGCGACCAGGAAACAGACCCGTAAGCAGCGAGTTACTGTGACCTAAAAACTACAATACTAAAAATACAAAAAATGCCAGTTTGCGCTGTAAGATGGTGTGGAAGCGACAGTCGCAAAAATAATTACAAGAAGGATAATATCACGTTTCATCGGTTAGAACAAAGTTACGATAATACGTTAATAACAAAAATCACGGAGTTCTATTAACACTGGTCGCTAATAAGTACCAAGTCTATGTATGTCCTTGTTTAGCACGCTTTGCGTCGCGTTACATCTCTTTCTTGCATTCAACGGCACTTGTAAGTAGAGATGCGACCAAACCGTATCGATATAACTCACACGTTTCGGAAGCTTTTTAAAGGCCAGATATGGCAGATTTTTAGAATATTCGAAAAGTGGAGCATGCACACTGGCGCCGTAACGCGTTGAGTTACGCAGCGGTTTCCGGTTACCTTCCGATAAGAAGTTAACACTTCAAAATCTAACCGGCCAGTAACTTATCGATATACAATATCGACATACCCTCATCTCTTTTTTCTTTCTCCGTGACGTCACCCCTGCCGCCCGCTTACCTCGCGTTCCGCCAATGCCGGCAGAAATGTTTGCTTAGAAATTTGTAAAGATTGCAAGTCTCTGGGGGTAGGTAGTCTATGGGGAGCAAAGAAAAAATATAGAATGTACCAGTTGCTTCTCTTCCCGCGCAGATGGTAAAAGCCCATTGAGCGAATAGGCGAGAGTCTTAGGACTCATGTTATAGGCGATGCGGCTAGCAACCCATTATTTTGATTCCCTTTCCACCTACGCCCACAATCATGCTAAACGTGGCCTTTGGGCGTTGTTACCTTAGGCTCTGTCTACCCCGTAAGGGATAAAGACGTGATTTATGTATGTAGTATTTGATACTCACTAACTACTATAGTCAAGCATAGTTTTGGTTACCGGATGCCGTGTGACGCGTGTCTATGCGCACCCGCAGTAAAAGACGTGTCTGGAAATGGGTCAGACACTTTTGCTCATTTCCATCAGTTTATGGGTCGCGGGTTATGGCGCCCATAACTCCGTGGCTACGTCACTCGGACGGAGGATGGCGTTCTGATGACAAGCGGAATTTATTTTTAGAAGCTCGTTCTTTAAATTAGCAAGAGTTTCTGTGTCACTGAAAGCGCCAGGAAATACGTAAAAGATGGAGCGATATCTAACATAACACTAAAAAATGAAATGAAATGAAAGACATGTAACTAACCCTTTTTCTGCAAATAAACATTATTATTATTATTATTAAAAAAGTTTTGTAGGACCTTCGACCATCTTCTGCCAAAAATTGAGCGAATTCTTGGCCGAAGCTGAAAGTGTCTATGAAGTATCAAGTCGGAGGATGTACTGGTTTAAACTGGATTTTAATGCAGTTTTTTTCGGTTAATTAACAATTAAAACGCTATAATACTTTTTAGTGTGCCAAATAACATTAAAGTTTATATTACCAAAGTGCTTTCACTTGTGTGTACTTAAACTGTCTCCAATTTATTTATTTTATTGGTTGTCTGGTAGAGATCGCTGTTAAGCGATAATACCGCCTATTGTCTACTTTGTTCTTTGTTTCTGTATTGTTTTGTACTGATTTGTGGTGTTCAATAAAGAGTATTTGTATTGTATTGTATGTACCTAACAGAGTTAGTCTTTAAATATCCTATTAATATTATAAATGTGAAAGTTTGTGAGTTTGGATGTTTGTTACTCTTTCACGCCAGAACGGGTGGACAGATCTGGATGAAATTTGGAACATAGATAGATTATACTCTGGAATAACACATAGGCTACTTTTTATCCCGGAAAATTGCGTAATTCCTGCGGGATAGCGATAAACGAATTTTATGCAGACGAAGTTGCGGGCAACAGCTAGTATAATTTATTTTATAGTTTCGCCCAAGCATGTTTTATACAATAATTCTATAATTTTTTGCTGCATTGCCATGTGTTAGCTATAATTATTAATTATAAGTTGCTACGTCCTAACAGGGCATCATTATGTACAAAACTTTGTAAAAAATGATGCAATTGAATCAATACTGAATACTGAATACATATGATTAGCACGCTGAAATGACGAGGAAGTTTAGTGCAAAGTTTATTTTCATTTCCTCTCAATGTTTGAGAAAAACATTATATCTGCCTCAGCTGGAAGAGCAATTGCTGGATTCGTAACTTTAAAAAACACTCACCTGCGGTTCGTGTTAAACAAGTTACTCATCAACCTGGCTACTTCCAGGCCGTGGCATTGATCTATTAAGCCTTAGTTTAGAGGCGAGAGTCTAAATAATTACTTGGCCAAGGTAATAGCTGCAAAAACAGAAAGGTTTGAGCTGAGTCTGTTACTGTCAGTGCTAAGGTCTCCATGTCTGTGTTAGCTGTATAAGGAGATCTAGGCTTTCTGAGATCGCCTTTCAGGGAATATAGTGGTGGCCTAGATATGTCGATAACCGAGTAATGTTTGTAGCAATGTCAGTTTAAGCTTTATTTGAAGTTATATGCGCCTAAATTAACATAAAACATCTATACTTAGTAATAAATGAATAAAAGCATTAAACTAGAATAAATGCAGTAGAAATGAGAGCGTTAAGAAGAATGGAAGGTGTATGAGGAATAGTGTGATAAAGGAACGTGCTGGTGTCAAAGAAGATAGAGTGACTAGGATAGAAAAAGTATGCTTAGTTTGATCACGTAGAGAGGATGGATGACAGCAGGTTAACTAAACAGATTTATTTGGGGGAATGAGTGCGTTGGTATAACGGGTTTCTTCCAAGTTGGTCTGTGAGTAAAGAAAAAACATAGAATGTATCAGTTGCTTCTTCTCGCGAAGATGGTAAGAACCCATCGAGGGAATGGGCGAAATTCTTAGGAATCTTTTCATAGGCGATGCGGCTAACGACCCATCACTATTTTGATTCCATTTTCCACCTATACGCCCACAATCATGCTAAACGTGGCCTTTAGGTCTTGTTACCTTAGGCTTAGGATAAAGACGTGATTTATGTATGTTTGTAAGGTGTAACGAACTGTAAAAGTGCTTGAAGAGTAGCAGGGTAACTGTCCACGCTTTTTAACATATTATGGTGGCCCACTGCTGGGCAAAGGCTTCCCCTTCTTTCAGACAATCGTCCATGTAAAGAGCCTGCTCCTGCGACCCTATTCGATATGCGTTCCAAGTTCCGCCATTTCCTCGTTTTTCTGCCTCTGCGTCGTCTTTACATCCTTTTTTAATAATATTTTATCGATATTTTAGCGTCTTTATACAACACTAGGGCGTGAAAATCAATTAAACGTAAGTGCTTCTAGTCGTATATGGGAAAGTGAGTTGGTCGGTATTTCCATTTATTTATTACCCAGTGAAAGCTGAAACATACTAAAACTGTTCTGTATTGCTACTTGTTTAGACAAAGTATGACTTTTCATTTTAACTGTTTACAAAAAACTTTGACAAAACCTGTGTAATATAAGATAGTAGTTTTGGGAGTGGGTAATATATAAAAGACATTAATAAAAGAAATATAGTGGATTGGGTTAAATTCGAAATTGGGGGAATTTCGAAACTCGTGGATATCCACTAAACTAGAAGCTTCTATGTCTTTGGCTTCTAGATAAGCTTTGCCAGATCGCTGGACATAGGTCTCCCCCAAGGATCTCCAACTCACAATAGTCACAATTTTCAATTTACTCGAAAATAATAAAGCAGCGTTCAAAAAAAGCAACGAAAAAGCAAAAACAACCGTACCCGGTTTATAGCACGTGAGAGTGACGTTCCTTTTTTAATTCCTATTAAAACTCCAAAACAGAGTTCCACATTTAGAAATTAGCGAACCGGCATAGACAACCGTTGGCAGGTGGCCAGAGACAAAATAGAAGTTACATCACAGTTAATGTTTATGGTTAAACGAAACGCTGCGCTTCGTGCGTCGATTTAACGACCTTGCTTCGTTTGAATTACGAACTGCCAGCAAATGACACTTGAGACTCGAATTTTTTTGGGGTAAAAATGTACTATCTAAACGTTTTATTACAACAAACTAGCCGTTGTCCGTGGACAAAGGGGACTGAGAGAGGTGCGGGCGGGTAGTGCGCCTGCCGCCCGCGCCTCGGCCCCCTTTGTCGTCCCACCCCGCGCCCCTGCACCGCGCGGGCGAGGACTCATTTAAGCGGTCGGTCTATAGTTGCGCCAATTACTTGTTATTACAATGCTCACGTATCAAACCGACATAACTGTTAATTTAAATCAACCAGTTAATTATAGCATCCGAAAGTGTAATATTTTGCGTAGTGTCAGTTTACTGTTTTTAGGCAGAAATATAAATAGGAAGTCTCTAAGGTCAGTTTGTAATACTAAGTAAAAATAAACAAAGGTAATTAACAGCCGAAGCAAGATTATATAGACTAACTCTCTATTCATAAACGCTCTGGAGGCTGCTGGTAACTTAGCAATCGTTTTGCTACACAATTCGTTTGTGTCAATTTTGTGACACACCACGAAAGTTGTATAAAGTGTCACCAAAAAGAGACACATTTTTCTTTAGAAAGAAATAGTCGTTTTAGAAAAAAACATTACCTAAAACCCTAAAATTGTTTTCTTAGTGACCTCATTATTTCAGAGTTAACATTTAACCATCTGCGCGGGAGGAGAAGCAACTGGTACATTCTATGTTTTTTCTTTACTTCCAGACCAGCATGGAAGATCCATCGAGGGAATGGGCATAGGAATCATATAGGTGATGCGGCTTGCTACCCATCACTATTTTGATTCCCCTTTCCGCCTATACGCCCACAATCATGCTAAGCGTGGCCTTTGGGTCTTGTCACCTTAGGCTCTGTCTACCCCGTAAGGGAGAAAGACGTGATTTATGTATGTATGTATGTATGTATGTAACATTTAACTTTTAATCTCATTAATCTTATGCGTCATTTTACCTTTATTGTACTGTAATTGCCGTGGCCTTCTAATGATTAAGAGTTCTCCAAATTTTAAACTAAAGTGACACATGTATTCGGAGAAAAAAATAACGTGTCAAGAAATCTGGGTATTTCCATAGTTTGTTCAGATGTTCCGTTGGTGAACAGGATAAAGCGCTTACCTCATCCTATGCTATGCTCGTCTCGGCTATGTTCGTCTCTTTCATGCTTGGTACAAACGGGACTCGACTTCTTCTAACATCAGTTGTACTGTGTGTGCATGTGTGTGTGCTTGAGATCTAGACGAGTCACCATTTTGTAATTTTGGAAATTGTCTCATCATTTGTATTCGACAGTACGATAGACTACCTCTCTTTCTAGAACGAACAGTAAGATAAAGACGGGTAGCTTATCTCGTGATAGCCGTGCTGTATGGTATACTGCGACTCCGTCTGCGACGGACTCGCTTCTCGACGCTATGCCTCGGGAACTAGGCTGGCTATTTTCCGGGATAAAAATGTCCTTATTCGGGACTGATACTATCTCTGTACCAACATTCAATAAAATCGGTTATGCCTTTATAATATTAGTAGGGTTATTAATAGGATTAAATATTATCCTTAAATGGAATATACATAGACAACATATAGGCAATGAGCGTTGAAGAAAATCTTTTAAATGAAACAATACAAAAAGTGTTATAAAAAATTTAGTTTCTAGCGACAGACAAATTTACCATCCAGGGATAAAGTAACCCGTCTTGACAATATTCCCGACCACCATTACTGTTGACCGTCGATGTAAATAATACAACGGTTTCATTTCAGGATGGATGTCAAATTTATTAAAATTAACAGCCCATTTATAGATTCCTGGGGAACATACCGTTGTTGGCCGATACAACGGCATCTTGCGGCCGATAGACACACTAAACAAACTACATTTCAGAACTGTGCAATTATCTTTGGCATTTTTTCTTTATTTTTTTTTCAGTTGCCAAATTAAAAAAAAAGGTCAATGACTTTTAAGTGAAAACAGTCTGTAATGGTTTACGCTGATGAAATAACATTGAACCTTATAGTGCTAAAGGATTTTTTTGGACGATATGTTTTGTGTTCTATCATAGATCTTTTCTATCGTCGCCTGCGCCGACCAAGCGACGCGTGCCCAACCCGTAGGCTTATTACCGAACTCGCTCGCAATCGCCATCGTGTTCATTTTGACAGTTCATGTATGGGCTGACAATTGGCATCGGAATCAGCTAGCTGTCACATTCATACAAGAACTGTCAAAATGGCGATTGCGAGCGAGTTAGACAATAAGCTTACTGGTGTTAAAATAAGGGGTCAATATTGAAAAAATACAATTTATTTTAATTATTACGCTGATATCATCAGATTCAAAATTTTCTAAAAAGCCTTCGTAAAAAAAACTGTTGCAGCGAAAGGAAAAAAGCGAAACTGTCACTCGTCAAAACATTATATCAGAACATAATTTGAAAGGGCTTCTTACCCATAAATAAACATTTAACCCAATTCTTCAATCATTTTAATCCCATGGAATGATCAGTGCTACAAAAAATGCCATCAAAGTCTTTGGTTATTTATAGTTCTTCCGGCCGTAGGCCAGATAGAATGCTGGCGCAAAGCCAACGCGGACATCGCTGCTCAGGAATAATCCAATTCTTCCCGAAAGCACTGCATCTAATATTACCTACAGAATAGGGTATAGGTATGCATCAAAAAACGCATGTAGGTTTCATCATCATCATCATCATCTCAGCCATTACAAGTCCACTGCTGGACATAGGCCTCTCCTTTAGATCTCCAATAAGACCGGTTGGACGCGGCTTGCATCCAGCGCGATCCTCCGATCTTAATGAGGTCATCGGTCCACCTTGTGGGTGGACGGCCCACGCTGCGCTTGCCGGTGCGTGGTCTCCACTCGAGGACCTTTCGACCCCATCGGTCATCCGTCCTCCGTGCTATGTGCCCTGCCCACTGCCATTTCAACTTGCTAATCCGCTGGGCTATGTCGGTAACCTTGGTTCTTCTGCGGATCTCCTCATATAGGTTTAGACATTATTTATTCTCATAATCGATCGACGATCGGTGATCGAGGAAAGGGCGAAAATCTTAGGAATCATGTTGTAGGTGATGTGGCTAGCAAGTAGCAGCCCATCACTATTTTGATTCCCCTTTCCATCCATACACTCACAATAATGCTAAACGTGGTCTTTAGGTACCTTAGGCTCTGTCTACCTCGTACGTTATGTATGTATGTAAGAATCTTACAATTCACTTTATTATGAGAACTTAAAAGTTTGTAATATACGTGTTGCCGACAGACAATATTTTTTAGAAACCTGTTTACTCTTTTCTTATATATTTCTTAAACTAGCTTCTGCCCGCGACTTCATCTGCGTAGAACTATACATAATATAAACCTTCTTGAATCACTCCATCTATTAAAAAAAAGCATCAAATCCGTTGCGTAGTTTTAAAGATCTATACATATATAGGGACAGCGGAAAGCGACTTTGTTTTTATACTATGTAGTGACGAGACGACAAAAAGGAAATTAAAAGTAATAATATCGGTCAGAAAATATGGAAAATATAAGAGTTTCGAGGCAATTGGGCAAGTCTGACCGTGTTAGCGTACGGTTGTCGAAATTTTGTCACACGATTTTTGAATCATATTTTTGGTACTTTGACATTGGCGAGGGTGTCGTCGCTATAACGACTTGATAAGCCACAAATAATAATGCTAATAAGAAGAAACATGTCGAATAGAATACCACTAGACTTTTATAGGTGAATTGTCCGTGTAACTATGATTGAGTCTCACGGTAGTTTCATGATGAAAGTGACTAGATATTCTTACTAATCTAAACTGTGGCTCTATACAAATTCGGACACTGTAGACAAAATGAAGTTGCAAAAGCTATAACGACTGGATACGCCACAAATAAGAAGTCTTATTTACAATTAACTTGTTTTCGCTAAGGTACTTACTGTTTACCGCTAGATTGCGGTTCAAAGTAAAACCAGCCTTAATCATTTCGTAATCGTCAAGGGCAGAGAAATCTTATTAACGTGCGCGATGACAACACGCCTGTTTGCTATGTTTGTTTGCTGACTAAATCATCAGATTAACGACTTAAATGACTATGATTAAGACATTTGGGACTTCTTATATTGACTACTACCTTCTGCCCGCGACTTCGTCTGCGTAGGATTATACATAAAAACCTTCCTCTTGAATCACTCTATCTATTAAAAAAACTGCATCAAAATCCGTTGCGTAGTTTTGAAGATATAAGCATACATAGGGACATAGGGACAGAGAAAGCGACTTTATTTTATACTATGTAGTGATAGTGATAGTGAAGTTACAGGCAGCAGGGGCCCGATTTTTAAGTACTTGCTAATTTATGTCATTTTTGACATACTGTGTTAGTTTCTTGTATATGCTTATGTCATTTTTTTGACACACGCGAGTTTTTTCTTTTCAATCAAAATAGTCTTGCGGCAGACCACAACCGAAAAAGACTAAAAAATATGAAAGGTTCATCCAATTCGCTGAACCCTGCTCTTGTACTAACAATGTGACATCCGTCTGTTTGACAGTACGTGGATGTGAAATCACTGAGTAATCGCGAGATTGTGCGAAAACGTGTAGGTTTGTTTGCAATTACGCCGCTACCTACTAAACTGGAGATCTGAGTTTCACAATGTTTGAGATTAACATAGACGAAGGTGACCGTGGATATAATTTGATATAAGTACCTGTCATTTTCGTTAAATGTTAGGTATCTGAATAAATTAATCAGGTTAAGGCTAATTAAAATTAATTACATGGATTTACATACATAAATCACGTCTTTATCCCTTAAGGGGTAGACAGAGCCTAATTTAAGATGTAAAGGCCACGTTTAGCCCATCGAGGAAATGGGCCAATATCTTAGGAGTCACGTGATAGGCGGTGTGGCTAGCAACCCATCACTATTATGATTCCCCTTTCCATCCATACGTCAATCATGCTAAATGGTCTTTGGGTCTTCTTACCTTGGGCTCTGTCTACCCCGTAAGGGATAAAGACGTGATTTATGTATGTATGTTAAAACAAGAGTTCGGATTTTTCTATGTGTTCTAATTTTCATAGACATTTAGAAATTGATTTTTTATTTTTTATTTTTTAAAACAAGAGTTGTTCGTTTTTCTTTTAATCCTGCTGGATAGGAAACTACAGTATACTTTATATAAAGCATTGACAGCGTTTTTTTAGGGCAAAACCGTGGGCATAAGTCTAGTATTGCTTAAAAGTCAATAATAGCACATTACATTCCGAGGGTCGTGAAATAAAGAATGTCTCAGGCCGCAGGAACTTGAGGCACGAGCCAAAAGCGACGGCGATAAACTTGCGACCCGGGGCTTTCTCTAACACTGCCCGAGGTGTGTGTAATTTTACGCCTTTTCCTGGCCAAGAAGTGTAAATTTCCGCTCGCGTAGCGGGTCGTAAATTGCGAGTTACGGCACGGAGCGACGTGAAGTATTACTCTACCGATTCAAATAAAGAATTCCATCACGCCTCATTCCCATTCAACCATTTTACAACTGGCATAAAACAAAAAAACAAACAAATCGGCGGTAAAACATTATCAGAAAACAGATGCCTGTCTCATATTACATACGACCAATTGAAAAGAACCGCGAACTTTGTCGATATCGCGACTGGTCAGAGCTCTCTTTGCAGTGGTGGTGTAACGTCTGTTCTATTTTCAAATTGTAACCGTTACATTTTCACGCGGAAATTGGGTTTTTAGGCTGAAATGTGTATGCGATTTGGGGCCATGAAAATGGCGTTCGCGTAGGTTTGACTTACAACAGATGTTTAGTGTCTGGATGTTTTTCGGCTACATTTTTAATTAGTTTCCCGTTTCCGTTGTTCGCTTTTTCACAGAATTTGTTTGAGTTGAACTTGATTTTAAATAAATCTCATTGCAATGGGGACTATCGTTTCTCTGCTCACCAGTCGGCGCCACTGTTGACTAAGGTCCTGAGGTATAGCTGTCAAAGGCGACTCATAAGATCAGCGCCGAAACAAAGTTTTAAATCTTGAATTTCATTAAGTTTATTAATTATAAATAACTATCTTTAATGTTAACTTTGAGGCCGCTTATTTTTGCGCCTCTTTTTCTTAATTCCGTTTCAAAAGCGTTCACATTCATCGCCAAATAATCCATATTTGCGATAATTTCACGAAGGAGATCACTTTTCAACAGGCAAATAAAAAAAAAATATAATTTATGTCAGGAAGCCTGACAAAACCAGTACAAAGTGAATGTTATTGGACCTCCACGCGACACTAGCGCCTCTAGTGGCAAATTCACACGCGATAGCCCCCATTGCGCTTTGAAAATAGCCAATGTGTAATGGAAGCATGTCAAGCTACTTAGGTACAGTCAGCGTCAAATAGTTCGTGACACCCAAAGTGGCCAAAAAGTTAGCAACACGACCTTATTTCAACTGTAATAGTGGCGTGTTGCTAACTATTTGGCTACTTTGGGTGTCACGAACTATTTGACGCTGACTGTACAGGTAGTAAGAGCTGGGGCCTTACCATGACGTCTTAATGCGATGAACTCAGTTCAGGTTTTGCCTGTCATTTTTGGTATGGATCTGACAGCGTGCGAATGTAAACTGAATTTGAACCTAGCACACATTGCCATGGATTGGACGGTTAACATTATCGTGATACTGGTATGTCAATATAGGATCGTGGATTTCAGAACAATGAGATTCGCTGCGATACGCGTTAATATTTCGAAATATGGATTGCTATGTGTGGATCACACTATTGAGCGTTTTTTTTAAGAATGCCCTCTTTCGGAACGCGATTTCAAGTAATCACGAGTAATAAAGACTTTCCGATTGGCTGTAAACACTAGAAGAGCGCTTACGTGTTAGAATAGCGTACATACATACATACAAACATATATCACGTCTTTATCCCTTACGGGGTAGACAGAGCCTAAGGTAACAAGACCTAAAGGCCACGTTTATCATGATTGTGGGCGTATAGGTGGAAAGCGTAGTGTAGGTTAAATAAATCGAATACGGGCCAATTGGTTCTTAAAACGTGCGTTCCAAAGAGATTTTCAACTGCATTTTATATTTTACTAGCTTCTGCCCGCGACTTCGTCTGCGTAGAATTATACATAAAAAACTTCCTCTTGAATCACTCTATCTGTTAAAAAAACCGCATCAAAATCCGTTGTGTAGTTTTGAAGATATAAGCATACATAGAGACATAGGGACATAGGGACAGAGAAAGCGACTTTATTTTATACTGTGTAGTGACTTGCGTTAGACGTTTTGTATGTTACCAATACTTATTTAAATATCGCTAAACGCTCTTCCTGTGGCCCATCACAAATGTTTACTCGACTGCGTTTTATGAATGAGTCTAAAACGTTTTGTTCATTACGACATTTTGGAGGAAATTTAGAACAAGACTGTTAGTTATGTAACCTTTATGACGGAATAAAGTGTACCGAGAAAAGGCCATGGACGCTAGATTTGGCAGAAGTACTTTATATACACAGTATACATTACACGGGCGTAGCGGGAGGGGGGGTTGGGGGGTCCAACCCCTCCCCCCCCCCCGAAAAGTTCAGATATTCATAGAATTAAATCGAATTTCTTATATAATACATACATACATATATCACGTCTTTATTAGACAGCTTTTTTTTTTTTTTTTTTTTAACGTGTGGAAAATGCGCCTTATGCATCACCGCGCTCGGGGCAGCATACGAACGGAGGTATGACGGGCTCTCCATTTATTAGACAGAGCCTAAGGTAACAAAACCTTAAGGCCACGTTTAGCATGATTGAGGGCGTATAGTTGGCGAAAGTCTTAGGGATTCATGCTATAGGCGATGCGGCTAGCAACCCATCACTATTACGATTTCCTTTTCTTATATATATAAGGGTTATTTTATTTATATTTAGTCGTTTTATTTTCTTTATTAATAAGTGAATTAAAGAATAACTAACAAATATGATGTGATATGATATTTTGATTCCATTTTCCACGTATACGCCCACAATCTTGCTAAATGTGGCCTGTACGTACCTGATAACTCAGTTTCTGTCTACCCCGCAAGGGACAAAGACGTCATTTGTGTATGTATGTGTGTATGTAAGAAATATGATTTATTTGGACACATAAAATCGTTATATACGATATATTACGACGATCCAGAGTGATTTATAGATCAGTATCGTTCCGGCTGGTGTGTCACTGCGCAGGGTTTATGGAACCAACCTTGAGGCCAAGGCTGAGATTAGGATCTAGACTATAGTCCGCTTTTCGATCTTTAATTCTTAAACATACAAAAATCACGCCTATATCCCTTACGGGGTAGACAGAGCCTGAGGTAACAAGACATACAGGCCACATTTAGCCAGATCGTGGGCCAATAGGTGGAAAATGGAATCACAGTAGTGATGGGTTGCTAGCTGCATCGCCTATAACATTGCTAAGACTTTCGCCTATTCGCTTAATGGGCTTTTACCATCTGCGCGGGAAGAGAAGCAACTGATACATTCTGTTTTTTATTTACTCCCAGACCAGCATGGAAGAAAAATTTGGATTGTATCATCACCGGACTTAACTAAATCATCCGGTATACAGTTTTAGCGCACCAGCCTCACCATGACGTCTTAATGCGATTCAATTCCGACTCAGTACACGTAGCTGTCATTTTGCCGCAAACCTAAACTGAATCGCAAAACGTCATGGTAACCCAGAATTTATTTATTACAAAATGGCGGACGGTCTCGCGTATTCATGAATTAATGAGCACACCATCCCACAGTTGGGCTGAGCTGTTAATAATATTTCGTAATAACCTAAGTACTTTGTTTATGGATAATATGGGAAAGGCAAACAGTGCGTGGGGGTGGATGCACTTTGCTAAATTGCGGGGCTTGAGAGGGGGCCGTCGCAAGGGTGCGATATCATTGATGAAGACGACCGCATAGCCTAGTGGTTAGTGACCCTGACTATGAAGCTAGAGGTCCTGGGTTCGAATCCCGGTAGGGGCAGACAGTTTTATGATGAATACGAATGTTTGTGCCCGAGTCATGGATGTTATGTATTTAAGTATGTATCTATCTACATTATATAAGTATGCTATCAAGCGCTAAGACCGCCTATTGTCTACTTTGTCCTTTGTTTCTGTATTGTTTTGTACTGATTTGTGGTGTTCAATAAAGAGTATTTGTATTGTATTGTATTGTATGTTTACCCGTTGCCTGGTACCCATAGTACAAGCTTTGCTTAGTTTGGGGCTGGTTCAATTGGTGTAATTTGTCCCAAGATATTTATTTATTTATTTTATTTTAATGCCTTTTCAGTTTTAAATGATTCACATACACAAGTATATCCGCAAGCCGAAGGGAATTTAACTAGCCTTTTCCTCTAATTCTGCACAACTGCCCAACTGCCTTAAAATAGGCAAGCCGGTGGGAATCGAGTTGTACGGACGCCACGCCACTGATACATACACACACGTCTCTTTATTGAACACCACATAACAACCGAAAAAAGTTATACAGTAACAATAGAATGGTAATAAAAACATAGAATGTACCAGTTGCTTCTCTTCCCTCGCGGTACAAGCCCATCGAGAAAATCGGCAAAAATCGTGTTCGGCAAAAGTCGTGAATCGTAAGGGTGCGATTGCTGTTTTAATACATACATACACACACAATTCATGTCTTTATCCCCTACAATACAATACAATAACTCTTTATTGAACACCACGTATAACAACCAAATCAGAGAAAAGGTATACAGAATATTACAAGGTAACAATAGGTCGCAAGGTAGTAACAATCGCTCGCTACAGAGCTATATCTACCAGGCAACCATAATGGAATGGACTGGAGAACAGAACAGATCTGAGCAGGTGGTGCAATTTAGACTTCCCTTACGGGGTAGACAGAGCCTAAGGTGACAACATCTACAGGCCACATTTTTAAATGATTTACATTATATTCCACATACATTATACATACATTATCACTATTTGATTCCCCTTTCCACCTATGCACCCACATCGTGCTAAACGTGGCCTTTAGGTCTTGTTACTCTGCTGTCTACCCTGTAAGGGATAAAGACGTGATTTATGATATTGTCACGTACTTACCAAATATTATTTCATTATTTTCAGGTAATTGGAACGACGCAGAAGAAATGCGGAAACTGGATATTAATTACAATAATTACAGTCACACAATTAAAATGTAAGTCGGGGGGGGGGGGGGGGGTTACACAGTCGCTTAATGCCTGCCAGGTTCATCAGCGTAAGGGACACAGTTATGCAGTCATATATCTGTCCCTTACGCTGAATAGAACTTGGCACGCATTCAGCGAAAGTTAACCCCCCAGGGTTAAGAATACGAGCAGATGGGTAAGTGAACACCACTATGGACACATGCAGCACCAGAGGATTGCAGATACGTTGCCAGCTAACGCCTAAGATGGAATGCCTCATGCGCAGTCAACAACTTGTTGAGCATGGAACGTTGTCATAGTGATGTGATTGCTTGTTAGTGTTTAAAACACGTTGCTAAAGTTTGGCAATGTCAATATGACAGTGTTCCATAGTGGCTAAACAATTAAAATTGAGGACTACCAGTAATTTCACCGGCTTTCTCTCGACGCCGGAACACAGATGTTTTAGCACTGCTGCTTAGCAGAATTAGCGAATATGACCTTGAATATCGTCCTCCCTTTCCAGCTTATATACGTACCACTGCTGGCCACTAATAAATTCATTAAATAAGTAGTTTACAATAAACAAAAAAATAAAAAGGTGAGAAAACTAAATTGTTTGAAAACTGGCTGGCATATCGATGTGCTAAGTGCTGGAGGACTATTGTTAGGATTTTTGGAGCGTCAATAAGTGATCCTTCAGCTTGCGCTTGAAGTAACTACTTGAACCTCCTTGGATGGGGCGAGGAATATCACAGCGCTTGGACACCCCGTGGGTATACCCCTTCGGGGAGGGGGGGTCCCACATAACCCTAGGCATCCCCGTGCCTAGGGCATCCATAAAAATTTCCTCTCCGTTAAGGTTAGGTTAGATTTGGCATGAAAACCATTTGATCTCTGGCATAACTCAATGGCGATGTTTTACTTGACCGTTTTAATTTCTGCCTCAAATTTATTTCAAACTGGCAACAATCTGGCAAAACGTTAATTCAAATGGCCACCCTAAGTTAGTGCAGTGACACGACAAAAAATATTCCCAGAATCGAGTCCGAATTCATCTGTACAATCAATTATTTTAATTGATCCAACAAAAACGGCTTCCTCGCGTTTGACAGAAGTTTCCCGCCTTTATTTTAGCTTTACAATTTTATATTTTTTTAATGCAATTGTGGAACTAAAGTTTGTTCTAATGTGACCTTTTATTCCTATACAATAAGAAAGATGTCGCGCGTAAATATGTCAGAAAGTCTGCAATGTTACTTCTGCGTGTGTCATTCTAAAAGTTATTGTAATTTAGACTTTGTTCTCTAAAAAATAAAACTTTCAGCGTGTTTTGTTTTATGTTGGTATTGTGCTCGTGACGCCCTTTCTTTTGTTAGTGTTGTGGCTAAAAATAACTTGCAATGAACTTGGAAAGAGATCGATGTTGTAAACAACATTTTAAATATCGATGTCGATTGAAAGGAAAATGGTAGAGTCATACAGGTAATCTGTAAATTTTCAATACATATTCAATCTCTAAATAGGTACTTTTGCAAATTCTCGTAAAAACTCACTAACACATAACTACAGTTAGATATAGAATTCAGCATGACATTACTCTATCGTATATTTTTGAACTTTTCACCTATTTATTTATGTATTTAAAAAAAATCTGAGCAAGTAAGGCTTTTAAAAACAAATAGCACAAATACATACAACATTAAAAACATAATATAAACACAAAAACAAGTAGGTTATTAAATAAAAAAAATACATCACTATAACTACTCTTAGATCTTGATTGTAAGTACTGCATTCGACGCAGCGTAGGTATAGTATCTAAAGTTTATCAAAAACATAGGACACAAAATACGCATTTACTAACCCTTTTTTTCTCCCATTAGCGGAAAAACGATCACGACCAAGAACCATGCGCGCGAAACTTAACAAAAAATAAACATTCGATTAAATACTTAGTCGACGGATTAAGAATATATCGATTGTTACACAATACACTCCAGCCCTACGGGTTAACAACCTTCTAACAAAAACAATATGGCAGGGAATTCGGTAAATTGTTGCCAGCACTAGTGGGTAGGTGGCACACTGGGACTGCATTTTATTACAGACTGTGAGCTCTTTTTTTTTAAATCTTTATTTAATTAAAAGGGCTTTTGTTAGACATTCACGATGTCAGCCTCGTAGAGTAAAGTGTACAGCAGGTGTAAAAGACAATCATCGAACTCAAGCGAAATATGTCTGGCGAAAGGTGCTTCTTAAACGCAGTGAGCTCTTAGAATACTATTTGGATTTGTCTTGCTATCTCACTCTCTCTTATGGGTTTGAGAGCGGCCGAGTGTGAGAGACAGCAAGACACGTGAACGGCATTCTAAGAGATCACGTACTCTATTTTAAGGAAAAATATTTTGATGTTCCGTGTGCTGACGACTGCTGACGATAGACAGACGAGAGACAGTGTAATTATAGCGACGGAGTGTTTGTTTTCCATCGGAATCCCTATAAGCAAACGGGTCAGTCGACACTTGCCTGCATCTTGCACTTGCTTGCTTGCTTGCTTGTTCGCCTTTGTGCATGTGTGTTGTCCTGTATTCATCTTTTTCTTGTGTTTTATGTACAATAAAGAGTTACACATACATACATACTTGTCAGAATAATTAAACTTAGCATTTTTCAGTAACACTCACTGGTATATTTGATGAGATTTAGTTAACATCTTAATTATTATTGGAACAAGTTTCTACTAAAAATCATTTCAAGTAAATACAGTGTCTTTTAGAACTAAGCAAAAACGATTGAAACATTTCCGCCCAGTGCGTCCCCTGCATTCCTAATTCAAAATAAAGGCGGCAACGTTCCATTAATGAATTCCCCTTTTTTTTCTAATCACGCGTTGGCATAGACAAAGTTTTTTTTTCTAAATTAGATTCTCGGTAATTAGCCTAATTGAATAGATTTATTTTGAAGCCTTACTTTAAATGGAGGTCGTTAAAATAAAAAGATGGAGTTGTAATTGTAATCCGACGCCGCTGGACTTATAAAGGAGATAAACATCTCGGTGTGGGTGTTCACTGCTTTTATTCCTTTTAGAGCAGGTTTCTTTACGTTTGAGTAATTTTGGATCTAACATTAATGGTTTTACTTGAAGTTTGGTTCTCAAATAGGTAATCTCCTTAGTCAGCATTAAAAGAGTTATTTCCAAGTCCTGTATACACATACAGTTTTGCGACGAGGGTTAAAATTAAACGTTCATTCGTTCGAATGTCATTCAATCGATGCAATCGGAACTGATTCGATTGTCATCGGTTGTAATCAGTCGGTCAAAAACCTTTTAAGTGGAGACGATTCATATGCGGGTATTTATTGAAGCTAACTTCCAAGAATAATGAGTTACAGTTCACGGCTACTTGGTTACAAAGTTGGTGAATACTACCAGTCATTAAAAATGATCTCGGATAGGCTAGACTGTCCCATGACCCACTGCCGTGCACTTTAGAACGGTCACGTGCAGTAGTGATTTGTGTATGTCTTTTATACTTACTAGCATTAGCAATAAGTTAATTAGTGCTTCCATGCTGGTCTGCGAGTAAAGAAAAAACATAGAATGTACCAGTTGCTTCTCTTCCCGCGCAGACGGTAAAAGCCCATCGAGGGAATAGGCGAAAATCTTAGGAATTATGCTATAGATAGGCGATGCGGCTTGCGACCCATCACTATTTTGATTCCCCCTTTCCATCTAAATGCCCACAGTCATGCTGAGCGTGGCCTTTAGGTCTTGTTACCTTAGGCTCTGTCTACCCCATTAGGGATAAAGACGTGATTTGTGTATGTGTATGTGTTGTACCTATTAGCAATAAGCAATTATATAACTAACAAATTTATTGTTTATTTATTTATTATTAAAACATATAATGTACCAGTTGCTTCTCTCCCCGCGCAGTATGTAAAAAAGCCCATCGTGGGAATAGGCGAAAATCATGTAAAAGGCGATGCGAGCAACACACCACTATTTTGATTTCCCTTTTCACATTATACGCCCACAATCATAAACGTGACCACTACTACCAACTACTGCCCATACAGTTCGATCGCAGTTAGCGTGCAGTTGTACCGACTGCAATAGAACTGCTACTGGGCCTAAGACAGCTGGTGAAATTACGGCACATGATACTAAACTAAACTGTTTTTTTGGGTAGCCTATTTGCTGTCTCACTACCGTACAAAGGACCGTTTCTACCCGTCTCTGTCTGTTGCAAAACCATGCCTATCCGTTAGGCTAAATCCTATCCTAAATTAGAAATTATTCAATGTAGCGACTTTGATACTTAACTAGATTAAGCGACAAGGAATTAAATATGTGTAAACATACAGCTTTTCCGTTATTAATACCTTTGCTTACCCCAGGGACATTCCTAAAACGAGGCGTTCAAATTAATTTATTTCACTTCAGTAAAAGTCAGTGACAGCGGCATGCAGACAGCCATTTCCAAGAAGTTATAGCCGTTTGCTTTGTATAAAACTATCGAAATGTATCGTGTCTTGAGGTATATTTAATATATAACATAAATCAAGTCTTCAAAAACTTAATTTTGCAAGTTGGCTGCCAACGGCTCTTTGACATGTCTTTTTTGAAACTATCAGCGCATTCGGGAATACCATCATTGCTAAGAAGAATGCGCCGCAAGAAACTTGGCAGAAAGTATTTTTTTTTTTAATAAAACAAATTTACAACAATACTTAAACTCTACTTCACTACATAGTATAAAATAAAGTCGCTTTCTCTGTCCCTATGTCCCTATGCCCTATGTATGCTTATATCTTCAACACTACACAACGGATTTTGATGCGGTTTTTTTAATAGATAGAGTGATTCAAGAGGAAGGTTTTTATGTATAATTCTACGCAGACAAAGTACATTTATAAAGCTAGTACATTTATAAAAGGGATGTATAAGGTCCCCAAGTTAAGTAGGTACAGTCAAGTGTATTAATATGTATCTAGTCAAAGTTTCAAAAATAAGTACCATACACTTTTACACCGGCGTAATAAGGTCGTGTGACATATTTTTGAGAAGTTCGTATCGATACTTATTTTTGCACTTGACCGTACCTTAAATTATACTAGTTTATAGTAGAGATAATATATAGTCTGACTGGAGCCTAAAGGTAACAAGCCCTAAAGGGCATGTTTAGCATAATTATCCTGCATTGTTTGTTACTATGTCTATTACTTTACACAAATATATTACATTTTATGTTTTAGTTAACTAAGCTCTGAGACATTTTTATCGAATACCATAATGCCTAGCAAACCATAGAGAAACTGGCCCGCGTATCGGCGCTCGCGCCGGGTCAACGGCCCCAAGATGGCGCTAAAATAGAACGAAGAACGCCGCCGTTCTGTATCGATCCACGAAAAATGTTACAAAATTTGATAAGGCTAATTGAATAACCAATGTCAATAGGTTAACATGTAACCGCAAAAAAAGTTACTTCCATGCTGGTCTGGGAGCAAAGAAAAAACATAGAATGTACCAGTTGCTTCTCTTCCCACGCAGATGGTAAAAACCCATCGAGGCAATGTGATGAAATCATGGTATAGGCGATGCGGCTAGCAACCCATCACTATTTTGATTTCCCTTTCCACCTATACACCTACAATCATGCTAAACGTGGCCTTTAGGTCTTGTTACCTTACGCCCTGTCTACCCCGTAAGGGATATACACATGATTTGTGTATGTATGTATGTATGTATGATCAAAACACCGTTGTCATTTATTTCCCTCTTCTTGTTTCTCAATCTTACGCATAAATTTACTCTCGTATGCAAATGAGTGATTTTCCGAGAACCAGAATGACTTACGAGTCGTTCGGCAGACTTGTAGACGGCTGGGAATCTGTTCCAGGAAACTGTAATATATCCCCTCGTGCTGTACTACTCAGTATGACTCGCGCAATAGTATGTATGTATGTATAACTCTTTATTGTATACTAGCGACCCGCCCCGGCTTCGCACGGTATATTATGCATGTATTATACATATAAACCTTCCTCTTGAATCACTCTATCTATTAAAAAAAACCGCATCAAAATCCGTTGTGTGGTTTTGAAGATATAAGCATACATAGGGACATAGGGACAGAGAAAGCGACTTTGTTTTATACTATGTAGTGATAAAACACAAGAAAAAGATGAATACAGGACAACACACATGCACAAAGGCGAACTTATCCCTAAAAGGGACATAGCTAGACATAAAGCTTCCCATAGACCGCCAGTTGCCTCGGTTGGAAGCTTGCAGCCACCGTGAACCCGCGACTTTAACCAGGTCATATTTAAGTTATGGATTTAAAAAATTAGCTAAATACTATGAACAAAATTAACCTACACCTAGCCTAACTTAAACTACAAATAAAACACCCCTCCCGGGTCAATGTCACTGCTCATTGTGCCCAGAAGGCTGGCAGCATTGCCGCGTTGAATCGCGAGGCTAATTTTTTGTCCAAAATAGCTGCCCGCTGGTCACCAGAAGCATCTATCAGGCGCGTAGATATTTCCCTGGAGAGATTTATTTACCAGGTCATCCGTCAGGACAAATTTTGATGAAACTTGGCTGCTGGAAATTCCAATATCCTTTGTTTTACATCAGATATCCATTACAAATACATTCAAAATTTCATTGAATTCATCGATCATTACTAACTAACTTCAAAACGTTCGCATTTACAATATTATTACATACACAAATCACGTCTTTATCCCTTACGGGGTAGACAGAGCCTAAGGTAGCAAGACCTAGGGCACGATTAGCAAGATTGTGAGGTTGTGGGCGTATAGATGGCAAAAAATGGAATCAAAACAGTGATGGGTTGCAAGCTGCATCGCCTATAACATGATTCCTATGATTTTCGCCCATTCCTTCGATGGGCTTTTACCATTCAACTGGTAAGTACATTCTATATTTTTTCTTTGCTCCCAGACCAGCATGGAAGTAATAGTACAATATTATTAATCTGTTTAATGTCCACTATTTCATAAAGAAGGAATAGGTAGTGGGATAAGGGAACGTGCTGGTGTGAACTAAGATATAGTGACTAGGATAGAAAAAAGTATGCTTAGTTGGTTTGACGTAGAGCGGATGGATGAAAGTAGACTAACTAAACAGATCTATATGGGGAGTGTGAATGGTTGCGCTGGGAGGGGAAGGCCTAGACGGACGTTCCGGGAACAAATAGGAGACGTTTTGAAAAAAGGTCAGGTCAGGAGAACCCGAAACCGGCGAAAGTGAAATGAAGCGAAAGAGGTATGTCGGGATCGTAGCAAGTGGAACAAAGTAGTCTCTGCCTACCCCTGTGGGAGAGAGAAAAACAAATTAAAACAAAACCATCGTTCGAGAGACCTGGACAACTTTATACCCCTGACCTTTCGTGTCCTTTTCCGTCCCGAAACAAAAAGGGGTAAGAGTGAAAGAGAGGACCGAGGTATCGCGGTATTCGATTCAGTGTTCATTCACGTAGACTTACTGCGCTGCATTCTGGAGTAGTGATGTGCTTAGAATTGCTGATATCGATACTAGTCATTAAAATAACACAAGTAATTGAAAGTTTGTGTCGGAATGTTTGTCTAGTAGAGATTACTCAAATTGCGGATTTTTTTTTTTACTTCCATGCTGGTCTGGGAGCAAAGGAAAAACATAGAATGTATCAGTTGCTTCTCTTCCCGCACAGATGTTAAAAGCCCATCGAGGGAATGGGCGAAAATCATAGGAATCAGGTTATAGGCGATGCGGCTAGCAACCCATCACTATTTTGATTCCATTTTTTGCCATCTATACGCCCACAATCTTGCTAATCGTGGCCTTTAAGTCTTGTTACCTTAGGCTCTGTCTACCCCGTAAGGGATAAAGACGTGATTTGTGTATGTGTACATGATATTCAAATCAAGTGGCTGAATAAACCACTCGTGTGCCATTCTTGTTAAAATAAAAAATGTACGTCACGTCTTGTCATTACTTAAATGAGGCAGTGAGAGGGAGACAGATTTAATGACTGGAGAGGAAGTATGAGACGGAGCCAATGTAGGGATAAGATAGGAATAGAGTTAGAATGAGAATCGCATGAGGGCGGACGGAGCATGTCCTTTTTTGACACATACACATACATACCTAAATCACGTCTTTATCCCTTACAGGGTAGACAGAGCCTAAGGTAACAAGACTTAAAGGCATTTAGCGTAATTGTGGCCATATAGGTGGAAAGGCCCAAAGTATAGTGAATATATTTTTCCATTTATTTATAAACAATTAAGCCAAACGTGGTCTTTAGTTAGCTTTTTTATCATAGGCTTTGTCTACCCCGTAAGGGAAAAAGGCGTGATTTACATATGTTGTATGTATGTATGTATAGATCCATTGAAGCTAAAGTGTGCGTCGAAACTAACTGAGACCCGGCCTATAAATATCAGACAGCTGAAAAAAAATCTATTGATTTTTGTGATCAATGGTAAATTACTGACATAAAAAAAATCTAAAGTAATATTTATCGCTGGCAACACGAAAACTACAAGTAAACATTTATTTTATTGTCGCAAATTTTAAATATTCGGAACATCCTATGAACGCCATTTAGGCATTGTGCCAAGGGTAATAAAACAGAACCACATGCAAAAACATCAAACATTGCATATTAACTCAAAATTAGAACACCGCGAGAATAAGTCGGGATAAAAAAACGGGGGCGTCAAAAACGCCCCAGAAGTTATCGATATCGATGATTTAACGGTCCCATCACTAGGCGTCCAGGCCCGCCGACCGGTTCCGCGCTCAATTGGCACAGACAGTTTTTGTTCCCCATACAAAGTATAAGTATGTACGCAAACGTCTTATATGGCTCATTCATACACACCTAGATGAATGGAGATACGGCGGGGTTTCCCGCGGCTAATAAGGAAATTTAGATGATGCAATCTCAAGAATGTAGCTGGAATATATAAAACTAGCGACCCGCCCCGGCTTCGCACGGTATATTATGCATGTATTTACATACAAACCTTCCTCTTGAATCACTCTATCTATTAAAAAAAACCGCATCAAAATCCGTTGTGTACTTTTGAAGATATAAGCATACATAGGGACATAGGGACAGAGAAAGCGACTTTATTTTATACTACGTAGTGAAGTAATTATAGGTACCAAATTTTATTACGATCAGTTGAGTAGTTTACGTGTGAAAGCGAACACGCTTTTGTATCGCAGAAACTGTTTACCAATGGCAATACTAATATTTAACAAGCTGCCTAAGAACATAGCTGAGTTGCCCCAAAGCAAATTCAGATTTGTACCACAGGCATCGAGCAGTAAGTAGGTAACATCAGAATCACAAATTACGGTACTGCAATAAATAATGGATGTGAAATCGCCGCGGCATTCGGGAAGGTAAAACGGTTAAGTGTAAGATTACAAAAAACACAATACACAGGCTTATCAATCCAACTTGAAGCGGATAAAAGTAAGTGGACTGTAGTTAAGAATATATCTGAATGAAAATGCAGCTCCTCAGCTCAAGACTTTATATAATAACGACCAGCAAAATACTTCAAACTGACAAAAGGCATATCAAAATCAAATTGGAAAAATACATAAATGACGTAAAAAAGGAAAAGAGTTCGCAACACAACTGCTTTTATGTAGCTACCAGCTGTTGCCCGCAACTTCTGCATAGAATTCGTTTGCTATCCCGCAGGAATAACGCAATTTTCCGGAATAAAAAGTAGCCTGTTTCAGTCTAGACTATAATCTATCTGTGCTCCAAATTTCATCCAGATCTGTCCAGTCGTTCTGGCGTGAAAGAGTAACAAACATCCATCCAAAACTTACAAACTTTCGCGTTTATAATTTTAAGTAGAATAGTTATAATTACGAAATTAGTTGCTAGCCGCATCGCCTATAAAATGATTCCTAAGATTTTCACCCATTGACTCGATGGGCTTCTACCATCTGCGTGGGAAGAGAAGCAACTGGTACGTTCTATGTTTTTTCTTCACTCCCAATCCTACTAATATTATAAACGCGAAAGTTTATAAGTATGGATGGATACTTTAACTTAAATTTGGAACATAGATAGATTATAGTCTTCAATAACACATAGGCTACTTTTTATCCCGGAAAATTGCATAGTTCTTGCGGGATAGCGATAAAGAATTCTATGCTGACGAAGTTGCGGGCTGCTAGTCTTAAATAACGCTAAATGCAAATAGATTAAATTGTAGCAATATTATTGACCAGGATTCTAAGGCTTAAGTTACACGGTATGCGCATAACTTGGCGTACTTTATTTATTTGTTTAGCTCAACAAATCCAAGCATTGCTTAAGGATGACGCATGACGCATGACGCATGACGCATGACGCATTCAGACGCGAGGCTCAATTGAAAAGCTGGACCGACGTGACTCGGCAATGACTCCGGGGTCCAAGGCATAAACGAATGTTAAATAAAGAAAGAAAATGAAAGAGAGAAGACATTTATTCGTTTTTGCAAGACACGAATGTACGTAAAAAATTATTGTAGTCAACAAAAATTGCATTAAAACTGTATTTATGTATGTATGTATAACTCTTTATTGTACATAAAAAGATGAATACAGGACAACACACATGCACAAAGGCAAACTTATCCCTAAAAGGGATCTCTTCCAGTTAACCTTTGAACGATTGACAGGACATAAGTACCTATTAAGCAAGAGTAGACACACAGAAAAAGTAAAAGAACCGATAACTGCACATAAAAGCGGTAGGTAGCGGGTGGTAGGGCCTTGTGCAACGTCCGTCCGGATCGCTACCACCACCTTACTCGCTAATCCTGCCGCTAAGTAGCAGTGCTTGCACTGCTGTGTTTCGGTGTGGAGAGTAAGACATCCGGGAAATTAAGGGCACAAGAGGCATTGCATCTTAGTCCTCTAGGTTGGCATCGCATCTGCAATCCCTCCGGGGTTGCGGGTGTCAATGGGCAGTGGTCATCACTTACCATCAGGTGACCCACTTGCTCGTGTGCCTTCCTATTCATATACATAATTTTTTTTTTATTTAATATGTACAAAATACGTGTACGAACTAGAGTTGTGGATGCCGGAACTAATAACACAGCTGAAGTGGCGATGGGCGGGGCACTTGGCAAGACGAAACGACGACAGATGGTCGAAGGCGGGCACAGAGTGGTGGCCAAGACTGGGTCGAAGGTCAGTGGGCAGACCACCAGTCCGTTGGTCAGATGACATTAGGTTTAGCGCTTACTTTGGGACTAGGTCAGTTTGTGTGAATTGTTCCCCAATATTTATTTATTTATAATTTGATACCCGCTAAAGCTTCTCACTTGCTCTGGTAAACCAAGTCACGCACTACGTTTTAAACTTGAGTTGTTTCAATAAGCTCATATTGTTTTGACCTTAACTTGGAGAGCTTAACTGAAAAGTTTCCTTAAATCGGAATTAGTGACGCACCATTTTGTAAAATAGATAAAGTACGGAGAATATATAGGTACATAACTGGAAGAACTGAATCTATAGTACTGGAAGTATACACAATTATTATACGAATCTAAATTTCTTAGTTTGTTTTATTTTATTCAGCTTTACAGCTAAGCATCTCTGTTTCAGTTCGGACAAAAATGAAAGTAAGTTTGCAAACATTACACAACGCTGATCTATTTTTCATGGCTGTGTTTTTTTTCTTGTTACTTTTCTATAAAATTGTGTATATTCTCTTATATTTGTGTGTCTTGCAAAAAGGAATAAATGTCTTCTTTCTTTCTTTCAAACCTTAGGCTTATTACCTAATTCGCTCGCAATCGCCATCGTGTTAATTTTGACAGTTCATGTATGGGCTGACAATTGGCATCGGAATCAGCTAGCAGTCACATTCATACAAGAACTGTCAAAATTAACACGATGGCGATTGCGAGCGAGTTAGGTAATAAGCATACTGTTATGGGGCAAATTCACAAGCGATAGCCGCTATTGAATCGCTCAGACGTCATGGTAAGGTCCCATGTTTGTTGCTGTTTCAATCCGCTAGTGGCGCTGCTAATTTCTCCACAGTAAGTAATAGAGAAGTTTACGTGAACGCTTTCGAGACGTTTTTTGTGTGAAAACTTTCACTGGCGGCGCTCGATATTTACGTAGAATTTTGTTTTATTTCGAAGAAAAAACTGTTACCATTATTAAGACGCAACCTTTTGTCTGATATTAAAATTTAGTCTACTGTTTTCCTTTTTCATATATATACATGACATGTACTATAATTTATATTTCCACTTGTGTAATGTTCTTCCATGCTGGTCTGGGAGTAAAAAAAAAACATAGAATGTACCAGTTGCTTCTCCTCCCGCGCAGATGGTAAAAGTCCATCGAGGGAATGGGCGTAGGAATCATATAGGCGATGCGGCTAGCTACCCATCACTATTTTGATTCCCCTTTCCACCTTTATCTATACGCCCACAATCATGCTAAGCGTGGCCTTTGGGTCTTGTCACCTTAGGCTCTGTCTACCCCGTAAGGGAGGACGACGTGATTTATGTATGTATGTATGTATAATGTTCCTATTGTCTTATTACTAAAATCCATCATGTATTGTTTCGACGCAATCCCATAAATAATCCTTTCCTGACATTTTATTCCAAATTCCGTACTTTTTCACGGTTCCCTAACTATACGCGTCTGTGGCAAACACGCAAAGCGCGCGAGCCAGAAGAAAAAAATAAAAAATAAAACTTTTGTCTGACTAACTTTTTTTAAAACTTCGCGGTTTAATCACAGGGCTACAAGATATTAGGTAAAGGAAAAGTGACCCATTATTCCACATATCGCCTGCTCGACCTACATAGAACCCCTAGGAAGCCATGACTAACACTCAGACCCCCGTGGCTATACTACAAATGGGATTAAATAGGTCTTCAGGTCTGGTGACATCATCTAGTGCTGTCACTGTGGGGCGCCGATCCCATAAACTTGGAAGTAGACTGTTTGCATAACCTAGATACTAGTAACAAGTGTCCAATAGATCTATCTATGAATCTCTAAATATATATAACTCAAAGGTGACTGACTGACTGACATAGTGATCTATCAACGCACAGCCCAAACCACTGGACGGATCGGGCTGAAATTTGGCATGCAGGTAGATGTTATGACGCAGGCATCCGCTAAGAAAGGATTTTGATCAATTCTACCCCCAAGGGGATAAAATAGGGGATGAATGTTTGTATGAAACTTTGTAAATTTTAAACCGATCGGGCTGAGACTTTTGCATAAAGCTACTATGACGTAGGCATCCTCTAAGAACGGATTGCGTAATTTCTGCGGGATAGCGATAAACGAATTCTATGCAGACGAAGTTGCGGGCAACAGCTAGTATAGTATAAATTAAGTGTGTTAGAATTGTTCCAGATTTCATCATGGTTTTGGGTTAGTTTGGGAATGGTAGCCTAGTGGTTTGACCTGTGTCTCAAACAGAGTATTTGTGTGCGGGAATTCACCATGGGCTTTCCGGTGAAGGAATACACCATGCACCCATACACACATATAGCACGTCTTTATCCCTTACGGGGTAGACAGTGCTTAAGGTAACAAAATATTAAGGCCACGTAGTCCATGTGTTAATCTAGGGTACCAGCTATCTCCGTTCCAAATTTTATCCAAATCCGTCCAGTCGTTTCAGCGTGACGAAGGAACAAACTTACACACTCACATCGTTATTCCTAAAGAGGGTTAGGGGTAGACAGAGTCTAAAGTAACAATACCTAAAGGCCACGTTTAGCATGACTGTGGGAGTATAGGCGGAAAGGGGAATCAAAATAGTGATGGGTTGCTAGCATCGCCTATAACGTGATTCTTAACATTTGGTAGCGGGTGGTAGGGCCTTGTGCAAGGTCCGTCCGGATCGCTACCACCATCTTACTCGCTAATCCTGCCGCTAAGTAGCAGTGCTTGCACTGCTGTGTTCCGGTGTGGAGAGTAAGACAGCCGGGGAAATTACGGGCACAAGAGGCATTGCATCTTAGTCCTCTAGGTTGGCAACGCATCTGCAATCCCTCTGGGGTTGCGGGTGTCTATGGGCAGCGGTGATCACTTACCATCAGGTGACCCACTTGCTCGTTTGCCTTCCTATTCATATAAAAAAAAAAAAAAAAAAAAAAATGTGAGGCTGCGGCTCTTTAGTTCCATTCGCAAATATTATTTATTTTATAAAAAAAAATGTTCTGAAACGATTAACGAGGTTTAGGCATTATTTCTATCTCTCAGCTACTTATACTCGCTTTACACCGCAGCACCCCTCCCTCGCGACCGTATTGAGGCTATTTATTGTTGGCGAGAAAAAAAAATGTGGCTCTTTAAAAACTTGAAATTTTGTAAATAGTAATTTTTGGCTCTTCCGACTCAAAAGGTTGCCGACCCCTGCACTAGAGGCTCAGTTCCTTTTACTTTGAACTTGGCTGACACGGTTCAACGTGTATAGACATGTCTTTGGCAAATTTGCTGTCCCGACGAATTGGGGCATCAGGTCAAGACACCAATCTGGCTTGTTGGTTCGGGAAATATTTGCAAGCGGTAATGATTTAGGCTAGTTCGCGTTTGTTGTCTCTGGGTCGGATACTTGGATGGAACTTAATGAAAATCGAACTATAGATATATAAGGCCCCTATATTACCTACGTGACAAATGTCGGCGATAAGTGACAATTCTGTTTACATTGCAAACCCGACGATTCTACTCCGGTTCGCTTCATATTAAATACGCATTGCATTTCGAATTGTCAAGGTATTTATTTTTAGTTACACAAACGGATATCCCACGTATAGAAGTCGAGTAATGCTCGACATGTTTCGGACTAATTTCATAATTCGTGACACTCAGTGTTCGTTTCGCTGTCACCGGGGCGAGGCTCCAGGAGGAAGGACTACGGATTAGTCCGAAACATATCGAGCATTACCCGATACTTGAGTCTCACGGTAGTTTCATGACATTTATTTATTTTTACTCATGAGCATAACTTACGAAAGCTAACAAGATGACATAATCCAACCTTCTGAGCTTAATAAGGCACTGACATCAGATCAATAAATCAGAAGGACGAGTGTTGCCAATAAATAAAAAACAATAAATCTGTAAAAGCGTTTACGACCCATTCGGTATTTAAAATGGGACCGTTAAAGAAAGGATCGACTTCTAAGGGAGGCTATAAAATCTATTATTGTCTATGGAAAGGATTATAAAAGTACTGGCCATGTGTTTTTAGTTTTAAAGGTGGGCTTATTTTTAAGGCAGCCTGCATAACTGAAACTGATTGATTTAAATCGGCCAACTGAAGATTCCGTACAAAATTATATATTTTTTTGTGACATTTTTATTACAACACAGTTTGATTTGATTCCAATGGTTTTTGTATGAAAATACACTTTAAAAGGTACCTACCATAAGATTCACAGTGGAGGAAAACATCGCGAGGATACCTGCACAACACTTGCGATTGCGAAGCAGTTCAATAGTGTATGAAGCCCAAACTAACATACCGTCACGCCTCTTTCCCTTAGGGGTAGACAGAACTACTTTGTTCCACTTGTTATTGCTACGATTCTGACATAACTCTTTTTTTTTTTGAAAGAAAGAAAGAAAGAAGACATTTATTCCTTGGGAGTTTGTACAGACGCATCACTTAAACAGATGACGCTTGGCAACAAAAAATCGCATAGTAATAAGATCACGTGACAGCTGTGTACAGGTAGAAAAAATCGAAGACTTACTCACCTGCTATGGGTGGTGTAGCGGTATAGCACGCGTCACGGAATGATGAGGATCTGGGTTCGATCCCCGCCCATAGCTTTACTTTTCGGATTTTTCTGTGTTCTAATTTTCAGTGTCGTTTAGATTTTTTTAACTCTTCCACATTCATCAATCTCTTCATACATGCTCGGTGGTTCTCTGTAAACTCTAATTTGCACTTAACTCTGGAGACGACGGTTTTTTCTTAATATTCTTCTTCTTCTTCTTCTTTTTTGTGGCGTTTCAAGTCGTTATAGCGACGACAACTTCGCCAATGTCAAAGTAACAAAAATATAATTAAAAAATCTTGTGACAAAATGTCGGCAACGTTGTACGGTAATGGTCAAAGACCCCCTCCCCCCCTGTCGGGCTCTTAGCCAACGGTCAATGGTATCCCTCAGAAACTGCCAGGAAATCATTAGCCGTTGCCCAGGGTGCACCGGATCAAGCACTGCTCTTCCCCCCGAACGGATCCAAAAAGGAACCGCAGCTCTTGACCACACATGGAGGTAACCCGATTCGCACCCCTTCTTAATATTTTCTTTACGGCTATATGGAAGTACGTACTCATAGTAAGTAGGACATATTGATATGAAACAATGCGATGACAGCATAAGAAAATAAAACGGAATAGCATTCCATTACGGTAGCCATTAACGCCATGTTGGATTCTGCTGAATGAACGATTTATAACGCTCAAGTAGGTCGAGGGTGTGATCATTGCGGTTTATAGGGAAATTAGATTTTATGCTGGCAACACTGAGAATTAAGTGCGGCTGTATAATCATGGTTGCCATGGCCTTGAGAAAAAAAAAGTGAGGCAAAGGCAATTATTTAAATATTCGAAATTTTCACTGTTAACTTAACATGCTTTTTTATGGTTCTTAAGAAGCGAATTAATGTAATTATAAATTTACAACAATAGTTTGCTACAAATATATTTTAGTGCTAAAAGTGTGTAAAGTAATTTTGCCAAATTATTTATCCGAATGGTAATTCGTGGAAAATAGTCAGGGAATTATTTTGGCGAATATTCGCCGAAACGTCAGTAATTACTTAAAAGTAATTTAGATTATAAAAATAGAAGACGTGGTCCCGACCGAGACGTGAGGCGAGAAGACGGAGAGAAAGAAAAAGAACTCATGATAAATTGCAAATGTAGGTACGTAATTTTGCAAATTCCGAAAAACTCCGAGGTGCGAGCCCAATTCGTATTATATAGTATACCCACGACTCATCACTCTCGTAAGGTTGTATGTTCGATCTCTCCCTATCATTAGCTGTAATAAATCTCTAATGAAGCATTAGTATTCACTATAAACAAATGAGTCACGGAGTCATCCATGGCTGTCATCGAGTGATATAAGACTTATTTATTGGACGATGACGCTTAACGCTATCGAGGGTGTTTATGACTTCACACTAAGTATACTTTTCTAACGTTTCAAGTGTTTGGTGCTTGAGATATAACGAGTGATCGACCAATAGAGTGGGAATGTCTTACTTACCTATACAATTTGATTGGAAAGAAAAGCCTCGGACTCGGAACTCAAAAAACCTTTATCCCTTAGACTCCTCCTCCTCCTTTTTTTTTGTTAATCAGACCGCTTCATAATTAATGGTAACCGTTATTTTTTTTGATATTTCTTGGCTGCCACGATACAGGCTGTGCCTAGTGTGGAGTCATTGAACTTCCTAACATTATGTATTTCGTGTCTATTTTGGAAAATAAATTTTACTTTACTTTACTTTACTTTTACTTAGACAGAGTTTGAGAATGAAGACCACGTTTACTGTTCGTAGCCACGTAATAGTGACGGGTTGCTAGCCGTATCGCCTACAACATGACTTCTAAGATTATCGACTTCCATGCTGGTCTGGGAGCAAAGAAAAACATAGAATGTACCAGTTGCTTCTGTTTCCACGCAGATGGTAAAAGAAATCATAGTAATCATATTATAGGCGATGCGGCCAGCAACCCATCACTATTTTGATTACTTTTTTTCCCATCTATACGCCCACATCTTGAAAACGTGGGCTAGGTCTTGCCTTAGGCTCTGTCTACCCCGTAAAGATAAACACGTGATTTGTGTATGTGTATGTGAAGATTATCGCCTATTCCCTCGATGGTCCAATACTAAAAGTCGCTAAACTAAATCACTGATAGACTAACTAACTACAACGGTTCTTTTTACGGAACGCTAATACCTAATTTAATTTTGATAATTTTTGGAAGCTCTTGGAAAGGCCTAGTGATGGCAAGACTGATTCCCGCACTAGTCGGTGTTGCCATTCCAAAAATATCTAGTAAATTGGGGGTAATTAATACAGCGCTTTTAACTTTTATCTTTATGACTGGCGTGATGTGAACGGATGCGAGCTTTGTTTACATTTAATTAAGCATACCTAGCGGCCATTTTTTTCTGCAAAAGGATGTGAGTAAGTGTTGGCAAACAGCGCCCATGTGTTTCAGCGTAATCATTAGTTATTTACAGAGGGTTGCATCAAGTTTAACGATAAATTACCGATGATTTTCAAGTACACTTGACAGACTGTATAAAACGTTATGTCGAAATCTCTGGTTATGGTTATAGTTATTGTTAAAGTGACATGGTGCAATTTGCTCTTATTTGTGTATCCTTTAAGGTATCGAGTAACCTCCTTATTCATAAATGCTCTGTAGGCTTCTGCTAACTTAGCAATCGTTTGTCCTTATCTGTCACTTTGACATTTACATTTCACAGATAAGGACAAACGATTGCTAAGTTAGCAGAAGCCTACAGAGCGTTTATGAATAAGGGGGTTAGTGTGGAGAATCGACCTCGAACTTAGAACTGTCGTTAAAATCTATGGTCCAACTATTATGATCGAGAAAAAAGAACTCAAAATGAACACGATGGCGATTGCGAGCGAGTTAGACATAAGCCTACTGGTCTGGGAGCAAAGAAAACATAGAATGTACTTAGTTGCTTCTCTTCCCGCGCAGTAGGTAAAACCATCGAGGGAATGGGCGAAACCTTAGGAATCATGTTATAGGCGCATGCTAGCAACCCATCACTATTTTGAATCCCCTTTCCACCTATACGCCCACAATCATGCTAAACGTGGCCTTTAGGTCTTGTTACCTTACCCCCTTATTCATAAACGCTCTATAGTCTTCTAACTTAGCAATCGTTTGTCCTTATCTGTGAAAGGTAAATGTCAAAGTGACAGATAAGGACAAACGATTGCTAAGTCAGCAGAAGCATACAGAGCGTTTATGAATAAGGGGGTTAGGCTCTAGCCCTTAAGGAATTAAGACGTGATTTATGTATGTGTGTATGAAACGGCACGCGACGAGTTCAAAAATCGAATTTGCTAGAAAATTCAAATTGAGCAAACAATTTCAAACATAGCTCAACAAAAGCATGTTTTACTCTAGTTTTTTTAAGATTCGTGTCAAGAACAATACGGGGCAATACAAATAAAGATAAAATGTAAGCTATGCGGTCAGAAGTAGGATAGGAAAGCAAACACACAGGACGCAAGTATTTGGAAATTAAACACCTGCTGTACCCTACGGGGTGTGGTGCAAGGGACACGATAACAGCGACAATAAACCAACGGAAGACCCAGCAGCGGCGTTAGGGCCACTGACACCCCGGGCAGTAATATTTAGGCGCCCACTTAAGGACAGTATTGATGGTACACAGCCGGCGAGCCAGGAGGCCGAGGCCCCAGACCTCAGCGCCCCCCAAATTTGGCGCCCCGGGCCGTCACCCCATCGCGCCCCTCCCTAATGCCGGCACTGGGAAGACCAGCGCTGGCTGTAAGGCCAGCAAATGCTGAGTTGGGACCATTTTGTCACAACTTATCTGTATTGTTTTAAGTGTGTTCAATTTATTTTATTTGATTTTTGTGATTGTCATAAACTTTTTTCTTTTTTTTTTTCTTTAAAAACAAAACTAGCCAAGTGCGAGTTGGACTAGCGCACCGAGGAGATCCGCACTAATTTGGCAAGAGAATATAAAATGCAGTATGAAGACAGTTTATATTGATTAAATATAGATAGACAGACATAAACCTGCTATGGGTAATTGTATAGCACGCGTCACAAAATGATGAGGATCCAGGTTCGATTTTTAGCCATAACCTTACTTTTCGGATTTTTCTGTGTTCTAGTTTTAAGTCATCATCATCATCCCACTGCTGGGCACAGGCCTCCTCTCAGAATGAGAGACCCACGTCCCTCTCACGTCTCTCAGTTTTTTTTTTCAGTATTGTTCTTACAATTAACGTCTAATTAATCGCACCCGCTTTCTCGCCTGACTTGAGCCACAAAACTATAATGTCGGTAAATATTTGAAAGCATACGCGTCGTAAACGGGTGCGCATGCGCATGCGGCCTACCTTGAAAGCAACTGCAGGAACTGGGACGCTGATGATTTACAACATTTCTTTGTAAATAAATATATACATACATAATCACGTCTTTATCCCTTAGGTACGTAGACAGATCCTAAGGTAACAAGACCCAAAGGCCACGTTTAGCATGATTGTGGCCGTACAGATGGAAAAGGGAATCATAATAGTGATGGGTTGCTAGACGCATCGCCTATAACATGACTAAGATTTTCGCCCATTCCCCCGATGGGCTTTTACCATCTGCGCGGGCAGAGAAGCAACTGGTACATTCTATGTTTTTCTTTACTCCCAGACCGGCAGTTAAACCATATAGGTATATCCATATATATAGGTTCTTCCATGTTGGTCTGGGAGTTAAGAAAAAACATAGAATTTACCAGTAACTTCTCTTCCCGCGCAGATGGTAAAAGCCCATCGAGGGAATGGGCGAAAATCTTACATGTTACCAACCCATTACTATTTTGATTTTCCTTTCTACCTATACGCCCTTAATCATGCCAAACTTTGCCTACCGAGCTCTGACTACCCCGTAAGGGATAAAGACGTGATATATGTATGTATGTATGTATATCGGATGGCGCTAAGTACCTACTCAATTAACTTAACAGCCCCGACCGTGACTAATACCCATAAATGCCATTCGGGGGCATTATTTATGTACCCATAACGATATAATTTTAGGCGAAGCCGGGCGCAGCAACTAGGTCAGGGACGGAGAAACAAATTCGCCAATAAAATAGAACAATTGGTAGGACGGGCGTGGGAAGAAATTAGCTGAAAGAGACTTTGGCGGGAAAGAGACAGCAACTATAACAACAGCCTGTTGCATACTTTCAGTCTTCTTTAATATTATGTTGGGTTCTTTAATGTATGGGTATAATATGAATATCGGAAGTTGATAAATGAGAAGTCCCTTTTTTTTTTACTACGAACTGACCAGTGGTTGACCTCTATCTCACTTGGTGGAAGGTGCAGAGGAGGCCAAAGGTGTAACTCACTGGTTCAGTAATAGCCTATTGACTCTAGCCTCGAAGAGCCCTAGGTTGTATCTGTCCGGAAATACAGACGATGGGAGCGCATTCCATTCCCTAGCAGTTCGCATTAGGAAGGATGAAGCAAACCGCCTCGTGCGGGCCAATGGTATGTTGACAACAAATGGGTGAAAACGCTCCCCCCGCCTGGAAGTCAGTCCCTATGACCGCTCAGGATATTGGAAAAAAATCAAAAACTTTTTTTCGTAAATAGGCCGCCGAAGGTTCTTACACGTCTTTTTGAACCACCAGCGCATTCGGAAAGACCATCATTGCTTTTTCTTGTGTTTTATGTACAATAAAGAGTTATACATACATACATACATTGCCAAGAGGAATGCGCCGCAAGAAACTTGGCAAAAAGTCATTTTTTCAAAAGAAAATAAACTCACTACATTAATTTCTACTTAAATTATAATACATTCATAAACCTTTATATCGGTCGGGTCAAAAGTACCCTAAACGACCGAAAGTGGATGAAGCGAAAGCGCTGTCAGAATCGTAGGAATTGGAACAACGTAGTCCCTGCCTACCCCTATGGGAATGTGGCGTAGCGGCATGTGTGTAAGTAAGTAAGTAAGTAAGTAAGTAAATGCTTTATTGTACAAATATAGAGAAGTAGAGACAAATCACAAAAAAAAAGACCTTAAATATATGCACAAAGGCGAACTTATCCCTATAAGGGATCTCTACCAGTAAGTATATTTGTTGTTGCATATCAGTGACTGTAATGTAACAGGACGCCTCTGAAAACTGTTCTAATATTAAATCAGACATATTTGAGCAGCTGCGCGCTGATTCATGCGTTTATAAACAGTATGTATGTATGTATGTATGTATGTATGTAAAATAAATCGATGCAAGGCGTTTGTACAGTGAGGGAAGTATTCACGTACCCTATCGCAGTAAGGTGACATATCACTCGAGTTTGAGTGACGGCGGCCTGTCAATTGCGACAGGGTTCTACGTGGTACGTACACACACATACACATAATCCCTCACGGGGTAGACAGAGCCCATGGTAACAAGACCACGGTTAGCATAATTGTAGGCATATAGGTTGAAAGGGGAATCGTAATGTAATATGTTTATTTTTCCTGTTTATTTTCTATAAAGGTGTGTATATTCTCATATATTTGTGCGTCTTGCAAAAAGGAATAAATGTCTTCTTTCTTCTTTAAAATAAAAATAAATTAAAAGCCCATCGAGGGAACAGGGCGAAGATCTTAGGAATCATGTTATAGGCGATGCGGCTTGCAACCCATCACTATTTTGATTGAATTCCATTTTCCACCTATACGCCCACAATCTTGCTAAATGTGGCCTGTAGGTACCTGTTACCTTAGGCTCTGTCTACCCCGTAAGGGATAGAGGCGTGAGTTGTGTATGTATGTGTATAAAGTTTCCTTATTATAATACTAACAGTCTTCCGCAACCAACGAAAGAAAGTAATAAATCGTAAAAGCATTTAAATAGGGAGCTGTCGTCCAAAATCGTTGACCTCTCTCGGCACCTTACAATTAAAGGAATCAACGAACAATCCCAAACTTAACTGGTGTCAGTTTAAACTGGTGCTTAAGTAAGGTCCGAGGCCACCAGTGACACTTGAACTGCTGCGTCCCCCGGAACTTTAAGCAACGAAGGCGAGTGAGGGGTCTTTTGAGTTACGACGCGGGTCAGGTTGTAGTGGTCGTTGAGTGCAAGATGGTCTCGCGGTCCATTTGACATGGTAATATTATGTTGGGGCTTTGAGGAGGTGACGTTTTTCGAAAGGTGCTTTTTTGGCGGTTTTTTGAGCGAACCGTGGATCTCTATGAACATGTCACGCATAATAAATATACGTCTAAACAATACATATTTTAAATAAGAGTTAGAAGCACAGCTTCTGACTCACGAATTTTTTAATTTATTGCTGACAACGCATATATATAATGCGAGTTTTCGTCCAGTACCATCATCACAATTAAATTTGGCTGCCATTTTCAGCAGTAAATGTGAAAGTGACAGATAACAAAAGAGTGATAGTTTAGATAACTAATTCGCTAACATTTATAGTAGGTGGGGTGCGCGTCGGGTTACCTCCGCGTGTGGTCAAGAGCTGCGGTTCGTTTTTGGATCCGTCCGAGGGGAAGAGCAGCGCTTGGTCCAGTGCACCCTGGGCATCAGTTAAGATTCTGAGGGATATCATTATCCGTTGGCTAAGAGCCTAACAGGGGGGGAGGGGTCTTTTGACCGTGTTCTACCAGTTGTTCGTGTACCGGTTGCTTCTTTTCCCGCGCAGGTAAAAGCCCATCGAGATAATGGGCGAAAATTTGAGGAATCATGTTTTAGACAATACGGCCGGCAATCCATCACTAATTTGATTCCTTTTTCCACCTATACGCCCACAATCATGCTCAGTTGCCTTTAGGACTTGTTACCTTAGATAACAGCGAGGCTAGGCTTGTAAAGGCGCATAAAGACGTGATCTGTCTCTCAAGCTCAATGCAAGCGTTTGAAAATTTTCTGCGACGAAAAACTTCCACCAAAAGCTTATCGATATTCGCTAGCGAAAGCCTCTCGCCTCCCGTTAACCCTTAGGTTCAACAAACGAGAGTGTATGTAATTTTATACTTTTATTGCTGGTGCCATTTCCCTTGGCGATGTAACTTAAGCCTTTTTGACAGCGCAATAAGGCATATTCGCGGAATGCGGATACACATTTCAGATTTCAAGGATTGGCTTTTCAAGCGTGTTTGATATCAGATTAATGGTGCGATTACATAACATAACTAGGGAATTCATACTCGTATTTCTCGGGTACCTTTTTCCCCATAATTTTCATTGGTAATCGTTAGTAATTTTTTCCATAAGACATGACGGCGTGCATTTTTCAGAATTTTTGGGAAAATCATCAGAATATAGTAGGTTAGGCCCTTACCCACTATATTCTGAAATTTAGAACCTAACCTGTAAGTTTCTGTGAAGGTAAAGACCTAACCTACTATACAATACAATAACTCTTTATTGAACACCACATATAACAACCAAAACAGAAAAAAGGTATACAGAATATTACAAGGTAACAATAGGCGGCCTTATCGCTACAGAGCCATCTCTACCAGGCAACCATGCCAGGCTATATTCTGATGAGTTTTCCAAAATTCCTGAAAAATGCAGAATATTATGTGTTATGAAAATGGCTAACGAAAATTATTACAGCTAAGTACCTAAGTATATACATTCGCAACTTCAATTTAAGGGACAATATATAGAACCCATATCTACCTACATTAGGTACCTACATTCTCCTTTTTTACATTTTGTATTTAAATATTGTTCTTTGACATTAATAATGGTATGTATGTATAACTCTTTATTGTACATAAAACACAAGAAAAAAATGAATACAGGACAACAAATGCACAGAGGCGAACTTATCCCTAAAGGGATCTCTTCCAGTTAGCATTTGAACGATTGACATAAAGTAGGCACACATAAAAAGTAAAAGAACCGATCGAAACCTAAAATGATTCCTAAATGCCTAAATTTTAAATTAATAATGGTTTTCATTAATCTGAGATTCCACAGCTATAACATAACGCTCAGTATGTTGCAACCGTATGGTATCGTCTCTACTTCAATCTATCATAGGTGTCTATTTCCTGCTCTCCAATGCAAATGAACTTTAAGCTTATTTTTAAATGTTCAAGTGCATGCCAGTTCTCTTGGTATGAATGCTTAGAAATATCAGTAACTTTAACTGATTCACGGTTACTAAATTATGTACATTTTGGACAGGATTTATGAAGACCACAATTTTGTATGTATGTATAAATTTTTCTTTTGGCTTGCCGCAACATTATGCTGAGTGGGGTCCACTTTACACCATATCGGTACTGTTTCTTATTATATTGTATTTCTCCTTGTTTTATGTCTACTTGTATCGAATGTGTGTAAATGAATGTTTCTCTCTCTCTCTCTCTCTCTCTCTCTATTGTACATAAAATACACTCAATTTTACAGGTAATGAGAAAAACAAATGTACAAAGGCGAACTTATCCCTTAAAGGGATCTCTTCCAGCTAACCTTCGAACGATTGACATACATATATGTATACATAGATCAGTCTTAATCCCTTACGGGGTAGGTTGCCTAAAAGCTCTAATGTCTTTGGCTTATAGATAAGCGTTGCCAAATTATGGAATTGTTCCCCGGTTAGTGGATATCCACGATTTTCGGAATTCCCCCAATTTCATATTTACCCCATGCACCATACACATACAGTGATCTCTTAAAATTGTTTCGAGATCTTTCTGTAGTTTTTTTCCAGGAATCACACATTTGTCGCTTCCATGCTGGTCTTATACATACATAAATCACGTCTTTATCCCTTCCGGAGTAGACAGAGCCTAAGGTAACAAAACCTAAAGGCCACGTTTAGCATGATTGTAGGTGTATAAGTGGAAAGGGGAATCAAAATAGTGATGGGTAGCTAGCATCGCCTGTAACATGATTCCTAAGAATTTCGCCCACTCCCTCGATGGGCTTTTACCGTGCGCAGGACGAGAAGCAACTATGTTTTTTCTTTGCTCCCATACAAAACAAAACAAGCTAGCACTACATAGCTTCACGAGTTACCATCTCGTTGCCGCAGTCATCAGTATGCGGCAGTCATCGGCGACAAAGTGTCTTCCCGCTAGTCATTGTCATGCTACACGCCACAGGTTGCCCGTAATATGCATACTAACATACACACATTATAAGGTCCAACTATTTGTGTAGCAGCCATTCTTTAACGGTAACGGGGTAGACATAGCCTAGGGTAACAAGAGCTACGGGCCACGTTTGGCAAGGTTGTGAGCGTTTAGGTGGAAAAGCGAATCAAAATAGTGATGGGTTGCTATCCGCATCGTGTATAACATGATTCCTATTTTCGCCCATTCCGTCTTTGGCCTTTTACCATTTGCGCGGGACGAGAAACGACTGGTTCTTTATGTTTTTCCTTTGCTCCCAGACCAGCATGGAAGTTTAAAATACTGAAATATCTGGCAAATTTTATACGGGACTCTCGGAGCGTGAGTCCGAGTCGCACTTGACCGGTCTCATCAGGTCTAAAGCCAGAAGTAATAATAATAATATAATAATAATAATATCTTGGGACAATTGACACCAATTGACATAGCCCCAAAGCTTGTAATATGGGCACTAGACAACGGATAAACATACTTATATAGATAGATACATACTTAAATACATATTAAACATCCAAGACTCGAGACCAAACATTCGTATTTTATACAAATATCTGCCCCGACCGGGGATCGAACCCGGGACCTCAAGCTTCATAGTCAGGTTCTCTAACCACTGGGCCATTCGGTCAAGTCCTGGTGACCCGGTCGTATTAACGCTAGATGAACCGCGCGGTACTCTGTAATTGTTGTTAATGAATATGACCTGGTTTTACTGGCATGTATCGTCGCTTCCTAGCCGGATAAGCTTAGCTATAGATATATGACACCTCACCATCATCATCATCATCATCAGCGTGAAGACGTCCACTGTTGAACAAAGGGCTCCCCCTTATTATTATTATTATAGCCTTTTTATTCCGAATTCGCTACAATTTCAGTAAGTAAGTATGTTGTTTGTTGTTATTATTATTAAATTGTTGCGTAATTCGTCGTGCCTCATGGCATAGGCCTCCTCCGTGTATTGGAGGGCTTGGGCTATAGTTCCCACGCGCGCTCAGTGCGGATTGGGAACTTAACACACACCATTGAATTTCTTCGCAGATGTGTGTAGGTTTCCTCACGATGTTTTCCTTCACCGAAAAGCTCATGGCAAATTGCAAATGTAATTTGCGCACATAAATTCCGAAAAACTCAGAGGTTCAGAGAGAGAGGTCAGAGGCCCGGGATTTGAACCCACGACGCTCTGCTTGAGAGGCCACAGGTCAAACCACTAGGCTACCACGGCTTTTTTAAGCTCCCCCTTAGCACACCACAATGAACGACAACTCGCCACCTGCATGGTTTTCCGCAACTTTCACGATGTCGGATCCTGGGAGGCCTACCAACATACATAAATCACGTTTTTGTCCCTTACGGGGTAGACAGAGCCCAAGGTAAACCTAAAGGCCACGTTTAGCATAGGTAGCGTATGTAGGTGGAAACTAGTGCTTTAAGTTAAATACAAACTGTCTCTTAAAACGCTTCCATGCTGGCCTAGGAGCAAAGAAAAAACATAGAATGTACCAGTTGCTTCTTCTGATGGTAAAAGCTCATCGAAGGAATGGCCGAAAATCTCAGGCGATGTGGCGCAACCCATCACTGTTTTGATTCCCCTTGCCTAATACGCCGACAGTCACGCTAAGCGTGGTGTTTTGGTCTTGTTACCTTAGGCTCTGTCTACCCCGTAAGGGATAAAGGCGTGGTGTGTGTGCACAAGAATTTCTAACACATACATCCGAGCGTGAATGGATATCACTCACCCTCACTCGGTTCACTAATATTTGACCAAAAAATTATTGACAACTGGATCGTTTGACGAACACTTCATTCGACAATAACCTTTTATTTTCTACTAAAATATTGACTTTTGGAAAACTTAAAAAAGAAACCTAACTTAACCCAATGAGCCACGCCTGAAGGTTTTTCAATTTTTTGAAAAGTTTACGGTTTGTCAAATGAAATGTTTGTCAAACGATCCATTTGGTGAAACGTTTGTCGGTCAAATGAAGTATGCTTAGTGTAGGTTTTCGGTCACAAAATACGTCACGGACGCGTTTGCGTTAAAATGTCAAATACTATGAGAACAGTTTGTTGCCGTTTCGATCCGCAAGTGGCGCTGCCAATTTTTCCTTAGTAATTAAGACGTTTACGTGAACGCGTTCGAGACGTTTTTATATGCGAAATCTTACACTAGAGGCTCGGATACCCCCTCACTCACGTGTTGATTTCTTCATCGCTAATGGGTGCATTAGTTTAAAAGTCATTACTACAATTACGTTAATTATGTCTACTTAAGGTTAAGTTAACGTGGAATTAATTTTAATCAGCGTACTCATTGAAGAGGCTTCGTTGTGCAACTTAAAGTATGTATGTATGCCTGTATAACTGAAATAATACGATAATTTATAAGGTAACTAGCTTCTGCCCACGACTTCGTTTGCGTAGAATTACATAAAAACCTTCCTCTTGAATCACTCTATCTATTAAAAAAAACCGCATCAAAATCCGTTGTGTAGTTTTGAAGATATAAGCATACATAGGGACATACGGACAGAGAAAGCGACTTTGTTTTATACTATGTAGTGATGATGATAGTGAAGGGTAGTGTGATAAGGGAACGTGCGGGTGTGAAAGAGGGTACAGTGACTAGGATAGAAAAAAGTATGCTTAGTTGGTTTGGCGTAGAGCGAATGGATGAAAGAAGACTAACTAAACAGATCTATAGGAGTGTGAATGGTTGCGTTGGGAGGGGAAGGCCTAGACGGACGTTCCGAGACCAAATATATAATACCCGAAACCGACTAGCATGTATGAAGATAATGATGAATGCTCCAACGATAGATAAGGTGGGCAACCGGTCTATGTCCACTTGGTCGGACCAAGTACGAGTAGGTAGCTTTTTTCACGGCTCAATTCTTACCCAACCCCTCCACATGACCAAGCCACCATTTTTTTTTAACGTGTGGAAAATGCGCCTTATGCATCTCCGCGCTCGGGGCAGCATGAACGGAGGTATGACGGGCTCTCCAACTCGCCGCTGCCTTCCCTATGGAAGGAGGGGAGAGGTCTACCGTCTAAAAACACACACGTTCCCTCCAGGCCTTGAACTGCGGGCGTTGCGGGCGCACTACGGTGACCACCGCAACGTCCACTGGCCGCCCGGGATGGGGCAGATGGCAACGGCACCGTTGAATGCGGGTTCCGGATTCCCCGCCCTCCCCCGCCGGTGACCGTTTGTTTTTTTAAAGAGGTTAACTCCTCGCAGCTCCCTCAGCGGCCCTCGTTCCCAGCGATGACCAAGCCACGTAACTGGAGGACGCTTTTATCATAGCTTAATTATGTTTTTGTTTGTTTCAGAAGCACGCCACTCATTGAAAAGGCGGGACGCGAACTACGACGACTTCCAATCAGACGGTTTCACCGACACAGAACAAAATGACGCCGACAACCAAGGTGAGACGCGTCACAATCTTACACCATTTTTGACATAAAAAGAACAAATCTTTTGGATTTAAAAAGGATTTAATTTTAGCGTTACAATTATTTTTTTTTTATTTAAATAGTAAGGCAAACGAGCAAGTGAGTCACCTGACGGTAAGTGATCACCACTGCCCATAGACACCCGTAAACTCCCAAACTCAATTATGTTTGTAATTGTGTCGTACAGACACATTATTCAAACAGATGACGCTTAGCGACAAAAAATCGCATAGTAACAAAAAGGTCACGTGACAGTTAGTAACGGGTAGAAAAATTCGGAGACTACCCACCTGCTATGGGTGGTGTAGTGGTATAGCACGCGTCACGGAATGACAAGGATCCGGGTTCGATTCCCGGCCATAGCTTTACTTTTCGGATTTTTCTATGTGTTCTAATTTTCACTGACATTTAGAAATTTTATTTCATTGCGGGCAACACATTGGTAACTTTTTGGAATTCAACTACCGCGAGGAGTAGAAATGGCGATGGCGGGACGAGTTGTACGCCTTCTTGGAGATTTGCAGTATCCACTCATCGCAGCAGACCAAGGGCAGTGGAATTAGGAGCACTTGCACAAATAAATGATGATGTAAAAGCTACACGGTCAGTTGATACGAGCTTGGGCGCCGCCATATTGGGTGCTCTGCCGAGCGCCTGTCACTTTAACCCCACTCCGCGACAACCGATAGCTGGATGAAAAAGTTTGAGGCGATGCAAAAGAAGTTTCACTTTAATGATAATAATTTTGTTTTTTACAGGGGAGGACGATGGCGATTCGATGCCGAATGCGACCATCCTGACCCGGCCACAGACTTACACCCCAGCCGTCGGGGACACTGTACGGCTAGAATGCCGTATCGACATTAAAGGTACATAAGTTCTAATGTCCCCCGCCAAAATTCTTCGTGATTTGCTGGTTTGTCTTTGTCGTATAAAAAAATAAACGCACTGGAATTAAGTAAATGCTTTATTGTACGAATTTAAAGAAACATACACAATTCACAAAAAAAGGGATCTCTACCAGTTAACCTTTGAGTAGATGACTGTATCCATTTGTGTAATAGCATTAGCCCACGACTTCGTCCGCACATCTGTCTGTATCTATACTTATAATAAATCAGCAGAAAGTCGTGTCTGTACATTAAATAAATTCATCAAAATAAGTGCTAATGATTAGGGAAGAATACCTAATAAAACACAAAAAAGTAGACTTTATAATTTTTGTCTCTGCATGTATGTATGCACGTATGGATGTGTACATTTACCTATGTCTGTGTTCGCTAATCTCCAAAACTGCTGGACCGATTTAAATTAAATTTTGCATCAATATTTAAGATACTTTTAATCCCGGAAAATTAAAGACTTCCTGTGGGATAGTTAAAAAACTATAATAACTTATGCAGCTTAGTACACATCAACTTAAGCATCTAATTAAGTAAAATTGGTGTGACACCTTATATTGCCGCGGTTAATTAATTTAGTTAAACTAATTAGTTGAAATTTGGTATACAGTTATTTTCAGTCCCAGGGTCGGACATAGGATAGTTTGTATCCCAGAAAACAGCATAGTTCCCGCGGTATAGCGATAAGCGAATTCTGCGCGGACAGCTAGTTATCCTACTAATATTATAAATGTGAAAGTTTGTGAGTATGTTTGGATGTTTGTTACTCTTTCACGCCGGAACGGCTGGACAGATCTGGATGAAATTTGGAACATAGATAGATTATAGTCTGGAATAACACATAGGCTACTTTTTATCCCGGAAAATTGCATAATTCCTGAGGGATAGCGATAAACGAATTCTATGCAGACGAAGTTGCGGGCAACAGCTAGTATAATATATGTGAAATTGTCATTTTTAAGTAGTCAGGGTAGCCGTCGTCGAAACCAATGAGGACCAAGTGTATAAGTATAGATATTAAAAAGCTGGTCGGCCCGCAGTCTGCCACCGTTACCAGGAAGCGCGCGCGCAGTTTTGGCGCCACCGGAACCGCCGCCATTTTGTTGCGTCATAGTTTGATTGTGGCTATGAATAATTTATGTTTTTATTAAGTGCCGTTGAATACAGTGTTGCCATGCGTTTTTTTTAATACATAAATCACGTCTTTATCCTTTACGGGGTAGATCTGTCTACTCTTAGAGTAATAAGACCTAAAGGCCACGCATATTAAAGTTACACAACTTATTTATTGTATTAGCATGTATTTTGTTTTATTAATATTTACTTTAAAAAGTCCCTTAAGTCTATGTTAGTAATATAACTAAATACAACAAATTGTGATAAAACTTTAAAAAATAGTTGCCCTAAATCGCTGCCCGGTAGCATGGTAGCATTACCGCGTTGTATGGCAATGTACCCTTTGTCCTAAAAAAAAACCAGCCCTCAAAAAACAAAGAATGTAGGTACCAGTTGCTTCTCTTCCCGCGCAGTTGGTATCGATGGAATGCGCAAAAATCTTAGGAAGCATGTTATAGGCGATGCTGGCAGTGGCGTAGCTACCTAGGGACTAGGCGGGGCAGTGCCCCGGGGCCCTCAAGCTCAGAGGGCCCTCGACTCCTTACCAGAAAATCTTGATCGAACTATTATTATTAAAACGTAACCAGTTTAGATAGTAGTGGGGCCCCATTTTTTTATTTGCACCAGGGCCCTTGGTTACCTAGCTACGCCATTGGATGCTGGCAACCCATCACTGTTTTAATTCCCCTTTCCACCTACGCCCTAGGCCTTTAGGTATAGTTACCTTAGGCTCTTTCTACACCTACCTAAGGGTTGAACACGTGATTTATGTATGTAACTTCGAAAGTTTTGCGGGTGGTAGGGCCTTGTGCAAGGTCCGTCCGGATCGCTACCACCATCTTACTCGCTAATCCTGCCGCTAAGTAGCAGTGCTTGCACTGCTGTGTTCCGGTGTGGAGAGTAAGACAGCCGGGGAAATTACGGGCACAAGAGGCATTTCATCTTAGTCCTCTAGGTTGGCAACGTATCTGCAATCCCTCCGGGGTTGTGGGTGTCTATGGGCAGTGGTGATCACTTACCATCAGGTGACAAGGTGTGCTCGTTTGCCTTCCTATTTAAATAAAAAAAAAAAAAAAGTTTCTGTTTTGCGTTTTGTTTGTGTAACGAATAACTCTTTTAATTTCAGATACCGTGGTGGATTGGACTAAAGATGGAGAAGCCATTGTGAAGACAGATTTCATCGTGAATGCATCTTTGAATGATAAATACGATTTGTAAGTTTAAGGACCTGTTTCACCACTCTTTACTAAGTCCCAGTTATCTTAAGTATACGTTCGTAGGCGGGAAATCAATTTCGTTACATTTTGTTAGATACGCGGTATTAACAAATGCCAGTTACGCGGATACTCGCTATGGGTGTTGTGCAGATACGTAGTATTTACCAGTGCTGCTTACGCGGGTTTTCCCTATGGGTATTGTGCAGATACGCAGTATTTACCAGTGCTGGTTACGCGGGTTTTCCCTATGGATGTTGTGCAGATACACAGTATTTACCAGTGCTGGTTACGCGGGTTTTCCCTATGGGCATTGTGCAGATACGCAGTATTTACCAGTGCTGGATGCGCGGATTTTCCCTATGGATGTTGTGCAGATACACAGTATTTACCAGTGCTGGTTACGCGGGTTTTCCCTATGAGTGTTGTGCAGATGCAGTATTTACCAGTGCTAGGTACGCGGATTTTCCCTATGGGTGTTGTGCAGATGCAGTATTTACCAGTGCTGGTTACGCGGGTTTTTCCTATGGGTGTTGTGCAGATGCAGTATTTACCAGTGCTGGTTACGCGGATTTTCCCTATGGGTGTTGTGCAGATACGCAGTATTTACCAGTGCTAGGTACGCGGATTTTCCCTATGGGTGTTGTGCAGATACGCAGTATTTACCAGTGCTGGTTACGCGGGTTTTCCCCATGGGCGTTGTGCAGACGCAGTATTTACCAGTGCCAGTTACGCGGATTTTTCCTATGAGCGTTGTGCAGATGCAGTATTTACCAGTGCTAGTTACGCCGTATTGTAATATCCCCAACGATAGGTGAATTATAATTGCTATTGCCTTTTTGATTTCCACTGCCTATTTATTTTACAGTACCAGATCAGTGAACAGCGATCTCACGATTAAGAATGTGGAGCCAGCAGACAGCGGCAGTTACCGATGCAGACTTAACCAGGGCCTTCCGATGCAAGTCGAGCACCACGTGGTTCTGCCTGGACCCCCGAAAGTAATAAGTAAGTCTCCATCATCATGTCAGCCGAAAGACGTCCACTGCTGAACATAGGCCTCCCCCAAGGCTCTCCACTCAGACCGGTCTTATGTTTTCTGCATCCAATCGCATCGTATTAAGTTAGTAAAGAAGCATTATGCCGGTCTTAGCAAAGAAAACATAGAATGTACCAGTTGCTTCTTCCCGCGCAGACGGTAAAAGCCCGTCGAGGGAATGGATTGAAAATCGTAAGAATCATGTTATAGGCGATGCGGCTAGCAACCTACTATTTTGATTCCTTTTTCCACCTATACGCCCACAATCATGCTGAACGTGGCCTTTAGGTCTCGTTACTATAGGCCCTGTCTACCCAACGTGATTCATATGTATAAAGAAGGAAAGAAATGAAGGTGCGCCTGAAGCATGCACTCTTGCATGCATGCGTCTATTAATCACGTTTTTAGTTAGGGCAACAGAATCTCAAAGCCACGTTTAGCCTGATTGTGGGCGCATAGGTGGAAAGGGGAATCAAAATAGTAACGGGTTGCTAGCGTCGCCTATAGCATGATTCCTATGCCCATTCCCTCGATGGACTTTTACCATCTGCGCAAGAAGAGAAGCACCTGGTACATTCTGTTTTTTCTTTGCTCTCAGACCTATGGAAGATCTAATTTGTACATACATTCTATATTAAAAACTAGCGACCCGCTCTGGCTTCGCCCGGGTGCAATCAGTGTTTCTCTACCATATCACTACATAGTCATCACTAAATAGTATAAAATAAAGTTGCTTTCTCTGTCCCTATGTCCCTATGTATGCTTATATCTTCAAAACTATACAACGGATTTTGATGCGGTTTTTTTAATAGATAAAGTGATTCAGGAGGAAGGTTTTTATGTATAATTCAACGCAGACGAAGTCGCGGGCAGAATCTAGTTGTACATATAAAGCTTCCTCTTGAATCATTTTTATATACTAAAAAACCTCATCAGAATCCGTTGCGTAGTTTTAAAGATCTCAGCATACACAAGAACAGACAACGAAAGTGACTTTCGACGGGATAGAAGCAAAATCTCCTATCTTACAAATTTTAATTATTGTAGTTTGAATTCTATTGAGTGAATCAATAGCTCCTATCTTACATTAAGCCGAAATTACAAGATAGGAGATCATGCTTCTTCACCGTCGCTTTGTTTAGTGAAGTAGCATCAGAAAATATATACATACATACATACATACATACCGTCACGCCTCTTTCCCATAGGGGTAGGCAGAGACTACTTTGTTGCACTTGCTACGATCCTGACATATTTCTTTCGCTTCATCCACAGTCATCAATCTCTTCATACATGCTCGTCGGTTTCGGGTACTCCTGACCTAACCTTTTTCCAAAACGTGCCCTATTTGGTCTCGGAACGTCCGTCTAGGCCTTCCCCTCCCAACGTAACCATTCACACTCCCCATATAGATCTGTTTAGTTAGTCTACTTTCATCCATCCGCTCACGCCAAACCAACTAAGCTTACTTTTTTCTATCCTAGTCACTATATCCTCTTTCACACCAGCACGTTCTCTTATCACACTGTTCCTTATTCTATCTTTCAGAGATACACCTTCCGTACTCCATAGAATATATATTGTGTTGTTTTTTCAGGCATTTCAGCGAGTGACGACGGACTGCCGAAAGAGGGCGCCACCCTCCAACTGCAATGCAATGTTGCTGGTGTACCCGCCCCAGAAATCATTTGGTCCGTAGCAGTCGACGTAGACGGCCGAAACCAAGTGAGTCTTACATACATACAATACAATACAATACAATAACTCTTTATTGAACACCACATATAACAACCAAAACAGAAAAAAGGTATACAGAATATTACAAGGTAACAATAGGCGGTCTTATCGCTACAGAGCGATCTCTACCAGCCAACCATGATGGACTGGAGAACAGAACAGATCTGAGCAGGTGGTGCAATTTAGAACATATATTAATATAATTAATATCCATATGAATAAATAAATACATAAATAAATAAATAAATAAATATCTTGGGACAAATTACACCAATTGACCCAGCCCCAAACTAAGCAAAGCTTGTACTATGGGTACTAGGCAATGGATAAACATACTTATATAATGTAGATAAATACATACTTAAATACATACAACATCCATGACTCGGGCACAAGCATTCGTATTCATCATACAACTCATGCGTACCATAAAATGATCGATAATGGGAGTGGACTGTATAGACGAAAGCTCGTAAGAGCCAAAAAAGGAAAGTGAGGGTGAAATTAAAGAAAGGTGAAGCAGGAATATTGCCTGAACGTCGAGTAAATACGAAATAAAATTGGTTTAGTGTAAAAGAATGAAAGGCTGCCGCCAAAAGCTCTCACCTGAACCTTGTGCGTCTGCGGCTCAGCAGAACCCGGGGGCATCGGTAGCGGCACCGTTGGTTGGAGTCTTCAGCTCTTCGGAATTACCGTCAACTCTTACCTCGAATGCTGCACTTAGCCTTTGGGTTTGTAGCCAGATGACACGCAGAGAGAGCGGCGGCACAGAATTTACACTTAAACTATTTTCTAAAGTAGGAATTTAAAAGGTTGAACGTTGCAACTGGCAGCGTAACGACTCTTATTTGAATCTAGAATTAGCTGCGTAATAATCACACACAGCTGATCCGTCAGCTGTTATTTATAAACATCAATAGTGGTGGGGAGCGGAAGTGCGCTGAAAACGATTGAAGTTTCAAAGTAGTGTGACTATAGTTAAAAATAAAAGAATGGATGGAAATCGATCCATTTGTACTGGCAACACTGAACATTCCGCCCACCAAAATACATAGTATTTTAACTAGGATTAAATTAGGGTAAATATAGGAACAAAAGTTAAAATTTTCGACAGAGACTGGGCAACAGCGAACTAGAGCTGGCTGGAAAGTCTAGAAATTTAATATTCTATAGGCAGGGGGCAAAGTTTGACCACCGGCCGTTTAAAGAGACCGCAGGCCGTCCGCAGCGTTACCACGCGACAGATGCCATCAGCTCCGGGATGAGTGTCGACTATGCGACCCAATGGCCACACACGCACACATGAGTCACGCACATCGTCTGTCATCCCATCTCAATAGACATAACCTGTTTAATCCTCTACAATCCGGTTTCCGCCCCGGGCATAGCACAGCCACTGCTTTGGTTAAGGTCACTGACGACATTCGTCATAATATTCAGCGTAAAATGCTTACCATTCTAGTTCTGTTAGATTTTAGTAGTGCTTTCAATACCGTAGATTTTGATATTTTAATTGGAACCCTTCAGAATTTAAATTTTTCCCCATCTGCCATCTCATGGTTTCACGCATACCTCTTTGGAAGGCGCCAGCGAGTTAGGGTTGATGATCATTTCTCGGAGTGGCACGACCTTGCTGCTGGTGTTCCCCAGGGGGGTGTACTGTCTCCTCTTCTGTTTTCAATTTTTATAGATGGTATTACAAAGTCACTTCAGTCTTCCTATCATTTATACGCGGATGATCTGCAGATCTATGCAGCGGCTGGTTTCGATGATTTGCCTTCTATAATTGGTCAAATTAATACTGACCTGGACTGCATCAGTAGTTGGGCCGAGCGGTTTGGCCTTAAGGTTAACGCTGCTAAGTCACAGGCCATAATTATTGGCAGTCCTCACTTCATTGGCAGATTACCGGGGGTTGTGTTGCCGAATATTATGTTTGATGGTGCTCCAATCCCTTTTTCAAATACCGTTAAGAATTTGGGTATTATAATCGACCAAACTCTTTCCTGGACTGCGCATGTAACTGGGGTGAGCCGTAGACTTTTCGCATCGATGCACTCCTTGAGACGTCTGCAGAACTTTTTCCCTTTTCAAACAAAACTTACTCTTGCTCGTTCTCTTCTCTTACCCCTACTCGATTATGGTGATATTGCTTTCCTTGACTTGACGGAGGAACTGCTTGACAAACTTGAACGCCTTCAAAATGTCTGCATTAGGTTCATTTATGGTCTACGCAAGTATGATCATGTCTCCCACTTTCGCGAGCAGCTTAACTGGCTGCCTATTCGACGTCGCAGAGACATGCATACCCTGTGCCTCCTTTTCAATGTTCTTTTCAATCCTACTTCTCCTTCTTACTTGTGTGAAAGATTTAGCTACTTGGCCACTGGAAGCGGGGACCGTTTGCGGTCGAGCTCCAACCTCACACTTGCCTTTCCGCCTAACAAGACACGAGCATATGCCAAATCTTTCACGATCCGCTCCGTCAAGTTGTGGAACGAGTTGCCCCTGACGTTGAGGGAATCTCAGTCTGTGGCGGTGTTCAGGGGTGGGCTGAGGAAGTTGTGGCTAAGCACTGGCACCTGAGGCGGTAGCTGCCTTTCATATTGTATTTCGGTTCGAGTATTTGTTTATTTTATTTGATATTCGTTAGTGTTTATGTAAGTTTATTGGATAAATTTTATTCTGTTATTTATATATTATCTTATTATAGTTGTATAATGTACTTTAGTGTTAATTTGTTAAGTACTAAGACTATTATTTGCGCATAAAATGACTGCTTGCCTTTATTTGTAAACTATTTCCTTTCTGTGTCAGGTTAACTGGAAGAAATCCTTTCTTAGGGATAAGTTCGCCTTTGTACTATTTTCTGTGTATTTTTGTATTTTTTAATTTTTATGTGCAATAAAGAGTTTACATACATACATACATACATACAACTGTCTGCCCCTACCGGGATTCGAACCCAGGACCTCTAGCTTCATAGTCAGGGTCACTAACCACTAGGCTATCCGGTCGTCATATAATAATTATATTCTATATAATAATTTTAAACTATCGTTGGGTCTGCTTGCAAAACCGGGACGAAGTTGGCTTCGCTGGGGACACCGGGACAGACTGCCTGAAACCGGGACTGTCCTACCCAAACCGGGACGTATGGTCACGTTATCTATACCGAATGAATTAGTTGTCTAATTCACCTATTCTTTTACAAATCGATCTAAAGGAAGTTCATTGTGAGATAATAACGGACACACACGTTGAGGAACTGTCGCTGGCTCAAACTAAACACAGCTATAAAATTGGTCTTCTTAAAGTCCAAGTTGCCTCGAATTATACAGCAAAGAGGTCAATGCGATATGTTTGATAATGTCTGTCCGTGCGATTGATGAATACCGTGTTTATGTTGACGACATTATCGCGAATTTGGGTCAAGTAATTTCCTTACGTAAGGTGAATAGTCACTACATAGTATAGAACAAAGTCTCTTTCTCTGTCCCTATGTCCCTATGTATGCTTATATCTTCAAAACTACACAACGGATTTTGATGCGGTTTTTTTAATAGGTAGAGTTGAAGAGGAAGGTTTTTATGTATAATTCTACGCAGACGAAGTCGCGGGCAGAAGCTAGAATAATATAACTAGCTGTTGCCCGGCAACTTCGTCGGCATAGAATTCGTTTATTGCTAACCCGCAAAAATTACGCAATCCATTCTTAGAGGATGCCTACGTCATAGTAGCTTTATACATGCAAAGTCTCAGCCCGATTGGTTTTAAATTGATAGTGTCATACAAACTTTCGTCCCCTATTTTATCCTTTTGGGGGTAGAATTGATCAAAATCCTTTCTTAGCGGATGCCTACGTCATAACATCTATCTACATGCCAAATTTCAGCCCGATCCGTCCAGTGGTTTGGGCTGTGCGTTGATAGATCACTATAAACCATTAAATTGCTTCGCAGATGTGTGCAGGTCTCCTCACGATGTTTTCCTTCACAGAAAAGCTCATGGCAAATTTCAAATGTAATTTCGCACATAAATTCCGAAAAACTCAGAGGTGCGAACCCAGGATTCGAACCCACGACCCTCTGCTTGAGAGGCCACAGGTCAAACCAGCTACCACAGCTTTTTAAATTGGTGGATACCCCACGTAAAATTTGCTATTATTTTGATTCCCCGTTATTATTTTCATTATCCGTTGTAACGTTACAGTTTGTTAATAATCCGTTTTTTTATCCTTACTAATCCTTACTTACTAATTACTAATTTACTAATTTACTATCCTTACTAATATTATAAATGCGAAAGTAACTCTGTCTGTCTGTCTGTCTGTCTGTCTGTTACCTTTTCACGCTTAAACCGCTGGGCCGATTTAGTTGAAATTTGGTATACAGATAGTTTGAGTCCCGGGAAAGGACATAGGATAGTTTTTATCCCGGAAAATTGCATAGTTCCCGCAGGATAGGACAGCTCAAACCACTGGAATTTTTCAAATTTAAGGCGGAACAAAGTTCGCCGGGTCAGCTAGTTAACTATATCGGCTTATGGTTACTGTATCTGCAACGGTTACGGTTACAGCTGGCATATGCTTAAGAAAGAAAGAAAGAAAGAAAGAAGACATTTATTCCTTTTTGCAAGACACACAAATATATACACAATTTTATAGAAAATAAACAAGGTAAAACAAAAAAAAAAAAAAACATGCGAAATAAAAAATAGATCATGTATGTATGTATGTATAACTCTTTATTGTACATAAAACACAAGAAAAATATGAATACAGGACAACACACATGCACAAAGGCGAACTTATCCCTAAAAGGGATCTCTTCCAGTTAACCTTTGAACGATTGACATCATCAGCGTTGTGTGTCTTCGCAAAAGTGAAACGGTCGCTGGCTCAGCATTACGCTGAGGTGTTAGACACCTGCAGCACTGATTTTCATCCAGAACCGTCTATGACTCACGAAACGATACACAGATAAAATATACTACATAATCTATAAACTTTCACGTAAACAATGCAATACATAGATATCTATCCAATGCTATGCTATGGTATGCTTATCTATCTCTTTCCAATTACAGAACAGGAAGCTGACAGAAAAGGACGGCCAGTTCACCAGGAACAGCGTCACCATCAGTAACGTGAACAGAGAACACTCTGGCACGTACTACTGCTACGCCATCAACAACATGGGCAACGACACCAAGGGGACTGAGGTCACCGTTCAAAGTATGTGAAATACCTATATCTGCTTACTTGAGACAGCGCTGCACTTAAACATTTGCCGCTACAAAGCTATTAAATTTTTGCCGCCCCTACAGACCGTTGAAATTGGCATTGTTCATTTGTTTTAGTATGCTCCAATTCGAAAACCATTTCGAGGAAAACCATCATTTATCCGATTTATCTTGTGCGATTTCAAAAATACTTTGATTGCAGATATTTTTGTAATAGTACTTTGAACCTTTGTTTGACCGAACGACCCGGTTTTTAGACAGAATCCAGCATCGAATGTTTGCCGCAAAAATGAAAAAAAAAAGTTAAGCTGTGGCAACTGTCACGTGTCACTGTCAAATCGACAAAACCATAGACAAAGCCGTTTTTTTTTATAGCCAGCCGAACGAAGGCGATTGGGATTCTGTCTAAATTCACGAATTATCAAACAGCGAAAAAATATTTATTATTAATTAACAAAGCTACGTAAAAGCATAATATTGAAATTAGTTGCTTGAAATAGTCAATTTTATCAAATAAAGGTGTTAAAAGCACAGCTTAAAAAACTTTTGACCATTTTTTTGACCATTACCGTACAACGTTGCCGACATTTTTGTCACAAGATTTTTGAATTATATTTTTACCACACTGACATTGGCCCAAGCCTTACGGCCGCCATTAAGGAGAGAAGAAGAAGAAGTTAGTAGAAGCCTATAGAGCGTTTATGAATACGGGGGTTAGTCACGTTTGAACAGGTGTGTCAGAAATTTATTAGTTTGTTATTTGCAGGCAAACCCCACGTCCATGTACACCGAACGGTTGTCAACTCCGCCATTAATGTGGAAGCCATACTGCAGTGTGCCGTCCACGAAGATACGCCGTAAGTTTTTTTTTTCTCGAACGGACTATTGCTCTTAGCGTCAGACGGCTTTTACAGCTTACCGGAAGATAGACTACAAGTCCATGGACAAAAAAAACATGTGAAATGAACCAGCGTGAAACACGCTTAGAAGGCTGGGACCGTGCGCGACGACAGCGCCACGTACAGGCGGCCATTATGGACAATATTGTCACCGCTGTCAAACAAGAAGTAAGTAAATATTGTGAAAAATATTAATGAAATCTTGTGTTATTTTACTATATTACACAATTTTGGACAATGGTAGTCAGTAACATTATTGCCAATAATATTAAAATTGTTGTTTTCAGTGAAATTTTAGAGGTTAGGTAACTTACTTTTTTTTTCTTACGGCTAATATCCACTTATTTCTTTGGTCTCTTTTCCACCATGGTCTTGGAAATTGGTAAAATTTACAGTCGCTATTCTTCTTGGTGTTATTATAATTCACAACAACACATCTTACCAGGACCATATTTTATCTCAAAAACGATTAGAAAATGTTTACTGCAATATGGATTTGACAGCTCAAGTCAGCGACAAAATAGTCAATTTTAGCCGTAGCGAGCGCTGTGATCGTTTAGGCTACCCCCTCCACCCGCTTTGCACTCTGCCAATATCATAAAATAACTCTGAGCGCTATGCCGTCTTTTCTGAGCGGTACATTTATGGAATTTCTCTGTCTACCCCGTAAGGGATAAAGACGTGAATTGTGCATGTATGTATGTATGTAATTTACAGAGAATATGTTTTTTTGTAATTTAACTAAACAAACATAGTTACAAGATCTATAAAGGTGCTATAAAATCAGATGCGGATATTTTGAGGATCGATTATTTGCATCTTTGTTAATTAGTTAAAAGCATTCTTAATTAATCACAGTATGTTATGCAAAAGATGATTATCTTTGGGACGGTAACGGTAATTATAATTTTGATAATTTTGGTTTTCAATGTCAAAACAAAATTAAATAATAATGCAACTAGAATAGCTGATAGTTTCAGTTTATAGAGCTTATTTTAAACTGCTAAATTTTGTATTTGTTTGCCATTACAGTGTTGTCATCTCATGGTACAAAAACAACGAACCGATCACCTCTGAGAGTAACACCAGGGTCGACACATCGGGCAACCAATCCAACCTGACTGTCATTCCAGCATCCGATGCTGACTTCGGCACATATACCTGCTCGGTAAGTTCAGGAGGAAAGAAGAAAGAAAGAAAGAAAGAAAGAAAACATTTATTCGCGATATATGTATAGTGACTGGGTTACAAAAACAAAAAGAGTGAAAAAAAAAACAAAAAAATCAGTACATACATCACGAAATGGTCCCATCTCAGCATAATGCTGGCCTTGCAGCCAGCGCTGGTCTTCCGACGGGACCATATAGGAGGCTACTCCGAAAGTCCATTTCCAAGTTCATGACTTACCATCCGTCGCTTTCATTGTCAAATCATAATAATACTTATTACACATAAACGGATAACTCACGTATAAAAAGTTAAATGATGCTCGACATGTTTCGGACTATTTCGTAAAAACGACCGATTCGTTTCGATGAAAACGAGGGTAGTTGTGCGCCGCTGTCAGTTGCGTCGAACAGCCGCGCGAGCAGAGCGCTGGCGCGCAGTGTTCGTTTCGCTGCCGCCGGGGCGAGCGCTCCAGGAAGAAGGACTACGAAATAGTCCGGAAACATGTCGAGCATCACTCGACTTTTTATACGTGAGTTATCCGTTTATGTGTAATAATGATTAAGTCTCACGGTAGTTTCATGCATAATAATACTAGCTGTGGCTCGCGACTCCGTTTGCGCAGAATTCGCTTATCGCTATTCCGCGGGAACTATGCTGTTTTTCGAGATAAAAACTATTGTGTCTATCCCCGGGATGAAAACTATCCGTATACCAAATTTCAACTTATTCGGTTCTGCGGATTAAGCGTGAAAACAGACAGACAGACGTACAGACGGACGGACGGCCAGACAGACAGAGTTACTTTCGCATTTAAGAAAGAAAGAAAGAAGGCATTTATTCCTTTTTGCAAGACACACAATTATAAGAGAATATACACAATTCTATAGTAAAAAGAAAACAAGAAAAAAAACACAGACATTAAAAATATATGCTCAGCGTTGTGTGTCTTCGCAAAAGTGAAACGGTCGCTGGCTCAGCACGACGCTTAGGTCAGACACCTGCAGCACTGATTTTCAGCCAGAACCGTCTGTGAATCACGAAACGATACACAGATAAAATATCACTATCATCACTACATAGTATAAAACAAAGTTGCTTTCTCTGTCCTTAAGTCCCTTTGTATGCTTATATCTTCAAAACTACAGAACGGATTTCGATGCGGTTTTTTTTAATAGGTAGAGTGATTCAAGAGAAAGGTTTTTATGTATAATTCTACGCAGACGAAGTCGCGGGCAGAAGCTAGTACTACATAATCCATAAACTTTTACGTGAACAAAGTAATAAATAGATAGAACCCGACTTATGTGTAACTAAAAATAAATAAATAAAATGAAACATAAATTAATTAAATAGTTTACAATAAACAAAAAAAAAGGAGGGAAAACTAAATTGTTCAAAAACAACAGGCTGGTATATCGATGTGCAATGTGTGTTTATAATTATTAGTGTGAGTGGAACAGCTCCCAGTGGCGTAGCTACCTAGGGACTAGGCCGGGCAGTGCCCCGGGGCCCTCAAGCTCAGAGGGCCCTCGAATCCTTACCAGAAAATCTCGATCGAACTATTATTATTAAAACGTAACCAGTTTAGATAGTAGTGGGGCCCCATTTTTTTATTTGCACCAGGGCCCTTGGTTACCTAGCTACGCCACTGACAGCACCAATTGAACTTTGAAAATCTTGCAACACAATGAAACTTTGCGTGTAAGTCGGGTGACATAATAATTCTGGTAGCAGAATTCTGATGGGTCGTATCCGCAGGAGGGAACTTCAACGGTTGGTCGGATTGACTTGGAATTTTGTACAGATGGTCAGTGGCGTAGCTAGGTAACCAAGGGCCCTGGTGCAATAAAAAAAATGGGGCCCACTACTATCTAAACTGGTTACGTTTTAATAATAATAGTTCGATCGAAATTTTCTGGTAAGGATTCGAGGGCCCTCTGAGCTTGAGGGCCCCGGGGCACTGCCCCGCCTAGTTCCTAGGTAGCTACGCCACTGCAGATGGTTGACGGATGACAATACGAGTACAGTTAGCAAAAAAAGCTTTTATTGAAAACTTCTCCGTGGTTTCGCCTCCGGTCCATTTTTTTTCTATGTTTTTTTTGTTTTTTTGTTTTTTTTTCTCTCCATAAAAATATTACGTGGAACATAAAGAACATACAAAAGACATTGCTGAATAAAATTGGTCCAGCCGTTCTCGAGTTTTGCGCTTAGTAACAGTCATTTTTATTTATATTATGTGTAGATAACATTGACTTACAATAAACAACTAGACCCTCAGTCGCTAACAAAGGTTCCTCAAGAAACGTCCGAGTTGCTTTGTCTATGTGTTGTGTGTGTCAGTCAACACATCGACTTAGACAGATAACATTAACATATTCGTTCAAATTGACACCTTATTTCGTGGCAGTAATGTTTAATATCAGTACCAGTGTACCAGTGTATCAGTGTTTGTCAATTGTATTTTGTCTTGTTCATTTTGCACAATAAAGAGTTTACATACATACATACATAATATCAATGGCGTAGGATCGTGAGAAGTAATGACACGACGCCACGCGCTGGAAACCTGCCTGTCTCTTTTGTTCTCAATAGTAAGATTACGGTGCGAAAGAGACATATACATTGTTATCAAAGCGCGGTCGAAACACAACTGAACAAAAACTCTGTACAATAGACGCGTCGTGCAGGCTTTTGCTTCGGCCAGTTTTTTAGCGTGATTGGGAGTCTAGTTGTTTATTGTACGTTAATAGAATTTTTAACAAAAGCTTTTATGATTTTCCAGGCTTCCAGTTCGGTTGGGGTGCACAGCAAGTCGATGGAGCTGGTGCAAAGACCGGTGGTCGAGGAGTTGATGGCCGACGGCACCAAGCTGAACTTCAGGGTCCACTCGCACCAGAAGCTCGAGGACATCGAGGTTCAGCTCAAACCACTGACAGAGGCAAGTCCTGACCGAAGTTAACATCTTACTCGCTAATCCTGCCGCTAAGTAGCAGTGCTTGCACTGCTGTGTTCCGGTGCGGAGAGTAAGACAGCCGGGGAAATTACGGGCACAAGAGGCATTGCATCTTAGTCCTCTAGGTTGGCTACGCATCTGCAATCCCTCCGGGGTTGCGGGTGTCTATGGGCAGTGGTGATCACTTACCATCAGGTGACCCACTTGCTCGTTTGCCTTCCTATTCATATATAAAAAAAAAAAGAAAAAAAAGTTACCGCCGTTTGTTTGGAATAAACACCCCCCAGAGACCGGGCCCCCGGTCTCTGGGGGGCCCCAAATGCCTCCGCGTTCTCCTGGTCAAATCCTAAACAAGACAAGTGTGTGTATGTGTATGTGTACGGACAACGCTACATATTTTTTTGAGCTGGGGGGCCTCATTTAGTTTTGTCGCCCCGGGCCTCTGACGGGCTTAGTCCGCCACTGACTTTTTCATTTTCATTTTTCACATTCATAGTAATTGGTTGTACACATTTATAGTCTTAAGTTTTAGTCATCTATGATTCTATTTCTAAATGTCTATGAAAATTAGAACACATAGAAAAATCCGAAAAGTAAAGCTATGGCCGGGATCTATGATTCTATTTCTTACTACGAAACATACTGAGATGAGATCATAGATAATCGAAACTTAAGATAACCGTACGGAACCTTACAGAGTGTGGTGAAGCAGGGGTACGTATTAAAATACATAAAGTTTAAAATGTATAATGGGTTAAAATACACAATGATTTATAATATAATGCGATTTTTTCAGAAAGTTATAAATTAACAGGATTGTTATAAAACAAACCTAACCTAAACCAATCTATAGATTACGATATCAAAAAAAGTTCATTTAGCTAATAGTTTTACAGAAAATTGCGTTATATATTTTGAACCATTATGTATTTTAACCCATTATACATTTTAAACTTTATGTATTCTGATCCGCTCCCGTGAAACAGGCTCTTAGGGTTGGCGCAATAGATTTCACCAGGAGCAACATTCTAGAACATTCTTTGACTGTTTAGGAGGGCGATTGGAAGAAGATGCGTGTGGACCTGCCCTCGACGCAGAACCACGAGTACGATCTGAGCTACGTGGTGCAGGAGGACCTCAAGCCTGGACGCTACGAGGCCGTCGTCAAGGTCAAGAACAACAAGGCGTGGAGTCATGCCAGCGACGCTGCCATCCTCAATATCGGTAAAGAGATTCTGTTTTGTTTTGGAGCAAGTCAAAAGCAACATCTCTCGCAACGATATAACGATCTTTGCGGGTGGTAGGGCCTTGTGCAAGGTCCGTCCGGATCGCTACCACCATCTTACTCGCTAATCCTGCCGCTAAGTAGCAGTGCTTGCACTGCTGTGTTCCGGTGTGGAGAGTAAGACAGCCGGGGAAATTACGGGCACAAGAGGCATGTCATCTTAATCCTCTAGGTTGGCAACGCATCTGCAAGCCCTCCGGGGTTGCGGGTGTCTATGGGCAGTGGTGATCACTTACCATCAGGTGACCCACTTGCTCGTTTGCCTTCCTATTAATATAAAAAAAACGAGGGCGGATCCAGCTTTGGCGCCAGGAGGGGGTCACATAGTCGTGGTCAAGTCAAGAACTTATAATTTAATTTTGATAACAATAGTCCTGGAACTAGATAACAAGTCTTGGAACCAGCTCAGGGGGTCATGACCCCCATGACCCCCCTGGATCCGCCCTTGTCTCGCAACGAGAGTTGTCGACTATTTTTTGGTCAAATATAGTATTTTCCAACCTAAAGTGTAATAAAAAGCCTTGGTAGTCGAGTGGTTTGATCTGTCTTTCAAGCAGATGGTCGTGGCTTCGATTCCGGGTTCGCACCTTTTACTTAATTTGAATTTAAGTGCGAAATTAAGTTAGAAATTTACTATGAGCTCGGTGAAGGAAAACATGAGGAAACCTGGATACACTTGCGAAGCAATTCCATGGTGTGTGTGGAGTTCTTGATCCGCACTAGGCCCGCGTGGGTACTACAGGCCAAGCCCTCTCATTCCGAGAGGAGGCCTGTGCCCAGCAGTGGCTAGGGTGGATTAACATTAATGTAATTATAAATTATTGTTTTTCAATTTTTAATTTGACTTAAGTTTTTTTTGTTTTTTCCTTAGCCTAAGAGAATGTCCAATAGGCAAAGACCTTCCGTTTTTTCAGCCCTTAGCTCGTATAAAGAGCATGCATTATGTTTTTTTCTTTATTGTGTTTTTTTAATTTCTTTTTTATTTTATTTTAGTTGAACAGCCGGTCATCCAGGGTGCCTCCGGTAAGATTTTGTTACGATTTATTATTTTATTCCATGAATTATTTTATAAAATTAAATAAATCACTATACCTAATGGTTTTTCAAAAATGACACGACAAATTTTATACACTCATATGTCAAAAACCATTTCGAACTCCATTTACAATTATTAAGTTTATTAAAAAAATCGTGTGCGATTGCTTTTACTTTAATTTATTCATTTGATTATAGGTACTTTATTAATTTGATTTTATTTAATTACCAACTAGATTATGATTAAGTAACTTCAATTTTTTTTTTTTTTTTTTAATTTTTTCTTTTTTTGCAGTGTACCGTGGTAACGACGCGGTCGTGAACCGACCGGCTACAGTCCTGGTGTCCACCGTTCTCATGTACCTCTTGGTACGAATGCTGTAAACGACCTACCTTTAATATTTATTAGTAATCTTATTGTATTCGTGTTAGATCACTGCTAAAGCATAGAACGCTTCTGTATTGATATTTACTGTTCATAAAAAAAAACGAAAAATTGCTGCGATTATGTACAATGAGCGTCTTTTGTTTTTGAAACTTTTAAAAACTTTTTAAAAAATGTTTTTTTTGTATCTTTTATGCATTGTTTGAGGTCATTCGAGTTTTGTACAAAAATGCGGGTAGATTAGATAGCTACTTAAATAAACGATGCACTTTTATGAAAGTGAAGCAGAGATACTTAAGATGCAGCTTCTTTGTTTAAATTAGGCTTATCATTGGAAGCTCTTGAATTTATTACTGCTAGGACGTCTGGTGGAACGCCGCCGTTCTAAAATCCATGGAGCCGCTAGTTGTTCGTTTTGATTTTGAATTTACAATCGATTAGCACGAAGCAATAAAGGTGCGACCGCACCGGTGCGTAAAAGACGTTGACGGTGCGTTTACGCAGCAAAATGTATGAAAAAACGGTGAGAAAACGTGACACCTACGACACGTCACCGCGTATACGCGGCGGTGTGGTCGCTCCTTTAGCCATGTAATACCTAACATGACTATTGTATACAAGATCTATCTTTTTTTTCTGAAATATTTTAGCTGGCGGTTGGGTGACATCGACTGAACCTACAAAGATTTTTCATTTAATTTTTTAATTCAATATTCAGTCCCGCCCTTTACGCGGTTCAACGTATGGAAACTGTTGTCAACTATGGTTTAAAAACCCTTTAAAACATGAACAGAGCTTAATAGCCCTGACATAATAGTCAATATAACCCAACCACTTGCTGAAACATTGAAGATGGTAAAAGCCCATCGAGGGAATGGGCGGAAGTTATAGGAATCATGTTATAGGCGATGCTGTCCCTTTCCACCTATACGCCACATGCTAAACATGGCCTTAAGGTTTTGTTACCTTAGGCTCTATCTGACATGATATATGTATGTATGTATTTGCTGAAATATTCCGGAATAGTTTTAAGAAACCCGTACCTATAGACTTCGACTTAATTTTTTTTTTTTAACGAATAACGACTCCATGGATTGCAAAAGGCGCGCCGCCAAAAGCCGTGTCCTCGTTTATTACTTATGAATACTTTTGTGTATTGTAAAAACTTTGGCGATATCTAAATATTCACTTCGTATGTTTTAAGTACCAGTTTTAATATCAATGTAAATATTATTTTTAATTACAAACATTCAGTAGTTACATACAATTCGCTTTAGGTATTGTTTTTCGAATTCTTATTTAATAACCTTTGTTTCTTGTAATAAATAGACCTAGACTCTGTATTCTAATTACAATTGGATGAAGTCGTCGTTCTCACTTTTAATTAAGTTTTTTAGTGTTTTAATGTTAGGTAATTATTACCAAAGTGTAAGTAAGAATCACATTTAGTTAATATTTTAGTTTAAATGCAGTTCGCTTGTACTTCCTTCCAAATTTAAAATTTTTGCGAGTGAAGCAATTGTTTTTCCATGATTTTGAGGTTATAATTAATTATGAAGTGATAAGAAGTACAGAATAGATGTTAAAAGCTATTATTAATAATACAGTGCAGTTATTAACTAGCTTAAAAATCAGTTGTAAATTAAATGTTTTAATGTATAGTAAATCGAGTCATACTGTCGCTGCCATAATATTACTATACAGACAATTTAATCGAATATATTTAATTAATAACTAAGATTTATATTACCAGTTAAATAAAATCTAAATAATAATACAATGTGCCTGTAACAATAGTTCCAAAAGGGGTGCTTTTTATTCCTTTTTATGCAAAATAACGTAATCTTCCATTTATAATAGAGAATTATTACCACTTAGTCATAATTTTATATTCAACTGCGTTGTAAAAACTTTCAATAATTTAATTTGATTAAAGTTAATTAACCGGAATTAATTTGTTTAAGCACTCTCGCGGTCGTTCTATCTTTGGTAGAGATTGAAAAAAGACCTACATAAAATATTTTGCTACAACTTTTACTTACCACAATTTTGTCAAATACGATGTCAGCGCAATAAATTTAACTATTCTAAAAATACGCATTTATATGTTTTTGATATTGCTTAAATAAAATTATTATATGAAATGTGCCTTAATTTGGCCTAATTTTTAACATAAAAATAGTTTGTTCCAATACCTATCCTAATTATTTTTTCCAACAGTCGATATGACTATGAAATGTCATGTAAATAACATTTTATTTGGAAATTAACTATAGTATTATTCATTACGTAATAAAAAAAAATCGACAAATGGAACAATTTTAAAGGACATGTTTTTAGTAAACCGTATTAATGTAAAACAAAAACTATTTCATTAATTTATTATTAATTCAATATTTCTTATTAATGAGGTAAGAGTATAAACAAAATCTCGTGATTCAACAATTGCGAAATTCCATCTCTCTCCCACGTACAAGGCGTAGGAGTGAGACAGACGCTCATGGCGTGAAGCGGGTACGCTAGTAGGCGCCTGGCCCCACAGCCACGCTAAGCTGAGACGCGTGTAGCGTCACTCTCTTAATTGCGTGTCCAAGGCGTTTCTCTGAGTGGTTTACTAACAACACGCAATGGATTAGGAAATTATCGTTTTTCCATGGGTTTTCAACGTTTCGTTCTGAGTCGGGGTCAAGTGATTTTGTTGAGCTCGCTTTGCACCTCATTAAAATTACTGTTTCGTGCCACAGCCTGCGTGGGGTGCCTTCTTGTATTAGAAATTGTAATAGAAGGTGATATTTTTGTCTTAAATAAACATAAACGGTTAATAAATGTTTGTAAATATTACAAATTGTTTTATTTGTTTATGTAAGATTTCGTGTCTATGACCAATGAAAATTGTGGGACAAAGGGGACCCGTTTTAAAACAGATGAGAATATGTATACTCAGCGGCAAAAAATGTGGCTCTCATTATACAGGGTGGGAAGGAGTATACCGACAAATTTTAACCATGGATTCCTGGTGGTGTAACGAGTAATTTTTTTTTTTTTTTTTTACTACGAACTGACCAATGATTGACCTCTACCTCACTTGGTGGAAGGTGCAGATGAGGTGGAGATAATGTAATATTTCTTTTTTTTTTACTACGAACTGACCAGTGATTGACCTCTATCTCACTTGGTGGAAGGTGCAGATGAGGTGGAGATAATGTTATATCAACATGGGTCCAAAACTGCCTTATTAACTTAGTTAATTTCTAGAACAAAAAAAAATAACTATCGATAGTACTACCTTGTGAACAAAGCCTTAGTCAATAGAGTGAAAATGAAAATTTCACACTTCACGAATGACTCCGACAAAATACGATAAACGACGAGTGGTGGAGTATGACGTCCGTATGACACATGATTTTACCCCTAGTATGTCCAGACACAGAAATGTGCCAAATTTATTTTTTATTCCATTTATCCCAATACAATGAAAACTTTTTGCTGTTTAATCTCAACTTTTAATAAAACTTATTCGTAGTTAAAATTGATAGCGGTTGTACTTGTGTGTGTGATTACGTCATATTATAAAGGCGTGTTACCCTTGAGATTTTCAACTTGTGAATTACTTAAATAATTTAATATCTCGAAAATTAGGCTTTACCGAGCCATATTTGTGTTACTTTTTTTGTCCAAATAGGCAGTAGAATCATTGGTTTCAATCTGTCGGTAAACTCCTTCCCACCCTGTATGTATGCAATATGTATGGAGACTCCGAAGACGGCCACATCCTGTGCCGCTGAGTACCTATATAGAATAAGGTTTTTCTTGGTGCTATTTGACGACCGGGCAGCCTAGTGGTTAGTGACCCTGACTATGAAGCTAGAGGTCCTGGGTTCGAATCCCGGTAGGGGCAGACAGGTGTATGATGAATACGAATGCTTGTGCCCGAGTCATGGATGTTGTATGTATTTAAGTATGTATTTATCTACATTATATAATTATATAATAAGTAAGTAAGTATGTTTATCCGTTGCCTAGTACCCATAGTACAAGCTTTGCTTATTTTGGGGCTGGGTCAATTGGTGTAATTTGTCCCTAGATATTTATTTATTTATTATTATTATTTATTGTACAATAAAACAAACAATGACTATTAACTTGTTAATTATTTCAAAAACATTTTTTATTATGAACTGAAAAATATTACATTTCGAAATTAGATTGTTGACACACATTTTGTATAATTAAATAATAGGATGTGCAACGTCTGTTTATCATGTCAACCGCTAAAGGCCATTGCAATTGTTCACAGCCACGCAAATGGACGCGGCTGCCTGTTTTATCTGAAAGCAACAAATAGGTAACCGTTAAAACAGGGGCTCCATTTACTGACAGGATTGTTGTTGTTGGAATATTACAAATGCGAAAATAGCTCTGTCCGTCCGTTACGCTTTCACGTCAAAATAACTGAACCGATTTAAATAAAATAAAATTAATAAATATCTTAGGACAAATTACATCAATTGACCCAGCCCCAAACTAAGCAAAGCTTGTATTATGGGTACCAGGCAACGGATAAACATACTTATATAATGTAGATAAATATATACTTAATTACATAGAACATCCATGACTCGGGCACAAACATTCATATTCATCATACAACTGTCTGCCCCTACCGGGATTCGAACCCAGGACCTCTAGCTTCATAGTCAGAGTCACTAACCACTAGGCTATCCGGTCGGCAAATTTAATGAAACACAAAGAGACTAGACCTAGAGAAAGGACATAGGATACTTTCTAATGAGAAAAAGGCTTGAAGGCCTGTGAAAGCCCGTCAATACGAGAATATTAAGGTCTTTTATGATAAACTAGCTGACCCTGCAAACTTTGTTCCGCCTTCAATTTGAAAAATTCCTTTGTAAGTGCATCTTTATACTAATCAAGGAATAATGTGTAGGCATGCTAAATTTAATGCCTGTAGCTTTATTAGTACAACATTTCGGAATTTTGCAATCCCGTGGGAAAATCGGGATAAAAAGTATCCTATGTCCGTCTCCTGGTTCTAAGCTACCTCACTACCAGTTTTCAGCCTAATCGGTTAAGCCGTTCTTGAGATGTTATACGGAAATATACTGCTTCAGATGTAAATTTTCATTCAATTGACAAATTATTTTATAACAATTCTGAGATTACTGACCCGCAACTTATAGCGGAATCATTTAACAATTATTTTTTAATGTTATTGCAGAAAATTGTACATCGCAGGATCGATCATCAGACCTAAGTCAAATTGTTGCTACTGAATCCACTATATTTTTAAATCCTATTGACATAAATGAACTAACAAAGATTATTAAATCACTAAGAAATTCGAGGTCGGTCGGATATGACTCTTTACGTATAGATATTATTAAAAAAAGTATTTTTGCTATCGCAGGCCCTCTGGTCTATATAATAAACTTATGTTTGACACAGGGATTGTTCCCACTTGTTTTGAAAAAGTCCGTTGTTATACCCCTATATAAAAAGGGAGTCAGATGTTTGCCAGAGAATCACAGACCAATTACTCTTACCCCCATATTTTCAAAAATTTTGGAAAGAGTTATGCATACTAGGTTGTTGCATTTTTTTGATACACATAACGTTATTAAAGATGAACAGAATGCATTTAAGAAATTTAGAAGTACTTCCCTTGCAGCTTTTAAACTGATCAGACGGATTACGGAATGTATTAATAAAAAGATACACTACACTTTTTATGGACATGAGTAAAGCGTTTGACTTTGTTTGTCACAAGCGACTGCTCATAAAACTTTATAGATACGGAATTCGTGGCCCTGCACATGACTGGATTATGACCTACTTGTCTGATAGAACCCAATGCGTGGAAACATCGAGGTATTGTTCGCAAACTAAAACTGTAAATACATATCGCTCATCATTTGTCCTTAACTTATATGGTGTACCGCAGGGCAGTGGTCTTGGCCCTTTATTATTTTTGATTTATATAAATGATTTGCCTGATGTTCTCTCAAATGACTGTATTCTGTTTGCGGACGATACTACCATAGTTGTTGAGGGGAAAGATCTTAACACCTATAATGATAATATAAATGCGACTTTGGCCCAAACAATTAACTGGTTAACAGTAAATAATTTAAAAGTTAACTTTATCATAACAAAATTTATGCAATTTTGCATTTACAGAGGTAAAACTTTCAGTTTAAAGGTAAATTATGGTAGTGACCCTATTGAAGAAGTACCACAAATAAAATTTCTAGGAATAACGATAGATTGCCATTGCAACTGGAAGGCACATATAAGCAACCTCTGTTCTAAGTTGAACAAATTCGTGTATGCTCTAAGGAGGGTGCGCCAGTTGGTATCTTTGAGTGCCTCTATTACTGCTTATAATGGTTATGTGGATTCTGTTTTAAGATATGGTGTAATAACATGGGGGAATTCCACTGACATTCATGAAGTATTCCTTATCCAGAAACGCTGTATCAGAGCTATATTTGGACTCAAGCAAGACGACTCATGCCGCCCATATTTTATTAATCATCGAATTCTTACGGTGCATTGTCTGTACATTTTGGAAGTCTGTTTATTTGTTCACAAGCATAAATATTTTTTGTTCAAAGAAGTGAGGGCAATGACATCTGGATTAATACGGCAACAATATGTGCACAAGTTATCCAGGCCCTGTGTAAGACTGAAACTAGCTTCCAAGAGCTGCTTTATAATGTGTATTGACATATTTAATAGATTACCAGACATTTTTAAAAGTAGTAAACATGTTGAATTTAAAAAAGAAATTAAACAGTGGCTTTTGGACAAGTGTTTTTATAGTCTAAAGGAATTTATGGAACGCAATCAAACAAATGATAGGTGATTATTTTTATATTCTGTGACATTCGTTAGATTTTGTCTGATTTTTTTTTGTACAATACTGACATCCACTATATTTGTGTTTAATTCAAATTGATTATTTTATTATTTAGATTGATCTCATTTTTAATTATATTAGACATGTTAATATTTAATTATTGTAATTTAGATTCATTCTTGTTTTGTTAACACAATGTGTGTACGTCTGTAAAGATAGGGATCGGTGAAACCATTATTCTGACAAATGTATCTGTTATAACTACCTGAATTCCACACACAATAAAGATTTATGATTTATGATGATTTATGATCAGGCAGTCTGCCTCCTTGGCGTCGTTCAAGGAAGGCTTGAGGAGGATATGGCTCACACCATCTCCTTAGATATTGTATATGTGTACTCTTATTGTATTTTGTATGTATGCATGTGTGTAATGATATTTAGTAGTTTATTTTATGTTTTGTTTATTGTACTTAGATTATGTACGCTCTATTGTGGCTTTCACTATCTGGAATTTTAAACTTTCACTTTGCCGATCCCTCGTTTGATGCTCCTCTCATCTACTCAAAGGTTAACTGGTAGAGATCCTTTATAGGGATAAGTTCGCCTTTGTGCATATATTAATGTTATTTTTATTTTTTTGTGAATTGTATCTGTTTCTTTATATTTGTACAATAAAGCATTTACTTACTTACTTATATTTAAATTCACTTACTTATACACTACATATCTTTACTTGCGGATGTCGGAATGAAGTGAGGCAATTCATTCATTTCTATAGTGACTATTGTACTCGGTTGATTTAGCGAATGGAACTAGTGTGCCACAGATACAAGTACCAATCTAGTTGATTGAGTATTAATGGTCATTATTGCTCGCAATTACACTGTACAAAGTACCCTTACAGACTTCCCAACTAATTGTGATACTGGTTCATCATTAAGTCTCTAGGTTATCTAAATTTATCTTGGGGTCCTGGAGTTATCATTATACATGTGGTCTCTAGGGGTCGTGTCTCTCTGTCTTTGCTGAATGTTGGTGTTCTGAGGAGAGGCCTAACCAGTCACTCCGCGGCATCCTTAATGGATGGACCCATTGGCCTAGGCGGAGGAGGAGGCTGGTCTGTACCGAAACAAAGTTCATTTATTATGTATATAAATATAAATATAATTATACTCCTATTTCACTAGGAGAATAAGGTTAATTGAGATTCAAAGAGTTACCTAGTTAGAATCATTACCAAGTTTTAGAATCCTATACTAATAGTATCTCTTAATGTCCACTGTGTTACGGGATTCACTTGACTATTAAAATTACTAATAGAGAAATAAAATTTTCTGAAGTACTACACTACGTTGTAAATCAAACTTTACTTAATGTTAGAGTATTTTACAATATTAAAATAATTAATTTTGTGTTACTTTCCTCATAATTAGTTTAATACTTAAATTAATGTCACACCTTGATAAAATTTGGCTTAAATCTTGCAGTGGACGACCAACTGTTTCAACATAATAGCAGTAATTGTAGGAAAGGCAAAGGGAACAGGGGCCCGATTTTTGAAAGCACATGGTGTGAAAATACCACTCGAAAGTGGTGAAAAATTGTGCTGAATTTGAAATACGAGTAGCTTAGAAGATACTTACGGGTCTCATTAATCTTGTGAACTACTCATAAATTTGATTAGAGCTGTAGTTTTGGAGATATTAACAGATTTATAATACTTTCGAGTGGTATTTTCACACGAGCTTTTATAAATCGGGCCCCAACAGGCGGAAGGCAGAGTTAAATAGGTAATTATACCAACAAAGCACCTCATACCTTTTTGTAAGAATAAAATGCCTGAAAATTAAAGTAACTCTTAGTTTCATTATTCATGCAGTAACTTATCACACCAAAAAAAAGTTAAGAGAGAAATCTGCGACAAGCAAAGTGAGACTGTATGCGGAGCTCAACTAGTTAAGTTATGTTTCTATCACTAGCCAGATTACGATAGTGTTTTGTTTTGCCATGAAAAATCCAGGCTCTGCTAATTACAGTAGGACAGCCCGTGGAAATGGCACAGGAGGTATTCTTTCCTAGCCCTCTAGGCTGGCAACGCTGCAATCCAGTGATGCGATTGTTCATGGGTGTGCTCGCTTACCATCAGGTGACTCACTTGCTTGTTTGCCTTCCATGTAGTAATAAAAAAATTCTGGTCGCGCCTTCAGCCTTACCTGTAGCGTTTCGAACATGTTTTGAATTGCTCCGTTATCCTGGGTCTGTAACAAGTGAATATAATACCATGTGAGCAGGTGCACTCTGAGCAACAACTTCGCCGTTCGCAGGACTCTGTCTATTGTATTTGGTCTGAGCTATCAGCATGCCTTAAGAACCTGGTGACGCTCTTCACTGAAACATGGTTTAGGGTGAAGCCGTGAAGTAGCTCAAGCGAGATCGAACTTATTGAAAAAAAGTGTTTATCAGTCAGTCTCATCTTCCTGGCGCCTTCAACAAACGATGTTGTTTGCAATTTTGTCATTTTAAAATATGTTTTTAATATTTCTTTTTTATTTTGTTGTTAACTGTTATGCTTGATAAATATTTATGAATAAATAAATTTTATGGTGTATTGGGGTAAATTCGAAATTGGGGGAATTTCGAAAATCGTGGATATCCACTAAATGGGGAACAATTTCCGTAATCTGGCAACGCTTATCTAGAAGCGAAAGAAATTGGAGCTTCTAGGTAAGCGTTGCTAGATTATGTAATTGTTCCCCATTTAGTGGATATCCACGAGTTTCGAAATTCCCCCAATTTCTTATTTACCCCAATGCACTATACTAATATAATAAACTAGCTTCTGCCCGCGACTTCGTCTGCGTAGAATTATACATAAAAACCTTCCTCTTGAATCACTCTATCTATTAAAAAAACCTCATCAAAATCCGTTGTGTACTTGTAGTGATGAGAAAGTTTGTGAGGATTTGAGGTGTGTATGTTTGTTCCTTCTTCACTCCGAAACGACTGGACTGATTTGGATCTAATTTGGAATGGATATAGCTAGTACTCTAGATTAAAACATAGGTTACTTTCTATCCCTGAAAATTGCATAGTTCCCGCGGGATAGCGATAAACATGTCAAAGGTCGCAGTTGCCTGAGCTGCGACGTAAATAATTATTTTAAGTCTTATTCTAAGCGGACAAAGTCGCGGGCAGAAGCTAGTGAATAAATTATAATTTTCAGACACGCGACTGCATTGACTTTGGGAATCGTTTTCCAGTTCGCTTTCAAGCGACTTGTTGTCTCCAGTAAAAGGATCGATCATAATAATAATCGTAATAATCATTTATTCATTTGTCCAACATGGGTAATTAATTTAGATGTCAAATACATTTTGGGTATCACTATGTCATTGTGGTGCCCCAGGGCATACAAAATGTCTGTTTACATACAATTATGCATGTAGGTACATCGAAAATAAGAATGACATTAAGGATTTGTTGATTTGTTGATTTATTTTTGTATTTCAGTATCCCATTTTATTATTAACGAATTATACTTACTCTTACATTACGTAACAAGTTGATATCCTTAAAAAAATACAAAAAATTAAAATCAAACAAAAAAACCCTGAGATTTAAGTTTTGCAAATCTGTTACTTTATCTCTAAAAGAATGAGTCTAGAACATGCCCTGACGCTAGTGGAAGGGTAAAGTAGTGCTGTGCGCATGAATCGATAAAAAGTCGATTGAAAATATCGTTTTTTTTTAAATCTATATATATCGTGCATTGTAGGCTTAAAGGACTACTTGGTAAATTATATCTTCGAATGAAGCGACTCATATATTATTGATCGAACTTTACTTTTAGAAGTTCGTTTGATCATGTATTATTTGTTAAGTATAGCAAAGTAATAGTAATAATTACTACGAGCGATAAACAATAAACGTTTTCATAATGTTACATTCTATGGGATTACAATTACAATGATTAATCCCATAGAATGTAACTTTATGAAAATGTTTATTGTTTATCGCACTTTAAAAAAATATCACTGCATATATGGACTCAATTTGTCTTAGATGAATATTATATGAGATCAAGGAACAAAATTAGGCAGTTGTCATATTTTTTATACCTCGCATTTAAAAGTTAATTTTTGCGTAAAAAGCGCAGTTACATTCTACGGGAGCTGTCATCGAGAAAATAAATGATTGGATGAACTATAATGAAATAAAATTCAAGGCTGCTCTCCATAAAAAGTATAAGACTAACGAATCCCGGGTAAAAAGCATGATACACGCAGCTTATGCACAGTACCAAGACAGAGTTCAAAAACACTTAGCAGAAGACCCGAAAGCATTTGGAACTATGTTCGGTCCAAATCGAACCATGGGGACGCTCATAGGTTGACCAAAGAGGGAGTGGCACTCGAGGGAGGGGAACCAACAATGGACAATAACTCTTATTTAAAAGACACTAAGGCATCGTCATTTATTTTACAACAGCTGATTTTAAACTGTATCATCTTTAAATTAAGAATAAAGTGTCCATTACTGGTGCTTGTCAGCTTAGTGTCCATTACTGGTGCTTGCCAGCTTATTCTACATCTCATTATACAGGGTGGGAAGGAGTATACCGACAGATTTTAACCATGGATTCCTGGTGGTGTAACGAGTAAATTTTTTTTTTTTTACTACGAACTGACCAGTGATTGACCTCTATCTCACTTGGTGGAAGGTGCAGATGAGGTGGAGATAATGTAATATATATTTTTTTTACTACGAACTGACCAGTGATTGACCTCTATCTCACTTGGTGGAAGGTGCAGATGAGGTGGAGATAATGTTATATCAACATGGGTCCAAAACTGCCTTATTAACTTAGTTAATTTCTGGAACAAAAAAAATATTATCGGTAGTACTACCTTGTGAACAAAGCCTTAGTCAATAGAGTGAAAAAGAAAATTTCACACTTCACGAATGACTCCGACAAAATACGATAAACGACGAGTGGTGGAGTATGACGTCCGTATGACACATGATTTTACCCCTAGTATGTCCAGACACAGAAATGTGCCAAATTTATTTTTTATTCCATTTATCCCAATACAATGAAAACTTTTTGCTGTTTAATCTCGACTTTTAATAAAAACTTATTCGTAGTTAAAATTCATAGCGGTTGTACTTGTGTGTGTGATTACGTCATATTTATAAAGGCGTGTTACCCTTGAGATTTTTCAACTTGTGAATTACTTAAATAATTTAATATCTCGAAAATTAGGCTTTACCGAGCCATATTTGCGTTACTTTTTTTGTCCAAATAGGCAGTAGAATCATTGGTTTCAATCTGTCGGTAAACTCCTTCCCACCCTGTATGTATGCAATATGTATGGAGACTCCGGAGACGGCCACATCCTGTGCCGCTGAGTACCCATATAGAATAAGGTTTTTCTTGGTGCTATTGTACAATAAAACAAACAATGACTATTAACTTTTTAATTATTTCAAAAACATTTTTCATTATGAACAGAAAAATAGTCAATTTCGAAATTAGATTGTTGACACACATTTTGTATTTTTTTTTTTTTATTTGAATAGGAAGGCAAACGAGCAAGTATAATTAAATAATAGGATATGCAACGTCTGTTTATCATGTCAACCGCTAAAGGCCATTGCAATTGTTCACAGCCACGCAAATGGACGCGGCTGCCTGTTTTATCTGAAAGCAACAAATAGGTAACCGTTAAAACAGGGGCTCCATTTACTGACAGGATTGTTGTTGTTGGAATATTACAAATGCGAAAATAGCTCTGTCCGTCCGTTACGCTTTCACGTCAAAATAACTGAACCGATTTAAATAAAATAAAATTAATAAATATCTTAGGACAAATTACATCAATTGACCCAGCCCCAAACTAAGCAAAGCTTGTATTATGGGTACCAGGCAACGGATAAACATACTTATATAATGTAGATAAATATATACTTAATTACATAGAACATCCATGACTCGGGCACAAACATTCATATTCATCATACAACTGTCTGCCCCTACCGGGATTCGAACCCAGGACCTCTAGCTTCATAGTCAGAGTCACTAACCACTAGGCTATCCGGTCGTCAAATTTAATGAAACACAAAGAGACTAGACCTAGAGAAAGGACATAGGATACTTTCTAATGAGAAAAAGGCTTGAAGGCCTGTGAAAGCCCGTCAATACGAGAATATTAAGGTCTTTTATGATAAACTAGCTGACCCTGCAAACTTTGTTCCGCCTTCAATTTGAAAAATTCCTTTGTAAGTGCATCTTTATACTAATCAAATCAAGGAATAATGTGTAGGCATGCTAAATTTAATGCCTGTAGCTTTATTAGTACAACATTTCGGAATTTTGCAATCTCGTGGGAAAATCGGGATAAAAAGTATCCTATGTCCGTCTCCTGGTTCTAAGCTACCTCACTACCAGTTTTCAGCCTAATCGGTTAAGCCGTTCTTGAGATGTTATACGGAAATATACTGCTTCAGATGTAAATTTTCATTCAATTGACAAATTATTTTATAACAATTCTGAGATTACTGACCCGCAACTTATAGCGGAATCATTTAACAATTATTTTTTAATGTTATTGCAGAAAATTGTACATCGCAGGATCGATCATCAGACCTAAGTCAAATTGTTGCTACTGAATCCACTATATTTTTAAATCCTATTGACATAAATGAGCTAACAAAGATTATTAAATCACTAAGAAATTCGAGGTCGGTCGGATATGACTCTTTACGTACAGATATTATTAAAAAAAGTATTTTTGCTATCGCAGGCCCTCTGGTCTATATAATAAACTTATGTTTGACACAGGGATTGTTCCCACTTGTTTTGAAAAAGTCCGTTGTTATACCCCTATATAAAAAGGGAGTCAGATGTTTGCCAGAGAATCACAGACCAATTACTCTTACCCCCATATTTTCAAAAATTTTGGAAAGAGTTATGCATACTAGGTTGTTGCATTTTTTTGATACACATAACGTTATTAAAGATGAACAGAATGCATTTAAGAAATTTAGAAGTACTTCCCTTGCAGCTTTTAAACTGATCAGACGGATTACGGAATGTATTAATAAAAAGATACACTACACTTTTTATGGACATGAGTAAAGCGTTTGACTTTGTTTGTCACAAGCGACTGCTCATAAAACTTTATAGATACGGAATTCGTGGCCCTGCACATGACTGGATTATGACCTACTTGTCTGATAGCACCCAATGCGTGGAAACATCGAGGTATTGTTCGCAAACTAAAACTGTAAATACATATCGCTCATCATTTGTCCTTAACTTATATGGTGTACCGCAGGGCAGTGGTCTTGGCCCTTTATTATTTTTGATTTATATAAATGATTTGCCTGATGTTCTCTCAAATGACTGTATTCTGTTTGCGGACGATACTACCATAGTTGTTGAGGGGAAAGATCTTAACACCTATAATGATAATATAAATGCGACTTTGGCCCAAACAATTTACTGGTTAACAGTAAATAATTTAAAAGTTAACTTTATCATAACAAAATTTATGCAATTTTGCATTTACAGAGGTAAAACTTTCAGTTTAAAGGTAAATTATGGTAGTGACCCTATTGAAGAAGTACCACAAATAAAATTTCTAGGAATAACGATAGATTGCCATTGCAACTGGAAGGCACATATAAGCAACCTCTGTTCTAAGTTGAACAAATTCGTGTATGCTCTAAGGAGGGTGCGCCAGTTGGTATCTTTGAGTGCCTCTATTACTGCTTATAATGGTTATGTGGATTCTGTTTTAAGATATGGTGTAATAACATGGGGGAATTCCACTGACATTCATGAAGTATTCCTTATCCAGAAACGCTGTATCAGAGCTATATTTGGACTCAAGCAAGACGACTCATGCCGCCCATATTTTATTAATCATCGAATTCTTACGGTGCATTGTCTGTACATTTTGGAAGTCTGTTTATTTGTTCACAAGCATAAATGTTTGTTCAAAGAAGTGAGGGCAATGACATCTGGATTAATACGGCAACAATATGTGCACAAGTTATCCAGGCCCTGTGTAAGACTGAAACTAGCTTCCAAGAGCTGCTTTATAATGTGTATTGACATTTTTAAAAGTAGTAAACATGTTGAATTTAAAAAAGAAATTAAACAGTGGCTTTTGGACAAGTGTTTTTATAGTCTAAAGGAATTTATGGAACGCAATCAAACAAATGATAGGTGATTATTTTTATATTCTGTGACATTCGTTAGATTTTGTCTGATTTTTTTTTGTACAATACTGACATCCACTATATTTGTGTTTAATTCAAATTGATTATTTTATTATTTAGATTGATCTCATTTTTAATTATATTAGACATGTTAATATTTAATTATTGTAATTTAGATTCATTCTTGTTTTGTTAACACAATGTGTGTACGTCTGTAAAGATAGGGATCGGTGAAACCATTATTCTGACAAATGTATCTGTTATAACTACCTGAATTCCACACACAATAAAGATTTATGATTTATGATGATTTATGATCAGGCAGTCTGCCTCCTTGGCGTCGTTCAAGGAAGGCTTGAGGAGGATATGGCTCACACCATCTCCTTAGATATTGTATAATGTGTACTCTTATTGTATTTTGTATGTATGCATGTGTGTAATGATATTTAGTAGTTTATTTTATGTTTTGTTTATTGTACTTAGATTATGTACGCTCTATTGTGGCTTTCACTATCTGGATTTTTAAACTTTCGCTTTGCCGATCCCTCGTTTGATGCTCCTCTCATCTACTCAAAGGTTAACTGGTAGAGATCCTTTATAGGGATAAGTTCGCCTTTGTGCATATATTAATGTTATTTTAATTTTTTTGTGAATTGTATCTGTTTCTTTATATTTGTACAATAAAGCATTTACTTACTTACTTATATTTAAATTCACTTACTTATACACTACATATCTTTACTTGCGGATGTCGGAATGAAGTGAGGCAATTCATTCATTTCTATAGTGACTATTGTACTCGGTTGATTTAGCGAATGGAACTAGTGTGCCACAGATACAAGTACCAATCTAGTTGATTGAGTATTAATGGTCATTATTGCTCGCAATTACACTGTACAAAGTACCCTTACAGACTTCCCAACTAATTGTGATACTGGTTCATCATTAAGTCTCTAGGTTATCTAAATTTATCTTGGGGTCCTGGAGTTATCATTATACATGTGGTCTCTAGGGGTCGTGTCTCTCTGTCTTTGCTGAATGTTGGTGTTCTGAGGAGAGGCCTAACCAGTCACTCCGCGGCATCCTTAATGGATGGACCCATTGGCCTAGGCGGAGGAGGAGGCTGGTCTGTACCGAAACAAAGTTCATTTATTATGTATATAAATATAAATATAATTATACTCCTATTTCACTAGGAGAATAAGGTTAATTGAGATTCAAAGAGTTACCTAGTTAGAATCATTACCAAGTTTTAGAATCCTATACTAATAGTATCTCTTAATGTCCACTGTGTTACGGGATTCACTTGACTATTAAAATTACTAATAGAGAAATAAAATTTTCTGAAGTACTACACTACGTTGTAAATCAAACTTTACTTAATGTTAGAGTATTTTACAATATTAAAATAATTAATTTTGTGTTACTTTCCTCATAATTAGTTTAATACTTAAATTAATGTCACACCTTGATAAAATTTGGCTTAAATCTTGCAGTGGACGACCAACTGTTTCAACATAATAGCAGTAATTGTAGGAAAGGCAAAGGGAACAGGGGCCCGATTTTTGAAAGCACATGGTGTGAAAATACCACTCGAAAGTGGTGAAAAATTGTGCTGAATTTGAAATACGAGTAGCTTAGAAGATACTTACGGGTCTCATTAATCTTGTGAACTACTCATAAATTTGATTAGAGCTGTAGTTTTGGAGATATTAACAGATTTATAATACTTTCGAGTGGTATTTTCACACGAGCTTTTATAAATCGGGCCCCAACAGGCGGAAGGCAGAGTTAAATAGGTAATTATACCAACAAAGCACCTCATACCTTTTTGTAAGAATAAAATGCCTGAAAATTAAAGTAACTCTTAGTTTTATTATTCATGCAGTAACTTATCACACCAAAAAAAAGTTAAGAGAGAAATCTGCGACAAGCAAAGTGAGACTGTATGCGGAGCTCAACTAGTTAAGTTATGTTTCTATCACTAGCCAGATTACGATAGTGTTTTGTTTTGCCATGAAAAATCCAGGCTCTGCTAATTACAGTAGGACAGCCCGTGGAAATGGCACAGGAGGTATTCTTTCCTAGCCCTCTAGGCTGGCAACGCTGCAATCCAGTGATGCGATTGTTCATGGGTGTGCTTGCTTACCATCAGGTGACTCACTTGCTTGTTTGCCTTCCATGTAGTAATAAAAAAATTCTGGTCGCGCCTTCAGCCTTACCTGTAGCGTTTCGAACATGTTTTGAATTGCTCCGTTATCCTGGGTCTGTAACAAGTGAATATAATACCATGTGAGCAGGTGCACTCTGAGCAACAACTTCGCCGTTCGCAGGACTCTGTCTATTGTATTTGGTCTGAGCTATCAGCATGCCTTAAGAACCTGGTGACGCTCTTCACTGAAACATGGTTTAGGGTGAAGCCGTGAAGTAGCTCAAGCGAGATCGAACTTATTGAAAAAAAGTGTTTATCAGTCAGTCTCATCTTCCTGGCGCCTTCAACAAACGATGTTGTTTGCAATTTTGTCATTTTAAAATATGTTTTTAATATTTCTTTTTTATTTTGTTGTTAACTGTTATGCTTGATAAATATTTATGAATAAATAAATTTTATGGTGTATTGGGGTAAATTCGAAATTGGGGGAATTTCGAAAATCGTGGATATCCACTAAATGGGGAACAATTTCCGTAATCTGGCAACGCTTATCTAGAAGCGAAAGAAATTGGAGCTTCTAGGTAAGCGTTGCTAGATTATGTAATTGTTCCCCATTTAGTGGATATCCACGAGTTTCGAAATTCCCCCAATTTCTTATTTACCCCAATGCACTATACTAATATAATAAACTAGCTTCTGCCCGCGACTTCGTCTGCGTAGAATTATACATAAAAACCTTCCTCTTGAATCACTCTATCTATTAAAAAAACCTCATCAAAATCCGTTGTGTACTTGTAGTGATGAGAAAGTTTGTGAGGATTTGAGGTGTGTATGTTTGTTCCTTCTTCACTCCGAAACGACTGGACTGATTTGGATCTAATTTGGAATGGATATAGCTAGTACTCTAGATTAAAACATAGGTTACTTTCTATCCCTGAAAATTGCATAGTTCCCGCGGGATAGCGATAAACATGTCAAAGGTCGCAGTTGCCTGAGCTGCGACGTAAATAATTATTTTAAGTCTTATTCTAAGCGGACAAAGTCGCGGGCAGAAGCTAGTGAATAAATTATAATTTTCAGACACGCGACTGCATTGACTTTGGGAATCGTTTTCCAGTTCGCTTTCAAGCGACTTGTTGTCTCCAGTAAAAGGATCGATCATAATAATAATCGTAATAATCATTTATTCATTTGTCCAACATGGGTAATTAATTTAGATGTCAAATACATTTTGGGTATCACTATGTCATTGTGGTGCCCCAGGGCATACAAAATGTCTGTTTACATACAATTATGCATGTAGGTACATCGAAAATAAGAATGACATTAAGGATTTGTTGATTTGTTGATTTATTTTTGTATTTCAGTATCCCATTTTATTATTAACGAATTATACTTACTCTTACATTACGTAACAAGTTGATATCCTTAAAAAAATACAAAAAATTAAAATCAAACAAAAAAACCCTGAGATTTAAGTTTTGCAAATCTGTTACTTTATCTCTAAAAGAATGAGTCTAGAACATGCCCTGACGCTAGTGGAAGGGTAAAGTAGTGCTGTGCGCATGAATCGATAAAAAGTCGATTGAAAATATCGTTTTTTTTTAAATCTATATATATCGTGCATTGTAGGCTTAAAGGACTACTTGGTAAATTATATCTTCGAATGAAGCGACTCATATATTATTGATCGAACTTTACTTTTAGAAGTTCGTTTGATCATGTATTATGTGTTAAGTATAGCAAAGTAATAGTAATAATTACTACGAGCGATAAACAATAAACGTTTTCATAATGTTACATTCTATGGGATTACAATTACAATGATTAATCCCATAGAATGTAACTTTATGAAAATGTTTATTGTTTATCGCACTTTAAAAAAATATCACTGCATATATGGACTCAATTTGTCTTAGATGAATATTATATGAGATCAAGGAACAAAATTAGGCAGTTGTCATATTTTTTATACCTCGCATTTAAAAGTTAATTTTTGCGTAAAAAGCGCAGTTACATTCTACGGGAGCTGTCATCGAGAAAATAAATGATTGGATGAACTATAATGAAATAAAATTCAAGGCTGCTCTCCATAAAAAGTATAAGACTAACGAATCCCGGGTAAAAAGCATGATACACGCAGCTTATGCACAGTACCAAGACAGAGTTCAAAAACACTTAGCAGAAGACCCGAAAGCATTTGGAACTATGTTCGGTCCAAATCGAACCATGGGGACGCTCATAGGTTGACCAAAGAGGGAGTGGCACTCGAGGGAGGGGAACCAACAATGGACAATAACTCTTATTTAAAAGACACTAAGGCATCGTCATTTATTTTACAACAGCTGATTTTAAACTGTATCATCTTTAAATTAAGAATAAAGTGTCCATTACTGGTGCTTGTCAGCTTAGTGTCCATTACTGGTGCTTGCCAGCTTATTCTACATCTCATTATACAGGGTGGGAAGGAGTATACCGACAGATTTTAACCATGGATTCCTGGTGGTGTAACGAGTAAATATTTTTTTTTTTACTACGAACTGACCAGTGATTGACCTCTATCTCACTTGGTGGAAGGTGCAGATGAGGTGGAGATAATGTAATATATATTTTTTTTACTACGAACTGACCAGTGATTGACCTCTATCTCACTTGGTGGAAGGTGCAGATGAGGTGGAGATAATGTTATATCAACATGGGTCCAAAACTGCCTTATTAACTTAGTTAATTTCTGGAACAAAAAAAATATTATCGGTAGTACTACCTTGTGAACAAAGCCTTAGTCAATAGAGTGAAAAAGAAAATTTCACACTTCACGAATGACTCCGACAAAATACGATAAACGACGAGTGGTGGAGTATGACGTCCGTATGACACATGATTTTACCCCTAGTATGTCCAGACACAGAAATGTGCCAAATTTATTTTTTATTCCACTTATCCCAATACAATGAAAACTTTTTGCTGTTTAATCTCGACTTTTAATAAAAACTTATTCGTAGTTAAAATTCATAGCGGTTGTACTTGTGTGTGTGATTACGTCATATTTATAAAGGCGTGTTACCCTTGAGATTTTTCAACTTGTGAATTACTTAAATAATTTAATATCTCGAAAATTAGGCTTTACCGAGCCATATTTGCGTTACTTTTTTTGTCCAAATAGGCAGTAGAATCATTGGTTTCAATCTGTCGGTAAACTCCTTCCCACCCTGTATGTATGCAATATGTATGGAGACTCCGGAGACGGCCACATCCTGTGCCGCTGAGTACCTATATAGAATAAGGTTTTTCTTGGTGCTATTTGACGACCGGGCAGCCTAGTGGTTAGTGACCCTGACTATGAAGCTAGAGGTCCTGGGTTCGAATCCCGGTAGGGGCAGACAGGTGTATGATGAATACGAATGCTTGTGCCCGAGTCATGGATGTTGTATGTATTTAAGTATGTATTTATCTACATTATATAATTATATAATAAGTAAGTATGTTTATCCGTTGCCTAGTACCCATAGTACAAGCTTTGCTTATTTTGGGGCTGGGTCAATTGGTGTAATTTGTCCCAAGATATTTATTTATTTATTATTATTATTTATTGTACAATAAAACAAACAATGACTATTAACTTGTTAATTATTTCAAAAACATTTTTTATTATGAACTGAAAAATATTACATTTCGAAATTAGATTGTTGACACACATTTTGTATAATTAAATAATAGGATGCGCAACGTCTGTTTATCATGTCAACCGCTAAGGGCCATTGCAAACGTCCACAGCCACGCAAATGGACGCGGCTGCCTGTTTTATCTGAAAGCAACAAATAGGTAACCGTTAAAACAGGGGCTCCATTTACTGACAGGATTGTTGTTGTTGGAATATTACAAATGCGAAAATAGCTCTGTCCGTCCGTTACGCTTTCACGTCAAAATAACTGAACCGATTTAAATAAAATTAAATTAATAAATATCTTGGGACAAATTACATCAATTAACCCAGCCCCAAACTAAGCAAAGCTTGTATTATGGGTACCAGGCAACGGATAAACATACTTATATAATGTAGATAAATATATACTTAATTACATAGAACATCCATGACTCGGGCACAAACATTCATATTCATCATACAACTGTCTGCCCCTACCGGGATTCGAACCCAGGACCTCTAGCTTCATAGTCAGAGTCACTAACCACTAGGCTATCCGGTCGTCAAATTTAATGAAACACAAAGAGACTAGACCTAGAGAAAGGACATAGGATACTTTCTAATGAGAAAAAGACTTGAAGGCCTGTGAAAGCCCGTCAATACGAGAATATTAAGGTCTTTTATGATAAACTAGCTGACCCTGCAAACTTTGTTCCGCCTTCAATTTGAAAAATTCTTTTGTAAGTGCATCTTTATACTAATCAAGGAATAATGTATAGGCATGCTAAATTTAATGTCTGTAGCTTTATACGTACAACATTTCGGAATTTTGCAATCCCGTGGGAAAATCAGGATAAAAGTATCCTATGTCCGTCTCCTGGTTCTAAGCTACCTCCCTACCAATTTTCAGCCAAATCGGTTAAGCCGTTCTTGAGATGTTATACGGAAATATACTGCTTCAGATGTTAATTTTCATTCAATTGACAAATTATTTTATAACAATTCTGAGATTACTGACCCGCAACTTATAGCAGAATCATTTAACAATTATTTTTTAATGTTATTAATTTAATAATTAAATGTTATTAATTAATACGGCAACAATATGTGCACAAGTTATCCAGGCCCTGTGTAAAACTGAAACTAGCTTCCAAGAGCTGCTTTATAATGTGTATTCACATATTTAATAGGTTACCAGACATTTTTAAAAGTAGTCAACATGTTGAATTTAAAAAAGAAATTAAACAGTGGCTTTTGGACAAGTGTTTTAATAGTCAAAAGGAATTTATGGAACGCAATCAATCAAATGATAGGTGATTATTTTTATATTCTATGACATTCGATAGATTTTGTCTGATTTTTTTTTGTACAATACTGACATCCACTATATTTGTGTTTAATTCAAATTGATTATTTTATTATTTAGATTGATCTCATTTTTAATTATATTAGACATGTTAATATTTAATTATTGTAATTTAGATTCATTCTTGTTTTGTTAACACAATGTGTGTACGTCTGTAAAGATAGGGATCGGTGAAACCATTATTCTGACAAATGTATCTGTTATAACTACCTGAATTCCACACACAATAAAGATTTATGATTTATGATGATTTATGATCAGGCAGTCTGCCTCCTTGGCGTCGTTTAAGGAAGGCTTGAGGAGGATATGGCTCACACCATCTCCTTAGATATTGTATATGTGTACTCTTATTGTATTTTGTATGTATGCATGTGTGTAATGATATTTAGTAGTTTATTTTATGTTTTGTTTAATGTACTTAGATTATGTACGCTCTATTGTGGCTTTCACTATCTGGAATTTTAAACTTTCACTTTGCCGGTCCCTCGTTTGATGCTCCTCTCATCTACTCAAAGGTTAACTGGTAGAGATCCCTTATAGGGATAAGTTCGCCTTTGTGCATATATTAATGTTATTTTTATTTTTTTGTGAATTGTATCTGTTTCTTTATATTTGTACAATAAAGCATTTACTTACTTACTTATATTTAAATTCACTTACTTATACACTACATATCTTTACTTGCGGATGTCGGAATGAAGTGAGGCAATTCATTCATTTCTATAGTGACTATTGTACTCGGTTGATTTAGCGAATGGAACTAGTGTGCCACAGATACAAGTACCAATCTAGTTGATTGAGTATTAATGGTCATTATTGCTCGCAATTACACTGTACAAAGTACCCTTACAGACTTCCCAACTAATTGTGATACTGGTTCATCATTAAGTCTCTAGGTTATCTAAATTTATCTTGGGGTCCTGGAGTTATCATTATACATGTGGTCTCTAGGGGTCGTGTCTCTCTGTCTTTGCTGAATGTTGGTGTTCGGAGGAGAGGCCTAACCAGTCACTCCGCAGCATCCTTAATGGATGTCAGATGTTCATCGATCTACTTACTGAGTAAGGTCCCAAGGCATAAGATTGTAACAGGGAATCACACGGGGGTCTTCGTGGGGCATGTGGGAGGGAAGGTAACATCCAGTTCTTGGTTGTAGACCTTTATGCTGAGATAGTTCGCAATTCACACATACATTTACCGAGTTGCTTCACTTATTCTCAATCTGGGAAGGGTTCTAGACACCCAACAGTATAGCGTGGCCATCCCATCCAAATTATTAGGATATAGTTATAAATCCTGCCTCGGGATGGTTACACCCTTGCGAACCCTCTAGTCCCTTAGATACAAAAACGGACTGAAAGACAAGCCTACACTAAATATTAAATCCCCTGAGATAATCTGAGACAGGCGGAAGGGGGTTGACCAGTAAGGCGTCGAGACCCATTGGCCTAGGCGGAGGAGGAGGCTGGTCTGTACCGAAACAAAGTTCATTTATTATGTATATAAATATAAATATAATTATACTCCTATTTCACTAGGAGAATAAGGTTAATTGAGATTCAAAGAGTTACCTAGTTAGAATCATTACCAAGTTTTAGAATCCTATACTAATAGTATCTCTTAATGTCCACTGTGTTACGGGATTCACTTGACTATTAAAATTACAAATAGAGAAATAAAATTTCCTGAAGTACTACACTACGTTGTAAATCAAACTTTACTTAATGTTAGAGTATTTTATAATATTAAAATAATTAATTTTGAGTTACTTTCCTCATAATTAGTTTAATACTTAAATTAATGTCACACCTTGATAAAATTTGGCTTAAATCTTGCAGTGGACGACCAACTGTTTCAACATAATAGCAGTAATTGTAGGAAAGGCAAAGGGAACTGGGGCCCGATTTTTGAAAGCACATGGTGTGAAAATACCACTCGAAAGTGGTGAAAAATTGTGCTGAATTTGAAATACGAGTAACTTAGAAGATACTTACGGCTCTCATTAATCTTGTGAACTACTCATAAATTTGATTAGAGCTGTAGTTTTGGAGATATAAACAGATTTATAATACTTTCGAGTGGTATTTTCACACGAGCTTTCATAAATCGGGCCCCAGCAGGCGGAAGGCAGAGTTAAATAGGTAATTATACCAACAAAGCACCTCACCTTGTTGTAAGCATTAGTTGCCTGAAAATTAAAGTAACCCTTAGTTTCATTATTCATGCAGTAACTTACCACACCAAAAAAAAGTTAAGAGAGAAATCTGCGACAAGCAAAGTGAGACTGTATGCGGAGCTCAACTAGTTAAGTTATGTTTCTATCACTAGCCAGATTACGATAGTGTTTTGTTTTGCCATGAAAAATCCGGGCTCTGCTAATTACAGTAGGACAGCCCGTGGAAATGGCACAAGAGGTATTCTTTCCTAGCCCTCTAGGCTGGCAACGCTGCAATCCAGTGATGCGATTGTTCATGGGTGGTGCTCGCTTACCATCAGGTGACTCACTTGCTTGTTTGCCTTCCATGTAGTAATAAAAAAATACTGGTCGCGCCTTCAGCCTTACCTTCAGCTTTTCGAACATGTTTTGAATTGTTCCGTTATCCTGGGTCTGTAACAAGTGAATATAATACCATGCGAGCAGGTGCACTCTGAGCAACAACTTCGCCGTTCGCGGGACTCTGTCTATTGTATTTGGTCTGAGCTATCAGCATGCCTTAAGAACCTGGTGACGCTCTTCACTGAAACATGGTTTAGGTGAAGCCGTGAAAGTAGCTCAAGCGAGATCGAACTTATCGAAAAAAAGTGTTTATCAGTCAGTTTCATCTTCCTGGCGCCTTCAACAAACGATGTTGTTTGCAATTTTATCATTTTAAAATTATGTTTTTAATATTTCTTTTTTATTTCGTTGTTAACTGTTATGCTTGGTAAATATTTATGAATAAATAAATTTTATGGTGTATTGGGGTAAATTCGAAATTGGGGGAATTTCGAAAATCGTGGATATCCACTAAATGGGGAACAATTTCCGTAATCTGCCAACCCTTATCTAGAAGCGAAAGACATCGGAGCTTCTAGGTGAGCGTTGCTAGATTATGTAATTGTTCCCCGTTTAGTGGATATCCACGAGTTTCGAAATTCCCCCAATTTCTTATTTACCCCAATGCACTATACTAATATAATAAACTAGCTTCTGCCCGCGACTTCGTCTGCGTAGAATTATACATAAAAACCTTCCTCTTCAATCACTCTATCTATTAAAAAAACCTCATCAAAATCCGTTGTGTACTTGTAGTGATGAGAAAGTTTGTGAGGATTTGAGGTGTGTATGTTTGTACCTTCTTCACTCCGAAACGACTGGACTGATTTGGATCTAATTTGGAATGGATATAGCTAGTACTCTAGATTAAAACATAGGTTACTTTCTATCCCTGAAAATTGCATAGTTCCCGCGGGATAGCGATAAACATGTCAAAGGTCGCAGTTGCCTGAGCCGCGACGTAAATAATTATTTTAAGTCTAATTCTAAGCGGACAAAGTCGCGGGCAGAAGCTAGTGAATAAATTATAATTTTCAGACACGCGACTGCATTGACTTTGGGAATCGTTTTCCAGTTCGCTTTCAAGCGACTTGTTGTCTCCAGTAAAAGGATCGATCATAATAATAATCGTAATAATCATTTATTCATTTGTCCAACATGGGTAATTAATTTAGATGTCAAATACATTTTGGGTATCACTATGTAGTGCCCCAGAGCATACAAATATGTCTGTTTACATACATTATTATGCATGTAGTACATCGAAAATAAGAATGACATTAAGGATTTGTTGATTTGTTGATTTATTTTCGTATTTCAGTATCCCATTTTATTATTAACGAATTGTACTTACTCTTACATTACGTAACAAGTTGATATCCTTAAAAAAATACAAAAAAATTAAATCAAACAAAAAAACCCTGAGATTTAAGTTTTGCAAATCTGTTACTTTATCTCTAAAAGAATGAGTCTAGAACATGCCCTGACGCTAGTGGAAGGGTAAAGTAGCGCTGTGCGCATGAATCGATAAAAAGTCGATTGAAAATATAGTTTTTTTTAATCTATATAATATATCGTGCCTTGTAGGCTTAAAGGACTACTTGATAAATTATATCTTCGAATGAAGCGACTCATATATTATTGATCGAACTTCACTTTTAGAAGTTCGTTTGATCATGTATTATGTGTTAAGTATAGCAAAGTAATAGTAATAGGAGATTTAAACTTGTTTTCTTGTGCTTCGTGTGTTAGCGATTATTTTGAATATTATCAAACCTATTGTGGATTCATTCAGAGAAACGGAATAGCAAATTGTAATAATCGTTAATTGGACGTAGTATTAACAAACTTGGGGGAACATGTCTGCTGTCCCAGGGCTGCTGGTTCCCAGAACCGGTTGCGGTCGAGTGACAATCTTTCTCTCGCTTTTCCCGTCTCCAGATCCAAATTCTATTCCAATTCCTTTTCCATGCACGCTGTTCGACTCTGGAATCGGTTGCCAAATGATATCAGGCAATCACAGACTGTTGCTACCCTGCGCAGTCGCTTGAAGATGTATTGGATCGATGGATCCTCTTAAATGAATGTGATGTGTTTTGTAACTTGTGTGTGTATTTATATATTTATGTATTATGTAGTATATTTTATTTATTGTGTATTAGTTTGTCGTATTTATCTATTATGTGTAGTTTATTATTATATCTTACATTATTTAAAATTTAGATATTTAGGATTATTTTAAGTTTCGATCGGTTCTTTTACTTTTTCTGTGTGTCTACTCTTGCTTAATACTTATGTCCTGTCAATCGTTCAAAGGTTAGGTTAGGTTAGGTATTCATCTTTTTCTTGTGTTTTATGTACAATAAAGAGTTATACATACATACCATGTCAGGGTGCGCGCTGCGTCGGAGCAGTTGGTTCCGGTCGATGCGTATCATCCGCGGCTCGCGGTGTGCGTCCCGCTGGCGGCGGCGCCGGCGCAGCGGGCGCGCGGTGGGGACGTCTCTACTGATACCGATTTCGACACTCGGCACCTTCGACAGAAGTGGAATATTGCAAAGGCGAACTATCCACGGTTATACATATCACTGGCTTCCATTGACTGGACACCGTTGTATGACTTAAAAAGTGCAGAAGATAGTTTATGTTATTTTTATACTAAGATCAACAACGTACTTAGCGACTGTGTACCTAATAAACTTCGAAGGCCTATTGCGTCTAGGTGCAGTTATCCCGAATGTTATAATACTGAAATAATTAATGAAATAAAATTCAAGGCTGCTCTCCATAAAATGTATAAGACTAACGAATCCCGGGTAAAAAGCATGATACACGCAGCTTATGCACAGTACCAAGACAGAGTTCAAAAACACTTAGCAGAAGACCCGAAAGCATTTGGAACTATGTTCGGTCCAAATCGAACCTTGGGGACGCTCATAAGTTGACCAAAGAGGGAGTGGCACTCGAGGGAGGGGAACCAATAATGGACAATAACTCTTATTTAAAAGACACTAAGGCATCGTCATTTATTTTACAACAGCTGATTTTAAACTGTATCATCTTTAAATAAAGAATAAAGTGTACATTACTGGTGCTTGTCAGCTTAGTGTCCATTACTGGTGCTTGCCAGCTTATTCTACATCTCATTATACAGGGTGGGAAGGAGTATACCGACAGATTTTAACCATGGATTCCTGGTGGTGTAACGAGTAATTTTTTTTTTTTTACTACGAACTGACCAGTGATTGACCTCTCGCACCTTTAGGATGAAAACGCCTCAACTCAAAAAAGCAACTTTTTGGGAAATTGAAATAAAAGAATGGAGATTGTGGCACCATTGTACTTCGTCGTGATTATTTTTTTTACTATTGAAGTGACAGCTAAATTTTGGGCATAAAATTGTAAAGGATTAATTTACCTATAAATCAGTTTAAAAAAACGAAATAAATTGTGAGTAATATGTGGATAAATAAAGGTTTTTATCTCATCAGTCACATAGTACGCCAGATAGATGTTTTTATTTAATAATTAAATGACACTATTAAAAATAAGTCCTTAAACTCTTTGAGTATTTCTATATTAAAACGACACAAATCTGAATAATTCATCAAATTATATAAATTATACCAGAAATAAATGGTCACAAATAGTCACAATAATAAATACGTCGGTTTCAAATTAAAAATTAAAGTGAAATATACCGTTTCAATCAGAATGAAAGCGACTCAATAGGTTTTCCGTCACTACTGTTCTGTCCATGTGACGTCTATCCCACAGGTGCTTCGACAGAATACTGAATGCGCCCCTCCCGCACCGTCATGAGCACGGAATTCCCCGCGCAAGAAAGAGACCGATATTGCAGCTTTGTCCCATTCCAGCCTGAATGTGGCGTTTTATTATTTATGGAACGATAGATATGACCGTATAAAGTCTTTTTACGACCCTAACACAAAAACCGTGTTTTTTGAGATGTGTCGTTTTCGTCCTAAAGGTGCGCTCTATCTCACTTGGTGGAAGGTGCAGATGAGGTGGAGATAATGTAATATTTCTTTTTTTTTTTTTACTACGAACTGACCAGTGATTGACCTCTATCTCACTTGGTGGAAGGTGCAGATGAGGTGGAGATAATGTTATATCAACATGGGTCCAAAACTGCCTTATTAACTTAGTTAATTTCTGGAACAAAAAAAATATTATCGATAGTACTACCTTGTGAACAAAGCCTTAGTCAATAGAGTGAAAAAGAAAATTTCAAACTTCACGAATGACTCCGATAAAATACGATAAACGACGAGTGGTGGATTATGACGTCCGTATGACACATGATTTTACCCCTAGTATGTCCAGACACAGAAATGTGCCAAATTTAACTTTTATTCCATTTATCCCAATGCAATGAAAACTTTTTGCTGTTTAATCTCAACTTTTAATAAAAACTTATTCGTAGTTAAAATTGATAGCGGTTGTACTTGTGTGTGTGATTACGTCATATTATAAAGGCGTGTTATGTTATGTTATGTTATGTTGTAACGGGCTGTTTTCCGCAACTCGACGACTATTAACTGCGCCTATTTTGCGTGGTGGGCTGCGGCACTATTCGTGCCAGCCCAGCTCCTGTAGAAAGCCTAGCAGACCCTTTATGTTGCCGACGACTTCCTGGAGCGTCCTCGGTGACCCGAGGTGTTGTGCCCTGTAGTTCGCCACTCCGGAACACTCCAGCAGAATGTGTGTGACTGTTTCTTCTGCCTCCATGCACGCTCTGCATAGGGGGCTGTCTGTAACACCTAAATTGTGTAAGTGTTTGTTGAGCAAGGCATGCCCAGTCAGAGCTCCGGTTAGTAGTCGGAGCTGGGGTCTCCCGTACTCGCGAAGTTTGCGGGACAATCCGGGGTTGATCGTCGGGAGCGCCTCTCTGGTCTGCTTGCAGGTGTCCAGGTTTGACCAGAGCTGTTGGTGCATTACCTTGGTGTTGTGCCGTAGCCTACCACGCAGCCATCCGAACGGCAGAGGTATGATGGGTTCAGGTCCTATGGCGTTCGCCTCTGAGCCCCCTCTCGCTAGTCGATCGGCTGCGTCGTTTCCTCGCGAACCGCTGTGACCCTTGATCCATTGTAAGGTTACTGCGCTGTGTTCGCTTACCCTCGTCAGAGCTTTATGGCATTCGTGGATTAATCCTGAAGTCATTGTGTCGCTCTGCAGGGCTTGTAGAACCGATCTGCTGTCAGATAGTATTCGGATGGGATAGTTTACCTGTCTGGTGTCTATCGCTGTGGTAGCCGCTATGATGCCCATACATTCCGCCTGAAAGACGGTGTTGTGGGCCCCAAGCGGTGTTGAAATATTGATATTCAGGTCTTCCGAATGCGCTCCAGAGCCTGTGCCTGTTGCTGTTTTTGACCCATCCGTGAAGATCCTCAGCTCCTTCAGGTTGAGTCCCTCACCTGGGTCTTCATGCAGCTGTATTCTGTAATTTTTGTCAAACACGTACTGCTTGGCTATCCTGTCGGTGGCCGCCTCCATGAGTGGTTCCCTTCTTACCAGATCGTCAAGTATCCGTGTGTGACTGACTTTCGCGTTTTTCCAGAGCTTTAGCTTCTTGAGCCTGATTGCAGCCGCTCCCGCCTCCTGTTGGATGAACAAGTGCAGCGGCGGTAGGCTCAGCAGGGCTTCCAGGGCCGCAGTTGGAGTGGTCCTCATGCAGCCCGTGGTCGCCATGCAAGCTAGTCTTTGGAGTCGTTGTAGCTTGGCTTCTACGGTGATTAGTTTGGTGCGTGGCCACCACACCACCGCTCCATAGCTGATGATTGGCCTGATGACTGCCTGATATAGCCATAGCGTGATTTTTGGGGTCAGTCCACATTGCTTACCTAACATTCTACGACATTGCCAGAAGGTCACCGTGGCTTTGTCGATTTTGTTGTTAAGATGGTTGCTCCAGTTCAGTTTGCTGTCCAGTATGACTCCTAAGTACTTTACCTCAGAACCGAACTGCAGCTCCGTGTTAAACAGCCTAGGGGGATTGTAGTTGCCTAGTATCCGTTTGTTTGTGAACATTACCTGTTCCGTTTTGTTGGGATTGACAGTTAGTTCGTTTTCCTTGCACCAGTACTCCACGATTCTCAGAGCCTGCTGTGTGACATCGCAGATCACGCTGCACACCCTGCCGCTTATGAGTATGGCAATGTCGTCAGCGTATCCAATCGCGTAGTAGTGGTGCATGTTTAGTCTGGTGATGAGTTCATTTACCACCATGTTCCACAGGAGCGGTGACAGCACTCCTCCCTGTGGACATCCTCTGGCTACCAGTGCTTGTTGTGTCTCAGTCGAGTTGAATCTGATCACTCTCTTGCTGAGCATGTTACCTATCCAGCCGACCATGACCGAGTTTACCCCGTGTCTTACCAGTGCCGACGTGATGCTGTTAAAGTTGGTCTTGTCAAAGGCTCCTTCTATGTCTATGAAGGTGCCGAGGCACATCGATTTACTCTCGATGGCTTCTTCTATTTTGCAGACCACTGCATGTAGAGCTGACTCTGTTGACTTACCTTGACTGTACGCATGTTGGTTCGAGTGCAGGCGTACCTTGTCTAGGGCGTTCGCTCTCAGATGACGATCACACAGTCTCTCCAGGGCCTTTAATAGGAACGAGGTGAGGCTAATCGGAAGGAATCGGAAGGAATTATAAAGGCGTGTTACCCTTGAGATTTTTCAACTTGTGAATTACTTAAATAATTTAATATCTCGAAAATTAGGCTTTACCGAGCCATATTTGCATTACTTTTTTTTGTCTAAATAGGCAGTAGAATCATTGGTTTCAATCTGTCGGTAAACTCCTTCCCACCCTGTATGTATGCAATATGTATGGAGACTACGCAGACGGCCACATCCCGCGCCGCTGAGTACCTATATAGAATAAGGTTTTTCTTGGTGCTATTGTACAATAAAACAAACAATGACTATTAACTTTTTAATTATTTCAAAAACATTTTTTATTATGAACAGAAAAATAGTCAATTTCGAAATTAGATTGTTGACACACATTTTGTATAATTAAATCATAGGATCATTGCACTGATTGCTAAATACGCAAAGAAACTCGGAGAGTGTCTTGCTTTTCTGAAAGCAACAAATAGGTAACCGTTAAAACAGGGGCTCCATTTACTGACAGGATTGTTGTTATTGGAATATTACAAATGCGAAAATAGCTCTGTCCGTCCGTTACGCTTTCACGTCAAAATAACTGAACCGATTTAAATAAAATAAAATTAATAAATAACTTGGGACAAATTACACCAATTGACCCAGCCCCAAACTAAGCAAAGCTTGTATTATGGGTACCAGGCAACGGATAAACATACTTATATAATGTAGATAAATATATACTTAATTACATAGAATATCCATGACTCGGACACAAACATTCACATTCATCATACAACTGTCTGCCCCTACCGGGATTGGAACCCAGGACCTCTAGCTTCATAGTCAGAGTCACTAACCACTAGGCTATCCGGTCGTCAAATTTAATGAAACACAAAGAGACTAGACCTAGAGAAAGGACATTTAGGATACTTTCTAATGAGAAAAAGGCTTGAAGGCCTGTGAAAGCCCGTCAATACGAGAATCTTTTATGATAAACTAGCTGACCCTGCAAACTTTGTTCCGCCTTCAATTTGAAAAATTCCTTTGTAAGTGCATCTTTATACTAATCAAGGAATAATGTGTAGGCATGCTAAATTTAATGTCTGTAGCTTTATTAGTACAACATTTCGGAATTTTGCAATCCCGTGGGAAAATCGGGATAAAAAGTATCCTATGTCCGTCTCCTGGTTCTAAGCTACCTCCCTACCAATTTTCAGCCAAATCGGTTAAGCCGTTCTTGAGATGTTATACGGAAATATACTGCTTCAGATGTAAATTTTCATTCAATTGACAAATTATTTTATAACAATTCTGAGATTACTGACCCGCAACTTATAGCGGAATCATTTAACAATTATTTTTTAATGTTATTGCAGAAAATTGTACATCGCAGGATCGATCATCAGACCTAAGTCAAATTGTTGCTACTGAATCCACTATATTTTTAAATCCTATTGACATCAATGAGCTAACAAAGATTATTAAATCACTAAGAAATTCGAGGTCGGTCGGATATGACTCTTTACGTACAGATATTATTAAAAAAAGTATTTTTGCTATCGCAGGCCCTCTGGTCTATATAATAAACTTATGTTTGACACAGGGATTGTTCCCACTTGTTTTGAAAAAGTCCGTTGTTATACCCCTATATAAAAAGGGAGTCAGATGTTTGCCAGAGAATCACAGACCAATTACTCTTACCCCCATATTTTCAAAATTTTTGGAAAGAGTTATGCATACTAGGTTGTTGCATTTTTTTGATACACATAACGTTATTAAAGATGAACAGAATGGATTTAGGAAATGTAGAAGTACTTCCCTTGCAGCTTTTAAGCTGATCAGACGGATTACGGAATGTATTAATAAAAAGATACCAGTAACTGCACTTTTTATGAACATGAGTAAAGCGTTTGACTTTGTTTGTCACAAGCGACTGCTCATAAAACTTTATAGATACGGAATTCGTGGCCCTGCACATGACTGGATTATGACCTACTTGTCTGATAGAACCCAATGCGTGGAAACATCGAGGTATTGTTCGCAAACTAAAACTGTAAATACATATCGCTCATCATTTGTCCTTAACTTATATGGTGTACCGCAGGGCAGTGTTCTTGGCCCTTTATTATTTTTGATTTATATAAATGATTCGCCTGATATTCTCTCAAATGACTGTATTCTGTTTGCGGACGATACTACCATAGTTGTGGAGGGGAAAGATCTTAACACCTATAATGATAATATAAATGCGACTTTGGCCCAAACAATTAACTGGTTAACAGTAAATATTTTAAAAGTTAACTTTATGCAATTTATGCAATTTTGCACTTACAGAGGTAAAACTTTCAGTTTAAAGGTAAATTATGGTAGTGACTCTATTAAAGAAGTACCACAAATAAAATTTCTAGGAATAACGATAGATTGCCATTGCAACTGGAAGGCACATATAAGCAACCTCTGTTCTAAGTTGAACAAATTCGTGTATGCTCTAAGGAGGGTGCGCCAGTTGGTATCTTTGAGTGCCTCTATTACTGCTTATAATGGTTATGTGGATTCTGTTTTAAGATAATATCTTAAGTAGAATTCCCCCATGTTATTACACCATATTATGGTGTAATAACATGGGGGAATTCTACTGACATTCATGAAGTATTCCTTATCCAGAAACGCTGTATCAGAGCTATACTTGGACTTAAGCAAGACGACTCATGCCGCCCATATTTTATTAATCATCGAATTCTTACGGTGCATTGTCTGTACATTTTGGAAGTCTGTTTATTTGTTCACAAGCATAAATATTTGTTCAAAGAAGTGAGGGCAATGACATCTGGATTAATACGGCAACAATATGTGCACAAGTTATCCAGGCCCTGTGTAAGACTGAAACTAGCTTCCAAGAGCTGCTTTATAATGTGTATTGACATATTTAATAGGTTACCAGACATTTTTAAAAGTAGTCAACATGTTGAATTTAAAAAAGAAATTAAACAGTGGCTTTTGGACAAGTGTTTTAATAGTCTAAAGGAATTTATGGAACGCAATCAATCAAATGATAGGTGATTATTTTTATATTCTGTGACATTCGATAGATTTTGTCTGATTTTTTTTTGTACAATACTGACATCCACTATATTTGTGTTTAATTCAAATTGATTATTTTATTATTTAGATAGATCTCATTTTTAATTATATTAGACATGTTAATATTTAATTATTGTAATTTAGATTCATTCTTGTTTTGTTAACACAATGTGTGTACGTCTGTAAAGATAGGGATCGGTGAAACCATTATTCTGACAAATGTATCTGTTATAACTACCTGAATTCCACACACAATAAAGATTTATGATTTATGATGATTTATGATCAGGCAGTCTGCCTCCTTGGCGTCGTTCAAGGAAGGCTTGAGGAGGATATGGCTCACACCATCTCCTTAGATATTGTATATGTGTACTCTTATTGTATTTTGTATATATGTATGTGTGTAATGATATTTAGTAGTTTATTTTATGTTTTGTTTATTGTACTTAGATTATGTACGCTCTATTGTGGCTTTCACTATCTGGAATTTTACACTTTCACTTTGCCGGTCCCTCGTTTGATGCTCCTCTCATCTACTCAAAGGTTAACTGGTAGAGATCCCTTATAGGGATAAGTTCGCCTTTGTGCATATATTAATGTTATTTTTATTTTTTTGTGAATTGTATCTGTTTCTTTATATTGGTACAATAAAGCATTTACTTACTTACTTATATTTAAACTCACTTACTTATACACTACATATCTTTACTTGCGGATGTCGGAATGAAGTGAGGCAATTTATTCATTTCTATAGTGACTATTGTACTCGGTTGATTTAGCGAATGGAACTAGTGTGCCACAGATACAAGTACCAATCTAGTTGATTGAGTATTAATGGTCATTATTGCTCGCAATTACACTGTACAAAGTACCCTTACAGACTTCCCAACTAATTGTGATTCTGGTTCATCATTAAGTCTCTAGGTTATCTAAATTTATCTTGGGGTCCTGGAGTTATCATTATACATGTGGTCTCTAGGGGTCGTGTCTCTCTGTCTTTGCTGAATGTTGGTGTTCGGAGGAGAGGCCTAACCAGTCACTCCGCGGTATCCTTAATGGATGTCAGATGTTCATCGATCTACTTACTGAGTAAGGTCCCAAGGCATAAGATTGCAACAGGGAATCACACGGGGGTCTTCGTGGGGCATGTGGGAGGGAAGGTAACATCCAGTTCTTGGTTGTAGACCTTTATGCTGAGATAGTTCGCAATTCACACATACATTTACCGAGTTGCTTCACTTATTCTCAATCTGGGAAGGGTTCTAGACATCCAACAGTATAGCGTGGCCATCCCATCCAAATTATTAGGATATAGTTATAAATCCTGCCTCGGGATGGTTACACCCTTGCGAACCCTCTAGTCCCTTGGATACAAAAACGGACTGAAAGACAAGCCTACACTAAATATTAAATCCCCTGAGATAATCTGAGACAGGCGGAAGGGGGTTGACCAGTAAGGCGTCGAGACCCATTGGCCTAGGCGGAGGAGGAGGCTGGTCTGTACCGAAACAAAGTTCATTTATTATGTATATAAATATAAATATAATTATACTCCTATTTCACTAGGAGAATAAGGTTAATTGAGATTCAAAGAGTTACCTAGTTAGAATCTTTACCAAGTTTTAGAATCCTATACTAATAGTATCTCTTAATGTCCACTGTGTTACGGGATTCACTTGACTATTAAAATTACAAATAGAGAAATACAATTTCCTGAAGTACACACTACGTTATAAATCAAACTTTACTTAATGTTAGAGTATTTTATAATATTAAAATAATTAATTTTGTGTTACTTTCCTCATAATTAGTTTAATACTTAAATAAAATTAATGTCACACCTTGATAAAATTTGGCTTAAATCTTGCAGTGGACGACCAACTGTTTCAACATAATAGCAGTAATTGTAGGAAAGGCAAAGGGAACTGGGGCCCGATTTTTGAAAGCACATGGTGTGAAAATACCACATGAAAGTGGTGAAAAATTGTGCTGAATTTGAAATACGAGTAGCTTAGAAGATACTTACGGCTCTCATTAATCTTGTGAACTACTCATAAATTTGATTAGCAGTAGTTTTGGAGGTATAAACAGATTTATAACACTTTGGAGTGGTATTTTCACACGAGCTTTCAAAAATCGGGCCCCAGCAGGCGGAAGGCAGAGTTAAATAGGTAATTATACCAACAAAGCACCTCATACCTTTTTGTAAGCATAAAATGCCTGAAAATTAAAGTAACCCTTAGTTTCATTATTCATGCAGTAACTTATCACACCAAAAAAAAGTTAAGAGAGAAATCTGCGACAAGCAAAGTGAGACTGTATGCGGAGCTCAACTAGTTAAGTTATGTTTCTATCACTAGCCAGGTTACGATAGTGTTTTGTTTTGCCATGAAAAATCCGGGCTCTGCTAATTACAGTAGGACAGCCCGTGGAAATGGCACAGGAGGTATTCTTTCCTAGCCCTCTAGGCTGGCAACGCTGCAATCCAGTGATGCGATTGTTCATGGGCGGTGCTCGCTTACCATCAGGTGACTCACTTGCTTGTTTGCCTTCCATGTAGTAATAAAAAAATACTGGTCGCGCCTTCAGCCTTACCTGTAGCTTTTCGAACATGTTTTGAATTGTTCCGTTATCCTGGGTCTGTAACAAGTGAATATAATACCATGTGAGCAGGTGCACTCTGAGCAACAACTTCGCCGTTCGCAGGACTCTGTCTATTGTATTTGGTCTGAGCTATCAGCCTGCCTTAAGAACCTGGTGACGCTCTTCACTGAAACATGGTTTAGGGTGAAGCCGTGAAAGTAGCTCAAGCGAGATCGAACTTATCGAAAAAAAGTGTTTATCAGTCAGTTTCAGGACATAGTCATAATGGCGGAATCATTGCAGGATTTGGCGGAAATGCTGAACAGTCTTAATGATGCTTCGCGACGAGTGGGGCTGGGGATGAACTTGGACAAGACAAAGGTCATGTTCAACGATCACGTCATTCCAGAGCCCCTGTTCGTTGGAAATTCGGCCCTTGAAGTTGTTCAGGAGTATGTCTACCTAGGACAAATCATTCAGCTTGGTAGAAATAACTTCGAGAAAGAAGCCGATAGGAGGATTCGATTGGGCTGGGCAGCGTTTGGGAAGCTTCGTCATATCTTGACGTCATCCCTGCCACAATGCCTTAAAACTAAGGTGTTCAACCAGTGCGTTCTGCCAGTAATGACTTACGCAGCAGAGACATGGACACTCACAGGAGGACTAGTCCGTAAGTTCAAAGTCGCCCAGCGTGCTATGGAGAGGGCTATGCTCGGTATCTCGTTGAGAGATAGGGTCCGCAACGAGCATATCAGACAAAAGACGAAAGTTGTCGACATAGCCCGAAGGATTAGTACGTTGAAATGGCAATGGGCTGGTCACGTTTGCCGTAGACCTGACAACCGTTGGAGCAAAAGTATCCTAGAGTGGAGACCACGTTTGGGAAAGCGTAGTGTGGGACGCCCTGCGACGCGTTGGACGGATGACCTTAGGAGGACAGCTGGCAGTGGCTGGATGAGGGAAGCCCAGGATCGCGAAAGCTGGCGCGATATGAAGGAGGCCTACGTCCAGCAGTGGACGGACAATGGCTGTAGATAGATAGACAGTCAGTTTCATCTTCCTGGTGCCTTCAACAAACGATGTTGTTTGCAATTTTATCATTTTAAAATATGTTTTTAATATTTCTTTTTTATTTTGTTGTTAACTGTTATGCTTGATAAATATTTATGAATAAATAAATTTTATGGTGTATTGGGGTAAATTCGAAATTGGGGGAATTTCGAAAATCGTGGATATCCACTAAATGGGGAACAATTTCCGTAATCTGGCAACCCTTATCTAGAAGCGAAAGAAATTGGAGCTTCTAGGTGAGCGTTGCTAGATTATGTAATTGTTCCCCATTTAGTGGATATCCACGAGTTTCGAAATTCCCCCAATTTCTTATTTACCCCAATGCACTATACTAATATAATAAACTAGCTTCTGCCCGCGACTTCGTCTGCGTAGAATTATACATAAAAACCTTCCTCTTGAATCACTCTATCTATTAAAAAAAACCTCATCAAAATCCGTTGTGTACTTGTAGTGATGAGAAAGTTTGTGAGGATTTGAGGTGTGTATGTTTGTACCTTCTTCACTCCGAAACGACTGGACTTATTTGGATCTAATTTGGAATGGATATAGCTAGTACTCTAGATTAAAACATAGGTTACTTTCTATCCCTGAAAATTGCATAGTTCCCGCGGGATAGCGATAAACATGTCAAAGGTCGCAGTTGCCTGAGCCGCGACGTAAATAATTATTTTAAGTCTAATTCCACGCGGACAAAGTCGCGGGCAGAAGCTAGTGAATAAATTATAATTTTCAGACACGCGACTGCATTGAAAATAGTTCGCAAAATGACTTTGGGAATTGTTTTCCAGTTCGCTTTCAAGCGACTTGTTGTCTCCAGTAAAAGGATCGATCATAATAATAATCATAATAATAATCGTAATAATCATTTATTCATTTGTCCAACATGGGTAATTAATTTAGATGTCAAATACATTTGGGGTATCACTATGTGGTGCCCCAGAGCATACAAATATGTCTGTTTACATACATTATTATGCATGTAGTACATCGAAAATAAGAATGACATTAAGGATTTGTTGATTTGTTGATTTATTTTCGTATTTCAGTATCCCATTTTATTATTAACGAATTGTACTTACTCTTACATTACGTAACAAGTTGATATCCTTAAAAAAATACAAAAAATTAAAATCAAACAAAAAACCCTGAGATTTAAGTTTTGCAAATCTGTTACATTTATCTCTAAAAGAATGAGTCTAGAACATGCCCTGACGCTAGTGGAAGGGTAAAGTAGTGCTGTGCGCATGAATCGATAAAAAGTCGATTGAAAATATCGTTTTTTTTTAATCTATATATATCGTGCCTTGTAGGCTTAAAGGACTACTTGGTAAATTATATCTTCGAATGAAGCGACTCATATATTATTGATCGAACTTCACTTCTAGAAGTTCGTTTGATCATGTATTATGTGTTAAGTATAGCAAAGTAATAGTAATAGATTTAAACTTGTTTTCTTGTGCTTCGTGTGTTAGCGATTATTTTGAATATTATCAAACCTATTGTGGATTCATTCAGAGAAACGGAATAGCAAATTGTAATAATCGTTAATTGGATGTAGTATTAACAAACTTGGGGGAACATGTCTGCTGTCCCAGGGCTGCTGGTTCCCAGAACCGGTCGCGGTCGAGTGAACATCTTTCTCTCGCTTTTCCCGTCTCCAGATCCAAATTCTATTCCAATTCCTTTTCCATGCACGCTGTTCGACTCCGGAATCGATGGCGATTGCGAGCGAGCTAGAGAGTAAGCCTACTGGCCTGACCGTGGGAAGTATGCGAAGCTGACTGCCAATCTTCACTAGCAGGAGAGGCACCATAAAAAGAACAGAGTTACTTTCACATTCATGATATTAAGGTGCGACCACACCGGTGCGTTTGCTCAACAAAATGGAAAAACGGTGAGAAACCGTGACGCCTACACGTCACTGCGCATACGCGGCGGCGTGGTCGCTCCTTTAGTTAGGATCATTGACGTACAATAAACAACTAGACCCCCAATCACGCTCAAAAACTCTCCGAAACAAAAGTCTGAACGACGCGTCTATTGTTTAGAGTTTTGGTTCAGTTGTGTTTCGACCGCGCTTTGACAACAATGTATATGTCTCTTTCGCACCGTAATCGTACTATTGAGAACAAAAGAGACAGGCAGGTTTCCAGCGCGTGGCGTCGTGTCATTACTTCTCACGATCCTACGCCATTGATATTAAACATTACTGCCACGAAATAAGGTGTCAATTTGAACGAATATGTTAATGTTATCTGTCTAAGTCGATGTGTTGACACACACAACACATAGACAAAGCAACTCGGACATTTCTTGAGGAACCTTTGTTAGCGACTGAGAGTCTAGTTGTTTATTGTAAGTCAATGGTTAGGATTTATAAATCTTACTTTGTGGTTGTAAGCAAACGTGAGGGCGAAGAGGCAGGGCATCAGCAAGAGCACGGAGACACGCATGTTCCTGGAGGTTAATAAGTCAGCTCGACCGAGTCTTTCCCTTTTATATCACACCCGCTAATTGACGGCTTGTCTTAATTTCAGCCAGAATAATCAATTTTAAACGCTATTAAGCATCGCAATCACATAACGAAATTTAATTAATCGGACTACTAATAGGTACATCATTTGTTAATTAATAAAAAAGAACTTTGAGTATTAAACATACTGTGGTAGGTACAGTCGAATTAATATTTCGAATTGTATCGTTAATGTACTTGGGTATGGCGAAAGAATCATGAAAGTAGAATAAATACAGTAGAAATGAGAGCGTTAAGAAGTATGGGAGGTGTATCACTGAAAGATAGAATAAGGAATAGTGTGATAAGGGAACGTGCTGGTGTGAAAGAGGATATAGTGACTAGGATAGAAAAAAGTATGCTTAGTTGGTTTGGCGTGAGCGGATGGGTGAAAGTAGACTAACTAAACAGATCTATATGGGGAGTGTGAATGGTTACGTTGGGAGGGGAAGGCCTAGACGGACGTTTCGAGACCAAATAGGACACGTTTTGGAAAAAGGTCAGGTCAGGAGTACCCGAAACCGCCGAGTATGTGTGAAGAGTTTGATGAATGTGTATCAATTGGTTCTAAATAAATAGTTGACTGACAGTAAAAATTAGTGGATGTCAAAATAGTGGCTAATAGTAGAATAACATATTTCAATAAACAATAATTTCCAAATGTACCTACAATTTTTAGTAGCTAGCCAAGCCACGTCCAATTTGGTTTCGTTTTAAAAATTCTTTCAGCTAGTAAAAACATTCATTTTGGAGCCAATGAGAGAGTCTACGTTTAAATTCCTTTGTGGACAGACCTTTAAAGTCAAATGGAAGCGCATCAAATATTCTGATGGCCATTGGATAACAACTATACCCAAACTGCCTCGAGTTGGTCTTAGATAACTAAGTTATCCGGATGTCGAGTATTAAAAGCGTATACATCACTAATCTTTTTGAACAGTTCCTGGTGTGTCTTTACAAACATACATGCTTCCAAAATATACAGAGATGGAACTGTCAATAATTTAAGACTTTTGAACAAAGGTCTACAGGATACATATTGTGGAACATCACATATGCTTCGAATGCACTGTTTCAGTGCTATAAAAACTCTATTTAGGTATATGGAGCGAATTTCCCCATATGAGAATCCCGTATCTAAGAACTGAACATACTTAACCATGATTACGCCTGAATTGCAATATTTTTGTTTGTGACTTTCCGTAGTCTCCAAAGAGCATATGCAAAAAGGTTGATTTTTCCACATAATCTTTCGATGTGAGATTGATAGATTGATTGAGATATATTTAAGAACTAGAGTTTAACAGCGGTTCTCACACCAGGTCAAGCCTGTATCTTAAGAACCAGAAACAAAACACACGCTAAACGAAAGAAGCTAGTGATTTAAAGATAATGTTAAACAATACATACATACATAGCCCCCCCACCCCTGCACCCAGGTCGCTTCAAGCCCGTGTTCGCTGCACTACGGACCCTGAGGAGCCACGAGCTACGCAATCTTCGTCTCCAGGGCAAGACCAGCGGCCTACACTTGCATCATACAGCTCGGCAACAGCGAACAATTCAGCCACAATATCGCCCGGTCCTGTGTCCACATCCCATGGACCTGCGACTGCTCCCCCAGTTCAGAAGCCTCTGAGGTTGGTTGAGCTGCGAGCTGCTCCGCCGCGTCAAAACAGTTTGCACATTTTTAACTTGTGCCATGAGACTACAGAAGATGACATTATTAAACACATTGCGTCGAAAATGGCCGTTACTGATGCTACTTGCACCAAATTAAAAGTATCGCCAGTACTCTTCCTTTCGACTGGATGTCCCTGCGGCCAAGGTAAGAACAGTGAAGAATCCAGCAAACTGGCCTGAGGGAGTTTTGATTAGGAGGTTCAATGTCGTCACGGCAAAAACTCGAGGACGCGCGCACCCCTGCCAAACCCGGACTAACAGGCGAGACAATACAGGCTAACAATAAAAGTGCTACACCAAAATGTTCGATCAATTACCGGAAAGACTGCACTATTAGAATTATTATTACGCGATGAGAAGCCGGAGGTCCTAGCTTGTAGTGAGATTTGGTGTCGAAGTTACGAAATTGAACGTGTGCAGTTGTGTGGTGAATTAGCTAATTGCTACTGCCGAACATCTATCCAGCACGGCGGGATTGCCTTGTACGTAAAGGCAGGTACTCGCTATAAAAAACGGAGCGACCTGCACACCGCAGCCGTTCAATTTCACTGCGAATTATGTGCAATAGAATTATTAAATTGTAAATTTATAGTAATTGCTATGTATAGAACTGGTAATGGAGATTTTGATATTTATTTGAATGGAATGGAATTAATTTTAAGTAGGCTTTGTGACGAAAACAAAAGGTTCATTTTGGTCGGCGACTTGAATGTGGATTTTTCCTGTGATAGTAGTTCAAAACGTCGTCTAAATGATTTATTTAAAAGCTATGGTTCTGAATATATTGTGAACTTTCCAACACGAACTACGCTCGAAAGTTCATCGTCAATTGACTACGGAGTGGTTCGGTGTGATAGCGGGCCGCTCGCCGCGTCGAATGTCGACACGGCTATTAGTGACCACAGCGCGCAGCGATACGTAATAACTGTTGGAACAAAAACAAGACTGCCCTACAATATCATTTGTTGAGCGGAGAATGTATTCTACCGACTCAAATTATTTATTTTATTGTGATATTGAAAGATATAATTGGAATTTTATTTATAATGATAATATTGAAATTCAAGATAAATTTAGTAAATTAGTTACAATTATTTCGTAGTATATTGACATTCATTTTCCAATAAAAAAGTCCCGTGGCTGACGGATGAGATTAGTGAACTTATAAATTTAATGATTTAAATGAAATTCTCCATCAATATCCCGGTGAGGAGATTATTTCTGAATGCAGGGCACACTATGCGGATCTTATTAAGTCGGCGACACTAGCTGCGCGTAAGCAGTATAACCAACAACGATTAGCCACTAGCAAACATCTTCCCAAGGAGATCTGGCGCATTGTGAATGATCATCATCATTCACAATGCGCAATACATTAATGACTTTTTTCATCTTTGGTGAATGCATTAATACACAATCATAGATTCGTCCTTACATTAACCTAATAAAAGCAACTTATGAAATATGTGCCATACATTAAAAAAAAACACGGTAAAATTAAAAAAATGGTCTGATTTTGGTTAACGTAACTGTCATTTTTTTCAAGATATCGAAATTTTAATAACAGTAATCGAAAGGTCATCAAATTTGCTGTCGAACTGTATACTCAACTCAATTTCGACATTTTGGCGGTTACGTTAATTCATATTACAAGCGACGATATAATATCTGGCTCATTGTTTTTCTTGTATATTTTCGTGAATTCATTATGCACAATCATTCGAGTTGAATTTTAAGTTGTGTCTTGTGATATTATGTGGTTTATATATATTATGATAAGTGTCATAATATCACAAGACACAACTTAAAATTCAACTCGAATGATTGTGCAATAAGGGCACAACTAAGAAATGCCTTTATCGCATAAACAGGGTAGGCCATTTCGTCACATGCAAAAAGGGCATTTATGCCCTCTATATTCCGTTAGAGTTAACTTTTGAAAATAGTCTTTAATGTATACGGTAAAACGATCAAATTAGAACACGATTCCGGGATAAACTCAAAAACCGAAAATTTTGATTTCGGCCCTTTTTGCATTCAGCAGGCGATTTAACCATAAATATTGACAAAACAAGCTATATTCAATTTCATAACGGACATGGTTTAAAAAAAATAATCGTTACATGAGTGGTTTTAAAAAAAAAGTAGGTACATAGTTAAGGACTTAATCACAACAAAAATTAATTGGTTCCGGTGTGTTACGACCGTTTCACCTTTATTCCATTGCAATAAGGGTGAAAAAGTCGTAACACGAAGGAATCAATTAACTTTTGTTTTAATTAAGGCCCTTAACTATACACGTGTTCCGAAAACGGCTCAAATATGACAACAAAACACTAACTGAAAACAACCTCGTAACATTTCTCGGTATAATGCTTGACGATAATTTTTCTTGGAAATCTCACATCGAATGATTATGTGGAAAAATCAACCTTTTTGCATATGCTCTTTGGAGACTACGGAAAGTCACAAACAAAAATATTGCAATTCAGGCCTAATCATGGTTAAGTATGCTCAGTTCTTAGATACGGGATTCTCATATGGGGAAATTCGGTCCATATACCTATATAGAGTTTTTATAGCACAGAAACAGTGCATTCGAAGCATATGTGATGTTCCACAATATGTATTGTATCCTGTAGACCTTTGTTCAAAGTCTTAAATTATTGACAGTTACATCTCTGTATATTTTGGAAGCATGTATGTTTGTAAAGACACACCAGGAACTATTCAAAAAGATTGGTGATGTATACGCTTTAAATACTCGAAATCCGGATAACTTAGTTATCTAAGACCAACTCGAGGCAGTTTGGGTATAGTTGTTATCCAATGGCCATCAGAATATTTAATGCACTTCCACTTGACTTTAAAGGTCTGTCCACAAAGGAATTTAAACGTAGACTCTCTCATTGGCTCCAAAATGAATGTTTTTACTAGCTGAATGCATTTTTAAAACGAAACCAAATTGGGCGTGGCTAGCTACTAAAAATTGTAGGTACATTTGGAAATTATTGTTTATTGAAATATATTATTCTACTATTAGCCACTATTTTGACATCCACTAATTTTTACTGTCAGTCAACTATTTATTTAGAACAAATTGATACACATTCATCAAACTCTTCACGCATACTCGGCGGTTTCGGGTACTCCTGACCTGACCTTTTTCCAAGACGTGTCCTATTTGGTCTCGGAACGTCCGTCTAGGCCTTCTCCTCCCAACGTAACCATTCACACTCCCCATATTATATCTGTTTAGTTAGTCTACTTTCATCCATCCGCTCACGCCAAACCAACTAAGCATACTTTTTAGGGTTCCGTACCTCAAAAGGAAAAAACGGAACCCTTATAGGATCACTTTGTTGTCCGTCCGTCCGTCCGTCTGTCAAGACACTTTTTCTCAGGAACGCGTGGAGGTATGAAGCTGAAATTTATATCAATTACTCAGGTCTACTGTCCCTTGAAGCTATGAAAAAATCAAACTTCTAAGCCAACGCAATCAAAAGATACAGCCGTTTATGCCGCAAATTTCCGCAAATTTTCAACTCTCAAGGGAATCAAAACCTACAAGGTAGTTCCCGTGAACGCAGAATCTTGAAATTTGGTATGAAGGTAGGTCTTATAGCACAGATTAAAGAATAATTGCGAAAACCGTAAATGTGTATGTATGTCTGTATATAGCAGTGACCAATATAAAGTAACCCCACACTGCGTACATTTTGCTTTGAAACAGGGCTCTGCTTACACTGGTTTTAGATATTTATAGATAATAATAATAATAATAATAATAATAATAAAGATATTTATTGCCACAACACAAAAAAAGACATAATACGCAACCCTCTAATGATACGGAACCCTCGGTGCGCGAGTCCGACTCGCACTTGACCGGTTTTTTTTTTCTATCCTAGTCACTATATCCTCTTTCACACTAGCACGTTCCCTTATCACACTATTCCTTATTCTATCTTTTAGTGATACACCTCCCATACTTCTTAACGCTCTCATTTCTACTGCATTTAATCTACTTTCATGATTCTTTCGCCATACCCAAGTACATTAACGATACAATTCGAAATATTAATTCGACTGTACCTACCACAGTATGTTTAATACTCAAAGTTCTTTTTTAATTAACAAATGATGTACCTATTAGTAGTCCGATTAATTAAATTTCGTTATGTGATTGCGATGTTTAATAGCGTTTAAAATTGATTATTCTGGCTGAAATTAAGACAAGCCGTCAATTAGCGGGTGTGATATAAAAGGGAAAGACTCGGTCGAGCTGACTTATTAACCTCCAGGAACATGCGTGTCTCCGTGCTCTTGCTGGTGCCCTGCCTCTTCGCCCTCGCGTTTGCCTACAACCACAAGGTAAGGTTTATAAATCCTTTTTTTTTTTTTTTTTTTAACGTGTGGAAAATGCGCCTTATGCATCTCCGCGCTCGGGGCAGCATACGAACGGAGATATGACGGGCTCTCCATCTCGCCGCTGCCTTCCCTATGGAAATAGGGGAGAGGCCTACCGTCTAAAAACACACACGTTCCCTCCAGGCCTTGAACTGCGGGCGTTGCGGGCGCACACGGTGACCACCGCAACGTCCACTGGCCGCCCCGGGATGGGGCAGGTGGCGACGGCACCGTAGAATGCGGGTTCCGGATTCCCCGCCCTCCCCCGCCGGTGACCGTCTGTTTTTTTAAAGAGGTTAACTCCTCGTAGCCCCCTCAGCGGCCCACGTTCCCAGCGCCTGCGGGCCGGGGTTACGTGACGGCTGACATGACCGAGATCACGCCGCCCTGTTGATTTTTATAGAGGTTTACTCCTCGCGGCCCCCCTATCTTGAAAAAGACGAGGCGGCCCACGGTCCCGGCCCTGCGGACCAGGTTTACGTGGCGTCCGACCGTGACCGAGGTCACGTCACTCCTCCGGATTTTTATAGAGGTTTTCTCCTCGCGTCCCCCTTATCTTGATAAAGACGAGGCGGCCCACGGTCCCGGCCCTACGGACCAGGTTACGTGCCGACCGAAAATGACCGAGGTCACTCCGCTCCGCGATCGCGTCCCTTGCGGAACGCACCGCTTCGACGGCAGGCTTTCGCCCGCCGCCAGCATGAGGCTCGCCCTTCCGTTCCCCGCCCGGGGCGAACAGCAGGTACAAGGTTGGACTCGCCCGTCCCTCCCCGTACGAGGCGTTTGGCGCCTCAAGGTTTGGTGCAGAGCTGCGCTACCTTTCAACCTACTGGCACCGCCCCACGGCACCAGTGGCTACTCGGCCGCAGATGCAGAGCAGCTCCCCGGCAGCTACCGCACGCCCCGTCCCCCCCTAGGCACCCCCCCCTCAGAGAACGAAAGGCCTGCCGGTAATTAACCGCAAAGCAATACCTACTTTTCGCCAGCTCCAGGCCGAGTGACCCAGCTCGGCGGGAGGGGCTACTCAGTAGGCAGCTCAGCTCGGCCCTACAGTACCCAACGCTTCTGTCCCTCGTCTCCCCAAGGCTCCCCTTCCCCCCAAAAGGCGTTTGGTGCCTTCAGGCCTGGTGCAGAGCTACGCCTCCTTTCACCATCTGGCACCGACCCGCACCAGTGGCTACTCGGCCGCAGATGCAGAGCAGCTTCCCGTCAGCTACCGCCCGCCTTTCCCCACCTAATCTCGGTCCCTCCCTTGATAAAAAGGGGCTTTCGCCCCGGCCCTCGCCAAAAAATATATACATAAACATAATAATTCGCCCCGCCCTAATTGGTCGGATATTTGCCACCAGCTAACTAATCCACGAGGGGTTTAATCAGCCGTTGTTGCCCGGGGTGCACCGGCCTAAGCGTTACCCTTCCCCCCCCCATGGGGCCAAAGCCCCTGATAGAAGGGAACTGTAACGCTAGAGCACTCGAGGAGGTTTCCGACATCGCACTCCAAGGTTTATAAATCCTAACTAAAGGAGCGACCACACCGCCGCGTATACGCAGTGACGTGTAGGCGTCACGGTTTCTCACCGTTTTTCCATTTTGTTGAGCAAACGCACCGGTGTGGTCGCACCTTAATATCATGAATGTGAAAGTAACTCTTTTCTTTTTATGGTGCCTCTCCTGCTAGTGAAGATTGGCAGTCAGCTCCGCATACTTCCCACGGTCAGGCCAGTAGGCTTACTCTCTAGCTCGCTCGCAATCGCCATCGTGTTCATTTTGACAGTTCATGTATGTGCTGACAATTGGCATCGGAATCAGCTAGCTGTCACATTCATACAAGAACTGTCAAAATGAACAAGATGGCGATTGCGAGAGAGTTAGGTAAAAAATGAAAGATACAGATATTTATTTATTTATTCGTCAAACAATTTACACAGCATTAGGTACAGTTATAGAACTGAAGCATTGGAAAACTTAATTCTAATTACGCAAAGGCAACGTATGTATAACGCAGCATTAAAAACATTCAACAAATATATATATTTATTTATATAATATAGACAGTAGACATAGCCTAAGGTAACAAAAAACCTGAAGGCCCCGTTTAGCATGATTAAGGGCGTATAAGTGGAAAAGGAAAGCAAAATAGTGATGGGTTGCTTGCTGCATAGCCTATAAAATGATTCCTAAGATTTTACCCATTCCCTTGATGGGCTTTTACCATCTGCGCGGGAAGAGACGCAGCTGGTATATTCTATGTTTTTTCTTTTTTTCCAGACCAGCATGGAAGTTATCGTTTAATAATGAATTTTACTATGTAATTAACATAACTGCTCTATCCACAGCTTGGCGGGAACAATGTAAGTGACTATAACTTAATGTTTAGACCTACAGACAGCTATATTAAGAAACTTTAGTATTTATACATACATACCGTCCGCCTCTTTCCCACAGGGCTAGGAAGTTATTCTACAATGCAATGCAAGTACAGTTAACAACAAAAATGGGCAGTCACCAAAAAAGCTTGTATTAAGAATCTAATTTTGACAGAAACTTGTGTGCAACAGTGAGCTTCTTACAGCTGATAAAAGAACAATTGTCGCAGACGTGCTTTATATTTTCTCACTCTCTTTTCGCAGTGCTTTATATGCTTCAATAGACTTTCCTTAGATGAAAACGACTACCAAGTAAGTGTTTGATGTCATTACTTATTATATTCCTAACAGGCGACCCGCCCCAACTTCGCACGGGTGCAATCAGTGTATCTCTACTATATTATGCATGTATTATACATATAAATCTTTCTCACGAATCACTCTATCTATTTAAAAAAACCGCATCAAAATCCGTTGCGTAGTTTTAAAGATCTATGCGTATATAGGGACGGACAGACAGCGGAAAGCGATTTTGTTTTATACTATGTAGTGATTTAATTTTTCTCAAACATGCTATGAAATATTGATGTTATGTTTCTTAGATTAGACTGCGAAGTGTCACGTTTCAGGCGCGACTCAACGAGAGGTATTTAATCGAATTTCATGTAAAATTGGGGGCCAAGGGCCGGCAATGTGCTGTTAAGCAATATTTTGTTTTCCGGCGTTATGAAAATCTGTCACTACAAACAAACAATAAAGGAGGTTTTTTATATTTTTTAGCTTTATTTTATCTAGTTTACACTGGGTTTCACTAAAAATAAAACTTTAATTTATTTCATTACATGTTTGAGAAAAGCATTACCCATCTCGGCGGGTTGCCTTGCCAGCCTAAATGTAGATGGCTGTTAACCCCTTACTTCCCGGCTTCTGAAGTAACTTACTATTATTCAGAGGTGTGAGTCTCTAATGGGAACCCGCCCGCGAAAGTATTGCTGAGCTTGGCTCTTGCAGGCACTGTAGTTACGAAGCCAGGGGTCTATGTTGTTAGCCGTCTTTAAGAGAACCACCCCGAAATACAAATGAGCCAAATTTGACATGTTTACGTGAAATAGTTTTTTAGTTATGAGGGGGACTAAAGTAGATCCAAATGGTTCGTGTAAAATTAAACAAGGTGCTGCTCGCTAGTTCTGTAGCTGGAACTTGGCTTAACACGCTTCCGCGTGTCTAGGTTAACTGTGGTTCTCAGAGTTTCTCCTCAGTCGGTCTAACCTAAAGGTTAGGCGGGTTTTTTTAATCGAGAGCCAGTTTTCTTGGGGTGCTTCTTAACAATGTTTGTTAAAAATTATTCCAGCCGATGATGCCACGCAGTTTTGCAATAAATTGTTTTTTTATTCATTTACATACATACATACATATATTACGTCTTTATCCCTTACGGGGTAGACGGAGCCTATGGCAAGAAAACCTTAAGGCCACGTTTAGCATGATTAAGGGTGTGTAGGTGGAAAGGGAAATCAAAATAGTGATAGGTTGCTAGCCGCATCACCTATAACATGATTCCTAAGACTTTCGCCCATTCCCTCGATGGGCTTTCACCATCTGCGCGGGTAGAGAAGCGACTGGTAAATTCTATGTTTCTTTACACCCAGACCAGCATGGAAGAATTTGTTTATTAGATTACGATTATGCGTGGAGGTTTTTTTTAATTTAATGTTTTTTTTTTGTTTTCAGGGTTTAAATTTTATCAATGACGTACGTACCTACAAACTATGTTAAAATAAATATACTTCGTCACCCACATTCTTAACGGGTAGATCATTCCCGGGATCAGACCGGATCGCTTTTCATGCAATTGTCTACTTGAAGTGATCCCGGTTTTTTTTCTCCCGAGCATAGTCAATAGTGCCTGTAACCGCCATATGGGGGGAGGAGGGTTGGTGACCCAGGACACCCTATCCCTCTCCCAGGAGTACGCCTTCGCGTTGCCCAAGGTCCTTCTCTTGTTGGAGAATAAATTGATCAAGGCGTGGTACGCAGAATAACCATTTCAAATTTAAGTTAACTACTACTACGAAAAACGACATTGCGTTTGCGTGTGTGTCATTATGCGTAGGTATGTGTCATTATGCGTGTGAGGAAAACAGTGTCTCTTGTTTAAAAAATCACTTTTAAACCTGGTGTCAATTCTTGCAAAACGAAATATTAAAAAAAATACAATTCTAAATTTAAAAACAAATTATAAAAAGAGAGCGATAGTGTTTGCGACAATGTGTGTGTCATTTTAAATGTCATTATGCGTGAAAACGATGCCTTCTGCAAAATATTAAATGAAAATCTATATTAAAACATAATTCTTAATAAAGGGTACCTAATTATTAACATGTTTTTCGTATCAGGCTGAAATAAATACTAATTGAAGTAATTACGTAATTTATAGCTAACGAACCACCAATTGGTAAGATTAGGTTTTATTTTTAGGTTTCCGTAAGTCAAAGGGAAATATACCTTCATAGGATCAATTTGTTGTCCGTTTCTTCCTCAGTCTGACTGTCAAGACTATTTTTCTCAGGAATAATATTATTATTATTTCATTTGTATTTTTATTTTACTTTTTTAATTATTGTAATTGCATTTTATTTATTTGACTTTGTGAATGCTTTAATCTATTCGAGCGGTTTCCAAAAAAAAGTCAACATGAACATTTTTTCCAGACTAAAACTATTTTGTTTTTTTTTTTACTCAGAATCGTTTACCCTATTGATCCTTATACAAGAAAAAATGTGTCCCAAAATTTCGGTTCCAGTTCGTCACTTTTTTAATATACGTATGAATGGAACGTGATGAACAGGAAAATAAATTCCGTAAAAAAATTGGGAACACTTTTTTGTATGAGAATCAATAGGGTAAACGGTTCTGAGTAAGAAAAACCCATAATATTTTAATTCTACAAAAATTATCATGTGGACTTTTTTTGGAAAACGCTCATTATATAGTCGAATTGCTGTTCGTTAGTCTCGCCAATACTCGGGAAATTTTGGGTAATTTCACGGCCGCTACAATAACGTACTATTATGCTCCTACTCAAAACAATTTGATGTTTTACCATAACTACCTACCAGTGGCGTGGCGTCAAGTATATCAGGCAAGCCGAAGGGAATTTACTAAAAAAAAAAAAAGAAGGGAATTTAAATAGCCTTTTCCTCTAATTCTCCACAATAAAGTGCCCAACTGCCTTAAAATAGGCAAATAGTGGGAATCGAGTTCTATGGACGCCACGCCATTGCTACCTATATCGAGAATTCTTCATATAAAAAATATGTAAGTCTTTCCGAATGTAAAGTAGAAGAAAGTATAGTGCATTGGGGTAAATTCGAAATTGGGGGAATTTCAAAAATCTTAGATATCCACTAAACGGGCAACAATTACATAATCTAGCAACGCTTACCTAGAAGCTCCAATGTCTTTGGCGTCAAAATAAGTGTTGCCTGATTATGGAATTGTTCCCCGTTTCGTGGATATCCAACATTTTTGAAATTCCCCCAATTTCGAAATTCCCCCAATGCACCCTATTTCATTATTGTACATGGGTAATGACTTGTAAATTACTCGTACACTCAAGAGTCTTGCTTAAGTAGTTAATTTTGTAATAATTTTGTTAAACAGGTGAGCCGTAACGTAAGTACTTGATAGTTTTCACAACTGACTTTCAGCTAACTGCAGCCCGGCCAGTATGCTCAGGGCCTGTTTCACAACCCTTTTTTTATGGTGTGGAAAATGCACCATCCGCCCGGTATGGGTTTACGGGGGGTATGTGGGGCTCTAAAAACCACACGGATTCCTTATTCAGTCGTATGCGAGGCGTTACGGGAGCACTCGGTGTCACCGCGACGCCCCACGACCACCCCGGGATGGGGTTCCCTCTCCGCGGCACCTGTGCAATGCAGGTTTGGGAAATCTGTTTCACAACCCTCTGTTATATAAGTTCCGGTTATCTTAAGTGTCTGTTGTCTATGATATCTCTGTCTATTTCGTAGTAAGAAATAGAGAGGGAATCATATGTAACTGACAGTTAAGATATCTGGAACTTAACAGGGAGCCCAAAATCGGGTAATTTTCCGAAATTTTTCTGTTAAATGCCTAAAAAAGTTTAACTTTTTCCTTCTCACTTTCATAAAACCACACAATGTTTTTTCTACTGTTACAGGTCAACGTTTCTTTAGGCTGGGCCAACAAATTAGTATCGCAGGTAATCATCATCATCATCATATCAGTCGTAGGACGTCCACAGTTAGAAAGAAAGAGAAAGAGCTCGGCTTGCCTCGAGCTTGCCTCGGTTGGAAGCGGCTTGCATTCACCGTGAATCCACGACTTTAACCAGTAGGCTTATTACCTAACTCGCCCGCAATCGCCGTCATGTTCATTTTGACAGTTCTTGTATGAATGTGACAGCTAGCTGATTCCGATGCCAATTGTCAGCCCATACATGAACTGTCAAAATGAACACGATGGCGATTGCGAGCGAGTTAGACAATAAGCCTACAGGTCATCCGCCCATCTTGTAGATGTAAATATATAGTGTCATTCATATAAACATACATTTTAAATAACGATAGCTTTAAATGTTGTGAACCGCTTTATCAAAATAATATAACAAGTAATTTTAAACGCTTTTAACGTTACACAGTATTCTACGGTGAGTACGACAAAGTATAAATACATAATTACAAATATGTATGTATGTAAACTCTTTATTGTGCAAAATAAACAAGACAAATACAAGTAACAAACACTGAGATATATAAACAAATAATTCCAGAAACGTGAAAAAAACGCATGATTGTGTCCTGACTTTTAAAGGAACGTGTGACGGAATACTTACGGCTCTCATTAACCTTGTGAACTAGTCAAAAATCTGATTAGAGTTCTGGAGTGTAAACAGATTTATACCACTTTCGAGTGATGTGCTTTTAAATATCGGGACCCTGCTGGCGGCGTTTTTTTTGAGTTTTTTTTTATTTTTAATTAAATATTAGTGTTAGCCAGGTCTAAGTTATTTTTAAGTTTTGAGCGTTTTGTGTATTTTTTTTTTCTTTTTCAATAAATTTATGTTTTTGTGGTAGCTACTTATAAGCGATTAGTTGTTGGAGTATTCGTGTTATTATCGTCATTTAGCGTATCGTACGCGGGTGAATTTCTGAACGGGACGTTTTTTGGTAATTTTCGTGGCGCGTTTTTTTTTTCTTTTATTTTATATTTTGATAATAGATTATGGTAGAGATTGGAATGATGAACAAAACGCAAAAAGAGGCACTCTTCTGTGTTGAATAGTTTAGCTAAAATTCGATGGCGAAAAAATTCATGCCACACAAATTACATTGTTGCCACGCAAATTACATTTTTAATTTTTTACTATCAATTTGCTAAATAAAATTAAACTTTTTGATTTTCCGATTTATTCATAAAAACAGAAAATGACACTTTCTAAACAAATCAGTCTTAAGGTTGTTAATAAAAATAAAAAAAAAATCACACTGCGTTTCTACAGACTAATTCAACAGTCATTTTTCTCATATTTGTTCATTATAATTCTCTCTTTTTTCTCTTTTATATTTTTCATAATTTTCTGCGTCGTTTTTAATTTTCTGTCTCCTTTTTCTCTCCGCCAATTTCTTTTTCTCGAGTCTATCCTCTTTTTTTGACGCATTTTGAAATACCTTAAACAGAAAAGGTATAAATCAGAAACTAAAAGCAAGTTGTAATTAAACTAAACGTCAATTACAAAATTAAACAGTATCATAGATACGTAAGTGGTTCAAAAATAATAAATTAAAAAATACAACGTAAAATAGTAGAAAGTATTGTAATTGTATTTACGTTGTTTTTTTAAAGATAGCAAGTGTTATTAACCATCATAAACGCTCATTTTATTGAAATAAGACATAAAATGTAATTTGTGTGGCGCATTTGTAATTTGCGTGGGCAAAAGTGCCACACAAATTACGCCACACAAATTACGGCAAAAGTGTATTTATTTTTTTCTGTCGAAAGTATAAGCTTTAGGTAAATGACAATAGGACTGTTCATTCTCGATGTTCTAAACTATAAAACACTTAAATAGACATATCGATAAAGTAGTTGAACATGCAATATTTACTAGCCACACAAATTACCTTATAGGCTGACCAAAAGTATCGTGTCACAAACTTACCTATTTTTAAAAATCACAGCGCAGACTACGCTTCCGGTTTGCTCGGTAATCGAACGAGAACTAGCATGTCTTCGACGTAATAACTTAAAAATGGCGTTACATAACTCAACCAATCAGTAACCAGCAGGTATTTGCGAGTCATCGAAAAACGCTCTCGCGCGGGACAAACACATTCCTATCCCTGTATTTTTAAATTACGAGATTTTTGCATTGTTTTTTGTTTTATAATATAGACCAGGAAGAGTTCTTTAAAATGCTTTTTACAGAAATAAATTACGACAATTATAGACGAAGTTGTATTCATTTTTCTGAGCTAAACTTGGCGTGTGACATACCTCACAGCTATGCTAATCGTGGATTTTCGAACTTTCAATATTTTTTTTCGGGGATTGGTAGCTCATCATCATTTATTCAAGGCTTTGCCTCGTCATAAATGATTGCAAAGAATACGATCATATTTTTTTTTGGTACATATATGTCATAGTTTTTTTTTTGGTAGCGTGGGACAGTCAGAAAACTCGGTTTTGAAATTCACCCACGCACACACACATAAACGTCTTTAGTTATCCCTTACGGGGTAAACAGGGCCTAAGATAACAACACCTAAAGGCCGGGTGTATTATTTGCAATTGAATTTTTTTGAACAAAAGCCTTCGTTTTAGATTGGCTCTATTAGAAAAATGCTATCAAAGGATCACGACGTGAGCTCATAAAACGCCATTCTGGTTTGACTGGCTGTCCTACTCACTCTAATGGGTTTGATACTTGAATCGGCCGGGTCAAGGACAGCCAGACAAACCCGAATGGCATTCTTGGACTGTACACGGATTAAATCATTATTTTTCAGCAAATGAACCAATTTATGAACTCCGGTGTGAGTATTGACTTGTGCACAAATTTACACATAAATTCCAAATTTAAAGACAGACTTACTTTGGAAAGGAATGAAAGTAATGAGATGAACTGATCTTCAGTTTTAATAAGTAGCTACGTAAATGTACAGCGCCTTCTCTCGTCCCTCGTGAGCAGTAGATGTTCCACGGGAGTTTGTAATTGTGTCGTACAGACACATCATCCAAACAGATTACGCTTGGCGACAAAAGCATAGTAACAAGGTTCCGTGACAGCTAATAACAGATAGAAAAATTCTAAGGCTGTAATGATTATTTTTTTTATGGGTGCACTACCAGCTGCTATTTCCAGTACTCAAACAGCCTTGTCATTTAGATCGTATTAAGTCTGTTTGAACGGTGTTGCTGTAAGTAAATTATATTCGTCCCGTAGCTTTTAATACGTAAATATTGGTTAAATTATTTTCAAAAGTGTGTGCTATTGTCTTTTGGCTTCCTATCACCTAGTTTTGATCGTTTTTGGGTAATTTGGAATTTTTGAGCCGCAACTTAATTTGTTTTCCTACATTTCCTGCGATACGTCAGGCTCGGAGATTTTAGGATGGCAACATTCCGGCGGCCATCATTTCCAGTTCGATCCCTGTGTGAATTTGTGGCGAGTGCTAGCTACCATTATTTAATTCTTTTTCATCCTCAAATTCCGGTAAGATTTAATCAAAATTCGCATCGAATCGTTGTCAAAATTCATTGGAATTAGTCGCTTTAATTGTTTTTTGGTTTCAGGATAGCTGCAGTCGATCGATTTTATTTTTGAGGTTAACCCTTGGGTGTTGTTTACCATATTATTTTCATTTCGGACACGGGCATAGCGGAAGGCTCTCGCCGTGTTCTAGGTTACACAGATTATACTTAGGGCCCACTCGGAGGCTAGAAAAGTGGCTCACCTTTTGGAGGATAATGGTCCTGCTTGGGGAATGTTGCCCAATTTCAACTCCCAGGAGGCTCGCTAGCCGCCGACCACACTGAAGCTCGTGTATTATGGCTTTTGGTCACTGAAACGACACATTCGGTTAGCATGACACGTCAACACTGTAAATATTTTGACTGTAGGCACTGTCTGTCATACTTACAATTTAGGGGATCGCTTCCCGTGTCCGAAATGAAAATAATATGGTAAACAACACCCAAGGGTTAACCTCAAAAATAAAATCGATCGACTGCAGCTATCCTGAAACCAAAAAACAATTAAAGCGACTAATTCCAATGAATTTTGACAACGATTCGATGCGAATTTTGATTAAATCTTACCGGAATTTGAGGATGAAAAAGAATTAAATAATGGTAGCTAGCACTCGCCACAAATTCACACAGGGATCGAACTGGAAATGATGGCCGCCGGAATGTTGCCATCCTAAAATCTCCGAGCCTGACGTATCGCAGGAAATGTAGGAAAACAAATTAAGTTGCGGCTCAAAAATTCCAAATTACCCAAAAACGATCAAAACTAGGTGATAGGAAGCCAAAAGACAATAGCACACACTTTTGAAAATAATTTAACCAATATTTACGTATTAAAAGCTACGGGACGAATATAATTTACTTACAGCAACACCGTTCAAACAGACTTAATACGATCTAAATGACAAGGCTGTTTGAGTACTGGAAATAGCAGCTGGTAGTGCACCCATAAAAAAAATAATCATTACAAGGCTTATCCACCGTAAATGTAAAAAGTTAAGTATGCCAACTAATGGCAAATGAGAGCTACCACCTATGAACATTAATACCTGCCAAAGCGACGACCTACTACGAGCACTGCTGCGTGGCGGCAGGATTAACGAGTATGAAGATGATATAGATCCGGAAAGATCTCGCACTATCTAGACGGTTCTAACCGTCCTCATTTTCACTTCTTAATTTAATTAAAAATCCTTTATTTGTTCGTGTGTTTAGGGAGGAGCTGTAGCTTTAGGCTACGCAACTCAGATTGACGCTACTGCGAAGGTGAGTGTCTGTTTACTATTTTATTTGATATAGTCATTGGGGTAAATTCGAAAATGGGGGAATTCCGAATCGGGGAACAATTACGTAATCTAGCAACGCTTGCCTAGGAGCTCCAATGTCTTTGGCTTCTAGATAATGCTGCTAGATTAAGGAGTTGTTCCCCGTTTAGTGGATATCCAGGAGTTTCGAATTTACCCCAATGCACCTTACGTCTCGATCACGTTTGTTAACCTGTCAAATACTATGATAATAGTTTGTTGCCGTTTCGCTCCGCTAGTGGTGCTGCCAATTTTTCCATAGTAATTGAGACGTTTACGTGATCGTGCTTGAGACGTTGATGTTAATTAAAATTAACAGTTGTCAATATATTTTCATACAATTTTATTATATTCAAAACGCAGCGCTACTGAACGCTGCCATAGTGTGAGCAGAACATGTATCTTATCTCTCTTTCAGATTCTGACGACAAATATTATAACTAAAAGACGTATTCAACGCCTCTCTATATAAAATTAATTGTAAACTGTTTAATCTTTGATTGATTAATAAAATCAGTGAACCTCAAGAATAGTTCATAATTCAAGACTTTAGCCCTTCAGCACTTTAGACTTCAGAACCCACACCAAGTTGGTTAAATCAAAGTGGCACGATTCGAACCCGCGCCCACTATTGGCTAACAGTTTTTATATGCGATAACTTACACTAGAGGCTCTGTTTGCTAACGTTTCGTTCCGCTAGCGGTGCTGTCAATTATCCCATAGTAAATTGAGACTGTTACGCGAACGCGTTCGGTACGTTTCTCGTGTCAAAACGTGTTTAACACTTTCGAATGGTTTTTCGAGTGCGTGCTTTAAAAAATAGGGGTGGCAGTTCAAAAGCATTTATTAGCATTCAATTTTCTCTTTTTCAGGCCTGTAACCAAATTATAAAAAAGAACAGTAAAAAAGTATGTACCCTTAATAATTATGTACGACATCTACATAATATCTGTAGTTTGTTTAAACTAAATTAATTAATCATTGTCACAATATTAATGATTTACTTCTCCCCCATGGAAGAGGATTATCCTGATTTTTATGATTTGTCATTACAAGAAATTAGTTCCAACGAAATTTTGCAAAATGGCGCATATCCATTTAAGAATGCTTCACATTTATTTTAAAAATATTTTTTCTGCGAGCGTGTTTTTTTTTACACTTATATAGACCACAATTTCTGGTTCTCATTAGGCGTGTTTTAACCCCCAACGCAAAAGAGGGGTGTTATAAGTTTGACGTCTATGTCTGTGCGTCTGTGGCATCGTCGCTCTCAAACCGATGGACTGATTTCGATACAGTTTTTTTCATTCGAAAGCCCCTGCGGTGGTTCTTAGCCATGTTTCATAAAAATCGGTTCAACAGGTTTTGCGTGTGGGATTTCTTGATTTTTAATTTATACATACATACATACATACATACCGTCACGCCTCTTTCCCACAGGGGTAGGCAGAGACTACTTTGTTCCACTTGCTACGATCCTGACATACTTCTTTCGCTTCATCCACATTCATCAATCTCTTCATACATGCTCGTCGGTTTCGGGTACTCCTGACCTGACCTTTTTCCAAAACGTCTCCTATTTGGTCTCGGAACGTCCGTCTAGGCCTTCCCCTCCTAACGTTACCATTCACACTCCCCATATAGATCTGTTTAGTTAATCTACTTTCATCCATCCGCTCTACGTGACCAAACCAACTAAGCATACTTTTCTCTATCACACACACACACACACACACAAATCACGTCTCTATCCCTTACGGGGTAGACAGAGCCTAAGGTAACCGGTACCTACAGGCCACATTTAGCAAGATTGTGGGCGTATAGGTGGAAAGTGGAATCAAAATAGTGATGGGTTGCTAGCCTCATCGCCTATAACATGATTCCTACTATAATCGCCCATTCCCTCGATGGGCTTTTACCATGTGCGCGGGTAGAGAAGCAACTGGTACATTCTATGTTTTTTCTTTGCTCCCAGACCAGCATGTCCTAGTCACTATATCCTCTTTCACACCAGCACGTTCCCTTATCACACTATTCCTTATTCTATCTTTCAGTGATACACCTTCCATACTTCTTAACGCTCTCATTTCTACTGCATTTATTCTACTTTCATGCTTCTTTTTTTAATTTATGGTTATGTAATTACACATAAACGGATAAGTCACGTATAAAAAGTCGAGTCCTTGTTCCTGGAGCGCTCGCCCCGGTGGCAGCGAAACGAACACTGCGCGCCAGAGCTCTGTTCGCGCGGCTGCTCGACTCAACTGACAGCGGCGCACAACTACCCTCGTTTTCATCGTCATTTTTATTACTGTCAAATGTAGGGGTTATGTGGAAAAAAGCCATCGCCATAACAGAGTCGTAATATTGATTATCCGATTTTGCAACACGCTTGGTGATTTGTCGCTTAGGTACAATATACCTGCATAATTATATTTGCAATAGTATTTTCGTCATCGTATAAATAACAATATTTTTGCAGCTTCAAGTAAGTAATTGTTTGAACAGAGCGTTACCTTGCAGATATAAGCGTTGGGGTAAATTCGAAATTGGGGGAATTTTAAAACTCGTGGATATCCACCAAACGGGGAAATTACATAATCTAGCAACGGTTACCTAGAAGCTCCAATGTCTTTGGCTTCTAGATAAGCATGGCCAGATTATGGAGTTGTTCCCCGATTATTGGATATCTACGATTTTTGAAATTCCCCCAATTTCGAATTAACCCCAATGCACCATAAATAAAAGAACAAAAACATCGTCTATCTCTCTCACGAACTTTATTTTATTGGGATAAAAAGTAGCCATTTCACTCAAGTGATAGCGTAGCATTATTTATTATAATACTTAGCTTCCGAGATTACCCCCAACACCAAAACTCAGAAACATTACCTTTTTATAATATTAGGATAAATTACTTATTACTTTTTGCCCGCGACTGCGTCTCCGTCCTCCGGGAACTTTGCAGTTTTAAGTGGCATACAAAGTTATATGTAAAACGACTCGCTAATTTTGCACGTCAGTATATGTTGATCAAGGAGTGTGTACCTAGTTTCCTTTTACTGAAAGACTGTTTAACTTCGGAACTTTCAGAGCATTGCCTTCATAATATGAACAGACATGTAGATTATTTGATTATTTTTGATTTAATATTTAATAATTGCAAACAGTTCAATGTGTGTGTGTGTGGAGTCTTTTGAGCCAGAATGGGAAAGCCTTGCACCAGACAGAAACGGGTGGAAAGAGAAAGGAAAGGCCTTTGCCTAGTAGTGGGACACCAAATAGGCTACACAAAAAAAAATTAAACATCTAATACGATATAAGGATACGTGTAATTTCACAATAAATAATAATAAAACAAATTTTCAGGGGGTATGTATAATAATATTTTTTTTACTGTTTGAGACTTCATTGAAGGTAGTTTAAAGAAAGATACCTCCAGCGAGGAAATGCTACTAGCATCTTTGGCCCTATGCTGCGGGGGGAGCTCTTTTTCAGATTTATTTTAGTATATTTATCTGGATTTTTTTTAGAGTTTAGGCACTAATATAAGAACATTAAGCAACTTTTGATTTTTACAAAATGATAATTACAATACAATGATATATTTACAGGCTGCATAATATTAAAGTATGAGCTGATAGTTTACAAAAACTTGTAAAACCCTGGCGGTTTATTAGCAAAATAAAACTTTGATTTTAATTTTTTGTATTTCTTTAAGGATATCAACGTGTTACATAAAGTGGGAGTAAGTACAATTCGTTAATAATAAAAAGGGATGCTGAAATACAAAAATAAATCAACAAATTAACAAATCCTTAATGTCATTCTTACATCAATGTACCTACATGCATAATAATGTATGTAAACAGACATTTTTGTATGCCCTGGGGCACCACATAGTGATACCCAAAATGTATTCGAGATCTAAATTAATTACCTATGTTGGACAAATGAATAAATGATTATTATGTTTATTATTATGATCGATCCTTTTACTGGAGACAACAAGTCGCTTGAAAGCGAACTGGAAAACAATTCCCAAAGTCACTTTGCGAACTATTTTCAATGCAGTCGCGTGTCTGAAAATTATAATTTATTTACTAGCTTCTGCCCGTGACTTTGTCCGCGTAGAATAAGACTTAAAATAATTATTTACGTCGCGACTCAGGCAACTGCGACCTTTGACATGTTTATCGCTATCCCGCGGGAACTATGAAATTTTTTTAAGAATAGAAAGTAGCCTATGTTTTAATCTAGAGTACTAGCTATATCCATTCCAAATTAGATCCAAATCAGTCCAGTCGTTTCGGAGTGAAGAAGGAACAAACATACACACCTCAAATCCTCACAAACTTTCTCATCACTACAAGTACACAACGGATTTTGATGCGGTTTTTTTAATAGATAGAGTGATTCAAGAGGAAGGTTTTTATGTATAATTCTACGCAGACGAAGTCGCGGGCAGAAGCTAGTTTATAATATTAGTATAGTGCATTGGGGTAAATACGAAACTGGGGGAATTTCGAAACTCGTGAATATCCACTAAACGGGGAACAATTACATAATCCAGCAACGCTCACCTAGAAGCTCCAATTTCTTTCGCTTCTAGATAAGCGTTGCCAGATTACGGAAATTGTTCCCCATTTAGTGGATATCCACAATTTTCGAAATTCCCCCAATTTCGAATTTACCCCAATACACCATAAAATTTATTTATTCATAAATATTTACCAAGCATAACAGTTAACAACAAAATAAAAAAGAAATATTAAAAACATATTTTAAAATGATAAAATTACAAACAACATCGTTTGTTGAAGGCGCCAGGAAGATGAAACTGACTGATAAACACTTTTTTTCGATAAGTTCGATCTCGCTTGAGCTACTTCACGGCTTCACCCTAAACCATGTTTCAGTGAAGAGCGTCACCAGGTTCTTAAGGCATGCTGATAGATCAGACCAAATACAATAGACAGAGTCCTGCGAACGGCGAAGTTGTTGCTCAGAGTGCACCTGCTCACATGGTATTATATTATTCACTTGTTACAGACCCAGGTCAACGGAAAAATTCGAGCCCTGTACAGAAAGCTACAGGTAAGGCTGAAGGCGCGACCAGTATTTTTTTATTACTACATGGAAGGCAACCAAGCAAGTGAGTCACCTGATGGTAAGCGAGCACCACCCATGAACAATCGCATCACTGGATTGCAGCGTTGCCAGCCTAGAGGGCTAGGAAAGAATACCTCTTGTGCCATTTCCACGGGCTGTCCTACTGTAATTAGCAGAGCCCGGATTTTTCATGGCAAAACAAAACACTATCGTAATCTGGCTAGTGATAGAAACATAACTTAACTAGTTGAGCTCCGCATACAGTCTCACTTTGCTTGTCGCAGATTTCTCTCTTAACTTTTTTTTTGGTGTGATAAGTTACTGCATGAATAATGAAACTAAGAGTTACTTTAATTTTCAGGCAACTAATGCTTACAAAAAATTTAGTAGAGCACAAAAACAGGTATGAGTGCTTTGTTGGTATAATTACCTATTTAACTCTGCCTTCCTCCTGCTAGGGCCCGATTTTTGAAAGCACGTGTGAAAATACCACTCGAAAGTATTATAAATCTGTTTATATCTCCAAAACTACTGCTAATCAAATTTATGAGTAGTTCACAAGATTAATGAGAGCCGTAAGTATCTTCTAAGCTACTCGTATTTCAAATTCAGCACAATTTTTCACTACTTTCGAGTGGTATTTTCACACATGTGGTGTCAAAAATCGGGCCCCAGTTCCCTTTGCCTTTCCTACAATTACTGCTATTATGGTTGGTCGTCCACTGCAAGATTTAAGCCGTGTCTCTTGCAGTTCTCACCATCATCATCATCACTGTTTAAGAGCTGGACTCTTGTTGGAGTAATTGCCTCTTCTCTCCGTTCTCCCGCCAGTCTTTTGACCTTTCCTTATGTCTAGGTGTTGACGTATTCTCTAATTTGGGAGACTACTCTGGGTCTGGGGTGGGCTTTCTCTTCTACCTTTAATTTTTCGTTCCAAAATATTGGTAGTGTACTGTTCTCCGTGGTGTAGGCCTTGTCAGAAATTATAGTTGGCATGAGGTCTAGCTTTAAGGTAGGACCCTTCATTTATTGGAATTAATAAATGAAAATATTTACGTTGTGTTTTTTTTTTATTATTATTGTAACCCAAATTTTATCAAGGTGTGACATTAATTTAAGTATTAAACTAATTATGAGGAAAGTAACACAAAATTAATTATTTTAATATTATAAAATACTCTGACATTAAGTAAAGTTTGATTTATAACGTAGTGTGTACTACAGGAAATTCTATTTCTCTATTTGTAATTTTAATAGTCAAGTTAATCCCGTAACACAGTGGACATTAAGAGATACTATTAGTATAGGATTCTAAAACTTGGTAAAGATTCTAACTAGGTAACTCTTTGAATCTCAATTAACCTTATTCTCCTAGTGAAATAGAAGTATAATTATATTTATATTTATATACATAATAAACTTTGTTTCGGTAAAGACCAGCCTCCTCCTCCGCCTAGGCCAATGGGTCTCGACGCCTTACTGGTCAACCCCTGCTTCCGCCTGTCTCAGATTATCTCAGGAGATTTAATCTTTAGTGTAGGCTTGTCTCTCAGTCCGTTTTTGTATCCAAGGGATCCCAAGACAGGATTTATAACTATATCCTAATAATTTGGATGGGATGGCCACGCTATACTGTTGGGTGTCTAGAACCCTTCCCAGATTGAGAATAAGTGAAGCAACTCGGTAAATGTATGTGTGAATTGCGAACTATCTCAGCATAAAGGTCTACAACCAAGAACTGGATGTTACCTTCCCTCCCACATGCCCCACGAAGACCCCCGTGTGATTCCCTGTTGCAACCTTATGCCTTGGGACCTTACCCAGTAAGTAGATCGATGAACATCTGAGGATGCTGCGGAGTGACTGGTTAGGCCTCTCCTCCGAACACCAACATTCAGCAAAGACAGAGAGACACGACCCCTAGTGACCACATGTATAATGATAACTCCAGGACCCCAAGATAAATTTAGACAACCTACAGACTTAATGATGAACTAGTATAACAATTAGTTGGGAAGTCTGTAAGGGTACTTTGTACAGTATAATTGCGAGCAATAATGACCATTAATACTCAATCAACTAGATTGGTACTTGTATCTGTGGCACACTAGTTCCATTCGCTAAATCAACCGAGTACAATAGTCACTATAGAAATGAATAAATTGCCTCACTTCATTCCGTCATCCGCAAGTAAAGATATGTAGTGTATAAGTAAGTGAATTTAAATATAAACGACACCCAACGTCCCCCTCCCTCTAATGTTCCAACCATTTCATTGAAAAATAATTAAAGAAAGAGAATCTGTTGTTATTCATTTACGAAGGACAGTCAATTGCTTGTACATTTATAATTAAATTTTAGAATTTGTTAAGTATTGGAATAATGTTCCGGTAGTACACTACGTGTACATAGTTCATGAATATATTTAATTATATTTGTTAAACTGTAAAATGGCGGAGTTCTACTACGAAGCTTCGCAGTTCAAGAGAAACGGATGAGTATGATTCTAGAACAAATAATGAAGAATTAGACATAATCAGTGTACTTACTTAATCTTACTTGGATCACAAGTTTTCCAATAAAGTATTTGATACTTTAATTCAGATAGTAATTTACACTTGTATTTATTTAATTAAATAAATATTTTGATACTCTCGCAAATATTCTCGATTACCTACTTCTAGGACACGATTCCTTTACTCACAGATGTAATTCGACTGACTCCAGGTTGACTTCTCATAATGAATTCAATCAATTTTAAATTTGAATCACTCTAATTTGGATGGAACTAAATTATTCAAAATTTAAATTATTTTCTCTAAAATTATTGTAAATTATTTGACCCTACTAGGCCTGTATCCCGTAGAAGAATGCATCCAATTTGAAATAATTTCCTATTTTGACATTTTGAAAATGTTTATAAACAAACCGTTCGAAATGTTTGAATTTGACGTCTTATAGATTGTTGACACCCCCTAAAACATCTAACTAACCCTAATCTACGTTTAAAGTTTAAGAGACTTATCTGGATTGGATGTTTGTTCATCTCCTTGTGCCTCGAAGGCCATAACTGAACCATGTAGCTCTCGACTCCTTGAACGTCTCTCCTCCCATTTCGCTTCGATATGAAAATCGATGAACTTAATTAGCAACAGTATAACCATACAAATTATAACTTGTTGAGGCTCACCATTATGAGTATAATCCTCGGCAGTTCGACGCTCACTATAAACGATCCCTAAGCACATACTATCTATATCTATATCTATATCAGAACTTGGCACCATAATGCATATCAATTCTTTTTCACGCCACTGCTCGGAAATGTGGCAAAAGATGGTCAGTAATGGGGCCCCAAAACAAAGTATAGTTGTAGGTTGAACGAACAGGCCAACTATGAATTCAAACAGGCCAACAATAACATTGTTGGACAGTTTCAAAGACCAAAGTCGTCCAATCACATCGGCATGCTAATCCCTGATTCCACCAATCAGAACACAATGTGTGATGCTATTACACAAAATCGACTAATCAGAACACGTCGTGTGCTTCATATTAAATTTTTTTAAGGTTTATCCCATCAGGGAGAGGCAAAGAAAACTAGGTCCATACAGCCACGTCTGACGTAAATTGTTTTGTATTTAATGTTTAAGTCCTGTCTTAAAGTCAGAGTCGTCAGTCCGTCATTGTCACGTCATATTAAAACTATACCTAAGCGATTATGGGTGTGTTTAATAGGCACTTTGAAGCGCTTTGCTTAATAAAATAACATAACAAAAAAGCCTTTGCGTGACTGGCCACTAGAGCGCTCTCGCTTTTTTTTTATAGTAAAATTTGGCGGGAGAGTGAAACTTTACTGTTGTATTTACGCTCAGGCTTTTCGATGCGTTAATTGCTTGTTAATTGCAAAAGTTAACCAAAGTTTGATCCACAATGGATTCATCTAGTGACAGTGACTGTATGGACGCGCCTACCGAATTACAAGAGGCTGCAAAGTCAGTCGTAAATAATATGTTGCCAGCGAAATGCCGGGCAAATGTTTTTTTATTTCCTCGTAGTAGTCGTGAAAAGCACTATGTAATGTCTCGGCCAAAAGTGCAATAGATGGACTCGTCTCTCTTCGAGGGCTCGGCCCTCGAACTCACTCGTCCATCTATTGCTCACTTTCCAGCCTCTCCAACAATGTACTATTGTCGGCTATTTCTATAACGACGCATATTTTTAATATTGAACTTGGCTATCATTTCATACTTATGTTCTTGATGGGATAAGATGGTTTCCTCCGGCAGTTGGATTTAATTTTTCCGAAATGATGAAGGGTATTTTTGTCGTAAAATATTTTTTTTATTTACATACACTTACTCGATTAATTGCGTGGGCGGTTTTTTTTCAATTTTTAATTTAATTTTTATTTTCAGAATGTACGTAAGTCAAGTGTATAAAACTTTGTATTAGATATAGTACATAATTATACAATATTTCGCCCACATTATGTATGCTTTTTGAAAAATCCGTGGTAGCCTAGTGGTTTGACCTGTGGCCTCTCAAGCAGAGGGTTGTGGGTTCGAATCCTGGGAAATTTGCCATGGGCTTTTCGGTGAAGTAAAACATCGCGAGGAAACCTGCACACATATGCGAAGCAATTCAATAGTGTGTGTAAACTTCCCAATACGCACTGACCCCGCGTGGGAACTATAGCCCAAACCCTAAAATAAATGGAGACTATGTCATGAGGCACGCCGAATTACGTGATAATTTCAGAAAAAAGAGAAAAAAACTATACAATGTACTGAAATTGTAGCGAAACGGAATAAAAGTGGCATTATGTATGCTTTTAAAAAAATATATATAGCCCAACCAAGCCCTCTCATTCTGAGAGGAAGCCTGTGCCCATAGGCTGGTGATGATTATGTTTGCAATATAGGTAATTTTGTATGGAGATTGGACCATAAATTTTATATCGCTGAGAAATTATTGTGGATCGCACCGGACCCTCCATCTATCTCCCTCGATCGCTATTGGCGGATAGCTTTATCTCGCTCAGACTCTACTCAGCTCCCATTGTACATCTAGACTACAGGCCCACGTACAAAAAATGTGGGTCATATGAACCACCAGGTGACGTATATAGGACGATATAAGAGCATAAAATAATAAGATTCAGCACTATACCGTCACTTGTAAGCTGTCCAACTGGGTGCTGGTGAGAATTCAAAAGTGCAGGTAGAGTGAGTACATTTTGGTCATATTATGATTATGTACGGCATTTTTACCATCGATAGATCCATGAAAAATAATAAGAAAGCGCGCAGTGCCGTAAAAAAATGGTGAGCCACAAAGTCGATATTTTCTTTTGATTTTCTGACAATTTCCAGGGTAAATTTGGTCATTTGATTCTGTACGGCATCAGTTTTATACTGTTTCAATACAGCTTCTAATCCATTATTCCGCAACGCCGTACAAAAATTGTGCGACAAGGGGACAAAATCGAGGGTTGCAACCCCCTCTCTTTCCGTGGTCCGGGGGGGTGATTTGACACAACATAAAATTAATTTATTTTGGAAGTATTTTATGCATAGATAATATTTTTTTACATGCCGTACATTTTCGTTGGTCCAAAGGTTTGTAGGGAAAAAACACTCAAGGAACGAACCCATAGAACGAAATGTATGAAAAAAATGGTCTGCATTAAAATGTACGGCATAATTTTTTCCTAATTTAGGTATCTATTTTAATACTATATAAAACAAGGGAAAAATTTAGAAAATTGCTATGTTCTATTAATCTATGAATATTTAAACTTTTGCAAATTCAGTTTTTGTATTTCTCTATAATTTTTTTTTAGAACAGTTTCTTTTGAACGGCACTACTATATAACAGTTGTATTTTACAATATCATGTTAAAAAAAAAGTTGCCGTACAGAGTCAAATGATTTTACAGCTTTATAAATCAAGTATACCATGAAATTAAGATAATCATTCAAATGAACAATAATTTTTTGACGGCATTATTTGTAATAGTACTTTTGAGTGCTAGATAATGTTTTGGAACCGAAGCCGTACTGTTTCAAATCACCCCCCGGACCACGGAAAAAGAGGGGGTTGCAACCCTCGATTTTGTCCCCTTGTCGCACAATTTTTGTACGGCGTTGCGGAATAATGGATTAGAAGCTGTATTGAAACAGTATGAAACTGATGCCGTACAGGATCAAATGACCAAATTTACCCTGGAAATTGTCAGAAAATCAAAAGAAAATATCGACTTTGTGGCTCACCATTTTTTTACGGCACTGCGCGCTTTCTTACTATTTTTCATGGATCTATCGATGGTAAAAATGCCGTACATAATCATATGATCAAAATGTACTCACTCTACCTGCACTTTTGAATTCTCACCAGCACCCAGTTGGACAGCTTACAAGTGACGGTATAGTGCTGAATCTTATTATTTTATGCTCTTATATCGTCCTATATACGTCACCTGGTGGTTCATATGACCCACATTTTTTGTACGTGGGCCTGTAGTCTAATCGGGAGTGTAAAAAAAAAAAAAAATCAGGGAATCGCAGTAGACTCAATTTATGTTCTCAGCTCTAAAGCTTGTGTTATATGGGTAACCGGTGGCGTGGCGTCCATAGAACTCGATTCCCACCATCTTGCCTATTTTAAGGCAGTTGGGCACTTTTATTGCGCAGAATTAGAGGAAAAGGCTAGTTAAATGCCCTTCGGCTTGCCTTCTGGTATGCTTGACGCCACGCCACTGGTAGGTACTAGAAAACGATGTAAGTACATCGACTGCAACGGAGGCCAAAAGCTGGCAGCTTCCTCGCACAGCGAATCAGTATTGCAATGCAGCGGGAGCTGCCAGCATCTTTGGCTCAGTGCGGGGTACGTTTTTAGATTTATTTTAGTATAAGTTCAATTAATTTGTCTTGTAATACGTTTATATTTTTCATTCATTTTAATCAATTGTGTGTTGATAACTTCAATATTTTTAGTATATTTAAATCAAATATGTTTTAGGGTGCATTGGGGTAAATTCGAAATTGAGGGATTTTCGAAAATCGTGGATATCCACTGAACGGGGTACAATTCCATAAACAGGCAACACTTATTTTGACGCCAAAGACATTGGAGCTTCTAGGTAAGCGTTGCTAGATTATGTAATTGTTCCCCGTTTAGTGGATATCCACGAGTTGCGAAATTCCCCCAATTTCGAATTTACCCCAATGCACTTATACAAACAATTAAACTTTCATTAATAAACTAACTTTTATATTTTTAGCTCTACGAAATTTTTATAGGCGTGAGTAATTTTTGATTAGTTTAACTGTACACCCGTAGACCTACTATCAAAAAACAATTTAATATTTTTAATTGGCATTGTTAATTTTTTTTAAGCTCACCTTTATTTGATAAAATAGACCATTTCAAGCGACTAATTTGAATACCTAATATGCTTTTACGTAGCTTTGTTTATTAATAATAAATATTTCATAATTTGATAAGTTAGGCACGATCCCAATCGCCTTCGTTCAGCAATAAAAAAAAAACGTTTTTGTCTATGCGTCAACGTCATAAATCTGTGAATGTGTGTGTGATGTCAACGTCAGCCAATGTTCAATGTGGTCGAATCGTTCCGTCCGTTGGTGTTGTTATTGTTTTCAGTGCTGTTTTTGCTTTTCTCGTTTGACCACAGAATAAAACGTTTGATCCCTGTACATCTTTCCCGACTCCTACTTACATTAAATCGCAACAATATATTGTGTAAACTTTGAAATATTCCACATTAGCTTGCGTATGTACACCATTCCTTCCGCAAATTGTCTCTTTCCTCTTCTTCTTCTTTTCGATTTTGTGGGGCTATTGTTCAAATCATTGTTGCACCCCGGCACAAAACATTTTTCATAAATATCCATCGTGTATTTCACAGTTTTATACTTTGAATTTGCTTTTATTTCTAACGTTTGTAGATTACGTAGGAATGTATTGTTATGATGTAGACGTGACAGTGACAGCCTGACAGTTACCGTAGCTTAACTTTTTTTTTCATTTTTGTGGCAAATATTTATTTAATGCCTGACTCTGACAAGAAACCGAGGCGTTAGGTCAAACAAAGGTCAAAAGTACTTTTACAAAAATATCTGCAATCGTGAAATATTTTTGAAATCGGACAAGATAAATCGGATAATTTCCTCCAAATGGTATTCGAATTGGAGCATACCATAAAAAATGAACAATGCCAATTGTTTTATTTCAAGATTAGGTATTTTGATTAGGTTATTTACCTGCTATGGGTGGTGTAGGGGTATAGCACACGTCACGGAATGACGAGGATCCGGGTTCGATTCCCGGCCATAGCTTTACTTTTCGGATTTTTGTGTGTTCTAATTTTCACTGACATTTAGAAATTTAGGTATTTATAGTTTCGTTTTTAATTTGTTTATTTTTTTATTAATAATCTTATCTCGCTTAAAATATTCTTAACATTTTGATGAAGGAAAAGAAATAATTTCAAAAATCCAATGTTCTAAAAGTGCATCATATTATTATCAAATCGCCAGTTTAATATGTGAAATAATATAGAAACTAAATAGGTAGTAAAACATACATACATAAATCACGTCTTTAGCCCTTACGGGGTACACAGACCCCAAGGTAACAAGACCTAAAGGCCACGTTTAGCATTTGGCGTATAGGTAGAAGGGGGTATCAGAATAGTGATGTTTTTCGCTCATACCAATGGGCTTTACCATGTGCGCGGGAAGAGAAGCAACTGGTACATTCTTTTTTCTTTGCTCCCAGACTAGCGTGGAAATTGGAAGATGTTTGTTTTAAAAGGCGATATAGAAGTGTGTCCCTAGTCCCATCAGTGGCGTGGCGTCCATAGAACTCTATTCCCACCGGCTTGCCCATTTTAAGGCAGTTGGGCACTTTTGTTGTGCAGAATTAGAGGAAATTGCTAGTTAAATGTCCTTTGGCTTGCCTTCTGATGTACTTGACGCCACGCCGTTGAGTCCCATTGATGGTACTATCCAATGGTAAGTACTACAGCAATAAAGGGCTAGATTTAACCTTTTAAAAACTGCAGGGTGGTGGGATACAATTGTTGAACGAAATATCGAGTCCTCGCGTCCTTTCCATGGTACGTATTCCCTGCACGTTTCTACAGCAATTTCTCTCGTCATTGCATTATTTTGTTCTTCTAGGGCAGTATTTTTCAAACTGTTTCAAATTGTTTTCATACTAGGGTGTCGTATCGTGAAAAAGTTTGAAAAACACTGTTCTAGGGAGTTATTTCTTCTTGTAATAGTAGCATAGTGTCACTGGGTAGGCTGAAATTTTAAATATCTTTCTATCTAATACTTTTAAACGAGCAATTCTTGTAAATATACCTAGGCTGTTTGATAAGTTTGTACCCGTTTTCTAAACATATTAATATCACTGGCCGAAAATAAGTATACCACCTTTTTAAGCCATTTTTCAGAGGCTGGAAAATTAAAATGGCATTCTTTTGTTTTTTTTTCTCATTTGACAGCGATTTAGTGAAAGCGTGAACTTAAAATTGTTAAAATGGAGAAAGAACAGTATCGGTCCGTAATTCGATTCTTGTTTTTGGAAGGAGAAACATGCTTGATTCTGTTAGCACGTGGTCTGCGTGCATAGAAACGCAGCGCCCTCAGGCGGCTTTCCTGCGAACTATATTTTGACAGCCTGCTTCGTAACGTACCAATATAACATGATTTGTAATGTGTCTCGATAATAGTATTAAATCTGTTTCCAAACCAAATGCTTGTCTCAATAATCATCTACGACTGTAACATGGTGTCAGAAGTCAACAAGAAATTAATAAATAAGAAGTCAGAAGAAAAAGAAACATTTAAAGAAGCCAAGTCAACGGTTCCAGGTCAGTCAGTTCGTCCATATTAAAATTCAAATTAAAATCTCAACGAAGTCAGAAATTAAAAATGGAGAATAATAATGGCTCAAGGCGAAGAATAACAATAAATAGTCAACTAGAAACACTTTCGTTACAAGGAAACTTAGCCGTTAATTGGAAGAAATGGTACCAAAGTTTTAAATTATACATGACCGCAAGTGAACTGTCAGAAGAAAGCGAAAAAAGAAAAGTAGCCGTATTTTTGCATATGATCGGTCAGGATTCGCTAGATATATTTAATTCATTCGGAGTTGACGAAGATACTATTAAATTGAGCGACCTAGTCAAGAAATTCGAACAATATTTTGTACCGAGAACGAACGTTACGTACGAGTCATTTAAATTTTTTACGAGAAAACAAACTCAAAATGAGTCGATAGAAGATTTCATGACAGATTTGGTTAATTTAAGCAAAACATGTGAATTTGGCACACTTAAAGAGAGATTAATAACGGATATTTTTATATGCAACTTAAATGAAAACTACCAACATGTTCGAGAAAAATTACTATTGGAAACCGACTTAACCATGACAAAGGCACTACATTTAGCTAAAACGCTAATTACAACACAGTCACAGGCAGCTGAACTTAATAAAGAAAAACAGGTCTTATATAATTATCAAGAAAACAAGTCAAGAGTAAGAGGAACAAGTCAGAACAGAAGTCAGTCAAGAAAGCAATACCCACAGAATCACAATTACAAAGGTCAATCATCAAACAATATAAGTATTCATCAGTCAAGGTCAAGAGATAGTCATCAGTCAAGGTCAAGAGATCGTCAGTCACAGTCATATAATTATCATCGGTCAGCAAGTCAGTCAAGAAGTGGATGTCAAAAATGTGGCCAGATCCATCGTCATAAGTGTCCAGCGACCAATGCGAAGTGCAGAAAATGTTTCAAGATAGGTCATTATGAAGCATTTTGTAAAAATAAGATGACAAATTTTATGGAGGTAACAAATAATAATGAAAATGAAGGTGAGAATTTTTTTATAGGAAATCTCAACTCATTTAATAGTTCTCATTGGACTATTGTTTTAAATGTCAATGATGTTAATTTTGAATGTATTTTAGATACAGGCAGTGATGCTAATGTTATGTCTTGTGATGTCTATAAATCATTGAAATTGACAAATAAAATGTCACATTGTAATGCAAAAGTTACATCATATTCAGGAAATTCTGTCAATATAGTGGGTCAACAATATATTAATTGTCAATATAGTCACAATGGTCATAATGTAATAAAAAATATTTTGTTTATTATTGCTGATGTCAAATCGCCTACTGTCTTAGGAAAACATACTTGTTCTGAACTTGGTCTTGTTAAGAGAATATTTAACATGGAAATGTCTAATGATTGTTTAAATTTACAGAATATTTTGACGAAATATGACTCAATCTTCAGGGGTTTGGGTTGTCTACCAGGTGAAATACACCTTGATACAGATCCAGGTGTGATGCCTAAAATCGATGCAGCACGTAAAGTACCATTTTCATTGCATGACAGACTCAAGAATGAACTTGACAACATGGAGCAACAAGAAGTCATAACCAAGGTCACAGAACCATCATCATGGGTGAGTTCACTTGTCTTAGTTGAAAAGAGAAACGGAAAACTTCGTGTTTGTCTAGATCCTCGAAATCTTAATCAAGCCATAAAAAGGTCTCACTATCCTATACCTACTAATGACTATATACGATCTAAGCTACAAGGAGCAGCATATTTTTCAACATTAGATGCTAATAGTGGTTTCTGGATGTGTAAGCTTGATGAGGAAAGTTCGTTTCTATGTACTTTCAATACACCTTTTGGAAGGTATCGATTTAAACGTCTACCCTACGGAATAAATTGTGCACCTGAAATTTTTCATAGAATAATGACAGAATATTTTGGTGTACTGCCAGGAGTCATAGTCTATGCTGATGATATATTAGTGTATGGAGCTACACAGGCTGAACATAATGTCAATTTACAAAGAGTTTTTGAAAAAGCCACAGAAGTCAATTTAAGATTTAATAAATCTAAATGTGTCTTTAGCGCTACACAAGTAAAATACGTTGGTCATGCCTATTCAAAGGAAGGAGTGTCACCTGATCCAGAAAAAGTACGAGCAATAAAGGATATGCCGTCGCCGTCGTCTGTCAAGGATCTACAAAGGTTCCTAGGCATATTGAATTATTTAGGAAGTTTCATTAAAAACATGGCACAAGAAACTGAAATATTAAGAGATCTGCTAAAAAAGTCAAGCGATTGGCAATGGAATGCTAATCATGAAGCTACATTTAATCGTTTAAAACAGATTATCTGTCAAAGTCCAGTCTTAGCACATTTTAATATTAAGAAACCTATTGTCTTGTCAGTAGACGCAAGCCAGTCAGCAGTCGGAGCTGTACTACTACAAGATGGTCACCCGATTTGCTATGCTTCAAAAACAATGACGTCGTGTCAACAGCGTATGGCTCAAATCGAAAAGGAATTATATGCCATAGTCTTTGGATGTCTACGATTCCACCAATATATTTATGGTCAAGTGGTGAGTGTTGAAACAGATCATCGTCCTTTAATAACACTATTTAAAAAACCATTGGCAGAAGTACCTACTAGATTACAACGACTAATGCTTAAAATACAAGTATATGATTTAAGAGTAGAGTACAAACCAGGCTCTAAAATGTACATAGCCGATTCATTGTCACGCGCACCGCTACCAGAGAGTAGTGAGGATGAACTTGATGAAAATTTAACCATACATGTCAATTTACTTAAAAGTGTTCTACCAATATCCAAAGAAAAATTGGAATGGTTAGAAAAAGCAACAATTGAGGATGAAACTATGAAGCTACTTAAAGAGTATTACATGAAAGGATGGCCTACAAGCAAGTCTCAAGTTGATCATTTAGTCATACCATACTGGAATTATCGTGATGAAATACATGTCATAGGAGAGCTTCTACTAAAAGGCAATAGTCTGATTATACCTACAAAACTGCGACCAGACATATTGAAAATGATTCACAGTGGTCACCAAGGTATAGAAAAATCTAAAAACTTTGCAAGAGGCATAGTATTTTGGCCTTTAATGTCACATGATATACAGAATATAGTAGAAAGTTGTACTAGTTGTATGTCAAATAGGCGTTCAAATCCATCAGAACCTCTCATGCCACACAAAATATGTGAGTTTCCATGGCAGAAAGTTGGTATTGATTATCTGATGTACAAAAGACAAACTATTGTTGTAATAGAAGACTATTATTCTAATTTTATCGAAATAGCTCATGTCAATAGCACTAACGCCAGAGAGTTAATAACAATTTTGAAATCAATATTCAGTCGTTTTGGCATACCGGTTGAAATCATAAGTGACAACGGTCCACCTTTTAATTCAACAGAATTTATGAAATTTGTAAAAGAATGGGGAATTGAACACAATACTACAAGTCCCTACATGGCACAGTCAAATGGATTAGTTGAATCTGGAGTCAAAATTGTAAAGAAAATACTTACAAAGTGTGATGAATCTGGAAGTGATCCTTATTTAGCTATGTTACAGTATAGAACAACTGCAAGAGGTAATTTACCATCACCAGCTCAGTTACTGATGTCGAGAACATTAAGGACACAGATACCTACACACTTGAAACATCTACAACCAAAGGTATACAGTTACCGAAATTATGTGGAAAATAAAACAAGAAGTAAACAACAACAGAAATTTTATTATGACAAGAAGGTTAGTAAGCTACCAGAGTTAAATATCGGAGACTTTATATGGTTTAAGAAGAAACCTCAAGAAAAATGGCTTCCTGGAAAAATTGTAGAAAAATGTAGAGAGCCAAGATCTTACATAGTGGAGTCTACAGAAGGAGTCCATTATAGAAGAAACCGTCAGCATCTGCTTAAAAATAAAATAACGCAAGCAGCAACAGCAGCTACTCCCATGTCAGCACCACAGACTGTACCAGTGCAGAAGGAAAGGAAAAGTAAGGAAAGGTCAAATATAATAATAACGGAAAGTGAAATAGAACAGGAAAGGGAGACAGGACAAGGACAAAGAGAATGTGGGCAGAGTCAGTCTAGCACAACACAGGCAACTGGAAGCGGTACTTTTCCTGCAGCAAATGCGAATAACAGCTCACACCATTCGGATTCTGGTACTCGTTCAATTATTAGGACAACTAGATCTGGTAGACAAGTCAAACCACCGGTACGATTCAATGTGGATTTTGAAATTGACTAATGTGATAATAATGTTATGATAATGTATAATAATATAAGGTAATGATTATGATAATGACTTGACTTTGCTGTATTTAATTTAATGTTTTTATGTCTGACAAAGCTACTGCAATTTTATATAATTTGAATGTGTTTATTTGACTAATAATTGATTCTGAATAATGGTTGTTTTTATAATGGGTCTTATTTGTTATAGAATGTCTCAATGTTTTAATTTATGATAATTGTTTAATGTCTAGCTTTGTTTTTGAAAAAAAAAAGGAAGATGTTAGAACGTGGTCTGCGTGCATAGAAACGCAGCGCCCTCAGGCGGCTTTCCTGCGAACTATATTTTGACAGCCTGCTTCGTAACGTACCAATATAACATGATTTGTAATGTGTCTCGATAATAGTATTAAATCTGTTTCCAAACCAAATGCTTGTCTCAATAATCATCTACGACTATAACAGATTCCAACTGGCTTCGTCAGTTCGAGCATTCTATCCAGGTTAAAGGCCGCCATTACGGAGAAAGCCAACCCAAGATCCCTCTTAAGCCATGGCTCTTCCGGTTTCGTCAAGCCAGCAAACGGACCACCTCAGTAATTTGCAGACTACGCATAGGTCACACCTGCACTCCTGTCCGCCTGCACAGATGGGGCATTGTCCAACCCCCCTGTGTGCATGTGGTTTAGAGGAGGGCACGGTGAACCACATATTTTTCAACTGCCCGGCCAGATCGGTACCTCTATACCAGCTGCTCGCACCCTGTATCCCCAAACCCATAGATTTTAAATCCCTTCTTCATCTTGCATCCTCCAACAAAAAAATCCTAAACTTACTTATTAAGTACATTAGCAAAGAAAAAATCAAACTTTAGGTGCTTTATCCCGCTTTTGTATCTCCCTTTGTCACTGTTTATTGTTTGCGTTCTGTAATCGTATAAATGTTTTGTGATGTCTGTACGTACTGTATATGTCCATTACAGGTGTTCAACAAACACACGAAACTTTCTACAACTACCGTTTAGGAATCAAAATTAAAAACCGGTCAAACATCATCACTACATAGTTAGTATAAAATAAAGTCGCTTTCTCTGTCCCTGTGTCCCTATGTCCCTATGTATGCTTATAAATATCTTCAAAACCACACAACGGATTTTGATGCGGATTTTTTTAATAGATAGAGTGATTCAAGAGGAAGGTTATGTGTATAATACATGCATAATATACCGTGCCACGCCTGGGCGGGTCGCTAGTTATTATATACTTTGCTGCTGTCAGGAGTCATTGGCAATAGTGGTTGTCAACCAAAAGCAACCGGTTGCCATTATACAAAAAGTTGAAGTTGAAGGAGAAACATGTGATGAAATAAAAATAAGAATGCAAGCGGATTACCATGAATGTGCTCCTTCTATGACAACCGTCAGATATTGGTATAACGAGTTTAAGCGGGGGGAACAACCGTCTTTGATGAGGATCGCCCAGGCCGGCCAATTGAGGTGACTACAGACGATAATATATGGTTAAGAAAGAAAAAAAGAAAGAAAATATATTTATTTGGTCACAATATTACAGTATAATAAACTTCACCGGTACCTACTAAATGGAGCAAAATGGACACAAAAAGGGAAACTGGCTCAACACTATGTCCCGAATTGCTAAGAGACGCTTATATTTGCCAGAACCTTGGCCTTAAGGGCTACTAAAACTAAAACTAAGACTAAAAATAAATCTAATACAACATTCAACTATACGGGAAGGAAAGACGGATCACAATGAGCAGACAGCAGTAAAATATAACAACATTACAGCACAAGTAAACAAAACAATAGCCAATTTCAGCGGCACCACAGACACAATGTCGGAACTAAATAACATACCTACAATATTTTCGCTACGGCATATTTTTTTGTATAGCAATATAATGTGCTTTTAAACGTTTTGTAAATGAAAATTTCGACGGAAGAGCTCTAATAGGTGGAGGCAAATTATTCCAACACTAAGAACGTTCTTAACAACGTTAAGAAAATTGAAAATATCGTTTTAGCCGACCGCCGAATTAAACTTCGAGAAATCGTTGGTGGTGTAAACGTTTCAATCGAAAGGGTACAACACATATTAGAAGAAAAATTGGGTATGAAGAAAGTATCGGCGAGGTGGGTGCCACGTTTACTCACGGAGGAGCAAAAACGGAACCGACTGACTACTTCGGAGCAGTGTTGGGCCGTGTTCAAACGTAACCCGAAGGAGTTTCTGCGTCGTTTTGTGACCGTGGATGAAACGTGGGTCCACCACTACACCCCGGAAATGAAAGAGCAGTCGAAGCAGTGGATTTTACCGGGTGAACCTGCTCCAAAGAAAGCAAAAACCGTCCTGTAAGCTTTTCCTATAGTTCGCATAAAATAAAACATTAGACACACATCAAATAATTATTTATTGAGGGTAAACGCTATAACAATTGAATAGGTATACAAAAAAAGGTCGCTCTATAAGAGTAATAAGTTAGTACCTAATCGCTAGGATATAACAAATAAACGCCAAGTCTAGGGGTTTTAATCAAATCAGTAAATAGTACGGCTTAATGTAACTTTAAACAGAATCGATTGCAGAATATTTAGGTAAACCAAATCTCTTAAATTACTCGCAAGTTAGAAGTGATAAAAAGGGAACGCTACCAAACCACACTCATAGCGTCCGTGGGTACCAACTAACACTAAGTGGTCGCTTCGAAGTCTTGAAAAAACTGTTCGGTCCCGCGCCGTAACAACGTCTATTAAATCCTCGCATCGGAAACGGTCAGCGGCTGGAGACGGAAGTGATGCCGCGATGACAGCGTTCTTTCGTGATGGCGCTCGTCACGCTTAGTTCAGAGTCACGCCGATAGATGTCGCCGACAGTCCCATCGGCTGGAAAGGTCATGGCGACTGTTTTTTGGGATTCGCATGGTATTAATACATATTGACTACTTAGAAAAGGGGAAAACGATAACAGAGCAGTACTATGCCAATTTATTGGATGAATTTGACGCCGTGTTGAAGGACAAACGACCCCATTTAAAAAAGAAAAAAGTAGTGGTTCATCACGACAACGCCCCGGCTCATTCGTCCAGAGTTGTGACGGCTAAATTAGCACAGTTACGCTACGAACTATTGCCTCACCCCCCGTATTCTCCAGATTTGGCCCCATGCGATTTCTTTTTGTTTCCCAACCTAATAAAATGGCTCGGTGGTAAGCGATTTGGATCAAATGACGAAGTCATTGCCGCCACAGAGGCCTATTTTAATGACTTTCCAAAATCATACTTTTTGGATGGTTTATTGAAGCTTGAGTATAGTTGGAACAAGTGTATAGAGTTAAAAGGTGACTACGTAGAAAAATAAAATGCATATTTACAAAAAAAAAATGTTTTTTTTTCCATAAACGGGTACTTATCAAACAGCCCTCGTACCTAATCTGAATCTCGGCAACCGCTCTAACGATTTTCATGAAATTTAGTAGGTATGCAGGTTTTGGGGGCGATAAATTAATCTACCTACCTAGGTTTTATTTTTAGAGAACGTACAAAAAACTACCTACCGGGTGCTATGTATTTACTTTACTCATAAAAATAAATTTTCAGAAAGAAAACCAAGGACGCGAAAACCAACAGAACGCTAAAAAGGTAAAAAATATACAATTGAAACTTATTTCTACCAGTAGGCTTATTACCTAACTCGCTCGCAATCGCCGTCCTCATTTTAACAGTTCATGTATGGGCTGACAATTGGCATCGGAATCAGCTAGCTGTCACATTCATACAAGAACTGTCAAAATGAACATGATGGCGATTGCGAGCGAGTTAGATAATAAGCCTACTGCTATGGGTAGTGTAGTACCAGCACGCATCAAGGAATGATGAGGATTCGGGTTCGATTCCCGGCTATTTACTTTTCGGATTTTTCAATGTGTTCTAATTTTTTTATTTAGGCACATAGTTAAACAATATTTAAGACATAATAAAGTGTAGACCAGTAGGCTTATTACCTAACTCGCTCGCAATCGCCATCATGTTCATTTTGACAGTTCATGTATGGGCTGACAATTGGCATCAGAATCAGCTAGCTGTCACATTCATACAAGAACTGTCAAAATGAACACGATGCTTAAGTTTAAAATATATTTAAAAAAAAATGTTTTCAGATGGTATGTTTTAACTGGTTTGTTATATTATCTCACAAGTTACAATCACTACCTACGTATCATAGAATAAAGTCTTCTGCCGCGTCTGTCAGTCTGTCTCTTCTATCAATTTTTAAAAAGAAATAGCGCCATCGATACTGTCGATGATTCCGCCAATGTCGAGGTTGAAGAAGACAGTGTCGTTATTTATTTAACCGTTGTTCGGTGGCTTTGTTGGACGGTAGCGGAACTCAGTTGAGAATCTAAAACAGACAACACATACATTGATTTTGTTAGACTACCTACACTCTCTCTTCATGACAAGCTTTGAACTGTAGTTGAGGTCCCCAAACTTAATTGTCACCACTCTGCTTACTTCTAGAGTTTAAAACTGTAACCTAAGTTGTAAAGTGATATTTAGAATAATAATTATGTTTTACTCATTTATTTTTCGTTATTACATTCTAATATATGTTTCAATTGATAACCATCTAGCGTATTATTTATTTAAAACAGCAAAAGAAAACAATAAAGAACAGTCAAAACTTAAAAATAACTTAAACCTAGCTAAAACTATTATTAAAGATAAAAAAAATTCTCCCAAATCGCCGCTAATGGGGAGGGTGCCCAGAAGGCTGGCAGCATTGCCACGTTGTATGGCAATGCTTATTCGCTGAGCGAAATATTGTCATATATGTTTTGTATAAGTATCTTAAGTATTATACAATAATTTTATTCGTGTAACTATGTATGTATGATTTTATTTAATTTATTTTGTTTTTATCATCCCTGCGTTTCTCCTGTCTATTTGTTTCCGCCACCTACTTATACTTAAACTGTCTCTGACTTATATTTTTCCTTTATTGGTTGTCGGGTTGAGATCGCTATTAAGCGATAAGACCGCCTATTGTCTGCCTTGTTCTTTGTTTCTGTATTGTTTTGTACTGATTTGTGGTGTTCAATAAAGAGTATTTGTATTGTATTGTGATCATGTTGTTTCATTTTATTTTCAGATAAATACAATTTTTATTACGGTGAGATATTCAGTAAATTTTGTCTCGTTTCAGTGGGACCCAATCATTTCAGCCACCATACATACATACATTCATACAAACATAAATCTCGGCTTTATCCCTTACGGGGTAAACAGAGCCTAAGGTAAACGTTCAGCATGATTGGAAAGGGGAATCAAAATAGTGATGGGTTGCTGGCCACATCGCCTATAACAGAATTCCTATGCCTATTCCCTCGATGGGCTTTTGGAGTACGTTCCAGGGTACTTACTACGTGTCACTACACGTCTCAACAACTATCACTATACGAGCGTATATTTGTTGAGACGTTTATTCGTATGCTTGAAGAGGAGAAAGAGAAAGAGGGCGACGCAGCGCCACAGAGCGGTATATATAGTAAGGCCAGTCAGTGTTGCCGCTGTGTTAATTATACCTTTGGGAATAGGTGACGTTTCTGACGCCACAGGCTTTTACCATCTGCGCGGGAAGAGAAGCAACTGGTACATTCTATGTTTTTTCATCACTTAAGCTCCGAAAGTAGTTTGCATTTAACTTGAAATCCGAGTTGTAAATTCGATTCAAGTGCATCTTTAGGGATGTAAGTAAATTTAGGGATGTATAAAAATCGAATGGTGCTCCTTTGTATTTACGAACTGGTAAACAAGGAGATTGTAATGCGTAATACTTACCTCCGACCTCCATGCTGGCATAATGTTGCTGCCCAGTGCTAAGTGCTGGCTGAATGTGCCAAAGCCAAAGAGCGCGAGGCCATTAAAAAAAAAACAAAAGGCGGTTTGGCGCGATAAATTGTCTTCCGCTCTATTACAAATTGCGTATTTTTTTTTCTTTATTTCCTCGCATTTGTGATGAAAAGTAGTGTTCAACTCGAGTGTAAATGATCAATTACACCTACCAACTATAAGCACCCTCGCTCGCTTTGCTCGCTCGTGCGCCTAAATATCTTGGGTGTAATTGATCACCTACAACCCTTGTTTTTTAATCTACTATTTATTTACTCCCAGACTAGCATTGAAGAAACTACACTAGCCTACTACTCTCTACTATAGACTAATATAATTTAAGGCTCGGGGACCTTATACATCTTTAGGTAGAATTTAAGTATTGTAGTAGCTTAATGTATTTTATTTTGTAAAAATGACTTTCTGCCAAGTTTCTTGCGACGCATTCTTCTTGACAATGATGCTCTTTCCGAATGCACTGGTAGTACCAAATGAGACACGTAAAAGAGCCCTTGGCGGGCAATTTGCAAAAATAAATTAATATAAAATATATACGTGGTATTTAGGTCTTGTCACCTTAGGCTCTGTCTACCCCGTAAGGGATAAAGACGTGATTTATGTATGTATGTATGTAAAATATAAATAAAAAAATGTATAATGTTGAATTTTTTGTTATTCCTCTATTGCAGGGTGGTCTGACTCAATATTTAAATAAATTGGCGTGGATGATTCGAACGGTAAGTAAAATTGATGTGGCCGCGATTTTTCCAAATCTAAATATCCATACTAATTTCATAAATGCGAAAGTATGTCTGTCTATCTGTTACCTCTTCACGCTCTAACCACAGACCAATTTACACTGAAGGGTTAAGCCGGGTAAGTATAGCGCAAATGCCTTTGAGAAAATTAATTTAATTTTAAGTGTTTACGTGGTATTTTGTGTGCTTTTAAATAACGGAAAAGATAAAAAAAACCTTGTATAGACAATCTTATCTTATCTTGTCTTAGTCCCTACGGATACACTTCGACCCATTCGTGGATCTTTTGTGTAATTACCCCTCCTTCGCACTATTCCATCGCTTTTACCACCTCATTCATGAATTGGGTGATTGGGCGTAGTGGTATAGTGCCTTGAAATCTCCTGGTTCAGGGTATCCGATGCCGAAGAGTTTCATTCTTAGTCTGGCGAGGGCATCACATTCGCACATAATGTGTTCCATTGTTTCAACCTCTTCGCCGCATATTCTACAATCATTGTCGTTATTGTCATGCAGTCCCATCTTTGCTAATAGGTGTTTAGTTCCGAAGTGACCTGTAAACGCCCCCATTATGACATGTATTGGAGTTGTCTTCTGCTGAGTGTCCAAAGTTTTTTGGACCAGCTTGAGTTGACATTTCCTATGAAACGCTTTGAGTGCTTTAGGCCTACGAATGCTCTCCACTCTTGCTGGTGTTTGGCTTTTATAGACAAACTTCTGGACCTATTTCTTTATAATGCGGATGATCGTTAGCAAAAAAAAATACACTTCTACCTTTTTTTTTAAATCATTCAAAAAATTGTACTTTTGGGATAGCGGATGATTGCCAATTGTAGTTATTGTATGCCAGCGTGTATTTTTCACATTTTTTGTGGGCCGCCCACTCAGCAGCCGCTTCCGCTGTCTCGGTGGTACGACCGAGGTGCGAGCCAGCAAAAGTGCTGGCGCAGGTGGCGTCCCAAAGTAACTAGGCACTTTCCTTTCTGCCAAGGCACCAAGGAATTTAGTTAAATATTTATATACAAATTTAAGATTAATTTGCGTAAATGACGATTGAAAATCTTTTAACTTTGAACAGAAATAAAACCAAGAATGTAACGTTTCACAAAACACTAGCAACAAGACCGAGTGTCACTCGTAAACTCACCATCCATTCCTGTTCGCCCATTCTATCAGAGATCAATGCTCTACTATCGATCAAACTAACAAAATCAAATACTTAGGTATTCTGTTTGTTAAAAATCTCTCATTCAAGGAACCATCCCTAACCTTTAAAAATGATAAGAAAACGATATTTTTAATGATGCCTTTAAGAAATTCTGCATCTGAACATATTTTAATACTGGTATATAAAGCATTTTGTGTTGAATATCAGCGTGGAGTGGTATCGTAAAATCGAATATTAAGAGCTTAGAAATGTCCCAACTTGCTGAAAATTATGCTTAGCAAGCCATATAGGTTCGCGACTGACAATCTTGATGAAGAATCAAAGGTATTAAGGGTGAGGAGACTTGAGACAGTTGGACATCGAAAAGTAATTTGTAGTCAGGATTTTCCCAGCCCTGCCTCTCGTCAACATAATATGCAAAACTTAGTAATCCAAAAGACTTGTCTGCTGTAAAGTTTAAAATGCTATCGAAGTATGTCTAGCAAATGTAAACCACCAAGATACTGAGGATGCAAACGCTATTTTCTAAATATTTCCCTTCTTTTTATTTTGTATTATTCTTGTATTTTGAGTAGGTACTTTTTTGGCACTCGCGATACAGACCCAGAGTCTAGTGCGAATACCGCTGTTTCACTTACCGCATTAATGTCACCAACCCATCTCTATGTAACAATAAACAATGTGTCCTTTGTAGTTTGTACTTAACTTCTGTGGTGAAATAGTAATTCTTATGGTTATTCTAAGTCTTATTCACGCGTTTTGGCTCACGAAATTTCTAATTAACACGTTCATATTTTAAAAATCAACCAGCAACCCTTTTGCTCTGAGAATTATAGTATACCTACATTAAAATCCGCATTATTTTAGATACTTGATTCTATAGTTTATAACATGTAGGTATCTAAAAAAAATTATTTTTGTTTTATATAAGAATCCATAATTCACGTCTCTAATTTCCGCGACAAAATTGAACGCTAGGTTATTAGCATTAGAATTTGTAATTAAAAATATATATATATATTTGGGACTTATTTTATTTCCACAAAGTCTTCTTAAGTAGTAATAAGTAAAGACTTTCTGCAAAACGTTTCTGTTTTAATAACAAAAAATAAGCAAATATGCCTAATTAGCTGTTGCCCACAACTCCGTCTGCATAGAATTAGTTTATCGCTATCCCGCAGGAATTACGCAATTTTCCGGGATAAAAAGTAGCCTATGTGTTATTCCCACAGACCGCCCACCCTTTAGACATGTAATAACAGGCGGCATTTTCTGGATCCCATTTGCGCAATTGCGCCTATAACTTCGAACGCAAACGCGCGCTCATTCAGTAGTGACCAGGACACAGACCCGTAAGCAGCGATTTAATGTAACCTAAAAACTACAATATTAAAAATCCAAAAAATGCCAGTTTGCACTGTAAGGTGGTGTGGAAGCGACAGTCGCAAAAATAATTACTAGAAGGATAATATCACGTTTCATCGGTAAGTACAAAGTTACGATAATACGTTAAACACAAAAAATCACGGAGTTCTAATAACACTGGTCGCTAATTAGTACCAAGTCTATGTATGTCCTTGTTTAGCACGTTTTGGGTCGCGTTACATCTCTTTCTTGCATTCAGCGTCACATATAAGTAGTAGAGATGCGACCAAACCGTATCGATATAATTCACAAGTTTGGGAAGCTTTTTAAAGGTCAAAAAATGTAGTATTATAGTCTGCTCACCATTCAATTTCGTCCATTATAAATAGTCATTCAAGGCCCATCTCGGCCTATCTATGTTATGTTTCGCCACACATTTCACCTCACTTTCATTTCTACTGAATTCTGGAACGATAAAACCCAATTGGAGATCATTTGCTGCCGTTTTAAATGCTGATTTACGAAGCACGAAACATGTGTAACAAACCATGTACTTCCCGCGATGTTTTCCAGAGTTCAGAGGAATGTCACAACATTGCGCTTCGCACACACATTTGCAGATCAATTTTTCCTTTACGTTAAACACTATTTTTATCAATAATTTCGCTTCCTTTAAAAGTTATGAACATAAACGCAAAATTTGACATGTTTTGATCGTCATGTTTACATTGTTGCCATTGCGATATTTCTTCTAAATTCTCACTCACCAGCAGATTTCAGGAACAACCTTTCGTAAATTCACGCATTTGTCTTGGCCACTAACTCGAAATTTACTCATAATTCAAAATTCATTCGCATTCTTATTTCTTCACCGCGGACGCGAACGGAGTTCGCCAAAAAACTATAAATGCGAGCGTCCCGCGAGCGAACGCCAGTCTATCTTCAGTTCTTATACGAGATATATCTAAAGGCCTTGTCCCGGGGTCGCTAAACCCCGGGACCCTGCAAAGCCTCTCTCTCTCTCTCACGTTATTATATTGTTTTAAAAGTCATCTCAAAGTCGTTACCTCAGTCAACAACCGGGGCCTGCTTCATTGAATATCGAAGATTTTATCAATTTTGCCTTGAGTGCGTGCCGCTGGCTACACTCACTCAACTGTCAATACCTTCACTGTCTCCTGGGTCTCCTCCGGCCATCACACCCACTGAGTCCGTGGGTAACGCCGATTAGCGTGCTATTCCATCTTCACTCCACCGATCACCGTGTCCAAGGGTTTCCTCCGTGTTCCTCCGTGTTCCGTGATCTACTCAGGACCCCTTGACTACAACTACCTATCTACCTGTCTACCGCCAGCCTCCTTGACTGCGTATTTCTGTCCTCTTTCACTTTACATGACAGTTTTTTTTCAGCTTGCGTTGCTCCCAAAATCTAACCGGTCAGTAACTTATTGATATACAATATCGACATGCACTCATCTCTTTTTTCTTTCTCCGTGACGTCACCCCTGCCGCCCGCTTACGTCGCATTTCGTCAATGCCGGCAGAAGTGTTTGCTTAGAAATTCGTAAATATGGCAAGTCTCTAGGCTGGGACTAAATTAATAAGGAAACCAATTTAGTCACCATTTAAGTATATTTATTTCATGTTTACATAACGAAATCGTACCGCAGACTCCCTGTAACTCTCATACGTCAGTTCATTCTTCAAATCGGATATTCACTCTCTCACTCTTATATCATCCATCTCATTCACACCCTCTTACGTTCCATTCCACATTCGGCCGTCCTGATTCAACACCTGTCCTCAGGCAACTTCTTAAAATTCTGAAACTAAATATAAGTAAAAGTAAGTCTAACACCTTAAACTAGTAAACACCTTAACAAAACTTATAATGAAATCTTTAAACATGTCAAAAAAAAATGGTATTTCACATTGATACAGACATCATTAAGCAATTACTTAACATCATTTAAGTTGAAAGTAAATCGTACCTAAGTGAAAGAAAACTCAAATAACATACATAACAGATAATTGAAATAATTCTTTTGCCGTTAGAAAGCTACATTATCACTGAGTGACATAGGCTACTTTTTACCGCGGGAAAATACCTTTTCCTACGGGAAAATTAATTTATCGCGGGCGAAGCTGCGGACGGAAGGCTAGTAATATAATAATATAATAATAATAATATAATAATAATAATAATAATAAGAAGGCGGCACTCCTGGACACGGCTCGGATAGTCAGGAGGTTCCTGTCTCTGTCGCCCTGACCACCGGTAGCTTAGGCCTTGCCTCGCTGCCGGCGGCACCCTAGGTTAGGTTTTTATAATGTTTTTATATTTTGTATTAATATTGTTTTATTACTTTTTATATGAATATTGTAAAAACCTAACCTGAGATGAAAATAAATATACAGAAATAATAATAATAATAATAATAATAATAATAATATTATTATAAAGAGGAAAGATTTGATTGTTTGTTTGTTTGAATTGAATAGGCTCCGAAACTACTGGACCGATTTCAAAAATTCTTTTGCCGTTAGAAATCTACATTATCACTGAGTGACATAGGCTACTTTTTACCGCGGGAAAATACCTTTTCCTACGGGAAAATTAATTTTTTATTAATGTGTGGGTATATCTCATCATCATCATCATCATCAGCCTATGTTAGTCCACTGCTGGACATAGGCCTTCCCTAATGAGCGCCATAGCGCCCTGTCTTTAGCTTGACGCATTCAGCATCTGCCTGCAGTCTTTCGCAGATCGTCATCCCACCTGGCCGGAGGGCGTCCAACACTACGTTTGCCAAGTCGCGGTCTCCACTCGAGAACACGTTTACTTTGGTTCTCTGTCGGATGTATTCGTTACGAAACCTGTCCTTCAGAGAGACTCCGAGCATAGCTCTTTCCATAGCTCGCTGAGCGACTTTGAACTGGTGGACCAATCCTATCGTGAGTGTCCACGTCTCAGCTCCGTAAATCATGACGGGTAGGACGCACTGATTGAAAACTTTAGTTTTCAAACATTGCGGTATGGATGAAGAGAAGACTCGACGTAGTTTTCCAAACGCGCTTTTCATAACGCGTGTGTACCTATATCTATACATATAAAATTCAAAGTCCTGAGTGACTGATTGACTGATTGACTTAACTATATATATAAGGAACGATTTTTGGAAATTCCCACGGGATAAGGAAAAAACGGGAATTATATATTCGATTCCGAGTGACGCTATCTCAGTAACTAGGTATAATAACTAGACTCTTCAAATTTGATACAAAAGTAAGTGATTACAAAACTAAGAAACTAATTTCAGGATGTTTGGAGATTCCCACGGGATAAGGAAAAAAACGGGATTTATATATTCAGTTCTTACGGGAACAGGCAGAAAGTTGAAATTTGTCACGTAGGTTTATTCGGGAGTGTAGGGGAACACTAAGAAAGGATTTTCCGAAACGCCCACAGAGGCGAGAAAAAACGGGATTTTACGTTTCGAGACGAAACAGCGGAAGAAAGAGACTTAACTTTTATAACGGTGTTTCTTTAAAGGCTTTAAGTGAACTCCGAAAGCACTCCCCAACTCCCCCTCACTGCGTGCTTGCTTGCATGCTTGCTTTGCCTGCTTTCATGCCTGCTTGCATGCCTGCTTGCATACTTACATGCTTGCATGCTTGCTTGCATGCCTGCTTGCATGCCTGGTTGCATACTTACATGCTTGCATGCTTGCTTGAAAGCTTGCAGTTTCGCTTGCTTGCTTGCTTGATTGCTTGCTTCTTTGAAATGCTCATGGTTCACGCGTGCGAAGCCGCGGGCAACAGCTAGTTCTGAAATAAAATACTTAGGTACTACTCACCAAAACTATCATTGCTCAGGCCGCCCTGTGGCCACCGTTTCATGTGGTCGGCGCAGGTTGAAGTCTTGTTTGGCCCTTCAGTAGAACTGTCTAGTTTCTCTACATCGTAGCGATCGTTCCGCTTTATTTTCACCACTTGGTAAGGTCCCAGATACTTAGGTCGCAACTTGAGACATGGTCCAAATTGAGTCCTCTTTATGGCTACCAAATCGCCTAAATCATACTTGGTACTTTCTTTTCTCTTGTAACACCCGAATTCGAGTGTCACGCTTTTTAGATGGTTTCTTCTAGCAAGTAGGTTGTTGGTACTGACCTGCCGTATGGTGGGGCCTCCTGGGGTCATAATTCAAGCACTTATTTCCTTCTATTCATCATCTGAATGGCTCTGTTAGTTTGACGAACCTTTCCGGCACTGGCATACTTTGTTTACACGTTTATTCTACTGTAACTTCGCACATCGGGCGGCGGCTCGGTCCGCGTCGTCTTATTATTCATGCTAAACACTTCAACATTCCTTTTTCGTCTTGTAAACAAGACAAAACCATTATTTATCATTACACTTGTTTTGATATTATAACCTCAACGGAGTCTGTATGGAGCTGTCAGTCTGACAACTGAGTTGACGTTTGTCTCATCGATAAAGATAGTGCCACACGCATCGATTACCGATTTTTGATCCTTATTTTCCAATTCTAGGTTTTGAGCTGTTTTGTTTTATTTTGAATAACGTTTGCTCAGCTTTTTCAGACTCGTTTACATTCGTTAAGGTGGCGAAACGCCGCTATTAAGGAGTTGTGTTTTGTTTCTGTACGGCCCAGAGGAATGTCTTTTTAAGGTTGGCTACACCGCGGCGTCGCCGTGGTCGAGTAGATTGGAATCTGCAGGATCAGCCATTTTTACGTATAACTCGCATCTCGTGCTACTTTTGGAATGGTTGAGTCTTAAAACGTAATATTTCCATCCACGGAGTGTTTGTGGGCTTTAATCCATTGTCGGACGTTCTAATACGTGAGTATTTGACAAGTGAATGTCACTAAATCTCGATCGCCGTGATTTCCGACGGGACGCCGGTCTGATGCAATAATTCGATTTGTTTCAGAACCCTCGGAATGTTTCCCTGACACTATTTAGAATAATTAAACACCGTGGACTCGTGTCTAAAGGCCATGCAACTCCCAGCTTCTTCGTCGTGACGCCGATTGTGAGTTTTGTAACGAACACGCTGTCTTAGTTGCGTAGTACAGATTTGGTACTAAGATGTATTTCTAATTTCAGCTGTCTCATGGCATACTAACCAAACACTGCGGACCCTGTGTATAAAGGCCATCCTACTCCGAGCTTCTTAGTTATTACGCCATGTCGTTAGGCGTGATACAACTACACTGCGGACCCCGTGTATAAAGGCCATCCTACTCCGAGCTTCTTTGTTGTGACGCCCATGTCGTTAGGCATGTTACAACAACACTGCGGACCCTGTGTATAAAGGCCATACACCATTTCTATCTACCCGAATGGTAAGTAGTCTTCATTCGAGCTGAATGTGTCACGTCACATATTGTTTGTAGGTTAACTTTTGCACTAAAGTGAGTCTTATTCATTTTAGGGTGTCAAGTACGGGGCGAGAAATTGTCAAGTACGGGGCGAGAAATTGTCAAGTACGGGGTGAGAAGTTGCCGAGCACCGGGTGAAAAGTTTCAAGTCCGCTATCGTCCTTTCGTCGCAACTTCGGAGTTTCTCTCTTACCTGTCAGCGTTGTGCGTCTGATATTATGCTATGGCACCGCTGTCATTCGTCCGGATTGCTCACGTGATGTTGCTCCTAACTTAATTTTTCCTCTTATTCACTTGCGTTACTGAACCAAACCCTACACCACCTACACTTACGTTATATGTAGTGCATTCCAAGCGTCAAGCACCTCTTTGACCAAAACTATATGGTAGTGACCAACCACTTTACAAGCGTTATATATTAAGTTATCTTATCTTAGCTGAGTGGTCCCTGTGGTGTAAACTCATATTAAGTTGTTTAATTTGGTGTAACTTATAGAAATATATAAGCTTATGTGAACGAATTGTGTACGTCATTCTACGCAAGCCTAATCCTGTTTGCGGTGCGGCCTTCTTCTCATCTACGGCGCCCAAGCACTTGTGACCGCACCCTCGAGCCAGCCGACTCCACGACCTATATTTGCCGCGCTAGCCGGAGCGGCCTTAAGAGGGGTTTTGGTGCACTTCCGGTACGGCCTCCGGGGTTTTGTGCCAAAACCTTGGGCAGGACGTTTGAAGTATTTCAGTGGCGTTCCCAACGTTGGGCTTGAAGGATTTATGGCTTTGCTTTCGTTCTCATTAGCGTATATACATGTGTGTAAGGGTTTGGTTTAGGCGTTAAGACTTGACTATGTTATACTCTGATATTTAATTCTTGTGTTATATTTAAGTACTGCCTATGCACACAAGGATGCTATTTCCTTCCTTTCTAAACTAACGGCTTATTTAAGAACGAGCTCACTTTATTGAGCACGTGCGTGTGTTCGTGTATCTGCTCACCTTATTGAGCGCATGTGACTATTTTTTTTTTTTTTTTTTTTACTCTGCGGCTATTAGCTACAGTGTCACTGCTTATCATTTAAGTGTTTATTGTAAACATGGATCTATCTATTAAGGTAGAGTGGTTGTCAAAAGAGGAGCTTACGCACGAGTTAACAAAACTACACATACCCTTTAAAGCAACTGACACTTGTGATATTTTGCGTAAATTATTTAGACAAACGCGTGCTCTTATCCGACGTGGTAGTCTAAAACCAGGCGTCGACGCTTCTGCGGCTGATTTACCAAGCGATTTGCCTGCATGCAAAGTAGCAATTCTGGATCTACGGAAAGAGGTGGATGAAGGAACTGAGATTTCCGATGCTAGAAGGGAGCGTTTGATAGGTCGAGTCGAATATTATCTCGGACGCTTACAGCGAATCACAGGTGAGGGTGACGAGGTTCAAACTCTCAAGGGCACATTAGTTAACTGTTTGTCTTCTCTCAACACGAATGATGACTCTTCAGATTCCGAAGTTGAGGTATTTAGCTCACCTACGCGGCCGCGAGTGGAGGCGGTGTGCCGGGCTGAGCCTCGCTATAATCTAGCCAGTTTAAATCTTAAATTTAAGGGTGACACTTGTGTGCGCGCTTTCATCACGCGTTTAGAGGAACTAAGGCAGGCCAGGGAAATACCCGAGCGGATTATTTTTAATGGATTTCCTGACGTACTGGATGGACCGGCTCTGTTCTGGTACCGATCCAATAAGAGTAACTTTACTTGCTATACGGATCTTTTGACGGCTCTAAAGGCGGACTTTGACATACCGGACTTCGACTTCAGACTCCTGGGGGAAATTAGAGCTCGTACGCAGGCTAAACACGAATCGATCGTGGTATACTTGTCCATTATGGGCGCACTGTTTTCTAGGTTGACGGTACCGTTGGCGGAGGCTGAACGTCTCGATATTCTGTTGCGTAATGTTAGGCCGGAGTACAGTCGTGAGTTAGCTTTAATTGACGTAACCTCTATCGAGATGTTGAAGTCTTTATGTAAACGGCTTGAGCTCGCGGGTTCGCGGGCAGGTAATTTTACCGAACCCTCTTCGTCTGGTTACACGGTAGCTCCGGACGTGCAAGTACGGACGCGCCACAATCCTGCTTTTCGTAGACAGGAGGTCGGGTCAGTCGATAAGCCGGAAGGGATTTATTGTTTCAGATGTAAACAAGCTGGTCACCAAACCAATCGTTGCCAGCGCTCCCGCGATCTGGTGTGTTTCGTTTGCGGTCATCCAGGTGTACGGACACCGGAGTGCCCACGCTGTAAAACGGGTTCTCCTGCAAAAAACTAGGCAAGCAGGTCCCGCGCAGAACCTGTCGCGCGCGACCTAATAAAACATGCTTCTTACCTTCTGCTGACGACTACCGTCCTTACTTGACTGTTCAAGTCCTTAACGTCAACGTCTGCGGTCTCCTTGATTGCGGTGCGGCGTGCTCAATACTCGGTGCGAATGCACATCTTAAATTCTTAAACCTAAACATTGAAATGCTACCCTTCGACCGTCCACGTACCTTACGTGTTGCTGACGGTGTGGACTATGTCTGCAAATTCTATATGAACCTGCCCATACAGTACAATGGGGAGGTGCAACTTATATTATTTCACGTGCTACCGGAGATTAAGCTACCCATACATTTCGGCATTAATTTCTGGAAGGCCTTCAACTTGGCTCCTGACGTGCTTGCGTGCCTCCCTGCGGACGTTTCTTCTGTAGCCACCATTGTTGGTAGCGTCGAGGAGGATGGCTTACGCGACTACGAGGAACTTACTCCTCAACAAAAACTGGCTCTTGACTCTGTTAAACTTTTATTCGACAACATAAATACCGATAAGGTCGGTCTAGGCTGTACCCCTTTAATACAACATGTTATCGACACGGGGGATGCTAGACCCATTAAGCAAAAATATTATAGACTTAGTCCGGAAAGACTTAAATACTTAGATGCTGAGTTGGATCGTATGTTGGAAAGTAAAGTAGTGGAACGTTCTTTCGGTGAATGGAATTCACCCCTTACTTTGGTTCCAAAGGCGAATGGAGAGGTGCGAATCTGCCTGGATAGTCGTCGGCTCAATGCTGTGTCGAAAACCGACGCATACCCGTTACCCTACATTAACTACATCATCGATAACTTACGTGACGCGAAGTACCTTACCTCACTCGATCTGAGCGCGGCGTACCACCAGATTCCTCTTCACCCCGACTCGAAAGAAAAGACCGCTTTCACAGTTCCGGGCCGTGGCCTCTTTCACTATAATCGGATGTGCTTCGGTTTGGTAGGCGCGAGTGCTACGATGCAACGTTTAATGGACGGTTTATTTGCTGCGGAATTTGACAACAAGGTCTTCGCGTACATAGATGATATAGTTATCTGCACTTCTACTTTCGAGGAACACCTCGCTGTCCTCCGGCGTGTTTATGAGAAGCTAAAGAATGCTAACTTAACGATAAACATGCAAAAATCCAAATTCTGTCGTAATGAACTCAAGTATCTAGGCTACATGGTGGACCGTTTCGGTTTACGTACTGACCCTTCCAAGGTGGAGGTCATTATGAACTTTCCTATCCCTCGTGACGTCAGAGAGCTGAAACGCTTTCTGGGAATGGCCGGATGGTACAGACGTTTCATTCACAATTTTTCACAAGTCGCTCGCCCTCTAACGCGTTTGACGAGCAAAAAGCTCAAATTTGAATGGACGCCTGAGGCCAATGAGGCTTTTAATACTTTAAAGTCTGCTCTTATCTCAGCCCCAATTTTGAAATGTCCTGACTTCAGTTCTCCTTTTTACCTCCATACGGATGCTAGTTCTTTTGCCATTGGTGGCATGCTGGCCCAAAGGATAGATGGAGTAGACCATCCAGTTGCCTACTGCAGCCGGACGTTAACTGCGCAAGAGGTGAACTACACAGCCACCGAACGGGAGCTGTTGGCTGTCATCTATGCTTTAGAGCAGTACAGGCCGTATGTTGAGGGTTCTAAATGCTACATTGTCACGGACCACGCCTCTCTCCAGTGGTTTTACAAGCTAAAGAACCCTACAGGCAGGCTGAACCGCTGGGCGTGTCGTTTGAGTCAGTTTGAGTTTGAGATCGTTCATAGGAAGGGTAAGGAACACGTCATCCCCGATACTCTCTCACGCATCAGGATCGACTCCATAGCGATAAACCCCGAGGTGGTTCAGGATCCTTGGTATCTGAAACTTCTTAAAGATTGTTCGGAAAGTCCTCGTTTATTTCCTAATTTCACGGTAACGGATGGGAAGCTATTTCGACTATCCAAAAATAAGTACAGCTTAACGTCGCAGTTCGAGTGGAAACTGGTCGTGCCTTCGGAATGTCGTGAGGAAGTTTTAAGGAAGTATCACGACGACCCAGCCTCCGGACACTTCGGCGTAGCAAAGACGCATAAGCGGATTAGTGCCATCTACTTTTGGCCAGGTCTTTACCGCGACGTTGAGAAGTATGTGGGAACTTGTGAAGTTTGCAGGTGTTATAAACCTACCAATACCGCCAGAGCTGGTTTGATGGGTAACCCTCGTCAAATTACCCGGCCATGGGAGGCCGTCTCATGTGACATTTTGGGACCATTTCCTCCATCGTATGCTCGGAATCAGTACTTGTTTGTTTGCTCGGATTACTTTAGCAAGTATGTCATAATCTTTCCTTTGCGTAACGTGACTGCTAAGGCGATTGTTAAATGTCTGGAGAAAGGGGTTTTCCTGACTCACGGGGTGAGTAAATTCATTTACGTGGATAATGGCCCTCAGTTCATTTCGAAGGAATTTAGGGAGCTGCTGACTAATTATGGGGTTCCAAACGTCTTTTACAACCCACGATACCATCCACAGACCAATCAGTGCGAACGCGCAAATCGTGAAATTGTGCGGGCCATAGCCTCTTACGTGCGTTCTGATCATCGCAAATGGGATCAGAACATTACAGAGATTCAGTGTGCCCTGAACACCTCGGTTCACGAAGGTACTAAGTTTACGCCGTTCTATTTGACGCACGGTAGAGAGATGATCATGGATGGGTCGCTTTACAACCTAGAGGAGCCTGTGGATCCCGCTGCTGTGGCGGTATGTCTCGAGCCGTTTTCTTCCAATCTCCCTAAGCTAAATAACATCTATAAATCGGTACAAGGTCACCTCAAAAAGGCGTATTTGCATAATGTTAAATACTATAATTTTAGGAAGAGACCTATTCAATTTCAGGAGGGCCAAATTATTTATAAGCGCTGCTTTCCTCTGTCTAACGCTGCTAAATATTTTAGTGCCAAACTTTCTCCTAAATATGAAAAATGTTTTATCGACAAGAAACACTCCCCTAGTTTATTCGTTGAAATCTTTAGACGGTAAACCCTTAGGGCGGTTTCATATAAAGGACTTACTCGATCGGGAAGGAACCGATCCTGCTGGGTTGGATAACCCTGTAATTTAGGCTAGGTATGTTACATTTTAAATTGTTAGTTCCTAGTCAGCTAGTGCTAGCGAACTGCAATTTGCCTTTAAGCTCTGTGTTTAAGTAAGTGTAAGAATGTTACATGTTGTAGTTTAGGAAGTAGGAAATTCTGACCGTTAGGTTTTTTTTTTTATTTTTAAGGTTTACTGAACTGTTCGTCTATAGGTGCTGTCTAGTACGCACCACATGCCGGTGGTAGGACCAGGTGCAAGGTCCGTCCGGATTGCTACCACCATCTTGCTCATTAATCCTTCCGTTCGCGGTTTGGAGAGCAAGACAGCCGGTTTTCTCTGCACAAGAGGCTGCCCATCGAAGTCCTCACTCAGGCGGTTGCGCCTTATTCTCTATTTCTCTTTGTGACTCTTAGTGGGTTGGAGACTAAGTCAGCCTTTAGTTTAAGTGACTTAGTTCCCAACTCATGATTTAATACGTCTTCCCCGGTTTCGGCGAAGACGACCCTTACCATGACACGATATTTCCTCCTCTGCTTCCTTCTCCAGGAGCAGGGACGACCCGGTTTCTTCATCTATGAAGTTGACTAGTACCAGGATTGACTTTACACTTCTGAACCAGCATATTGAGTTCTCGTTAGATTAAGGTAGATTCTGACCGTTAGATTGCTACGGATCAGGTTTCATAAGTTAGTTAAATAAGTTTAGTTTAATCCCGGGATAGCGTTAGAAAACCTTAAATTAGGCCTGTAGATTAAATGGATCCATTTGTGAAGTCCAGTCTTGTCCATAGTAGTAGGTAACCTCAGCACGCTTGTCGCGTTAAATTCAAGGTGTATTAAATGTAAGTTTCCGTCTCTTACGTTAGAAAGAGAACCGGTCCGAGATAAAAACAATTCTAAGTTTTTATTTTCTTTTTTTTAAATAAGTCGAGGATTGGGCACTACTCCTGGCTGATAGAGGGAGCCCGACTCGTTATTTCTGCTATTATTCTTACTTAGTCTCGCCATTATTATAATTTTCATCTGTGTAACCGCGGGTTGAAAATTCCCTATTGTTCTTAAAAGATAGGAAGTGTGTCACTCCTCTTTTTCTTTTCTCCTTGCTGTTATAGGCCTCTGTCTATTAATCCTGGCAAATTTCTCTATAAATCCCATTGTTTATCTCTTTACTTATGAGGTTGGATGTGTGTCACTCACCTCATATTTATTTTGTTAGTTTAGTACTTTTGAAGGTCTAAAAGTGGCCAGCTAAGCTGATTGTCACTGTTGGCGAGCTCTGTAGTGGAATTGGGATTTAGTTGGTTACGCTTATCTATCGGCTAAATCCCAATTTCATGATTTCAGATGTCTTCCCCTGCGGGCGAAGACGACCCTTTCTCTAATGTTGTGTTTGTAGTGGAGTAGATCGGAGTGGCCAGCTAGGCTTAATGTCGCTGTTAGCGAGCTATGTAGTGGAATTGGGATTTAGTTGGTTACGCTTATCTATCGGCTAAATCCCAATTTCATGATTTCAGATGTCTTCCCCTGCGGGCGAAGGCGACCCTTTCTTTGGTGTCGTGGTGGTAGTGGAGTAGATCGGAGTGGTCAGCTAAGCTTATTGTCGCTGCAGGCGAACTATGTAGTGGAATTGGGACTTAGTTGGTTACGTTTATCTATCAGCTGAGTTCCAATATCATGATTTCAGATGTCTTCCCCTGCGGGCGAAGGCGACCCTTTCTTTGATGTCGTGTTAGTAGTGGAGTAGATCGGAGTGGCCAGCTAGGCTTAATGTCGCTGTTGGCGAACTATGTAGTGGAATTGGGATTTAGTTGGTTACGTTTATCTATCAGCTGAGTCCCAATTTCATGATTTCATATGTCTTCCCCTGCGGGCGAAGGCGACCCTTTCTTTGGTGTCGTGGTGGTAGTGGAGTAGATCGGAGTGGCCAGCTAAGCTTATTGTCGCTGCGGGCGAACTGTGTAGTGGAATTGGGATTTAGTTGGTTACGTTTATCTATCAGCTGAGTTCCAGTATCATGATTTCAGATGTCTTCCCCTGCGGGCGGAGTCAGCAACCATCTTTCAGTCCCTAGGTCTCACGCGGGAAGTTAACAATAATTTTATTTCAGAATTCTTGCAAATTCTGAAATAAAATTATTTTCCTCAACTGAAACCCTACTGTAACACCCGAATTCGAGTGTCACGCTTTTTAGATGGTTTCTTCTAGCAAGTAGGTTGTTGGTACTGACCTGCCGTATGGTGGGGCCTCCTGGGGTCATAATTCAAGCACTTATTTCCTTCTATTCATCATCTGAATGGCTCTGTTAGTTTGACGAACCTTTCCGGCACTGGCATACTTTGTTTACACGTTTATTCTACTGTAACTTCGCACATCGGGCGGCGGCTCGGTCCGCGTCGTCTTATTATTCATGCTAAACACTTCAACATTCCTTTTTCGTCTTGTAAACAAGACAAAACCATTATTTATCATTACACTTGTTTTGATATTATAACCTCAACGGAGTCTGTATGGAGCTGTCAGTCTGACAACTGAGTTGACGTTTGTCTCATCGATAAAGATAGTGCCACACGCATCGATTACCGATTTTTGATCCTTATTTTCCAATTCTAGGTTTTGAGCTGTTTTGTTTTATTTTGAATAACGTTTGCTCAGCTTTTTCAGACTCGTTTACATTCGTTAAGGTGGCGAAACGCCGCTATTAAGGAGTTGTGTTTTGTTTCTGTACGGCCCAGAGGAATGTCTTTTTAAGGTTGGCTACACCGCGGCGTCGCCGTGGTCGAGTAGATTGGAATCTGCAGGATCAGCCATTTTTACGTATAACTCGCATCTCGTGCTACTTTTGGAATGGTTGAGTCTTAAAACGTAATATTTCCATCCACGGAGTGTTTGTGGGCTTTAATCCATTGTCGGACGTTCTAATACGTGAGTATTTGACAAGTGAATGTCACTAAATCTCGATCGCCGTGATTTCCGACGGGACGCCGGTCTGATGCAATAATTCGATTTGTTTCAGAACCCTCGGAATGTTTCCCTGACACTATTTAGAATAATTAAACACCGTGGACTCGTGTCTAAAGGCCATGCAACTCCCAGCTTCTTCGTCGTGACGCCGATTGTGAGTTTTGTAACGAACACGCTGTCTTAGTTGCGTAGTACAGATTTGGTACTAAGATGTATTTCTAATTTCAGCTGTCTCATGGCATACTAACCAAACACTGCGGACCCTGTGTATAAAGGCCATCCTACTCCGAGCTTCTTAGTTATTACGCCATGTCGTTAGGCGTGATACAACTACACTGCGGACCCCGTGTATAAAGGCCATCCTACTCCGAGCTTCTTTGTTGTGACGCCCATGTCGTTAGGCATGTTACAACAACACTGCGGACCCTGTGTATAAAGGCCATACACCATTTCTATCTACCCGAATGGTAAGTAGTCTTCATTCGAGCTGAATGTGTCACGTCACATATTGTTTGTAGGTTAACTTTTGCACTAAAGTGAGTCTTATTCATTTTAGGGTGTCAAGTACGGGGCGAGAAATTGTCAAGTACGGGGCGAGAAATTGTCAAGTACGGGGTGAGAAGTTGCCGAGCACCGGGTGAAAAGTTTCAAGTCCGCTATCGTCCTTTCGTCGCAACTTCGGAGTTTCTCTCTTACCTGTCAGCGTTGTGCGTCTGATATTATGCTATGGCACCGCTGTCATTCGTCCGGATTGCTCACGTGATGTTGCTCCTAACTTAATTTTTCCTCTTATTCACTTGCGTTACTGAACCAAACCCTACACCACCTACACTTACGTTATATGTAGTGCATTCCAAGCGTCAAGCACCTCTTTGACCAAAACTATATGGTAGTGACCAACCACTTTACAAGCGTTATATATTAAGTTATCTTATCTTAGTATTAAGTTATCTTATCTTAGCTGAGTGGTCCCTGTGGTGTAAACTCATATTAAGTTGTTTAATTTGGTGTAACTTATAGAAATATATAAGCTTATGTGAACGAATTGTGTACGTCATTCTACGCAAGCCTAATCCTGTTTGCGGTGCGGCCTTCTTCTCATCTACGGCGCCCAAGCACTTGTGACCGCACCCTCGAGCCAGCCGACTCCACGACCTATATTTGCCGCGCTAGCCGGAGCGGCCTTAAGAGGGGTTTTGGTGCACTTCCGGTACGGCCTCCGGGGTTTTGTGCCAAAACCTTGGGCAGGACGTTTGAAGTATTTCACTCTTACTATCGTAATACTTTTTGTTCTCTGCCTGAATTTTTAAAATCTGTTCTTTAGCATCTTTTCTACTTGCTTCTCTAATTTCATTAAAATGATTTATTTCCTCTTCTTCAAGCATTGTTATGATTTCCATATCTACTTTGTTCCGCATCTTAGTGCCAATTAACAGGTCAAATGGCGTGGTCTGTATGCTGCGTTGAAAAGTACTATTTAAAGCTCTCTGTACACGACTTATATGTTTATACCACAAACTTTGGTCTTCTATACACAGCTTCGTCAATGCTGGAATGATGACCCGGTGGATTCTCTCAAATTGACCGTTACTCCTGGGTACTCCTGTAGTGATTTTGATGTGCTGTATGTTTTAATCTTTACAATACTCTTCGAAATCGTTACTGGTACAGTTTGACAACAAATATAGTTGCGGGTGGTAGGGCCTTGTGCAAGGTCCGTCCGGATCGCTACCACCATCTTACTCGCTAATCCTGCCGCTAAGTAGCAGTGCTTGCACTGCTGTGTTCCGGTGTGGAGAGTAAGACAGCCGGGGAAATTACGGGCACAAGAGGCATTTCGTCTTAGTCCTCTAGGTTGGCAACGCATCTGAAATCCCTCCGGGGTTGCGGGTGTCTATGGGCAGTGGTGATCACTTACCATCAGGTGACCCACTTGTTCGTTTGCCTTCCTATTCACATAAAAAAAAAAAAAAAAAAAAAAATATATAATGCGCATTGGCAGTATTCGTTTGCGCAGAGAAGCGCAGACCAGTTTCCGATGGTAGCCGAACGTGTAAATAATCTATATTGAACTTTATTTGCAAGCGCAACTGGCCGAGTATTGCTTGCTTTGCATTCTTAGCTCTGTCCTGCTTACACGATTTTGCCATTGTTGGTACGAAATCGATCGACCAATAACAGCGCCAGAGTTTCCCGCGCTACTAAAATTGGTATAGGTACTGCGCAGGTACATCGTGGAGCATTATTTTTGTTGTCAAACTGTAAATGCTGTGTCTCTGTCAGTTACAAACCTCTTCGGGTTTCCAAACATTTGCTGGTGTATACTCAGCTTAATTACACATAAACGGATAACTCACGTATAAAAGTCGAGTGATGCTCGACATGTTTCGGACTATTACCACTCGACTTTTATACGTGAGTTATCCGTTTATGTGTAATTATGATTGAGTCTCACGGTAGTTTCATGTTGAAAGTATACTAGTTAGTAGATGTAGTTTTTGTTGGAAACAACCATACGAATTTCGTGAACCCATCTATAACTGTTAGAATGTAGTTGTACATCTTCTTTGTTTCTGTCAATGGTCCAACATGGTCTAAATGAATAGTATCCAACGGAATACTCTCTTTCTCGATTGGGTTCAAAAATCCTTCTTGTCGACCTTCCTTTCTAGTAGCTAGCAAGCATGGTATACAGCTCAATATAAAGTCTTCTATTTTTTTGTCAACATTTCTTATCTACATAGTCTCGTTCAATCAATTCCTTCATTTTAGTTTTAGAAAAGTGTCCATTGCTATGGGTTCTTTGAATTACTTCTTTCTCTATTGTCCTTGGTATAACTGATTTCTTTTTTTCACCTTTAAATAAAATTTCATTTTTCAGCCAGTAGTCTAGATAACTTTTCTCCTGAAGGATATCTTTTATTGCTTTCAGCCCATCGTCTTGGTCTTGAGCTATTCTTATTTGATCGTGCAGGTTACTAGCCACAATAGCCACACAAGGGTTCCTGCTCAGCGCATCAGTATGCCTCATCTTAGTTCCACTTCTATGCTCTATCTCATAGTCGTACTCATCAAGGAATAAAACCCATCGCGCCACCTTAGCAGTCAAATCTTTCTTATTTAGGGTCATCTTGAATGCTTCACAGTCTGTTAGTATTTTGAAGTGAATGCCATACAAATAATGTCGAAACTTCTTCACTCCTTCAATGACAGCCAGTGCCTCTAGTTCATAGCTGGAGTATCGACATTGTGCTTCATTGGTCTTTCTGCTCATGTAATGGACAGGGTGTATGCCCGTGCCTGGATGAATTTGCATTAGTACCTATAACAGCCAGTGCTGTGCTAGATGCATCCGCGTGCAACTCGGTCTTCAACTTTTTTCAGTAACTCTGTTAACGGCTTAGCAATCGCTGCAAAATTCATAACATATTTCCTAAAATATGATGCCAAGCCTACAAAACAGTACAATTGCTTGATAGTACGTGGTTCTGGATATCTCAGCACTGCATCTGTCTTCTCTGGACTAGGTCGCACCTCACCATCTCGTTTTATATGACCAAGGTATTCAATTTCGTGCTGTATCAACTTTGCCTTCTCTTCCAGTTTATTTGTAATCCATTTTCTGATGCCACCTCCAGTACCCCCTTCAGTCGTTCTACAGCATGCCGTTCGTCTTGAGCTGGAATAAGAATATCGCCTGTAAAAATTGTCATAATTCCTTCTGCAATCAGGTCTCTAAAAATGATACTAACAAATCTCATAAACATTTTTGGACAATTGGACAACCCAAAGCGTGCCCTTAAAAATTCAAACTGCCCATGGTGTGTCACAAACGAAGTATATTTGACTGACTCCTTACTGACTTTTAAATGGAAAAAACCGTTCTTTAAAACCAATACACTGAATGTTTTTGCATCACCCATCTTGTCAATCAAATCTTCGATAACTGGTAAAGGAAATTCGTCTTTAACTATCTTCTTATTTATCAATCGGTAATCTACGCATACTCGGGTTGATCCGTTTTTCTTTTTTACTAAAATTATGGGACTTGAGTATTCAGAATTACTCACCCGTATAATTCCATCTGCCAACCATTTTTCAACCTGCTGCTCCACGACGCGCTGCTCTGTCAAGGAGGCCTCTGCGCGACCGGCACGTCATCCTTTAAAACGATCTTGAGCTGAATGGGTGCTTCCTTCGTCTGCTTGGGTTGGTAGCTGTCGACGCACCGCAGACCCTCTTCTTTCAACTCGGAATCTTTCACGTGACCTAAAGAAACATCATCGCACAATGCAAAACAATTCATGCTTCCCATCCAATCCAGTTCCTTTAAAACAACCGATCCGTCATTCATTATCATAACAACGTCTTTTAAAAACTCTTGTCCAATAATTAAATCATATGGCATAACATCATTAGGGATAACATGAAAAACAACTTTGTCATAACACTTATTGTCAATATATAAACATGCAGTTACGAGGGGCGTCTGAAAAGTTCTAAGCCTAAGGTATTTCGAAGTTGTATTGTATATGCGTTTATGATACTGGCCGGTAGAAAGGCCATTTAAAAACAAATTATTTAAATAAAAACATGTCATGATTATATTATTCTGTTTCGAGATATTCAACGGAAAAGTACATCATGTGTGAATTACCAACGAATATTACGAAAATTGAGCACCGTGCTGAAATTAAGTTCCTGACAAATAGTGAAAATCACTGCAGTGTATTTTTGAGGAAATGGCTATTATTTACGGTGCTTGTGGACCTTCTTATGCCACAGTCAAAAAGTGGAGTCACTTATTTTAACTCGGACGGGAATCGATCGAAGACGACCCCCGCTCAGGGCGGCCAATATCGGTAGTGACCGGAGGAAACGTAGCAAAAGTCAAAAAGTTGGTATTAGAAGATAGAAGAATTAAGATTTAGCAAATAACTGAGACCTTAGGTATTAGTAAAAAAAGAGTCGGAGAAATTTTACATGAAAATTTGCACATGAATAAAGTCAGTGCTCGTTGGGTACCGAAAATGATGACGGCCTTCGATAAAGAACGCCGTGTTGAAACTTCTCGAGCGTTTTTAGAATTGTGCGAAGATAATCTGAATGAAGTTTGTTCCCGAATAGTGACTAGATGAAACATGGATCAGACAGTATGATTCAGAGTGTAAGTCTGAATCGATGCAGTGGATTGAAAAGAGTGAAAGGCCGCCGAAGAAATTCAAAGTGCAAAAGTCGGCCTTTAAGTTAATGGCTACGGTGTTTTGGGATTGTGGTGGCATTCTTTTAATCGATTATTTTAAAAAAGGCTCCACAATAAATGCACTTTATTATGCGGATCTACTAAGACAGGAGCGACAAGTCATAGTTGAGAAAAGGAGGGGCAAACTAAGGAAAGGCATTTCGTTTTTGCAAGATAACGCACCCGTTCACATCGCTCATGTTGCGAGGCGTGCTCTGAAGGAAGTTGGTTTCGACGAAATTAACCATCCACCCTACATCCCAGATCTAGCCCCAAGCGATTATTTTCTGTTCAATAATTTGAAGAAAGAGTTAAGGGGAAAACGATTTAGAAGTGACAAAGAGATGAAGGCGGCTGTACAGGAGCATTTTGAAGAACAAAATAAAGAATATTTTTTTAATGGCCTAAAAGCACTTTATAAAAATGTGAAAAATGCATTAAATTAGGAAGAGATTATATTGAAAAATAAACATAAGTTAATTTGTGTAACTTGTTTTTTTCTATCTTAGGCTTAGAACTTTTCAGACGCCCCTCGTAATCTTCCGAAACATTTGAGACCTTTCTCTTTATGCGGGCACTCCGCCGATGAATGATTTAGCTCTCCGCAGCTATAACATCGCGTCTTCCCGTGGTTGCTGTTTCGCTTGTCGTTCTGTTTCTGCCTGTTTTGAAATGATGATGAATTTGCTGTAATTTTTTCTTTTAGCTCTTCATATATTTTAAGTTTTTCTTTCAGTTCGTTGTAAGTAGTTACGCCATAAAGTAGAATTTTGTTAATTTCGTTGTCCTGGATGCCTTCAACTATATACTTAATCGCTACGTAGTCAGGCATTTTCCCCCTTCTCCCAAGCTCTTTCATTACAAGCATATAGTCGAAGCAAGTTTCGTCGTGTTTTTTTTCTTGCACTCATCATCTCATGGACCGCTTTCGCGTCTATGGAATCGGAAACCTCTTTGGTCGCGCTACCAAAAGCTGTTGCAGCGGAGTCCAGCCGAAGATTTCCGCGTTGTCCTCCACTCCTTCGACCCATCTAGAAATCGACTGCGCTTTGTCGCGCCCGCTGAAGGCTGACAAGGTCCGCCGTCATTTGCAACATTCCACGGCCGCCGGCTTCGCTGAAGTATTCCTCGTCGTCTTCGTTCGTCTTTTCGCTGCCTTTTCTCATTTTCTTAGTTTTTTCGTTGTTTTCGTCGTCTTTCAAATATCATCGTTCGTTTTTTTTTTAGCGTCTTCTGTCAAGTTTTTCCTGTCGTCGTCGTCGTGTTAAGTATATTTCCAAATTTCATCCAGATCTGTCTAGCCGTTCTGGCGTGAAAGAATAACAAACATCCAAACATCCATACTCACAAACTTTCACATTTATAATATTAGTAGGATAAACGCGTAGCTTTTCTAAATCACGTGCCACGCAAAAGTAAAATATTCTAATTAACATGTCGATTTTCTAATTCGCGCGTTACATAAATTTTAAGTTGTTTTTAAATAATTAACCATTAATAACTATAGACAGTTAAGTTCCAATGATGGATGTGTTACTATATTTGGGACAAAATTCATTGAAACTTAAGTGAAAAAAGCGATGCGTTAATTAGAATTAAAATTCTAATCTGGAAAATAACTGTATCTATCTATATATATAATACGCGAGGCCGATTTTTGTACAAGCCATCAGATCTACAGTTATGGTCCGATTTTGATAAATTATATGTCATTAGATTCGTCTCATGCTGGAGAGTTGCAAACTGCTCTTCGTTTTTAGATTTTTTTACGAAAAACCACCAAAAAAATGAATTTTAATGAACTACTGTGCGCTACCCGACCAGCCAGTATAATGTGACCCGTGTCATGTGTTTTGACGTGAGATGACACAATAAAATAACATGTATTGGACTGAAACATGTAAGTTGTTCAGCATGAGAAAATATCTGTTTTGAGTCGACCAGATTTTATCCGCAACACTTAGGTATTGCGGATACTAAGATAATTATACAAAATACAAAAAATATTTTACGATTTCTTTGTTTACAATGAATGACTTGCGTCAACTTTTAATTTCTTTTTAATTGGGCTCTGTTATGTCAAAATTGATTTGCCATGTTTGTTTATTTCAAAAAGTATTTAATGCTTCAAAGTTTCATATACAAATAGGTACAGGAGGTTCTAATATGGATCGAAAACGAAATGGAAATGGCATGAGTTTTGGCAACAGCAGTTAGGTATCTTAGTCACGGATGAGAAAAAAAAGTGGAATTGACAAATGTCTCGATTTCTAGGAATCCGTTTATTTCGCAACTAACGTTTGACAACCTGATTCACTATAAGACGTAGTGATTATATTCTCTTTGCACTTCACTTTTAAATATTTGGAATGAAGTTAAAGTCACATTAAATCTTCTATATAAATAAAAATGAATCGCCGAAATGTATGTACGCGCATAACTTCCAAACGACTGCACCGAATTGGATAATTCTTTTTTAATTGTGTTGTTACTACTATTCGGACAGTTTGTATAAAATAAAATTTAAATAAAAAATTGCAGCGGGGGCGAAGCCCCGGGCAACAGCTAGTTATCTATACATATAAAAATCGTGTTAGTTTTTTTTTTATTTTACATCATTTTATTATTTACAAATCTTAAATATAAATTAATCTAAATACATAAACACTTATCCTAAAAACCACATCTATCTATATATATAATACGCGAGGCCGATTTTTGTACAAGCCATCAGATCTACAGTTATGGTCCGATTTTGATAAATTATATGTCATTAGATTCGTCTCATGCTGGAGAGTTGCAAACTGCTCTTCGTTTTTAGATTTTTTTACGAAAAACCACCAAAAAATGAATTTTAATGAACTACTGTGCGCTACCCGACCAGCCAGTATAATGTGACCCGTGTCATGTGTTTTGACGTGAGATGACACAATAAAAATAACATGTATTGGACTGAAACATGTTGTAAGTTGTTCAGCATGAGAAAATATCTGTTTTGAGTCGACCAGATTTTATCCGCAACACTTAGGTATTGCGGATACTAAGATAATTATACAAAATACAAAAAATATTTTACGATTTCTTTGTTTACAATGAATGACTTGCGTCAACTTTTAATTTCTTTTTAATTGGGCTCTGTTATGTCAAAATTGATTTGCCATGTTTGTTTATTTCAAAAAGAATTTAATGCTTCAAAGTTTGATATACAAATAGGTACAGGAGGTTCTAATATGGATCGAAAACGAAATGGAAATGGCATGAGTTTTGGCAACAGCAGTTAGGTATCTTAGTCACGGATGAGAAAAAAAAGTGGAATTGACAAATGTCTCGATTTCTAGGAATCCGTTTATTTCGCAACTAACGTTTGACAACCTGATGCACTATAAGACGTAGTGATTATATTCTCTTTGCACTTCACTTTTAAATATTTGGAATGAAGTTAAAGTCACATTAAATCTTCTATATAAATAAAAATGAATCGCCGAAATGTATGTACGCGCATAACTTCCAAACGACTGCACCGAATTGGATAATTCTTTTTTAATTGTGTTGTTACTACTATTCGGACAGTTTGTATAAAATAAAATTTAAATAAAAAATTGCAGCGGGGGCGAAGCCCCGGGCAACAGCTAGTTATCTATATATATAAAAATCGTGTTAGTTTTTTTTTTTATTTTACATCATTTTATTATTTACAAATCTTAAATATAAATTAATCTAAATACATAAACACTTATCCTAAAAACCACATATCTATTATGTATCTAAAGTCGTGTTAGTTACACTATTTATAACTGGAGAACGGCTGAGCCGATTTAGCTGAAAATTGGTAGGGAGGTAGCTTAGAACCAGGAGACGGACATAGGATACTTTTTATCCCGATTTTCCCACAGGATTGCAAAATTCCGAAATGTTGTACTAATAAAGCTACAGACATTAAATTTAACATGCCTACACATTATTCCTTGATTAGTATAAAGATGCACTTACAAAGGAATTTTTCAAATTGAAGGCGGAACAAAGTTCGCCGGGTCAGCTAGTTTATCATAAAAGACCTTAATCTTCTCGTATTGACCGGCTTTCACAGGCCTTCAAGCCTTTTTCTCATTAGAAAGTAGCCTATGTCCTTTCTCTAGGTCTAGTCTCTTTGTGTTTCATTAAATTTGACGACCGGATAGCCTAGTGGTTAGTGACTCTGACTATGAAGCTAGAGGTTCTGGGTTCGAATCCCGGTAGGGGCAGACAGTTGTATGATGAATATGAATGTTTGTGCCCGAGTCATGGATGTTCTATGTAATTAAGTATATATTTATCTATATTATATAAGTATGTTTATCCGTTGCCTGGTACCCATAGTACAAGCTTTTCTTTGGCCCACCTCTCTTATATAATTAACTAGCTGACCCGGCGAACTTTGTTCCGCCTTAAATTTGAAAAATTCCAGTGGTTTGGGCTGTGCTATCCCGCGGTAACTATGCAATTTTCCGGGATAAAAACTATCCTATGTCCTTTCCCGGGACTCAAACTATCTGTATACCAAATTTCGACTAAATCGGCCCAGCGGTTTAAGCGTGAAAAGGTAACAGACAGACAGACAGACAGACAGAGTTACTTTCGCAAAGTTTATTTAGTTATTTTAATTTACCAGTAGTTTTAGTTTTGTATTAATATTTTAAATAAATTCAGCTTTGCTTAGTTTGGGGCTGGGTCAATTGGTGTAATTTGTCCGAAGATATTTATTTATTTAATTTTATTTAAATCGGTTCAGTTATTTTGGCGTGAAAGCGTAACGGACGGACAGAGCTATTTTCGCATTTATAATATTCCAACAACAACAATCCTGTCAGTGAACGGAGCTCTTGTTTTAACGGTTACCTATTTTTGTTTTCAGAAAGGTCAGAAGCTTGCGGGCATAGTGTGCGTATTTGTATTAAAGAGTTGCTCACGACGATTTTAAAAGTTGCCAATGCCATTAAGGCACTAACTTTATCCCAAAAACTGAAAATCGACGACCAAATTTCATTTGTCTGAGAACTATCCGAATTATTTATCGATTTCCGATGACACCATTCTACAGTGTAAGATTGTCCTACCTTCATTTTATAATCAGTGTGGTTTACTGTATTAGAGCATAGTTAAAACGTCTGTTGTAATATTTCACATAATTTCAGAGATACAAATAGTTTTCCGTCAGGTCATTTTGTTTAAAGTCGGGTATGACAAAATATTTAATTAATGAATGATAAACAGACGTTGCATATCCTATTATTTAATTATACAAAATGTGTGTCAACAATCTAATTTCGAAATGTACTATTTTTCTGTTCATAATAAAAAATGATTTTGAAATAATTAAAAAGTTAATAGTCATTGTTTGTTTTATTGTAGATTGGCAGCAAGAAACACCTTATTCTATATACTCAGCGGCACGGAATGTGGCAGTCTCCATAGTCTCCATACATATTGCATTTTTGCATTGCACAGCCACATTTTTTGCCGGTGAGTATACATATTTTAATCTGTTTTCAAACGGGTCCCCTTTGTCCCATAATTTTCATTGGTCATAGACACGAAATCTTACATAAACAAATAAAACAATTTGTAATATTTACAAACATTTATTTTGTATCACTGTGCGTTATAATTAAGTAATGTGTAGGTTTCGCTTACAACAAAATATGCTAAACTGTTAGTGATCTAAAAGACTTGTCTGCTGTAAAGTTTAAAATGCTATCGAAGTATGTCTACCAAATGTAAACCACCAAGATACTGAGGATACAAACACTACTTTCTAAATATTTCCCTTTTTTATTTCGTATTGTTGCTGTATTTTGAGTACCTACCTACTTTCTTGGCACTCGCGATACCTACAGACCCAGAGTCTAGTGCGAATGCCGCTGTTCCACTTACCGCATTAATGTCACCAACCCATCTCTATGTAACAATGTGTCATTTGTAAAATGTTGTGCACTTTGTAACTTCTCTGAAGAAGTAAAGTAATTCTTATTCTTATTCTAAATCTTGTTCACGTGTTTTGGCTTACGAAATTTCTAATTAACACGTTTATATTTTAAAAATCAACCAGCAACCTTATTGCTCTGAGAATTATAGTATACATTAAAATCCGCATTATTTAAGATAGTTGATTCTGCAGTTTATTACATATATCTAAAAAAAAGTTATTTCTGTTTAATAAGAATCCCTAATTCACGCGACAAAAATGAACGATAGGTTATTAACACTACAATTTGTAAGTAAAAAAAATCAAAATGTTTGGGACTTATTTTATTTCCACATAGTCTTCTTAAGTAAGTAAAGACTTTCTACCAAACGTTTTTGTTTTAGTTAAAAAACATAAGCAAATTTTTTGTCTAATAAACGCGTAGCTTTTTTAAATCACGTGCCATGCAAAAGTAAAATATTCTAATTAAGATGTGTAGCACTAGGTAGAAACCACCGTCTTACGAGTTTACGTATAGCACCCGCCGTCCGCATCCCGCGCGCGCGCCCCACCCGCATCGCGATGAGGGTATATAAATGGCGAACGCGCGCCTCCAGTCAGTCAAGAGTCTCCTGTCCGTGGTGACGACGACAGGCATCCACAAAGCCGCTGAAAGGCCACCGACCGATCCCGCCATGCCGCAGAAAGGCAAAGCGGGACAAGAGCCATTTAAGTTCCAATGATGTGTTACTATATTTGGGATAAAATTCATTGAAACTTAAGTCAAAAAAAGGCAATGCGTTAATTAGAATTAAAACTCTAATCTGGAAAATAACTGTAATATGATATATATGTCTAGGTTGTTGACTTTAACGACAAAAGAAATGAGATCTAAATGAGTGCCAAGTTCAATGGTCAGTCCAGAATTTTTTTATAGCAGCTTAAATTATCTTAAAATACCTTAATATTCTCGTATTGACCGGCTTTCACAGGCCTTCAAGCCTTTTTCTCATTGAAAAGTAGCCTATGTCCTTTCTCTAGGTCTAGTCTCTTTGTGTTTCATTAAATCGGTTCAGTTATTTTGGCGTGAAAGCGTAACGGACGGACAGAGCTATTTTCGCATTTATAATATTCCAACAACAACAATCCTGTCAGTGAACGGAGCTCTTGTTTTAACGGTTAGATACCTATTTTTGCTTTCAGAAAGGTCAGAAGTTAGGCACATTCTGCCTCATAGGAGACAACACCGGGTGTTTGCGGACCGGATAGCCTAGTGGTTAGTGGCCCTGACTATGAAGCTAGAGGTCCTGGGTTCGAATCCCAGTAGGGGCAGACAATTGTATGATGAATACGCGAATGTTTGTTCCCGAGTCATGGATGTTGTATGTATATAAGTATGTATTTATCTACTTTATATAAGTATGTTTATCCGTTGCCTGGTACCCATCATAGTACAAGCTTTGCTTAGTTTGGGGCTGGGTCAATTGGTGTAATTTGTCTCAAGATATTTATTTGTTTATTTTATTTAAATTGCTTTCGAGGATTTTAGAAGTTGAACTTTATCCCAAAAGCTGAAAATCGACGACCAAATTTCATTTGTCCGAGAACTATCCGAATTATTTATCGATTTCCGATGACACCATTCTACAGTGTAAGATTGTCCTACCTTCATTTTATAATCAGTGTGGTTTACTGTATTCGAGCATAGTTAAAACGTCTGTTGTAATATTTCACATAATTTCAGAGATACAAATAGTTTTCCGTCAGGTCATTGTGTTTAAGGTCGGGTATGACAAAATATTTAATTAATTAATGATAAACAGATGTTGCATATCCTATTATTTAATTATACAAAATGTGTGTCAACAATCTAATTTTGAAATGTACTATTTTTCTGTTCATAATAAAAAATGTTTTTGAAATAATTAAAATGTTAATAGTCATTTTTTGTTTTTTTTTGTACAATAAAGATAGATAAAGATAATTTATTCATAAATGTTTTACAAAATTATAACTAAGAACAAAGTTTCCTTATAAATCTAAGTTAACAACTCATATGCCTGAACTAGGAAATCCTGTGTCTCAGGCTATAAGAGCTAAACAAAATGGCTATTAAATAATTAAACAATCACAACAACAAACAAAAAATATTCAACAACAAGACAAATAAGTATTCATGTCAAAAATATAAAGAAAATTATTAAATTAAAACTATGATTATTATCTTATAAAATCTTAAAAATTAAAATCCAATAAAAAGAAAGGTTACAAAAATAATCTACTTCACAACTAATAATAAATTATCTGTATCCTCGTATGACTCATAGTGATTCCAGGAGAATTTTCTTGCATTTATTGTAATTCTATTAGGTATAACATACTAAACTGTGGGTCAGCGGAATTATAAACTGGGTCAAAATCGACGTTGCATAAGTCTTCCTCGAGTTTATTTATATTCAATTTAGCAATTGTGCGAGTGTTGATTAGTCTAAGTATTTTATGGTTTAAGGTTAGTAGGCAGGCATTGTGATCTAAAATTATCAGTTCTTAAAAACACTGCGAATATTTTGCGTTAAAATGGATAGCGAGTTACTAAAAGTGCATTGGAGCTGTTTACAACTCAGCTTCACAAATTTTAGACTCAGATACAGATAAATTATCTAGTTCATTAACTAAACTATTAATCATAATATTAATGTAAAATACCTATCAAAGAAATAAACGAAAAATAGACGTCAGAAAATGACTCTGTTGACGGTGGTCTTAGGCACCTTCATAGTCTATAGAATTGATGTACCTTTTTTCCGCTAGTATTTTTGCTGGGCAGCAGCACCTGTAGAGTGATTGCTGGGCTTCTTAAAACGCAAACAAGTGGCACATTTCGGTTGGGCTTCTTTCTTCGGGCATTCTTTAATTGAATGGCCAAACTCGCCACACTGACCGCAAGTGTTTGTGACATCCCGACATGACTTGGCCGCATGACCGTATTGTTGACACTTGAAGCATCTTGTGACCAAGGTAAAGTTTCTCACCGGACATGATGACCAATTTATAAATACTCGGTCATTGGATATTAGGGCTTTACGTATAACTGCAGTAACTTCAAACACATAGTTCACAGTGTCAGCTTCTTTATTTCCCGACTTGTGGCTCAATTTTACTGCATTTAAAAATGCTTCGAGATTGGTATTCTCCAGTTTGTCGGCCAAGATTTGCTGGTACACACAGCTAAGGACTTTATTTTCCGGCATAGATGTGGGCACACCAATAATTACCACTCTTGGCTTACGTTTGTGGGTCTCCTCTACCGTAAGGCCAGATTTTGATAGCTGCGCAGATTCTTTCAGTTTCAAAATATCTTCATTGGTGTCTGTGCTAATGGTAGCTCCCCCGTTTCTCGTTTTGTGCAGGCTTCTTACGCGCAGTTTCATTTTCTCAGGACAGATATTTTTTTGAACCAGGGACTTTGTCTCCTCGCTGGTCTTTTGTTTGTCACTGGGATATATGGTGACGGAACTAATTTTTGTAGGCTGAATAAATTAGAACTCTTCTTAACCATATCAGCAAAGGAGGTTTCTGGTACAGGTCTGACTGACTCTTCGATCTGCGACTTAAGGTCCTGAAGCCGCTTCGAAAGGTCGAGCTCACACTTGAGGGTCTGGTTTGAGTTGTGCACTTGGATGGTTTTCACTTTCAAGGACTGGTAATGCACTGCCAACTGTGATGTGCCGTGACCCACTTTCCGGCATAGAGAGCTAACTCGCATTATCTGGTCCGAATTCATTTTGCTATCTGATACAATAGCGCATATCTCATTAAGACACTGCTTAAAGCATAATTTAAAGTCAAACCCATTAGTTATTTGGTTTTAATTAGCTTGAATCCAACATACAATAGTGAATAATAAATGTAACGTTTTTCAACTTGACAAGACACAAACGAAGCATAGATAATAATTTCAGCCAGCTCTAGTAAAGAGGTTTACATATCATTCTCCCCGTCTATGTTTTCATCTCCTACGACAAAGTCATGTAGGCGAGAAGGCAGCCGGCGATTCCTCTTAGGTCTTTCGAGGGCAGATGTTTCTTCTCTTACTTCAGGTATGATGATCGGAAGATCTATTTCTTGAAGACGATCTGAAATAGTGCTATCTGGATTTAGCAAAGAGTCGGAAGCATCTTCAAACGATTCTTCTTGGAGATCAGCCAAAGAATGAGAATCATTCGGGAGTGGGGCTAAATGTCTATTAGACACTGTACTTTCCATGCCGTTTGACCTTCGAATTGTCGTATAGTGTGGGTTATAGTCTTAAAGTTCAGCTTCCTCCACCATGGGATCATTTTTCGAGCGAACGTTGTTTTTTACGAGAACTGGTCCTGGCGCTAGCCATGTAGGCATCGATTCTCCATTAGGCGACCTCCGTGGGTAGTTAAATAGTCTCTCATGAGGAGTCGCATTGATGGACGTGCAAAGGAGTGAACGGATAGAGTGAAGTGCGTTTTTCAAGGCTCGTTCCCAGTATTCAACTGCCATGTTGTTGGAACGCAAGCTGAGTTGTATCGCACGCCACAAAGTTCCATTTAGGCGTTCTACCTGGCCATTGCCTCGTGGATTATATAGAGTAGTTCGGGAAGAGGCAATTCCGTTAGCCCTCAAAAAAGTTTTTAGTTCTTCGGCCATAAAAGAGCTTCGTCTGTCACTATGAATGTACAGCGGTTGTCCAAATGTACTAAAAAGGTCTCGTAAGCATTTGATAATAGTTCCCGATGTCATATCTTTACAAGCATAAGCCCATGGGAAGCGGCTATACTCGTCAATTACCGTGAGTAAATACTTATTCCCTGAATTCGACGGAAGAGGTCCTTTAAAATCCATATTCAACCTTTCAAAGGGGGCCAATGCTTTTATAAGTTGTCCTTTTATCGTCATAAAGCGGGGTTTTAGTTCAGCACACACTCTACACGAGCTCGTCATTGTCTTTATGTCATTAATGGAGTACGGCATGTTCTTTGAACGTACCCAATGGTACATCCTCGTTATCCCTGGGTGACATAATAGCGCATGTAGTTCATACAATTTATTATTACTCATGAGTGCGCAAACTCTAGCATCTGCAGCAGTGTTTTGGGAGCCAGGTCGATAGATGATGTCATATTTAAAGCAGGAGAGCTCAAGACGCCAGCGTTGAATTTTGTCATTTTTTATTTTACTCGAGTGGTTTTCATTAAACATATAACACACAGATTGTTGGTCAGTTATTAACATGAAGTATTTCCCCATCAGGAAATGTCGCCATTTTCTTAGGCTTTCAACAATGGCGTATGCTTCTTTCTCGACCGATGGGTGTTTACGTTCAGCATTCGATAAAGTCCTGGAGAAAAATGCCACAGGTCGACCCTTTTGAGAAAGCGTAGCAGCTATCGCGTACTCTGACGCATCGGTTTCTACAGTCAGTATTTCATCTTCATCAATTGCTACCAGTGAAGCTTTACTAATGTCTGACTTCAATTGCTCAAACTGGGCAACAGCACTTTCAGTTAAGAGAAAACTACTTACGTTCGTTAACGGCTGTAGTTTACTGGAAAAGTCTTTCACCCATTTCGCATAATGTGCGAACAGCCCTAGAGCACGTTTCAGTTCAGCAGTGTTAGTGGGGACTGGTAGCTGGAGCAGTGGTTGGAATCGTTCTTTGTCTGGTTCAATGGTATTATTCTTGATAGTGTAACCCAGCAAGTTTATTGTTTCTTGGCGAAATTTACATTTTTGATCATTCAATGTTAGATTGTACTTTTTTGCAGCAGCTTGAAAATTAAGTAGATTCTGATCGTGATCGCTTTTATCTTTTCCGCATACAGTAACATCGTCAAGATAAGTAAATGTCCCTTTTAGCTTCTCTTTTTCTATTATAAATTCGAGCGTACGCTGGAATGCCGCAACCCCATTAGTAACTCCAAAGGGAATTCTCGTGAATTGATAGAGTTTCCCCGCAGCTTCAAATGCTGTGTACGGTTTCTCACTATTTTTAATTGGCACCTGATGGTACGCGCTCTTTAAGTCTATTTGACTGAAAACACTGTATTTAGCACTGCCGTTGCCGGTCCCAAGCCCGGATCAAGATTACTGACGACAAGAAATGGTCGGTGTTTGTGCGAGTATTCGTTCATGGTAACAGTTGCAAAACAAACGCTTCTCACGAAAGATACATTATTTTGTGATGCTAATGTGATAGCCTGCTTGTGAGGTTTCAGTTTCAGCTGCATTAGTCGTGCTATCTTCTCATCTATAAAACTCACTGAACTTCCCGTGTCAATTAAAGCGTCGGCGTGATAGTGGTTAAGGGTTACGGGAATAGTGGCTTTTGAAAGGCTCGATGGAGAGGCAGCCGAGATAGCATTAGCAGCTACTTCAGAATCATCAGAGTCCACGGCGGATTCTTCAGCAGTAACGGCGTTATTGGTAGCATTTATAGATCGGCACACATTTGCAAAATGACCTTAAGCCTTCGGTAAGAGGTTTTTCCTCCGCAATAAAAGCAGCGCATTTAGCTGTCTCTTCCGAAGCTTTTCGGAGAGTTTGGGAGTTTCTAGTTGCGCGTGTTGACAATGATGCCGTTGGCAAAGCGTTGAGGTTAATTTCGTTTACTCCGCTGGTCATTGCCCGGGAGTCCTTTTCTGCGGTCTCTATGGAGAGAGCTTGATCAAGAGCCTTATCTAAGGTGAGAGAACGTTCTTGTAGCAGTCTTTCCCGGATTCTCGGTGACAGTATTCCCGAAATAAAAGCACCTCTTATGGCTTCGTCTTCATGCGTTGCAGCAGTAACAGTTTCAAAGTTACATTCACGGGCTAGGAGTCTGAGTGACCTCCCGTATTCGGATATAGATTCTTCAGGTTTCTGCTTACGCGTACCTAACAAGTGGCGGGCCAGTATTATATTTTTTGGCTTAAGGTACATTCTATCGAGTACTTGCACGGCATCGTCATAGGTGGAACAATCACGAACGTGTGAAAAAATGTGCGTCGACAAATGATTCATCAAAAGTTTAAGCTTTAAAGAATCGGTACCGTTGGGAATCTCCTCAAGTATGAAATTGTTGAAAGTATATTTCCAGTGGGTCCACTTTAGGTCCGCTTCTGTTGCGGTGGGCTCCACGTCAAACTTCTCGGGTCGTAGGTACCGTGCCACATTGGGCGTGAGTTTTGTATCTGCGTTGGGCATAGTAAGCTAATTAAATTGAAGCATAATTTAAAGTCAAACCAATTAGTTATTTGGTTTTAATTAGCTTGAATCCAACATACAATAGTGAATAATAAATGTAACGTTTTTCAACTCGACAAGACACAAACGAAGCATAGATAATAATTTCAGCCAGCTCTAGTAAAGAGGTTTACATATCACTGCTCAATAGACGTCATCCACTGCTGAATTTCAGCCGTAAATATAGGCTCAGGTCTGGCGTCATCATCGTCCGTGGGCTGGGGCTGCGCGGTGGCGCGGGGCGGCGGCGCAGGCTGTGATGAAACGGAGTCTCGTTCCGGTCAAGATTCACAAATAAAATATTAAAACTCTCATATGGAATAATATTCCAGATTTATATATCAATTAATACGAAATTAAATAGTATTAATTTCAAACAATGTTCCATGAAACTGGGGACACATTTAGATTAAATAAATAATCACATCAGGTACAAGTACCACTACAAATTCTGTGCAATATTTGTCAACTTATTTGCCAAAGAATGTCTGACAAACACGGTAAAGTCAGAGGAATAACTCTAGTGTTGCCACGTTCAAAATCAGTAAAGCGGCTTTCACACATTTGAACTCTTGTAATGTGTGCTTTAGACATTCCGACACCATAGACAAAATAGTCTCAAGGATTCAAATATTTTGGTAAATACGATTGATTATAAGAACACTGAATTTCATGAAGGAATATTATTTTCAAATTCAACTATTTTTATTGATAGATTGTGAGTTAGTATACATATAGGTTCTTATTATTAATTTTAGTAGGTACGTCACAATCTGCCGGGGTCCAGCATACAATATTTTTTAACCTTACAAACTAAGTGCTTAAAGTTAACAGAGTAGGTACTTTATGTAATATGTTAATTAGAAGATTGGAATGTCGCACATGAATCAGCAATTATAATAATGTCACAACACAATGTACATATAATTCAAGATAATTAAGTTAGGAAATGCAATAAGATAACTAAAGTTAAGACAAAATGTAAATGTTTTTTTTTTTTTTTTTTTTTTATGTGAATAGGAAGGCAAACGAGCAAGTAGGTCACCTGATGGTAAGTGATCACCACTGCCCATAGACACCCGCAACCCCGGAGGGATTGCAGATGCGTTGCCAACCTAGAGGACTAAGATGAAATGCCTCTTGTGCCCGTAATTTCCCCGGCTGTCTTACTCTCCATACCGGAACACAGCAGTGCAAGCACTGCTACTTAGCGGCAAGATTAGCGAGTAAGATGGTGGTAGCGATCCGGACGGACCTTGCACAAGGCCCTACCACTCTAAATCACAAACACTCATCATCATAATTTACAATCACTCTGTAAATTATGATGTCACAAATGTCCAGTCTCAATATGTTCACCAACACTATAGCACAGTGGTTCTTAACCTTTTAGACATGAGGGACCATTTGACAAAATTTCTGTCTTGCCATGGACCACCTAAGTAACTACAAGAAATCTAACGTATGGCTTCGATCGGCCCCAATAGATGGAATTGCACATTCACGCGTTGTGTCTGGTTGTCATTTATCTAATTACTAATTAGATTGGCCCCGCGGACCACTTTGAATGCTTCCAGGGACCACCGGTTAAGAACCACTGCTATAGTACATCCTTTCCAAGCAATAGTCAAAAAGCCGTGCCCTGAACTCTGGAAAGTTAAGAGTCTTAATTTTATTTGGTAGGTGGTTGAAAGCTTTTACTGACATGCTCAAGATACTGTTTCGGTAGTGTGCTGATTTACTAGTTGGAACTACCAAGTTGAGCCCATGGTACCTGGAAGTTTTCCTGGGGTTTGACTGTTGTATCCTGAACATACCAATATTCCTCTTTGCAAAAAGGCAAACCTCAAACAGATACAGTGCTGGTAAAGGCAGCACTTTACATTTTTTGAACAATGGTCTGCATGAGTCGGTCATCTGAGCGCCACATACCGCCCTCATGCATTTTTTTTGAAGTAAAAACGTTTTTTTGGCGTGTGTAGAGTTACCCCACAATATGAGCCCGTACCGGAGGTTCGACATGATATGTCCATGAAAGGCGAGTAGAGCAGAACTCTGGGAGGCCACGCGTCTCAACCTTCGCAAGGCAAAGACAAACCGATTTAACTTACTGGTCAGATATTCAATGTGCGAGGTCCAATCACAGTGGCAGTCCAGAAGCAGGCCCAAGAATCGAAATGATTTCACACACTCAATCTTTTCTTGGCCATATTCAATAGATAATCCCTTTGGGCTACCTTGAGGAGCATAGAATTCCATAAATTTAGTTTTGGTTAGATTTACCTGCAGCCCATTGGCCCTCAACCAGCAGTTTATCTCCCCAAATACCAAACTTGCCTCTGCCTGGTAATCAGCAGGGTCGTTGCAGGGAACAACGACGGAGCAGTCATCAGCAAAAACAATTACCTTATATTGAATAATGTTGGGTAGATCATTAATGTACGCTAGAAATAGTAACGGGCCCAATATGCTGCCCTGTGGCACACCCCTCTCTATTTTTACCTGATCCGAAAGTACCTTTGTTAAGGTTTTCGTCTTATCGCAATATGTTGTTATCTCTGTTTTTTTTTTCCTGTGTGTTAAGTAACTCACTAACCAATCACAACAGCTGCCTCTTATACCATAGTGATATAGTTTTTTTATTAGAATATCATGGGAGACACAGTCAAATGCTTTGGACATATCCATAAAGATAGTTGAGACTGGAATCGATTGATCTCTACATGTGGTGATATCCTTCAAAAGCTCGTGAATAGCCAAGGTGGTCGACTTATGTTTACGAAATCCGAATTGACTTTCGTTTAATATATTGAATTTTTCAAAGAAGCTTGTCAATCGATTAAACAATACTTTTTCGTAGATTTTAGAAATTATTGGGATAATCGCGATAGGTCTATGATCACCGCAAACAAGTTTATTGCCTTTTTTAAATATTGGTTTAATTATGCTTAATTTCAAGTTGTGAGGAAAGATCCCGTCTCGCATTGACAAGTTAATGGCATGACTGAGCGGCCCCGATGAAACGACAGCATTTTCCTTCAGAATCGAAGTAGTCAAATTATCATACCCGGAAGACTTTGAATTACGCAAGGATTTAATGATTTTTATGATTTCTGACTGGTCCGTGGGCTTCAAATAGATTGTCGCGCTGTTGCAAGGGCCCATAGAGTTCATACAGTTGATATTTGGGGTAGGATTTGTAAAATCCCTAGTAACTTCCTTAAAGTGGTTATTAAATACATTTGAAATACTTTGGGGATTTGTGATTATTTGTCCATTGTGGAATATTTGATCAATTATTTGTTTAGGTTTAGTTTTGCCCGTGTTTTCATTAATTAAGTTCCAAGTTGCAATGGCAGCATTATCAGAGTCAGAAACTATTTTATTGTTATTGATCTTTTGCGCCTGCCTTATACATTTTTTTAAGATTTTAGTGTATAATGTATATGTGTGCTCTTTACTTGAGCTCTGGAACGTTTATTTTTCCCGTGAATATATTCAAAAAATAGCTTTCTTTTGACTTTCGAGGCCACTCTTATTCCAGGAGTGATCCATCTCAGTTTTTTATTTACGTAGGTGTGGACGTACAGAACTGAGTTAATCGTCTAATGATTCGGTCGTTTTCCTCTAATTGTTTCTTTAATGTGCAATTTTCAGAGACTAGATCCCGTATTTCGTTTTCCGCCGATTGCAGTCTTATTTCTAAGGCCGTAATTTTATTTTTGTAGGCCTCAAGTGCTTCTTCCGTTATACCTCTTAAGTCTGGGCAGCTTCTGCTTAGGGTAGACGTTTCCAAGATTGTATCGCCACCGTCGTCATCGTGAGGAAGCGATTCGAATGAGTTATTTGCCGAGACAGTTTATGAACCACCTTGGTCAAACTTTGAGGAATGCTTACGGTTTTAGGTAATACGACGCAAATGATTTGATGTGTATTTCTCATAGAGATTTAGGAGCACCTTATGCCTAGATAAATATAATTCACCTTGATTCATTCTTTTATGGACTAAAGGGCTTTAAGCAACGCATTAAAGTATGCATTATCGTTAAGCAGAATACGGTTCTCCAACACACCTTTAAAACAGGTTGTCTACGAATAATAAGTTCAAAAGACGCCACATTAAATGCGGGTCTCACACATGTACAAAATATTAAAATTGTAGTATTCTATTAAAAATAATCAACAATTCCGTTAGCTAAATTATGAAAGCAAAATAGTCTATTATGACCAATCTTTATCAGCTACCAATAAATAACAAAGGATTAGATTGTTTACGCATAACCATCTAAGAATAATATACCAACATGAAAATCAAAATGCACAACAGAATATTTGCTTATTAGAAATAACCTGCTGTTCCGCATTTGTTATCTGTGATAATCTATGTTCTTGGAATTGTGGAAAACCGTAGCACGGGGAAATAAACTTTATTTTTATAAAGTTTGGATAGCAAATAGCATAAAAACCGGGACTGTCGCCAAAGACGCCAGATCAGCCAAACACGCTAAATCAGCTAAACACGCTAAATCAGCTAAATACGCTAAATCAGCTAAAGACGCCAATTCAGCCAATGACGCCGAAAAAGGGTATAAATACGGGCGTAGATTTTAGGAAAGGGTCTTTTCTCCTCTGTCGGTTCGTAAGCGCGGTTCTTTCAAGCACAATTTAGATTTCAGTACATACGCGAAATCGGGTCGCGGCTGTTTTACGTTTTACATTAATTGATTGAATTGATTATTTAATTGTTTTGATTATCATTAATTTGTGACATAGTGTTCTGTGGTCGTGACTACCAGTAAATATTCCTATCCTTATCCTTGGCGGCTCGGGGCTACTCTCCGGCGTCATTCCTCATTTTTCTCATTCTTTAGAACCTATACTGGATTTGCGATTATAGAATACTAATTACCTTGATTAATTTTATTTTGTGTGCTTGAAGTAGGGATTATACGAAACACGGTTTTCGGGTTTCAACACATTGTTTACAGTGTGAGCTGAAGCGTTGAGGTTCGACTCAGCACCTGACTCCCAGCGAAATATCTGGGTAGGGTAACTTACCTCCTAGCATGTGCCCAGGCTTTCGTGTTCTGCTGGGTCGGAACATGGGAACTGGTCTCGCTGGTCTCTTATCTAAATATTTATATATTCACACTGCTTCGACCGTAGACGATGTCAATACACATGGCGTAGGACTTTATACACACGGAGATGCCACTCCAATCCCTTCGTTAGAATAGTGTAGGAGTTTCCATAGCACTTTTGGATACTGCATAACATATCACACGTTTAACTGTAAATGTGAGGTTCTTCCTCTAGATTTCAATACACAGCTGACTAGAATAGGAATATTATTTTAGGCATGAATAGGGAGGTTATACTTATTTTAGGTTAGGCGTTCATTTCAACATCTGATTTACCTTCTTTTGAATCCTTTGCCTTTAAGTTATCAGTAGGTTGAAACTTTGTATTTATAATTTACATATTTAAGGTTGGTATTATTTAATTGATATGCAAATTTCCATAGCTTTCTGGGTGCAATAAAATTATATTTGATGAAAAATTCCTTAGAACCCCTTTTGTTTTGAACCAGTAGGAAATTCATTGAACTACTTTTAGATATGACTAAGACTAAGATCAATGAATCTGACTTATCTTTCTGATTGAAAGTCATATATCAAAAGAATAGGAAACACCCAATTTTTAAAGTAGTTTTCCTTCTGTGCCAAAATGATTGGACAGCATAGTATAGGAATAATTAGAGTTAAATTTATCCTCTTACCCATTGTGGTACAATAACATGACATACTGACTAAAGACTAGTAAAATCACAAGTCTTGTGTCGGAGTTCCTTAGGGTCTCTGGACGAGGAACACGGTTACTGGCAACGATCAGTTGAGAACAATCTCAAGAGCGAAGGCGGGGCTCGGACTTTAACACAAAAGACAATTACTCATTTTACTTATATAAATACTTGTTATAATTCCAGACTAAGCATTTGTAATTACCAGGATATTAGTTCTCCGTTACTTAACTACTCCAAAATATAAATAAAGACTCCTAGTTACTAGTATTTAACTATAATTTGTAATTGCCCGTTAGTGTTCGGTAACAGTAATTTGCAGATCTGAGTTCTGTGTGAGCGGAAAGGTTCAGATAGATATAGGGTATTTTAGGTAGGTCTTGTATGGTCCCTGTAATTTGCAAACTGGCTAACACATGTTTTGCCCAGGGGGGTCTTCCCTGAGATGCTAAAGCAAGCTGTTGTAACACCTGTATATAAGGGTGGAGAGAGGAACGATGTCAATAACTATCGACCTATATCTGTACTGCCTGTGATATCAAAAATTTTAGAAAAAATAATAAATAAACGGTTAGTCAGTTATCTTAATAAATATAATATCCTATCTAAATCTCAATTTGGTTTTCGACAGGGTAAGTCCACAGAAGATGCTGTTCTGGCACTTACTACAGAAGTAACGCAGCACGTAGACAGAGGAAATAAATGCCTTGCTATCCTCTTAGATCTACAGAAAGCTTTTGACACCGTTTCTCTCCCCATCCTTTTACTAAAACTTGAATCCATTGGCATAAGGGGAACCCCTCTGAGGCTTCTTTCGGATTACCTGCATAATCGTACACAAAGAGTAAAAATAGGAAACCACTTAAGCTGCGAACATAGCGTTACATTTGGCGTCCCGCAGGGGAGCGTGCTTGGCCCTACGCTTTTCTTGATCTATATCAACGACCTCCTCAATCTTTCCACTCATGATGGTGGTGTGTTCTCGTATGCCGACGACACTGCAGTGGTCTTTGGGGACAGCTCCTGGGAGGCAGTGTATCAAAAGGCTGAAAAAGGTCTGAGCGTTATCTTCTCTTGGCTTAGACAGAACCTTCTAACGTTTAATGCCAGTAAAACTAAATACATGTGTTTCACTAAATATGAGAACACGCAGCCATCATTTAACCTGGTACTAAAATTACACAATTGTGACCAATATGCCACAAACTGTGCTTGCATAGGAATTGAAAAGGTGGCTTCTATAAAGTACTTGGGAATAATTTTGGATTATAGGTTATCCTGGCATGACCATATTGAACATTTGAATGGGCGTATAAGAAAACTAATTTGGATATTTAAGATTTTAAAACATATTGCATCCAATGTGCTTTTAAAGCAACTGTATATCGCACTGGCTCAATCCATAATGACATACTGTATACCTATTTGGGGAGGCGCAAATAGAACTAAATTCCTTGAGGTAGAGAGGGCACAAAGATGTCTGCTTAAAGTTACTTTTAAAGTTACTTTTAACAAACCTTACAGATATCCTACAGTGGAACTGTACAAAGAGTGTGATTTGCTTTCGATGCGTAAATTGTAAATTGTACCTACTTAGTATATCAAGGTTGCACCGTACTTTGAGCTATGTACCGCAAACTGTTACACGGAGAAGAAAAGCCAAAGTCGTTCCTATTCCAGTACATAAATCCAAATTTGCTAGAAAACAATTTATTGTACAATCCGCTTACTTGTATAATTCTATTGATGACTATCTAAACATTCTAAACATTTACCCTCTCCAGCTGTACAACTGTAGGTGCGTAATTACTGGATGGATACTGAACTTAAACTACGAAGAAACTGAGGGACTGTTGTGTTGAACTGGAGAGAATGTATTTCGATGGGATGAACATTAACATATGTATGTACACGCACAGAAACATACATAAACAGGCACACTCACGTACATACACACAGACGCACGCGCACGCACACACACACACAGACGCACGCGCACGCGCACACACACACGCGCACACACACGCACACACACACACACACACTCATAGTTAAGTTAGTGATAGAATTGGTTTTGGTTCTGCGTGGTTTTTGTTAACCGTTAAGTTAAGAAAGAGCGGAACATTCCGATACAAGCATTTCTCATGCTTAAAGGAAGGTTCCAACCTGTTATTATTGTAAACCATAAATGTAAAAAACCAAATAAACATTTTTGATTTTTGATTTTTGATTTTAGTGTTAATGTTTAGGGCATAGTTTACTTCTTAGGATTAGCATCTCTTGCCTCCACTAAACGAGTTTGAGTTACAACTCAAACTGTAGTCTATATCTTTAGTATCAGTATTACAAAAGAAACTATAAAGATGCCCATTAATAAACTAATTTAAGTTAGCTTGACACCTAAAACTAAAATCCTACATCTACATCATTAACACTTTTTAAGTTATTAGGAACTTAAAAGTACCTAATACCTCTTTATTAAATGTTTTAATATCACTTTAACAGAAACCTGCTTTAAATAATTATCTTTTATCACAACAATTTGTATGAGATCCTAATATTTACTATATTTGCTGCGGCTAAACGAAGAAACTCGACTTCTCCCGACTGGATCTGAGTGCGCCGGAGTGTGCTTAAATCGCGCGAATGTTAAATGCATGTTCGTATTTAATACTTAAACAACCATAGTCTTTCAATATGCCATGGTATAAAATTGCTTAAGTTGATTAATTGATTAGTTGATTAGTTGAAATAATTTCTAATACAGATTATAACATAAAACTTCAAGATGTTATTTTAACTAAACTCTTAGAGTAATAAAACATTTAGTAAACGAGAAATTGCTTAAGTGCATTCGTAATAATATTTTGAATGACATCGTTTTGCTAAAGCGCCAACCAGTTTCAAACAACAGTAGTCAAAAATTACTAACTGACCAGTGAAACATAAAAATCGATAAGCTTAAACTACTAAAGTAGCAATTCGACTAAAATCGAAACCAAGGAAAATTGCTTAAGTAATGTTAATGTAAATAATGTGTTACTAAACCGACTTGTGCTCAAAAAAGGCCGAAAACATGTTGCTTTAGTAGACGTAAAAGCCGGATTTTAATCAAAATCCCCACATTTTCAGAATGCTTAAGCGCCAAAAAAGTGCTCTGATTGCTACGAAACCTACATAGATCGACGCAGAAAAAAAAATCCAATCGAACTGCATATAAAACTCATTTTGACCAAAATGGCGCTTTAGCAGTTCTTCCTTTCCACCGACGAAATGTTCGACACGACACGTCTGTTCTCAATGATGTGTAAGGCATAGTTCAGCAATAGCACCAAGAAAAACCTTATTCTATATGGGTACTCAGCGGCACGGGATGTGGCCGCCTGCGTAGTCTCCATACATATTGCATACATAATGAGAGCCACATTTTTTGCCGCTAAGTACCTATACATATTTTCATCTGTTTTAAAACGGGTCTCCTTTGCCCCATAATTTTCAATGATCATAGACACGAAATCTTACATACACAAATAAAACAATTTGTAATACATATTTACAAACATTTATTAACCGTTTATGTTTATATAAGACAAAAATATCACCTTCTATTACAATTTCTAATACAAGAAGGCACCCCACGCAGGCTGTGGCACGAAACAGTACTTTTAATGAGGTGCTAAGCGAGCTCAACAAAACACTTGACCCCGACTCAGAACGAAACGCTGAAACCCATGGAAAAACGATAATTTCCTAATCCATTGCGCGTTGTTAGTAAACCACTCGGAGAAACGCCTTGGACACGCAATTAAGAGAGTGACGCTACACGCGTCTCGGGTTAGCGTGGCTGTGGGGCCAGGCGCCTTACCATGACGTTTGATGCGATTCAATTCCGAGCCAAAGTTGGATCGATCGCTGTCAGATCCATACTAGAAGAGTCAAAAATGGTAGGTCCCAATTGTATGATGGAATGTGTGCATGTGTGTGTATGTGTGTGTGTGTAATATTGCAGTAGCAACCTCCAATTAACCAGAATTTGCAATTAAGAATGTTCAGAACTATTCTAAATTTATTTATTAGTTTGCGAAAATTGTGCGCTCCTAGCGCCATCTGTCATAATTTATCGTAACTAGGAAGGTATTTTTGTAAAAGACGGAGCAACTAATTTTGCCGTGTGACAGATCCACACGCGAGGATTTTCTAATTTGGGGCTGGCAACACATGCGTTGACGCATGCTATCGCACCACTTGGCTATCTTTCGTGCCGTCTCTCTCTTTCCTTTCAGTTCGCTCTGTCTTGTGCTCTGTGAACGCACGTTCCACTGTTACACAAAACAAAGTAAGTATTTACGCATTTGATTACAATAGTGAATTACAAGATAAATTTCAGTGCTGAGGACGTTATAATAAGGTGATAGAAACGTATTAATTGAGATGGAAGTGAGTGCGAAATTTGATTGAAAATTGTGTAATGTGCTACTATTTGCACAGACATTCTTTGTGTGTTTATAAATTGTTTTCGCGCTTGTGTGCGTTTGTTCCGCTATAATACGACTTGAACATCTAACGCGTGTGACGAATAAATGATTAGTCGGCATACACATACATACATAAATCACGTCTTTATACCTTACGAGGTAGACAGAGCCTAAGGTAACAAATCCTTACGGCCACGTTTAGCATGATTAAGGGCGTATAGGTGGAAAGGGAAATCAAAATAGTGATGGGTTGTTAGCCGCATCGCCTATAACTGATTCCTAAGAATTTCGCCCATTCCCTCGGTGGGCTTTTGCCATCTGCGCGGGAAGAGGAGCAACTGGTAAATTCTATGTTTTTTCTTTACTCCCAGACCAGCATGGAAGAACACAAATCACGTCTATATCCCTTACGGGGTAGTCGAGCCTAAAGAAACAGACCAGTGGCCCGATTTTTGAAAGCACATCACTCGAAAGTGGTATTAATCAGTTTATATCCCAAAAAGTACAGTTCTAATCAAAGTTTTGAGTTCACAGGATCAATGGGAGCTGTGATTGTCTTCTATGCTACTCTTATTTCAAATTCAGCACAATTTTTTACCACTTTCGAGTGGTATTTTCACACATGTGCTTTTTAGGAATCATGTTATAGGCGATGCGGCTAGCAACCCATCACTGTTTTGATTCCACTTTCCACCTCTACGCCCTCAGTGTCTTGCTAAACGTGGCCTGTAGGTCTTGTTACCTTAGGCTCTGTCTACCCCGTAAGGGATAAAGCCGTGTTTTAAGTGTGTGTATGTATGTATGTGCTTTCAAAAATCGGGCCCTTAAAGGCCACGTTTATCATGATTGTGGGCGTTTATGTGGTAAGGTGCATCAAATAGTGATGGGCTAGTCGCATCGCCTATAACATTTTTTCTAAGATTTTCACCCATTCCCTAAATTGACATTACCACCTGCGAAGAGAAGCGACTGGTACATTCTATGTTTATTCTTGACTAGCTTTTGCCCGCGGCTTCGCTCGCGTTAAGAAGTATAGTATGCATGCAAAATCTCAGCCCGATCGGTTTAAAATTGACAAAGTTTCATACAAACTTTCATCCCCTGTTTTATCGCTTTGGGGGTAGAATTGATCAAAATCCTTTCTTAGCGGATGCCTACGTCATAACATCTACCTGCATGCCAAATTTCAGCCCGATCCGTCCACTGGTTTGGGCTGTGCGTTGATAGATCACTATGCCAGTCAGTCAGTCAGTCACCTTTGAGTTATACATATTTAGATGTAAAATCGAATAGTTCCTGCGGTATAGCGATAAACGCAGGCGACAGCTTAGGCATAATTTGTGAACACTTCTCCTGCCAACTGAGCTACATAGTTTAGGTATTTGTCGGATAATTGAGTTCAGACCGACGTGATCTGTGATTCACACTCTGCTATTTGTTTATATTCGTCATCGAGCCAACTGTTTGAGCATGTTTCAAAGTGTGTGTGCAAAGATGTTTTGCTTATTTTTGATGACGTGGTGGGTGGGGGGGTCGATATATTAGGTACGTCGATTCGAACTGCTGCTCACGAATCAAATAAAAAACAGAATCCATTAAAAGATAAATGCATATGACCAATGATTACGAAAGCAAGGAGGGGGTAAGAGATTTGCTTAATTTTGCTGACAAGAGGAAGGGGGGAGGTAAATAATTGTAAAAAATCTGCTTACGTAATACTTGAATGGGCTCTAGCGCACGCTCTCTCATCCTGAGAGGAGGCCTGTGCCCGGCAAGGGAAGTAAGGCTGTAGATGATGATGACGATGACATTATTTTAATCCCGAAAATTTCGGGACTAAAACAGACCTGGATCCTGGGATCTGGAATCTTGGATTGAATCCTCTATGCGTAATATACATGCAGGGCATCCGTCCCCGTGGGTTGACTGACGTCCTCGTAATCGCCTTCGTTTCGTGAGTCACAGACGATTCTGGCTGAAAATCAGTGCTGCAGTCTAACACCTCAGCGTAATGCTGAGCCAGCGACCGTTTCACTTTTGCGAAGACACAACGCTGATGATCTATTTTTCATGTCTGTGTTTATTTTTCCTGTTTATCACTACATAGTATAAAATAAATCTATAATATAAAAATGAAACGCAAAATGTGTTGCTAAGCGCAAATCTCGAGAGCAGCTGAACCGATTCCGCTAATTATTTTTTAAAATATTCCTTGAAGTATGGGGATGGTTCTTACGGAGAGAAAAATTCGAATAATTGCCGGGAAAACCCTAAAAACAGCCCTTTTCTTTTTCCTATACAAACGTTTTCTAACTATAATGTAGAGTAAATTGGAACTTTATTGCTTTTCAATAAAATTCGTATTAAATTACAAGCACTCACTGTCGTCTAAGCAATGTAGGCGTGTTCCTAGCGTCAAAAAGTCAATTTGCACTGTATTACCGCTGTACAAAGTTCAAATTCTATCAAAACAGTATGCGTGCCACATTCCAAATCTTTTTGACAGAACGAAGTCTGTCGGGTCCGCTAGTTTTCTTTAAATGTGTGTATATTCTCTTACAGTTGTGTGTCTTGCAAAAAGGAATAAATGTCTTCTTTCTTTCCTTACATGACTCTAATTTGCAGAATGCCGAAAAAGACTTCAAAGCTCGAAAAAGATGCTGTGGTGGCAGCTAGTACTGCGACAGGCGCCGTGGGAGGAGCTAAAGCAGGTAAATCCTATCTTAATCTTCATCTACAGACGACCACTGCTCAACATAGGCCTTCCCCAACGAGCGCAAAGACCGGTCTTGCGCGGCCCTCAAACATCGGATTTCTGCAACCTTCCCCAGGTCATCATGTAAGGATAACTAACACTTTAACTTTAAAATCATTATTTTATTCTAGTTTTACAAAATGTGAGATTTTTTTAGACCTGACTATGAAGCTTGAGGTCCCGGGTTCGATCCCCGGTCGGGGCAGATATTTGTATGAAAAATACGAATGTTTGTTCTCGAGTCTTGGATGTTTAATATGTATTTAAGTATGTATCTATCTATATAAGTATGTTTATCCGTTGTCTAGTATCCATATAACAAGCTTTGCTTAGTTTGGGGCTAGGTCAATTGGTGTCAATTGTCCCAACATATTATTATTATTATTTCTGTATATTTATTTTTATCTCAAGTTAGGTTTTTACAATATTCATATAAAAAGTAATAAAACAATATTAATACAAAATATAAAAACATTATAAAAACCTAACCTAGGGTGCCGCCGGCAGCGAGGCAGGGCCTAAGCTGCCGGTGGTCAGGGCGACAGAGACAGGAACCTCCTGACTATCCGAGCCGTGTCCAGGAGTACCGCCTTCTGTATCTGGCCCTTGACCCAACCACCTAGCGAGAGCCTTTTAAGGTGATGGTCAAGGCTCTTCGCTATTAAACCGTTTGCCGAAACGACTATCGGGACAGTGATCGTGGAATCAACAGGCCACATGGCGGTAACCTCGTGAGCCAAGTCAAGGTACTTGCTGACTTTGTCCTTCTCGGCCTTCACGAGGTTCACGTCATGGGGAATCGTGATGTCTACGAGCACTGCCTGGCGCTTCGATCGATCTATCAGCACGATATCAGGTTTATTGGCGACAATAGTCCTGTCCGTGATGATAGATCGATCCCAATAGAGCGTGACACGACCATTTTCAAGAACTGGTGCAGGTATGTACTTATAGTAGGGCACTTCGAAGTCCACAAGACCGAATAAAAGAGCAAGTTGCTGGTGAATAATCCTGGCTACAAGGTTATGTCTGTGCAAGTACTCGCCGTTAGCAAGACTAGAACAACCAGAAATAATATGCCTGAGTGACTCTCCAGGACGGCGGCATGCCCGACAAATGTCGACCGTACCGTCCTTCAGGATATATCTCCGGTAGTTATTATTATTATTATTATAAATCATTAGGTACGTACCTACATATTATAGATAGGTAGGTACTTCCAAGTAAGAAGTTATTACAAGTGCCATACCAAATGAAGCCATTTAGGTGATTTAAGTAAGTATTACTTACCTACCAATATAAAATAAAATACATACAGGCTCACGTAAAACTAGCTGAGCGAAAATCTTAGGAATCATGTTATAGGTGATGTGGCTAGCAACCCATCACTGTTATGATTCCACTTTAAGTCTTGTTACCACGTAAGGAATAAAAACTTGATTTGTGTGAATGTAATTTTCAGGCGCTGAGATCGGGGCAGCCATGGGGACCGTATGCTTCTGCGGTGTGGGGGCCCCTGTGGGGGCCGCCGCAGGGGCCGTCGTGGGGGGTCTAGCCGGCTATGCCACCGGGAAGTTCATGGCCGACCAAATAAGCGACAACGACTCGTACGTCTTATGAGATTTATTATATACATACATAAAACATCCCCTACAGATGATGATTGTGGGCGTATAGGTGAAAAGGAAATTAAAATAGTGAGTGGTTGCTAGCCGCTAGATTTTTGCCCATTTCCCGATGGGATTTATTATAATATGATTATATTTAAGCTAGTCCCGGGTTCGAATCCCGGTAGGCGCAGGCATATGTATGATGAACTAGCGGGTGTCCGCGACTCCGTGCGCAGAAATCGCATTTGGCTATCCCACCAGATTTTTTCCAGGATAAAAGCTATCTGTTTGCCAAATTTCAATAATTCGGTTCAGCGGTTTTAGCATAAAAATGTAACGGACATACATACATAGACATCCTAAAAAAGAAAAGTATCAAAAAAAGTTGTTCGCATATACAAGGCACGTGCGTCGCTGAAACATCTCCAGTCCTTTGACTACTCGAAATAAAAAGAGATAAGACGAATCGGTGCAAATTATATTTCGTCAACTATACTATCTCGTTATCATGGGTATAGTGAATTAAATAGGCTTATTTTGTCATATTATGTTACAGGAGGAAAGGAAGATACTAGAACAACGAAACGGAAGCACGTTATTCAGGAAGATTCTTTCAAAATTACTTGAATGTTAAACATGAACATTGGCCGAAGCGCCAGTATTACGCCGGGTAGCAAAAGATTCCGAACGGGCGAATCCTTGACACTCTGACAAGCATACGGGTTGCTTGCCGCTCCCCAAGCTGTGCTAAGGTCGTGGATGGGGAGGAGGGGGGAGGGGGAGGGGGGGGGGAGGGGGCAGGGGGAGGAGGGGTTGTGACAAATGGGGAATTACAAAGCGTGGAACAGAGTTACCATCCGTTTGATTTAGCATGTCCGGATTGTCGGCTGTTTTTCTATCTTTTACGTTCTTACGAATTACCTTGCATGGAAGTAGATTTTTAAAAATTATAAATACAAATTAAACTATTAAATTAAAAACTAAACTAAAACTAATCTTAAAATAAAATAATTATAAAAGGAGGGGCAGTGGCATAGTTCCACAGACGCTGGCAGCATTCCCCCTTTGGACAGCGATACTAATACCACAGTAAATAAATAGACCAGTATGGAAGCTAGGCATACTTTTTGAAATAAATACCTACGCTCCTTTAGAGCGTTAGGGTTGTCGATTTAACTTATATGAAATTGTAAAGATTTTTGTTTAGTTTGCGCTATAATACCAGCTAGTAACGCCTGTTTTAAAGTAACTAGCTACACTTAATTAAGAGTATTAAAGTTGGCACCCTTAATTTGTCTAAAAAAAAAAGACAAACGTTTATTTGGTTTCTATGATGGACACGGCACTATAAAAATGCTTTTTTTCTAATTCTTTGTAAATTAATAAAGCTATGGGCACACTATGCGGATCTTATTAAGTCGGCGACACTAGCTGCGCGTAAGCAGTATAACCAACAACGATTAGCCACTAGCAAACATCTTCCCAAGGAGATCTGGCGCATTGTGAATGATCATCATCATTCACAATGCGCAATACATTAATGACTTTTTTCATCTTTGGTGAATGCATTAATACACAATCATAGATTCGTCCTTACATTAACCTAATAAAAGCAAGTTATGAAATATGTGCCATACATTTAAAAAAAACACGGTAAAATTAAAAAAATGGTCTGATTTTGGTTAACGTAACTGACATTTTTTTCAAGATATCGAAATTTTAATAACAGTAATCGAAAGGTCGTCAAATTTGCTGTCGAACTGTATACTCAACTCAATTTCGACATTTTGGCGGTTACGTTAATTCATATTACAAGCGACGATATAATATCTGGCTCATTGTTTTTCTTGTATATTTTCGTGAATTCATTATGCACAATCATTCGAGTTGAATTTTAAGTTGTGTCTTGTGATATTATGATAAGTGTCATAATATCACAAGACACAACTTAAAATTCAACTCGAATGATTGTGCAATAAGGGCACAACTAAGAAATGCCTTTATCGCATAAACAGGGTAGGCCATTTCGTCACATGCAAAAAGGGCATTTATGCCCTCTATATTCCGTTAGAGTTAACTTTTGAAAATAGTATTTAATGTATACGGTAAAACGATCAAATTAGAACACGATTCCGGGATAAACTCAAAAACCGAAAATTTTGATTTCGGCCCTTTTTGCATTCAGCAGGCGATTTAACCATAAATATTGACAAAACAAGCTATATTCAATTTCATAACGGACATGGTTTAAAAAAAAATAATCGTTACATGAGTGGTTTTAAAAAAAAAGTAGGTACATAGTTAAGGACTTAATCACAACAAAAATTAATTGGTTCCGGTGTGTTACGACCGTTTCACCTTTATTCCATTGCAATAAGGGCGAAAAAGTCGTAACACGAAGGAATCAATTAACTTTTGTTTTAATTAAGGCCCTTAACTATACACGTGTTCCGAAAACGGCTCAAATATGACAACAAAACACTAACTGAAAACAACCTCGTAACATTTCTCGGTAACTATAATGCTTGACGATAATTTTTCTTGGAAATCTCACATCGAATGATTATGTGGAAAAATCAACCTTTTTGCATATGCTCTTTGGAGACTACGGAAAGTCACAAACAAAAATATTGCAATTCAGGCCTAGGGCCTGATTTTTGGAAAGCACATGTATGAAAATACCACTCGAAAGTGGTATAAATCTGTTTATATCTTCAAAACTACAGCTCTAATCAAATTTTTGACTAGGTCACAAGATTAATGAGAGCCCTAAGTATTTTCTAAGCTACTCGTATCTCAAATTCAGCACAATTTTTCACCACTTTCGAGTGGTGTTTTCACACATGTGCTTTCCAAAAATCAGGGCCCTAATCATGGTTAAGTATGCTCAGTTCTTAGATACGGGATTCTCATATGGGGAAATTCGGTCCATATACCTAAATAGAGTTTTTATAGCACAGAAACAGTGCATTCGAAGCATATGTGATGTTCCACAATATGTATTGTATCCTGTAGACCTTTGTTCAAAAGTCTTAAATTATTGACAGTTACATCTCTGTATATTTTGGAAGCATGTATGTTTGTAAAGACACACCAGGAACTATTCAAAAAGATTGGTGATGTATACGCTTTAAATACTCGAAATCCGGATAACTTAGTTATCAAAGACCAACTCGAGGCAGTTTGGGTATAGTTGTTATCCAATGGAGATCAGAATATTTGATGCGCTTCCATTTGACTTTAAAGGTCTGTCCACAAAGGAATTTAAACGTAGACTCTCTCATTGGCTCCAAAATGAATGTTTTTACTAGCTGAATGAATTTTTAAAACGAAACCAAATTGGGCGTGGCTAGCTACTAAAAATTGTAGGTACATTTGGAAATTATTGTTTACTAGCTGACCCGGCGAACTTTGTTCCGCCTTAAATTTGAAAAATTCCAGTGATTTGGGCTGTGCTATCCCGCGGGAACTATGCAATTTTCCGGGATAAAAACTATCCTATGTCCTTTCCCGGGACTCAAACTATCTGTATACCAAATTTCAACTAAATCGGCCCAGCGGTTTAAGCGTGAAAAGGTAACAGACAGCCAGACAGACAGACAGACAGACAGACAGAGTTACTTTCGCATTTATAATATTAGTAAGGATTGAAATATATTATTCTACTATTAGCCACTATTTTGACATCCACTAATTTTTACTGTCAGTCAACTATTTATTTAGAACAAATTGATACACATTCATCAAACTCTTCACGCATACTCGGCGGTTTCGGGTACTCCTGACCTGGCCTTTTTCCAAAACGTGTCCTATTTGGTCTCGGAACGTCCGTCTAGGCCTTCTCCTCCCAACGTAACCATTCACACTCCCCATATATCTGTTTAGTTAGTCTACTTTCATCCATCCGCTCACGCCAAACCAACTAAGCATACTTTTTTCTATCCTAGTCACTATATCCTCTTTCACACCAGCACGTTCCCTTATCACACTATTCCTTATTCTATCTTTTAGTGATACACCTCCCATACTTCTTAACGCTCTCATTTCTACTGCATTTAATCTACTTTCATGATTCTTTCGCCATACCCAAGTACATTAACGATACAATTCGAAATATTAATTCGACTGTACCTACCACAGTATGTTTAATACTCAAAGTTCTTTTTTAATTAACAAATGATGTACCTATTAGTAGTCCGATTAATTAAATTTCGTTATGTGATTGCGATGCTTAATAGCGTTTAAAATTGATTATTCTGGCTGAAATTAAGACAAGCCGTCAATTAGCGGGTGTGATATAAAAGGGAAAGACTCGGTCGAGCTGACTTATTAACCTCCAGGAACATGCGTGTCTCCGTGCTCTTGCTGGTGCCCTGCCTCTTCGCCCTCGCGTTTGCCTACAACCACGAGGTAAGGTTTATAAATCCTTTTCTTTTTTTTTTTTTAACGTGTGGAAAATGCGCCTTATGCATCTCCGCGCTCGGGGCAGCATACGAACGGAGGTATGACGGGCTCTCCATCTCGCCGCTGCCTTCCCTATGGAAATAGGGGAGAGGCCTACCGTCTAAAAACACACACGTTCCCTCCAGGCCTTGAACTGCGGGCGTTGCGGGCGCACACGGTGACCCCCGCAACGTCCACTGGCCGCCCCGGGATGGGGCAGGTGGCGACGGCACCGTAGAATGCGGGTTCCGGATTCCCCGCCCTCCCCCGCCGGTGACCGTCTGTTTTTTTAAAGAGGTTAACTCCTCGTAGCCCCCTCAGCGGCCCACGTTCCCAGCGCCTGCGGGCCGGGGTTACGTGACGGCCGACATGACCGAGATCACGCCGCCCTGTTGATTTTTATAGAGGTTTACTCCTCGCGGCCCCCCTATCTTGAAAAAGACGAGGCGGCCCACGGTCCCGGCCCTGCGGACCAGGTTTACGTGGCGTCCGACCGTGACCGAGGTCACGTCACTCCTCCGGATTTTTATAGAGGTTTTCTCCTCGCGTCCCCCTTATCTTGATAAAGACGAGGCGGCCCACGGTACCGGCCCTACGGACCAGGTTACGTGCCGACCGAAAATGACCGAGGTCACTCCGCTCCGCGATCGCGTCCCTTGCGGAACGCACCGCTTCGACGGCAGGCTTTCGCCCGCCGCCAGCATGAGGCTCGCCCTTCCGTTCCCCGCCCGGGGCGAACAGCAGGTACAAGGTTGGACTCGCCCCCGTCCCTCCCCGTACGAGGCGTTTGGCGCCTCCAGGTTTGGTGCAGAGCTGCGCTACCTTTCAACCTACTGGCACCGCCCCACGGCACCAGTGGCTACTCGGCCGCAGATGCAGAGCAGCTCCCCGGCAGCTACCGCACGCCCCGTCCCCCCCCTAGGCACCCCCCCCTCAGAGAACGAAAGGGCTGCCGGTAATTAACCGCAAAGCAATACCTACTTTTCGCCAGCTCCAGGCCGAGTGACCCAGCTCGGCGGGAGGGGCTACTCAGTAGGCAGCTCAGCTCGGCCCTACAGTACCCAACGCTTTTGTCCCTCGTCTCCCCAAGGCTCCCCTTCCCCCCAAAAGGCGTTTGGTGCCTTCAGGCCTGGTGCAGAGCTACGCCTCCTTTCACCATCTGGCACCGACCCGCACCAGTGGCTACTCGGCCGCAGATGCAGAGCAGCTTCCCGTCAGCTACCGCCCGCCTTTCCCCACCTAATCTCGGTCCCTCCCTTGATAAAAAGGGGCTTTCGCCCCGGCCCTCGCCAAAAAATATATACATAAACATAATAATTCGCCCCGCCCTACCCCCCCACCCCCCCAGGTCGGATATTTGCCACCAGCTAACTAATCCACGAGGGGTTTAATCAGCCGTTGTTGCCCGGGGTGCACCGGCCTAAGCGTTACCCTTCCCCCCCCATGGGGCCAAAGCCCCTGATAGAAGGGAACTGTAACGCTAGAGCACTCGAGGAGGTTTCCGACATCGCACTCCAAGGTTTATAAATCCTAACTAAAGGAGCGACCACACCGCCGCGTATACGCAGTGACGTGTAGGCGTCACGGTTTCTCACCGTTTTTCCATTTTGTTGAGCAAACGCACCGGTGTGGTTGCACCTTAATATCATGAATGTGAAAGTAACTCTGTTCTTTTTATGGTGCCTCTCCTGCTAGTGAAGATTGGCAGTCAGCTCCGCATACTTCCCACGGTCAGGCCAGTAGGCTTACTCTCTAGCTCGCTCGCAATCGCCATCGTGTTCATTTTGACAGTTCATGTATGTGCTGACAATTGGCATCGGAATCAGCTAGCTGTCACATTCATACAAAAACTGTCAAAATGAACAAGATGGCGATTGCGAGAGAGTTAGGTAAAAAATGAAAGATACAGATATTTATTTATTTATTCGTCAAACAATTTACACAGCATTAGGTACAGTTATAGAACTGAAGCATTGGAAAACTTAATTCTAATTACGCAAAGGCAACGTATGTATAACGCAGCATTAAAAACATTCAACAAATATATATATTTATTTATATAATATAGACAGTAGACAGCCTAAGGTAACAAAACCTGAAGGCCCCGTTTAGCATGATTAAGGGCGTATAAGTGGAAAAGGAAAGCAAAATAGTGATGGGTTGCTTGCTGCATAGCCTATAAAATGATTCCTAAGATTTTACCCATTCCCTTGATGGGCTTTTACCATCTGCGCGGGAAGAGACGCAGCTGGTATATTCTATGTTTTTTCTTTGTTTCCAGACCAGCATGGAAGTTATCGTTTAATAATGAATTTTACTATGTAATTAACATAATTGCTCTATCCACAGCTTGGCGGGAACTATGTAAGTGACTATAACTTAATGTTTAGACCTACAGACAGCTATATTAAGAAACTTTAGTATTTATACATACATACCGTCCGCCTCTTTCCCACAGGGCTAGGAAGTTATTCTACAATGCAATGCAAGTACAGTTAACAACAAAAATGGGCAGTCACCAAAAAAGCTTGTATTAAGAATCTAATTTTGACAGAAACTTGTGTGCAACAGTGAGCTTCTTACAGCTGATAAAAGAACAATTGTCGCAGACGTGCTTTATATTTTCTCACTCTCTTTTCGCAGGGCACTATATGCATTATATGCTATAATAAACTTTCCTTAGATGAAAACGACTACCAAGTAAGTGTTTGATGTCATTACTTATTATATTCCTAACAGGCGACCCGCCCCAACTTCGCACGGGTGCAATCAGTGTATCTCTACTATATTATGCATGTATTATACATATAAATCTTTCTCACGAATCACTCTATCTATTTAAAAAAACCGCATCAAAATCCGTTGCGTAGTTTTAAAGATCTATGCGTATATAGGGACGGACAGACAGCGGAAAGCGATTTTGTTTTATACTATGTAGTGATTTAATTTTTCTCAAACATGCTATGAAATATTGATGTTATGTTTCTTAGATTAGACTGCGAAGTGTCACGTTTCAGGCGCGACTCAACGAGAGGTATTTAATCGAATTTCATGTAAAATTGGGGGCCAAGGGCCGGCAATGTGCTGTTAAGGAATATTTTGTTTTCCGGCGTTATGAAAATCTGTCACTACAAACAAACAATAAAGGAGGTTTTTTATATTTTTTAGCTTTATTTTATCTAGTTTACACTGGGTTTCACTAAAAATAAAACTTTAATTTATTTCATTACATGTTTGAGAAAAGCATTACCCATCTCGGCGGGTTGCCTTGCCAGCCTAAATGTAGATGGCTGTTAACCCCTTACTTCCCGGCTTCTGAAGTAACTTACTATTATTCAGAGGTGTGAGTCTCTAATGGGAACCCGCCCGCGAAAGTATTGCTGAGCTTGGCTCTTGCAGGCACTGTAGTTACGAAGCCAGGGGTCTATGTTGTTAGCCGTCTTTAAGAGAACCACCCCGAAATACAAATGAGCCAAATTTGACATGTTTACGTGAAATAGTTTTTTAGTTATGAGGGGGACTAAAGTAGATCCAAATGGTTCGTGTAAAATTAAACAAGGTGCTGCTCGCTAGTTCTGTAGCTGGAACTTGGCTTAACACGCTTCCGCGTGTCTAGGTTAACTGTGGTTCTCAGAGTTTCTCCTCAGTCGGTCTAACCTAAAGGTTAGGCGGGTTTTTTTAATCGAGAGCCAGTTTTCTTGGGGTGCTTCTTAACAATGTTTGTTAAAAATTATTCCAGCCGATGATGCCACGCAGTTTTGCAATAAATTGTTTTTTTGTTCATTTACATACATACATACATATATTACGTCTTTATCCCTTACGGGGTAGACGGAGCCTATGGCAAGAAAACCTTAAGGCCACGTTTAGCATGATTAAGGGTGTGTAGGTGGAAAGGGAAATCAAAATAGTGATAGGTTGCTAGCCGCATCACCTATAACATGATTCCTAAGACTTTCGCCCATTCCCTCGATGGGCTTTCACCATCTGCGCGGGTAGAGAAGCGACTGGTAAATTCTATGTTTCTTTACACCCAGACCAGCATGGAAGAATTTGTTTATTAGATTACGATTATGCGTGGAGGTTTTTTTTAATTTAATGTTTTTTTGTTTTAGAGTTTAAATTTTATCAATGACGTACGTACCTACAAACTATGTTAAAATAAATATACTTCGTCACCCACATTCTTAACGGGTAGATCATTCCCGGGATCAGAGCGGATCGCTTTTCATGCAATTGTCTACTCGAAGTGATCCCGGTTTTTTTTCTCCCAAGTATAGTCAATAGTGCCTGTAACCGCCATATGGGGGGAGGAGGGTTGGTGACCCAGGACACCCTATCCCTCTCCCAGGAATACGCCTTCGCGTTGCCCAAGGTCCTTCTCTTGTTGGAGAATAAATTGATCAAGGCGTGGTACGCAGAATAACCACTTCAAATTTAAGTTAACTACTACTACGAAAAACGACATTGCGTTTGCGTGTGTGTCATTATGCGTAGGTATGTGTCATTATGCGTGTGAGGAAAACAGTGTATCTTGTTTAAAATCAATTTTAAACCTGGTGTCAATTCTTGCAAAGCGAAATAATAAAAAAATACAATTCTAAATTTAAAAACAAATTATAAAAAGAGAGCGCTAGTGTTTGCGACAATGTGTGTGTCATTTTAAATGTCATTATGCGTGAAAACGATGCCTTCTGCAAAATATTGATTAAATGAAAATCTATATTAAAACATAATTCTTAATAAAGGGTACCTAATTATTAACATGTTTTTCGTAGCAGGCTGAAATAAATACTAATTGAAGTAATTATGTAATTTATAGCTAACGAACCACGAATTGGTAAGATTAGGTTTTATTTTTAGGTTTCCGTAAGTCAAAGGGAAATATCCCACTGAACATGAAACTTACAGGACCTTTCTAGCAAGTTGACAGACTTACCATTTGAACGTTTCTAAAGAAAGGTCATGTAAACATTGCTGTAATTTTAATTAAACATGTTCATTGAAACTTTCAAAAATGTTGCGATTGATGTTATATCAACATTACATATGAAAGTTTACTACTTAACTTTCAAGCAACATTGCTGTATTAACTTATTATAATATTCAGTTATTAAATTGCTACAATGTTATATTATAACATTGCAGATGAAACGTTGCAGCAATCTATATTTAACAACATGCATCACGGAACATTGCTATTACGTTGCAAACTAAACTTATTGAAATGTTTCACAATATTATTGCAGCAATATACTTTTTGCAACCTATAAAATTAAAAGTACCAAAAACGTCACAGTTTCAATGTTGCTACGAAATAACATTATAGACATTGCAGTTACCTCGTAAACAGAACTTATTGTAACTTTCAATATGATTATTGCAGCAATTTACATTTTGAAATATAAGTATTTTAATGTTGCTTCAACGACACATTTTATACGTTGTTGAAACTTTCATAAAAAACATTACAGGCAATTTGCAGTCAAAGTTATCTGAAACTTATGGTGTTATTATTGCAGCAATATTCTTTTTGCAACATATAAAATTTGAGGTATCATAATCGTCACAGTTTCAATGTTGCTGTGAAATAACACTATAGACATTGCAGGTACCTTGCAAACTGAACTTATTGAAACATTCAATATCATCATTGAATTAAATTACATCTTAGAATGTATATTTTCTAAACTGAAAAATGGAACTGAGAACATCATCTTCATGAAGTCTCTTAAAATACCAAAACCTTCTCCTAAATGAAACAAAGCCAGGAGTACTAAAAAACGTTTTATTGCCACAACACAATGGACTAAAATGCTTTCAAATTTGAAAGATATTTTGGAAAAAGTGTCAAAATCCAGGCGAAGATACGCAGCTGGACGGTACTTATAGATAACAATATTAATATTAGGACGGCAATTACCAACACACTAGGTACTCCGAATGAAAGCGACCCCAAGGTCACAAACTCGTCTGTTGTCAAGCGACCATTTTTCGTCAAGGTCGCGCGGGGCCTCTCAACGGGTGATAATAGTAGGTACCTAAGGTATAGATTTGGCGCCATATCCTGCCTGATAGAGGCGTACAATATTCCTGCACACTAATTCTAACATAAAACTACTTACCTACCTACTTTCTTAAATCTAAGTTATATCTAAAAAAAAGGCCCCCGTGGCATACCTAGTGCCAAATACGGTGGCAGCATTCCCTCGTTCAATCGCTATACCTACTTGTTCGTTGGGAGAGACGTCACGCGCTTTTGTAAATCTTTGATGAGCATAGTACCTATACTATATATCTCTAATCTGTGCATAGTATATGCGCCGGGACCCCACGGACCCAGGGTCTCAAATCTGACAGCTGTGAAATTGTACGCCGGACCGAGACCCTGATATTTCACTAACTTCTTCTTTTCGGCCATTTCCGCCACAGAATAAGAAGATTTTGATGATTTTTTTTAAAACGCTCAAAAGACAAGTCGATATTGTTTCTATATAGAGTAGAATCCAAAACGCAATTAAATATATTTAACAGTGTCATATTCTTATGCGTAATGATTACAAGATCATTACAAACTATTGTAATTGTTACGACATTCCTAAACATAAAAAATAGGTAGGTATTAACCGGCAAAACATTCAAGTAAAATTCCATCAATCAAAAATAAAAACGTCAAGAAACGGCCAAGTGCGAGTTGAATTCATGTACGAAAGGGTTATTACGTACTAAAAACTAAAATATTTAGTAAAAAGTATCGACGCTTGAAAGGCAAAAGGTGATAAGCGACATTTTTTGTGATATTGAGTTATAAGTATTTATATTATTGAAATCAGCAGATTTTTCTGCCTCGAGTGGGCTAAGTTTCGTGTGCCTACGACGACTTTCGTGTCGCTTATCCCATCGGTGATTTTTAGAAACACCGATATATTTTTTTACTAAACGTTTTTTTAAATTTCTGTATATTGGACATTAGATAAAATGTTTATTTAGATAATGTCACTTAGACTGTTTGACTTTTTACGACTTTCCTTCCCTTTGTCGGTTATATTTTTTTACCTCATCATACAGGGTGTTTGGTGGCTAGATACAAAGCTTTAATGGGATGATAGCCGAGGTATTTTTGAACATTTTTAGCCACATATGTCTTAGCCGAAATTTGTTTTTTTTTTTAATTGAAGACAGAAATTTTAGGAAAATACCCAGAAGTTGATAGTCACGAGTCAATATTGCCCAAATGAACTTTAATTTGGAAACAAAATCTTTTATTTCGGATAGTTTAATGTGTATTGGACCAAATTAAATAAATTTTAAGTGTCTTTCTTGCCACAAAAACAAAACGAAGGCATTCGAAATTACTAAAAATGTCTTAGGTTGGAACAGTCATTTTTCTGTGCCATATTTTTTTTTTAAATCCTTGAAATGTTCAAACATTTTTTGAAACATGCCTGTTTATTGTTCTTTCTTTTAAGGTATCACTCTTTCACATTGCTTGCTAAATCTGAGATAAAAAGTAAAAACCAAATTCAGGGAGCAATCGCTAAGAGAATGTACTAGTCTTGGAATTTCACGTTAAAGGTACTTAGCTAGTAAATTACATGAAAAAAAGATTTAAATGAAATCATTAATCTTCGGTTTGTTGTGATTTGAATACTAAATTAATTAATTTTACAATTTTTTTTACATTCATAAATCAAATTTATAAAAATTAAAAAAAAAACAATTTCGCATAAGACATATATGGCTAAAAATGTTCAAAAATACCTCGGCTATCATCCCCTTAAAGCTTTGTATCTAGCTACCAAACACCCTGTACAACGTAATTTTATTTACATTATATCATTTTACCTATATCCACATAAAAACAAAACATGGCTTAGATCAAATAACCTAAAAGTAATTATCTGCACGATTATAGGTTATCACCTTTTACCTGTTATTAGTTTCGAGAGACATGTCGCTTATCCTTTTTTACTTGCAGTATTTTTTTAATACTTCTGTCGCTTATTTAGTTTTTCCTGAATATAAATCTAAACTAGGCGGTTGAGTAGATCGTCTTAAAAAACACATCATTTATATTAGAGCTGGTTGTTCGATATTTTTTCCTATACATAAATGTTTCTAAAACAGAACGTATTTATATCAATAGAGCGAATTTAAAAAGTGTGTTATTACCCATCTAAAAATGTAAGTGTAGCTTACGCAACCTCCGCCGAAACATCTGTACCACACAAACGCCATCTAAATATATTCAGTAGATACGCTTCGCGATGCATCTAAGGCACGCGTATGACATTTTTTCCATGTAGGTAGGCATACAAACTGATCGAGCTATACTATAACATGGTAAGTAATTTTTTACGTAAATGCTAAAGATTTACGGTATAAATATTTGTTCCAATATTTTCGTAGTGTATTAATGTAAACACTTACTTTTTGGCGAATAGTGCATAGAAAAGGGGTTATTTTGGGGTATATGGCCTTGAAAAACACTGGAATACTGCATACACGATCACGAATCACGATGGAAATTAAGATTAGATTTTGTGGTATTTAGTCATTATTTCATATTTCCTATCTCGTGATAAATTAGGAAAATCCCTTCTGAATGCTTGTTCTTTCTTATCAAGGAACATGTCGACCAAGGATCTAAATCATTTATCATAATGGTTCTTTTTATTTCTTATCCCAGAGGATTTTTGCAAAATATAGTATAGACATCAGTTTTCAGATACCGCAATTACCTATTGGTATGCTAAGTTTAAAGATTCTAGTAATAATAGTTACGAAGATGGAACCATTTCAAAGTAAGAATATAAATCCCTTTTTACTCCCTATCCCGCCGGAATTGCGGAAAGTCCTGAAATTAGTTTTTAGCAGTTTTGATTTCTTAATTGTGCGCGAAATATCAAGACTAGTAATTATAGTTACGGAGATAGGGTGCCTTTGTGCATATCGCGAGGGAATTTCTAAAAATCGCATGAGCTTTCTAAGGTTTTCAAACTTTCAAAATGCGGTGGATACTAATATAATACAGTGACTTTCGTTCGAGACATTCCAACTTTAAAGAGTTTTGCCTTGTACCAAACTTTTAAGTATGTTCAACCTGTTTGAATAAAATCGGATTGAATTTTCAGAATAAAATGTAATTTAAATCAAAGGCACTATATAAGCAGTATTGATATCAACTTTGAAGAATATCACCCCCAAAACAACTTTCTACCCCTTTATAACCCCGTTAGTTGAATTTCAAGAAAATTTGAAACAAGCCAAGATCAATCAAGAATCAATTCAAGAATATTTATGCAAAATTTGAAGTAGATCGGACCAAGGAATCACGCACGCTGTGCCATACAAAGTTAGTCCCCCTTTTTCTCCCCCTTAGAGGTAGAATTTCGGAACATCCTTTCTTATCAGATGCCTACGTCATACAAAGAACACACCCTCCAAGTTTCAGGTCTGTACAATCAGCGATTTAGGATGTGCGTTGATCCGTCAGTCAGTTAGTCAGTCATTCAGGACAAAGCATTTTATATGTAGAGATTTATTTTCGTAACAGGTGGTTAATTTGCATTTTTCATTAATGACTTGCATTGTGTTGGTGATTTATGTAGAAAATAAATAAAATGAGGGGTAAATTTAAGATAAGGTAAATTTAAAATTGATGCTCATTGCAGTTAGATTATTTGTGTTGATTTTATTTATGGCCCATAATGACTTTTGTATAATATGACCTTGCTATTAAATTTAAAATGTTTGCGGTAGGATAGTTTTCCTTAATAATCTTTTAAATCATTTTTCAGGCTAGATTCTTTTACTCGATAAATTTTTTGTCACATAATTTGGTTAGCTAATTTTACCTCCTGCACTTTTTGGGATCGATTTGCTTAAGAGACACTAAATCCTGAAATAATATTTTTTTAGGTAGGTAATGTATTAAACACATCATATAGAGAACACCACTATGGTCATTTACAAAGATGATTTTTGTAAATCAGATAACAAATTAAATTGTAATGATTCTTTTTCAAAAATTTGCGTGGTATTTTGGCTCTTCTGTAAAATTACCATTTTGTCGCTTATGACATTTCGTCTTTCAAGCGTCGGTATGAAGTCGTTGCGTTGCGGTCGGAATATTTTACCTACTAGCTTTTGCCCGCGACTTCGTCCGCGCAGAATTAAATTTTGCGTGTCAATACTTAACCACGAATAACTTTTCTACGAAAACTTTACCACGAAAAGGCTATATCACGAACAGACTTTAACACGAAGTCTCAAATAGATCGGCCGGGTCCGGGTACCTCCCATTTGTTCTATGGAACTGTGACGTCATAAGACTGTTAACATTTTTTTTTCCCAACAGTTCCATGGTAGAACTATTGAAACAAAAAATGTGCTATTTTTTTGTTCTATAGAACTAAAAGCACCTCAAATTTGTGATGGGAAACTTGAGGTGCTTTTAGTTCTATAGAACAAATAGCACATTTTTTGTGTCAATTTGTTCTACCATGGAACTGCTGGGAAAGAAAAATGTTAACAGTTCTATGACGTCACAGTCCCATAGAACAAAATGGGAGGTACCCGATCGGCCAACAAATGGCTCAAAAGGGGATTGCGCGTCATATTTAGTATTGTTAAGAATTTATTGGGAAATTTATAGATATTATTAAAATTAAAAAGAATAAAACATTACAAATGCGAAGTTTATTTTTATTTTATTCCTCTTTGAGTACAACACCCCCTTGATGATTATTGTTAAGTAGGGCGACTATACGACCATAATTTTAAGTGTTTTATAAAAATAATAATAGTATTTCATTCTGCCGCGCCGCGCTCGCCTGCGCTGCGCCTGGGCGAACGCGGGGAAAGGGCGCGGGGCGGGAACTCGTACGAGGTGCGCGCGCATGCGCCCCTCGACTCAACCACACTCAACTGTCTCGACTCGAGCGAGCCGCCGCGGCGGCCGGCGGGCGAGAGATTTTGTTTTCATTGTTTTAAAGTTTTCCCTTTTTTTGTACCTACGTGTTTTACTGAACAAACTGCAAGTTGGACGAAATGAGAATTTGAATTGGCATTGTTCATTTTTTTTAAGCTGTGCTTTTAACACCTTTATTTGATAAAATGGACTATTTCAAGCAACCAATTTGAATATTATGCTTTTACGTTGCTTTGTTAATTAATAATAAATATTTTTTCGCTGTTTGATAATTTGTGAATTTAGACAGAATCCCAATCGCCTTCGTTCGGCTGGCTATAAAAAAAACGGCTTTGTCTATGGTTTTGTCGATTTGACAGTGACACGTGACAGTTGCCATAGCTAAAAATTTTTTTTTTCATTTTTGTGGCAAACATTCGATGCTAGATTCTGTCTAAAAGCCGGGTCGTTCGGTCAAAAATCGGTAATTGTTTATTTAAATATTTATTCTATTTTTCATAATGATTATTTTTTACAATGACATAAATATTGCTATGTCGTATGTGTATTAAACTAGGTATTAGGTAGGTATATTGTTAAGCTTATGGATTTCCGGTTTCATTTCTTTTTTCTTTTACTGTTTAGTTGCAGGCTAGCGACGTCGAAGTTCCTAAAACGTTCCCATAGTGTGCCTGTGGGGACGGAAGCGAGACACAATGCCCTCGGTACCGCTCTGCTTTCAGAGCAGGACATGAGTGCGTGAAAGCCAACATTGGGGGCGGCAGACGTAAGCTTGCCTTCGGAATCCAAAAGCTTATTGGTTACTTACTTGACATGAAATGTATATTTCATAATTTTGTTTTATATATAATTTTTTTTCCTGCGACATTGGAGACATCTCCAATTAGTTTATTTGACGGTGGAGGCGTTTTACACCTCCACTGAACTTACTATTATTTTTTTTATTTTTTTATTTTTTTGACCAGTAGAGACTTCTACTATTTATAGATTAATATAATTTAAGGCTCGGGGACCTTAATACATCCCTTATATAAATGTATTTAATGTAAGTAGAATTTAAGTATTCTTACTGTATTTTTATTTGAAAAAATGACTTTCTGCCAAGTTTCTTGCGGCGCATTCTTCTTGGCAATGATGGTCTTTCCGAATGTGCTGGTAGTTTCAAAAAGACATGTAAAAGAGCCCTTGGCGGCCAATTTGCAAAAATAAATTTTCATTTTCATTTTCATTTTCATTTCAAACAAAGGTTCAAAGTACTTTTACAAAAATATCTGCAATCATAAAGTATTTTTGAAATCGGACAAGATAAATCGGATAAATTATGGTTTTCCTCGAAATGGTTTTCGAATTGGAGCATACTAAAAAAAATTAACAATGCCAATTCTATTTGGACAAACTGCGTATTGGACGGCCAGCTAAGAGAAAAACGCCGGTACGATATTCTTCGAGTGAATACACGGCGCCGCCCGGTCGACCTTGAGCCGGGGGATGCCGACGCGCGCGCCGCGGCCCGCCCGCCCGACCAGTGTGAAACAGACTTTGACGGCGAGAGCATGCGCATTTCTGCTCCCGGAATTATTACGTGATTGTGCCGGGTGAACTTTATAATTAATCTTATAGTGAACAATAAACCTTTGGAGTGCCGGGTGTGTGAAAGTCCGTGTAGGCTTTTGTTTTTGTTATAAGTACATACTTTCCTGATTGACTCATTTGTAAAAATTTAATAGAAACGAATCTCAAAAATTGTGTGTTTAATTAACTGGATAACAACCACAAAATCATAATTTCATTTATTAGTCAATCCCGCCCTTCCGTTACAAAACTGGTCCTTACGAGTTCGGAACGGAAAGTGAATAGACAACAATGAGTGTTAAGAGTGGTAAACAAGAACAAGAAGCACGTAGTGCACCAAGAGCGAAACTAGCGAAGTCGGTCGCTACAGACTCAGGATTGGAGACTCCGTCGGGCGTCGACATGTTGCAACACGTGTCACGGTAGGTGGTCGCATCGCACCGGCGACCACGGATTTGAATTACTACCGTTAGAGGTGGGGACGCCGGCGTCGGATCGGAGCGCACCGCGCGCGCGCGGAACAACGCCACCCACACGAGGTGGTTAGACTCAGAAAGCCTAATTAAGAAGAAGCTCGCTCTTAACATGGCGGAGCTGAAGGCACAAGAAGAGGCACGTGCCGCGGCAAGTACGACATCCCGACGTATGAAGAGCTTCGAGAAGGCCTACCGAAGTACGAGCGACATGCACAATTACACTCCGGTAAGAAACTGCGTTTCGGTGTTGAAAAGTACCTATATATAGTTACTATACTCTTTGTGTATACTTAACTTAATTATAATTTAATTTACATAGCTTATTTCATAAATTTTTCGTTATTTCAGGAGTCATAGTGGGAGAGCTGAGGGAGATAAAATCATATATTCATTATGTCAGGAGGAAAGTAGAAGCGATTGAAATATCTCTTACAAAATTGAATATTCCCTCGGAACCTAAACCTTGATGATGATGATGCTCAGTGATGAAAACATTCGGACGGAACTGGTATGTTAATTACTTACCACCAAAGTTAGGTTTTATATGCTACTCATTCAGTCATAACAGGATAATGTATGTATGTCTGTATATATCAGTGACCAATATAAAGTGACCCCACACTGCGTACATTTTGCTTTAGGGCAGGGCTCTGCTTACGCTGTTTATAGATAATGGTACGGGAACCCTTTGTCCGCGAGTCTGACTCGCACTTGGCCGGATTTTTAAATAATAATAAATAAAAAAGAATCGTTTCAATGATCGAAATCAGTACACGGGTAGTTCTCACGAAATCTCGAAATTCGATTCTGATGATAAAATTAAAAATAGTATGATGATTTAGATTTTTTTTTATATGGATTTTGTAGTAGTCATAATATAAAATTTTTGTTGAGTAGTGGTCCCCAGAATAAGCGTTTTTTTAAAGAATTATAAAGCTTCTTAAAAAAGATAAAGTGAGGGAATGATGACTTAGGTGATGGAATGATTTTTATAAGCAATGATGAACATTTTTAAATCAAAATGCTTAAATATTTTGTTAAATATTTTGTATTGAAATATGAAATATATTAATTAACATTATTAGGAACTATAGTCCAGAAAATCACAATCTCCTTTTCTCTCAAGACGTGTTTCAGTTTTGCTTGTAATTTAGGTATTTTTGCACAGCACTGCTCTACGTTTTCTTAGTTGCCGCCTCCTCCTAGCAGCCACAAAATTCCTAGCTTCATTATTATTTTGAAAATCCGCCTCTACGGGTCCTGGGCTAGGAGGAGGTGTCTCATCCAGTAGTCTTGCTAAATTTTTATGTACTTTAGCTCTTTTATCTCCATATATCTGTCTATTTTTTTTTCCAATTCTTCCTTTTAATCCTTCTGTCTCTGGAAGTCATATTTGATATTGGTTTTACTTGGCCTTTCTTTATCTTATTTAAGTATTTCTTTTTCTCGGAGCACCTCAAAACTTATAGGGTCAGATTTCATTTTTTCCCTTCGCTTCCTATCATATTCCTTCTTTTTTAATTTAGCTTCCTCTTCACTGATTTTCTTTTTTTTTGCCATTATTGTGCCCTAAAACAAAATGTTAAGAGTTAAATTTAAGGGCTTGCTACAGCAAGCGACAGTAAAAATGAATTCCAACCCAGTCAAAACCATTACCCCCTTAATTATCATTACCTCACTGTAAATATATATGAGGGAATGACGATGAGGGAATGACGAACCAGAACATAAACTTAAAAAACTAGTGACACGGCCATGCTTTAAACAAGGTTATTTGCGGACGTAAACTACTCCCAAAACCCTACTTCATCACGCAATTAATTATTGTTAAAGTACTTACCTTCCATTTTTTTAGGACGTGATGTAATGACGAACACAAATGTAATTTTAAGAAATTATGTATTATAACTTTTTTTTTACAAAACCTCGAATGCGTACACAACGAATTCGCCCTATTGGCAAAAGGTCAGTGCTGCCAGCTATCAGAACCAAACGGTAGCGTTCACTTTTGATTGAAACAGCGTTCAAAAATTAACTGTTAGTAATGTCACGAGGGAATGATTTAATTTCATTGGACACGTAGTTTAAATTTTTTTTTTAGTTTATTTTTAGTTTTTTTATACTAATAAAAAATACATTCATAATTTCATTGTTTTTAGAATAGGTTAATTAAATTTTCATCGCTTTTACTGTATCATATTTTTATTAAAAAATTTAAAAGTAATTGAAAGTGGAGGTTGGGACATAGTGAGGGAATGATTTTAACGGCATTACATATACTCTGTTTTTTTTATTTACACATATGACTCAGAAATTTTAACTAAATCGCATACCGACGATGATGTTTATTGCAAGGAAATTACACTTGCCGCTATATATTTACTATTTTTTTGTGAAAACGTGAAGGACAATAATTTCGAAATTTCGTGAGAACTACCCACACTCATTTAGCTTACCCCTTCTATCACTGCAAAGTGGCATGCTGATTATTGCCTGTGTACATAAATTGACCGTTCTGACTGACCTATCTTATCCACTGACATTGTTTTATTTTTATAGGAACGAGACTGTGTCAACCAATGTCTGGAAAAAAAAATCTCTGATTACTTGTGACAATATTGCTCATGGACAGGGGAAAAAAACAACTTTAAATTGTGGTCTTTGAGATTAATAACCGTTGTTAAACGTAAGTGTTTTTATGAAGAAACACTTTTATTTTATTTATTTTTTTTAAATGAAAGGGAGCAAACGAGCCAGCGGCTCACCTGGTGGAAAGCAATCACCGCCGTCTTATTTTTTCTGTGTTGCGAAGTGCATGGTGGGGGGTAATTAAAATTATCAGTGCTTGATGTGGCAGAAAATAGTACATTTCTGCTGCGGCCGGGAAGAAAGGGGTTACCGGTCGAGTAGGTTAGATACGAGTCCGGCAACCCCTGTTCCCGTTCTCGCGCCTGTATCCTACTATAATATTACTATACTATTCCTAATCCTGCCGCTAAGCAGCAGACAATATTAAAAAACCGAGTTAATAATGTTAATATGTTGATAAGTATATTTTATAGTATATTGTAAGTCATACATGATAATTTTCTTGCAGTTTGACTTTCTTACATTCACTGGTGGCAGTAGAGAAAGAGATTGTATGAATCGTAGCTTGGAAAAGATTTTTTCTAATTATCTGGCACAATTTTGTTCCTGGACTGGAAAGAAACAGAACTTCAAATTGTCTACGCTGCAATTAATGGCTACATTGAAACGTAAGTTTTTTGGTGTCGTTAAATTTTCGTCACCAGACCCTTAATTGGTGACCGGCAACCCAACACACCAGATATACAGGGTGTTAGGTAATGAGTGGATAACCCTTGAACTATGGATAGAGGGCACTTAGGACGTTATAATAAAGCTAAAATAGCTTCAGTAAAAGTTGCACGGTTTCCGAGATATTCGGACTTTTAGGTTTTTTTCGAAAATGAACACCCTTGTTCAATGTTTTGATCATAGCACCATTTTAAGCTAACTTTTCAATTTTTTATTTTTGCTCAATATTTTTGAGTACTTGTATTTTCAGATAGGCATTACTATTTTTGTGAGACATGGGATTTTTAAAAAAAAAATCGCAAACTTAATTTTTGCCTTTTCAATCGTACATTGATCGAATTTTCAGCTCTCACGGTGAAAAAAAAATACACTACCGCCTAGTTGCCAATAAACTTAAAAACATGCCGGTTTATTCACAATTTAAAAATGGTAATTACCTTTTGAATTTAAATTCAAAATGACAAAATAATAATAAAAAATACACGCTCACCCACATTTTTCCCGATTTACTTTTTGTATCACGGGCGTAGAACTCAAAATTTTTTGTTGCAAAAATAACATTATTGGCCACTTATTTAAATGCAAATGGCATTTAAATAATTCCAAATTTAAAAAACATGCCAACTGCCTTTTGATTTTTTTTTTGAATTCGATTTTGAATTTGATTTTCGATTTCGATTTTGAAGGGATTTTCCATAATTCCCACAGGATAGGGAACTGGACTAAATTTTTACTCTTCCACGGGGGCCAAGTTGCGGGGTATAAGCTAGTTAGTTACATTACTATATTTTTATGTTATTTGTTTCAGTTGCAGTGAAAGAGAGTTTCCCGAATATGACTGACGAAAGTTTTGAACGGCATGGCATGAGCTGGTTCCAACACGCAACTACTACGCTTAAACTACACATTATATCTTTCTCTTATCTTTATATAATCCTCGTAGCCCCACTGTTATAAAAAAGTCTAATTACACTCCACCAGGTTGACGGAACCCCACTTTCCATTCCGTTTGCTCTTCGGGCATTTGAAGATACCTAACAAACCTAACCTAATTTTATTATCTCTAGTGAGGATTTTTATAACAGTGGGGCCACAAGAACTAACTTTTTTAGTCATAGAAAAATACTTCTTAGTTTAAGGTGTGTGTAACACCGATGATCTCCGCAATTTTATCTTTCTTTAAAAGTTGCCAGCATGTGCTGTCAAAATAGTATTTGCTTTAGATTTGAATACGGGCCTGTTCCATCACTGTCTGATAAGTTCCTAATAGCTTATTTGTTAGATATCTATGGTTCCATCTATTTATTACTACGAAACGGACAGATACGGCTTCTTTGCTGTCTGAGACTTAAGAAACTATCAGTAACTTATCAGACAGTGGTGGAAGAGATGTATCAACATAGAGTTTAAAAGATAGAAACCTCTTGTTTTGATGTCAATAATAAATAATATTTGCTGTAATTTGAACATACTCTAACAACTAATATGTCTGTATATAGTATACTATGTGGGTGTTGCTAGCAATGTATATGGCTTAAGATTAAGTGATGTATCAGCATAGGCTGATAGGACGAAGAAAACTCTTTTACTTTTTGATGATTTTCTTAAAATACTTATTATTTAGACATGTCCAAATAAGTTTTTCTTTTTTTTTATTAAGTCCAGCTTGAACCTGCAACAGCCTATATAAATGCCTGAATCTTTTTTATCGATAGGAATAACCTTCTTTACTAAACTATATATATATATTTTTAATTAATTAATGTTACTAAAAAATCGGATATTTTTTTGGTTGATAAAGAAAGTTATTGTTGTATAAAAAAAACGTTTCAAGGACTTTTTATCACTTGGTATTGTATTAACTAGTTAATGCAGTGTTAAACAATAGAAAATAAATACAATTTTTGATAAGATATATTTTAATTTCACTCACTTTTTAATATTAATAGTTAAAGGCTATAACTGTTTAAATGTGTGATTGTTTTATAAGTTTGAAAATGTAATTTGTTGTAAGTGGCTGTGTAGACCGTTAAAAAGTTTCTTAGTATACTGGCCACGGAGAGATTTTTAGCAGTGTGAGCAAAGATCAAAGGGTCTCAAATATCAGTTTATTTCTCACGCGTCATCTCGGTAGGAATTGGACTTAATGGACCTAAGAAAGTACTTTTTTAGGGTCAGTTTTTTGGTTTTCCATAAGTTCCAAATGCTTCCTAGTCGACGCGTAAGAAATAAATTGGTATTTGAGACCCGTGGAGCTTTGCCTACACAGCTATACATCTCTCTGTGGCCAGTATACTAAGACACTTTTTGGCGGTCTACAGCAACTTACAATAATGTTACATTACAAACTTGTATGTAAAGTTTGCACGCAAGTTGCCTTTACCGTTAATATGAAACATAACCGCAACCTTAACAAGTAATTTAAATGCAAGTTGGATATAAACATTACGTTAATGTTACAAATGTAACTGCCACAACTTATTGAATGAAAGTTTCCTGCAAGTTACATGTGCGTTATTATAGCAACATTAATTGCACAAGTTACCTTTATGTTACAAATGTAACTGCCATAACTAATTGAATGAAAGTTTCCTGCAAGTTACATGTGCGTTGTTATAGCAACATTAATTGCACAAGTTACCTTTATGTTACAAATGTAACTGCCATAACTAATTGAATGAAAGTTTCGTACAAATTACATGTGCGTTATTATAGCAACATTAACTGCACAAGTTACGTTAATGTTACAAATGTAACTTTGCCACAACTTATTGAATGAAAGTTTCCTGCAAGTTACATGTGCGTTATTATAGCAACATTAATTGCCCAAGTTATAGCTAGGGAGCTGGCGAGCAAAATTTCTATATGATTAGCACACAAGGCAGACGTTATTAATAGTAATATTTATGCCCTAAGGAACATCAAGGACCCGGTCTGCCACCATGGTGGCGCTGCGTTGTAAATTTACAGCGTTTCAAAAATGTAAAAAAAAAAAGGTGTGCTATATTATGTGCACACGTCTGCCTCTGGGCCTGATGATTACAGTCATCCTAGAAACACAAAAAATCGAAAAGGCAGACATCCAGGGCTCTGACTTTTGTAGTATTAAATTTTTTAATTTATTTTTATGATTTAAAAAAATTTATATGAAATGCACACTTGGCAGACTTGAATTGTTCGATCAAAAACAATGAGAAGAACCACGAAAAAATAGTCTGCCATCATGGTGGTGCTGCGTTGTAAATTTACAGCGTTTCAAAAATGTAAAAAAAAAAGGTGTGCTATATTATGCGCACACGTCTGCCTCTTGGACTGATGTTTGAATTCCTTATGAAAACAAAGAAAATCGATGAGGCAGACGTTTAGGCCTCTGATATTCCAAAGGCAGACCATTTGATTTTTTTTTCTGAATTGAATTGATTTTTTCTGGTTGGCATTGAGAAAAAATATGATTGCATAGATTTCAGCTCCAGAAGTTTAGTCTTTACCGTGCTTTTAGAGAATAATAATTAAACAAAATTGTATAAATAAAACTAAAAAATAACAATAATCCCATGCAATAGGTACACACGGCAATATTATCAGGTAAGCACCTACGCACGCTCGCGCCGTATCTATCCTGCTTACCGAATAGCTTTGCTGTATGCCTGCTGTCCCTTAATTCCGTGAATTTCAAACAGTTACACAGGTCAAAATCAGCGAGCAAAGTGTCTGCCACATTTTTTTTCGAATCCACGGAGTCATAGTGAATCGAATGGGCGCAATGAGAACCGTGTGCAAATGACTTAGTAGAGCTTTTTTTTTTACACTTTTAAGAATCCGTCCCATGATAATGCAGAGTCCTGAATGTCTGCCTCTTCGATTTTCTTCGTTTTCAAGATGATTGTGACCAATGAACTCCAGAGGCAGACATGTGCAAATGACTTAATACCCCCATTTTTTTAAGCAACTTCAATCCGCTGTAACGCGAAAACGCAGCGACATAGGACCTTAATTGATTGAACCAAATCGATTCGTAATGATTTAAACTGCACTCCACCTCAACGTGAAACGTGTGCAAATCATATACCGAAATGCTCGCCAGCTCCCTAACTATTACCTCTATGTTACAAATGTAACTTTGCCACAACTTATTAAATGAAAGTTTTCTGCAAGTTGCATATGTGACGTTGTAGACATATAGAAATTATAATTTATTAAAAGTTTTCGTGAAAACTTTCTTGAAAGTTACAATTGAAACATTTGAGCAAAGTTGCATTTGAAAGTTGTGTAAAGTTCTAGTGATCAGGTCTATGAAACTTGCAGGGTATATATACAGCGCGGCCGTTAGAGCTTTGCATCAATGTTTCTCAAACGTTGCTAGAACGTTGCAACCTTGCAAATGAAACTTACAAGCCCCCATATGTGAGTTTCAGCAATGTTAACGCAAGTTTTGCATGTTTAACGGGATACCTTCATAGGATCAATTTGTTGTCCGTTTCTTCCTCAGTCTGACTGTCAAGACTATTTTACTTAGGAATAATCTTATTTCATTTGTATTTTTATTTTACTTTTTTAATTATTGTAATTGTATTTTTTTTCGTTAGACGTTGTGAATGCTTTAATCTATTCGAGCGGTTTCCAAAAAAAAGTCAACATGAACATTTTTTCCAGAATAAAACTATGTTGGTTTTTTTTTACTCAGAATCGTTTACCCTATCGATTCTTATACAAGCATTGCATAGTTTCGATTCATTTTGACGTTACAATTAATTCACCCTTTATTATTTCATTATTTATAAGCAGTGACGATCCCTAGCGGAGAATTAATTTAATTGTTCCTTATTGTTTCATTATTATTATTGCTCATGTCATGTTTTTGATTTTGTCATTTTTGTAATATTCAATTGATTTGTATTATTTAATTTAATTTTGACGATTTCAATCTAAATTCTTCAAAATTGACAATGTACTATATGATGTAATTTTTATTGAATGAATAAATAATCTAATCTAAGAATGTGTCATAAAATTTCCATTCCAGGTCGTCACTTTTTTAATATACGTATGAATGGAACGTGATGAACAGGAAAAGAAATTCCGTAAAAAAATTGGGAACACGCTTTTTCTTGTATGAAAATCGATAGGGTAGGTAAACAGTTCTGAGTAATAAAAACCCAAAATATTTTAATTCTAGAAAAAATGTTCATGTGGACTTTGTTTTGGAAAACGCTCATTCATATATAGTTGAATTGCTGTTCGTTAGTCTCGCCAATACTCGGGAAGTTTTGGGTAATTTCACGGCCGCTACAATAACGTACTATTATGCTCCTAGTACTCAAAACAATTTGATGTTTTACCATAACTACCTACCAGTGGCGTCAAGTATATCAGGCAAGTCGAAGGGAATTTAAATAGCCTTTTCCTCTGATTCTCCACAATAAAAGTGCCCAACTGCCTAAAAATAGGCAAACAGTGGGAATCGAGTTCTATGGACGCCACGCCATTGCTACCTATATCGAGAATTCTTCAAATAAAAAATATGTTAGTCTTTCCGGATGTAAAGTAGGAGTAAGTATAGTGCATTGGGGTAAATTCGAAATTGGGGGAATTTCAAAATCTTGGATATCCACTAATCGGGCAACAATTGGCATTGTTCATTTTTTTTAGTATGCTCCAATTCGAAAACCATTTCGAGGAAAACCATCATTTATCCGATTTATCTTGTCCGATTTCAAAAATACTTTATGATTGCAGATATTTTTGTAAAAGTACTTTGAACCTTTGTTTGACCGAACGACCCGGTTTTTAGACATAATCCAGCATCGAATGTTTGCCACAAAAATGAAAAAAAAAAGTTTAGCTATGGCAACTGTCACGTGTCACTGTCAAATCGACAAAACCATAGACAAAGCCGTTTTCTTTTATAGCCAGCCGAACGAAGGCGATTGGGATTCTGTCTAAATTCACGAATTATCTAACAGCGAAAAAATATTTATTATTAATTAACAAAGCTACGTAAAAGCATAATATTCAAATTAGTTGCTTGAAATAGTCCATTTTATCAAATAAAGGTGTTAAAAGCACAGCTTAAAAAAATGAACAATGCCAATTACATAATCTAGCAACGCTTACCTAGAAGCTCCAATGTCTTTGGCGTCAAAATAAGTGTTGCCTGATTATGGAATTGTTCCCCGTTCAGTGGATATCACGATTTTCGAAATTCCCCCAATTTCGAATTTACCCCAATGCACCCTATTTCATTATTGTACGTGGGTAATGACTTGTAAATTACTCGTACACCCCAAAGTCTTGCTTAAGTAGTTAATTTTGTAATTATTTTGTTAAACAGGTGAGCCGTAACGTAAGTACTTGGTAGTTTTCACAACTGACTTTCAGGTAACTGCAGCCCGGCCAGTATGCTCAGGGCCTGTTTCACAACCCTCTGTTAAGTTCTGGTTATCTTAAGTGTCGGTTATCTATGATGTCTCTGTCTGTTTCATAGTAAGAAATAGAGAGGGAATCATAAGTAACTAACAGTTAAGATATCTGGAACTTAACAGGGAGCCCAAAATCGAGTAATTTTCCGAAAATTTTCAGTAAAATGCCTAAAAAAGTTTAACTTTTTCCTTCTCACTTTCATAAAACCACACAATTTTTTTTCTATTGTTACAGGTCAACGTTTCTTTAGGCTGGGCCAACAAATTAGTATCGCAGGTAATCATCATCATCATCATATCAGCCGTAGGACGTCCACAGTTGATAATAGACCTCCCCCATAGACCTCCAGTTGCCTCGGTTGGAAGCGGCTTGCCTTCACCGTGAATCCACGACTTAAAACAGTAGGCTTATTACCTAACTCGCCCGCAATTGCCATCATGTTCATTTTGACAGTTCTTGTATTAATGTGACAGCTAGCTGATTCCGATGCCAATTGTCAGCCCATACATGAACTGTCAAAATGAACACGATGGCGATTGCGAGCGAGTTAGACAATAAGCCTACAGGTCATCCGCCCATCTTGTAGATGTAAATATATAGTGTCATTCATATAAATATACATTTTAAATAACGATAGTTTTAAGTGTTGTGAACCGCTTTATCAAAATAATATAACAAGTAATTTTAAACGCTTTTAACGTTACACAGTATTCTACGGTGAGTACGACAAAGTATAAATACATAATTACAAATATGTATGTATGTAAACTCTTTATTGTGCAAAATAAACAAGACAAATACAAGTAACAAACACTGAGATATATAAACAAATAATTCCAGAAACGTGAAAATAACGCATGATTATGTCCTGACTTTTAAAGGAACGTGTGACGGAATACTTACGGCTCTCATTAACCTTGTGAACTAGTCAAAAATCTGATTAGAGTTCTGGAGTGTAAACAGATTTATACCACTTTCGAGTGATGTGCTTTTAAATATCGGGACCCTGCTGGCGGCGTTTTTTTTGAGTTTTTTTTTATTTTTAATTAAATATTAGTGTTAGCCAGGTCTAAGTTATTTTTAAGTTTTGAGCGTTTTGTGTATTTTTTTTTTCTTTTTCAATAAATTTATGTTTTTGTGGTAGCTACTTATAAGCGATTAGTTGTTGGAGTATTCGTGTTATTATCGTCATTTAGCGTATCGTACGCACACACACATAAACGTCTTTAGTTATCCCTTACGGGGTAAACAGGGCCTAAGGTAACAAGACCTAAAGGCCGGGTGTAGGGTAAGATGGGGGAATGGGGGTCAGCGGGCAATAGCGGTCGCATCAAAATCTAATACTTCCAAAAACATTCTGCTATCTCTACTAGTGTCGCCATCTAGTATGCGGCCGAGTAAACTTATTTACCAAGCGGCGGCATTTTACTTCGCCCGCAGCGAGTTTGACAGCTGCGTAATGGTTCGGACGTGTTTTGATGTAATAAAATCGAAAATTCAGTGAAAGGTAAGCTTAAAGTGATTTAAATCTATCAATATAGTTCTTAAGGTTAATTACTATGTATTTACTACTGTATCCAGTGTGCTATTTAGATTTTATGAATGTTACTTAGATTTTTCGTGAGTAACCAAAGAAACCGTTAACGTATTTTGGGGTAATGGCAATAGTTTTTGGCGGGTAATACCGGTCGGTGACCGGTATTACCCCGTATGGAATTTATATCCCAATTTATAATTCGCTTGTCTATATTATACTGCCTCATCATATACTTGATTGTATATGATGTTTAAGTATAAATAATGAATACTGTCTTTGTTTTGTCCTAAAAAAACATCATCATAATTTCAGAGGAGCGCTCTTGTAGTTGGAAAAAAAAATGATTTATTTCATAATCAAAAAGGTTTAAATTTGCTTCAAATATAAACATGTTTTTGTTCTGATTTGATAAATAATAAAAATAAATAAAGATAATATGAATAAAATTCCGTTTTATTGTGTCTTACTACATTTTAAATGCAAACCTGTATTAATTTTGAATGACCGGTAATACCCGCACCGGCGGGTAATAGTGGTCAAAGAAGCATTTTAGAAAATGATTAAAAACTAAGATACCCTCAACACATTGATAATATATTTAATATATATCTGTAGCCCATTACATAAGCTATGTAAAAAGTCAGTTACCTATACCGTAAGTCCCAAAGATAAAATAAAAAATGGATTACTGCTTAAGTGACCGCCATTCCCCCATCTTACCCTATTATTAGTGCAATTGAAATTTTATGAACAAAAGCCTTAGTTTTAGATTGGCTCTATTAGAAAATGCTATCAAAGGAACACGACGTGAGCTCATAAAACGTCATTCTGGTTTGACTTGCCGTCTCATTCACTCTAATGGGTTTGATACTTGAATCGGCCGGGTCAAGGACAGCCAGACAAACCCGAATGGCATTCTCGGACTGTACACTGATTAAATCATTATTTTTCAGCAAATGAACCAATTTATGAACTCCGGTGTGAGTATTGACTTGTGCACAAATTTACACATAAATTCCAAATTTAAAGACAGACTTACTTTGGAAAGGAATGAAAGTAATGAGATGAACTGATCTTCAGTTTTATTAAGTACGTAAATGTACAGCGACTTCGGTGAGTAGTAGATGTTCCACGGGAGTTTGTAATTGTGTCGTACAGACACATCATTCAAACAGATTACGCTTGGCGATAAAAGCATAGTAACAAGGTCACGTGACAGCTAGTAACATATAGAAAAATTCGAAGGCTTACCCACCTGCTATGGGTGGTGTAGGAGTATAGCACGCGCCACAGAATGACGAGGATCTGGGTTCGATTCCCGGTCATAGCTTTACTTTTCGGATTTTTATGTGTTCTAATTTTCAGCGTCGTATATGTACTTAAATGTAAAAAGGTAATTATGCCAACTGATGGCAAATAAGAGCTACCGCCTATGAAAATTAATACCTGCTAAAGCGACGACCTACCACGAGCACTGCTGCGTGGCGGCAGGATTAACGAGTATGACGATGATATAGATCCGGAAAGCTCTCGCACTATCAAGAAGGTTCTAACCGTCCTTATGTTCCCTTCTTAATTTAATTTAAAATCCTTTATTTGTTCGTGTTTTTAGGGAGGAGCAGTAGCTTTAGGCTACGCAACTCAGATTGACGCTACTGCGAAGGTGAGTGTCTGTTTACTATTTAATTTGAAACTAGCTGCTGCCCGCTAATTTATCGCTATCCCGCGGGAACTATGCAATTTCCCGGGATAAAAAATAGCCTATGTGTTAATCTAGAGTATCAGCTATCTCCGTTCTAAATTTTATCCAAATCCGTTCTGTAGTTTTTGCGTAGTAGGATAGTGCATTGGGGTAAATTCGAAATTGGGGGTTTTTGGAATTTCGTGGATATCCACTAAACGGGGAACAATTACGTAATCTAGCAACGCTTACCTGGAAGCTCCAATGTCATTGGCTTCTAGATAATGCTGCCAGAGTATGGAATTGTTCCCCGTTTAGTGGATATCCACAATTTCGAATTTACCCCAGTGCACCTTACGTCTCGATCACGTTTGCGTTAAACTGTCAAATACTATGAGAACTTTATGCTTAGTGTAGGTTTTCGGTCACAAAATAGGGTCTCGAACGCATTTGCGTTAAAATGTCAAATACTATGAGAACAGTCTGTTGCTGTTTCGATCCGCTATTGGCGCTGACAATTTTCCCATAGTAATTGAGACGTTTACGTGATCGCGTTCGAGATGTTTTTATATGCGAAAACTTACGCTAGAGGCTCTGTTTGTTGCCGTTTCGTTCCGCTAGCGGCGCTGTTAATTATCCCATAGTAAATTGAGACTGTTACGCGAACGCGTTCGGTACGTTTCTCGTGTCAAAACGTGTTTAACACTTTCGATTGGTATTTCGAGTGCGTGCTTTCAAAACTAGGGGTGTCAGTTCAAAAGCATTTATTAGCATTCAATTTTCTCTTTTTCAGGCCTGTAACCAAATTATGAAAAAGAACAGTAAAAAAGTATGTACTCTTAATAATTATGTACGACATCTACATATATGTAATTTGTTTAAACTAAATTAATTAATCATTGTCACAATATTAATGATTTACTTCTGGATGGAAGAGGATTATCCTGATTTTTTATGAAATTAGTTTCAACGAAATTACGCAAAATGGCGCATAGTCATTTAAGAATGCTTCACATTTATTTAAAAAATTCAACAGGTTTTGCGTGTGGGATTTCTTGATTTTTAATTTATGGACGCTTGGTGATTTGTCGCTTAGGTACAATATACCTGCATAATGATAAAAATACCGAAACAAACATATTTACAAGTTAATACAAAAAAACCTTAAACTATCTTAATCTAATCCTAAATACCTATATTTACAAATATCGCCCAGATCGTTGCCATGGGGCAAGGTGCCCATAATGCTGGCTACGTTTCCTCGTTGGATAGCAATGCCTATGCGTTGCCCGAGGAAAGAGCCAGCTCTATGGTCACCTGTGGATTTAGATAACTTTTTTTTTAAAGTTTTAAAAAAAGTTTTTGCTTCGGGTCCCCACGGTCCCAGGGTCTCCACAGCAAAAGCCGCAAATACGAAACTGTCAGCCAAGTTAGCGTATTTGCGGCGTTTTGCGGTTTCGGCCGTTGCAGCCGCTGCGCCCGCTCTCAATGATGTTGAAGGCAAGTGGGACGGTGCTAGGGAATCCACGCACGTGGCATCCCAAATGAGGGACCGTCCCATATACCTGCATAATTTTATTTGCAATAGTAATCTCTTCACCATATAAATAACAATGTTTTTGCAGCTTCAAGTAAGTAATTGTTTGAACAGAGCGTTACTTTGCAGATATAATATTGGGGTAAATTCGAAATTGGGGGAATTCCGAAAATCGTGGATCTACCAAACGGGGAAAATTACATAATCTAGCAACACTTACCTAGAAGCTCCAATGTCTTTGGCTGCTAGATAAGCATAGGTACAATATAAAAGAACAAAAACATCGTATGTATCTCTAAAGAACTATTATTTTACTGGGATAAAAAGTTGCCATTTCAAACTCAAAAACATTACCATTTTATAATATTAGGATAGATTACTTTTTACTTTTTGCCCGCAACTGCGTCTCCATCCTGCGGGAACTTTGCAGTTTTAAGTGGCTTACAAGGCTGTATGTAAAGCGACCCGCTATTTTTGCACGTCAGTATATATGTTGATCAAGGAGTGTGTAGTTTCCTTTTACTGAAAGACTGTGTAACTTCGGAACTTTCAGAGAATTGTCTTCATAATATGAACAGACATGTAGACACAATTGTTTGATTATTTTTGATTTAATATTTAATAATTGTAAACATTCAATGTGTGTGTGTGTGTGTGTGTGGAGTCTTTTGAGCCAGAATGGGAAAGCCTTGCACCAGACAGAAACGGGTGGAAAGAGAAAGGAAAGGCCTTTGCCTAGTAGAGGGTGACCAAATAGGCTGCACATTTTTTTTTAACATCTAATACGATATAAGGATACGTGTAATTTCACAATTAATAATAACAAAACAAATTTTCAGGGGGTACGTATAATAATATTTTTTTTAATGTTTGAGACTTCATTGAAGGTAGTTTAAAGAAAGATACCTCCAGCGAGGAAATGCTACTAGCATCTTTGGCCCTATGCTGCGGGGGGAGCTCTTTTTCAGATTTATTTTAGTATATTTATCTGGATTTTTTTAGAGTTTAGGCACTAATATAAGAACATTAAGCAACTTTTGATTTTTACAAAATGATAATTACAATACAATGATATATTTACAGGCTGCATAATATTAAAGTATGAGCTGATAGTTTACAAAAACTTGTAAAACCCTGGCGGTTTATTAGCAAAATAAAACTTTGATTCGAATTTTTTGTATTTTTTTAAGGATATCAACGTGTTACATAAAGTGGGAGTAAGTACAATTCGTTAATAATAAAAAGGGATACTGAAATACAAAAATAAATCAACAAATTAACAAATCCTTAATGTCATTCTTACATCAATGTACACACAGCAAAGCGAATCGGTGGGCACCCTAGTTATCCACGTGTGTCATTCTATACACACATCCGCACTTATCCGCTGCCTTATTACGCACACAACAAAATGCCCTATCTGTGCTAATTGTGTTTTCTGACTACCTTCACGCATAGTTATTCAAACCTGCTGGTATTTTGTTCAATGGAAGCATAATTTTGCCACCAGTATTATAAGCGCGGTGGCTCAGGTGTATTGACCTAGGGTTATGAAACCTAAAGAACCGGGTTCGAATCCTGCACAAGTGTATCTTTTTTGTTTTCAATTTTAAATTACTAATCTCAAAATAAACTCATGTTTACCTAAAACAAGAAAAAAAGGACGTAAAAGAATAAAACAATAAAATGCAATTATTGGTTCAAATTGTTTATTGCAACATTTAATTTTTATTGTATTAGCCTCTATTTGTGTTATTATTATTATTACCAAAAGTAATTAAATTAGCTAAATAAAACTGCACACTTTTCCTTATAGAATAATATTCATAAAATAACACACACTTTAGAGGCCAGTATGATTTTATGTTTACTAAAAAGTCTTATGTCACTAACATAATAATTATCTTGCAAATTGAATACACAACCATAATAGGGCTATTTTTAAGATGACACATAATTAATATCTTAAATTCTGGTTTATTAGGTTTAAGTCTGATAAAGATGAACGAAACGTTTTATTTGCGGACGTGTAAGTCAGTGGTGAAATGAATAGACATGTTAAATGACAGCCATTAACAATAACATCATTTCACACTGGGTTATAATCTCCACTTTGAAGCGACTAAGCTACCTATCTCGATTTGGTTTGGATTTGGACACCAGGGCCCATCGATGAGATCCAACCCCATAGCCTAAAGTAACACTGCCACTCGTTCTGCACTGTAAAACATTACTGTGTTTATATATTTAATTAAGTTAATATATTTCGTCTTCATCACTAAAAATCACTACATTTGACTTTGATTGATGTAATAATCAAAGTCAAGATATTCACGAGCAAAGGTTTCTTCTATGCTGGTCCGTTAAAGCATGTTTTTTGCTGGTCTACGGCAATGCAATCCTGCAGCATGCAGATGGTTTCGCACAGGTTGCAACGTAGCATTGTGTCTTGTTGCTGTGAAATGGGTCACTAGCGGGTGCGGCAACTACATAATGTCCAAATCAAATGGCAGGAGATGAGGCTTCAGGTTTAGGCCCAGAACGAATATTTTTATCGTGTCCGAAGTCTGCGTAAGGGTGAATCCATAATGGCACAGTCTTCCGCTGCAAAATAAATGAAGTTTAAATAAAAACATTTTTCGTCAAAGAAAGTTGTTTAAAACATTACCGATAAAATAATAAGTCATTGTTTTTAACACCGTTTGTCTACTTACCCATATCAAAAAACGCCTAGCGATTCCTTATATAAATAGTTATATTGTTTTGCTCTTTTCAACAAAGATAAATTTAAATCCATGTTTTGCAAATCACAAGGTATTCGAAAGGCAAAATTAAACAGTTCGTAAGTATAACACACGGTTCATCCCGCAGCTAATAATGGCTGCCAGCGGTGACAGTTCTGTTGTTTGTTCACAAAATCATATTATTAGAAATTTGAGGGTAGAAAACACTTTATATTGTTTAAGACGATAACGACCAAAATAGCCATCAGCTAGCAACTTTTAAACTCCAGTAAAAAGAGTCATACCTATTAATAATTATATTAAAAGAAAACACAATGCGTTTGCGTTTTTAACATATTATATAAGAGTAAAATTAAACATACAATAGACTGCAACCACCATAAAATTAAATAGTTACGGAAAAAAATAAATTATAATTTCAACCTTATTTCAAAGCTCATAAAACAGCTATTTACACAAATTGCAATACAGTAGTCGCAGATTGAACATAATTCATACATTCACCATGTAACTTGCATACCTCGGTGGCCTAGCGGTCAAAGACAGGTCGAAGATTTGACTTCTGCTTCAGTGAACCGGGTTCGTATCCGAAGAAAACGGAATATTAAAATAGTAATAATAAAATGACATTTTTGGATGTTATTTCGATGGCCGTGCTGGTTGTGAGGAATATTGCTTTGGAATTGGAATCTCAGACTTGTTGAGAAATAATAATATAACATCGTCGCATCAGTGAGATGGTCACTACTCTTCGCTAGTAATAATAGTTCAATGCGTGGGATTGCATAAATTTGAAGATTCAAGGTCGAAGGAAGCTTCGATTCGGTTCTCTCGCTTACACTGGGGATGACAATATCCAATGTAAGATTAGGTAAAATATTTTTAGGACAGTCTAAATAAAAAAAATACTTACATTATTTTTGTAGAAGTAACTGAAACCGGAGATATTGCATTTTCAGCCTTTGAGTGTGACACGATACCGGCGGGGATTATTTTCATTTAATTTGTAATTATTTTTTACTTAATTTATTATAAACTAACTTAAATAGTTGTAACTTTCTTCATTGTTATTTTATAGTTAGTTGTTGTTTATTCAATAAACAGGTAGGTAATTTACAGTGACATTGCTCATTCATCTTGTTGCTAAAAAATCTGTACTTAGGGGGTAGATTTTATGATCGAACTCACTCACACATTCACATGTCATAGATTCTACTTAACGTTCATGTCGATACTCAACACGCATAGACGTGTGCGTGGCTGTGCTAACCGCATTATTTTGCTGTGTGTACCTACATGCATAATAATGTATGTAAACAGACATATTTGTATGTATGTATATTGGGGCACCACATAGTGATACCCAAAATGTATTCGAGATCTAAATTAATTACCTATGTTGGACAAATGAATAAATGATTATTATGATTATTATTATGATCGATCCTTTTACTGGAGACAACAAGTCGCTTGAAAGCGAACTGGAAAACAATTCCCAAAGTCACTTTGCGAACTATTTTCAATGCAGTCGCGTGTCTGAAAATTATAATTTATTCACTAGCTTCTACCCGCCACACCTCAAATCCTCACAAACTTTCTCATCACTACAAGTACACAACGGATTTTGATGCGGTTTTTTTAATAGATAGAGTGATTCAAGAGGAAGGTTTTTATGTATAATTCTACGCAGACGAAGTCGCGGGCAGAAGCTAGTTTATAATATTAGTATAGTGCATTGGGGTAAATACGAAACTGGGGGAATTTCGAAACTCGTGGATATCCACTAAACGGGGAACAATTACTTAATCTAGCAACGCTTACCTAGAAGCTCCAATTTCTTTGGCTTCTAGATAAGCGTTGCCAGATTACGGAAATTGTTCCCCATTTAGTGGACATCCACAATTTTCGAAATTCCCCCAATTTCGAATTTACCCCAATACACCATAAAATTTATTTATTCATAAATATTTACCAAGCATAACAGTTAACAACAAAATAAAAAAGAAATATTAAAAACACATTTTAAAATGATAAAATTGCAAACAACATCGTTTGTTGAAGGCGCCTGGAAGATGAAACTGACTGATAAACATTTTTTTTCAATAAGTTCGATCTCGCTTGAGCTACTTTCACGGCTTAACCCTAAACCATTTTTCAGTGAAGAGCGTCACTAGGTTTTTAAGGCATGCTTATAGCCCAGACCAAATACAATAGACAGAGTCCCGCGAACGGCGAAGTTGTTGCTCAGAGTGCACCGGCTCACATGGTATTATTGTATTCACTTGTTACAGACCCAGGTTAACGGAAAAATTCGAGCCCTGTTCAAAAAGCTGAAGGTAAGGCTGAAGGCGCGACCAGTATTTTTTTATTACTACATGGAAGGCAAACAAGCAAGTGAGTCACCTGATGGTAAGCGAGCACCGCCCATGAACAATCGCATCACTGGATTGCAGCGTTGCCAGCCTAGAGGGCTAGGAAAGAATTACCTCTTGTGCCATTTCCACGGGCTGTCCTACTGTAATTAGCCAGTAAAGACGATGGCAGCGACCCGGACGGACCATGCACGAGGTCCTACCACCCGTGAAAAACTTGCAGGGACTTGTCGAAAGCTGATTAACACTTTGGCTGCCCACCATCCTTCAACTAACCTAACCCATACAAATTTAGTGATACCACTGGTGATTGCTCATGGCCAGACAGGAGATCACGTGATTCCACCGGTGATGCTCATGTCGTTTTTATTATGGATCTGATAGCGAGCGAACCTAAACTGAATCGGAATTGAATCGCAAATAGACGTCATAAATTTGTTTTTTTTTACTACGATTTGACCAGTGATTGACCTATCTATCTCACTTGGTGGAAGGTGCAGATGCAGCCAAAGGTGTAACTCACTGGTTCAGTAATAGCCTATTCACTCTAGCCTTGAAGAGCCCTAGGTTGTATCTAGGTTGTATTGAATCAGGCGTTACTTTGAGGAGGTCCATTTCAATGAACAAAAAAATTACCATGCTACTCCGCTACTCACGTGCAAGATAATCAAGTCTTTGTGAAATATATTATTGCATAAAAAGCATAATATATTTGATACAGGCTTTAGTTATCTTGCACGTGAGTAGCGGAGTAGCAAGGTAAATATTTTTTTGTTCATTTAAGACGTCATGGTAAAGACTGAGTCGAAATTGAATCGCATAAAGACGTCGTGGTAAGGCCTCTGCGCCGACTATGACTGGTTTGCATGTGTGTTACTTTTTTATAGTTTTTTATTTTAGATTTTACGCAGTAAAGCGTCTGTGGCAAATTTGTTGGTTAATGTCTTAACATTAATTAGTTACAATTAATGTGAGGGTCTATAACTAAGACTCAGCTAAGCGAGACCAGTTTGCACAGGTGCCGCGAAGAGGGAACCCCATCCCGGGGTGGTGGGGCGTCGCGGTGACACCGAGTGCTCCCGTAACGCCTCACATACGACCGAATAGGCAATCCGTGTGGTTTTTAGTGGGTATGCCTGCCGTCGCAGGAGAGCCCCGGTAAACCCGTACCGGGCGGATGCATAAGGCGCATTTTCCACACCACAAAAAAACCGAGACCAGTTTAGACTACGCCTCGCCGCGTATACAATAAACAATTATTGCACGCACACAAGAGCAATCAAACTTAACTAGTTGAGCTCCGCATACAGTCTCACTTTGCTTGTCGCAGATTTCTCTCTTAACTTTTTTTTCGGTGCGACAAGGTACGTCATGAATAATGAAACTAAGAGTTACTTTATTTTCAGGCAACTAATGTTTACAAAAAATTTAGTAAAGCACAAAAAAAGGTATGAGGTGCTTTGTTAAATATAATTACCTATTTAACCATTTAACCTCTGCCTTCCGCCTGCTGGAGCCCGATTTTTGAAAGCACGTGTGAAAATACCACTCGAAAGTAATATAAATCTGTTTATATCTCCAAAACTACAGCTCTAATCAAATTTATGATTAGTTCACAAGATTAATGAGAGCCGTAAGTATCTTCTAAGCTACTCGTATTTCAAATTCAGCACAATTTTTCACCACTTTCGAGTGGTATTTTCACACCATGTGCTTTCAAAAATCGGGCCCCAGTTCCCTTTGCCTTTCCTACAATTACTGCTATTATGGTTGGTCGTCCACTGCAAGATTTAAGCCGTGTCTCTTGCAGTTCTCATCATCATCATCACTGTTTAAGAGCTGGACTCTTGTTGGAGTAATTGCCTCTTCTCTCCATTCTCACGCCAGTCTTTTGACCTTTCCTTATGTATGTCTAGGTGGTGACGTATTCTCTAATTTGGGAGACTAATCTGGGTCTTCCCCTTTCTCTTCTACCTTTAATTTTTCCTCCCAAAATATTGGTAGGTATAAAAGTATCATGCTGAACTACTTTAAGTGCCCCATCATTCTTCCTCTTCTCATCCTAATATGCCTCGTATATATGTAATTGTGTCGTATAGACAGATCATTCAGACTGTCAGCTGACGCTTAGCGACAAAAAATTGCATAGTAACAAGGTCATGTGACAGCTAGTAACGGATGGAAAAGGCTTAAGGCTTACTCACTTGCTATGGGTGGTGTCAAGTAGCAATGGCTTCTCTAAATCTTGAATCATAGATATCTTGGAGTCAAACAGCGATTTTTCGCCATTGTCTTGGCTAAGTAATTTTTTTTCTTAAAGATATCTAATGGAAAGCTAGTAGACAGAGTTAAGTAAAAGAGGGCACAAGTTTTCAGTGTAAGTTAATGTCGACTTCAATACTTCTTTAAATTTACACTTAAACCCTATTTAAGACAAGGTATTATGAAAGGCCATAGCATTATCTTCAAGACATCCTATAGATTTACTTAAGGTTTTGGTGTACAAGATGACTAGAACACCGAGTTAATAATTATACAATAAGAAATATAGGAATTTTTCTAGACAAAAAAAAACAGATTTTAGTATTCACGTATTCCACGTAATTATTAAACAGAAAAATAATAATAATATTAACAAACCTGTAACTGTCATAAAATGGCGTAGCTCATTTATTTGTTACGAATTACGAGGAATGGATGCCACATTACTTGTAGAAATAATACCGCCGAAATTTCAACGCAGATTCGTTCATCGAGTAAAATTTATGGATCTAACTATGAAATAGACGGGCTTTAATAATAACATAGAAATGACATGAAAAATTACGAATTATATTCACATCGCCATACATGCCCGTCACTTTTTGCACATTTTCTATTAAAAAGAGATAATTTCCCTAGCCATACGAATATTTGTTAATTTTAAATCATTTTAAAGAATAAATTACGCTGACCTAAGCAGAAAAAATAATGATTTCAAATCTGTTTACGAATATTTAGTTTTCACATGCAATTTAATATGGCGCTAATTCAAATTACAATAAAACAAATCAAACTTAGGACAATGTTGACTTAGTAAGACAAAGTTAAGAATAAGTTAGTACTGTTAATACTTAACTAGTTCCTTTGAGAATATGAGATAAGGATAACTATCCTTAAGTTGGTTTTTGACTAGACACATTTAAGACAGTTTTAAATCTGATTGGTTTTGATGAAGAGAAAATAATCTTAAGTGGTCTTATTTAAAGTCAATCTCGAATTACATACTAACAAGATGTATTCAAGAAAACTTTGAGCCCTATTTATTCAACATTGCATTAAGTTCGTCTTGGTTAATTCAACTAAATTCAAGTTAATCTTAAGTTAATCTTCGATAAATATGAGATAAGAATAACTATCCTTAAGTTGGTTTTTGACTAGACATATTTAAGACAGTTTTAAATCTGATTGGTTTTGATGAAGAGAAAATAATCTTGAGTCGTCTTATTTAAAGTTAATTTCGAATTAAATACTAACAAGATTTAATGAATACAGACTTAAATGTAAGATGCCTTAGTGAAAACCAACTTTAGATATTTTTAAGGCATATAAGATTTAGCCCGGTTTTGGATTGTTACTTGGGAGGGGTGTAGCACGCGTCACGGAATGACGAGGGTCCGGATTCGATTCCCGGCCATAGCTTTACTTTTCGGTTTCTGTGTTCTAAAGAAATCTTATATGCTTCAATAAACATCTTCTCTCTCCAATCAATGTCAAAACTTCTTCATTAGTCTTTCCCTCTCTGCTTTACTCGATCAAAACTTACCTATTATCCTGGCCATTATAATATGAACTTTTCTTCTATAAACGTGTTGGAATGATTGGTACTACTAATATTTAAATCTAGACACGCAGGAGCGTGTCAGCCAAGTTCAAAGTGAAAGGAACTGGTGACGCTGCCGTGTGTATATACACGAACCATTTCGAGCTACTTTTGACCCCTTCACAACTCGAAACTTATTTAACCTACATACATGAAATTTGGCACATTTATTTAGACCCTAATTGCTTGCCCGAAATGCAAAATTTCATAAATGTAGCTCAAACTCATTTATTTCACGTAAGATAAGATTTGACTTGGCTAGTTTCTTACAGTTTCTTACAGGCTATAATATATTTGTCTATGTTACTTTTATAAAATTTGGTTTGTTGGTAAAAACTAGCCAAGTCAAAATCTTGAAATTGAATTACATCCCAAGTGAAACAAATGCAGGATTTTCTACTCAGAACTTGGCACCATAATGCATATCAATTCTTTTGTCGGCTATGTCTATAACGATGCATATTTTTAATATTGAACTTGGCTATCATTTCATACTTATGTTTTTGATGGGATAAGATGGTTTCCTCCGGCAGTTAGATTTAATTTTTCCGAAATGATGAAGGGTATTTTTGTCGTAAATTATTTTTTTTATTTACATACACTTACTCGATTAATTGAGTGGGCGGTTTTTTTTTCAATTTTTAATTTAATTTTTATTTTCAGAATGTACGTAGGTCAAGTGCATAAAACTTTGTATTAGATATAGTACATATACAATATTTCGCCCACATTATGTATGCTTTTTGAAAAATCCGTGGTAACCTAGTGGTTTGACCTGTGGCCTCTCAAGCAGAGAATTGTGGGTTCTAATCCTGGGAAATTAGCCATGGGCTTTTCGGTGAAGTAAAGTGAGGAAACCTGCACACATGCGAAGCAATTCAATAGTGTGTGTGAACTTCCCAATCCGCATTGGCCCTGCGTGGGAACTATAGCCCAAACCCTCCAATAAATGGAGACTATCACTAATATAATACTCCTTTCATCCACTCAAAGGTTGACTGAAAGAGATCCCTTAAAGGGATAAGTCCGCCTTTGTGCATGTATCTCAGTATTTGCCAATTGTATTTATCTTATTTATTTTGAACAATAAAGAGTTTACATACATACAGTATACATACATACTATGCCATGATAGGCACGCCGAATTACGCTATAAGTTACAAAAAAGAAAAAAAAAACTATACAATGTACTGAAATTGTAGCGAAACGGAATAAAAGTGGCTATATTATTATGTAGGTAGGTATGCTTATAAAAATATATATATAGCCCAAAATTCTGAGAGGAGGCCTGTGACCAGCAGTGGGGCGTACATAGGCTGGTGATGATTATGTGTGTATGTATGTAAACTCTTTATTGTGCAAAATAAACAAGACAAATACAATTAACAAACACTGAGACACATGCGCAAAGGCGGACTTATCCCTTTAAGGGATCTTTTATGTATATGCAATAATAGGTAATTTTGTATGGAGATTGGACCAAATTTTGTATGGCTGAGAAATTATTGTGGATCTCACCGGACCCTCCATCTATCTCCCTCGATCGCTATTGGCGGATAGCTTTATCTCGCTCAGACTCTACTCAGCTCCCATTGTACATCGGGAGTGTAAAAAAATAAATAAATATCATCAGGGAATCCGAGCAGACTTAATTTATGTTCTGAGCTCTAAAGCTTGTGTTATATGGGTAACAGGTGGCGTGGCGTCCATAGAACTCGATTCCCACCGGCTTGCCTATTTTAAGGCAGTTGGGCACTTTTATTGTGCAGAATTAGAGGAAAAGGCTAGTTAAATGCGCTTCGGCTTGCTAGTCTGGTCAACACGTATCTTTTTAGGTTACATTTTTGTATAGTCTCCGAAAATTACGATCAAGGTGTCATTCGATTCGGAATATTATGTAGATAGTTTAAGAAAAAGTTCCAAAAGGGGCCGATAAAAATTGCAAAAGTTATCACTACATAGTATAAAATAAAGTCGCTTTTTCTGTCCCCGTGTCCGTATGTATGCTTATATCTTCAAAACCAGTCAACGGATTTTGATGCGGTTTTTTTTAATAGATAGAGTGATTCAAGAGAAAGGTTTATATGTATAATACATGCATAATATACCGTGCGAAGCCGGGGCGGGTCGCTAGTAAACAATAAAAAAAAATAGGGGTTTGGTTTTTTTTAATATCTCAAAACCTATCAAGGATATTCAAAATTTAAATAAAGATCTGAAAAGAGGAGAAAATTTCCTAAAAAAAGCTCTACCTTCCGGAACTGTATCTTTAATATTTATAATTTTTACGGAGCCCTGAAAATGGCGCTAAAAAGCTTCCGTTCGTGATTTGGTCACCCGGACACGGTAACAATAAAAATCATTTTAACATATTAAATATGAATATTAAAGAATGAAAAAAACTAAGTACTATTGGGATACATAAATAAACAATAATCCGTCGGCGAAAAATTTTTATCCCCATTTTTCCATTAGTTATGCATTAGTTAATTAACAACTTTTTCTGAATAGAATGTTAACAGAAAAAACCTGATTATTATTAAACTACAACCCTAGGATTTTTTTCACTTCGTGGGGTTATTCTTAAAAGGCATAAAAATAGATCCCCGTTGGAAAAAATCAAAAATGTTAACTTTCCACTTTTTTATTAATAATCGAAAATATTAAAAAATTAAAAACTGCATAAAAGTAGGTATTTTTTTTTTTTTTTATTTCAAATTTTATGATTTCTAACGGTTAAAAGTTACATGATAATTTTTTTTTAATTTTTTTTTCCGCGATTGTTCAAATAATCGTTTTAAACAAATGCATTGTTTATAAGATAATCAACATTTTTTTTCCCTATCTACTTGTCGATATAAATCATGATTTTTATAAAAAAATCATTCCTTAAAAAAATGATTTCATTTCTCTTTAAAATTATTATTATTGTTACCGTGTCCGGGTGACAAATCATGAGCGGAAGCCTTTTAGCGCCATTTTCAGGGCTCTGTAAAAATTATAAATATTAAAGATGCAGTTCCGAAAGGTAGGACTTTTTTTAGGAAATTTCCTCCTCTTTTCAGATCTTTTTTCAAATTTTGAATATCCTTGATAATTTTTGAGATATTCAAAAAAAAAACCCCTTTTTTTTTTTTTTAATTGTTTATAACTTTTGCAATTTTTATCGGCCGCTTTTGGAACTTTTTTCTAAACTTTCTACATAATATTCCGAATCGAATGACACCTTGTTCGTAATTTTCGGAGACTACAAAAATTTAACCTAAAAAGGTACATGTTGACCAGACTATGCCTTCTGGTATGCTTGACGCCACGCCACTGGTAGGTACTAGAAAACGATGTACCTAAGTAGGTACATTGACTGCGACGGAGGCCAAAAGCTGGCAGCTTCCTCGCACAGCGAATTGGTATTGCAATACAGCGGGAGCTGCCAGCATCTTTGGCTCAATGCCGCGGGGTACGTTTTTAGATTTATTTTAGTTTTAGTTCAATTAATTTGCCTTGTAATACATTTGTATTTTTCATTCATTTTAATTAATTGTGTGTTTAAAACTTCAATATTTTTAGTAGATTTAAATCAAAGATGTTTTACAATAAATAATTTTTCATTAATAAACTAACTTTTATATTTTTAGCTCCACCAAATTTTTATAGGAGTGAGTAATTTTTGATTAGTTTAATTCTACACCTATACTATCGAAAAAACAAATTATTATTTTTAATTGCTTTATTTCAAGATTATTTATAGTTCCATTTTTAATTTGTTCTTTTTTGTTCATAATCTTATCTCGCTCAAAATATTCTTAAGTTTTTGATGAAGGAAAAGAAATAAATTCAAAAATGCAATGTTCTAAAAGTGCATCATATTATTGTCAAATCGTCAGTTTATGTGAAATAATAGAAACTAAAAAGGTAGTAAAACATACATACATAAATCACGTCTTTATCCCTTACGGGGTACACAGACCCCAAGGTAACAAGACCTAAAGGCCACGTTTAGCATTTGGCGTATAGGTAGAAGGGGGTATCAGAATAGTGATGTTTTTCGCTCATACCAATGGGCTTCACCATGTGCGCGGGAAGAGAAGCAACTGGTACATTCTTTTTTTCTTTGCTCCCAGACTAGCGTGGAAATTGGAAGATGTTTGTTTTAAAAGGCGATATAGAAGTGTGTCCCTAGTCCCATCAGTGGCGTGGCGTCCATGGAACTCTATTCCCACCGGCTTGCCCATTTTAAGGCAGTTGGGCACTTTTGTTGTGCAGAATTAGAGGAAAAGGCTATTAGTTAAATGTTCTTTGGCTTGCCTTCAGATGTACTTGACGCCACACCGTTGAGTCCCATTGATGGTACTATCCAATGGTAGGTACTAAAGCAATAAATGGTTAGATTTAACCTTTTAAAAAACTGCAGGGTGGTGCGGTACAATTGTTGAACGCAATATCGAGTCCTCGCGTTCTCTCCATGGTACGTATTCCCTGCAAGTTTCTACAGCAATTTATCTCGTCATTGCATTATTTTGTTCTTCTAGGGCAGTGTTTTTCAAACTGTGGGTCGCGACCCCCTGGGGGGGTCGCAAAACCTCTACAAGGGGGTCGCGAGAGGTCGCGAAAACTACCTCATCAAAACATTTGTAACATTATTAAAATACCTACATGAAAAAAAGAAGGGGGGTCGGAAATATTTTTTTCATACTAGGGAGTCGTATCGTGAAAAAGTTTGAAAAACACTGTTCTAGGGAGTTCTTTGTTCTTGTAATAGTAGCATAGTGTCACTGGGTAGGCAGCAATTTTAAGTATATATCTATCTAATACATTAAAACGAGCAATTCTTGTAAATATACCTAATCTGAATCTCGGCAACGGCTCTAACGATTTTCATGAAATTTAGTATGTAGGTTTCGGGGGCGATAAATTAATCTACCTAGGTTTTATTGAAAATGAAATGAAAATGAAAATGAAAATTTATTTTTGCAAATTGGCCGCCAAGGGCTCTTTTACATGTCTTTTTGAAACTACCAGCACATTCGGAAAGACCATCATTGCCAAGAAGAATGCGCCGCAAGAAACTTGGCAGAAAGTCATTTTTTCAAAATAAAATACAGTAAGAATACTTAAATTCTACTTAAATTAAATACATTTATATAAGGGATGTATAAGGTCCCCGAGCCTTAAATTATATTAATCTATAAATAGTAGAGATGTATAGTCTCTACTGGTCAAAATAAAAAACAAAAAAAAAAAAAAAAAAAAAATAGTAAGTTCAGTGGAGGTGTAAAACGCCTCCACCGTCAAATAAACTAATTGGAGATGTCTCCAATGTCGCAGGAAAAAAAAATATATAAAACAAAATTATGAAATATACATTTCACGTCAAGTAAGTAACCAATAAGCTTTTGGATTCCGAAGGCAAGCTTACGTCTGCCGCCCCCAATGTCGGCTTTCACGCACTCATGTCCTGCTCTGAAAGCAGAGCGGTACCGAGGGCATGTCTCGCTTCCGTCCCCACAGGCACACTATGGGAACGTTTAAGGAACTTCGACGTCGCTAGCCTGCAACTAAACAGTAAAAGAAAAAAAAAATGAAACCGGAAATCCATAAGCTTAACAATATACCTACCTAGTACCTAGTTTAATACACATACGACGTAGCAATATTTATGTCATTGTAAACAATAATCATTATGAAAAATAGAATAAATATTTAAATAAACAATTACAATAGGTACAATATTCATATTGATAATACCTATCTTAATTAATAATTTTAATTAATACAGCTATACAATTTGGAATCTTAATAAAGATCTTAATTAATCAAGATCAGCTAACCTCAACAGCAGACGGTAGCAACAGGGCCAGAGACCGTATCTAGTCGACACTAAACTCGTCGCAAAATAAAAGGCCCGTTTTGACATTTGTCTTTGCGACGTAATTAGTGATGTAACCATACGACTCGGTACTCGATACTCACGATAAATCGATTCAAGTTTGCATGAGTACTTGATCGATTTGAATATATATTGTAAAAAAAGTGCATTGGATTAAAATTCTGTTTAGAAAATTTAACTTACACTTAATTTAACAGGTCGGGGAAAAAAGTTTCTTCGCATTCGATGTGAAATCTTTACGGCTTGGAGCTCCAAGGCTCCAAGCTCATAATTTTCAGTAAAGATCACTACACAGCTGGTGAAATTCAGTAATTAATTGATGTTGAAATTCAGTGAAATTCAGTAATTAATTGATTGATGAACACTAGTATTTAAATAAATAAAACCGGCCAAGTGCGAGTCGGCCTTAAAAAAATATCTTGATCGATTTATTTTTTTCTTTAACCGATTATTATTAGTCTGTGGACAATATGAAAAAATCGTTATGCACAGCACTTAGCCGAGTGGGCGGTACCCATCAATGAAAAATGTAATTACCTTCAGAACATTTCGATCGGTAAAAAATAGAGAACTTCATAGGCGTGAACTGTCAAAACGGGCCTTTTATTTTGCGACGAGTTTACACGCATAAACTCATACACACACACACGCACACATACACACACACTACAGGATCACTCACAAAAACACTGGATGCTTACGGTAATTTTTCCAAAGATGGCCATGACATGTTACTATCACACATGTACTCATCGACTGTGTAATATGCTTTCTATAAGAGCGTGTTCTTTATGTATTTCTTGAATAACACATATGAAAATTTCCACGCATCTACAGGCACTTTGTTGTAGAATCTGACACAATTTCCCAGGAAAGATTTACTTACTTTCCGTAGACGAAATTTAGGAACGAGAAGCTTGTGTTTATTACGAGTGTTGATATCATGGATGTTTTTAGAGAACGTACAAAAAACTATCTACCGGGTGCTATGTGTTTATTTTACTCTTAAAAATAATTTTCAGAAAGAAAACCAAGGCCACGAACACCAACAGAACGCTAAAAAGGTAAAAAATACACAATTGAAACTTAGTTCTACCAGTAGGCTTATTACCTAACTCGCTCGCAATCGCCATCCTCATTTTGACAGTTCATGTATGGGCTGACAATTGGCATCGGAATCAGCTAGCTGTCACATTCATAGAAGAACTGTCAAAATGAACATAATGGTGATTGCGAGCGAGTTAGACAATAAGGCTACTGCTACGGGTAGTGTAGTACCAGCACGCATCAAGGAATGATGAGGATTCGGGTTCGATTCCCGGCGATTTACTTTTCGGATTTTTCAATGTGTTCTAATTTTTTATTTAGGCATACATAGTTAAACAATATTTAAGACATAATAAAGTGTTGGAGTGTCATAACATACATACATACATACATACCGTCACGCCTCTTTCCCACAGGGGTAGGCAGAGACTACTTTATTCCACTTGCTACGATCCTGACATATTTCTTCTAGTGTCATAACAATGATAAGTAAACATCGGTCATGCACCCACATCATCATCATTATTTTCAGTGTCGCTTAGAAATACAATTGAAACTTTTAACACAAAATTTCAACTTACCAGCACAATACAATACAATACGCCCAGCGAGGGGATTGCTTTTACTGCCAGGTGTCCACTGTCATGTTTGTATAGCGCCAATAATAGTATATTAGTACAGAGGTCGGGAAGTAACATGTTTACATGTAATATAGCTTCGCAATATACTCAACACTATTAGCCACATATCTACTAGTACAAATTATGATCATTAGATAAACGCTGCATGTTAGCTTTTATATTATATCATATTTGTATAGAATACAATAAATCTGGCTGGCCTCCCAACAAATCCCCTCACAGCCAGCCCTGGCCACCAGAACCACAACCTCTCGGCTGAATCACAGTATATATATAAGCTAAAGCAGTAAGGAACCTACGAACAAATCGGTTGAAACGAAACACGCACACAGGCGCGCGCTTTACACGGCCCCTAAGCGGACCTGAGCCTGAGCGGAGTGGACGAGGTCCGCTTAGGGGCCGTGTAAAGCGCGCGCCTGTGTGCGTGTTTCGTTTCAACCGACTTGTTCGTAGGTTCCTTACTGCTTTAGCTTATATATATACTGTGGCTGAATTGTCTCACTGGTTATTATTAGTACATGATTTCTGAGTTTAAAATATATTAAAAAAAATTGTTTTCAGATGGTACGTTTTAACTGGTTTGTTATATTATCTCACAAGTTACAATCACTACCTGCGTATCATAGAATAAAGTCTTCTGCCGCGTCTGTCAGTCTGTCTCTTCATGACAAGCTTTAACTGTAGTTTACCCTCCCCAAACTTAATTGTCACCACTCTGCTTAATTCTAGAGTTTAAAACTGTAACCTAAGTTGTAAAGTGATATTTAGAGTAATAATTATTTTTTACTTATTTATTTTTCGTTATTACATTCTAATATATTACTATATTTTGTATAAGTATCTTAAGTATTATACAATAATTTTATGTGTGTATGTACCTATGTATGATTTTATTTAATTTATTTTGTTTTTATCATCCCTGCGTTTCTCCTGTCTATGCGTTTCCGCCACCTACTTAAACTGTCTCTGACGTATATTTTTCTTTTATTGGTTGTCTGGTTGCGATCGTTATTTAGCGATAAGACCGCCTATTGTCTACCTTGTTCTTTTTTCTGTATTGTTTTGTACTGATTTGTGGTGTTCAATAAAGAGTATTTGTATTGTATTGTATTGTATTGTGATCATGTTGTTTCATTTTATTTTCAGATAAATACACTTTTTATTACGGTGAGATATTCAGTAAATTTTGTCTCGTTTCAGTGGGACCCAATCATTTATACCACCATACATTCATACAAACATAAATCTCGTCTTTATCCCTTACGGGGTAAACAGAGCCTAAGGTAACAAGACCTCAAGGCCACGTTCTGCATGACTGTGGGCGTATAGGTGGAAAGGGGAATCAAAATAGTGATGGGTTGCTAGCCACAGCGGCTGTAACAGAATTTCTATGCCCATTCTCTCGATGGGCTTTTACCATCTGCGCGGGAAGAGAAGCAACTGGTACATTCTATGTTTTTTCTTTACTCCCAGACCAGCATGGAAGAAACTACACTAGCCTACTACCACAGTATATATAAGCTAAAGCAGTAAGGAAACTAAGAACAAATCGGTTGAAACGAAACGCACACAGGCGCGCGCTTTACACGGCCCCTAAGGGGACCTCGTGGTGCCGTCAGTCGCGACACTCGCGACGCGAGTGCCGCGTTGAGTCGAGAGGTTATCTTTGCCCAGTCATTTAAGGTTAGATTAGGTAAGAATCTCGGAATTCGAGATACCCAGCTGTAAGTCTGTAAATACTTGTATATTGGCACCCTAAAAGTTGTCTCAAAACCTACATATGGTAGGGTGTGCGCAACTATTAAATTTCAAGGTCAAAGGTCACAAAAATCGGTTTTTTGCGCTTTTTTTGTAAATATCTCATTTCCTACGGGTTTTTGCTATTTGTTATTATTCACAATATTGTAGAATACAAAATTCCCTACAAATTTTGTTCAAAAATTTTTTTTATACGGTGAACCGTTTTCGAGATAGAGGGCGGAGAGCGCGCGGTCTCAGCACTTCAGGTCAACCGGTGCCTCCGGTCGAAAACGCGCCATATATAGTTGATGAACTATCGATAAGCGTGAAAAGGTAACAGACAGACAGAGTTACTTTCGCATTTATACACTTTTTATATCATTCAATACATTTATTTTTACTAAACCGCTTAAACCGCTGGGCCGATCTAGTTGAAATTTGGTATACAGATAGTTTGAGTCCCGGGAAAGGACATAGGATAGTTTTTATCCCGGAAAATTGCATAGTTCCCGCGGGATAGCACAGCCCAAACCACTGGAATTTTTCAACTTTAAGGCGGAATAAAGTTCGCCGGGTCAGCTAGTACTGAATAAAAAGTGGATAGGTTAGGAAAAAAAATGATAAAATATAATATAATTGATATATCGATAGTTCATCAACTATATATGGCGCGTTTTCGACCGGAGGCACCGGTTGACCTGAAGTGCTGTGACCGTGCGCTCTCCGCCCTCTATCTCGAAAACGGTTCACCGTATAAAAAAAATTTTTGAACAAAATTTGTAGGGAATTTTGTATTCTACAATATTGTGAATAATAACAAATAGCAAAAACCCGTAGGAAATGAGATATTTACAAAAAAAGCGCAAAAAACCGATTTTTGTGACCTTTGACCTTGAAATTTAATAGTTGCGCACACCCTACCATATGTAGGTTTTGAGACAACTTTTAGGGTGTCAATATACAAGTATTTACCGATTTACAGCCGGGTATCTCGAATTCCGAGGTGAACTTGCTATAATGACTGGGCCATCTGTTACGTGCGCCCAGACAGTCCGCGATCTTTTCGGGTTAAATATGCCAAGAAAGTATTGCGCAGTGTACGGCTGCTTGAACTCGACTTTTTCACAACCGGAGCTTTCGTTTTTTAAACTCCCGGCTGATGTTGAAAGATAAGAATATTATTATTATTAAATAAAAACTTTTTCTGTTAAATAAAACGTTAGGCTGTTTAAATGATAAAGTAGTTGCCGTATATTATGGAGCGCGTTTTTGGTGAAAATTCTACTACGGACTTTCGTCGGTATCATCTTGCATCTATAATATACCTACTATTTTATATATATAGGACTACATTTGAAGGATGTCTTGCCAAAATACCGATACGTACTTTACCTATACCATAACTTTTTCATTATTTGACAGATTGCTTTCAAAATCGATATCTGGGGATATGGTTGGTCTCAGACATCGAATCCGTTAACGGAATGAGAAAAAGTAGCCGCCATCTTGAACTTTTTAGTTATTCGACCGATTGTTTTCAAAATCGATATCTGGGTTTCCGGTTGGTCTCCGACATCGAATCCGTGGACGGAATGAGAAAAAGTAGCCGCCATTTTGAACTTTTTAATTATTCGACCGATTGCTTTCAAAATCGATATCTGGGGATATGGTTAGTCTCAGACATCGAATCCGTTAACGGAATGAGAAAAAGTAGCCGCCATCTTGAACTTTTTAGTTATTCGACCGATTGTTTTCAAAATCGATATCTGGGTATCCGGTTGGTCTCCGACATCGAATCCGTGGACGGAATGAGAAAAAGTAGCCGCCATTTTGAACTTTTTAATTATTAAATTCGACCGATTGCTTTCAAAATCGATAGCTGGGGATATGGTTAGTCTCAGACATCGAATCCATTAACGGAATGAGAAAAAGTAGCCGCCATTTTTAACTTTTTAATTACCTATTGGATCTTTTCGATGTTGTTGTCAGAGACAACATATAAATTGCAAAGTAGCTTTATTAATTTACAAAGAATTAGAAAAAAAGCATTTTTATAGTAGATGATCCGTATGATCATCTTACCCCTATTCCGAGTAAACAAATATTTTTATGAGGAAAAATGTTATAAAAACAAAAAAAACGCAATAATTAAACATATTATTTATTTAAAATAGTCATACATTAATATTTATGACTATTTTCATATTAAGTAAGGTAATAAAATTAACAAAATCAACAGTCAGATGACTTTAAGTCACAAAAAATAAAAACGAAAATAAAACAGTCTTCTTAGTTAGTTATTCATTTGTACCAGTTACATTAATCATAATGAGATCAATCTAAATATCGTATTCCTTTCTGAATCCCTAATTACCTATAGTAAAAATAGGGATCATCTCGTACATACAGAAAGGAATCATCTTGACCCAAGTCCCACTTTTTCATTCAATGTTTGCTAACATAACCTACAAGCACGCGGCTATGTTCACGTGGCCAAAATATTAAAATTAAGCATAATAGAGTCTCAAATCAACAGTATTTACATTTAACATTATTTGAATAAAAGTAACATAAGCTCAAAGTCATGCCTACTTTAGATCAGCCGTACACAATTTTTATTTTTTCTCGTCAAAATCGATGTATCGTTCACACCGCCATTACGATTTGACTGAGGCGGGGAGGTGTCCGGAGCTATGTTTTACCAGTGAAATCAACTAAATGGCGTTAGTGGTTTCAGCACAATCGCGAAGGAACATCTTACCCCAGGGAATCAACTCGTACTACTTTCCCCTACTATAGACCAATATAACTTAAGGCTCGGGGACTTTATACACCTTTAGGTAGAATTTAAGTGTTGTAGGGTGTCGGCACCAGTATTGGACACTTTAAGCTGACAAGCACCAGTAATGGACATTATTCTTAATTTAAAGATGATACAGTTTAAAATTAACTGTTGTAAAATAAATGATGCCTTAGTGTCTTTTAAATAAGAGTTATTGTCCATTATTGGGTCCATGTCCATTACTGGTGCCGTCACCCTAATAACTAACTTAATGCTTAGCTTACTGTATTTTATTTTGTAAAAATGACTTTCTGCCAAGTTCCTTGCTACACATTCTTCTTGGCAATGATGGTATTTCCGAATGCGCTGGTAGTTTCAAATGACACACGTCCTTGGCAGCCAATTTGCAAAAATAAATTTATAATTATGAAATGTAAAAGATTTTTTTGAATTTTAATTTATTGTTATTCCTCTATTGCAGGGTGGTCTCACTCAATATTTAAAGCAATTGTCGAGGACAATTCAAGTGATGCCGGTAAGTATAATTGATGTAGCCGCGATTTTTGAAATCTAAATATCCATACTAATTTCATAAATGCGAAAGTATGTCCGTCTATCTGTTACCTCTTCACGCTCTAACCGCAGACCAATTTACATTGACGGGTCTAGCCGGGTAAGCATAGCGAAAATGCCTTTGATGAGAAAACGAATTTAATTTTAAGTGTTTATTTTGTGTGCTTTTAAAAAACGCAACGGCAAAAAATAGTGCAACGGGAGGTGATTTTAAATGTATAATTGGGCGACGGAACGCATACAACTGATTACGTTGTTCATTATAATTTTCTTAAATACAATAAAAATAGGATTTAAATCCTGGCCTACTTGACGATTTAAATCTAAATTCTCCTAGCTTGACAGTCTAAATTATATATTTTTTTATTAAATGAATAAATAGTCGTAATCTAAAAAAACATTGATTTTTGTAATCTGGCTGTATTGGTTACTGGTGTGCATTAATAAATATTTTGTATTGTCTTATGTATGAATATGAAACAGTGCTGGCCTTCTACTAGTACTGGAGGTTCTTAGAGCCGATTTTGGGCCAAACCTTGCACTTTTTCAACCAAGGAAGCCACTTCGCCCAGGGGTACCTATAGGTAAACTGAGTCGATTCTGACCTGGAGCCACGAGGAGCCATCGTGCAGGGGGGCGCGGGAGGGGGGGGGGGGAGTGTGGCTCCGCCGCGCTCCACTCTAAGCTCAATATCTTCGTAAATAAAGTAACTGCATCGTGTTTGGTATCATTTTCGGATAATTTAAGGATTTTGAATTCATTTTTGATATGATAATTATACCTTCTCATATAAAAAACACGAGATTTTTGAAAAAAAATGAAAATATGGATTATCATTTTTTTCAAAAACCTCGTATAAAACAAAAACTGCCAGTTAAAACTCTATAAAAAAAATAAGTATGGATAGCCTGTTTATTCAGAATTATAAAAATATATACTTTATTGGTATTATGGTATACAAAATACTTTTAAAAAAATATTTATCGCCGCGCGGCAGACAGATTTGCTAGAGGCACTTTTCGTTCTGAGCTTGTTATTTGCAAAAGTTAGGCAAATACATCAACTTATATCTAACTAGCTGTTGCCCGCGACTTCGTCCGCGTGTGTTTTTGTGATACTTTACGGCTTTTCTCGATATCAAAATTATTATTACCTATTATGACTATTAACTTCGTTACGTGAACCACTGAAAGTGTGTACGAAACTACACTTTTAGAATTACGTCATGAAAATAATAATTTAATAATATTTTTTGACTGTTACACCTGTACTTTGGCAATAAAGAGTTTTTTATTTTATTTTATTTGTGACACGGAATCTTGAAAAAAAACAGGTGTAAACTGGTTAATGAATCATCACATTTATTTATACCCTATTTTACAAATAGTTTTATTTATAGTTTTGTTTATAGTTTCTTTATTCAAAAAAAGCTAAGTACAGTTTTAGTTACATTACTATTAATTTCGCCAAACTATGACGCTTATTGCCGAATACTGCGCTCACTTTAACGATATTTGTACATGATTAATTTAAAAAATTAAATCTATTCTAATCAAATAATACATAAATGTTTACCTTACGACTAACAATTCATTTACTAATCCGTTTTAATTAATATTTTGCGACTAAATTTACAGATTATTAACACTTATTATCTTTCTACAAATTAATTACCTACAGGGGCCTTACCATGAAGTCTTAATGCGATTCAGTTTAGGTTCGATCACTGTCAGATTCATACTAAAATAAAATTACTAAAAGCACCAACTTCACTATCACTATCACTACATAGTATAAAATAAAGTCGCTTTCTCTGTCCCTATGTCCCTATGTCCCTGTGTATGCTAATATCTTCAAAACTACATAACGGATTTTGATGCAGTCAAGAGGAAGGTTTTTATGTATAATTCTACGCAGACGAAGTCGCGGGCAGAAGCTAGTTTCACAATAAAATTCTGACATGTTCGTAGCGCAGGCGTAAACGCGCCTTTTGATTTTGCCTTTTTTAGGCAAAGGTACCAAGAAAGGTACGCCGCCCTCATAATAATTGAACGAACGGATTGTGAATAATGGCGCAATACCTAAATAAAAACAAAGTAACGGTATTGCATATTGAACTTTAGGTGTTAGGGACAGAACACAATTTAGGACGCCAATTTAGGTTGATTTAGGTTTGTCAAAAATGTCTTCGTTGTAAAAATACCTGTACAGCATGTAATTATTTTATTAATGTTTTTTCACATTTGACACACTTTTCCGCTTATATGTCTTATGTACATTAGTATCTATATATTTTCTTCGTAGTATTATTTTGTTTGTAATTATTACCAATATACCGAGGAAAGCTGATTTTCTATTTTGCGCGTAATCACCTCAAAAATCAAATTTCAAGAAAACTGAGTAATTATATTTACCTGTGTTAAATTGAAAGTATTATATAGCAACTTTAAAAGGTTACACTTCATTGGTTTTTATTATATAGGTGTATGAAGTTAATTAATTTTAAACACAAAACCCTCTTTTTTGCGTCTCTGGATGAGACTTAAAAAAAATGCTAAAACAGGTATTTCTTTATTTTGATTACTAAGTATTTATTCTGAGTTTCATGATTCTAGAATAATCTAATTTTCTTTTTTTCATACAAACTAACCCCCTTTTTCACCCCCTTTTTCCAAAAAATTCCAAAATTTCTGTAGCCTATATCCTATTCTGAATTTATTGAAATCGATTTGTGAACATTTCATCAATATCCATTCAGTAGTTTTTACGTGATGCTCAGTCAAACAAACAAACAAACAAACAAACAAAAATTTTAAAAATGGTTTTAATATGTTCAGTTACTCATTTTAAGTCATCCTGGTCGGTTTTTTTTTTAAATCTTCAATGTACAGATTTTTTGGTCTCAACGATTTTATTATAATATATGTATAGATTATTAGAAAATTTTAAGACGCTGGCTTTATTTCTAGTAAATAAATAGTAATTTTTCATAGAAAAAAAAAAGTTTTTGAAAAAATAAATTAAACTCGTCTATATTTTTTGACTAAATCCTTATGAAATACAAAACGTAACGGTGTATACACTTAAAAAAATATTATAAAATAGCCTACTCATGCACAAGTTTAAATACATATATTTTAATGTTATTATTATCTACCAAAAACTTATAAAAATATTTATTGCACGGACAACATCGCAAATTTCGCACAAAATTTGATTCCGAAGAACTCAGGGTCCGGATTGTCGCAGGTGAAACCATTGGGCTACCACATCTATTTAGCGGCTGTGTACTTTTTGAATGATACTTATCGAGATTTTTAGCCCGGTTCTTTTTGAGGCGCTGTTTTTTTTTCATAATCGATGGTGATCTTTTCGACTTTGGCACCTATGATTATTTTAACTACAATATAATTGTGTTTACTTCTGTTTAAATATTATTTTAATTTGTGTGAACTGTTCATTAAAAGGCATTCCACTAATATTTTGCATTTTATTCCTTAAGAACAACCTAATAAGCAATTTAAAATAAAAACAAATTACAATTGATCCTTTTTTGCCATCTCCATAATTAGATTAACTCGATGGTACAGTCAGCGTCAAATAGTTCGTGACACCTAAAGTAGCCAAAAGGTTCGCAACACTTCTTTGTTATAGTTGAAACAAATTTGTGTTGCTTACTTATTGGCCACTATGGGTGTCACGAACTATTTGGCGCTGACTGTACCTATTAATATTATTATTGCGTTGTCGTTGTTTATAAATTAAAAAAATGTCTTATTTGGAGCCCAGCGAATGATTGAAAGTTACAACTTTTAACGAAAGATAGGTACACTTCATTAAAAAAAACTATTTATAAAAGAGTAGTTAACTGACTGACTGACAGACACCGCACAGCCTAAACCTAAATACTTGAAATTTGATAGACATAATACTTGAGGGTAGTAGTAGGTACATAGAGGTGCATTAAGAAGGGATTTACGAAAGGAAACGGGATAAGGAACTAGACTTTTAATTTTTTCACGGGGGCAAAGCCGCGGGCTCTGGTACTATTTTAATAAAAAAATATATTCTTTGCAACTGCAGTTTATGGGTTAAACTAAGTTACAAACCTACTTTTAAAATGTTTTGCTGATATACCTACTGGATGTTTACAAAAGTCGAATCCAAATCCAAATCAAAAAGTGATAACTCTTTTGTATAGATTACATTTACCTAATAATAAACATACATTAAATCACAATAGAGAATTAAATATATAATTATCATACACCATTAAAATTTTGAAATCACTCAACCCATTTCTATTGCACACCTGTGCTGCGCCCGATGTGTCTCCGTCCTAAATGGGCAACCATTTTGAATTTTGAATAAGCCAAGGTCAGTACCGGTTGGCTCGGCGCGTGCGACGAGATGTTGCAAAAAATGGCGTTTCGGTTGTTTGTTTACTGTGATTGAGTGTAATTATTAATATGTTAAGCACTAATATGGCTTATAATGGTTACGTGGTTATAACGTGTGTTGTGTGGTGTGTTTATTAAACGTGATATTTTGGTTACAACTTATTTCTGTTCTTAGTGATTGGCACTAACAAAACTTAGGATTTTTCTAGGTAAGTACGTAAATACTTTTTTGCTATCTTGAATTATATGGCTACAATTACCGTGCAAATTGCACATAATATGCATTTTATTTAAAGATTATTAGTCTCTCATCCTGTTTATAACTATATTTTGGTGATTCGGTGTCTAAATGATCCATAAAAAAATCATGAACGTATCATATTGTTTCGCGACAAATTGAGCGTTGTAAAGTCTGGAATCGAAAATCAAACTATTTTTATTTAATATTTTTTATAAGAAAACTAACTGGTTATTTGGTATCAAATGAAAGCTTGTTTAGTCTACTTTAAATTAATTAATAGAAAAGACATGTTGTCTGCCTATATTTTTAATTAAAAATAGTTTTCTGCTTAGACTCCGCAATTATTTCACTATGTCAACTTTCTGTATTTTTAAAAATATTTTTGGTATTATAACCCATAATTATAGCGCTGCTATCTAATTTTTCATTTATTCACCTTTACGAAATGGTAAAAATATTTGAAAATGGTTGAGTAGAAACAAAGATATCGATTTTAGAAAATAACGTGACACTGTGCCGTCGTATTTGTGAAATGTCAAAGCAATTTAGGCTACCTTACCTTAAAATCGAAAGCATGTGAGTGGGGTGTCTGTGCTGTCGCACCCCTGTAGGGGCGCTTCACAGTCAACAAGAGGTGTGGTGTGACACATTATTTGGTCTGTCGGAGCCTGTAACGTGGAGGTAATCCTCAAGTGTTGCGGCGGGACAGATACGAGGGTTCTCTCGAAAATATGGCAAGTAAAGCGTGAGCTGTTTTCGGCCAGCAGCAGAAGTTTTATTAATATCTTTGATTGCTATATTTATGCCGTCAGCATTAAAGCTAATATTTTCAATTTTTATTAGTGAAAAAGTTTGCATGCGGTGAGCAGTACATATGGCTAAGAGTACGACTAACTTTTTTGTGATATTCTCTCGACTTAGTTCTCTATTAGGATTCCAACTAAACTCGTCGCAAAATAAAAGGCCCGTTTTGACAGTTCACGCCTATGAAGTTCTCTATTTTTTACCGAACGAAATGTTCTGAAGGTAATTATATTTTTCATTGATGGGTACCGCCCACTCGGCTAAGTGCTGTGCATAACGATTTTTTCATATTGTCCACAGACTAATAATAATCGGTTAAAGAAAAAAATAAATCGATCAAGATATTTTTTTAAGGCCGACTCGCGCTTGGCCGGTTTTATTTAATTAAATACTAGTGTTCATCAATCAATTAATTACTGACTTTCACCAGCTGTGTAGTGATCTTTACTGAAAATTATGAGCTTGTAACATTGTATCATTTCAAAATCTACAACATCAGTGTAAGTTAAATTTTCTAAACAGAACTTTAATCCAATGCACTTTACAATATATATTCAAATCGATCAAGTACTCATGCAAACTTGAATCGATTTATCGTGAGTATCGAGTACCGAGTCGTATGGTTAATCACTAGTTACGTCGCGAAGACAAATGTCAAAACGGGCCTTTTATTTTGCGACGACTTTAGAGACATAATTGAGTACTACCTGCGGATCCCAAGTACTACTGTATTTTGGGAGGGTTGTGTTGGAAATAAAGATATGCCCGAATCTAAGGCTTTATTCTGCTAAAAATTGACACATATGAAAATGACAACCATGACATTCTTCCCTTCTTTAGTCCTGAACGTAGTCGGAGAGGTAGCCAGGGGGCCTCCTGATGCGCTCGGAGCGGCGCGGTCCGTGCGCATCTCTGTTATCACCACCATTCGTACTATTCACTTTTGGGGTTAATATTTCGCCTCCTGGTCCGTCGGTATTGATGTCATCGCTATCATTGTTATCATTGCCACCTTCGCGCTCTGGGCACAGCGGTCCATGAGCATCTATATCCTCACCACCATTTGTATTACTTACTTCATGGATTAACATTTCACCTTTTGGAGCAAGATGGCGATTAGACACCGTTAGTTCCCTTCCAGTAGATAACCTTACTGTGCTATAATGGGGATTTGCTTCCAGTAGGTCTACTTCCTCTACAAGAGGGTCATATTTACTGGAACGTACAAACTCTCTGAGAAGTACTTTGCCAGGCTGTAACCACGACGGCATGGATTGACCCCAAGACGATCGCCGTGGGTGCCTAAACATTCTTTCGTGTGGCGTTGTATTCGTTGCCGTGCAAAGCAAAGACCGAATGCAATGAAGCGATTGCAGTATGACATCTTCCCACATTGTTATTGGAAGATTCTTTGTTCTTAGCGCTAGGCGAACAGTTTGCCATAAACTGCCATTCAGGCGCTCTGTCTGTCCGTTACCTTGGGGATTGTACGGCGAAGAACGACTTGTAGATATGCCCTTGGAATGTAAGAAATCTTTGATACCAGCAGACATGAACGATGCTCCTTGATCAGTGTGGATAGTAGCCGGCATTCCGAATATTGAGAATAATTGGGAATGGATGATTATTTTGAAAGTGCTTGGTGATTTTTCTATTGATAGGAATAACCATCCTTAGCTACGGAAAAAAGTTTCAGATTTTTCCGTCGAGCCATATATTTTATAAAAATAAAAACATTTTACTCAGTCACTCGGCGAGCCCTATACGGAAGTAAGCAGTACGCCAATGACATAATCAAATTTAAAAAAAAAAATGCTGCTTGAATCTGTGGTACACGATGGCATTTGTAGCTCACTATCGTTCAGTGATTTTGAAAAAAAAGCTATAGGCCGGCTATTTTGAGTCAACGAAGCAGCGATAGAGAAGTCTGAAGCGTCAGTTTCTACCGTGAATGTCTCATCGGGATCAATGGCAGTTAGCGAAGCCCTGGCAATGGTGCGCTTCAATTCCTCGAAAGCCGCGACTTGTTGAGCGCTCATCGGGTAGTTTTCAACTTGAGTTAGTAGGTATAGTTTATTTGAAAAATTTGGTACCCATTTGGAGTAATGAGAAAATAATCCTATGGCTCGCTTTAGTGACGCTGAATCTTGAGGTACCGGCATTTCGCAGAGCGGGCGTAGTCGTTCTGGATCTGGTTTAACAATTCCGTTGTTGATATTGTAACCGAGTATGCTTATATCTGTTAATGAATATTGACTCTTTTGTTCATTGATTGTCAAATTATACTTTTCTGTAATTTCTATAAATTTCTTAAGTTTCTGATCGTGGTCTTCTTGGGTTTTTCCGCAAATTGTGATATCATCTAAGTATGTATATATACCTTCAACCCTGGATTTTCGAATGATTGAGTCAATAGCGCGTTGAAAACATGCACGCCAAAAGGAATACGACGGAACTGATATAAATTACCAGTTGCTTCAAAAGCCGTCATCGGTTTATTTTCAGGGACTATAGGTATTTGGTGATAAGCCGATTTCAGGTCAATTTTACTGAATACCTTGTAGTTCGCGACTTTTGCTACGACTTCTTCGATGTTCGGTACTGGGTATGTATTAGAGGCTGTATAGCGCCTGATTATATACTGGCTGTAATCTATTTACAAGTACATTAGAGTTTAAACGGTTGTCTAAGCAACACCGAATGTTTTGCTTAGACATGACAACAATAACATTGTATTGTGATTGAGAGACTGACGTGCGTACACACGTCAGGGCCTGTTTTTATAGTTTTTGCTTTAATATACATATTTACTGTTAAATCTGGCTGCTCATTTCCACATAATCTCATTTGGTTATGGGCCCAGGATCTCAGCAGTCCAGAAATAACGTGAAAGTTATTAAAGTGGAAATAAAAGTGGTTTGAAGCTCGTGTAAATTTTCTCCGTGACAATGTCAGATGAAAACAGCTGTTCGATTGGCATGAGCGGAATAAGAAAATTGAAGGGTTCGTCTGATTACCCGAACTGGAAATTCTTGGTGAGGAATTACTTGGAAAATAAAAACTGGTGGGAAGTAATTTCAAAGGATGTGGTAGACGAAGATGTGGACAGGAAAGCACGAACAACGATTTGTTTATTGTTGGAACCGGAGTGCTTTACTCACGTCTACAATGCCAAATCTGCCAAAGATGTCTGGAGTAATCTGCAGAGAGCTTACGAAGACAAAGGTTGGGGAAGACGAATCTGCATACAACGAGAGCTGTTCAGTAGCAGGTTAGAAAATTTTGACTGCATTGAAAGCTACATTGCAAGAGTTACGTTTCTTGCACAGCAACTGTCGGATATTGATTCACCGATTCAAGAGGACTGGATCATATCGATTTTGCTCGGTGGCCTGGCCCCTGAGTACAGCCCCCTCATCATGGCTGTAGACAACAGCGGTACCGAGATCACGTTGGAGCAAATAAAAACGAAATTGCTGCAAGAAGGAAGTAGACAGAGCAAGATGAACATAAACCACGAACAAGCCCTAGTCACAAGAAGAGCACAGAACGATGCCAGATCTCGCACTAAACCCGATGATCGTAAGCAGAAGTTTGTTTACAAGTGCTATAAATGCCATAAGCAGGGACACAAGGCGTCCGAATGCGAAGAGCGGAAGAGAACCGCGAATGTCTGCCTGAATGCAAAGGAGGCGATTAACAAAGATAAATGGTATCTCGACAGTGGATGTTCAAATCACATGACTCATGATAAGAGCAGGTTGTTGTCTTATAAACCTGAGAACGGCAACATGAAAATTTCGGTAGCGAATGGTGAAAAGCTACGCGTGCAAGGACGAGGGAACGCTGAACCTGGAGTCAGCGACGAACAGAAATTATCTTTGAATAATGTTTTACATGTTCCCGATTTATCCATGAACTTAATCTCAGTTAGCGATTTGACCAAGAAGAATTATTGCATTAATTTTGACAAAGGAGGTTGCACGATTCAAAGACAGAATCGACCTATTGCAAGATGTCATGAAGTTGACGGAATTTACGAGTTGGAGGAAAACAAAAACAACGTCGTCAATTTGACATTGTCAAAACAAAATGAAAATATTTCGAACATTTGGCATAAACGACTGGCGCATTTAAACGAAAAATACATGAATAAATTGAAAAGCCTTGTTACGGGAATGGAATTTAGAAGTTGTGATTTGACTGAACCATGTATTGCGTGTATTGAAGGAAAGACATGCAAGATTCCCTTTAAAAACAAAGGTACGAGAGCGGACGAGATTTTACAGCTCGTGCACTCTGATCTTTGTGGACCGATGGAAGAACCATCGTTCGGAGGTTCGAGGTATGTCCTACTATTTATTGACGATTATACTCGGAAGACGCATGTTTATTTTTTGAAAAATAAAAGTCAAACTTTCGATAAGTTCCGTGAATATAAGGCGGAAGTTGAGAAAGAGACGAGTAAGTCAATAAAATGCCTTAGATCTGACTGTGGAACAGAGTATTGTAATGGTCCATTTAATAAATTTTTGAAGTCTGCAGGAATTAAACACCAGAAGACCGTGCCCTATACACCAGAGCAAAATTCTGTTGCGGAGAGGGCGAATCGCACCATTATTGAGAAGGCGAGGACATTGTTATCGGAAGCAAAATTGAGCAAAAAGTATTGGGCAGAGGCTGTAAATACAGTTGTATACTTGAAGAACAGAAGTCCAACGAAAGCTTTGAGCGATGCTGTACCTGAGAAGCTTTGGACTGGAAAAGATGTAGATGTGAGTCATCTGAAAATCTTTGGTTGTTTGGCTTTTAGTTTAAAACCAAAACAGAAGCGACGCAAACTAGACATGAAAACGGAACCGACGATATTTATTGGATATCCAGATAATCAGAAAGGATATCGTTTAATGAATCCGAAGACGAGGCAAATCACTACAGCGAGAAATGTACAATTTTTAGAAAATGTTTTTCTTCAAGATGTGAAAAGTGACGATTCTGTCGTACGCTTAAGCCTGGATTCAGAGTCGATTGTTCAGTCTAGTGTACGCAATGACAGCAACAGTGGAGCTGGAACTTCGGAGGCGCATGACAACAGTTCGTCAAGTGACGTTGTTGATCAGGAGAGTGTACCGAATGCACCAGAGCAGAGAGTACCTGAAGAGGAAGTTGCTGATGAGGAAGTGACGTTACCTCAACCGATTGAAAAGAGGTATCCTCAAAGGGAGCGTAAGCCAGTCGATCGTTATGGCTGTAACGTTATGTACGCCATGGAAAGCGTGATAGATGACGATCCATTGACTGTTGAAGAAGCGTTGGCGAGGCCTGATAGTGATTTGTGGCAGAAGGCGATGGACGATGAGCTACAATCACTGAAGGAGAATCAAACCTGGAAGTTAGTCGACCGTCCAGTTGATAAGAAGCCAATACAATGCAAATGGGTATTCAAAGTCAAGAGAGACAGCGATGGCAAGGTAACCAAGTACAAAGCTAGATTGGTAGCCAAAGGTTTTACGCAGGTACGTGGCGTTGACTATGGTGAAACTTATTCTCCTGTAGTTAGAAGCTCTACATTGCGAATGTTATTTTCACTAGCGGTTGAATACGATTGGTTTATTGACCAATGGGACGTTACTACTGCTTTCTTATACGGAAAGATTAAAGAAGACATTTACATGCTCCAGCCTAAAGGAGCAGTAGCCAAAGGTCAAGAAACCAAAGTATGCAAGCTTCAGCGATCATTGTACGGGTTGAAACAAGCATCGAATGCTTGGTTCAACGAATTAGACAAAGAGATGCTAGCGTTAGGTTTTATTCAGTCAATACAAGAACCGTGTTTGTACCAGAAGCATCTTAAAAATAACAAGAGGCTAGTGGTAGTAATTTATGTTGATGACATTTTCGTATTTGGGAATTGTGAACGCGAAAAGCAAAAATTAAAAACTGGTTTGCTTGAAAAGTTCAAAGTGAAAGATCTAGGCGCGGCTAGACATGTTTTAGGAATGCGACTGAGGCGGGATAAAGATGTTATTCATCTTGATCAGGAGCAGTTCATCTTAAATATATTGAACGACTTTAACATGACTGATGCGAAGCCGGTTAGTACTCCAATGGAGGTGGGAATCAAGCTGGAAAAGTCAGCTGATTCGCACTGTAATCTGCCATATCAAAGTTTGATAGGATGTCTTAATTATTTAGCCTGTAATACGCGGCCGGACATAGCGCATGCAGTAAGTGCACTTTCGCAGTTCAATTCGTGTTACGATGAAACACACTTTAAATGCGCAAAGCGAGTCCTTAGGTATTTGAAGGGTACGTCTAACCTCTGTCTTAACTTTGAGAAGTCGGGGGATTTAGACTTACGAGGCTATGTAGACGCAGATTGGGGTGGAGCGCTAGATAGAAAATCTTTCACTGGTCTAATTTTTAAATTAGGTAAGAATGTCGTGACATGGGAGAGTAGGAAGCAGGCTACCGTATCCTTGTCCTCCACAGAAGCAGAATACGTAGGACTTAGTCAGGCTTCAAAGGAAGCGCTTTACCTGCGTAGTTTACTGGACAGTCTTCTTTTAACTGTAGATAGTAAAAAGGCGGTTGTAATCTACAACGACAACCAGTCTGCGCACAAAATTGCAACTAACAAAATGATGCATAACAGAACAAAACATATTGACATAAAGTATCATTTTATACGGGAATGTGTTCTGAAAAATCAAGTCGAGATCAGGTACATGGCAACCGATAAAATGATAGCTGACATTTTAACTAAGTCCGTGCACAGCCCGAAACTGAAAGAGTTTTTAGGACAGTTTTCTTTGCTAAATTATTCTAATAAGGGGGCGGACGTATAGTTGTTGTTATAATTGTTTTATGTTTGAATTGTTTTGTGTAGGTATTAGATTAATTTATTTTTCTTGATGGTTATGCGGTTATTCATTTGTTAGGTTTAGGTTTTGTATGTTTTGTTTTATTTGTAAAATAATGTCAAGAGTACAGGCAAGCACTGTGTGTTTCATAACTTGTCTGTATGTGTGTATGTCTCTAACATGTAATAGATTAAGGGGGCGTATTAGAGGCTGTATAGCGCCTGATTATATACTGGCTGTAATCTATTTACAAGTACATTAGAGTTTAAACGGTTGTCTAAGCAACACCGAATGTTTTGCTTAGACATGACAACAATAACATTGTATTGTGATTGAGAGACTGACGTGCGTACACACGTCAGGGCCTGTTTTTATAGTTTTTGCTTTAATATACATATTTACTGTTAAATCTGGCTGCTCATTTCCACATAATCTCATTTGTATGCGTCAAGGTAGGTATACCTATTTACAGTTTGCGAGTAATCAATGCACATTCGTTTCTTGTGATGCGTACCAGCGGTGATGAGTACCTGGGCTCGCCAAGGCGAGGTGCTTTCCTCAATGATCCCATCAGTTAATAGCTTCTTTATTTCAGTCTCAATGAATTTCTGTTCATCCGGCGCGTACCTCCGTGACTTGATTGCAATCGGTCTGCATTCTGGTGACATGTTGGAAAATAAGTTAACAGGATCAATGTTTGCCTCTTCTAAGGCGAATAGCTTGAGTGGAGGTATTCGGCCACCGAACTTAACCTCTAGCGTAGAATATTGCTCTAGCACGTCATGGCCCAATATAGCGTTACAGCAAAGACTTTTCATAACACGGAAGTGTATTCCAGGAATTATTTGTTTATCTAGAGCCAATGTCGCTGAACATACTTGCGTTATTTGAGACATATGTGACGAAGACGCCATCGTTACGTCTTGATTCCATGACTTCGTCGCGAAACCGTACTGTTTTACGATTTCTTCATCTATAAAACTAGCTGTACTTCCAGTATCTATCAAAGCTCTTACAGGTACGCCATTGATGGTGCAAGGAGTCGTGCATAACTTGATCCCACTAGCCGCTAATACCAAGCAAGAAGATAATTCGTCAGCTCTCTCGGCCGTCGTGATTGCTGCATTTGTCGTCGCTACGCCTCTGCACACTTTTGCGAAATGACCCTGTTTCCCGCATTTGAGGCAATTGGACTGTGATGCTGGGCACAATCGACGCGATGTGTGGCGAGGATTTCCGCAAAAATAACATCGTTCATCATTTTGTGGTCTAGTGTTAGTTGAAGTTCTGCGAGATGAGTATTGGCTGCAGCGACCGGTGCAGGCTGCGACGTAGCGGCGATCTGATGAGGACTGAAGCTCTGAGATTGTATTTGAGCTGATTCTAGAGCACGTGCCTTAGTATGCGCCTCATCTAACGTGAGTGTCATGTTTTCTAGTAGCCTCTGATGGTGGGCTAGGCCAGTCCCGCTATGAATGAATCTCGAATGAAATCTCTCTCGTATTCGTCGGCCGTGACAGCTTTAAAACTGCATTCTTTGGACAGCAGCTTAAGAGATTGGAGATATTGGTCGATCGTTTCGTTTGGTTGCTGTTTGCAAGTTGCGAGGTTGTGACGTGCAAATATTTCGCTTTTCGGCTTGACGAATAATGTCTCTAGAGTAAACATAGCTTTTTCGTAGTTTTCGGTGTTAGCTATATACTCGTATTTAGGCCGGGAGATAGTGACAGAAATTACTGGGTCATTTGTACCAGTATGGAGGTTCTTCAGGGGTCTAAAGTACGCAATGACAAAAAGAAAAATGATGGTCATAGCGCTGGTACCGGCAGCCCAATCGCGTGGGCGTTAGTCGAACTCGTCGGATAAATTACGAGTGTCAAACGATTTGTTCCACAATACTGCCGTGCAGATTTTAAAACGCAGTAAGTGTAAAAACTTCGTTTTTTTCGTTATTTCGAAGAATTTTGCTAAATTTCCACTTTAACTATATCGTAAATGTTACAAGGATTATTTACAAAAACAAGAACAAATTGAGACTTATATTACGCATGAGAGGAGGTTTTTAAGAAAATCTGAGCTGTTACTGCAGACATATTTTTACTAAAAATCTTTTAGAATACCAAATAATATGCAGTATAAAAGCTTGATACTGCAATAGTTGAATCGTGTTTGCAAAGTAAAGTACAGTATGGTCATCATGTTTACTGCATTTTTGTTAGAATGTAGCACTCGTTTGAAATGCTACGAGTTATTTTACTGCTTATTGTAAGAAAATTGAACGTAAAAATGTATAAAATGACTGAGTAAATTTCACATTCTATAATATTTATTTATCGGTATCATTAGTCACCATCATTATGTAATAATACAACTAATTGTATAACATTTTATTTGTGGCTAATAATGAATGATTACCATTAAAAACTTTAAATTACTTTCAGTCTTAATTGAGAATAAAGTCAAAATAATACATGGCGTTTCATTGTTTCTATAACTTTTTATTTACGTATAATTAAACCTGCCTTACTGAGATCAATGATAGGTACATTGGTTTAAAATAACAGTGCTTACTTACATAAAAAAAAAACAAAACAATTGTGACCTAAATAAAACAAGGAACTTAGTTCTGAGATCAGATTTAATTAATAACATAATTATTTATTCATATTTGTTTTTTTAAATATATGTACCATACCTATAATATTCTGATAATATTTCCACATTTTGTGGTTTTATATTTTTATTATTTGACATTTTAAATTATTATTATTTTCTCTTTGTATGTACCCATGACGATCTTTTTGTGAATTTACATTGGCATTTCATTAAGCTTTATTTTTGTTTGTTGTTATTTTGTTTTTAATTTAATTTAAGTTATTATAATTATATCCTTTTGTGAATTACTTATGTTTGTCATTTAATTGTATTTTTAAAAGGGTGATAAATAAATCTATCTATCTATCTATATATTTCTTTTAGAAGTATAGGTAAAAAAAACTTGAGTAAAGTTCCACTTGCAAATAGTTGTGATATAAAAAAGGAATTTACAGCAAATCAAATGCAGAATTTCGAAAGGGTACAGCATTAATTACTTAAGTTTTTTTACCTATCATTCTAAAAGATACAAAAAATCTACATGATCTTGTAAAATCAAACATCACAATAAGAAAAATTAAGCTTTAGCTTATTAAAACTTCACATATAAAATCAAATCAAACGCAATCAAAAGTTATTATTTAACGCGGGAAAGTGTGAGTACTGGAGTATAGAGATAAATATGTAATGTACCTACCTATAAATAGATAGTATAAGCATAACCGTGTTGGATAGTTAAGTCAATTGTTGTGAGCAACGCGATACATTCGCGCCACGCATAAACCTTAAACAGGTTTCTGTTGCGCGTCTTAATCAATTGTACTTGTTAATTTTTTTTATAACAAATAAATTAAAAAAAAAAAAAAAAAAAAAAAAACATTATCATAAAAAAATTGTGACCGGGACTCCGGCTGCACGTCGTGCTATGTGGTGACAGTTGATTATATTTCGTAGATTTAGATTTTTGATCTCATGGTACATATATTTTTTAAGATTTTAAAAGAATGAATAATTATGTTATTAATTAAGTCTGATCTCAGAACTAAGTTCCTTGTTTTATTTGGGTCACAATTGTTTTGTTTTTTTTTTTATATATAAGTAAACACTATTATTTTAAAACAATGCACCTAGCTCAGATTTTCTTAAAAACCTCCTTTCATGCGTAATATAAGTCTGAGGATGTTCTTTTTTTGTAAATAATCCTTGTAACATTTACGCTATAGTTAGTGTAAATTTAGCAAAATTCTTCGAAATAACGAAAAAAACGAAGTTTGAAGTAGTTTTTTGCGTTTATCTCGGAACAGCATTTTTGCACCTACTGCGTTTTAAATCTGCACGGCAGAATTGCTGAATAATATGCAGTAAGTAAGGCCAGAAACGCAATCTAAAAATTAAAAAATATTGATTTTGAACGTATACTGCGATTTAGATTGTAGACTTTTATATTCGTACGATTAGCAAATACCGATCAAAGAGCAGTTAAACTTTTATCCGCCGTGAAAATCGCAGTACAAAGTAAAAAAACAACTTTCATTTACAAAGAAATACGCAGTAAATTTGACGCATACTGCGATTTAAATAGAATATATTATTTTTATTTTTCAATAATTACTGACTAACTAAGAGTAAGTTGCCTAATCACTGCATTTTAAATGGTCCTTACAGATACGCGTAAATTGTGTCTTTACAGTTCCAATAAAGTAAGTTGTTTGTTACTGCATTTTGGTTAGTGCTACGGTGCATTATTTACTGAGCACTTTGACATACTGCTCGTAGAGGCTTCGAAGGAGGCTCCGGACCAAAAAACCGATTACATACATGTGTGCGTTTCGATGCACTGATTCTGAATCACTAATAAACAGAAATCACTCAAAATGCCACTTATCTACTGCGTTTTAAAATCTGCACGGCAGAATAATTTTAGTATTTTCCGATAGTCCATATAAAATAAGCAGGCGGTAGTGTCATGCCATACTTTTCCGGTGTGACTTACAACCCGCCATACCGACGCGAATGCGTTAATTAAAAAATAAAAAATTCAACCATTTGTATCAGGCAAATTTTTGCACAGTTAATCATCGCCGTGCAGCCATTTACGAAAATCACCATGCCATACTTTTTGGACGGTTCCAAATGGTCGCCATACCGCCGAAAATCAGCAAATATTTTTTTTTTTCGCCAAACGATTTGTACCAGTATTGCATTTGGATTTTTGGAAAGTATTTGATAAAATGTGACCGTGATTATATTTGCCATACTTCTAGCAGGGGGAAAAAGTGCTGCCATACTTGAAAAACTTATTTATTCGACACATTTCAAAAATACGACTGTACAATACGTAAAATATTTTTTTACAGCAAGGGATCATTATATTCTGTTTATATTCGAGCGGTGGTAGCCGTTCAATATTATACAATATAAACATCTGGTTATAAGTCAAGATTGCCGCCACCTAGATCTTTGAAATTTTGTATTTATATTCGTTGAACCTCAAACTTACGAGAAAAATTAGTGCCATACTGTTACAAATCGTTCAAAACACGAATAAAATCTTACAATTAAAAAATATATTATACACATTCGCCACCTCCCACAGGTATGGCATTATCACAAATTAAAGTATGGCATGGTGATTTTCGTAAATGGCTGCACGACGATGATTAACTGTGCAAAAATTAGCCTGGTACAAATGGTTGAATTTTTTATTTTTTAATTAACGCATTCGCGTCGGTAAGTCTTGTTCACGCGTTTTGGCTTACGAAATTTCTAATTAACACGTTCATATTTTAAAAATCAACCAGCAACCCTATTGCTCTGAGAAAAATAGTATACATTAAAATCCGTAATATTTTAGATGCTTGATTCTATAGTTTATTACATGTATCTAAAAAAAGTTATTTTTTTTTGTTTTATAAGAATCGATCCCTAATTCACGTCCCTTATTCCCGCGACAAAAATGAACGCTAGGTTATTAACATTAGAATTTGTAAGTAAAAAAATTCAATATGTTTGGGACTTATTTTATTTCCACATAGTCTTCTTAAGTAGTAATAAGTAAAGACTTGTTTTAATTTTAATTAAAAAATATAAGCAAATGTGTCTAATAAACGTGTAGTTTTTCTAAATGACGTGCCATGCAAAAGTAAAATATTCTAATTAAATGTCTATTTTCAATTCGCGCGTTACATAAAATTTAATTTGTTTTTAAATAATTAACCATTAATACTTATAAAGTGCCCTATAAACATTTAAGTTCCAATGATGGATGTGTTACTATGTTTAGGATAAATTCATTGAAAATTAAGTGAAAAAAAAGCGATGCGTTAGTTAGATTTAAAACTATAATCTGGAAAATAACTGTATTATAATATTATATGCCTAAGCCTAGGTTGTTGACTTTAACGACAAAAGAAGTGAGATCTAAATGAGTGCCAAGTTCAATGGTCAGTCCTGAAATTTATTTATAACAGCTTAAATTATCTTAAAAGACCTTAATATTCTCGTATTGACCGGCTTTCACAGGCCTTCAAGCCTTTTTCTCATTAGAAAGTAGCCTATGTCCTTTCTCTAGGTCTAGTCTCTTTGTGTTTCATTAAATCGGTTCACTTATTTTGGCGTGAAAGCGTTTGCTAATGATAATGATAATGATAATGATAATTTAATGATAATGATAATTTATTAATTTACAAAGAATATGGTATACAATAAACAGTTCTTAAGATATAACACGCTTCTCATATTCTGTCGCTATCGACGTGTAAAATAGTCATACAGCAATAATATTTGGTTTGAAAATTTAAAACATTAAACAATAATGATAAAAATGTAAATGTCCAGTCTCAATTTCAGATAGAAAAAAATAAAAAAAATAATATGATTTATAAAGAAAAAATGACAATATTAGATAAGTAGGAAAACGGAATGTCAAAATTATTGTTGATCATTAAATATAAAGATCATCAAGTACAGAAGATCATTAAATATTTCAGTTTATTATGTAATCACACTTGATGTCAAGAATTCTTTTACTGAATAAAAACAATGTTCCAATAAATAAGTGTCCATTTTCCTTTTAAAATCGTGTACATTACAATGCCTAAGATTTTCGGATAACTTATTATAGATTTGTATGCAAGAAAAGTATGCATTTCTCTTGAAAATAGACAGACTAGCTTTAGGCACATATAGATTTTTTGATCCTCTAGTGCGCGAGTTGAGAACATCTGCATTCGTGCGAAAAATTGCAGTGTGCTGCTTTGCAAATAAGCAAGCCTCTTTAATGTACATACATGGAAGAGGTAAAATATGTACGTCTTTGAAATAGCTCTTACACGATTCCATGCATCCCATACCCATCAGGACCCTTATGCATTTTTTTTGAGCCTTGAAAGCCCGATCTACCTCTACAGAATTACCCCATAGTAAAAGCCCGTATCGTAGGACTGAAGACACGTATGCATGGTAGGCAGAGAGTGCTGCCTCTTGAGAGGCTACGCGTTTTATTTTTGCTAATGCATATATGAATTTGTTAATTTTGCTGCATACAAGATCCACGTGATTTTTCCAGTTGCAACATTGATCCAACATGAGACCCAGGAACTTAGTTGTCTGAACCTGATGAATTTGTTGATCTTTGTAACAAATATTATTAAGTGGACTTAGTTTTGCTCGACATGTTTGAAACTGGATTACACTTGTTTTATTAACATTAACTTTCAAGTTGTTGTCCTCCAGCCATTCTATAACATGATTCAAAGTGTTGTTTATGTCTTTTTCAAAATTTAATTTATCGTGACCTTGGATTGCTATTGTTGTGTCATCCGCAAATAGTATGCAAGGGTGAGGGATGTTATCAGGAAGGTCATTTATATATGTCAGGAATAAAAGTGGTCCCAAAATACCGTAACGGACGGACAGAGCTATTTTCGCATTTATAATATTCCAACAACAACAATCCTGCCAATAAATGGAACCCCTGTTTTAACGGTTACCTTTCTATTGCTTTCAGAAAAACCAGAAACTCCACTTCGTTTGCTTTTGGGTGTGTAATGATTGATATAAAAATATTTAATATATTTTCTATCGATATATCAACATTTGATATAATTTCAAAGGGTATAATCACTCATTGTGTATAATAAACGTTTGGTATAATTTTAAAATATATAAATTTATTTCGTATATTTATCGTTCGGTATAACGCTTATTTCTTATAACGATTATATGGTATAACGCTCATTTTATATACAAAAATATTTTTTATAGCAGTTCGTTTTTGTTGGGGGACGCAGTTTAAACCTAACCTAACCTACTTTTTGATAGCAGTTCGTTTTGTGATTATGTCTCTAATACATTAATATCAATAATGGTTATGCCAATTGTTGTATTTTATATAAAAATAACGTTATACCATAAGTTCATTATAGGAAATAAGCATTATACTTAAAGAATGTTATATTAAATGATATTATATCAAATGATCATTATAAGAAATGATAATTATGTCATATGTAAATATATAAGTGTTGTTATATGATTTAATAATTATATCAAATGAGCGTTATTGCTACTAATATTATACCAAAAATTTTTATATACATCGTTACGCACCCCGTTTGCTTTGCTTCATGCAATGGCCGTTTACGGTATTGGCACTTAATGTTTCAGACATGAGGGACCATAAATAAATAAATAAATAAATAAACTTGACAAAATTTTTGTCTTGCCATGGACCACCTAAGTAACTATAAAAAATCTAACGTATGGCTTCGATCGGCCCCAATGGATGGAATTGCACGTGCATGCAAGTAAGCATGCAAGCAAGCATGCATGCAAGTACGTAAGTAAGTAAATGCCTTATTGTACAAATATGTATAAAGCAACAGATACAATTCACAATAAAATAAAAATAACAATATATGCACAAAGGCGAACTTATCCCTATAAGGGATTTAACCTTTGAGTAGATGAGAGGAGCATTAAACGAGGGACCGACAAAGTGAAAGTTTAAAATTCCAGATAGTGAAAGCCACAATAGAGCGTACATATCTAAGTACCTACAATAAACAAAACATATCCTCCATACTCCTGAAATTTATTTATAACAGCTTAAATTATCTTAAAAGACCTTATAATGTTCTCGTATTGACCAGCTTTTACAGGCCTTCAAGCTTCGATCAACAATACAACTAGATTCACGGTGATAGCTCTGAAAACGGCTCCGAGAAATAAGGCCACAAAATAAATTTGTGGTCTTATTTCTGACAGTATGCGCCAACCTCGGCCAACGTGAGGACGTGTCAAAATGCCACAATGTGCGTTCAAAAATTGCGAAAACAGCCACCGAAACACCTAGGTTTCGGAAGGAATATCTTTCTTTAAGTAAGTACAAGTCAGTATTTCATAAAGTACGTAAAAATTTACAGTTTACATTTTAAATCAATAATTTATTGTTTGGCCAATGTTGGCCCACCATCTTGACAATAATCGGTGGTTTTAGAACAAGAAATTCATGGAGTAGTTCTCGTTTTAAAATAAAATATATATTGTATTTTTTGTAGATTTCCTAGTGATCCTTTTTGCTGTGCGGAATGGATAACTATTGTCGCGAGAGAAAGAGAAGAAGAACATTACAGGCCTTACAAAAATTCTGGTATATGTTCGATTCATTTTGACAAATTGGACATAACTGGAAATAGCCAAAGGCGTAGATTACAGAAAAAGGCGATTCCCAAATTATAGATATAGTTACATAGAAATGTTTAAAATAATATAAGATGAAGTATAGTGGAGATGGAACAGAGGAGCTATCACTTATTAAAGAAGACGTAAAGCTTCAAGAAAAGTTCAAGCCGTACAATATTAATATAAGATAAGGCGATAAGGCCGCCTATTGTTACCTTGTAATATTGTTTACCTTTTTTCTGTTTTGGTTGTTATATTGTGGTGTTCAATAAAGAGTTATTGTATTGTATTGTATTGTAATATTTATAATATTGCCGTTGATTGCATATTCACGTCAAACACGTAAAACGTTTATGTTGTCTCTTTGTACAATTTTTGTACTTTTCTCCAACTCAACTCCAACTCAGGAGGTACGAGGCCTGGTTTGAAACCACGACTTTCTGCTTGAGAGGCGGTAGGTCGAACAACTAGGCTACTACGGCTGTTGCCTGGCTGAGCCTGCGTGAGAACTATGGCCCAATCCCTTTCGTTGTTAAAGGAAGCCTGTGCTCAGCAGTGGAACGTAGATGGGCTTAATTATTAAAAATCATGTTAATATTTGTATTTGTAAATATCTGTCAAATAAAAAAAAAACTGAGTTATATACTTAATTGCGACTCCATTATTACCCTGTTCCTCAAATAGAATGACATCTTTTTGAAATGAAGGTAGTTCTTTTGTTTATCGAACGCTTTCGCTCGTCTTGTGACGAAACGTCGTAAGTATTATATACAATTATAATTATTTGGATCTTTGTTGCTTAGACTTAAGGTTTATTTTACGTTAATAAAGAAGGTAAAACAGATATAGCTATAAGCATAAGCAACACGACCACTTTTTCGCTTTGATTTTGTATGGGACCGTGAATCTAGTTGTATTGTTGATCGAAGCCTTCAAGCCTTTTTCTCATTAGAAAGTAGCCTATGTCCTTTCTCTAGGTCTAGTCTCTTTGTGTTTCATTAAATCGGTTCAGTTATTTTGGCGTGAAAGCGTAACGGACGGACAGAGCTATTTTCACATTTATAATATTCCAACAACAACAATCCTGCCAATAAATGGAACCCCTCTTTTAACGGTTACCTTTTTATTGCTTTCAGAAAAACCAGAAACTCTCCTTTATTTGCCTTTATTCCTGCGATGACCGTTGATATGATAAACAGACGTTGCACATCCTATTATTTAATTATACAAAATGTGTGTCAATAATCTAATTTCCAAATGTACTATTTTCTTTGTTCATAATAATAATATTTATGAAATACTTAAAAAGTTAATAGTAATTTTTTGCTTTATTGTAGAATCGCACCAAGAAAAACCTTATTCTATATGGGTACTCAGCGGCACGGGATGTGGCCGTCTCCGTAGTCTCCATACATATTGCATACATAATGAGAGCCACATTTTTTGCCGCTGAGTATACATATTTTCATCTGTTTTAAAACGGGTCTCCTTTGCCCCATAATTTTCAATGATCATAGACACGAAATCTTACATACACAAATAAAACAATTTGTAATACATATTTACAAACATTTATTAACCGTTTATGTTTATATAAGACAAAAATATCACCTTCTATTACAATTTCTAATACAAGAAGGCACCCCACGCAGGCTGTGGTACGAAACAGTACTTTTAATGAGGTGCTAAGCGAGCTCAACAAAACACTTGACCCCGACTCAGAACGAAACGCTGAAACCCATGGAAAAACGATAATTTCCTAATCCATTGCGTGTTGTTAGTAAACCACTCAGAGAAACGCCTTGGACACGCAATTAAGAGAGTGACGCTACACGCGTCTCGGGTTAGCGTGGCTGTGGGGCCAGGCGCCTTACCATGACGTTTGATGCGATTCAATTCCGAGCCAAAGTTGGATCGATCGCTGTCAGATCCATACTAGAAGAGTCAAAAATGACAGCTTAAGTAACTGAATTGAATAGCATTAAGCCGTCACGGAGTGGCCCCAGGCGCTACTAGCGTACTCGCTTCACGCCACGAGCGACTGTCTCACTCCTACGCCTTGTACGTGGGAGAGAGATGCAATTTCGCTGTAACTAGCGTTAACGCGTGGATTGTTGAATCACGAGATTTTGTTTCTGCTCTTACATCAATGATAAGAAATATTGAATTAATAATATTTTTTTTTTGTTATTAATTAAATAGTTTTTGTTTTACTGATACGGTTTACTAAAAACATGTCCTTTTAAAATCGCACGCGTGAACCATGAGCATTTCAAAGAAGCAAGCAATCAAGCAAGCAAGCAAGCGAACCTGCAAGCTTTCAAGCAAGCGTGCAAGCATGTAAGTATGCAAGCAGGCATGCAAGCAACTCAGCGAGAATGCATGAAAGCATGCCATGCAAGCGTGCAAGCAAGCACGCAGCGAGCATGCAAGCAAGTAAGCATGCAATCAAGCAAGTTTCAAAGTGAACAATCAAACGCCGTGTTGGGTGTTATTTATTTATTATAGCTTTTGCCCGCGGCTTCGCACGCGTAAACCATGAGCATTTCAAAGAAGCAAGCAATCAAGCAAGCAAGCGAACCTGCAAGCTTTCAAGCAAGCATGCAAGCATGTAAGTATACAAGCAGCCATGCAAGCAGGCATGCAAGCAGGCGGGCAAGCAAGCACTCAGCGAGAATGCATGAAAGCATGCCATGCAAGCGTGCAAGCAAGCTCACAGCGAGCATGGCAAGCAAGCGTGTAAGCAAGCACGCATGCAAGCAAGCCTGCATGCAAGTAAGTAAGTAAGTAAATGCCTTTTGGAAAAAAATATAGAACAACAGGTACAATTCACAAAAAAATAAAAATAACATTAATATATGCACAAAGGCGAACTTATCCCTATAAGGGATCTCTACCAGTTAACCTTTGAGTAGATGAGAGGAGCATTAAACGAGGGACCGACAAAGTGAAAGCTTAAAATTCCGGATAGTGAAAGCCACAATAGAGCGTACATATCACATATCTAAGTACAATAAACAAAACATATCCTCCATACTCCTGCAATTTATTTATAACAGCTTAAATTATCTTAAAAGACCTTAATATTCTCGTATTGACCGGCTTTCACAGGCCTTCAAGCCTTTTTCTCATTAGAAAGTAGCCTATGTCCTTTCTCTAGGTCTAGTCTCTTTGTGTTTCATTAAATCGGTTCAGTTATTTTGGCGTGAAAGCGTAACGGACGGACAGAGCTATTTTCGCATTTATAATATTCCAACAACAACAATCCTGCCAATAAATGGAACCCCTCTTTTAACGGTTACCTATTTTTTGCTTTCAGAAAAACCAGAAGCTCCACTTCTTTTGCATCGCTTCATGCAATGGCCGTTGATATGATAAACAGACTTTGCACATCCTATTATTTAATTATACAAAATGTGTGTCAATAATCTAATTTCCAAATGTACTATTTTCTTTGTTCATAATAATAATATTTATGAAATACTTAAAAAGTTAATAGTAATTTTTTGCTTTATTGTAGAATCGCACCAAGAAAAACCTTATTCTATATGGGTACTCAGCGGCACGGGATGTGGCCGTCTCCGTAGTCTCCATACATATTGCATACATAATGAGAGCCACATTTTTTGCCGCTGAGTATACATATTTTCATCTGTTTTAAAACGGGTCTCCTTTGCCCCATAATTTTCAATGATCATAGACACGAAATCTTACATACACAAATAAAACAATTTGTAATACATATTTACAAACATTTATTAACCGTTTATGTTTATATAAGACAAAAATATCACCTTCTATTACAATTTCTAATACAAGAAGGCACCCCACGCAGGCTGTGGCACGAAACAGTACTTTTAATGAGGTGCTAAGCGAGCTCAACAAAACACTTGACCCCGACTCAGAACGAAACGCTGAAACCCATGGAAAAACGATAATTTCCTAATCCATTGCGTGTTGTTAGTAAACCACTCAGAGAAACGCCTTGGACACGCAATTAAGAGAGTGACGCTACACGCGTCTCGGGTTAGCGTGGCTGTGGGGCCAGGCGCCTTACCATGACGTTTGATGCGATTCAATTCCGAGCCAAAGTTGGATCGATCGCTGTCAGATCCATACTAGAAGAGTCAAAAATGACAGCTTAAGGAACTGAATTGAATAGCATTAAGCCGTCACGGAGTGGCCCCAGGCGCTACTAGCGTACTCGCTTCACGCACGAGCGACTGTCTCACTCCTACGCCTTGTACGTGGGAGAGAGATGCAATTTCACTGTAACTGGCGTTAACGCGTGGATTGTTGAATCACGAGATTTTGTTTCTGCTCTTACATCAATGATAAGAAATATTGAATTAATAATAATAAAAAAATTGTCATTAATGAAATAGTTTTTGTTTTACTGATACGGTTTACTAAAAACATGTCCTTTTAAAATCGCACGCGTGAACCATGAGCATTTCAAAGAAGCAAGCAATCAAGCAAGCAAGCAAGCGAACCTGCAAGCTTTCAAGCAAGCGTGAAAGCATGTAAGTATGCAAGCAGGCATAAAAGCAGGCAAGCAAGCAAGCAAGCGAACCTGCAAGCTTTCAAGCAAGCATGCCAGCATGTAAGTATGCAAGCAGGCATGCAAGCAACTCAGCGAGAATGCATGAAAGCATGCCATGCAAGCGTGCAAGCAAGCACGCAGCGAGCATGCAAGCAAGTAAGCATGCAATCAAGCAAGTTTCAAAGTGAACAATCAAATGCCGTGTTGGGTGTTATTTATTTATTATAGCTTTTGCCCGCGGCTTCGCACGCGTAAACCATGAGCATTTCAAAGAAGCAAGCAATCAAGCAAGCAAGCAAGCGAACCTGCAAGCTTTCAAGCAAGCATGCAAGCAGGCGGGCTAGCATGCAAGCAAGCAAGCGTGCAAGCAAGCACTCAGCGAGAATGCATGAAAGCATACCATGCAAGCGTGCAAGCAAGCTCACAGCGAGCATGCAAGTAAGCATGGCAAGCAAGCGTGCAAGCAAGCACGCATGCAAGTAAGCATGCAAGCAAGCATGCATGCAAGTAAGTAAGTAAGTAAATGCCTTATTGTACAAATATAAAGCAACAGATACAATTCACAAAAAAATAAAAATAACATTAATATATGCACAAAGGCGAACTTATCCCTATAAGGGATCTCTACCAGTTAACCTTTGAGTAGATGAGAGGAGCATTAAACGAGGGACCGACAAAGTGAAAGCTTAAAATTCCGGATAGTGAAAGCCACAATAGAGCGTAGGTACATATTATATCACATATCTAAGTACAATAAACAAAACATATCCTCCATACTCCTGAAATTTATTTATAACAGCTTAAATTATCTTAAAAGACCTTAATATTCTCGTATTGACCGGCTTTCACAGGCCTTCAAGCCTTTTTCTCATTAGAAAGTAGCCTATGTCCTTTCTCTAGGTCTAGTCTCTTTGTGTTTCATTAAATCGGTTCAGTTATTTTGGCGTGAAAGCGTAACGGACGAACAGAGCTATTTTCGCATTTATAATATTCCAACAACAACAATCCTGCCAATAAATGGAACCCCTCTTTTAACGGTTACCTATTTTTTGCTTTCAGAAAAACCACAAACTCCACTTTGTTTGCTTCGTTTCATGCAATGGCCGTTGATATAATAAACAGACTTTGCACATCCTATTATTTAATTATACAAAATGTGTGTCAATAATCTAATTTCCAAATGTACTATTTTCTTTGTTCATAATAAAAATATTTATGAAATACTTAAAAAGTTAATAGTAATTTTTTGCTTTATTGTAGAATCGCACCAAGAAAAACCTTATTCTATATGGGTACTCAGCGGCACGGGATGTCGCCGTCTCCGTAGTCTCCATACATAATGAGAGCCACGTTTTTTGCAGCTGAGTATACATATTTTCATCTGTTTTAAAACGGGTCTCCTTTGCCCCATAATTTTCAATGATCATAGACACGAAATCTTACATACACAAATAAAACAATTTGTAATACATATTTACAAACATTTATTAACCGTTTATGTTTATTTAAGACAAAAATATCACCTTCTATTACAATTTCTAATACAAGAAGGCACCCCACGCAGGCTGTGGCACGAAACAGTACTTTTAATGAGGTGCTAAGCGAGCTCAACAAATCACTTGACCCCGACTCAGAACGAAACGCTGAAACCCATGGAAAAACGATAATTTCCTAATCCATTGCGTGTTGTTAGTAAACCACTCAGAGAAACGCCTTGGACACGCAATTAAGAGAGTGACGCTACACGCGTCTCGGGTTAGCGTGGCTGTGGGGCCAGGCGCCTTACCATGACGTTTGATGCGATTCAATTCCGAGCCAAAGTTGGATCGATCGCTGTCAGATCCATACTAGAAGAGTCAAAAATGACAGCTTAAGAAACTGAATTGAATAGCATTAAGCCGTCTTGGAGAGGCCCCAGGCGCTACTAGCGTACTCGCTTCACGCCACGAGCGACTGTCTCACTCCTACGCCTTGTACGTGGGAGAGAGATGCAATTTCGCTGTAACTAGCGTTAACGCGTGGATTGTTGAATCACGAGATTTTGTTTCTGCTCTTACATCAATGATAAGAAATATTGAATTAATAATATTTTTTTTTTGTTATTAATTAAATAGTTTTTGTTTTACTGATACGGTTTACTAAAAACATGTCCTTTTAAAATCGCACGCGTGAACCATGAGCATTTCAAAGAAGCAAGCAATCAAGCAAGCAAGCAAGCGAACCTGCAAGCTTTCAAGCAAGCGTGCAAGCATGTAAGTATGCAAGCAGGCATGCAAGCAACTCAGCGAGAATGCATGAAAGCATGCCATGCAAGCGTGCAAGCAAGCACGCAGCGAGCATGCAAGCAAGTAAGCATGCAATCAAGCAAGTTTCAAAGTGAACAATCAAACGCCGTGTTGGGTGTTATTTATTTATTGTTATAAATGAAACACGGCGTGCACGGTAAACACGTTTAATGCAACTGCCCCTCCAATTCCATACAACTCATCCGTTGACAGCGTATAACTATAGCTATGTACCCAACATCCCTCCACCAAAATCCTTAAATTTACTAATAAAGCATCGAACAAACATTATGGATTATAATTAACTAATTTTTCTTATAAACTACTCGCGGGATATTTCTTAACCGTGGATGTCGCTGGGGCCGGGCTTCGCTCGGGCTGGGGGACCCGGGCGAGGCGGGTGCGGGCTGCGCCGGCGTCGCGGGCTGCGCCGGCGCCGCGGGCGATGCGGGCGTCGAGCCGCGCGCGGCGAGCGGGGACAGGGGCGCGCTCGCGCGGGCTGGTGCCGTAGGCCCAGGCTCCTCCTCTAGCCCAGGGTCCGCTTCTATCCACTCTTCCTCCTCCTCCTCGACCTCGAGGCGTGGCTCTGTAGTCGTAGGTATCATTGACCAGTGGTAGTTGCCCTCTTCGTCGTTCTGTATTTCTTTGTCGTCCCCTTTATATTGATATATCTGGTTTTTATGCTTCTTTACCCTCATATTTTACTGGTACTCGCAGAGTACCTATCGTGTGCAAGATTTCTCCAGAATATGATTTTAAAATCATCTTCGGTGTCATTAGGGGTATCGCTTCGAAATGTTGTTTATACGTATCTATAGGTATCGCCGTGGCACATGAGCCGCTATCTACCTGAAAGTTTATGATTTTACCACATACATCAACAGACAAGGTCATCGCTTCGCCCCGGTACGATCGTATATTAAAAATCGAGTCTGCACTTAGTTGTGAATGATTTTTATTCTTACCGTCATCGTCATTGCTCTCTCCGGTTGACTGCAAAATATTTATGTGTTTCGTCTCCTTACACATCCGTTTGAGGTGACCTTTGACCCCGCATTTTTTGCACTTATAACTTTTGAATCGACACTTATCGACACTATGGTTATGATACCCGCACACTTCACACTGTTGACCGGCCGTCGGTGGGGTTCCGGACACCTTGTAGACCTCCTGCGGCGCCGGCTGGTTGCGCGGCGCGGCGGACTGGCGCGCGGCGCTGCGGGCGCTGCTCAGCGCCACGGCGGTGTCCAGCGCCAGCGCGAGCGTCAGCTTCTCCGCGTCCTCAGTGAACAGCCTGTCCCGCTCGGGGCCTGCCTGCATGCCCAGCACGAACCGGTCGCGCAGCATGTCGTCGACGGATCCGCCAAACTTACAATCAGCCGATAAATAGCGTACTCGGGCCGCCCATTGTGTGAAATCTTCATCTGCCCGCTGTAGGGCACTATGAAATTTGTACCTTTCTGCAAACAGGGATTTCTTTGGCAGTAAATGCTTGTCTACCTGTTGTACTAAATGTTCATATGAAAATTCTTCCACCGTCTTTGGTGAAACTAGCTCGCGTACCAATTTATACGCGGGCTCGGTGAGTGCACTCAGCAACACGGCACGCCGCCGGTCAACGCTACCTTCAACCTTCGTGATGGCGTTCGCATTAAGCCAAATGCTTAATCTTTCTTTAAACACCTTCCAATCACTTCCAATTTCAAAAATAGGTAGGTTTCCAATTGTAGTGTTCATTTTGTTGATTTTTTATTCGCGTAGGTAAGTATTTTAAATTGTCCGATCGTCGCCACTTGTTATAAATGAAACACGGCGTGCACGGTAAACACGTTTAATGCAACTGCCCCTCCAATTCCATACAACTCATCCGTTGACAGCGTATAACTATAGCTATGTACCCAACATTTATTATAGCTTTTGCCCGCGGCTTCGCACGCGTAAACCATGAGCATTTCAAAGAAGCAAGCAATCAAGCAAGCAAGCGAACCTGCAAGCTTTCAAGCAAGCATGCAAGCATGTAAGTATACAAGCAGCCATGCAAGCAGGCATGCAAGCAGGCGGGCAAGCAAGCACTCAGCGAGAATGCATGAAAGCATGCCATGCAAGCGTGCAAGCAAGCTCACAGCGAGCATGGCAAGCAAGCGTGTAAGCAAGCACGCATGCAAGCAAGCCTGCATGCAAGTAAGTAAGTAAGTAAATGCCTTTTGGAAAAAAATATAGAACAACAGGTACAATTCACAAAAAAATAAAAATAACATTAATATATGCACAAAGGCGAACTTATCCCTATAAGGGATCTCTACCAGTTAACCTTTGAGTAGATGAGAGGAGCATTAAACGAGGGACCGACAAAGTGAAAGCTTAAAATTCCGGATAGTGAAAGCCACAATAGAGCGTACATATCACATATCTAAGTACAATAAACAAAACATATCCTCCATACTCCTGCAATTTATTTATAACAGCTTAAATTATCTTAAAAGACCTTAATATTCTCGTATTGACCGGCTTTCACAGGCCTTCAAGCCTTTTTCTCATTAGAAAGTAGCCTATGTCCTTTCTCTAGCTCTAGTCTCTTTGTGTTTCATTAAATCGGTTCAGTTATTTTGGCGTGAAAGCGTAACGGACGGACAGAGCTATTTTCGCATTTATAATATTCCAACAACAACAATCCTGCCAATAAATGGAACCCCTCTTTTAACGGTTACCTATTTTTTGCTTTCAGAAAAACCAGAAGCTCCACTTCTTTTGCATCGCTTCATGCAATGGCCGTTGATATGATAAACAGACTTTGCACATCCTATTATTTAATTATACAAAATGTGTGTCAATAATCTAATTTCCAAATGTACTATTTTCTTTGTTCATAATAATAATATTTATGAAATACTTAAAAAGTTAATAGTAATTTTTTGCTTTATTGTAGAATCGCACCAAGAAAAACCTTATTCTATAAAGGTAGGTACTCAGCGGCACGGGATGTGGCCGTCTCCGTAGTCTCCATACATATTGCATACATAATGAGAGCCACATTTTTTGCCGCTGAGTATACATATTTTCATCTGTTTTAAAACGGGTCTCCTTTGCCCCATAATTTTCAATGATCATAGACACGAAATCTTACATACACAAATAAAACAATTTGTAATACATATTTACAAACATTTATTAACCGTTTATGTTTATATAAGACAAAAATATCACCTTCTATTACAATTTCTAATACAAGAAGGCACCCCACGCAGGCTGTGGTACGAAACAGTACTTTTAATGAGGTGCTAAGCGAGCTCAACAAAACACTTGACCCCGACTCAGAACGAAACGCTGAAACCCATGGAAAAACGATAATTTCCTAATCCATTGCGTGTTGTTAGTAAACCACTCAGAGAAACGCCTTGGACACGCAATTAAGAGAGTGACGCTACACGCGTCTCGGGTTAGCGTGGCTGTGGGGCCAGGCGCCTTACCATGACGTTTGATGCGATTCAATTCCGAGCCAAAGTTGGATCGATCGCTGTCAGATCCATACTAGAAGAGTCAAAAATGACAGCTTAAGTAACTGAATTGAATAGCATTAAGCCGTCACGGAGTGGCCCCAGGCGCTACTAGCGTACTCGCTTCACGCACGAGCGACTGTCTCACTCCTACGCCTTGTACGTGGGAGAGAGATGCAATTTCACTGTAACTGGCGTTAACGCGTGGATTGTTGAATCACGAGATTTTGTTTCTGCTCTTACATCAATGATAAGAAATATTGAATTAATAATAATAAAAAAATTGTCATTAATGAAATAGTTTTTGTTTTACTGATACGGTTTACTAAAAACATGTTCTTTTAAAATCGCACGCGTGAACCATGAGCATTTCAAAGAAGCAAGCAATCAAGCAAGCAAGCAAGCGAACCTGCAAGCTTTCAAGCAAGCGTGAAAGCATGTAAGTATGCAAGCAGGCATAAAAGCAGGCAAGCAAGCAAGCAAGCGAACCTGCAAGCTTTCAAGCAAGCATGCCAGCATGTAAGTATGCAAGCAGGCATGCAAGCAACTCAGCGAGAATGCATGAAAGCATGCCATGCAAGCGTGCAAGCAAGCACGCAGCGAGCATGCAAGCAAGTAAGCATGCAATCAAGCAAGTTTCAAAGTGAACAATCAAATGCCGTGTTGGGTGTTATTTATTTATTATAGCTTTTGCCCGCGGCTTCGCACGCGTAAACCATGAGCATTTCAAAGAAGCAAGCAATCAAGCAAGCAAGCAAGCGAACCTGCAAGCTTTCAAGCAAGCATGCAAGCAGGCGGGCTAGCATGCAAGCAAGCAAGCGTGCAAGCAAGCACTCAGCGAGAATGCATGAAAGCATACCATGCAAGCGTGCAAGCAAGCTCACAGCGAGCATGCAAGTAAGCATGGCAAGCAAGCGTGCAAGCAAGCACGCATGCAAGTAAGCATGCAAGCAAGCATGCATGCAAGTAAGTAAGTAAGTAAATGCCTTATTGTACAAATATAAAGCAACAGATACAATTCACAAAAAAATAAAAATAACATTAATATATGCACAAAGGCGAACTTATCCCTATAAGGGATCTCTACCAGTTAACCTTTGAGTAGATGAGAGGAGCATTAAACGAGGGACCGACAAAGTGAAAGCTTAAAATTCCGGATAGTGAAAGCCACAATAGAGCGTAGGTACATATTATATCACATATCTAAGTACAATAAACAAAACATATCCTCCATACTCCTGAAATTTATTTATAACAGCTTAAATTATCTTAAAAGACCTTAATATTCTCGTATTGACCGGCTTTCACAGGCCTTCAAGCCTTTTTCTCATTAGAAAGTAGCCTATGTCCTTTCTCTAGGTCTAGTCTCTTTGTGTTTCATTAAATCGGTTCAGTTATTTTGGCGTGAAAGCGTAACGGACGAACAGAGCTATTTTCGCATTTATAATATTCCAACAACAACAATCCTGCCAATAAATGGAACCCCTCTTTTAACGGTTACCTATTTTTTGCTTTCAGAAAAACCACAAACTCCACTTTGTTTGCTTCGTTTCATGCAATGGCCGTTGATATAATAAACAGACTTTGCACATCCTATTATTTAATTATACAAAATGTGTGTCAATAATCTAATTTCCAAATGTACTATTTTCTTTGTTCATAATAAAAATATTTATGAAATACTTAAAAAGTTAATAGTAATTTTTTGCTTTATTGTAGAATCGCACCAAGAAAAACCTTATTCTATATGGGTACTCAGCGGCACGGGATGTCGCCGTCTCCGTAGTCTCCATACATAATGAGAGCCACGTTTTTTGCAGCTGAGTATACATATTTTCATCTGTTTTAAAACGGGTCTCCTTTGCCCCATAATTTTCAATGATCATAGACACGAAATCTTACATAAACAAATAAAACAATTTGTAATACATATTTACAAACATTTATTAACCGTTTATGTTTATATAAGACAAAAATATCACCTTCTATTACAATTTCTAATACAAGAAGGCACCCCACGCAGGCTGTGGTACGAAACAGTACTTTTAATGAGGTGCTAAGCGAGCTCAACAAAACACTTGACCCCGACTCAGAACGAAACGCTGAAACCCATGGAAAAACGATAATTTCCTAATCCATTGCGTGCTGTTAGTAAACCACTCAGAGAAACGCCTTGGACACGCAATTAAGAGAGTGACGCTACACGCGTCTCGGGTTAGCGTGGCTGTGGGGCCAGGCGCCTTACCATGACGTTTGATGCGATTCAATTCCGAGCCAAAGTTGGATCGATCGCTGTCAGATCCATACTAGAAGAGTCATATTTACTTAGAAGCAGTTGACTCGTAGCTGGAGCTGGTGGAATGAATTCCAACCCAGTGCAGCTGATCTTATAGGCCTGGGACGCCCAAAACGCAGTTTACCGCCCAGTAATTCCCAAATTATCAAAGTGCCCTACTAATTTCTATTATAGAAGAAGAAGAAGAAGAATGTTTATTTAGGAAAGCGCCATCTGTGTGATTGCGCGCAAACTAACACGCCCGCCTACGTCTTACTTAGTCAGGAACCTTAGGTTTGTCATTGATTTGGGCTACTGTCTTACGCGTCGAAGTGGGTACCACGTTTTCTTTGTTGCTCCGCGCTCTTTATTCCGGAAAATTGGTTTTCCATGACCAATCTTTCCGGAATTAGTGTTAAAAGCTGCGGAAAAGCAAGGCGCACCCAACGGTGTAGGCGGATTGTGCAAATTCCGAGTGAAAGTTGCGTTTTTGGTGAAAAAAGTGTTTTTCCGAACAATTTTTATTTGTGTGCGGGTAGACTCCAAGTGCCGCACTTTGTGCAGCATTTGAGCTGTGCTGGGGTCTGGAGCCCAGCAGTGGGACCCTGACCTTTGTGTTCGTGTTTGTGTGTTTGTGTTTGTGTTGGTGTTTGTGCCGTTTCGTGCCGTTTGTGCCGGGTCTTTCGGCAAAGGCCGTAGACACGGCACGTGTTCAGACAGTGACTGCTAAAGTGTGTGTGTGTGTTGTGTGCGTGAACCAAGTGTGTGTGTCCGCCGCGGTCGCGCCGTGCGATCGCGGTGCTGCGTAGCGCTGGGTGCCTGGCCAAGCCACCAGACCGCATAGCCATGTCTGAAGGGGAGGAGATAATGTACGTCGTGGAGATGTCCGACGCCTCTGACCAAGAAGAGGACCAGAGGCCTACTGCAGAGGAGGCCTACATGGTCATATTTGACGTCCCGGAGGCGGTGAACAAAAAAAAGAGGCCTCACGCGCCTGACAGACCGGACTCTCCGATAGTCGCGCCGAAGTCCCTCAAGAGCCGGGAAAAGAGGTCCTCGCTGAGAGCCCAACAGCCGCCACCCCTGCCGACACCAAACCCGGCAGAAAACCGCCTCCGCTACGTACGCGAAGATCCTCAAACAGAGGATGAAGAGGAGCCGCTAGACGCGGCCGCGAAAGGGGCCCCAGCGGAGACGCGGGAGACGCTCGCCGACACCGCCCTGAGGAACATGGCTGCGATCCACGAAGGGATCCGGAAGAGCAGCCATCTCAATGGGGTTGTGCGGGGCGCCCTCAACACAGCGACAGCTGGGGCAGTCCGCGCCATTGAGGAGCTGCGCGAACTGACGACGACGGACGAACTTCGTCGACTCTGCGCGGACAATGCCCGGCTATCCAAAGAGCTGGGCATTGTTCGAGCAGAGCTTAAAGCATTCAAGGAGGCATTTGCGGAGATGCGCAAAGAGAGAGCTGCGAGAACGCTCCCGCCGCAGCCGACCGCGAATGAGGCGGACTCGTCCCTTAGGGACCTGTTAGAGGACATGAGGCGCGACCTGCTCACGTCACTGGGGGGCATGCTCAACGCCCGCCTCGAGGACCTGGAAACACGCCTTCCACCAAAGCCGGTCTGCAGGCCGCCCCTAGCAGCCGATAGAAGGCAAACGCCGCCACCGCGTCCACGACGCATACCATCCCTGATGGACACCCCTCAACCGAGGACAACGGAGGCAACCGGCCCTCCCCCTACTCAGTCTCAGGGGGAAGGAAAAGCGGCCGGCACGAGGCCTGAGCAGAAATCAAAGCCCAGGCCTCTGCCCCCACCTACGGCTGGACATAGCGGGCAGCAAGAACCCTCACGCCCGACTACTGCTGCTACAAGACGGCCCACTGCAAGGCAGACGCTGCGCGGCGAGGAGACGAGGGCGCAAGAGCCTCCAAACTCAGCCACACCACCAGCCGGAACTGAAGACGCCGCGCCGTGGACGACAGTGGTGAAGAGGAAGAAAGCTCCCAACCAGCCGACCCAGCCGAAGAAACAACAGAACAGCCCCGCCCGGTCAAAATTGTCCCGCCGCGAACCGCCGTAGTAGTGGTAAGCCTGAAGCCTGGCCACACAAACTACACTGAGGTCATGGCTAAAGCCAGGGCGCATATCAAACTGCGAGAGATTGGTCTGGAGTCGGTCAAGGTAAGAACTACCATGACCAGCTCCAGACTGATGGAAGTGGCGGGCGAACACCCTGAAGCCACGGCCGATGCCCTGGCAGAGAAGCTGCACCAGACGATCGGAGACGTGGCCGATATTACCCGGCCCACGAAGACAGCGGACCTCAAAATTACCGGACTGGACGAAACGGTCACGCAGGAGGAAGTGGCCGTCGCAATAGCGTCCAAAGGCGGCTGCTCCACGGGACAGGTCAAGGTCGGCCACATCAGGGCAAGCGCATGGGGTCAATGCTCCGTGCTCATTAGGTGCCAGCAGCGGCGGCGAAGACGGTTGCTGACGCCGGCAAGGTGACAGTGGGCTGGAACGTGGCCAACATCGTGCCACTCGTGGCACAACCCCTGCGGTGCTTCAAATGCATGGCGTTGGGCCACACCAGGGCACTCTGTCCCTCGGATGCGGAACACGGCGCAAAATGCTTCCGCTGCGGCGCCGAAGGCCACCAGGCGGCAACCTGCGACGCCCCACCGAAGTGTGCAGTATGCGCCCAAGCCGGACGCCCACATGGGCATACCATGGGGGGGGCGAAATGCGCCCCACCCTCCGTCAGAGGAAGAGCCCCCAGAGACGGGGCCCTCCACAGACCCAGCCTTCTGGCTAGAGAGGAGCTCGAAATGCAGGTGTCCTAATGCCAGCACGCCTGCATTACGAGCTCCTACAGACGAACGCGAACCACTCTGCCCGCGCCCAGGACTTACTTGTGCAGGTGCTGGCGGAGTGGTTCATAGATCTAGCTGTTGTTGCCGAGCCCTACGCTGTCCCCACTCGACATAATTGGGTCGGGGACACCGAGGGCTCGGTGTGTATAGTCGTGCCGACCGCCGCCCCCCAGCGCCTCTCTCTGAGGGAGAGGGGTGCTGGCTATGTGGCTGCTGATTGGGGAGGGGTAGTGGTCATAGGCACCTACTTCTCCCCAAACAGACGGTTCAGCGATTTTGAACAGTACCTAGTGGGCCTGGGACCGGTGGTGCAGAGGGCGTCGCCGGCCCAGGTGATCGTGATGGGGGACTTCAACGCCAAATGCACGGCGTGGGGGTCCCCCATCACGGATCAGAGGGGGGCGCTTCTGCGGGATTGGGCCGCCATGACAGGCCTAGTCCTGCAGAACGTCGGTACTGCGAACACCTGCGTCCGGTGGCGGGGGGGGTCCATAGTGGACCTGACTTTCACTACCCCTGCCATCGGCGCACGTGTTAGCGAGTGGCGAGTCCTGGAGGAGGTGGAGACCCTGTCTGATCACCTATACATCAGGTGCAGGGTCTCCAAGGCTCCCCTGGGACCGCTGGCTCATGCAGCGGGGCGCGGGGGGCGGGGACTTCCCAAGGTGGGCAGTCTCCCGCCTCGACCGGGATCGAGCGGAGGAGGCGGCTATAGTACAGGCCTGGTGCGTAGACCCTCCACAAGCGGTCGGGGTGGAGGAGAGGGCCGTCAGATTCCGCAAGGATCTGACGGCCGTCTGCAATACGGCCGTGCCGAAGGCCAAAAAGTTTAAGCCGAGGGCCGGCGTCTACTGGTGGTCGCAGGACCTTGCGGACTTGCGAGCCGCCAGTGACGCCGCCCGTCGCGCCTTCACTCGATGCCGGCGGAGGCGGCGTCAGGTGCCTGGGGAGGAGGAGCGCCTTCTTGGCGAGCTTAGAGCAGCCAAGAAGGCGTTCTCAACCGCCATAGCGACGGCAAAGGACGCCGCCTTCGATGAGTTCATCGGGACCCTGGACGCGGATCCGTGGGGGCGGCCGTACAGAATGGTCCGTGCCAAACTGATGACGGCCCCCTCCACGGAAGACTTCGAGCTGGCACTGCTGGGCGCGTTGGTGGAAGGTCTGTTTCCGGACACCCCTCCATTCCAGCCGCCGCGCATGGCAGGGCCGACTCCAGAGGGGGAGGGGGGCATGGATGCCCCGCCAGTAACGGTGGAGGAGATGTGCGGTGCGGTGGACCGCCTGAAGGGCGCCCACAAGGCACCGGGGCCGGACGGGGTGCCCAGAGTGGTTCTCCGCATCGCACTGAAACATCTCGGGGACCGCCTCTGCGCGCTGTTTGACGATTGTCTGGCCGAGGGGCGGTTCCCGAGATGTTGGAAAGAGGGACGGCTGGTTCTGTTGCGGAAGGAGGGTCGGCCTGCTGACTCTCCTTCCGGCTACAGGCCACTCGTTATGCTGGATGACACGGGAAAGCTATTCGAGAGAGTCATAGCTTCCCGTGTCAGCCAGCATCTCACAAACGTGGGACCGGACCTCTCGGAGGATCAATTCGGGTTCCGGGCAGGGCGTTCTACAATGGACGCCTTGTCCACCCTGAAAGGGTTCACCGAGGGGGCCGCCGGGAGGGGCCAGGGGGTGATGGTGGTGTCTCTAGACATCGCCAACGCCTTCGGGTCCCTCCCCTTTGAGGTGATAGGAGAAGCACTCCGCTACCACGGGGTGCCCTCCTATCTCCGAAGAGTTGTAGAGCACTACCTTACAGACAGGGTGGTGCTCTACAACGCGAGAGGGGGCGTGCGGATTGCGAGGCCCGTGACTAGCGGTGTTCCACAGGGGTCCGTGCTCGGGCCCCTGCTTTGGAACATCGGCTACGATTGGGCCATCAGAGGGAGGATGCTGCATCGGATGGCAATAATCTGCTATGCAGATGATACCCTTGTTGCCGTCCGAGGCAGCACCTACGATGAGGTAGTCCGCAGGGCCGAGATATGCGCCTCCCTGGTGGCCAGCCGCATCGGGGCCCTGGGGCTGAGGGTGGCTCTGTCCAAGACAGAGGCCCTTTGCTTCAGGGGGCCGAGGTGGAGGCTTCCGCGGGGCGCATGTCTCAGCGTAGACGGGGAGACCGTCGAGGTGAAGGCCCACATGAAATATCTGGGCCTTACCCTCGACGGAAAGTGGGAGTTCGGGGAACATTTTCGCAGATTGTATGTATGTATGTATGTATAACTCTTTATTGTACATAAAACACAAGAAAAAGATGAATACAGGATAACACACATGCACAAAGGCGAACTTATCCCTAAAAGGGATCTCTTCCAGTTAACCTTTGAACGATTGACAGGACATAAGTATTAGGCAAGAGTAGACACACAGAAAAAGTAAAAGAACCGATCGAAACTCAAAATAATCCTAAATGACTAAATTTTAAATAATGTAAGATATAATAATAAACTACACATAATAGATAAATACGATAAACTAATACACAATAAATAAATATACAACATAATATATAAATACACACACAAGTTACAAAACACATCACATTCATTTAAGAGGATCCATCGAGCCAATACGCCTTCAAGCGACTGCGCAGGGTAGCAACAGTCTGCGATTGCTTGATATCATTTGGCAACCGATTCCAAAGTCGAACAGCGTGCATGGAAAAGGAATTGGAATAGAATTTGGATCTGGAGACGGGAAAAGCGAGAGAAAGATTGTCACTCGACCGCAACCGGTTCTGGGAACCAGCAGCCAAGTAACTAAATCTTTGGGAAAGGTAGGAAGGGGACTGTGGATTAAAAAGGACGTTAAAAAGCAACGACAGGATGTGAACATTACGACGAAGACGAATAGGCAACCACTTAAGCTGAGCGCGAAAATCAGACACATGGTCATACTTACGGAGGCCAAATATTGGGATTGTCTCCCCGACTCGTGGGGGCGGCTGGCGCCCTGGCAAGGCTCTTGCCGAATGGGGGTGGTCCTGGTGCCTCCTGCAGACGCCTGTTTGCAGGGGTCATCAGGAGCATGGCCCTATACGGGGCTCCAATATGGGCGGACGCCCTCAACGCCAGGAACAAGGCGCTGCTCCGCAGGCCGCAGAGAATCATGGCGGTGAGGATGTGCCGTGCATACCGCACGGTGGGATGGGCCGCGGCGTGCGCGTTGGCCGGCACCCCTCCCTGGGAAATAGAGGCAAGGGTGTGGGCCGACGCGTACGAGGACAGAGTGGAGAGGAGAGCCCGAGGTGAGTCGCTCGCCCCGCAGGAGCTGGCGAGGGCTCGGGAAGTGGCGTTGGAGAAGGTGATGGAGCGCTGGGCGGATGAACTAGCGGATGCCGAATTCGGCACCCGAACCACTGAGGCCATCCGCCCAGTGCTCCAAATGTGGTGCAAAAGGGAACATGGTCCCCTCACTTTCCGCCTTGTGCAGGTGTTGACCGGACACGGATGTTTCGGACGATACCTGCACAGGGTGGCGAGGAGAGAGGAAAGTATGACGTGCCACGAGTGCGGTGCGAACGAGGACACGGCCCAGCACACCCTCGAGGTGTGCCCGGCCTGGTCTTCCGAGCGCCGCACTCTGGTGGCGTCAGTAGGACGTGACCTCTCCCTCCCCAGCGTCGTCCGAAAGATGCTGGAGAGCGAGATGTCGTGGGAGGCAGTCTCCTCCTTCTGTGAAAGCATCATTTCACAAAAGGAGGAGAGGGAGAGGGAGCGCGAGGAAGATCCCCTCGCACCCCCACTCCGGAGGAGGAGATTGGGGAGAAGGCGGCGACAGTATCTCGCCGCATTGCCCCCATAGTGGTGCCTGGTGCTAGGGGCCTTGGGATCCCCTAGTAACCTTAAGGGCCCACAGTGCTAGGGGGGGATCACGTATCCTCGATCCCCCCCTCTCGGAGAGGAGGTCCAGCTAGGGTGGCTGGGCCGGCCAGCGGGTGCCGTGGTTCACAATTTGCCCCCATGGCACCTGCTGACTGGCAGGAGAGGGGATACCGGAGGTTTTTTAATCGGTAGGCCTCCTCCATTCCTTCGCTCATATAATGAGCGAAGGAATGGAGGAGGAGAGTCCCATACACCCCGCCGTGTCGTCCCAACGGCACGGTGGACAGTGCGTAATAGCATTTTTCCTCCGAACCAAAAAAAAAAAACATTGATTTGACAAACTGGTATCTTCCTGAAGATGATAGATGGCGCTGCCATGTAACAATATCTAAGTACCTACAATAAACAAAACATATCCTCCATACTCCTGAAATTTATTTATAACAGCTTAAATTATCTTAAAAGACCTTAATATTCTCGTATTGACCGGCTTTCACAGGCCTTCAAGCCTTTTTCTCATTAGAAAGTAGCCTATGTCCTTTCTCTAGGTGTAGTCTCTTTGTGTTTCATTAAATCGGTTCAGTTATTTTGGCGTGAAAGCGTAACGGACGGACAGAACTATTTTCGCATTTATAATATTCAAACAACAACAATCCTGCCAATAAATGGAACCCCTGTTTTTTAACGGTTAACTTTTTATTGCTTTCAGAAAAACCAGAAACTCGCCTTTTTTTGCATTGCTTCCTGCGATGACCGTTGATATGATAAACAGACGTTGCACATCCTATTATTTAATTATACAAAATGTGTGTCAATAATCTAATTTCCAAATGTACTATTTTTCTGTTCATAATAAAAATATTTTTGAAATACTTAAAAAGTTAATAGTATTTTTTTGTTTTATTGTACAATAGCACCAAGAAAAACCTTATTCTATAAAGGTAGGTACTCAGCGACACGGGATGTGGCCGTCTCCGTAGTCTCCATACATATTGCATACAGCCTGAATGTTTTCGTTCCTCGTTCTAACTAAGACCTTGTACGGGCCAACATAAGGAGGCTGTAATGACCTACGAGGCATTCCTTCTCGCAAAAATACATGCGTGGCGGTCTCGAGCCCTTTAGGAACGTAAAACGCCCTGTTTCCAGAGTTCCACGTAGCAGGCTGCGGTAGCAATCTAGCCATATGATTACGCAGACGGGAAGTAAAATCAGTAATATCCAGTAAACAATCGTTACTCGGCATGAAAAGCTCTCCAGGCAGACGCAACGGCTCACCATAAACAAGCTCTGCCACAGACGACTGAAGATTTTCTTTCCATGCAGAACGAATTCCGAGCAAAACTAGGCGAAGTACCTCTGACCAATTTGAATTTTGGTGGCACATAATGGCGGATTTCAACTGGCGATGCAGACGCTCCACAATGCCATTCGCTTCAGGATGATAAGCAGTATTTGGAGAATGTCTGGCGCCAAGAATATTTGCCAAAGACTTAAACAAAAGACTTTCAAACTGCCGTCCTCGGTCTGTTGAAATTTGAACTGGGCAACCAAAACGAGATACCCACTCGGCAACAAATGTTTTGGCAACCGTTTCAGCAGTTATATCCTTCAAAGGATAAACCTCGGGCCATCTAGTAAACCGATCTATTACCGTGAGCCAATATTGATAGCCGTCCGACATCGGAAGAGGCCCAACCAAATTCATATGCACGTGTGCAAAGCGCTGAGTCGGAGAAGCAAAAGCTGACAAGGGTGCCTTAACATGCATGTCTAGTTATTTTACTGCGCTGGCAACGAAGACACTGTCTCGCCCACTCTCTGCATATCCGACGACATGATGAAGACGATCCTTTTTAGATGGTGTCAATCGAGAAATTAAAGTGTTCTTAATATTTTCCATCTGAAGGAGGATTATTTACTACGTCTTCCACTTGAATTAAATATTTCTGCTCTAATTGCGAGATAACATGGTAGAACTTGGTGCTGTCCGCAGTAACTCCCGAAATAGCGAATTGCGCCTCCAGCTGAATGAACCACAAGTCGGCTCGCTCCGGCCAGAACGGCGGCACGCGTATGGATACTCGGCATGCACTATTAGATGATTCGCCGTCGTTGCGCATGTTAAAAATTTGTTTAACTCGAACCAGCGAAACGATAACGATATAGATCTAATTCACATGGGGTCACCAGTGTAAGATATATATATACTAGGGATTAAAAGAATCCATTCATAGTAAAATATAATTATTTACTGACATGTATCAAATACAAGGTTTTAAATTCATGCGCCAAAAACAGAGGCCGTGGCTTCTAGCTAATCTGCCACCTACATCTTAAAAGACCTTAATATTTTCGTATTGGCCGGCTTTCACAGGCCTTCAAGCCTTTTTCTCATTAGAAAGTAGCCTATGTCCTTTCTCTAGTTCTAGTCTCTTTGTGTTTCATTAAATCGGTTCAGTTATTTTGGCGTGAAAGCGTAACGGACGGACAGAGCTATTTTCGCATTTATAATATTCAAACAACAACAATCCTGCCAATAAATGGAACCCCTGTTTTTTAACGGTTAACTTTTTATTGCTTTCAGAAAAACCAGAAACTCTCCTTTATTTGCGTTTATTCCTGCGATGACCGTTGATATGATAAACAGACGTTGCACATCCTATTATTTAATTATACAAAATGTGTGTCAATAATCTAATTTTCAAATGTACTATTTTTCTGTTCATAATAAAAATATTTTTGAAATACTTAAAAAGTTAATAGTATTTTTTTGTTTTATTGTACAATAGCACCAAGAAAAACCTTATTCTATAAAGGTAGGTACTCAGCGACACGGGATGTGGCCGTCTCCGTAGTCTCCATACATATTGCATACATAATGAGAGCCACATTTTTTTGCCGCTGAGTATTGTCCCAATAGCCCGTTTAGCGGGTTACTGTGAGAGGGGTGCGTTTAGGGGTCTGCTTTAAGGAAACCAACAGTGATTTTTAACAACTTTATTTAATCACAATTTGCACCCTAGATGGACAAATATTTGTAAGAGGGTTCGAAAGGACTTTAAGCTCTAAGTAAAGTTCGCTGTCTTCGGACAGACACTCCCCTGGTAGCTCGTTTCAGGGCGGCTCGATGAAGGCGACTCGTAGAGGGACGTAGGCGTAGATGTTAAGCTGTGGTGTTGCGCTGCGACGAAGGTGCGGTTCTGGTGGCTCCCAGCTACCCGAGGATCAGACCAGGGTTCAGTTTAGCTAGCCTGCTCGACAGGACTATCCAGGTCTCAGGGTCTACGGTATAGAGCCTTCAGACTTCAGGGTATTCCGAGTCGCCCTGTAAGGGTGCGGGGTGTTAGAGGGTGCAGTGACACAATTCAGATGGTCGTCCGTCCAGCCCCGTTCTTCTTGAGATACCAGAGGGTGCAAGTGGGCTGGGCGTACGACCAAGTAACAATATACTGAGTTTAATCATAACTAATTAGAAAACAGAGAGAATCACGTGAAGGGAGACTTTTTAAAACCGTTACTGCAGTTTAAAATGAATAGTGATCTAGGTCTCAGAAGTGAATGGTTTAATTTAAATACACACACAATAACTAGAAACACTACGAGCATCGAACAGAATTAGCGAGTCAGAGCACTTACCAATTAATTATCAGCTGGGCGAACTGAATACGGTTTCAGCGGTAGAGATGATGGAGTAAGAGACCGTCTGCGACTCGCGCAGGTGTTTTTATAAGCTCTAGATTAACGAAGCTTTTTTGAATTCAGAAAGCTCGTCGTGCTGCAACACCTCGCTTCTGGTTGGCTGGGAAGGTTCGGCTGGTAGGTCCGAATTGTATGATGGAATGTGTGCATGTGTGTGTATGTGTGTGTGTGTGTAATATTGCAGTAGCAACCTCCAATTAACCAGAATTTGCAATTAAGAATGTTCAGAACTATTCTAAATTTATTTATTAGTTTGCGAAAATTGTGCGCTCCTAGCGCCATCTGTCATAATTTATCGTAACTAGGAAGGTAGTTTTGTAAAAGACGGTGCAACTAATTTTGCCGTGTGACAGATCCACACGCGAGGATTTTCTAATTTGGGGCTGGCAACACATGCGTTGACGCATGCTATCGCACCACTTAGCTATCTTTCGTGACGTCTCTCTCTTTCCTTTCAGTTCACTCTGTCTTGTGCTCTGTGAACGCACGTTCCACTGACACACAAAACAAAGTAAGTATTTACGCATTTGATTACAATAGTGAATTACAAGACAAATTTCAGTGCTGAGGACGTTATAATAAGGTGATAGAAACGTATTAAATGAGATGGAAGTGAGTGCGAAATTTGATTGAAAATTGTGTAATGTGCTACTATTTGCACAGACATTCTTTGTGTGTTTATAAATTGTTTTCGCGCTTGTGTGCGTTTGTACCGCTATAATACGACTTGAACATCTAACGCGTGTGACGAATAAATGATTAGTCGGCATACACATACATACATACATACATAAATCACGTCTTTATCCCTTACGGGGTAGACAGAGCCTAAGGTAACAAAATCTTACGGCCACGTTTAGCATGATTGTGGGCGTTTATGTGGTAAGGTGCATCAAATAGTGATGGGCTATAGTCGCATCGCCTATATTATAGGCCCTATAACATGATTTCTAAGATTTTCACCCATTCCCTAAATTGACATTACCACCTGCGAAGAGAAGCAACTGGTACATTCTATGTTTATTCTTGATGAGGATATACATGATATACATGTGTTGTAAAACTGTGTCGTGATTAATATTATATGAACTAACTGTTGCCCGCAACTTCGTCTGCATAGAATTCGTTTATCGCTATCCCGCAGAAATTACGCAATCCGTTCTTAGAGGATGCCTACGTCATAGTAGCTTTATGCATGCAAAGTCTCAGCCCGATCGGTTTAAAATTGACAAAGTTTCATACAAACTTTCATCCCCTGTTTTATCGCCTTGGGGGTAGAATTGATCAAAATCCTTTCTTAGCGGATGCCTACGTCATAACATCTACCTGCATGCCAAATTTTAGCCCGATCCGTCCAGTGGTTTGGGCTGTGCGTTGATAGATCACTATGTCAGTCAGCCAGTCAGTCACCTTAGAGTTATAAATATTTAGATGTAAAATCGAATAGTTCCTGCGGTATAGGTATAGCGATAAACGCAGGCGACAGCTTAGGCATAATTTGTGAACAGTTCTCCTGCCAACTGAGCTACATAGTATAGGTATTTGTCGGATAATTGAGTTCAGACCGACGTGATCTGTGATTCACACTCTGCTATTTGTTTATATTCGTCATCGAGCCAACTGTTTGAGCATGTTTCAAAGTGTGTGTGCAAAGATGTTTTGCTTATTTTTGATGACGTGGTGGGTGGGGGGGGGTCGATATATTACGTCGATTCGAACTACTGCTCACGAATCAAATAAAAAACAGAATCCATTAAAAGATAAATGCATATGACCAATGATTACGAAAGCGTACGGGGGGGTAAGAGGTTTGCTTAATTTTGCTGACAAGGGGAAGGGGGGAGGTAAATAATTGTATTTTTTTTTTTTTTTTTTTTTATTTATTGAAAACAAATTATAATATACATTTTAAATGTTTATGACAGCGGGCAAAAACTCAGCAGAGTTTATCTGCCGCTGCTAGTTACTCACGTTAAATCCTTATACTAAACAGACGAGTTATTGTTGTGCTGCGTTACAGTTTAGGTAAAATGCTTTGACAATTCTCTTGCATCTATTGGGGTTGGCACACACTTCATTATGAGTTTCCGATGGTAACTCATTGAGAATACTTGGTAACATATACTGCCATGTGCGTTTGCCGTATACATTGGAACATTTTGGTAGAATATATTTCGGCAAGTAATCTAATTGACGGAGATTTTGTGATCTAACAGATTTCTTCAAATTATGTAACTTATCTATTTCGTGATTAAGTACTTCATTTTTAATGAGGTTGTGAACACATACTACGTTACAATAGTCAAAGAGCCTCGCCTCATCACCGCGCATCTTTTTCTTGGCCGAACTGGGTATAATTGCCTTTAGTAGGCTTACCTGCAATCTATAAATTTTATCTATATAGGTTTTGAATGTTCTGCCATAACTACCCAGACTATACTCGATAACTGATTGCGCAAGTGACAAGTACAGAACTCTCAGAATACTGTACGGCAGTTTAAATTTAAGTAGGGAAATTTTGGATAACACGGATCTTAGTTTATTACAGACATGATTTATATGGGGTCCCCAGTTGAAGTTATTATCTATAACTAAACCAAGGTATGTATGCTCCGATACCACCTCCAGTCTGCCACAGTTACAATTACAACCAATACCTGTATCACTCTTATCGTGTAGACATTGGTGATTATGAGCTACAATGGTAGGGTTGGTCATAGGTTTTAAGTGAGTGGAGTGTATATGCATGAGTTTCGTTTTGGAGTAGTTAATTACTAAGCCTACGTCATGGGCCCATTTACAAAGAAGGTCAAAGTTCATTTGTAGAAGGCTTTCCGCTGTACATAAATCACTATCAGCTATTACCAGGCAAGTGTCGTCAGCAAATTGATATACAGAACACTGCTCAAATATGTTATTCATGTCGTTGACATAAATCAAGTACTCGATGGGTCCAAGGTTCGATCCTTGGGCCGTTCCTTCATCAGTCGGAATCACATCACTAAACACATTGCCTATTTTTACGGTGGTGGAACGATTTGAATGGTAGTCTCTGAAGAGCTCCAATAATGGGCCCTGCACGCCATTTTGACCGAGCTTTGAAAATAACACATTATATTTTAGCGTATCAAATGCCTTAGTGAAATCGATAAAAACGGCAAGCACATGCTTTCTGGCGTTCAGGTGTCCATTGATCTCATTTGAAAAATTGCAAAGAAGTTGTGACGTATTTTTTTTGCTTTGGAAGCCGTATTGTTTGTTGTGAATAATGTTATGTCTCGATAGGTATTTACTAATTTCATTCCCAAAGTATTTAAAAAATCTGCTTACGTAATACTTGAATGGCCTCTAGCCCACGCTCTCTCATCCTGAGAGGAGGCCTGTGCCCGGCATGGGAAGTATATAGGCTGTAGAATTGTATTGTAGATGATGATGACGATGACATTATTTTAATCCCGAAAATTTCGGGACTAAAACAGACCTGGATCCTGGGATCTGGAATCTTGGATTGAATCCTCTATGCGTAATATACATACATGCAGGTCATCCGTCCCGGTGGGTTGACGTCCTCGTAATCGCCTTCGTTTCGTGAGTCACAGACGGCTCTGGCTGAAAATCAGTGCTGCAGTCTAACACCTCAGCGTAATGCTGAGCCAGCGACCGTTTCACTTTTGCGAAGACACAACGCTGATGATCTATTTTTCATGTCTGTGTTTATTTTTCCTGTTTATCACTACATAGTATAAAATAAATCTATAATATAAAAATGAAACGCAAAATGTGTTGCTAAGCGCAAATCTCGAGAGCAGCTGAACCGATTCCGCTAATTATTTTTTAAAATATTCCTTGAAGTATGGGGATGGTTCTTACGGAGAGAAAAATTCGAATAATTGCCGGGAAAACCCTAAAAACAGCCCTTTTCTTTTTCCTATACAAACGTTTTCTAACTAAAATGTAGAGTAAATTGGAACTTTATTGCTTTTCAATAAAATTCGTATTAAATTACAAGCACTCACTGTTGTCTAAGCAATGTAGGTGTGTTCCTAGCGTCAAAAAGTCAATTTGCACTGTATTACCGCTGTACAAAGTTCAAATTCTATCAAAACAGTATGCGTGCCACATTCCAAATCTTTTTGACAGAACGAAGTCTGTCGGGTCCGCTAGTTTTCTTTAAATGTGTGTATATTCTCTTATAGTTGTGTGTCTTGCAAAAAGGAATAAATGTCTTCTTTCTTTCCTTACATGGCTCTAATTTGCAGAATGCCGAAAAAGACTTCAAAGCTCGAAAAAGATGCTGTGGTGGCAGCTAGTACTGCGACAGGCGCCGTGGGAGGAGCTAAAGCAGGTAAATCCTATCTTAATCTTCATCTACAGACGACCACTGCTGAACATAGGCCTCCCCCAACGAGCGCAAAGACCGGTCTTGCGCGGCCCTCAAACATCGGATTCCTGCAACCTTCCCCAGGTCATCATGTAAGGATAACTAACACTAACTTTGAAATCATTATTTTATTCTAGTTTTACAAAATATGAGATTTTTTTAGACCTGACTATGAAGCTTGAGGTCCCGGGTTCGATCCCCGGTCGGGGCAGAGATTTGTATGACAAATACGAATGTTTGTTCTCGAGTCTTGGATGTTTAATAGGTATTTAAGTATGTATCTATCTATATAAGTATGTTTATCCGTTGTCTAGTGCCCATATTACAAGCTTTGCTTAGTTTGGGGCTAGGTCAATTTTATTGGTGTCAATTGTCCCAACATATTATTATTATTATTATAAATCATTAGGTACGTAGGTACCTTCATATTATAGATAGGTAGGTACTTCCAAGTAAGAAGTTATTACAAGTGCCATACCAAATGAAGCCATTTAGGTGATTTAAGTAAACAAGTACCTATTACTTACCTACAAATATAAAATAAAATACATACAGGCTCACGTAAAACTAACTGGGCGAAAATCTTAGGAATCATGTTATAAGGTGATGTGGCTAGCAACCCATCACTGTTATGATTCCACTTTAAGTCTTGTTACCACGTAAGGAATAAAAACTTGATTTGTGTGAATGTAATTTTCAGGCGCTGAGATCGGGGCAGCCATGGGGACCGTATGCTTCTGCGGTGTGGGGGCCCCTGTGGGGGCCGCCGCAGGGGCCGTCGTGGGGGGTCTAGCCGGCTATGCCACCGGGAAGTTCATGGCCGACCAAATAAGCGACAACGACTCGTACGTCTTATGAGATTTATTATATACAAATACATACATAAAACATCCCCTACAGATGATGATTGTGAGCGTATAGGTGAAAAGGGAATTAAAATAGTGAGGGATTGCTGGCCGCTTCGCCTATAAAATGATTCCTAAGATTTTCGCCCATTTCCCGGTGGGATTTATTATAATATTATTATGATTATATTTAAGCTAGTCCCGGGTTCGAATCCCGGTAGGGGCAGGCATATGTATGATGAACTAGCGGGTGTCCGCGACTCCGTGCGCAGAAATCGCATTTGGCTATCCCACCAGATTTTTTCCAGGATAAAAGCTATCTGTTTGCCAAATTTCAATAATTCGGTTCAGCGGTTTTAGCATAAAAATGTAACGGACATACATACATAGACATCCTAAAAAAGAAAAGTATCAAAAAAAGTTGTTCGCATATACAAGTCACGCGCGTCGCTGAGACTCGAAATAAAAAGAGATAAGACGAATCGGTGCAAATTATATTTCGTCAACTATACTAACTCGTTATCATGGATATAGTGAATTAAATAGGCTTATTTTGTCTTATTATGTTACAGGAGGAAAGGAAGATACTAGAACAACGAAACGGAAGCACGTTATTCAGGAAGATTCTTTCAAAATTACTTGAATGTTAAACATGAACATTGAGCGAAGCGCTAGTATAACGCCGGGTAGCAAAAGATTCCGAACGGGCGAATCCTTGACACTCTGACAAGCATACGGGTTGCTTGCCGCCCCCCAAGCTGTGCTAAGGTCGTGGATGGGGGGGAGGGGGGAGGGGGGGGGGGGTGTGACAAATGGGGAATTACAAAGCGTGGAACAGAGTTACCATCCGTTTGATTTAGCATGTCCGGATTGTCAGCTGTTTTTCTATCCTTTACGTTCTTACGAATTACCTTGTATGGAAGTAGATTTTTGAAAAATTATAAATACATACTAATTTATTCATTCAATAAAAATTACATAAATGGAATTAATACAAATTAAACTATTAAATTAAAAACTAAACTAAAACTAATCTTAAAATAAAATAATTAAAAACGGAGGGGCCCCCGTGGCATAGTTCCACAGACGCTGGCAGCATTCCCGCTTTGGACGGCGATACTAATACGCTGTCCAAGGAAGCTGCCAGCTCTGCGGTCACCCGTAGCGTCTATTAGCCTCTTCGAAATATCTTTGATGAAATGAAAATATCACAAAGCCTACTTCCATTCTGGGAAGAAGAACCTTTCTGAATAAGATAGCTCTGATTTAATCGAAGTTTTAACTATCTTATTCTAACAAAGAATCTTTTTCGTGCGGTTAGCAATGCGCCAAGGAGAAGTTTTCTCTATTCTAGTGGAATAATCTCAGAAAAAGTTTAAAAACTCCAATTGGTAACTTTCGTCATGGGAACTTACCATAAATTCGTGCAGTAGTGATTTGTGTATGTCTTTTATACTTACTAACACTAGCAATAAGCAATTATGTAACTAACAAAGCATGGGTCCCAGTTACCCGAATAAAGAAATTAATTATTATTATTATTTTAAATTCTCGTGAGTTTCTGGAAATTTCTGAGAATGTTATTATTTATTATTATGAGAATGTTCTCCAACTTGTACATTGCTTGCTACATAAATAAATATGATTAGGTATTTAATTTTTAATCGAATTTAAGTTTTGAAATTACAGGGCGATTTTTCATAGTCTCAGATTTACCACTGATTAAGTCGGGAAGTCCTATTGCTTGATTATAAAAAAATGTGTAAACAACCAAGCTATACTATTTTTATATGTTTATAACAAATATATTATTTAAAGTATACAAATTAGTATTTTCTAAACGACACTGAAAATGAGAACACAGAAAAATCCGAAAAGTAAAGCTATGGCAAGGAATCGAATCCGGATCCTCGTCATTCCGCGACGCGTGCTATACCCCAACACCACCCATAGCAGGTGGGTAACTATCTGTCATGTGACCTTTGTTACTATGCGATTTTTTGTCGCCAAGCGTCATCTGTTTGAATGATGTGTCTGTACGACACAATTACAAACTCCCGTGGAACATCTACTGCTCACCAGGGACGAGAGAAGGAGCTGTTTTAAAAAAATCTTGATTCATTTGATAGTAAAAACTTAATCGTCATTTTCTGCTTTATTATAGAGTGGCACCGAGCACTTTATTCTATTTTTAAAACATGGTTAGAAAGAGATAGAGAGAACTCAGAACAAGACGAACAGCATGACGTCAGACATGAAAATTATTGTTACAATACAATAACTCTTTATTGAACACCACATAACAACCAAAACAGAAAAAGGTATACAGAATATTACAAGGTCCCAATAGGCGGCCTTATCGCTACAGAGCGATCTCTGCCAAGATTACAAGACACCATCCCTTTTAGGGATAAGTTCGCCTACCGCTACTTTCAGCAAATAGATCATATCATGTCATTAACATATCCTTTTTGCTCAAAAACCTGCAATGTTTTGATGCATGATTTTTAATGTGCTACTATTTGACTCGAAAAAATTTGGAAGGTAAGTCCTTATTTATGCTATATTCTTTTTCTTGAGAGAAATCTACTTTGCAGCCGACCCGTTTATCCTCCTTGAAAAATTAATCTATTATGATTCTTTGCTTCAGTGATGTCAACTTTGATGCATGTATTTTTAATTCAGACTTAGGACAATTGTAGTTTCACTAAAAATTACCAATATATTTTTTCCCAGATTTTGGAATTTTTTGGGGTTACTTCTACTCAGAATCAACAACACTACTGAATCTTATATGAGAAATTAATGTTAATGTTTAGTGAAATTCCCCGTGTATGGTTTAGTAACACCAACAATTCACAGACGGCGCCACTGCCGTTGCTTTTTTTAGCTACTTATATGTCATTGTGTACCACAAATTCAAGCAGCCTTTTTTTTTATTTGTTATGTTATGGACGTACTGCTTATCAGCCGTATAGGGGCCGCCGAGTGACTGAGTAAAATGTTTTTATTTTTATAAAATAAATGGCTCGATGGAAAAATCTGTAACTTTTTTCTGTAGCTAAGGATGGTTATTCCTATCAATAGAAAAATCATCAAACACTTTTAAAATAATCATCCATTCCCAATTAGCAGCTATTGTGAACAAGTTTGATTCGGGATCACGGTGGCTCAGTCGTGCTTTTATACTTTGCGGACATCACTACTAATAACATCACTTCACTACATAGTATAAAACAAAGTCGCTTTCTATCCCTATGTCCCTATTTCCCTATAGTATGTATGCTTATATCTGCAAAACTACACGACGGATTTTGATGCGGGTTTTTTTAATAGATAGAGTGATTCAAGAGGAAGGTTTTTATGTATAATTCTACGTAGACGAAGTCGCGGGCAGAAGTTAGTTAGGTATAAATGCGAATGGAAGTTGGTTTGTTACGCTTTCACGCGAAAACTACTCACCCGATCATTATGAAATTTTGTACACATGTTCTTGGAGGTATTAGAAGTAACATAGGATACTTTTTATTAACCCGTCAAGCGTCCAAGCGACTACAGTAGTCCCTAACTTTTTCGGGCGGGAAATGTCCTAGGGACTGCATTATGCAGTCCCTAAAAAAGTCCCGAAAAAGTTAAGGACTACTGTAGTCGCTTGGACGCTTGACGGGTTACGCGTGACACGCATCTGGTCTCTCATCTATCTCATTTAACAAACATTATATTTTATTATTGTTAATTATTGTCCCAATAGCCCGTTTAGCGGGTTACTGTGAGAGGGGTGCGTTTAGGGGTCTGCTTTAAGGAAACCAACAGTGATTTTTAACAATTTTATTTAATCACAATTTGCACCCTAGATGGACAAATATTTGTAAGAGGGTTCGAAAGGACTTTAAGCTCTAAGTAAAGTTCGCTTTGTCTTCGGACAGATATTCCCCTGGTAGCTCGTTTCCGGGCGGCTCGATGAAGGCGGCTCGTAGAGGGACGTAGGCGTAGATGTTAAGCTGTGGTGTTGCGCCGCGACGAAGATGCGGTTCTGGTGGCTCCCAGCTACCCGGGGATCAGACCAGGGTTCAGTTTAGCTAGCCTGCTCGACAGGACTATCCAGGTCTCAGGGTCTACGGTATAGAGCCTTCAGACTTCAGGGTATTCCGAGTCGCCCTGTAAGGGTGCGGGGTGTTAGAGGGTGCAGTGACACAATTCAGATGGTCGTCCGTCCAGCCCCGTTCTTCTTGAGATACCAGAGGGTGCAAGTGGGCTGGGCGTACGACCAAGTAACAATATACTGAGTTTAATCATAACTAATTAGAAAACAGAGAGAATCACGTGAAGGGAGACTTTTTAAAACCGTTACTGCAGTTTAAAATGAATAGTGATCTAGGTCTCAGAAGTGAATGGTTTAATTTAAATACACACACAATAACTAGAAACACTACGAGCATCGAACAGAATTAGCGAGTCAGAGCACTTACCAATTAATTATCAGCTGGGCGAACTGAATACGGTTTCAGCGGTAGAGATGATGGAGTAAGAGACCGTCTGCGACTCGCGCAGGTGTTTTTATAAGCTCTAGATTAACGAAGCTTTTTTGAATTCAGAAAGCTCGTCGTGCTGCAACACCTCGCTTCTGGTTGGCTGGGAAGGTTCGGCTGGTAGGTCCGAATTGTATGATGGAATGTGTGCATGTGTGTGTATGTGTGTGTGTGTGTAATATTGCAGTAGCAACCTCCAATTAACCAGAATTTGCAATTAAGAATGTTCAGAACTATTCTAAATTTATTTATTAGTTTGCGAAAATTGTGCGCTCCTAGCGCCATCTGTCATAATTTATCGTAACTAGGAAGGTAGTTTTGTAAAAGACGGTGCAACTAATTTTGCCGTGTGACAGATCCACACGCGAGGATTTTCTAATTTGGGGCTGGCAACACATGCGTTGACGCATGCTATCGCACCACTTAGCTATCTTTCGTGAAGTCTCTCTCTTTCCTTTCAGTTCACTCTGTCTTGTGCTCTGGGAACGCACGTTCCACTGATACACAAAACAAAGTAAGTGTTTACGTATTTAATTACAATAGTGAATTACAAGACAAATTTCAGTGCTGAGGACGTTATAATAAGGTAATAGAAACGTATTAAATGAGATGGAAGTGAGTGCGAAATTTGATTGAAAATTGTGTTATTATTGTGCAACTATTTGCACAGACGTTCTTTGTGTGATTATAAATGGTTTTTGCGCTTGTGTGCGTTTGTTCCAGTATAATACGACTTGAACATCTAACGCCTGTGACGAATAAATAATTGGCATTGTTCATTTTTTTTAAGCTGTGCTTTTAACACCTTTATTTGATAAAATGGACTATTTCAAGCAACTAATTTCAATATTATGCTTTTACGTAGCTTTGTTAATTAATAATAAATATTTTTTCGCTGTTTGATAATTCGTGAATTTAGACAGAATCCCAATCGCCTTCGTTCGGCTGGCTATAAAAAAAAACGGTTTTGTCTATTTGACAGTGACACGTGACAGTTGCCATAGCTAAACTTTTTTTTTCATTTTTGTGGCAAACATTCGATGCTGGATTCTGTCTAAAAACCGGGTCGTTCGGTCAAACAAAGGTTCAAAGTACTTTTACAAAAATATCTGCAATAATAAAGTATTTTTGAAATCGGACAAGATAAATCGGATAAATGATGGTTTTCCTCGAAATGGTTTTCGAATTGGAGCATACTAAAAAAAACAAACAATGCCAATTAGTCGGCACCCACTCATGCTCACAAAACAAATCGCCATTTCCAAATCGCAACTGCCCGTCTACAGATAACACCGATACGATTAAGTACCTAGGTATTACGGTTGATAATAATCCTTCTTTTAAATAACATGTCTCTTCGCTAGCTGGTAAGATACGGAAAACTATTTTTATTTTAAAATCCTTAGGTACGTAAATCTGCACCTAAATATATATTAACTTTAGTTTACAAGGCTCTTTGCCAGTCCGCCCTCACGTACTGCGTGTTAGCATGGGGGGGGTGTCGCTAAGACCACTCTGCGTGGTGGTAGGCGTATAGGTGGAAAGGGGAATCAAAATTGTGATTGCTAGCCACATCGCCTATAACAGGATTCCTAAGAATTTCGCCCATTCCCTCGATGGGCTTTTACCATCTGAGAAGAGAAGCAACTGGTAAATTCTATGTTTTTTCTTTGCTTTCTTTGTAAAAGCCCATAGAGGGAATGGGCGAAATTTTTAGGAATCATGTTATAGGCGATGCGGCTAGCAACCCATCACTATTTTGATTCCTTTTTCCACTTATACGCCTACAATCATGCTGTGGCCATTAGGTTTCGTTACTTCAGGCTCTGTCTACCCGTAAGGGACATAGACGTGATTTGTGTAGGTGTATGTAGTTAGCCTACACAAATCTGAAAGGTGATTTGAATTGAAAATATTACCTAATTGAAACCAGTGGCGTAGCTAGGTAATCAAGGGCCCTGGTGCAAATAAAAAAATTGGGCCCCACTACTATCTAAACTGATAGATAGATAGATAGATAGATAGATAAAACGTTTATTTGATACTGCAATACACACAATCAAGTACACTGTCAAGTAAACTGGTTACGTTTTAATAATAATAGTTCGATCGAGATTTTCTGGTAAGGATTCGAGGCCCTCTGAGGTTGAGGGCCCCGGGGCACTGCCCCGCCTAGTCCCTAGGTAGCTACGCCACTGATTGAAACCCACTGGTTTCAATGCGTAATTCCCCTTATTCTAAATGCCTGTAGATAATCCCGGGATGCTGGGGCATTTCCAGGATTGTAATGGTAATGAAAAATGGTGACATGAAGTCGGTTTGCCATGTCAATATATTTTTTTAAGTACTTATCTATACTATCTATACTATCTATACTATAATATTATAAAGAGGAAATTTTTTATTGTTTGTTTGTTTGCATTGAATAGGCTCCGAAACTACTGGACCGATTTCAAAAATTCTTTTGCCGTTAGTAAGCTACATTATCACTGAGTGACATAGGCTACTTTTTACCACGGGAAAATTAGTTTAATTGCGGGCGAAGCTGCGGACGGAAGGCTAGTCGCTTATAAAGAAAGGTCTTTGCTTTGCTTATTTTTGATGAAGCATGGGGGGGGGGGGGGGGGTAAGAGGTTTGCTTAATTTGGCTGACAAGGGGTAGGGGGGAGGTAAATAATTGTAAAAAATCTGCTTACGTAATACCTCTAGCCCACGCTCTCTCACTCTGAGAGGAGGCCTGTGCCCAGCATGGGATGTAGATATATAGACTGGAGATGATGACGATGACATTATTTTAAACCCGAAAATTTCGGGACTAAAACAGACCTGGAATCTTGTTTTTTTTTTTATATGAACAGGAAGGCAAACGAGCAAGTGGGTTACCTGATGGTAAGTGATCACCACTGCCCATAGCATAGACAACCGCAACCCCGGAGGGATTGCAAATGCGTTGCCAACCTAGAGGACTAAGATGAAATGCCTCTTGTGCCCGTAATTTCCCCCGGCTGTCTTACTCTCCACACCGGAACACAGCAGTGCAAGCACTGCTACTTAGCGGCAGGATTAGCGAGTAAGATGGTGGTAGCGATCCGGACGGACCTTGCACAAGGCCCTACCACCCGCTTGAATCCTCTATGCGTAATATACCTACATACATGCAGGGCATCCGTCCCCGTGGGTTGACGTCCTCGTAATCGCCTTCGTTTCGTGAGTCACAGACGGTTCTGGCTGAAAATCAGTGCTGCAGTCTAACACCTCAGCGTAACGCTGAGCCAGCGACCGTTTCACTTTTGCGAAGACACAACGCTGATGATCTATTTTTCATGTCTGTGTTTATTTTTCCTGTTTATTTTCTATAAATGTGTGTATATTCTCTTATAGTTGTGTGTCTTGCAAAAAGGAATAAATGTCTTCTTTCTTTCTTTCCTTACATGGCTTTAATTTGCAGAATGCCGAAAAAGACTTCAAAGCTCGAAAAGGGTGCTGTGGTGGTATTTGGCATTACGACAAGCGCCGTAGCAGGAGCTCATGCAGGTAAATCCTATCTTAATCTTCATCTACAAAAGACGACCATTTCTGAACATAGGCCTCCCCCAACGAGCGCAAAGACCGGTTTTGCGCGGCCCTCAAACATCGGATTTCTGCAAACTTCCCCAGGTCATCATGTAAGGATAACTAACATTATGTAAACACACACACACACACACACACACAGCAAATCACGTTTCTATCCAGACAGTCTAAGGTAACAAGACCGCGTTTAGCATGGTTGTGGGCGTGTAAGTAGAGGAATCTCTTGGTCTCCTCCGCTGTTGCACTGTATACCTTTCCATGTTGTTTCGACACAGAATATAGGACGAACTCTAGCCCCTAAGACACAGGTTTTACACCTAGTTTAGGGGTCGAAAGCTTCGACCACAAGTTGATCAATCAAAATTATGATGGGCTAGCCGTATCGCCTTTTTTTTTTTTAACGGAGTGAAAACTCTACGAGTACCACCGGGTCCGGGGAGGCCCGGATGGTTATGTGGGACTCTCCCCCGGCCTCTTTCCGCACGGAAAGGGGCGGGGGGAGCATACCCACTAAAAACACGGCAAAGCCCGCTTGCCAGGTTTGGGAAGGCACCGTGGGATCCCGGAGATTCCAGCCGACGGCGCCCCCCGGCTGCCCCGGCTTTCACCAGGGCCACCCGCATCAAGGAAGAGGGAGTCGCAGCACCCCCCGTCCCAGACGTAGAGGACCGTGCAATGCATGCGAGCAGGAGATCCCCGTCTCCCGCCCGCCGGTCCCTTAGCCGTATCGTCTACGATTTTCACCCATTCCCTCGATGGGTTATGCAAACCCCAGAACATTTTAATGCCGGCGCACAACAAATGTGTGCTGTGTGCTGCGTGACACGCGCACGCACCAGTTGTAATTTATGAAACTATGGGCATAGAATAAATAAGAACAGAGTAGAACGGAATCTCTTTTGACCGCGTCCAAAACGCCGCCATTTATATACCTACTTCCCCCTTCACATCGTTACACTCCTCTGTCGTCGTGCAATCGTCAATGGGTAGCGGTTCTGGCGACAGATTGGTGTAATGGTGTCATGGAGCACCTGGTTTTGTACCCTTGTGTACCCTTCAACGGCCAAGTCACACAACATTAACACAAAAATAAAAGAGCATTCACATAATAAAGAAATCGCAGTAAGGAACCTTAAACTTGGCACGAGCACGACTTTGTCTAGATTTCATTACTTTTCAGAGATAAACAAGCAGCTTCATCGAGACTTGGCTAGTTTTTTACAGAATGTTTTTGGTGGGATATTACTTACGTCTAAAGACAATATCGCTAAAATATAAGTTTTTATTTACTTTGAAATCATTATTTTATTCTAGTTTTACAGAATATGAGATTTATAAATCATTAGGTACTTTTACCTACATATTATAGATAGGTAGGTACTTCCAAGTGAGAAGTTATTACAAGTGCCATACCAAATGAAACCATTTAAGGTGATTTAAGTAAGTATTACTTACCTACAAATCACTATCACTATCATCACTATCACTACATAGTATAAAATAAAGTCGCTTTTTCTGTCCCCATGTCCGTATGTATGCTTATATCTTCAAAACTACACAACGGATTTGGATGCGGTTTTTTTTAATAGATAGAGTGATTCAAGAGGAAGGTTTATATGTATAATACATGCAAAATATACCGTGCAAAGCCGGGGCGGGTCGCTAGTATAAAATAAAATACATACAGGCTCACGTAAAACTAGTCGTAGTTTTACGCCATTGTTATTTGATTCCAATACGAAGGTAGGTACGGAACGCGCAAACAGCCACGCGCGTGCGACGCCGCCGGCCGTGACAGCCCGACTGAAATACCCGCTGAACGGGTACTCCAATATCGTGACCTTGAGTCCAGCCGGAGCGGGAGTTTCCGTTCTACTATGTTCTTATTTATTCTATGCTATGAGATAAATGCCAGACCAGATGCGAGGCGTACGCACGCGCGTGACCGCGTGTCATTTGGTGTGCGCGGCCTTTAATAGTAAAGCGTACAGAATGTCCACTCCCCGCCCCCCGCTGGTATGGGCCTCCGCCACCCCGCAGGCGACAATCGACAATTGGCATTGTTATTTTTTTTAGTATGCTCTAATTCTAAAACCATTTCGAGGAAAACCATCATTTATCCGATTTATCTTGTCCGATTTCAAAAATACTTTATGCTTGCAGTTATTTTTGTAAAAGTACTTTGAACCTTTGTTTGACCGAACGACCCGAATTTTAGACAGAATCCAGCATCGAATGTTTGCCACAAAAATGAAAAAAAAAAGTTTACCTATGGCAACTGTCACGTGTCACTGTCAAATCGACAAAGCCGTTTTTTTTATAGCCAGCCGAACGAAGGCGATTGGGATTCTGTCTAAATTCACGAATTATCAAACAGCGAAAAATATTTATTATTAATTAACAAAGCTACGTAAAAGCATAACATTCAAATTAGTTACTTGAAATAGTCCATTTTATCAAATAAAGGTGTTAAAAGCACAGCTTAAAAAAAAAGAACAATGCCAATTGGCTAAGTAAGTTATTGGAAGAGGTGCAAATTATATTTTTTTTCGACAGTCGACGTCTTAATAATCAAGGAACTGCAGCTCTTTTATTTTTATTTTAAAATATCGTTGAAATATCATTAAAAAACACTGCTAACACTGATTACACGCAAAAGCAAATAAACAGAACTGCGGTATTATTTTTTGACAACGTCAAACGTGACAGTTGACGTAGTATTTTTTTTATTACAAGCTAGTTCTAGGCAACGGAGCTTATCGGCCGTTAAATCTCACAAATGTCATATCGAGCATTTAAAAAATTATATCTCATTAATAATAGGGAATAAAAATAAAAGAGCTGCAGTTCCTCGATTATTAAGACGTCGACAGTCTAAAAAAAAAAAAATTTGCTCCACTTCCAAAAACTTTACTTAGCCAATTTAATCTGTCCATCTGTGATGGAGCTAGTATCTGTGGGTAGCTTCCATGCTGGTCTGGGAGCAAAGAAAAACATTCAAACACAATTCTTCAGGAGGTGGCCTATGGCAAACAACATGTACCTACCTACTGAAAAATTGTAGTGAATTTGGAATAAAAGGGGTTATACTCGTATATTATTCTTCCTTTCCATGCAAAGAAATAACATAGAAAGTACCTACCAGTTTCTTCTCTTCCTGCAGATGGTAAAAGCCCATCGAGAATGGGCGAAAATCTTAGGAATCATGTTATAGGTGATGTGGTTAGCAACACATCACTGTTATGATTCCACTTTAAGTCTTGTTACCACGTAAGGAATAAAAACGTGATTTGTGTATGTATGTGTGAATGTAATTTTCAGGCGCTGTGCTCGGGGCAGCCATGGGGTCCTTAAACGGTGTGGGGGCCGATGGGGGGGCCGCCGCAGGGGCCGCCGTGGGGGCTCTAGCCGGCTATGCCACCGGGAAGTTATTGGCCGACGAAATAAGCGACAACGACTCGTACGTCTTATGAGATTTATTATATACATACATAAAACATCCCCTACAGATGATGATTGTGGGCAGAACTAGCGGGTGCCCGCGACTCCGTGCGCAGAATTCGCATATCGCTATCCCGCGGGAACTTAGACATTTTCCGGGATAAAAACTATCCTATGTCCTTCCCTGGGACTAAAACTATCTGTTTACCAAATTTGAATTAAATCGGTTCAGCGGTTTTAGCGTGAAAAGTTAAGAGACAAACAGACAGAAAGAGTTACTTTCACATTTTTAATATTAGTAGAGATTTTGTACACTTAAAATACTAACTACCGCCATTTTTCTTACGAAATCAGTTTCGCATCAACTTCATGAGTGCGTTCAAACTGTTACCTAAGTATCCTAAAAACAAAAAGTATCAAAAAGAGTTGTCCGCATACACGTCAGTGGCGTGGCGCCCATTGAACTCGATTCCCACCGGCTTGCCTATTTTAAGGCAGTTGTACTTGACGCCACGCCACTGATACACATGGCAAGCGCGTCGCCGGGACATCTCCAGTCCTTTGACCTATTGTACTCGAAATAAAAAACGATAAGACGCCGGTGCAAATTATATTTCGTCAATTATACTAACTCGTTATCATGGGTATAGTAGTGAATTAAATAGGCTTATTTTGTCGTATTATGTTACAGGAGGAAAGGAAGATACTAGAACAACGAAACGGAAGCACGTTATTCAGGAAGATTCTTTCAAAATTACTTGAATGTTAAACATGAACATTGGCCGAAGCGCTAGTATAACGCCGGGTAGCAAAAGATTCCGAACGGGCGAATCCTTGACACTCTGACAAGCATACGGGTTGCTTGCCGCTCCCCAAGCTGTGCTAAGGTCGTGGATGGGGAGGAGGGGGGAGGGGGAGGGGGGGACAGGGGAGGGGGGGGAGGGGGCAGGGGGAGGAGGGGTTGTGACAAATGGGGAATTACAAAGCGTGGAACAGAGTTACCATCCGTTTGATTTAGCATGTCCGGATTGTCGGCTGTTTTTCTATCTTTTACGTTCTTACGAATTACCTTGTATGGAAGTAGATTTTGAAAAATTATAAATACTAATTTATTCATTCAATAAAAATTACTTAAATGGAATTAACACAAATTAAACTATTAAATTAAAAACTAAACTATAACTAATCTTAAAATAAAATAATTATAAAAGGAGGGGCAGTGGCATAGTTCCACAGATGCTGGCAGCATTCCCCCTTTGGACAGCGATACTAACACGCTGTCCAAGGAAGCTGCCAGCTCTGCGGTCACCCGTAGCGTCTATTAGCCTCTTCGAAATATCTTTGATGAAATGAAAATATCACAAAGCCTACTTCCATTCGGGGAAGAAGAACCTTTCTGAATAAGATAGCTCTGATTTAATCGAAGTTTTAAGTATCTTATTCTAACAAAGAATCTTTTTCGTGCGGTTAGCAATGCGCCAAGAAGTTTTCTCTATTCTAGTGGAATGTTCTCAGAAATTATTATTTATTTATGGCAACATATTCAGTGTCCACAGGATCCTGTTCAAATTAGAAGTAAAAACTCCCATTGGTAACCACAGATTAGAGAGATATAGTGGTAACTCTCGTCATGTCACTTACCATAAATTCTCGTGAGTTTCTGGAAATTTCTGAGAATGTTATTATTATTATGAGAATGTTCTCCAACTTGTACATTGCTACATATGATTATATAATTTTTATCGAATTTAAGTATCTGATTAAGACTCGTTGGAAGTCCCATTGCTTGATTATAAAAAATGTGTAAACAACCAAACTATACTATTTTTATATGTTTATAACAAATATATTATTTAAAGTATAAAAATTTGTATTTTCTAAACGACACTGAAAATGAGAACACATAGAAAAATCCGAAAAGTAAAGCTATGGCAAGGAATCGAATCGATCCTCGTCATTCCGCGACGCGTGCTATACCCCTACATCACCCATAGCAAGTGGGTAACTTTCTGTCACGTGACCTTGTTACTATGCGATTTTTTGTCGCCAAGCGTCATCTGTTTGAATGATGTGTCTGTACGACACAATTACAAACTCCCGTGGAACATCTACTGCTCACCAGGGACGAGAGAAGGAGCTGTTTTAAAAAAATCTTGATTCATTTGATAGTAAAAACTTAATCGTCATTTTCTGCTTTATTATAGAGTGGCACCGAGCACTTTATTCTATTTTTAAAACATGGTTAGAAAGAGATAGAGAGAACTCAGAACAAGACGAACAGCATGACGTCAGACATGAAAATTATTGTTACAATACAATAACTCTTCATTGAACACCACATAACAACCAAAACAGAAAAAGGTATACAGAATATTACAAGGTCACAATAGGCGGCCTTATCGCTACAGAGCGATCTCTACCAAGATTACAAGACACCATCCCTTGTAGGGATAAGTTCGCCTTTGTGCATGTGTGTTGTCCTGTATTCATCTTTTTCTTTTGTTTTATGAGTTACTAGCTTCTGCCCGCGACTTCGTCTGCGTAGAATTTACATAAAAACCTTCCTCTTGAATCACTCTATCTACTAAAAAAACCCGCATCAAAATACGGTGTGTAGTTTTGAAGATATAAGCATACATAGGGACATAGGGACAGAGAAAGCGACTTTGTTTTATACTATGTAGTAATAGTAATAATAAAGTAATTTATAAAGAGTTACATACACACACCAGAATGTTACAAGATTAGAAGTCCGTCCATGTGGAGTGAGCCTATGAAATCAATCTGAATATGACAATGGGATGTTTCTAGATATCTTAGCCCAACCGACCTCAGACGTCGCGGTGATGCTGTTTAGTAGTGATGTAACGAATGTCATTTTTTAAACATTCGCGAATGCGAATGCGAATGCAAATGTCTGCTACTGACATTCGCGAATGCGAATGCGAATGCGAATGTAGAAGTGTTCAAATTTGGCGCCAATTGTCTATGGCTTTGCTGGCAGTTACGAGGTGCGTTCCGTTTGTATTTTGTTCGGAGAATTGCCGAGCACCTAATACGAACTCATCCAACTGCATTGTCATTCCGTAAAATGATGAATAAATAATACCAAATGATAAAGTGAAGACTGTTAATGTGCTTATGAGGTTAGGTTACTTTTTCTTGCATTAAAAACATAGGAAATGAATGGGTTTTTGATTTTATTAACCTACCATTACCTTCAAATTGTTTTTTTTTCTGATATTCATATTCGCAAAACATTCGCAGAAATTTTGCGAATGCGAATGCGAATGCGAATATCCAAAAATATGCGAATATCCGCGAATGCGAATGCGAATGCGAATATTCGTTACATCACTACTGTTTAGGTTGGCTGATGTGACCAACAATATGAGCTAGTGTAATATATTGTTCCACTTGTTTAAATCGCTGTTGCCCTATGGGGTAATGTGACAAAATGTACGAAGCCCGTTTTAAAATAAATAAAAATAAAAAAGAGTTGAATCTAAAACCAATGGGGACTATAGTTTCTTGGCTCACCAGTTGGCGCCACTGTTGACTAAAGTCCAAAAGTATAGCTGTGAAAGACTTTAAGATCGGCGCCGAAACAAAGTTTTAAAAATCTTGAGTTTCAAATTCCGTTTTGTTCGGAAAAAAAAACCGCTTTCAAAGCGTTCACATTCAACGTCAAATAATCCGTATTTGTGATAATTTCACGAAGGTCACTTCAACAGGTAAATGAAAGAAATCCTATGTGCCGCTAAGTAGCAGTGCTTGCACTGCTGTGTTCCGGTGTGGAGAGTAAGACAGCCGGGGAAATTACGGGCACAAGAGGCATTGCATCTTAGTCCTCTAGGTTGGCAACGCATCTGCAATCCCACCAGGGTTGCGGGTGTCTATGGGCAGTGGTGATCACTTACCATCAGGTGACCCACTTGATCGTTTGCCTTCCTATTCATATAAAAAAAAATATATTTGTATAATTTATGTCACGAAGCCCGCCAAAACCAATGAATGAATGTTATTGGACGTCACGCGACACTGGCGTCTAAAGCCTCAGGTCGCTTGTTTATCGCCCTCTGGCTCGTGCATGAAATGTACTCTTCAAGAGTTCGCGAGTTATTCATTGTGAACGTAGCCTTAAACGTTCCAAAAAATGTGTTAAATAGATATACTTCTTCGAATAGATATAATTAATTAAATAACGCATATCATAAAAAGATAGTGCTATCTTTGAAGTGTTTGTTTATTTTAGTATCTTCTGAGCTCTGATCTAAAGGCCGCTTGGAGTCTCAAATGATTTTTATTACATACATACATCACGTCTTTATCCCTTACGGGGTAGACAGAGCCTAAGGTAACGAGACCTAAAGACCACGTTTAGCATGATTGTGGGCGTATGGGTAGAAAGGGGAATCAAAATAGTGATGGGATAGTCGCGTAGCCTATAACAGTCATGATTTCTAGGATTTTTGCCCATTCCTTCGTTGGACTTTTACCATCTGCGCGGGAAGAGAAGCAGTTGGTACATTCTATGTTTTTTTACTTAATGTAAGAAATTAAAACGAGTTTTTTTTTAATAGTTTTATTTCGAAAATAGAGAATACTTTACAATTATCTTGTCTTAACCTGTACAGTCGAGGGCATAAATATGGATACATCGGTCGTGTCAAATATATCGCCGACCTTATTGTTTGTGGTGACACTTCCTCCAGCTCCCAGAATTTAGTTATGTGGGGCGAGCCACAATAGAGAGATCTCTCTCCAGGCAGATATTATGCCTGGGGACCGAAGTCCAAAGAAGACAGTTGAGAGTGATTTTATTATATGTATAGACAATACAATAAAAATTACATAAATGAAATTAATACAAATTAAACTATTAAATTAAAAACTAAACTAAAACTAATCTTAAAATAAAATAATTATAAAAGAAGGGGCCCCCGTGGCATAGTTCCACAGACACTGGCAGCATTCCCCCTTTGGACAGCGATACTACGAGGGTCAAACTGAAAGTTCTTAGAAAATCAAAAACTGAGCAAACTAGCAAGTTATTAGTTTTATTATATCTTTTCAAAATAGTGTCCATTCACATCAATACACCGCTGCATCCGATGGAACCACTGAGAAAAGCACTTAGCCCACTCGTCCTTAGGGGTCTCTTCGACGGCCTTTTGAAACGCACCCACTGCTTCCCCGGTGTTCATAAAAAGTTTTCCTCGAAGTTTTTCTTTTATTTTCGGGAATAAATAAAAATCGCAAGGTGCGAGGTCGGGGCTATACGGCGGGTGACCCAGTAATTCCACGTCTGACGTCACTAAATAGTCGATCGTTCGCCTGGCGGTGTGCGACGAGGCGTTGTCGTGGTGAAGAAGGATCCTACTTCGAGGTCGTTTCTCCCGAACTTTTTCCAATACAAGTGGCAAACAATTGTTACTGTACCACTCGGCAGTAACTGTTTTTTGATCCTCTAAAACAATTGTCGCATAGTGACCTGTCCTTCCGAAGAACGAGGCCACCATCTTTTTTCCCACGCTTCGACCTCTCTTCACTTTAGTTGGCAACTCCTCGAAAGGAAACACCCATTGAGCAGACTGTCTCTTGGTTTCTGGATCATAACAGTAAACCCAGCTTTCATCACCCGTAAGTATGTCGAACACAGCATTTGAGTCACCTCCGTTAAATCTTTGAATCATTTCACGGCACCAATCAACCCGACGGAGTTTTTGGGCCTCGGTCAAATTATGAGGTATCCATCGGGCACAAAGCTTCCTGACCGCTAAATGTTCATGGAGGATTTTATGCACTTGACTCATACCGATGCCTAAGCTTGTCCGAATCTGCTGGTACGTCACTCTTTTGTCAGTCTCTATCATACGCCGCACAACACTGATGTTATTTTCAGTCGTCGCCGTAGAAGGCCGTCCCTCACGCAGATCATCGGTGAGATTAGTGCGACCACGTTTAAACTCACTAAACCAGTTGTAAATAGTCGCACGAGATGGGGCTTCATCACGAAAGGCCAATCGAAGTCTATCATAGCTTTCTTGTTGACTTAAATGACATCGAAAGTCATAAAAAATCATTGCACGAAAATTTTCTCGCGTTACATTCATGTTGACGTGACACAGACAATTTTCAATTTGCCGCCAAATCGTAAAACAAATGACAAATGAATGAAATATATACTCAATAATATTGGCAAAGAGTTCCATTTTCAAAATTTAAACTTACTTTTTTATTATATTGTTTAAAAATGGCCAGTTCTAAAAACTTTCAGTGTCGCCCTCGTAATACGCTGTCCAAGGAAGCTGCCAGCTCTGCGGTCACCCGTAGCGTCTATTAGCCTCTTCGAAATATCTTTGAAGAGGCTAATAGCGCTAGGACCCCACGGACCAAGGGTCTCAACACCGAAAGGGACAAAGTTGTATTCGGTGCTGAGACCTCTATATTTATTTAACTTGCCTGATTCGGCCGCTTCTGCAGCCGCGCCTGCTCTACTCGTGGTTCCGCGAAGGTGAGACGAGGCTAGTGTGTCTACGCACGTTGCATCCCACACCAGCACACGCCCCACACTCCACGGAATCATAGACATACCGTCCGGTCTCTTGCCGTCGTCCCTAGCGATGCCCGTTGGTTCCAACAAAGCAGGGACATTGGCAGAGGCAAGTGACCGGCGGATGATGTCGTTCAGCGCGGCGTGCCTCGAGAAGCGGCCAGCGCTCTTTAGGCAAGACAATCCGTGGTGTCCTAAGGGGTCTACATCCTTGCCACAGGGGCATCTATGAGGTGTGCAGCAACGAAGGCCAAGGCGGAGGCAGGTGCATATACGAAATGTTTCGGGGTCTAAAAAGGTTCCGGTGTTGGGAGAAGGGTAGGCTTCTAACCAGTAGCCGGCTTCTTTAGTTCCCGCTGCTAAAAGCCTCGCTCGATCAGACCCCGAACTATTGCTTATGAGGTTGTCAAAAACTAATTTGCAAGTTATGTCGTCCCAGCTCCTTTGTGAATTTGGGTTATCGGGAAATTTTGAGCTTGGGTTGGCAATTGTCCAAGCATTTTTGGCTTCATCCAAGCCAGCAGTCAAGTAGTTAGAGGACAAGTCCTTAAGGATTTTACCTACTAGACTAGCTGAGCTATGAACCGAAGACAAAAATGCTGGAACAGACACACTCGTAATTTTGCGGATCCCAAGCCCACCATAGCGGATGGGTAGGGATGCTTGAGACCAGGAATCTTCGCTGAGTTGAATGTTAAGGATCGATTCTAAATTTTGTTTGATAAAGCCGTCAATTTCTAATAGGAGATTTTGATATTTCCAAAATGGGCAACAGCGAAGCAAGTAAGTAAATTTAGGTACGAAAAGACAATATTTGAGAACCGAAATTGCAAAATGAGAACTAATTTCTAAAAGACGATCCGAGATCAATTTGAATTTGGAAAGTGATTTTTGAATACTCGAAGGAATAGAATCTTCGAAAATGGGAGATCCTAGGAGGGTTAATGAATTTTGGTCTACTGGAGTGATACTGGGTGTAAGCTGGTCAAATTTTTGTTTAATAATAGCCAAATTATATGAAGAATTCTGTACAAATAATTCACATTTACTAAAATTGAGTTCCAGACCAATTTCTTGGAATTTAGTTTTGATAGTTAAAAGGTCGGAAAGAACAGTGTCTACGTCGCCTCCTAGGGTCCCGTCATCCAGATACCACACGTTAAATTTTGATTTCAAATTTTGGATTATTGGATTAATGGCCAAACTAAAAATTGCCGGCCCAAGTGGATCACCCTGCTGGCAACCGACTTCGGAAGATAAAGTATTTTCACGGTACAATAATTTTGATGGATCTGCGTAACAATGGAGTAGGTAGTTGTAAATTTCCGGGATGTTTTGTTTGATTTCTGCCAGAAGGGTGTCTCTATTGACCGAATTAAAGGCGTTTTTGACGTCAATTTTGATCAACACATCGCAGCCAGCGGAAGAGAGGTACGTACGTAGGGCATGTACGGCAGCCTCACAGCCTCCTTTTATGCCAAAGCCTAGCTGAACGGGTTCGAACTGAGACTGCAACTTAGATACGATGTGACGAACAGCAATTTTGGACGCTAGGCGGCGAAGTGTTGAGCCAACGGCTATTGGTCTCACCCCTCCGTCCTTTTTAGTGAGGGCGATAAGGTTAGCGCCGTATAAAATGGACACAATTTCGTGATTCACATTGCCAGAGAACATTAAATTTATTAATTTTGTAATCGAATTAATAAGCTGAGTACCTGCATCGCCTGCTGAATGTGATATTAGATCTTTAAGGTGTTGAGGTGAGATTCCATCCAGGCCCGCAGCAGATCCGGTCTTAAAAGAATTGATCGCATTAACAACGTGCTCATTGTCGATTTGTAGGCAAGCCTGGAAAGCCGTTGGCGGGTCAAAAAAGTAAGGAGATGAAGGAGCCGGGGGATGTTTCGTCTGTAAGGCCAAAAGAGTGTCAGGTGTGTCTGGTGATAGCACATCACTAGAAAATAGGAGTCGAGCGGCGCCTTTTAAGTCTCCGTCGCTAATTTTTGATTCTATTACTTTTTTGCGGTTAAAACCAGATGATTTTGTCTTACTTGATGAAGGAGACGAAAGAGAATGGTCATGACAATTGTTTTTAACTTTTTGTGTAAGAGAAGTTTTTGAATCAGTATCAGAAATATGGAGAGTACGATAAGAAAAGAGTAAGAGATTTTGCCAGTCTACTAAACTATTAGAATGAACACATTTTTCAATGAGTTGAGAAAGATGTGTAGCGACGGAGATTCTTGCACCGCGAGGAATTCTTTTTAATATAGTACAATTAATTTTGAGGTGGCTTAGACGTGTGTGAAAGGGTGTGAAATGCTGAACAGAAGAGGGTGGAGGCACTGGAGTGGTGATGGGGTTCAAATTTGTTGGTGGATTATTCTGGCTGATACATGGTCTATGAGATTTTGCTAGGTGGATATTTAACCCACGTGAAGTACCAAAAGATTTACCACATATGGGGCAAGTGAAGGGGAGACTGGATGATGTGCTATCGATGGGTTGTGATCGTTGCTGCATACACTCACAGATATAAAACAATTATCTTAAAAACTAACACACAAAAATAAACAAACAAAAAGAACACAATAATCAAAAGTCACAAGTCACTTTGACGTCGGGGCTTCTTGGGCGCATGCGGGAGCTCCTCCAGTGAAATTATACGTGGCCAGGTCAGAGTTGTATTTATGCAGCCGCATTGAGAAACTTCGTAAGCGGCATGTAGAACGATGTGACAGCTGTCATTAGAACTGGCGCTAGCTACTCGTGCATCGTAGTAGTCATGTAGAGGCCAACTAGGTGGCGCTAGGGTCGCTACAGTTAGCTGCTCTTGAACATCCATGGTAGATGCAAAGTGACATCTAATCTGGTGTGTCAGAATCACGTTTGTTATTAACAGATCTAGCCTTATCATAACCACATGGCATATATGTGTATACTAGAATAAGGAACCTCTGGTTCCTAATGAAAGACTTGAGATCATTCAACGCATACAAGTACAATTTATTAGTGGTGGAACAAATAACGAATTATATGCAGAGCCGTAGGCTGGCAGGAGTCTGAAACATGACACCTAGCGCCACGTCAGACCGTCTACCTGCCAGCCACTTTTGAAAGAGGTTGCTTCCCACAATAGATATTTTTGACTAAATACGGTACCAAGACGTACTTACATATATTTATTTATGCCCTTGACCTACCTACCTATTAAAAATCTTAGAAAGGACTGTTTAGATAAGTTAATGAAGCAATATTTAGGCATTCAAAATCTTTCTAGGCGTATTACAGGCATTACTAGGCGTATCTCAGATCGCAGGTACATTCAAGTCGTCAAATTGTAGACAATTCCAAATTCCATCATGACGTTGTGTTTACATATTTCACAAAGTTAGGTAAACGCAGCACATTAGTTAGGTAAACGAAGTCATTTAAATTTAAATCCAAAATTACAAAATTCAAATAGGTACCAAAGTAAAAGTCACTTTAAAATCCAAATTCAAAATTAAATTAAAAACATGTACGCATTTTAGTTCATAAATTACAATTCAATTCCATTCCAATCCATTTTAACGCTTTTATAAATAAACATACACTTACATACTTCTTTCCCACAGGGGTAGGCAGAGACTACTTTGTTCCACTTGCTACGACCCTGACATAAGTCTTTTGCCTCATCCACATTCATCAATCTCTTCATACATGCTCGTCTTCGTCAGTTTCAGGTACTCTTGACCTGACCCCCTAAGTCCCCAAGTTCATACGAAATTTAAATATTATAATCATATATTATTATATTAATATGACGACCGGATAGCCTAGTGGTTAGTGACCCTGACTATGAAGCTAGAGGTCCTGGGTTCGAATCCCGGTAGGGGCAGACAGTTGTATGATGAATACGAATGTTTGTGCCCGAGTCACGGATGTTGTATGTATTTAAGTATGTATTTATCTACATTATATAAGTATGTTTATCCGTTGCCTGGTACCCATAGCACAAGCTTTGCCTAGTTTGGGGCTTAGTCAATTAGTGTTATTTGTCCCAAGATATTTATTTATTTATTTATTTATTTATAGTGTAATTCTATAAACATTTCGATGGTTCTGGTTTTAATTGTAAACGTTTAAATGGTTTGGAATTGAGATTACACAGATCGTAACATCATGAAAGCATAAGAACTAACTGCCGAGTCTCACGACAAAAGCCGCTAGGGAAACTAAGATGGCGGCCGGTTGGAAGGCTGCGCCGGCGCCGGGCGCAGCGAGCGCTTGCGTCAGGTTATGGGCCTCCTCCCGCGGCTCGTCTAGCACGATCGTATATTCGTAGTCATGAGTCACTGGAGCGTAGTTGCCCGCTGAAATAAACAATAACTATCAATTAATCGAGAATTTTCATCATCATCGTCATCATCAAATGTCAGCCGTAGGACACTGTTGGATACAGAAATCGTTATAAATCTGTTTTTATAATCATAAAAATCACGGCTTAAAAACAGCCTCTTAATTATTAACTTATCATAAATTTCGTACCTTCGTAGCGCCACAACAGACACTGTGCAAAAGCTAAAAATAAAGAAGTAAAGAAAGAAAGAAGAATGGGAGGAAGGGAGGAAACGAAAGAAGGAAGGAAGACAGAAATAAATAATTAAAGAAAGGTTTATTCGGCATAAAGAATACAGAGACACACAAAGAGACAAAAGGCCCGTGAGCTTTATTTCATAAGCACCTAACCAAAAAATAGCTTCAATTTGATAAAACTTTATTTTCTAGTCATACACTAACTTGAAAGAAAACAAATCTAACCTTGTAAGTTAAAGTAGGTAAGTAGGATTTCGAATTGTATCTATTAAAAGATTAGGGGGAGGGGGGGCACATTGATACACAAAAATTCAAAACCCAGTTTGACGGGCTTAAAGCGTCATATTTCAATAATTTTTCGACGTATGGATAGCTCAATTATTCAGTTTAAATTTTTGGTATGAAATACCCGCTAAAAGTTATCAGTAATAAAGTTATTTTGGATTTAATGAAAAAACGGTTTTGCATCATTCTGCCCCACCCACGGGGCACTTTGATACATAGGGTGGGGCAGTTTGATGCTTAGTTGAAAACCAGAAGAACTGTAAGATAATCCACCATCTTTACTGCTTTATTGCTTAAAATGAACAAATAAAAAACATATTATTGAATGACATCACAAATCTACTTTATTTTACGCAGATACATTATTTTTAGTCAGTCTCTCAAGTTTGAAAAAATAACAATGAAAAAAGCACAATTAGGTAGTCATCTTATTATTAGCTCCTGTAACTTTCTTTTAGGTACTATCTAATCAGTCAAATAATGAGCAAACAGACTTAAAAATTTCACAAGGTTCACAAAAACAATAACATAACTTGGTAGAACCTCCTATCAAAATAAACATGTCTAATCAAAAACATCACGAACTTAGGTATGTATAGACTTTCACAAATTTAGCAAGGTAATAATAATAATAATATAATAGCGAAGAGCCTTGACCATCACCTTAAAAGGCTCTCGCTAGGTGGTTGGGTCAAGGGCCAGATACAGAAGGCGGTACTCCTGGACACGGCTCGGATAGTCAGGAGGTTCCTGTCTCTGTCGCCCTGACCACCGGTAGCTTAGGCCTTGCCTCGCTGCCGGCGGCACCCTAGGTTAGGTTTTTATAATGTTTTTATATTTTGTATTAATATTGTTTTATTACTTTTTATATGAATATTGTGAAAACCTAACCTGAGATAAAAATAAATATACAGAAATAATAATATCTTGGGACAATTGACCTAGCCCTAAACTAAGGAAAGCTTGTAATATGGGCACTAGACAATGGATAAACATACTTATATAGATAAATACATATTAAACATCCAAGACTCGAGAACAAACATTCGTATTTTTCATACAAATATCTACCCCAACCGGGGATCGAACTTGAAGTAGTTATAAAATCACCAACATTAAAAAATAACACTATCTTGTCTTATACCAACCCAACCCCTTATATGACCCATACATGTTCGACGACGGTGCACTAGCAGCATCTGATGATGGTAATTCAGCGTGCGATGAACACAATTCTGTTTTTGCCATCTCCACAGATGGTGCTGCTGCTGGTTTTTCTAACAAAAAAAAAAAGAAAACGTTGAATTTTTCATGACGGGGCACTTTCATACACACAAGGGGCAGAATAATACACTGAAGGGGCAGATTGATACGTATCAATGTGCCCTGCACCTTACTGAATCAATGTGCCCCCGCAGACGTTTTTTACAAAAAAAATATTTATTAATTTACTATTGAATATTTTACTTAAAACATTATTCAAAATCACATTAGTATATAATCACTTACCTTTGGTAAAATAAATCCATAAAAACTACTAATAACTTGACTGTAATACACGTTCACATATCGCGTAAAATTTTAGTCAGTGGCAGCACAAACACATTTACACCTGTCGAAGCCGAGCGGCGATCTGGCAGCGAGCGCCGTCACAACTGCCATTATAATGCTTGTCCTGGAGCGTTCTAGTGATGTACTGGTGTTCGTATGTTTATCCGTTTTGAAATATGAGTAAAGTATCAATGTGCCCCGTGTATCAAAGTGCCCCTCCTCCCCCTACTAATTAGCAGATATAAGCAAAAGAGGTTTGTCTGATTGAATACAGGATATTGGCTTAGCAATGTCGTCTGCAGCCCCAAATTATATAGGTAGGTCATACATATAAAAAAGATAATATTGTAATATTTCTATGTATTAGTTACACAGTTTCACATTCATTTCCTAAAAACATTTCTTACAAAAAAAATACTCAGCTAAACGACCAATGTTTTAACGCTAAGCGTTAAAGAAAGATAACGCTGAAGAGTAAAAAAAAGGAGAGGAAGATAGCCCTCGTGAAACTTCCTGTGGCCGCTAACAGATGGCGTGGTAATTACCTCCAGGCTCAGTGGCGAAATGCAATATGGATGACGTCTTGCTCCAGCCGAAGCTAGAAATAAATAAGAGGCGAAGTTAGATAGTGTATGAAATCGAATAATTACAGTTTTCTGACAGATCATGGTATGATTACCTGTTTCGAGAAGTCACCAGCGCTTCATAGACGGTAGATGGCGTTAGTCCTCGCACGGTGTAACTCGCGCTGTGAATTGGCCCTAAAAATAACACTTAAATCACATTTCTAGAATCGAAAATTGAAATATTAGTGCGTTTAAAGGTAATGAACGTACGGTCAAGTGCAAAAATAAGTATCGATATGAACTTGTCAAAAATATGTCCCACGACCTTATTACTTACTTTTGAAACTTTGACTAGATACATATTATTACACTTGACTGTACATACAGTTTAAAAAAAATATGTTTAGTAAGTAATTTCAACATTTTGTAATAGGTTATATGCCATGTTTTTGCCATTATAATACGAACTTTTTTTAATAAAAGCATTTTGGGGAAATATAAATTGATGCGACTAATATTTTATACAAGATTGTTTTCCCAGGTTGAAATTAATTTTACCTTTACAATTACAAATTCTAAAAAAATATGTGTACGTACATCATTTAGAAAAGTGAAAATTTACTGTTGTCAAACTACCTATTTCATTCTCATGGCAACGCGTTGGTAGTTTTTTTTAAATTTAACTAGCTTGTACCCGCGACTTCGTCTGCGTAGAATTATACATTAAACCTTTCTCTTGAATCATTATATTATCTATTAAAAAAACCTCATCAAAATCCGTTGCGTAGTTTTAAAGATCTAAGCGTACATAATGAACAGACAGACAGCGGAAGGCAACTTTGTTTTGTTTACTATGTGGTGATACGTAAGATTATATCGATATAACTCATAGTAATGTGTTGTACCGTCGGTGGAGTCTCCGGGTACGACGATCTTGCTCCATCGGTTGGTCGGCGCGTGCGTCGTAAAGGCGTCGGGCTCGGGCGTGCTCAGACGGCCGTAGTACGGACGCAGCCAAAGGTTGTATTCTGAACATAAACAATAATATAAGTAAGTGTTGACTAGATGACTGATATCGATGATGCTTTAGAGAAACACCTAATCAACTCATAAAATAATGTATTTCATGTTCTTCATGCAGAATTGGTACATTGACACAAAGGAAAATTCGAAAGCAAAAAAGATATGACAAGTCATTCAAAATTTGAAGGTTTCGCGCCAGCCGGTATGGTCCCACGTCCGGCGCTTCATGTAGGTTGTAACAGTAGATAGATAGATAGATATCATTTATTGTCTAAAACTGTGTACATAAGATCATGTCATACATTGAAGAGAATCAACAGTTTGCCCATTTCGGGCGTACAATATTGTTGAACTTAAAATTAAACTAATCATTTGAAGAGCTATACGAAATATTCATTTAGATTATAAAAACATTTATTTGCAAGCCATTCCTTCAGTTCCCTTTTGAACTTATTATCATCTAGTGTGTGTGTGTGTAGTTATTATTAGTAGTAAGTAAGTAAATGCTTTATTGTACATTTTTTTTATGTTAGAGAGCCCAGACAAACGAACTAGTGGGTCACCTGATGGTAAATGATCACCACTGTCCATAGACATCCATGGCCAATGCGTTGTCGGCCCTGCAGAAAATTGTACACTCGCCTCTTAAAGGCACCCAGGTCGTAACTCGATGGGATGGGTTATAAACAAAAAGATACATATATACACATACACAAATCACGTCTTTATCCCTTATGGGGTAAGGTAGCAGGGTACCTACAGGCCACATTTAGCAAGATTGTGGGCGTATAGGTGGAAAATGGAATCAATATAGTGATGAGTTGCGTCTCATCGCATATAACACGATTCCTATGATTTTCGCCCATTCCCTCTATGGGCTTTTACCATCTGCGCGGGTAGAGAAGCAATTGGTACATTCTATGTATTTCTTTGCTCCCAGACCAGCACGGAAGACTTTTTATGATCATGATTTTTTATGTTTATATTTACGGTTTTACCGTTAGAAATTAAATTTGTAAGCGACACCAAAAATTAGGACAGAAATATTCGAAAAGTAAAGCTATGGCTTGTCATTCCGTGACGCGTGCTATACCCCTTCACCACCCATAGCAGGTTTTTTTTTTTTTTTATATGAATAGGAAGGCTAACGAGCAAGTGGGTCACCTGATGGTAAGTGATCACCACTGCCCATAGACACCCGCAACCCCGGAGGGATTGCAGATGCGTTGCCAACCTAGAAGACTAAGATGAAATGCCTCTTGTGCCCGTAATTTCCTCGGCTGTACTCTCCACACCGGAACACAGCAGTGAAAGCACTGCTACTTAGCGGCAGGATTAGCGAGTAAGATGGTGGTAGCGATCCGGACGGACCTTGCACAAGGCCCTACCACCCGCAAGGTGGTTAAGCCTTGAGATTTACCAATGATTCTGGAGTAGGAGTCCACCTCCCAGATGAGCGTGAAGCCGGTGGCTGTGGCCTTGTTGAGCGCCGCGTCGACTTTGAAGGACGCAACATTTGGCACGCCTAGAAACAAAAAACAATATTCAAAGAAAATGAGTACAAATACTCTTTATTGAACACCACAAATCATGACGAAGCAATACAGAAACAAAAAACAAAGTCGACAAGCGGCGGTCTTATCAACAATCTGATACCATCAGTAATTACTTGAAAAACCAGAATCCACGAGTCAAAATAAGCATTAACACTACAGAATTCAAAAACAACTTGCTCTTTCGGCCAGTCGGTTTAAAAAATGGCTTTTTCACAGTGGCGTAGCTAGATAACCAAGGGCCCTGGTGCAAATAAACAAATGGGGCCCCACTACTATCTAAACTGGTTACGTTTTAATAATAATAGTTTGATCGAGATTTTCTGGTAAGGATTCGAGGGCCCTCTGCGCTTGAGGGCCCCGGGGCACTGCCCCGCCTAGTCCCTAGCCACGCCACTGCTTTTTCAAGAACTTTAAGTAATACTTTTTTAAATTGTCGTGAAGTTTTCTCGCTGCGTATATTTGCTTCTCACTCCCACTTCGCACTAACCTGTGAGGCGGAACGAAACATCTTCCATGCCGAGCTCGTTTTCAGCCCGGAAGGTGTAGTTTCCCAGGTCTGAAGCACGTACGGTGCGAAATATCAGCTGATGTATGGTGTCCTGCACCATTATTAGTACCCTAAAAGATAAACAACAAAAATAAACCTGTAGAATAAGATACTTGTAGCTTGTAGTAATAGACGGACGACCCGTATCGGCTTTCATCTTTATTAGGTAGACATGAGAGCTGATGTGGTTTCCTGAGCTGTCTGGATGTACTAAATATTAAGTGACGCAGCGACGGATAAACCAGTTGTAGTTTTTGTTCGCTCATTTTGAAGTGAGGATCATAGCAAGAGGAAGTCCCCTATACAAAAGACGCGTGACGCGTACTCATGTATAGGAAACGTGCACAACGTAGGAATAGCCTTCTAGGGCCTCCAATTGGACACTTTTCCACTAAAAATACTTACTACGTTATTTCTGATGTATTTACCCTTGGAAGTAACCGGGAAATACGTTTGTATGAAGAAACGGTTATTCGTATTTATCTATCCCTTTATCCGTAAGTATTTATCCCTTACGGGACAGACAGAGCCTTGAACACCTAGAGCTAAGTTTTGCGTGTATAGGTGAAAAGGGGAATCTAAATAGTGATGGGTTGCTAGCCGGATCGCCCGTTTCCTCGATGGGCTTTTACAATCTGCGCGGGAAGAGAAGCAGCTTATACATTCTATGTCTTTTGCATGCTCCCAGACCAGCACAGAAGACTTAAGTGCATACTTCGCTATGCACTTAAGTCTACTATAACTATGACTTAGAGCTATGGCGTGCAGTGGAGGGTAGCTGGTACAAATTGGCATTGTTCATTTTTTTTAAGCTGTGCTTTTAACACATTTATTTAAAAAAAGGGACTATTTCAAGCTACTAATTTGAATATTATGCTTTTACGTAGCTTTGTTAATTAATAATAAATATTTTTTCGCTGTTTGACAATTCGTGAATTTAGACAGAATCCCAATCGCCTTCGTTCGGCTGGCTATAAAAAAACGGTTTTGTCTATGGTTTTGTCGATTTGACAGTGACACGTGACAGTTGCCATAGGTAAACTTTTTTTTTCATTTTTGTGGCAAACATTCGATGCTGGATTCTGTCTAAAAACCAGGTCGTTCGGTCAAACAAAGGTTCAAAGTACTTTTATAAAAATATCTGCAATCATAAAGTATTTTTGAAATCGGACAAGATAAATCGGATAAATGATGGTTTTCCTCGAAATGGCTTTCGAATTGGAGCATACTAAAAAAAATGAACAATGCCAATTGTGTTGTGTCACATTACGATAGCTGCCTTCCCTAGCGATCCCTCACAGCACGCCACTGTTTGTGAGGTAGGTAACCTGTCGTCCGTGTGCACGCTGCGGCCGTCCCTGTACCAGGCAGTCCTGGCCGGCGGCGCGGAGAACTCGACGCGCGCCTCCAGCGCCGCGCGAAGCCCTACCGCCGTGTGCACGAAACTACGCACCGCTGACACCACTGGGGCATCTGAAAAATCACAATACAATGCAACTTATTTTATCATGTCCAACAATTTTCAGACATATTGCTATGATACCGATCGGTAAAATTTGTTAACATTTTCAAAACGCTCTCAAAATTTAATGCGTCCACATTTCCGTCTGAAAATTGTTTTGTTCGCATCAAATAACCAAAATTTACTAATAAAAAAGATTTTCAGACGTATTGCTATGAGACATTTTTTTTGTCTCATTTTTAATTTTTTTAAGTGATTTTACGGGTTTGCGCTACACCACTAACGTCTGAAAAATATGTTTCCGGTATCTCAGAACTATCATTCAACTACAGTCTGCAAATCAGACATATTGCTATGATGCAGTTCGGTAAAATTCTTTGACAATTTTGAAAATTCGGTCAGATCAAACGCTACGCGGAAAATGTCTGATATTGGTATTTTCGAGTTCAGGATAATCGTATCTATCGATTTGATGCGGTTTTGGCCGTATTGCTATGAGACAAAAATTTTGGTCGTGGGCTCTAGTACTATAGTGGTTGCCAGGGACAGGGGCTAGTAGCGGCGGATATTGATACAGCACATTTCAATCGGGCTTCGTGGCGGAAATGTATAAGGCAGAAGAAGAGAAGAGTGGTTGGCAGCTGCTTATCCTTGGGAACTATGCCATTTTCTATTCCTGTACCAAATTTCACTATAAACGATTCAATGGTATGTAAGCTTAAAAGACAGACAGACAGATGCTTTCACATTTATAACATTAGTACGGACTAACAACCGAAAATCAGTACAGCGAGTTTATAAAAATTATAACTATGATTAAAAAACCCAGAAAACATTTAAAGGGCTATTTAGTCAAACTAATCCTATACCTAAAACTATACCCAAGATAGTTACCAGGTGGCGCTACTAGTCTCATATAATGGTTCCTCCAATTTCGCTAGGTGGCGCCACTCACCGTGTGTAATGAACTACCCAAGATAGTTACCAGGTGGCGCTACTAGTCCCTTACAATGGTTCCTCCAAGTTCGCTAGGTGGCGCCACTCACCGTGTATAATGAACTACCCAAGATAGTTACCAGGTGGCGCTACTAGTCTCATATAATGGTTCCTCCAAGTTCGCTAGATGGCGCCACTCACCGTGTATAATGAACTACCCAAGATAGTTACCAGCTGGCGCTACTAGTCTCATTTAATGGTTCCTCTATGTTCGCTAGGTGGCGCCACTTACCATGTATAACGACCCTTATGTCTGCGGTCACGGGGTCCTCGACGCCATTGTTGGCAGTGCAGCGGAACACACCAGCCAGGAGACGGTGCTCAGCCTTGAACCTGATGCGGTGCCGGTGCTCCAGTAACGCCATGGGTTCGCCCTGCGGTACAACAAAGTGACAGTTTACCCTCTAAGCGTATGTCATATCAATGTACACACGGCAATATAATCAGGTAAGCACCTACGCACGCTCGCGCCGTATCTATCCTGCTTACCGAATAGCTTTGCTGTGTGTACAGTCCGTAAGCTCATAGAATGCCATTTTAGTATCATGCTGTCTTACTCACTCTTATGGGTTTGAAATGAGATTATGTGGAAATGAGCAGCCAGATTTAACAGTAAATATGTATATTAAAGTAAAACATAAAAACAGGCCCCGACGTGTTTACGCACGTCAGTCTCTCAATCAAGATACAATGTTATTGTTGTCATGTCTAAGCAAAACATTCGGTGTTGCTTAGACAACCGTTTAAACTCTAATGTACTTGTAAATAGATTACAGCCAGTATATAATCAGGCGCTATACAGCCTCTAATACGCCCCCTTAATCTATTACATGTTAGAGACATACACACATACAGACAAGTTATGAAACACACAGTGCTTGCCTGTACTCTTGACATTATTTTACAAATAAAACAAAACATACAAAACCTAAACCTAACAAATGAATAACCGCATAACCATTAAGAAAAATAAATTAATCTAATACCTACACAAAACAATTCAAACATAAAACAATTATAACAACAACTATACGTCCGCCCCCTTATTAGAATAATTTAGCAAAGAAAACTGTCCTAAAAACTCTTTCAGTTTCGGGCTGTGCACGGACTTAGTTAAAATGTCAGCTATCATTTTATCGGCTGCCATGTACCTGATCTCGACTTGATTTTTCAGAACACATTCCCGTATAAAATGATACTTTATGTCAATATGTTTTGTTCTGTTATGCATCATTTTGTTAGTTGCAATTTTGTGCGCAGACTGGTTGTCGTTGTAGATTACAACCGCCTTTTTACTATCTACAGTTAAAAGAAGACTGTCCAGTAAACTACGCAGGTAAAGCGCTTCCTTTGAAGCCTGACTAAGTCCTACGTATTCTGCTTCTGTGGAGGACAAGGATACGGTAGCCTGCTTCCTACTCTCCCATGTCACGACATTCTTCCCTAATTTAAAAATTAGACCAGTGAAAGATTTTCTATCTAGCGCTCCACCCCAATCTGCGTCTACATAGCCTCGTAAGTCTAGACCCCCCGACTTCTTAAAGGTAAGACAGAGGTTAGACGTACCCTTCAAATACCTAAGGACTCGCTTTGCACATTTAAAGTGTGTTTCATCGTAACACGAATTAAACTGCGAAAGTGCACTTACTGCATGCGCTATGTCCGGCCGCGTATTACAGGCTAAATAGTTAAGACATCCTATCAAACTTTGATATGGCAGATTACAGTGCGAATCAGCTGACTTTTCCAGCTTGATTCCCACCTCCATTGGAGTACTAACCGGTTTCGCATCAGTCATGTTAAAGTCGTTCAATATATTTAAGATGAACTGCTCCTGATCAAGATGAATAACATCTTTATCCCGCCTCAGTCGCATTCCTAAAACATGTCTAGCCGCGCCTAGATCTTTCACTTTGAATTTTTCAAGCAAACCAGTTTTTAATTTTTGCTTTTCGTGTTCACAATTCCCAAATACGAAAATGTCATCAACAAAAATTACTACCACTAGCCTCTTGTTATTTTTAAGATGCTTCTGGTACAAACACGGTTCTTGTATTGACTGAATAAAACCTAACGCTAGCATCTCTTTGTCTAACTCGTTGAACCAAGCATTCGATGCTTGTTTCAACCCGTACAATGATCGCTGAAGCTTGCATACTTTGGTTTCTTGACCTTTGGCTACTGCTCCTTTAGGCTGGAGCATATAAATGTCTTCTTTAATCTTTCCGTATAAGAAAGCAGTAGTAACGTCCCATTGATCAATAAACCAATCGTATTCAACCGCTAGTGAAAATAACATTCGCAATGTAGAGCTTCTAACTACAGGAGAATAAGTTTCACCATAGTCAACGCCACGTACCTGCGTAAAACCTTTGGCTACCAATCTAGCTTTGTACTTGGTTACCTTGCCGTCGCTGTCTCTCTTGACTTTGAATACCCATTTGCATTGTATTGGCTTCTTATCAACTGGACGGTCGACTAACTTCCAGGTTTGATTCTCCTTCAGTGATTGTAGCTCATCGTCCATCGCCTTCTGCCACAAATCACTATCAGGCCTCGCCAACGCTTCTTCAACAGTCAATGGATCGTCATCTATCACGCTTTCCATCGCGTACATGACGTTACAGCCATAACGATCGACTGGCTTACGCTCCCTTTGAGGATACCTCTTTTCAATTGGTTGAGGTAACGCCACTTCCTCTTCAGCAACTTCTTCTTCAGGTACTCTCTGCTCTGGTGCAATCGGTACACTCTCCTGATCAACAACGTCAGTTGACGAACTGTTGTCATGCGCCTCCGAAGTTCCAGCTCCACTGTTGCTGTCATTGCGTACACTAGACTGAACAATCGACTCTGAATCTAGGCTTAAGCGTACGACAGAATCGTCACTTTTCACATCTGGGAGAAAAACATTTTCTAAAAATTGTACATTTCTCGCTGTAGTGATTTGCCTTGTCTTCGGATTCATCAAACGATATCCTTTCTGATTATCTGGATATCCAATAAATATCGTCGGTTCCGTTTTCATGTCTAGTTTGCGTCGCTTCTGTTTTGGTTTTAAACTAAAAGCCAAACAACCAAAGATTTTCAGATGACTCACATCTACATCTTTTCCAGTCCAAAGCTTCTCAGGTACAGCATCGCTCAAAGCTTTCGTTGGACTTCTGTTCTTCAAGTATACAACTGTATTAACAGCCTCTGCCCAATACTTTTTGCTCAATTTTGCTTCGGATAACAATGTCCTCGCCTTCTCAATAATGGTACGGTTCGCCCTTTCCGCAACAGAATTTTGCTCTGGTGTATAGGGCACGGTCTTCTGGTGTTTAATTCCTGCAGACTTCAAAATACGGCACTCAAACCATGGTTGACAAGCAATGTGAAGCTTATGATGCGTCTTAGGGACAAAGCTCACGACAAATACAAGCGTTCCAAGACTGATGCTCATAAGCAGTACTATTTTAACCTAAAACACCTGGTGATCGCAGCCATCCATAGCGAGAAACGTGCCTTCTTCAAGCACCACATCAACGACGTTACCGACTCAAAGACTCTCTGGAAAAACTTAAAGCGCACTGTCCTTCCAGACTCAAAGACGCGGACTGACCTCCCGACACACTTTAACGACCCCGACTTAATAAACCGCCATTTTTTAAACATACCTGGTAACCCAGCCGTATCTATATCTGACTTGACACGGTATGAATTTGATAGACATAGTGACAAAACTTTTACGCTTCAACCAACAACCTCTGAAACTGTGACCAAAATTACGAACTCGATTAAAACGACTGCAAAGGGACATGATTTGATCGCTATTGACATGTTACTTATGACTCTTCCGGTGACTTCTAAGATACTGACATTCATCATCAATAGGAGTATTGAGACTATGACTTTCCCGACTGATTGGAAAATCGCTCAAGTGACCCCGTTACCAAAAACCACAAATCCCGTTAATCTGTCCGAACTCCGTCCTATTAGTATCCTTCCCTGTGCATCAAAGATAATAGAAAGGGTGGTTTGCGAACAGCTGTCGGAATACCTGGAGAAATACAGCATCCTACCTGAACTGCAATCGGGTTTTCGCAAGGGTCGATCGACAGTTACTGCGTTACTCGATGTAGTCGATAATATTCTGCAGGCTCGGGATGATGGTAAAAGTACCATATTAGTGCTTTTAGATTTCTCCAGGGCTTTTGATTGCATTAGTATCCCCTTGCTATTATCTAAGATGTCTTATTACGGATTTGATGCCACGGCGATAAAATGGTTTAGCAGCTATTTGACTGACCGTGCGCAGACAGTCGTATTGCGTGGGATGGATGGTGGTGCTCTGCGGTCCTCTCTTTGCCCTGTGCCACGGGGAGTGCCGCAGGGTTCGATACTTGGACCTCTGCTCTTTATATTGTACAGTTCTGATATTGTCAACGGTATAAAGAGCAGTGGATACCATCTTTACGCGGACGATCTGCAACTGTATATCTCCTGCGCGCCGTCAGAGACGTCTTTAGCTGTGGACGCCATCAATGCAGATCTGGATCGTATTTCGGCTTGGTCGGAGAAGAACTGTTTGGTTCTCAATCCCCGCAAGTCGAAGTATATCGTTTTTGGGTCGAGGCATCAAATTCGGAATACTCTTGCTGCTCTGGCTACCGAGAATGTTGCCGTCATGGGTGAACCAATAGAGCGGGTGGTAGAAGCCAATAACCTTGGCCTCCTAATGGACGGCAAGCTGAACTTTGAGAACCACATACTGAAAGTTGTGAGTAACTGCTTCTACCGCCTCAAAATTCTGTACAATATACGCGATTACCTTAGTGTCGATTTGCGTGTTGACCTTTGTGAATCGCTTATATTGTCCAGATTAAACTATTGTGACGTTATTTATGGCGGTTGCATTCTTGGTCGTTCTAAGAGGCTTTTACAGCGAGTGCAAAACGCATGTGCTCGTTTTTGTTTCCGCGTCCCTCCCCGCTCCCATATCACCCCATACCTGAACGCCGCCAACTTGCTGAACATGCCTGCGCGCAGGCGCATGCATCTAGCCACTTTGCTGTTCGGTGTGAGACGTCACGAGACCCCATCATACCTCTTTAACAAGATGGTTTGGTCGAGGAGTGAGCGCAGGAGCGCAATGGTTCTCATACCTAAGCATCGAACTGCGGCATTTCGAGGCAGTTTCAAGTTTGCGGCGTCCAAGTGCTGGAATGATATTCCCCCCCCTATCCAAGGATCGTCAAGTAGTTACACCTTCAAGCGCAAGCTGAAGGATCACTTATTGACGCTCCAAAAATCCTTACAATAGTCCTCCAGCACTTTGTGTTTTGATATGCCAACCTGTTGTTTTTGAACAATTTAGTTTTCCCTCCTTTTTTATTTTTTTTGTTTATTGTTAACTATTTAATTAATTTATGTATTTCTTTAGTTACACGTAAGTCGGGTTCTATCTATGTATTGCATTGTTTACGTGAAAGTTTATAGATTATGTAGTATATTTTATCTGTGTATCGTTTCGTGAGTCATAGACGGTTCTGGCTGAAAATCAGTGCTGCAGGTGTCTAACACCTCAGCGTAATGCTGAGCCAGCGACCGTTTCACTTTTGCGAAGACACACAACGCTGATGATCTATTTTTTATGTCGTATGTTTTTTTTTTTTTTTTTTTTGTTTTACCTTATTTATTTTCTATAAAATTGTGTATATTATCTTATATTTGTGTGTCTTGCAAAAAGGAATAAATTTCTTCTTTCTTTCTTTCTTTCTTTCTAAAAATTTATTAAATGGACCATTACAATACTCTGTTCCACAGTCAGATCTAAGGCATTTTATTGACCTACTCGTCTCTTTCTCAACTTCCGCCTTGTATTCACGGAACTTATCGAAAGTTTGACTTTTATTTTTCAAAAAATAAACATGCGTCTTCCGAGTATAATCGTCAATAAATAGTAGGACATACCTCGAACCTCCGAACGATGGTTCTTCCATCGGTCCACAAAGATCAGAGTGCACGAGCTGTAAAATCTGGTCCGCTCTCGTACCTTTGTTTTTAAAGGGAATCTTGCATGTTTTTCCCTCAATACACGCAATACATGGTTCAGTCAAATCACAACTTCTAAATTCCATTCCCGTAACAAGGCTTTTCAATTTATTCATGTATTTTTCGTTTAAATGCGCCAGTCGTTTATGCCAAATATTCGAAATATTTTCATTTTGTTTTGACAATGTCAAATTGACGACGTTGTTTTTGTTTTCTACCAACTCGTAAATTCCGTCAACTTCATGACATCTTGCAATAGGTCGATTCTGTCTTTGAATCGTGCAACCTCCTTTGTCAAAATTAATGCAATAATTCTTCTTGGTTAAATCGCTAACTGAGATTAAGTTCATGGATAAATCGGGAACATGTAAAACATTATTCAAAGATAATTTCTGTTCGTCGCTGACTTTAGGTTCAGCGTTCCCTCGTCCTTGCACGCGTAGCTTTTCACCATTCGCTACCGAAATTTTCATGTTGCCGTTCTCGGGTTTGTAAGACAACAACCTGCTCTTATCATGAGTCATGTGATTTGAACATCCACTGTCGAGATACCATTTGTCTTTGTTAATCGCCTCCTTTGCATTCAGGCAGACATTCGCGGTTCTCTTCCGCTCTTTGCATTCGGACGCCTTGTGTCCCTGCTTATGGCATTTATAGCACTTGTAAACAAACTTCTGCTTACGATCATCGGGTTTAGTGCGAGATCTGGCATCGTTCTGTGCTCTTCTTGTGATTAGGGCTTGTTCGTGGTTTATGTTCATCTTGCTCTGTCTACTTCCTTCTTGCAGCAATTTCGTTTTTATTTGCTCCAACGTGACCTCAGTACCGCTGTTGTCTACAGCCATGATGAGGGGGCTGTACTCAGGGGTCAGGCCACCGAGCAAAATCGATATGATCCAGTCCTCTTGAATCGGTGAATCAATATCCGACAGTTGCTGTGCAAGAAACGTAACTCTTGCAATGTAGCTTTCAATGCAGTCAAAATTTTCTAACCTGCTACTGAACAGCTCTCGTTGAATGCAGATTCGTCTTCCCCAACCCTTGTCCTCGTAAGCTCTCTGCAGATTACTCCAGACATCTTAGGCAGATTTGGCATTGTAGACGTGAGTAAAGCACTCCGGTTCCAACAACAAACAAATCGTTGTTCGTGCTTTCCTGTCCACATCTTCGTCTACCACATCTTTTGAAATTACTTCCCACCAGTTTTTATTTTCCAAGTAATTCCTCACCAAGAATTTCCAGTTCGGGTAATCAGACGAACCCTTCAATTTTCTTATTCCGCTCATGCCAATCGAACAGCTGTTTTCATCTGACATTATGTCACGGAGAAAATTTTCACAAGATTCAAACCACCTTTTTATTTCCACTTTAATAACTTTTCACGTTATTTCTGGACTGCTGAGGTCCTGGGCCCATAACCAAATGAGATTATGTGGAAATGAGCAGCCAGATTTAACAGTAAATATGTATATTAAAGTAAAACATAAAAACAGGCCCCGACGTGTTTACGCACGTCAGTCTCTCAATCAAGATACAATGTTATTGTTGTCATGTCTAAGCAAAACATTCGGTGTTGCTTAGACAACCGTTTAAACTCTAATGTACTTGTAAATAGATTACAGCCAGTATATAATCAGGCGCTATACAGCCTCTAATAGTTTGATACTTGAATCGGCCGAGTCAGAGAGAAAGAAAAACGAACCCAAAAAACATTCTAAGATCACACGGACTGGGGGTCTACTCCGAAATACGAAGTTCGAAACGAAGCTCGCAACGAAGATGAAACGAAGTTCGTCAACGAATGCTACTGCGAAGTAGTTTCGGATCGCATGAGTTTCGTATCGAAACCATAGACCACTTTCGAATTGAACTACGTGAATGGAAAGAGCGAATAAATAAATAAAGTACTTTTCGCACTATCGTTTAAAAACCGGTAAATAGATTATTAGCTTGAAAGTCCAATAAATAATTAATATTATTAACTTCGGTCTGACACTGGTTCCTTGGCGGATGGGTCGGCCCTTAGTTTGGGATGCAACGTGCGTTGATACTCTTGCTCCGACCCATCTTTCAAGGACCCAAAATGTTGCTGGCTCTGCTGCGGCCTCAGCGGAGGACTTCAAACGCCGAAAGTATAGCTCGCTTGGAGGCAGCTATATTTTCGAGGCGTTTGGAGTCGAAACTCTGGGGCCATGGGGGCCAAGCGCGCGCCGTGTCTATAAAGATATCTCGGCGCGCCTTATAGAGGCCTCCCGTGACCAGAGGGCTGGCCAATATTTCGCTCAGCGAATAAGCATTGCCATACAACGTGGCAATGCTGCCAGCCTTCTGGGCACCCTCCCCATTGGCGGCGATTTGGGAGAAATTTTTTATCTTTAATAATAGTTTTAGGTAGGTTTAAGTTATTTTTAAGTTTTGACTGTTATTTATTGTTTTCTTTTGCTGTTTTAATAAATACTTATACTTCCAACATCATGCGTGATCACAATATACTTTTCTACAAGTTTTATTGCTGCATTGGGGTTTATTTTGTGTTTTTCGGCGTTCTCACGTACCTACATCTAAACGTCAAAAAAAAGTTGACATTTCGAATCACCTTCGAATCGATAGGTTGCTACTACGAAGTTACTTCGCATTCGTTTTCGTTTTGCCACTCATTATTTATTAATTCCTGTGTTTAGAAAAAATCTTTAATAGAGTAAAAACACTGTTCCGTTAGCCATCGGAGCTTTCAAATAAAAACATAATAATTAAAATCGCTTCACCCAGTCGAAAGTTATGAGGTAACAAACATTAAAAAAAATACAGGTGAATTGAGAACCTCCTCCTTTTTTTGAAGTCGGTTAAAAACCATACTTACGTTGCGAAAAACAAAACTGAAGAAGGGATGTAAGTATAATACAACACTAAAATAGTTTTTTTATGACTCTTTTAAGTTTAAACGCGATATCGTTGACCACACAACTGTCAAAACTCAACAAACGACAGTGAAACGACATCTCTTTAGTTATCGTTTGATTCTGACATTTCAAATCGTAAATCTTTGCGAAAACACACACGAAGTTCGATTTTCGGAGTAGACAAAACGTCATCAAAATCCGAAATCGTTCACGAAGTTCAATTTTCAGAGTAGACAAAAACGCGACGAAACGAACGACAAACGAACTTCGATCCGAAAACGAATGCGAAGTAACTTCGTAGTAGCAACCTATCGAATCGAAGGCGATTCGAAGCACGTAACTACGAACTTCGTATTTCGGAGTAGCCCTTCTGTACGTAACAGGACAACGTCTACCACTTCGTGACGTCACAGACTTGTGTAAGTGCGAGAGGGAAATTATGTGCGCTGTCTCGTTTCACTTATGGCTAGGGCATACATCTGGTTCTACCCGGCTCTAAAATACCCGGGTTTACCCGGTTCTATAAAGGTATATACCGGTTCTGTAAGAAAAAACCCGGTTCCCCAGACCTTGAAAAATTATAATATACAAAGACAAATAATAAAAATCATCGTAGATATATAAGTCTAAATTTACAATCTTCATAATTAAGCGGAGCCAATAAATTCAAAAATTTAGGGCTCAGAAGAGTTTACAGTTCATTACCGAAGAAGCTTGAACGAAACCTAAAGCATTTCCTTAGAGAAAGACATTGTTAGAAAAACTACGGGTGGGTGCAGCTTATGGCCCCCTGCTGCAAGTCTTTGCGGATAGTATTGTGGGGCGTGCCACAATATAGAGATCTCTCTCCAGGCAGATGTTATGCCTGGGGACGGAAGTCCAAAGGAAGAGAGTTGAGAGTTGTATTTATGCAGCCGCATTCACAGTGGCGTAACTATAACGTCTGGGGCCCGTGGAAAATTTGTCAGAAGGGGCTCATTCCTCAATTTAAAGAAGTGCATCAGCGTCCTTTCTGTGCTCTACACCAAGCCAGTTCGGGGCCCCTGGAATTTTGCCACCCTGCCACCCTATAGTTACGCCACTGCGCATTGAGAAACTTCGTTAGCGGCATGTAGAACGATGTGACAACTGTCTTTAGAACTGGCGCTAGCTACTCGTGTGTCGTAGTAGTTATGTAGAGGCCAACTAGGTGGCGCTAAGGTCGCTACAGTATAGCTATTTGCTTACGTTCTTCATCCAGGTTACGATGGGAGCCGGAGTGCCGGTGGCATCGCATCCAATGTCCACGTACTCTCCCTTCCGGACCTCCAGGAAGCCATCCTCGGGGACAGTAGTGACTGTAGGTGGATCTGTAAGAAACAATCTTCAATGACAATGTTTGACCAGGGAGGTTCCCATGACGTCTAAACGCTCGCTGTCAGATCCATACTAAAAATGACAGCGAAAACCTGTAGGCTTATTACCTAACTCGCTCGCAATCGCCATCGTGTTCATTTTGACAGCTCTTGTATGAATGTGACAGCTAGCTGATTCCGATGCCAATTGTCAGCCCATACATGAACTGTCAAATGAACACGATGGCGATTGCGAGCGAGTTAGGTAATAAGCCTACTGAACTGAGTCAGAATGGAATCGCATTGAGACGTCATGGTAAGGCCCCTGACCTGATAAGAAGGACCACTGCCCATGGGCATTAGACTGGACTATTGCAGATGTGTTGCCAGCCAAGAAGACTACGATAAAATCTCTCATCATCATATTAGGCCTGTAGCAGAACACTGTTGGACCTAAGCCTCCCCTAAAACGCGTCATTTCACCCAGTTTCGGCTTGTCACATCCAATCACTACCCTTTGCAAAGATTAGCAGCGCCACTTGCGGATCGAAACGGCAACAAACCGTTATCAGTATTTGACACTAACGCGAACATTCCAAACGTTTTTTATGTGCGCTCGCACCAGTGCGTAAGATGCTTCTGTTATAGCCAGAGATCGGACAAATTTGCGTCATTGCTCGCAATAATGTGGACATGACTCCAAAATTAATCAAATATGTCAAAATACATATATTAAAAATAAGTATATCCACGGAGGTTTTATACCTATAGAACTAGAAAACTTTTTTGTCAGAAATAATAATCATATCTAGCAGGATCGTGATTTCTTTATTATATAAAAATATTTACGAGAGCGACAACTGCCACTTTAATTAACATTTTGCTAATAATTTTATGCATGTGTAAATTTTTATCTCCGGGAGTTCAAATTTTATTTCGAGAAATTAATTAAATGATTAATTATTTGATTAATTTTTGAGTCATGACCACTTTATTGCGAACGATGACGCAAATCTGTCCGATCTCTGGTTATAGCTAACAAGGTATTTCCTAACAAGTTAATTAAAATACTTACACTGGACTTCAATGGCATGCGTTTGTTTAATTGGCCCCAGGGTTCCTTCCCGGATCACCTGCAAGAAAAACTCATACATACATACACATATACATACATACAACATAAATCACGTCCTTATCCCTTACGGAGTAGACAGAGCTCAAGGTAACAAGACCTAAAGGCCACGCTTAGCATGATTGTGGGCGTATAGGTGGAAAGTGGAATCAAAATAGTGATGGGTTGCTAGCCGCATCGCCTATAACATGATTCCTATGATTTCCGCCCATTCCCTCGAAAACTCATACATACATACACAAATCACGTCCTTATCCGGAGTAGACAGAGCTCAAGGTAACAAGACCTAAAGGCCACGTTTAGCATGATTGTGGGCGTATGGGTGGAAAGGGGAATCAAAATGGTGGGTTACTAGCCGTATTACCTATACCATGATTCGTAAGATTTTCGCCTATTCCCTCGATGAGCCTTTACCATCTGCGTGGGAAGAGTAGCAACCTGGTAAATTCTGTTTTTTCTTTACTCCCAGACCAGCGTGGAAGAGAAAAACTCATACATATGTATACACAAATCACCTACGTCCCTTACAGGGCAGACAGAGCCAAAAGTAACTTAAAGGCCACGTTTAGCATGATTGTGGGCGTATAGGTGGAAAGGGGAATCAAAATGGTGGGTTGCTAGCCGTATTGCCTATAACATGATTCGTAAGATTTTTGCTTATTCCCTCGATGGGCTATTGGGTATGTAAGAAACCTTCGACTTAAGAAAGTGGGAAGACCTGGATATTTACATTCAAGAATACGCTTGTAAATATAAAAAAATACTGACTAACTGACTCATCAACACCCAACCTCTTGCGTCCAGAAAACTCATATTTCGCGCAGATGTAGAGTTAGAGGTATAAGTAACTCATGCAGGAACTTGGCAAAAGCCAAAGGCGAAGAAGATAAACATGCGACCTGAAGCTTTCTTTATCACCGCCCGAGATGTGTACCTACACAATTTTTTGCGTAGCGGGCGGTAAAGTGCCACTTACGATCCGGGGACCCGTAAACAAGATTTCCCTATGTCCCAAAGGAATAGGAAATTCTACGGGAAGTAATCTGTACACGGAGGGTGGTCTTTAAGTGCCCGTTAATTAGATGACCGGCACTAATTAGCCCTTCCGCTACCTTTGAACAGTTAAAGGGTTAATTTAACCGGTTAACTACAACAAGGATGCATAGAACAAAGAACTCGAATGACCAAACATTTTAAACATTTCAAACAGCTGACGCTTAGCGACAAAAATTCGCATAGTAACAAAGTCACGTGACAGCTAGTATCTAACAGATAGAAAAATTCGAAGGCTTACCCACCTGCTATGGGTGGTGTAGGCCTGAAGGGGTATAGCACGCGTCAGGGAATGACGAGGATTCGGGTTCGATTCCCGGCCATACCTTTACTTTTCGGATTTTTCTGTGTTTCTAATTTTCAGTGTCGTTCAGAAATTTAAACATTTTAACTCGAACAATGTTCCAGGACTAAACAAACCTGTCAAAGTAATAAATACAGTACCTATTCAAAAACCTTGTGACAAAAATGTCGGCAACGTTGTACTGTAGAACACGGTCAAAAGACCCCTGTCGGGCTTTTAGCTAACGAATATTTATCATAATCTGCCAGGAAATCATTAACCAATGCCCAGGGTGCACCGGTCCAAGCACTGCTCTTCCCCTCGGACGATTCCAAAAACGAACCGCAGCTCTTGACCACACGCGGAGGTAACCCGACTCGCTCGCTAAAACCTGAACTGAGTCGGAATTGAATCGCATTAAGAGGTTATGGTAAAGTTCGAAAGTTTACTTCCTTATGTCGCTGACTGTACGATCATCAACAGTTTTATATAAATTGCCGTCTTACTTTTAATTGGCTGTTAATAGGCAGAGACAAAAGATGGCCGCTCAAAAGAGTTGTAGCAATTGATTAATTGCAGATAATTGAGTCGGACTACAAACTGACCAGATAGTGATGCGCCTGCGCATCTAATAAAACCGATATCGATAGAATCTATAGTTGAAATTTGAAATGAAGTAATTCAGGAATAAAGTTTTATAACTGGGTCGCCCGAGCATTCTCATTGTGATTTATACATACATACCGTGACGCCTCTTTCCCACAGGGGTAGGCAGAGACTACATTGTTCCGCTTGCTACGATCCTAACATACTTTTTTCGCTTCATCCACGTTCATCAATCTCTTCATACATGCTCGTCGTCGTGTAATTTATCATCAATAGCCTAGTGGTTAGTGACCCTGATTATGAAGCTAAAGGTCCTGGGTTCGAATTCCGGTAGGGGCAGACAGTTGTATGATGAATATATTTGTGCCCGAGTCATGGATGTTGTATGTATTTATCTACATTATATGTATAAGTATATTTATCCGTTGTCTGGTACCCATAGCTTTGCTTAGTTTGGGGCTGGGTTGGTGTAATTAGTCCCAATGTATTTATTTATTTATTTTGTGTAAAGCTTGCTACTGCTTTTTTGTGTTTATTTGATACTCAAAAAAGCGAAAAATATTACAACTTTACCTTTTATACTTTTAAATAACTTTGTAAATCTGTTTCTGTCATACAAAAGTGTTCGGTGAAATTTAGTATCGATAACGGTATCGATGAATACGGCGCATCACTAAACTTGAATTTAAAGTTAGTTACGAAGGGCGGGCCTACTAATCACTCGTTATGCTACGAATAGCCTCTTTTGTGTAAGAAAAAGACTAACGAACAAGTCTTGATAGAAGATATCAATCACATTGTTAATGTGTTGTAATTTTGTGTGGGATTTGACAAGTTAATTTATATCACTGAATTATTTACACTCAGTTTTTATTATAAATATTGGGCGTGAAAAATTATGACTAAAACTTCTCACCATTAAAGGTCATTGCTATATGTAAGTAAGTAAGTAAGTTAAGTAAGTACGTAAATGATTTATTGTACAAATAGGAAGAAACAGAGACAAATCACAAAAAATACCTTAAATATATTCACAAAGGCGAACTTATCCCTATAAGGGATCTCTACCAGTTAACCTTTGAGTAAATGAGAGAGCGTTAAGCATGAGACCGACATAGTTAAGTAGACTTAGGGCTTATCTTTCCAGTCTCTGCTAAGATCCAGTTATCTTAAGTGTCAGTTATCAATGATGACGTCTCTGTCTGCTTTGTAGTAATAAATAGAGACGGAATACTAGCTGTTCCCGCGGGTTAATATTTGACACTTGAAACTAGAAGTAATGAAGTAACGGCAAGAGGCTAACAGTCCAAAAAATAATAGCACAGAAAGAGAAAAAAAAACATTTTACAACAGTTTTCTCAATGGCTACAATTATGATACACTAGCTGACCCGGCGAACTTTGTTCCGCCTTCAATTTAAAAAATTCCTTTGTAAGTGCATCTTTATACTAATCAAGGAATAATGTGTAGGCATGCTAAATTTAATGTCTGTAGCTTTATTAGTACAACATTTCTGAATTTTCCAATCCCGTGGGAAATTCGGGATAAAAAGTATCCTAGTTATGTCCGTCTCCTGGTTCTAAGGTGGAGGTATCCCTACCAATTTTCAGCCAAATCGGTTCAGCCGTTCTCGAGTTATAAATAGTGTAACTAACACGACTTTCTTTTATATGTATATGTATAGATTTTCAGCCGCCATTTTGAATAGTATTCGAAAACGGCGGCAGCAGTCACTGTGTCGGTACCTCGCAGGTGTAGTGCGCCGTGTCCGTCGCCGCCAGCGCGTCGATCTGCAGGCTGTGGTTGGCGAACATGCGCGTGCGCGGCGGCAGCAGCCTCTGCGGGTCGAGCAGTCACTGTGTCGGTACCTCGCAGGTGTAGTGCGCCGTGTCCGTCGCCGCCAGCGCGTCGATCTGCAGGCTGTAGTTGGCGAACATGCGCGTGCGCGGCGGCAGCAGTCTCTGCGGGTCGCGGCTGTCTCCGATTAGCTCCTCGTTCTTGTACCAGCGCACGCGCACGTCTGCTTCTATGGAAAATGTTTGTGTTACTTAATTTTGTTTTAACATACAATGCATCTCAGAATGATTTCTGAGTCTGGATCCGGGAGTAAAGAACATAGAATGTACCAGTTGCTTCTCTTCCCGCGCATATGGTAAAAGCCCATCGAGGGGATGGGCGAAAATCTTAGGAATCATGTTACAGGCGATGCGGCTAGCAACCATTACTACATATTTTGAATACCCTTTCCACCTATTACGCCCACAATCATGCTAAACGTGGCCTTGGTCTTGTCTACCCCGTAAGGGATAAAAACGTGATTTATGTATGTATGTAAGTCATACTAATCCGACCTTCTGAAATTTACCGGAATAATTTGAGAGACTTTACCCCTTATTCATACACGCTCTGTAGGCTTCTGCTAACTTAGCAATCGTTTTGTCCTTATCTGTAAAAGGTAAATGTCAAAGTGACGGATAAGGACAAACGATTGCTAAGTTAGCAGAAGCCTACAGAGCGTTTATGAATAATGGAGTCAGTATTTATTTTATTTTAAATTATACTATATAGTGACTAACATTTCAACGGTTCCAAATCACACTATTCATTCCATTTACAATTAATCAACACAAATTGCTATATCCAAGTGCCTATACTGTATACAATTGGAGTATAAAGATAGCCATCAGTGCTTCCTGCGCCTAACGAGCACTGTTTGGACCGGCCGGAGGCGGCGTTATTGAATTTGGAATGATATTTGATTGGTGATAAATAATAGACGTTGGGTCCGGGGTCCGAATCGGACTTTGGTCAACTTAAGATTACTTACACCTTTTTTGATGTTGAATTCACGGTCCGAATTGGACTTTGCTCAACGTAAGTCCACCTAGCGTTAAGTGTTTTAAGAAAAATAAAGAAGCATTTAAAAATGGAACACGGTCGCGTGTTCTTAACGGTCAGTCTGTTATTATTTTTAGCTTGTTGCAATGGTTCTTACTTAAGTACTTCTTAGTAAAGTTTTGTCAGTATTAATTACGTGGTCTTTAGGTCATGTTGCCTTAGATTAGACTCTGTCCTCCAGACAGTGTCTTTAAGACCGCCTCTGCCCGTAGTCTCTACGACGTAGAGGATGACAAAGTGATTCATGTCTTTAAGTGTTCATGTACTTATGCATTAGGGTAAATTCGAAAATGGGGGAATTTCGAAACTCATGGATATCCACTAAACGGGGAACAATTACATAATCTTGCAACGCTTACCTAGAAGCTTCAATGTCTTTGGCTTCTAGATAAGCGTTGCCAGATTATGGAATTGTTCCCCGCTTAGTGGATATCCACGATTTTCCAAATTCCCCCAATGCACCTTACTTGTTTAATGGTAGTTAGTTTATTCCGAGTTCATATTCATTCTTGAAAGATTAAATGTTTTGTTCTCACAGCAGGCAGGTAATTGAGCTTTCGGTGGGTGAGATAATAAGCTTTTTATCCAAACAACTTAATTTATATTCACTATTAAGGCTTCGTATACACAGAGCGGTCAAAACGACGAAAATTTTAAAACTTAAAATTTGTTAGCGGCCAGTTCCATTCCATACAATTTAAAACTAAACTTAAAGAAAAAACTAGCAAACAGGCGAGTTACAAAAATTATATTAGCTAACCTTCTTTATTAACTTTTGTTTGTAGACTAAAAATCACCTACCCTCTGTGTTCACAAAATAATAAAGTAATTTATCTTTATAAAGATTAATTTTATCAAGCTTACTATAATAACTAATTTGAAAATAGCTTATTCATTACTAAGAAATACCATCAAGATAATAACCTTCATTACTGTCTTTTTATTTTTGTAATTTCATTATACATACTGATTTATAGAGTTCAATATGTTCGTATTGTATATTTAACATTTTCACTATATACATATGTCACGTCTTTATCCCTTACGAGGTAGACAGAGCCTAAGGTAACAAGACCTAAAGACCACGTTTAGCATGATTGTGGGCTCATGGGTGGAAATTGGAATCAACATAGTGATGGGTTGCTAGCATCGCCTATAACATGATTCCTAAGATTTTCGCCCATTCACCATCTGCGCGGGTAGCTAAATAAATCGATACCATATAAAACCACACAATAAAGTATTTTTACTGTTGTCAGTGCATTAAAAGACGCGCCGTGTGCGAGAGGCCTTAATTGTCAACTGTTTCTTTCTAAAATGTAATCAGCATAATTCAACATGATTGCTTTAAGTGGGTAACCATAACCATTACAAAACTTTACTATCTTATTACTAAAACATATATTATGTTTCCATACAGTTGGAACTTTTTGAATCGGGACACATTTTTATCTGACATCCTGAATAGATTGGTTGAGAATGCGAGTTCAAGTCAATAGAGAATATTGTATTTAAAAAAAAAAAAACTCTGGACCATGGATTTTAAGCAAACAGTACCTGCAATCAGAAAAATGCTTTTTTTACGAAAAATATTTAATCATTTTTTATCGTCGTTTGAAATTTGAATGTAAAATACCTAATCGTATTTTCTACCTAATACCATCGACTATAGACTGCCAGTTGTAATCGTAGCACTTTTAATGTAATCTTTTGAATGGATATTAAAAAAAAAATGAGCATTCTCTATGCATTGACACGATCAAGATTCTATTACCAGAGAGAGTGGAATGCCATCTTGAACCCTATATTATTATTCAAAGATTGTTTATTACAATGACTTCGACAATTTATTATAAAGGATTGGAACAATTTGATACATTTATTATGCAAATGTAATGTGTGTCCGTCTGTTATTGATGAGTAACGTCAGATTATGTTCGTTTTAGTGAAGAAAATATTCATTTGAAAACTTTAAGTGATTTGGGCACGAAATGAGACGCCTGTGTTATTTTATTGTCAAACGTAAAGGTGAAATAATTTAAAAAGTAAATGCTACTTCTTAGCCGATTTAAAATGAGAAGAAGGTTCTGGATTCGTCGAAGTCATTTCATTTTGTATGTAAGTATTTTGGAGGAGGTATCTTATAAACAAAAAAACATTAGACAAATGCATCATTTCACAAACTTACTTATCATTTCGACACCTCCGACGCAAAAGGTCGTAACCCGTTTTTTATGCATAATGAGATTTTTCAGTCGGTACAAAGTCATTAATCCAAGCTATAACTTCCTAAAACTCAAGTTTAAATATTTTGGATAATTATGGAGTTTTGTGATTGCTAATAGTCGTATCATTTGAACTTTTCCACGCAAATCGTCGCATCACAACATTCGACGCTTTGCGCCACTCCATTAGTGTTCATTACACCCCACGCAAATAGCCTTAACTTCTAAGTTACGACTTTATGCGTAAACAATAGTAGTTAGGTACGACTTTTTGATGCAGTTTTTTTACAATCATGGGTCGTAACTCGCACTTGCGACTATATGCGTTGCTTTAGTGAGAAGGTATATCCTTTTAAATATAGTCGTATTTATAACATACGACTTTATGCAATGGACGTGATCAATCGCAAAAGGTTGTAACTTTCTTATACGACGTTTTGATAACGAGCACAAAGTCGTAACTTTAGGTTTTTTGCCATAATTTTGAAATTATGATATTTATTTTAATAAACAGATTTGCTTCGTGTTAATTAACCCGCTGCGGACAGATATAACCACTGCTTTAAACTTTGGACATATTTCAACTTGAAAAATACATGAAAAATTCTTATAATCGCGCTCCTGAAAAATCGTCGATTTAGGGATTTAGTCGTCGTGCGTGGGAGGTGTCGATTTGACAAGCCATTATTTTAATTTAAACTAGCGACCGGCCCCGGCTTCGCACTGGTGCAATTTATACATAATATTATATTTAAACCTTCCTCTTGAATCACTATCTATTAAAAAAACAGCACCAAATCCGTACCGTAGTTTTAAAGATCTAAGCATACATAGGGACGGACAGACAACGGAAAGAAACTTTGATTTATGCTATGTAGTGAAGACTAGCCTCCCTTTTCAATATTAAATACGATTTAATTTAAAAAACGGACCCGAAAAAATACAAATCATCGATTCTTTTTCGTTCAAGTAAGCTGACTAGCCACCAGAGTCGTGGCGTCCCAAGAACTCGATTCCCGCCGGCTTGCCTATTTTAAGGCAGTTGGGCACTTTTGTTGTGCAGAATTAGAGGAAAAGGCTAGTTAAATGCCCTTCGGCTTGCCTTCTGATATACTTGACGCCACGCCATTGCTAGCCACATCCATCTAGTCTAGAGTAGCTGGCGCTTCTGGCAGTACCTGATGCCAAATATTTTGTTCATACATACATACACATACACAAATCACGTCTTTATCCCTACGTGTCTACGGGGTAGACAGGGCCTAAGGTGGCAAGACCTAGGCCACGTTTAGCAAAATTGTGGGCGTATAGATGGCAAAAAATGGAATCAATATAGTGATGGGTCGCTAGCCGCATCGCCTATAACATGATTCCTGTGATTTTCGCCCATTCTCTCGATGGGCTTTTACCATCTGCGCGGGAAGACAAGCCACTGAAAGAAAAAGAAAGAAAGAAAGAAGAAATTTATTCCGCGTATTATTATTTATTATTATTATTTATTTATTATTATATTTATTAACTGGTACATTCTATGTTTTTTCTTTGCTCCCAGACCAGCATGGAAGTTTTGTTTGTTTTTGTACATAATTCTTTATGCGAATAAAGTGCTCAAAACTTAGCCTAAGCTAAACCACGCAATCAGGTTTTTTTGGGTTTACGAGTTAGACTTTAGCATAACAAAAGTTTTCCAAATCTTGCGTTTGTCAAATTATGTATTTGCCACATGAAGAGTTTGTGCAATGATGTACCTATTTGCCGAATGATGACTTTGTGAAATGATTGGGGTCTTACCTGTGCTGTGGAGGTGGCAGGGCAGCAGAACTGTGTCATTCTCGTATGTCTTCACAGTAACTGGTATACTTTTGAACACAACGTCGCTGTGCACGGTACACAATGTCAGTAACAATATCACAAAGTCTCTCGCGTCCATTTTGAGTTTTACTAAACTGTGTTGTAAAAAAATATGTACACAATAAAAATATAATAAGATAGACAAGGGTAGAAAGAGATGGGGAAGGAGTTTGCCCGACAGAGGGACACCAAAAAGGGCTACATAAAAAAAAAACAAAACCTGCAAAGTCGTAGAGACGGTAGGTAACTGGGTGAGAAGCAAAAAAAATTACACACCGTTAAAGTTGCGTTAGTAGGTAGTTAAAAATGACCACTAACTTTTTCCATTGTGACACGAAAGTTAGACATAAATCGGTGAGGACCAAAAAGTTACACACCGTTAAAGTTGCGTAGTAGGTAGTTAAAAATGACCACTAACTTTTTCCATTGTGACACGAAAGTTAGACATAAATGGGTGAGGACCAAAAAGTTACACACCGTTAAAGTTGCGTTAAAATCTTCACTAAATTTTCCATTGTGAGTTGTGACACGAAAATTAGTCATACATTTGAATGGATAACTTTCGTGTCACAATGGAAAAAGTTAGTGGTAATTTAAACTACTAACGCAACATTAACGGTGTGTAACTTCTTGGTCCTCACCCAACTACGATACTACCATGTAGTAATCTTGTTTTGTATACAAGCAAAGAAAACAAGCAAGTGGGTCACATGATGGTAAGTGGGCGCCACCATAAACAGCTGCGGCACCAGAGGAATGCAACGTTGCCAGCCAAAAGGGTTAGCCCTCTCGTACCAACAATTTCACCGGCTGTCTTACTCTCCAACACAGCGCAAGCACTGCTGCTGGGGGGCAGGATGAGCGAGTAAGGCGATGGCAGCTATTCTAACGGTCCTTGCACGTGGTCCTGTCACCCGCAAAATTTGGCGTCGTAAGAACTGTATCGTTTTTAAAACAATTTTTTAAATACCTAGTCCGCTTTCAGAGTTTGTTCTTGAAAAAAAATATTGTTATACTAAGTTTGAATATTGTAATACTTAGTTACAATAACTATAGCAGCAGGCTTATTACGTAACTCGCTCGCGATCGTATTCATCGTTGAAGACGATTGTGATTACGATTCGACCGCCTTGAAACATTGGTATTACGTAAAAAAATGATTCCGATTATGCGAGGGAATCGCTTTCAAAAACGAAACCAATTGAATGGACCAAAAAGTTTTGTTTTTGCAAACAACTTTAGCGACGAATGATTTTTATTAAATCAATTGACCCTAATTCTAGCGTTGTTATTTACTTAAATAACTAAATTAAATACGTTGTTTTGGTTCATTGAAATATTAAGATCCGAATAACAAAAAATATCATCTATAACCAAAAATACAAAATGCAGTGTGAACGAAACTAAACGCAAACTTAATAAAAAAAAAAAACATCTTGACAGTGTCTTCCCGACAAATCCAACAATCAAAGAACTAAGTAAGTTTGGTTTACATTTTTTACTCAGTTTAATTGCTTTACTGTGCGTTTTATAGCTAAATTGATAGAATAGGTACAATAATAAATTAACCCTGGAGTGATTACAGTTCCGTAAGCATTATACTCACGAAAATTGATTAGTATAGAACACATCGTGTCGGAAATGTTTGTTCGAAATAAACGTTTGTTTTTAAACTCATATACGATTGGCGATTCTCTCTTTTAGTGTATAAACATCCAGTGCATTTGATATACGATGTGTAGTGCTTCCAGTGGTTTATTAAAGCACCCAGTGCATCGGTATGAGAAGTACCGAAAAGTTTCCAAACTTGTTTGTTGTACCATAAAATCATTTTCTATCACGAATTATAATTAGTCCCATACTTATTATAATACAACAAAAACAGAGGTCGACATTTCGATAGCAACAGCCATTCACCTCAAGCCTACGAATGAACTATGAATATCGAATTTCGGTGTATAAGAATTTTTAACATTTTAGGAGCCGTCGTGGAAATGGCCAGCAGCTCTGTGGACCCCGGCTACGGGGATACGGAGTGACCACAGCGCAGACGTGCAGCAGCTGCATGCCGCATTTAAAATTAATGCGAAAACATCGAATTCGTACATACATACATAAACCACCTTTATCACTTACAGGAAGGACAAATACTAAGGTAACAAGACCATACACAATATTACATAATATAACGCGTAAGAGCGCTTGTAGACGTCCGTTTTTTTCACCGGATAACGGACCGTGTTTTTTTGCCGGATTCACGGTGGTGTATGAATTATAATGAATGTGTGTAGTACATGCACCGGACATCGGTCCGGCGAACAATTTACGCCGGATGCACCACCGCTTCTCCTCGGCGCGACGGACACCGGTCCGGTGTAAGAAAAAAACGGATGTTTTTGTGATTACTTCAAAATGTTCAAAAATTACGCCTCAGAAGTAGAACACTTTAATACTTTATGGCAATAACTAAGTGAGTGTCTTATGTTATAATTTTATGTATTATTTTCAGAGTGCAGAATTACAGTCGGCTCACCAGCTTGGCAGCTTGGCAGAGGCAGGCGCTGGCCGCGCGCTTGGCTAAATTACTTGCCTGTGCCTAAATTACCTTGAACAGCGTTTTTGACAGCCTTTACTAGGCTATAGAATGTTTGTGACAGTGTGAGGATCTCAGTGAGTGAGTGAGTGTGTATGTTTGTTCTTTCTTCACACTGAAACGACTGATAATATAATATTAATATAGCGATAAACGTGTCAATTGCTAATTCTATGCAGAGGAAGTTGCAGGCAGAAACTAGTAATAAATAACTAGAAAATGATATACGTTTTTTTGTTAACTACCTTTTTTAAATCCATTATTCCAGCAATACAGATTTTGTTATAAGTACTTGTTTTTATTAATTAAAAATATATATTTTTTTATGTTAGAGAGGCCAGACAAACGAACTAGTGGGTCACCTGATGTTAAATGATCACCACTGTCCATAAACACTCGCAGCGCTTTACGCGATGCCAGTGCGTTGTCGGCCCTACTAGTGACATGTAATAAAGCCTCGATAAAGTTAATTTATTAGTATTATTTGTGGAATTAGTACATGACTTCTTATTTCTGGGGCATTGTTTATCTTGCTGGAACAGCCAAGCCATGGAGATCGCTAGACGAATCACTCGGATGGGCCGCCTTCAAAAACTTGCAATGTAAGGCAGAGTTCCAACAATACCTTAAAACCAAAGTAATCGACCAATGTGGTAATGTAAACGAAGAGGCCTTTACCCAGCAGTGGGTGTGTGACGCTGCATTATGCGCGCGCACAGCACACCACTACAAGCTACGCCCTGCCGGCGCTGAAGCCGCGGACCGCCCGCTGTTGCTGAGACTACGCCTGCGCCGATCGCCCAATATACTACTCGCTCGCTACGCCTATTAAAATCTATTTTTCCGATTCAATTCTTTTCACAATGAATAACAAACTGTTTAACCTTCTTTTCTCTTTAACGATTAAACCTTTCTTCATAACCAAAATCTTGTCAATTAAATCTTAACATTCTCAATCTAAGTATGTAATAGTAACTAATTGGTGGATGTGGACTGATTTGATACATAGATTAGTAACTCTCAAGCAGAGGTTTATGGGTTCGAACGCAGGCTCGCACATCCAAGTTTTACGGAATTTTTGACAGTTGATTCCGAGCGAGATTGGTTTCAAAATGAAAACAATCGTTCTAAAAACTCGGTCGGCTTCGCATCGCAGTCGAAAGCGGTTGTGAGCCATATTTTAAACCAATTGAACGAATGGTTTGCCACAAATTCGTTCCACGTAACTAAAATGACAGCTTAGAATTGTTTTGAAGTCCAAGGCAAGCTGTCAATCCAAAGCGAGAGCTAAATTGTCCCCGTCTTGAAATAATGGAAGTAACTTGAGTTGGATTTTTTTGATAGTTTATAATTTATCAATATAATAATTGACTTACAAAGGCACCTTGCTAATTGCTAGGTAAAATTGAGTATTTTTTGTGATGTTTTCCTTTGAATGTCGATCAAAAAGATAAAAATGGCAAGAAGTAAAGTAAGATAAGCCCGCCTTTGTACAGACCTATACATATATGTATCTTAATTTTAGTCAATTGTCTTTGTACCTATATTTTAATTTTGTACATTCAATAAAGTGTTAACTTAGATACAAGTACATAAACTAAAATAATCATCAAGGGGAGTTGTATTCGAAACGGAATAATATCGTCGCCGGCTGCGCTCCGGCAGGGCATAGCTTGCAGCGATGTGCTGTGCACACCCACTGCTGGGTAAAGACCTCTTTCTTTATTTACACGCCGCTTTGCCCGGTCCTGTGCCAGTCTCATCCACAGCTCTCCACCAGACTGCCAAATGTTATCTGACTAACGGGTGACCGCCTTCGAACATATACGTAGCCATGTAGTAATAATTCCACAAATAATACTAATAAATCAACTTTATTGAGGCTTTATCAGAGGCGTCTCAACCTATGGTGCAGAGTGTGCGGCGCACACGGGCGCCGGGTCTAAGGGGGCGCCGAGCGCCCTCTAATGCGACACCTCCAAAGATGCGTCGCTCGCGGCGCCGGCGCTCTCAAAGACCCTGCGCCCGTGTGATGGCCGACGCCGGGGGCGGCGCGGTAGCAAAGAAAGGCTACTCTATTTAAATTTACACAATGACTTTTGTTTCAACGTGAAATCAGCCTTAAAACAGATAATTGAAGATTAAATTGCGCCTACTAGACTAGAGGGCGCCAGGGTACCTACTGGTTGCACACGGGCGCCACAAGGGCTAGAGACGCCTCTGGGCTTTATTACATTATTATGAATAATAAAAACAAGTACTTATAACAAAATCTGTATTGCTGGAATAATACATACACATACACATACACAAATCACGTCTTTATCCCTTACGGGGTAGACAGAGCCAAAGGTGCCTAAAAGGTACCTACAGGCCACATTTAGCAAGATTGTGAGCGTATAGGTGGAAAATGGAATCAAAATAGTGATGGGTTGCTAGCCTCATCGCCTATAACATGATTCCTAATATTTTCGCCCATTCCCTTGATGGGCTTTTACCATCTGCGCGGGTAAAGAAGCAACTGGTACATTCTAAGTTTTTTCTTTGCTCCCAGACCAGCACGGAAAGTTGCTGGAATAATGGATTTAAAAAAGGTAGTTAACAAAAAAACGTATATCATTTTTTAGTTATTTATTACTAGTTTCTGCCTGCAACTTCCTCTGCATGCATGCATGCAGCTGCTGGCCATGTCCACGACGGCTCCTAAAATGTTAATAATTCTTATACACCAAAATTCGATATTCGTAGTTCGTTCGTAGGCTTGAGGGGAAAGCCTGTTGCTATCGAATTGTCTACCGCTGTTTTTGTTGTATAATAATAAGTGTGGGACATATTATAGTTCGTTAGGGAAAATGATTTTATGGTAAATAATAATAAATGAATGTCTTGGGACAAATTACACCAATTGACCCAGTACAACAAACAAGTTTGGAAACTTTTCTTAACTTCTCGTACCAGATGTAATCACTCCAGGGTTAATTTATTATTGTATTCTATCAATTTAGCTATAATACCTTGATTAAAATACTCAGTAAAGCAATTAAACAAAGTTAAAAATGTAAACCGAACTTACTTAGTTTGTTGATTGTTGGGAAGACACTGACAACTGACCACCGATTAGAGAGATACACTGACAAGATGTTTTTTTTTTTAATTAAGTTTGCGTTTATTTTCGTTCACACTGTATTTAGAGTTTTTGATTATAAATGATATGTTTTGTTATTTGGATATTAATATTTCAATTAACCAAGACCAAGTATCTAATTTAGTTATCTAAGTGAATGAAAACGCTAGAATTAGGGTCAATTAATTTAATAAAAATCATTCGTCACTAAAGATGTTTGCAAAAACAAAACTTTTTGGTCCATTCAATTGCTTTCGCTTTTCAAAGCGATTGCGAGGGTAATCGGAATATTTTTTTTACATAATACCAATGTTTCAAGGCGGTCGCAGTCGGAATCATAATCACAATCAACTTGGACGACGAATACGATCGCGATTCGCGATATGATTGGCTGGATATGACGATTAGTGTCGTACTTATTAGTATTGTTAAGAATTAGCTACTTATTAGGAAATTTCTAGTTATTTTTTAAATTAAAAAGAATACAACATTACAAATGCGAAGTTTATTTTCATTTTATTCCTTTTCGAATACAACTCCCCTTGATGATTATTTTTGTTTATTTACTTGCATCTAAGTAAACATTTTATTGAATGTACAGAATTAAAATATACAAACACAATTGACAGAAATTAAGATACATTATAGGTACAAAGGCGGGCTTATTTTACTTTACTTCTTGCCATTTTTATCGTTTTGATCGACATTCTAAGGAAAACATCACAACAAAATATTAAATTTTACCTAGCAATTGGGAATGGATGATTATTTTAAAAGTGCTCGATGATTTTTCTATTGATAGGAATAACCATCCTTAGCTACAGAAAAAAGTTACAGATTTTTCCATCGAACGATATATTTTATAAAAATAAAAACGTTTTACTCAGTCATTCGGCGGCCCCTATATACGGCTGATAAGCAGTAGGTCATAACATAACAAATAAAAAAAAAGGCTGCTTGAATCTGTGGTACACAATGACATAAGTAGCTAAAAAAAGCAACGGCTAAGTGGCGCCGTCTGTGAATTGTTGGTGTTACTAAACCATACACGGGGAATTTCATTAAACATTAACATTAATTTTCAACACAGTTGCTCGTAATTTGAGTCTTATTGCACCGCATTTAAACTCATAATTCAGCTTATTACGCACAAGTGCTGTAATATATTACCGCACGAGTGCGGTAATATAAACTTTTTTTAAAATCTCAGCAAACGGTTCAGTATCTATAGGAACAAGGAATATTTTCGTGAATATTAAACTATTTTAGGTTAAAGATGATAAATAAACATTTAAGTTCGACAAATTATTCATTTTTATCTAAAGAGTGACCATAATTTGCAAATTTAAGACATTGATTAATTATTTTATTATAATTTTAATTTTAGGCTCTTTAGCAGTCTGTTGTCAGTGCCTTCGTCGTGCGCGTGCTAAGTGCACAGCGCGCATGCGCGAGTGCTGCGTGCGGATTGGAACGGAGAAATAATATTTGCCGCCATTTTTCACTGATATTGTTGATTCAGACTTTGTTATTCTATTACTTCAAAAATTACGAGTTCAAGTAATAAAGAAATGTAGTGTCCGTCGCTGGAAATACTAAAATATGTTCGGACAATGTTCGGACAGTTATATCAGTAAGAAATCCAAGGTGTTAATTACATCGCGCGTACAATACGCCTCGTGTGTAATTACCAACATAGCACACTTGTATCATAATGTACTATTCTCATACAACATTCAGTAGTGTTGTTGATTCTGAGTAGAAATAAGCCCAATAATTTCCAAAATCTGGGAAAAAATATATATAGTCATTTTTATTGAAATTCCCCATGTATGGTTGAGTAACACCAACAATTCACAGACGGCGCCACTTAGCCGATGCTTTTTTTTAGCTACTTATGTCATTGTGTACCACAGATTCATGCAGCCTATTTTTTATTTTGACGTACTGCTTATCAGGCAGGACTTTTTGGCAAATCATTCGTTCAATTGCTTTCAAAAATGGCTCGCAATCACTTTCGAAAGCGATGCCAAGCCGATCGAGTTACGTGGAACGATTGTTTTCATTTTGAAACCAATCTCGGAATCAGCTGTCAAAAATGAAGACGATGCTGATTGCGAGCGAGTTACGTAATAAGCCTGCTGATGTACTAAAGTTCTTTTCATATATTATAACAAAGCAAAATGAACCGTGTTTTATACGTGATAAAAGCTTATTTTTTTTAATTAATTGCGGCTCTATGGTCTGGTGCTCTATCTCGGAACGCATCCTTAAAAAGTTACAACAAAATCCGGTGGCGGCAAAAAGCAATGGTTTTAAGCTCGCTAGTTTTTTTGTGATTTCAGACGGTGGGAAATAAGTGAAGTTTATAAATCGATTAACGTTTTTTAGGGTTCCGTACCGAAAGGGCAAAAACGGGACCTTATTAAGACTCCACTGTCCGTCTGTCTGTCACCAAGCCGTATCAGTGTGTAACAGTTGTGCTCATTAAACTTTGGTAATGATCCCGTAGAGGGATCGAAACGCGTCAGTGTTTGTGTGGTGTAAGGGATAATTAAGTTTGTGGGATTTATATGTGTTTTATTGGCAGTAGTGGAGGGAGGGATTGCAGGCTTGGTTATCTTGCACGCGTGAGTAGCGGAGTAGCAAGGTAAATTGTTGTTCATTGAAATGGACCTCCGCAAAGTAACGCCTGATTCAATAAAATGTTTGGTATACAGTTAGTTTCAGTCCCAGGGACGGACAGATAGTTTCTATCCCAGAAAACTCCATAGTTCCCGCGGGATAGCGATAAGCGAATTCTGCGCGGACGGAGTCGCGGCTAGTTATTAATCTTTACTAAAATTATAAATGCGAAAGTAACTCTGTATGTCTGTCTGTCTGTCTGTCTGTTACCTTTTCACGCTTAAACCGCTGGGCCGATTTAGTTGAAATTTGGTATACAGATAGTTTGAGTCCCGGGAAAGGACATAGGATAGTTTTTATCCCGGAAAATTACGTAGTTCCCGCGGGATAGCACAGCCCAAACCACTGGAATTTTTCAAATTTAAGGCGGAACAAAGTTCGCCGGGTCAGCTAGTATTATTATAAGTTAAGTGGGTGCTAAGAATGGACTGTAAAAAAGAAATAAAGATACAAAAATTAGTCGAGATGTATCTCGTTGGCTCCAGGAATTTGGCCCCTTGGTCGCGTTAAGAAAAAAGTAAGTCGTCATCATTCGCTGCTGTCTCTTGATAAGGTCACGCCCCTTCACCAATTAGCGGGCTGTAAAGCTAGTGCCACATTGACGGCGAAGCGAACTGATTAGGAAGGCTGTAACAATGTTACCGGGAGTGCGAGTCGGGTTACCTCCACGTGTGGTCAAGAGCAGCTGCGGTACCTTTTTGGATCCGTCCGGGGGGAAGAGCAGTGCTTGATCCGGTGCACCCTGGGGTTCGGCTAATGATTTCCTGGCAGTTTCTGAGGGATATCGTTACCGTACAACGTTGCCGACATTTTGTCACAAGATTTTTTAATCATATTTTTGTTACTTTGACATTGGCGAAGTTGTCGTCGCTATAACGACTTGAAACGCCACAAATAAGAAGAAGAAGAAGAAGAATGTTACCGGAAGAGCTCCATGGGATAAGTTCGCCTTTGTACATCTGTTTGAACCTGTTAATTTATGTTTTTGTATCTACAACTTAGAGTTATAGGATTACCTGGAATCGCTATTGTAAAAGGGGGGTTTATTCTAAGATCCTACTTTTCTCAGAACCGCTCAGGCCTGCTCTCATAACGAGTGAGCATGGGCTATAATACACCCATTGAATTGCCTCTTGCCTCGCTTGTATGCAGGTTTCCTCACGATGTTTTTGTCACCGAGCCTATGATAAATTTCGAATGAGATTTTTTTGGCACTAAAATTCGGAAAAACTCAGAGCCTAGCCCGGGCTCGAACCCACGACCCTCTACTTAAGAGATCGAACTAAAAGGCTAACTACACGGGCTTTTTTTCACAGTTGTATTTTAAATTTAATTTATTGCTGTGCACTTTAAATTAAATTAAAGGAAGTTGCGAAAAGCAAAAATTTGGATGTATTAAAACTAGTAAAAGTTTAATAAATTTACCTATCTACCTACTTAAACACAGAAAGTAAACAAACTACATTACGTTTCAAGCGTAAAAGCACTTTTTACTAATTATTCACAAATAAATCGTCCGCTATTAAATACAATTTCATAGGCTGGAAAGCCTTTGCACTCAAGTCAAAACCGATTAAAAAAATATAACACTTTTTTTTAATACGTGGCAATGGCAGCGAGCGCGCCGGATGGCGGGAGTATGGACACTGCGCAGGATTGTTGCTTTAATCGTTTTGATCACCCGGTGGGGACACTGGGCTACAAGATCAAACGGGAGATTAAAGCCCGTACCACATCAAAATCGTCGTAGTCATGACTAACTTTTAATTTAAACGAAATGGAATGGGGCATTATGTTGCAGGACGTGCTGACTAGCGGTCTTCAAAATGCAAGTAGGTATATTCAGCGCAGGATCTACTCTAATGGTAGGTAAATAAAAAAAAATGTGAATAAATTAAAACCCGTTAACATAAGGAGAAAACCGGCCAAGTGCAACAAGACTCGCGCACCGAGGGTTCCGTGCAAATTCGGCAAGTGAATAATAATCCAGTGTTAGCAGAGCCCTGATTTCTAAGCATAATGTAGGTAGTACGAGGTCATTTTATATTGGTTACTAACATAGACCGACGGATATTAAAATATTATTTTTTTAGTACCTATTAAAAATTTAAAGTTCTAAAAAGCAGTTCTGTTTCTTTAAATCAGTTAAAATTAATAGTATATTCGCTTTTTGCATCTCTGTGTGGGTGTCCCACTTCCCGTAAAACAGCTTCGTTTATTACAATAGGCAACACTGAGGGTACGTTCACGAAGCCCATTGTCATTGTCGTCAGTGATTTGACATCTGTCAAAATTCACTATCATCACTATTAAACTACGGAGGTAGTGTTAAGATAGCGTTAGTGTGACCTACGTGACTACGTCAATCCCAAGTCAACTGTCATTGTGCCCAATTTATGTTGAGGTGATTGAATAAAACGCAAATCAACAGCCTGCTATTATAACGCTGACACGCCATCGCTTGCTAAAACATGTAGTAAGTGTTTGCGTTGTTTGCGCGGATAAAAACTTCGTAAACGTACCCCGAAACAGTATCTGTTATCTGTCAGAAGTCTTGTCAAATCAAAGTTGTCAACCTGCCTGTCAAAAAGTTGAAAGTTCAGCAGTTTCAGCTTCAGCTCACCTCTTCAGTTATTTAATTAGTTTAATAAACAAATTAAAGTACTCTTCGTTTTGTCAAAGTTATAAGTTTCAAGCACATATCATACTTTCTTATAGTACTTTAGTCTAAGAATTTGTGAAAAACGACTGGAACTTACGAAGATGTCTCCTGTAAAGAAAATCGAGAAGTTCTTCGGTTACTGGTACCAGCGTTACTTATTGGCGACGGAAATGTACATGGTTGAGCCTTGGGAGAAGGCGGTCATTCGTATCCTTTTAAAATATCCAATTAATTGCATAAAACCAGACAGGGTAAGCAATTCGAATGATCGCGTGTCAAAACTTTATCCTGATGTTTCGAAGCTCCTTACGTGTCCAATAAGACTCCATTACTTTTATATTATTATTTACGTGTAAATAAAACATCTTGAACGAAATTTTATATCTAAAATTAGGCTAATTATGACTGCAGAAGGCAATATTGGTTATCAATCAATTATGAGTCATGCAACTTGTTCAACAATTTAGCGCAATCAAGGTATTAAATCGGCCTGGTTGATGAGTGTTTATTCTCTTACTTCTCCCTTAAAATCCCGTGGTATCCCAGTGGTTTGTCCCATGGCCTCTAAGCAGGTTGTGTGGTTTTACTTGTAGCTTGCGAGTTTTCCCAATTTATGTACGAAATTATTATACATTAGGAATTTATCATTAGGCTTTTGCAAATTTCAAACGTAATTTCGCACAAATTCTGAAAAACTCAGGTGAGAACCCAGGATTTGAACCGACGACCCTCTGCTTGCGAGGCCACAGGTCAAACCACTAGGCTACCACGGCTTTTGTGTATAAAAGCAGGAAATGATCCTGGATAAATGTCTTTTTTCTACGTGACGATCTTGCTTGATCCTTTCGAATGACCACTTCGTCTCCTAATTATTTTGACACCCAGAGTTTATGTATCCAATATATTTTCAAGACTACAAAAAAAGTACCAAATCGAATAAACTACTGTCCTTAATAACAACACAGATTTTATCTTCTTGGTGCTGTTCGCACTGTTTTGGTGGTTCAACACTTCGCTAGTTGTCAGCAGTATCGGCCACTTCAGGAACACATCTCAAATGGAACTTGTATCATGAACATGGTAGCACGAATAAATTTTTCTTTGTAACTTTAGCCTTTACAGGATCTTTGCGCTATGACATAGTATTGTATCATTCATAACTGAAGATTTTCCTTATATTCCTTATAAAGGTATTAGGATGAATGAATGCACAAAATATTGTGAAAATAAACTAATTGTATAGGTGAAAAACTTAAATAAATGTAGGCTTATTGTCTAACTCGCTCGCGATCGCCATCGTGTTCATTTTGACAGTTCTTGTATGAATGTGACAGCTAGCTGATTCCGATACCAATTGTCAGCCCATACATGAACTGTCAAAATGAACAGGATGTATAATCACGTTAAATTTTAATAATGATAAATGAAGTCTATTCCAAAAGCATTTATTAAACACTGTTATAATAACCCGTGATTTATTTATAATCTCCTATACTTATATGACCTAAAATATAGGCAATTTTTTTCCACCATTAAAAAGTTTCATTAAAAAGCTGTCATTTTATAGAAAAAAAGAGAACATTTACAAATTATGTATGTAAGCAACAATTATCAATGATATCTGGTTAGTTTCAACAGTTTTCAATTAAAAGACTTCAATATTGTTCACTTGTCTTCTAATGCAAAAAAAACTTGTCTAACTTTAAACTAAACTTATTTTGCGTAGTGATAAAACCCTAATCTGACGGAGTAAATGATGGAGACAATGAAAACAAAACAATAAATTCAGCATTTATTACCTAAACTTTTAGATAGCTGACGCAGTAACCGTTTGCATTGCGAAAAGACTCCGGGACCTTCAGAGACATCCGCTCAAAATGCTCCACACCATGACTGAACATGCTCTTCGAAATCTCCGTAGACGTTACTGAGGGATCGGCTAACCAACTCTCCACTTCATCATTCAAACACAACTCCACTTTGTAAAGAATCTTCGTCAGCAAACTAGACTGCAGGACAATTTTATCACCTTTTATGTACTCACCGGTATTCCTTATAACTTGCAACTCTTTATCCATAATCCAGACCAACATGTATTGCTTCTTATTAGCTGATATTGTACAATCCAGTACTATCTTGCACATGACAGTAAATTGCAGGCCAAGATTGAATTCTCTGGCCATATTTTCTATGGTGTATATGAAATCAGCTGTGCTAGAGTTGGGTGAAGCTCCGAATGATAATAAGGGAATTACATTGCCGCTGCGATTTAATTTCACTTCGGAATTGAACAGCTTTACTGTATCCTTGATTTTTAAACCCAACCAAGCTAAACATCTATTGCAGTGGTACACCTCTCTTTTCATATTAAACTTGTTGGTTTTCTCTGCTAACTGGCTATTATTAACGATGAAAAATGTAAGTCTGTATAAGAAATCACACTTGTTCGGTTTCAAGGCTATTTCAGGCGCTTCTGTCCCATGAGAATGTCCATGGCAAAACCACTCTGACATGTCTAAATTCGCTGAAGGCAACTCCAAAATCCTATCAAACTTAATAGCATTATTTGATATGACATTCGAACAATTACTGCACAGAATTTGAATCTCTTCTTTAACTTCCAAATTAATTTTCAACTCTTGGCTTTTCACATTGGTCAGAGCCTTGTTATTCGTTAGGACTTCATTGTAGAAGTTCCCACCATTCTTCGGTTCTGTTAGGATGCGAAACGATATATTATTCTTATCTATTTTGAGACACGACATCGAATTTGGTATTATTTGGCAGAATTCTTGTATAGGTATGACGGATGTCACTTCATCATCATCATCATCATCTGAGTAGCAGTCTGAGAGGCTTTCTATGGAAGACAGGCTGTCTCTCCTCTTGCTATCATCATAATAATTCAATACAATACAATCAGATTGTATGCTAATCTTCAGGTTGCAATTCTTCTTAAAATCAACACCGGTAGTAATATATACATTGCAACTCCTCAATCTAGACCGCAGCTCCATGAAAATACTCTTAATCAACATTTTCGCTTATCTAACTTTACTAAAATACAAAAATAGTTTATTTATCAATTAGCTCAATACTCTCGATATTATTAACTCTCTGTACATGACCATTAGTTTCATAGATTGTGAAAAGATTGTCCATTTCACGAATGGTGAATGGAAGTGTTGACTTTTTGTAGTAATCGCTCATCATTTCGATGTTATCGATGACTGTGTCGAGCAGGTGTGATTTTTCTGCATGGATGCCTGGTGCCTCGTGTCTCAGGTATGTGAAGTGTATATGGAGGTGGTAGAACGAAGGTTGGTAGTGCAAATAAATCCGCAGTTGAGAACCTTTGACGTTATACTTTTGCAGTATTGCTTTCTGAAAAAGAAATAAGATCACTTTTTGTAGTCTTATCTTGTTAGAATTAACAATTGGAATAAGTTTAGACTAATTAGAGGACAGAGGCTTTGCTTATCTAATTAGGATAATATGGTAGGCTTCTAGGCTTTAACAAAATGTGTAAATTTAATTAAATAAAAAAGAATCATCTTTATCTATTTACACATAAATTCGAAACTATATTATTGGCTATGTTCCTTAATTTTACTGGCATGGTGCCTCCAAGCATCAGCTAGAAGAACATAATTATTGATATTGACCATGATTATCTTTAAATTTAATGATAACTCCACAATGAATGAACTTTAAATTTAAGGATAACATTTAGAAAAGAAAAATGTAATTTGATCTGGTACAAGGTGGTTGTCAAACTACCAGCATGAATAAAAAAACAAATGTTTGGATGTTTGTTACTCTTTCACGCCAGAACGGCTGGACAGATCTGGATGAAAATTGGAACACAGATAGATTATAGTCTGGAATAACACGTAGGCCACTTTTTATCCCGGAAAATTGCATAATTCCTGTGGGGTAGCGATAAACGAATTCTATGCAGACAAAGTTGCGGGCAACAGCTAGTAGGTCATAGTCTAATAGCATAAAATTAACAAAAGAAGCAAGATAACAAGTAAACAAAATATCCTGCCATCAAAATATACAATTTTTTCATCTATATGAAGTGAAGATTGCTGTGGGGGTGAAACATGGATTATCACTTTCAGTATTTACGTTAGCTAGATTAGCATACCTTTCCTTCGTCCCTGACTCTCTTCAGCAAGGGCAAGTGGCTTCCGTCGAGATCCCTAATGGACTTGATCCCTCTCTGTCGTACAATCGCCAGCAGATACAGCGTCTCCTTGGTCAGACCGTCCCACTTCAGGTCAGGGACCAGCACAAAACCTTCCTTCTCGCACTTGTTGTTGTGGACAACTCGGTCAGCCTCACTCTTGCCTTCTAGGATGTTGTATACCCACTAGAATGCGGAAACAATTTGTTGCATATCAAAAATCCATAGACTACCATTTATTTTTTTATATTTCCGTTAGTTGATGACATTCAGAGATTGCGATGCGGAATCATTGTAAGTGCAAAAATAAGCTGAGAGGCCTATGTCATTCCCTGATCAGGGATTACAGTATGCAATGATGATGAAAGGTATACAGAAAATCAAAATGTGTGAAAATGGTTTAGATTCTTTATAAACACACACACATACACATAAATCACGTCTTTATCCCTTACGGGGAAGACAGAGCCTGAGGTAACAAGACCTAAAGGCCATGTTTAGCATGATTTATCCATTCTCATCGAATTATATTCTAACACTAGCTGTTACAAGTAACTTTATCTATTGGGATAAAAAGAAGCTTATTGATCAGTGTTAATGTAGGGGTTCATTAGTTTTAGAGATTTTTGATTACAAATACATAAAACAAAAACAAAATTTAATTTGATGTTTTCGAAAAAGGTTGGGTCAGGAGTACCCGAAACCGACGAGCATGTATGAAGAGATTCATGAGAGTGGATGAAGCGAAAGAAGTATGTCAGGATTATCAAGTGGAACAAAGTAGTCTCTGCCTGTGGGAAAGAGGCATGATGGTATGTATGTATGTAAATTTACTTCTTTTATATGTAAAACTATGGTAGCATTGACTATAAAATGATAAATACACTTCATTTACCTGCAAATTGAACTGCTCCCGTTCTAGATGAGGCAGCGTTAGCTTTTCATATAGTTCACGGGTTTCTAACACAATGTGCACCTCTTGCTGGCTGAATTTTACTATATGCTTCTCTGTAGCTGGATATATTACGGTGGTTTTTACACCTAAAAAACAAAATATAGTAATAAAAATTACCATTCCATGTCAGATTACTCCCAGCAAGAGTGAAACGGAACAGTGCCTCTTGCACTTATGGGCCTTATGGCACAATTATGCAGTAATGTTACCACTTTTTTCATGATCACTCTCATATGGATGCGTTATTATGATACCAGAAAACTACTAAGGATCGAACACAAATAGAGATTGTTTCAAACATTTGAAATTTTGCTTTCGAAGAAGTACGAGTATAATTAAAATATAGCAATGGTTTAATAATCTGTTAAGGGAATGTATACTTAGAAATTGCGATTGTACTTTAAGGACACTAAATATTTTCTATTTTAACTATGAAACACATAATTTATCTAAACAACACGTTAATTTTCAAGTTTCGTCACATTTCAACGAGAAGATAATTAACACTAAATGACAAATCGGGTACCATTTAAATACGCATTTTAAGAAATCGCTAACACAATTAAGACGTCAGAAAGTGATGACTAACACTATTTACCAAAGAGGAAACAAAAGACTTTCTTCTTGGTGGACCATATGGCGATTCAACATGTTATTTTCGTGTTCAAGAACTTACTTACCGTTAATAGACGCCCTAGGGAAACACTCGAAGTTGCCGTATATGTCGTTTTGGAAAAACGTACGCAGCTCCGAATCTACGGAAAAGTATCCGTTGTTATCCAATTCTTCTTCTTTGAAAGCATTTTTCTCGAGAATAACCAACGCTACCCCACTCTTGTCCTTGAATTTCCCCTGCACGCAAACTGTTTTCCTATTCGTATTGTTATTCAATATCTTCTCTAGCAAGAAGTCTTTTAATTGCAACTTATTAACACTTACACTTTCATCGTTTTCATTATTAATTTTGATTTTCTTTGAGGAAGGCGGTGCTAAAACATCGTTTTGGCAATTACCGTCGGACATTTTGTGACAGGGCTACCAACAAACGAGTCTAGTTGCACTCACTCATTGTCTATGATTTAAGGCTGCCAAAACACTTCAATCTCAATTAAAAAAAAAACAGAATTCCATAAAAGTTTTTGTGCACCCTGAACTCGGATACTGGAGGTCCTTAGAGGTTTGACCTTGCACTTTTTCAACCAAGGAAGCCACTTTGCCCAGGGGTACCTATAGGTAAACTGAGTCGATTCTGACCTGGAGCCACGAGGAGCCATCGTGCAGGGGGGCGCGGGAGGGGGGGGAAGTGTGGCTCCGCCGCGCTCCACTCTAAGCTCAATATCTTCGTTAATAAAGTAACTGCATCGTGTTTGGTATCATTTTCGGATAATTTAAGGATGCTGAATTCATTTTTGATATGATAATTATACCTTCTCATATTAAAAAAACGAGATTTTTGAAAAAATATGAAAATATGGATTTTAATTTTTTTCAAAAACCTTGTATAATACAAAAACTGCTAGTTAAAACTCTATGAAAAAAATAAGCATGGATAGCCTGTTTATTCAGAATTATAAAAATATATACTTTATTGGTATTATGGTATACAAAATACTTTTAAAAAAATATTTATCGCCGCGCGGCAGACAGATTTGCTAGAGGCACTTTTCGTTCTGAGCTTGTTATTTGCAAAAGTTAGGCAAATACATCAACTTATACCTAATTATTAGAAAATTTTAAGACGCTGGCTTTATTTCTAGTAAATAAATAGTAATTTTTCATAGAAAAACATTTTTTTTTGCAAAAAATAAATTAAACTCGTCTATATTTTTTGACTAAATCCTTATGAAATACAAAATGTATCGGTGTATACACTTAAAAAAATACTATAAAATAGCCTACTCATTCACAAGTTCAAAAATATATACTTTAATGTTATTATTATCTACCAAAAACTTATAAGAAAATATTTATTGCCGCGCGACAAACATGTGCAGGAGTAATTTGCGCTCTGAACTTGATAATTGCTTACATTGAAAATGAAATTAATACTTTAGAAAGGGTAAAAAGGATTTCTTTGAATAAATACGTCAATTTGGCCAAAAAATATCGGTAAATAAATAAACATTCAGTTCAGTAATGTACTTGTGACAGATGGATATGACAGTCCTCACCAACAGCAAATACGACCACGATTTGTCGCCATGTAACCACGAAGAAGCTGACACTCGCATGATGGTTCATGTTGCTGATACTGTAGCTCAGAGATATACTTAGATAATTATACGTACGGTTGATACCGATGTTGTTGTGCTTGCCGTAGCATGTGGTGACACTGGTGTATATCCAGATGCGACAGCAGGACTACGATACAAGGTATACAAGGCGATCTAGAGAGAGCACAGTCCGTTTTAGATACCTTTTTAGTCTTTATGTACGACAAGTAAGTGTAAATTATGAAGAATAGTTTCTGACTTTAAAGTTGCAAGTTCCATTTGTATTTATATAGATACTTAATTTAATTTTCGCTTTACGATTTTAGGCCTGGGACGTGTGAATCCGTAAATGAGTGCAGAAGTTTCTCTTTACAAAAAAAACTAGGCAGCTGGAGAACATGACCCCAACTAAAGACGCATTACTTCAACATCTAAAACAGGCAGTGTATATATAAGGGTGGTCGTGTATGGACAAAAATTTAACACCCACGCAAGAACTACCTAATGCACGGAACTCTGTGGCTGCGGAGGAAATTTCTGAGATTTCAAAATATGTTCTTTTTAATTTGGCATTTGTTACTACGTACTATTTGCTTATTACCATTTCTTTAGTAAACAAATTCCATTTTTTTATAAGGTATGAAGTACATTACTGAACTGAATATTTATTTATTTACCGATATTTTTTGGCCAAATTGACGTATTTATTCAAAGAAATCCTTTTTACCCTTTCTAAAGTATTAATTTCATTTTCAATGTAAGCAATTATCAAGTTCAGATCGCAAAGTACTCCTGCACATGTTTGTCGCGCGGCAATAAATATTTCCTTATAAGTTTTTGGTAGATAATAATAACATTAAAGTATATGTATTTAAACTTGTGAATGAGTAGGCCATTTTATAGTATTTTTTTAAAGTGTACACACCGTTACGTTTTGTATTTCATAAGGATTTAGTCAAAAAATATAGACGAGTTTAATTTATTTTTTGCAAAAAAAAAATTTTTTTGTATGAAAAATTACTATTTATTTACTAGAAATAAAGCCAGCGTCTTAAAATTATCTTATAATTAGATATAAGTTGATGTATTTGCCTAACTTTTGCAAATAACAAGCTCAGAACGAAAAGTGCCTCTAGCAAATCTGTCTGCCGCGCGGCGATAAATATTTTTTAAAAGTTTTTTGTATACCATAATACCAATAAAGTATATATTTTTATAATCCTGAATAAACAGGCTATCCATACTTATTTTTTTCATAGAGTTCTAACTAGCAGTTTTTGTATTATACAAGGTTTTTGAAAAAAATGAGAATCCATATTTTCATATTTTTTCAAAAATCTCGTTTTTTTAATATGAGAAGGTATAATTATCATATCAAAAATGAATTCAGCATCCTTAAATTATCCGAAAATGATACCAAACACGATGCAGTTACTTCATTAACGAAGATATTGAGCTTAGAGTGGAGCGCGGCGGAGCCACACTTCCCCCCCCTCCCGCGCCCCCCTGCACGATGGCTCCTCGTGGCTCCAGGTCAGAATCGACTCAGTTTACCTATAGGTACCCCTGGGCGAAGTGGCTTCCTTGGTTGAAAAAGTGCAAGGTTTGGCCCAAAATCGGCTCTAAGAACCTCCAGTAGGACCCGAGAATGCTCACTTTTGCGAAAGATTTTGATTCTAATAAAATATTATGATGGCGCCACCACAATCCACGTAACCAATACGTAACTATCCCATTTTTACAAAATACTCAGCCTAGTAGAGCATCATGGCCATGCGTGCAATGACTACCTACTATTTTGAATGTAAAACTATTAGTCTAGTTCGAATAAAATACGATGCTAAAATTTTATAAATTATTTATTCTTACGCAATACATCGCAAAAATGAAACAGCTTACTATCCGATACTACAAAATGTTAACATAATATTTGAAGCACATTTGTATTGATAGAAAAGATTAGAAAAAAATAGCAACTCGCTTGCAATAATGTGGCAGCTCTTGGCCCGAGTTATGTGTGTGTATCTCCGTACTAGATGGAGTTACTGTCAGTCTCGGCAATAACAATAGAAGTTGAGGTGTGGATGAGTATCGCTTATGCAGTGCGGTTCATTTCCATATCTGAAATAAGTATGTATTAAAAAAAATGCTAAAAAACTTTCTAAGCCGGAACTGTGGAACCTCTCATTTTGATAGACGTTTTAGAATTGATAATTCGGACTACTTAAAGAATGCTTCTTTGGCTATGGAAGAACCAAAATTCGAAAAGAGAGATATACATTTACATTCAAATCATTTGCATTTATTTAGTTCTACTAAAATAGTTTGTTTTTCTTGTATTTAAAAAAAAAGCTATTAGTGTCATCGAAGTCAGTTCTACTACTCGATACAAGATGGCGCTAGAAGTCGATATTAAAGCTTACGCGTTGGTCCGGGAGATGTCTCTAGGGTGGATGAGGAACCGGTCCTCGCTCACAACGTGCGTTAGTGAAGCCTCAAACACCGCTCGTCCGGGACCCACCACTACCTAACAAAAATAACGAACTAAAAGTGTCCATGTTTTTTTTAAACTTTTGTTTGATAATTGCTGATTTAGAAATTCGAATTTCGGAACGGCATGAAACAAACTTCAAATTTCAAATTTCAAAGTAAGGCCAGTTTTGGCTGATGTTGGCACTATTTGACAGTTAGGCTGAAAGGTTACTCCAAATTTGAATTTAGAAGTTGGTTTCGCGTTCCGCTCACACTAACGGTAGGATACGAACTTTGAATTTTAAATTTCAGAGTAGCTCCCCAGTTACAGTCCCCAGTAAGACTACTTATTACCTTAGGCTGTGTCTACTGTATGTACCTTTTAGAACTTGAGGAGTTCATTTGTTTACTAACCTTGATCTGATAATTTTCTTTGACGATTCTAGTGCTGTCACCAAAACGTCCGACATATAAATCTTCATTCGTAGATTTGACGAACGACAGCAGCCGGCTGTTGGGCCGCTGGCGAAGCACCCATACTGTTGACGTCAACGTGCGAGGAACACACTTCGATCTGGAACACATTCCAATTGGTCAAATTCCTTTATCTTAGGTTTTGATGGCCAAGGGCCCGATTTTTGAAAGCACATGTGAAAATACCACTCGACAGAGGTGAAAAATTGTGCTGAATTTGTAATACGAGTAGCTTAGAAGATACTTAAGGCTCTCATTAATCTTGAGAACTAGTCAAAAATTAGATTAGAGTTGTAGTTTTGAAGATATAAATAGATTTATACAACTTTCGAGTGGTACTTTCGAGTGATGTGCTTTAAAAAATCGGGCCCCAAGTCTTATGGGGAGAGCCCACAATAAAGAGATCTCTCTCCAGGCAAGTGATATGCCTGGGGACCAAAGTCCACAAGAAAAGATTTTGGAGTTGTATTAATACATCCGCGTTAAGAAACTTCCATGTAGAACATTGTGACCTTACTGCCGCCAGCTACTCGTGCATCGTAGTAGTTTATGTAATCAATGTCTAGGTTGCGCTAGGGTCGCTGCAGTCTTCATCAGATCTAGACCACAGATAAACTCCACTAGATAGGTAATATTGGTACTTGTATTCACGAATCAGTGCTTGGTGAGTCGAGGGGTGAGGGGCGAAAGGGCGTTGTTAGGGTTTGTCTGTGGCCCAGACTCTAAGAGCCACTGAATTTGCAAACCATGAACCACGCACCCGGCTTCCTTGAGAAGCGTGTTGATCAAACGAAGGAACTCGTACGATGCCTTCTGATATACCGGGTCAGAAGAAGAAACGTTCTGCCAAACGAGGCAGGAGCACCAGTGCGGCTCAATGCCCGCCTCGCTGCATGAGCGATTCCGAGGGATCTGTAACATACATAAATCACGTATTAATCCCTTACGGGGTAGACAGAGCCTAAGGTAATAAGACCAAAAGACCTCGTTTAGCATGATAGGCGTATAGGTGGAAAGGAGAATCAAAATAATGAAGGGTTGCTAGCATCGCCTACAGCATTCTTAACATTTTTGCTAATTTCCAGGGATCTGTAAGCGAGATAGTAAACTTTTAATTACGCTCTACCTTACCATAACTTTATACTCTGTAATTCGAAATTCGAAGCTCGTATTGTGCCGTTACACTCACACTTATATTTATTAACATGAGAATGAGAGGGATGATACGATACTTTGAATTTCATAGTAGCCCCCTGTTCCAGTAACTAATATAGCGCCATCTGTTAGCGCCGGTTACGTTGTGTGTTTTTACCACGCACCCTAGTTCAAGAATCTATAGCAATGTGGCGACATCTTTTGTCGAGTAGCTAAACTACGGGAGGGTTCCGAACTTGGTGCATCGTCTTTTGCCAACGGCTCTGTCGAGGTAATCATTTAGCTAGCAGCTATGACTCACCGGCTGCAGCATGCTGAGGCCCCTGGCGAGGTCGGCGCCCTGCACCCTGTACTGGTTGGCGTGCTGCGCCATGCCCAGCGCGTCCAGCAGCGTGGCGTGCAGGTCGTGCGGCGTGCTCAGCACGCGCGCGTTGCCCCGCAACGCTGCCTCCGCGTGAGGTCGCTCACGTGTCAGTTTAGAAGGCAGTAGCAACGCCATGAGGGGCAGTCGCTCTTCCAGTTTCCCTTGCACGGTGTTCCGGAATTTGGCAAATCTGACTAACAAGTTAGGATTCTTAGGATGTAAATGGGTGTCATATTGAGAAATGAAAATGAGAATGAGTCTAAAGTCCATCTAAATCACCCGCGTCTATTCAAGTTTTACATGAGTTCAAGGTCCATCTTAGTCGCCTGGGTCCATATTACCCTTATCAGGGTCTATGTAAGTCTCACATAAGTCCAAGGTCCATCTTAGTCGCCTGGGTCCATATTACCCTTATCAGGGTCCATACAAGTCTCACATAAGTCCAAGGTCCATCGTAGTCGCCTGGATCCATACAACCAACTTCAGGGTCCATACAAGTCTCACATAAGTCCAAGGTCCATCTAAGCCACCTGGGTCCATATCACCCTCACCTAGGCCCATGGTCCCCCATGACGACGAGCAGCGTGTCCTCGCTGTGGCGGCGGAAGTTCCGCAGCAACGCCGCCGTGTCGTCGTCGGCAGACTGCACCATGTCGAAGTCGTCGTGCGTGATGTCCACTATCAGCGTGAAAACGAAACGCTTGCCCCCTAATTCCATGAACTGGACAGATATAACTACAAATAAATAAAGTAAGTAAAGTAAGTCTGCCCACCCCTATGGTAAAGAGACGTGACGTAAATAAGTTCTGTCAAAAATTTCATTTTCAATAAAATCTTTTTTTGGTGACTGCACTGTCGTCTTGCACAATGTGTACCAAGTTTCAAGTCAATCGAACCTACCTATGGAGACTTCCCTCCTACGGAGATGACCCTGGCTGGGTCACCAGAACCCCACTACCATTGTATTGTCATTCGACTTAGTATGCAAAATTTCAACTCAATCGGTTGAAGATATCTCCTTCAAAATTGAGTCGCCAGATTCCACCAGGAAAAAATATACATAGTTACCTACATATACATACATTGCAAGTTAAATAAAGGCTTGTAAAAAAACTCGACATACGAGGTTTTATCTGCTGTTGTTGAGAATATATATCCCGAAAACACCACCGTATATACCTACCGTATAAATAATACACAAATGCTTCTACTTAGAATGTTCTGATGAAGTTTTTAACTTTGTTCCAGCTGCCAAGCTTCATTATGGTAGTTCTCGAAGGAAATGTAGCTTTCCTTAACGCCACCTTGATGAATAGCGCACCACTGTGTGGTATAAGCGGTGACACTTGTGGCGTACGTGTAAGATTTGGAACTTGCCAACTTGCTAAAGGCCAGTGTACCACTTTTTGCAAGTCCAGCGGAGGCATGGTGGTTGAAATCTTAGAGAATTACTTATTTTGCTTAGCTTTTATATCCGTACACATTTTTCGTCTGATCAGGGGCGCCGAGTTTTAGAAAACCTCGTGGGTGCTCTTGCTTATTTGATGACTCGAAAACGGGTCGTCAGGTAATGAAAAAACACCTATCCCTGAAAGGCGATTACTGATCTGTTTCGTGATGTCTATTCTCAGGGGTGCTCGGCACCCACTGTCTATTTCTCATGGGTGCTCGAGCCCCCGAGCACCCACGGAGTCGGCGCCCCTGCATCTGATATTTTTTTTGATGTATAGCTCACAGAGTCCATAGTGAGTCATAAACTTTTATCATTTTTACTTTAACTGTGTCAATTTTATTCTGTATCTCACCTGTTCCGTTATATTCAACATCAGCTTGAATTGCGCGGTGTCCCCGACACAGTGTTTGGCTCGCTCACTCCTGCTATCCCTTTCTCTCTTCTCCAGTAAGAACATCTGCAGGGGGTGAGTAACGGTCTCATTTCTGATCTCATCAATATTGTATTGGAACGATAAATGTCTGTATTTGTCTCTCCACCGGCTCTTGTCTTTGTTCTTCCGTTCTTCGTGGAAGAAGGACCTGAGGTAGTGATCCGATGGCGGGTGTCTGAAACCCTTGAAGTTGTATTGGAATGTACCGATCTCAGGCGCGTCCTCGAAATATGCTGTGCGATATCTAAAATGAATCATAATTAAGAGTTTTTTTTATATGATATGGAAGGCAAACGAGCAAGTGGGTCACCTGATGGTAAGTCCACTGCCCATAGACACCCGCAACCCCGGAGGGATTGCAGATGCGTTGCCAACCTAAAGGACTAAGATGAAATGCCTCTTGTGCCCGTAATTTCCCCGGCTGTCTTACTCTCCACACCGGAACACAGCAGTGCAAGCACTGCTACTTAGCGGCAGGATTAGCGAGTAAGATGGTGGTAGCGATCCGGACGGACCTTGCACAAGGCCCTACCACCCGCTTCCGTTTATTCCACTTTCATTGCTTAAATCTGGTTTGGCAAAAAACATGTCAGCAAAACGCATTTCTCGACAACTTGGTCTTATTTACAGCAGACCGAAGTAAAAATATAGAAAAAGTAGATAGTTAATCAAGTTTATATTTTCAGTCTTTTTTTATGTCGTGGAAAATGTGCCTTATGCATCCGCGCCCGGTACGGGTTTACCGGGGGTATGTGGGGCTCTCTCGCGACAGCAGACATACCCACTAAAAACCACACGGATTCCCTATTCGGTCGTATGTGAGGCGTTACGGGAGCACTCATATCTTCATAGTCCTAGATTAAGTAGGTATAAGCCTGCTAGTAAATCCAACCGAAAACTACGCACTTGTATCAAAAATACAACCAGAACTCTCACTTGTTAAAATATTATCTGAAAACCATCTCACCCGTCTTCTTTCAACTTGTAGAATATGAAAGGGAAGTCGTCCAAAGTGAGGCGAGTTGACGAGCGCTTCCGCACGTCTGGTAGCTCCAGCTCTGACTTCCCCGTGAGGATAGGGAACAATGCTGCTGCGGTACCATCTCCCACTATGTTGTACCTAAAATGAGGAAAGAAAATGACCATCGGCTGTCGGTTCGTTAGTAACTCGTATACGTAAATCACGTCTTTACCTCACGGGTAGACGGGACCGAAGGTAAAGACGAATGATGTAGTCTTAATGAAAACATCAACGGAAATGTTCAATCCAACTTGTAGCGACCATAGCGCCACCTAGTTGGCCTTTACATAACTACTACGACACACGAGTAGCTAGCGCCAATTCTAAAATGACAGCTGTCACATCGTTCTACATGCCGCTTACGAAGTTTCTCAATGCGGCTGCATAAATACAACTTTCAACTCTCCTCCTTCGGACTTCGGTCCCCAGGCACAACATCTGCCTGGAGAGAGATCTCTCTATTGTGGCACTCCCCACAAACTAGCTCACGTTTGTTGAGTTTCAGAGTAATTTTGAGACACATTTCATACCATACTTTGTGCGCTTTACTCGTAGACCAGTTTAATGACAGTCCAGACCTCACCCTTCCATCACCGTGGCCCGCAGCTCCTCGGTAAGCACCTTCCAACTCTTCGGCATCCGTCTGATGAAGCCGTTCCTCGCGGTGGAGTCGAAGCCTAGAATCAGCACGTTGAGGGACGCCTCGCGACCTGGCGGAGGCTTCTTGGGCTCCACTGTCGACCGTAAACCGATCACGTTCCCAGACCACTTGAGTTGTTTTGCGCTGCAATCATTAGCTTACGTTTATGGCTAACCTTCTTCGAGTTGTTTTAAAAAAATGTTTTTTTTGGTGCAAATACATACATCTGTAGGCTTATTGTCTAACTCGCTCGCAATCGCCATCGTGTTCATTTTGACAGTTCTTGTATGAATGTGACAGCTGGCTGATTCCGATGCCAATCGTCAGCCCATACATGAACTGTCAAAATTAACACGATGGCGATTGCGAGCGAGTTAGGTAATAAGCCTACAGATCACGTCTTCATCCCTTGATTTCATGATCATGAATGAGAGAGACAGAACCTAGGGTAACAAGACATAAAGGTCACGTTTAGCATGATTGTGAAAGGTGGGAAGGGGAATCAAAATAGTGATGGCTTGAACATGACTTCTAAGAATTTTTGCCCATCACCTCGGTGGTTTTAACGATCTGCGCGGGAAGATAAGTAGGTAGCTAAATCAAATCACATAGGTATATGCCATAACTCGATATTCTGCAGTATCTGGCTTCAATTAGCTTTGGTATTCCATCAGATTTTTAGGAACACGCAGGTAGCTACAATACGCGTCCAAAGTCACGCATCGGTGTTTTTGAATGGGTTTGCATTTCTCGTCACTAAATTTCTTCAGTAGCGTCACAGGGCTAAAGTCGGTACGCTCGGTTCCAATTCTAATTCAGATCGTGACATTGCTTAATCACCCTGGAAGTAAAGAAAAAACAAAGAATGTACAAGTTGCTTCTCTTCCCGCGCAGATTGTAAAAGCCCATCGAGGGAATGGGCGAAAATTTTAGGAATCATGATATAGGCAATATGGTTAGCAACCCATCACAATTTTGATTCCCCTTCCCTATACGCCCACAATCATGCTAAACGTAGCCTTTAGGTCTTGTTACCTCAGGCTCTGTCTACCTGTAAGGTCTGGATTCCTAACCTGGGGGTAATTACCCTTCAGGGGTTAAATTGGTTTTTGGCCGGGGTCATGAACTGGTTGTTGTCTCGAACGCCGAAAGCTACCACCGTTCATTGTGGTGGGGAGGTGAAAAAGCCGTGACCCTATTAAGTCATAAGGGTAACGGAACTAAAAAGGGTAGGAACCACTGCCGTAAGGAATAAAGACGTGATTACTCGCTAATCCTGCCGCTAAGTAGCAGTGTTTGCACTGCTGTGTTCCGGTGTGGAGAGTAAGACAGCCGGGGAAATTACGGGCACAAGAGGCATTTCATCTTAGTCCTCTAGGTTGGCAACGCATCTGCAATCCTTCCGGGGTTGCGGGTGTATATGGGAAGTGGTGATCACTTACCATCAGGTGACCCACTTGCTCGTTTGCCTTCCTATTCATGGGTCAATCAACTATTTCTTGTTTTTGTGTGTCACCACTGATTAATCTATTTTAAGTCTCAAAATATAAGAAATATAATGATTCTAATATATTAATCATGAAATCAGACTATTAAAGGACAACCAAGCAAAATATGGAAAAATACATTTTATGATTTATATCAAATTTATTGGTTTTCCAGGAGACATATTTTCACCTCCATAAAAAAATTTCGTGTCCCTGTGCCTATATTAAATGTTTAATTCCTTCTTGGTGTAAAAAAATCGTTTACTAGTAATTAATGTTATGGGCTATTTGAATACAACACTGCATTTAGTATCTCAAAACGTTGTGACAATCTAAATAACTTAAATAGTTTTTTTAACAGACCGGTTTTAAAAAGTGTCCCTGTGTAAGTTTCAAATACTTGGTCTCCTGACTCACCATTCTAAAATAGGTAGTAAATGACATAACGCCGCACGGCCTTAGCTTGACCAATGAACAGCTGATCTGAGTGTCACGTGACTCAGGCCGCCATTGCTGCGGCATTTTGTAGCATCGTTCATTTCGTCCGGAGCTCTAACACAGGTAAGGTGTTTTTATTCCACTTCTCCTGACTCACTGCGATTTTTCGAAAGTTTTTCATGCGCTTTGTTTCAAACTAGAGCTTAATACATGGCACAGAGGTCTAATATCCTGAAGTAACTAATTTCATTTCATTTTTTCGATAATATTTTGCTTTTAACTGGTTCTAACTAGAATTTGTCTCTGGGGTCACCAGTCCCCTGGTTGACTTTTTCGGTGACCCAAGAGAAATTCTTGGTAAGCCATGAGACATTTACCTGTTTGTTAAAGCAATCAGTAACTGATTGCACTAAAAGCTATTCTTCTTCTTAGTCGTGCACTCTTGACAGAGTGGTCGTGGTCATGTTTCGGTCGATTCTTGCGCCACCGCTGCTCTCGCGACGCGTCGCCAAGTATCTCAATGCTTGGCGGTGTGGGAGCAATCGTTTTTGCTGGAGTGCGTCAGTTTTGATGAGGTCTGTCCACCGTGTCGGGGAGCGCCCGCGAGATCTTTTGCCCTCGACTTTCCCTTGCCCCACAAGCCGTTCCATGGAATCCTCGTTACGGGTGATGTGTCCAAAGAACTTGAGGATTCGCATTTGTACAGTTGACGATAATCTCTCTTGGATGTTAAGTTCTTTGAGGATCGAAACGTTGGTGCGGTTCGCGGTCCACGGGATCCTCAGCAGGCGTCTCCAACACCACATTTCCAGAGCATCAATCTTGCGACGGTCCTGTTTCCTCAAGGTTCACGTCTCAGCTCCATATAGAAAGATTGGAAAGACCAGGCATCTCATAAGCCGAACTTTTGTATTCCTTGTTATTCTGCGGTCCTTCCAAATCTTTGTGAGCTTCTCCACTGAGGATCTAGTCACGGCGCAACGTCTTCGAATTTCCTCTTCGGATCCTCCAGCGTTGGTGATAGTGGAGCCCAGATATATGTAGCTCTTGACTACGTCTCATCCAGCTATGTGTTGTACGTCCGGTTGGTTGTTGTTGGCTCGATCTATAATCATCATTTTGGTCTTATCGCGATTGATTGCAAGTCCAAAATCCAACGCTGTGGTCTCCAGTCGTCGAAGAAGTGTTTCGATTTCGTCTCTCGTTGACGCGAGGAGGATAGTATCATCTGCATATCTTAGATTTGATATTTTTCGACCTCCCTTATTCCACTCTTCGAGAACTATCCGCATTATGTACTCAGTGTATATATTAAATAGTAGGGGCGATAATATACAGCCCTGTCTAACGCCGGCTTGTGTTTTGAAGCGCTCAGAGTCAACACCGTCAATTCGGACAGCGGCAGTGCTATGTTCGTACAGACGCCTGATAATGTGTACAAGATGTTTTGGTACACCCATTTCTGTCATGACCAACCACAGTTTCGACCATTTGACGGTATCGAACGCTTTTTTAAAGTCAACAAAACACACATAAAGGGGGATGTTAAATTCTCTGGCCTTTTCCACAATTTGTCGCATTATGAGTAGTTGTTCTCTTGACCTCGGCCTTTTACAAATCCAGCCTGCTCGGAGGCAATCTCTCGAGACAGGTAAGATTGAAGTCTCGTGTTGACAATATGCAGCAGGATTTTACTCGCATGGGATATTAGGGAAACTAGTCTATAATTACCGCACTTTTTTGTTGACCCTTTTTTATGTAGTGGTATGAATATAGAGTGTGACCAATCGCTCGGCCAAACTCCAGTGACCCAAATTCGACAGCAGATGGTGTGCAGTATGTCTACTCCGATTTTCCCCATGGCTTTTATTACCTCGATCGGGATCTCATCTACTCCTACCGCCTTCTTCCGTTTGAGGTTTTTGATAGCTGCTCGCACTTCGTCTCTCAGTGGCATTGGTTCTTGTTCTGAGGTTTCATCGTAGATCGCTGTGATGTTTGCAGCCGTGTCAGCAAACAGAGACTTACAGTAGTCTTTCCAGACGCTAACAATCTCCTTGATCTCTGTGACGGTATCTCCGGTCGCATTTTCAATAGCCCAAGCTTTTTGGTTGAACTGACGGGTTATAAGTCTGATTTTCATATGTAAGTCTTTTGTTTCAAACTTTTGAGAATGGCGTTCAACCTCTTCACATATTGAGTGTAGCGCTGTATTACGCGTAAAAGCTATTAAATTGTTATAATTATTGCTTCGTAAATGTGGCGTATGCAGAAAGATACAAAAGTTCGCTTTCGGTTCAACGGTTTGCTCAGCTACCATCGCTTTACTATACTTGCTTGCTTATACTAATTATATATTTATATTAATTATTAAGATTTATGGTATTGGCCTTGATTTAAACTATAAAACACACACACTATTTAGTCCATTGCACTTTAAAAGTCTCTTGAGTTACCATTTTGTCTCTTGACTGACCAACTTGTCCCCAAAAAAAATGGACGTAATTTTTAATTTTTTATAGAGAAGATTTATGGTATTGGCCTTGATTTTACATGAATTATGTTTAAATGAAAGAGATAAATAAAACTTATGATGTATTTTTTAATTGGATTAGTTGTTACTAATAATAAGAAAAGTTTTTGCACCGTTTTTGTCACCAGTGACTCAAGAGACATATTTAGTAGTTGTAACTTTCTACATACAACGTGTTCCACAGTATTTCACATGTGTAAGCGACATGAATGTGTTTATTTACCCATTGTACTGATTACATCTTTGTTGACATGGTGTATTATTGACTTATTCATGGTTACCCAGGGGACCACTTTTGAGCTTGAATTCTGTTTATAGCCATATAAAACATATATTAATCATACAAGTTCGCGGCAACTCTCGCAGTTTAAAAGATTAATATTTTCTCTACAATAAAAGCATATAATAATGCAAAAAATTCTACTTTTTTATTTTGATTTGTTCTTTTTCGTTACAACAAGAAAAAGTTGATTGACCCTCATATAAAAAAAAAATATGTGTTAACTCTGGTACGAATTTAAAGTCTACAGAATCTTACTCAGAAATACTAATGCCTTTGCATGATACAGAGGCATGATCGCTTGCTCTCAACTCGTAGCCACCATCCGAAATGCTCACAGGACCTAATAAATGATCGGAATCGTCTTGGAACAGAATGTCTCTGTATATACACGTTATTTCTTGTACGTTCTTCTTTATTTTGTCTATCACTCTGCATTTTGAATGCTGAAACAAAGTTTCTATACCGTACGCAGTCATCATAACCATCTGATGACGAATACAGGCTGGAGTTGATTCTCCTGCCTCTCAGGATGAGAGGGATTGGGCTATAGTTCCCACGCTATAGAACTTCCAAGAAAGCATTTCAATGGTGTGAGTGAAGTTCCCAATCCGCACTGGGTCCACTTGGAAACTATAGCTTAAGCCCTCCCACTGTGAGAGGAAGCCTGTGCCCAGCAGTGCCATGTACATGGGTTGGAGATTACATTAATCATCATCATCATCATCAGCCTGAAGACGTTAACTGTGGAACAAAGGCCTCCCCCTTAGCACACCATAATGAACGACAACTCGCCACCTGCATCAACCGGTTTCCCGTAACTTTCACAATGTCGTCGGTCCACCTAGTGGCAGGCCTGGCAAAACTGCGTCTTCCTTTTCGTGGTCGCCTCTCGAGAACGTTTCTCCCCCAACGGTTGTTCTAGAGCGACGTGGCCTGCCCATTGTCACTTCAACGTACATACTCTTCGAGCTATATCGGTGACTCTAGTTCTTCGGCGAATCTCTGTATTCCGGATTTTGTCGCGCAAAGAAACTCCGAGCTTAGCCAGTGGCGTAACTATAACGTCTCGGGCCCGTGGCAAATTCGTCAGATGGGGCTCCTTCCTCAATATAAAGAAGTGCATCAGAGTCCCTTCTGTGCTCTAAACCAAGCCAGTTCGGCGCCCCGTAGAGCTAGGGGCCCTGGAATTTCGCCACCCCTGCCACCCTATAGTTACGCCACTGAGCATAGCTCTCTCTATAGCTCGTTGAGCAACTCTGAGCCTCTTTAAAAGGCGAGAATTGACGAGATATAAACTGCGACTGGCTTTAATCAGCTCCCTAGTAGACTGATCGGCAGCTGGAAGGAAGAAGGTCTATATCCCGTTGATAATATGTCTGATGTGTAACATACTTACATAACATTTCACCCAGTCCTGCCCAACGCATTCAATCTTTGGTATCTCCTCAAGCCTGGTGACTTCCTCAGAGAATGGATCCAATACAGGTATAACGCATCCCGATCCTTTATCTACCTTTAATTCTTCTTTAAGTTTGTTTTCTATATATCTAAAAATTGTGGGCTACATAAGCAAAAAAATTATTTCAGTAAGGAATTCCACTGATTTAAATAGACGTGTTCTCAAAGGACCTATTTCACTACTCTTTAGCTTTAACCTCATGCAGTCTTACTCTATAGGAATCAAAATGTGTAATACGAATCTACAATTAGGAAATACTTACTGTAAGATGACGTCTCTGTAAAATTAAAAAAATCATTACAAAATACCGCAAAAAAAAAGGAGCTTATAGAAAAGCCCGGAAAGCAATGTACATTTTAACCGGGTAGCAGGCAGGCAGTTGGGGGTACATTTGTCGTATATTGCAACTAGCCACTACCCCTCAAGGGTAATAAAATCGGCCAAGAACGGAAGACCAGAACCTTTTAGTGAGATCCAAAGAGTTATCTTGCGCAGAGTCGTGTAATGAGACGTAGTACAGCAAGCACACAGCGACCACTGTGCAGACAAAACTCCGGTTTCTCAGTGACCTTCTCCTTGTCAATAATGCCATCTGAAATTAAGATATTTTCCACTGCCGTGGTAGCCTAGTGGTTTCAGCTATGACCTTCCTAAAGCCGTACTCATCAGCGAGCAGTAACCAATGACGCCGTTAACTGTAACCACTGATAGATGTGTCTTCTTCTTTTTTAATATGGCCCCATCGAACGATGCGATGATTTCGCCAATGTCAATAATAAATAGATGATGTGATCAGCGTCTATTGATTGCGGCTTTTTTTTACGTCAGCCTGTCAAGTCTAATCACAGATTAATGACATAAAATCTGTTTAATACCAAAGAGGATAATACGTACGTCACCCAAATAACCTTCTTTTGTAAGTTCTATGTGGATGATTTCATCTGTGGATTTAAAGTACCTATTTGCAAATATTTTCATGAAAGTCCTTGATTGGTCCTCAGGTTTTTATGTTTTTGAGATTTTGGGATAGGTACCCATCTAAACAGGACAGATCCGTCGTCCATCTACAGTTTATCCGCCCAAGGACGGAGCTCCTTTTCTGAGTATTTTGCCGTTCGGGCAACTAACCTAACCTTCATATTTTTGTGCTAAAATATTATTGAATGATTCAAAATAGTGTCAGAATTCTTTCCGGGTTGACAAGTTCCCAAAAATTGACAAACTAAAAGTTGATAATTGAGATAGGACGGGTTGACTTGCTACTCAAAAAATACAACCAATTCAACAATGAGAACCATTTATTTAACAACCAGGTAGATAATAAGAAATCCTATTATTAACTTAGGTACTTTTACAATGAACGGTGAAGCATGCGCGTTCTGGACTGGAAAACCCGGCTAGGCAGAAGAAGTTTAGGAAGACCACCTGCCCGATGACATAAGGGAAACAGCAGGACCAGTCTGGAAGAGGGAAACGGCCAAGCGTTCGGGGTGGAGACGGATTGAAGAGGCGTATGTCCAACGGTAGGCGTTTACACGCTGAAGAAAAAGACTTAGGTACCAACTAAAATGTAATAGGTGCTTAAAACAATACAAAATACTAATAATACTCCTAGTTCAAAGGCCGGCTGGCGCTGTTTTTCCCCATATTTTGTTTCTTTAATTGGTTTAGTTTTCGTGGTCCCACTGTTATCTCCCCACTATTATAAAAAGTCATATTACACTCCACCGTAAGGTCGAAGGAGCCCCGCTTTCGCGGGGTTCCTATCTCTATTCCGCTTGCCCTTCGGCCATTTCAAGACACCGAACAAACCTAACCTAATTTTACTATCTCTTTTTACAACAGTGGGACCACGAGCACTCAACCTCATTAATTGACTAGCATTTTCTTATTTGCAATAACAAAAGTTTCCCAAGTGTGGTGCAGTCACCCATACGCAGTCAGGCTCGTGGCCATACCTGAAAAATATACGAAGATCTTAGTGTAAGGCTTGAGACGCTCGAAGCGGGGCGGGCAGCGTGCCGGGGAGCGGGAAAGAGAGCGTCGTCTAGATGTGGAGGGAAATTCATTTGCCTCTGGGTTTGGGTGAGGGGGTAAAGTACGCTACTTCCCGCGCCTCTAACAGAACAATTAATGTCCGACCGAAACTTTTTTTTTTGCCGAAACTGAAACTGAAAAGTTGTCTTAAAAAGCATGTTGGCCATAGAATATTTTACCCCTAAAATATTCAGACAAACCGTGGTGGCACAAATAATTACTCGATATTCTACGCAATTTGGTATTTGTACCAAAATGATCTGTAACCGAAGGACATTGTAAAAGCTCATGGATTGTAATTTAAATAAATTACCTATATGTATAATTTAATGGTAGTTCTAAATGTTGGGCTATGCCCATGTCTGATATACACTTACTCAGTTATTCTAGAAATGTCATTTATAGATATCAAAAACCGGTCCTCTTCTTTCAAGTATCTCATGGCGCCTTCGTATACGCCATACCCTGGACTCGTTACGATCTATAATATACAAAATAGTAGGAATAGCAGTAATAGTAGTAGCAGTAGTAGTAGTAACAGCCCTAGAAGTAATAGTAATTGTTACTGTAGTGGTAGTAATAATACCAGTAGTAGTAGTAGCAGCAGTAGCAGCTGTAGTAGCAGCTGTAGTAGTAGCTGTAGTAGTAGTAGTTGTTGTAGTAACGGTATGTATGTATGTAAAACTCTCTATTATGCAAAATAAACATAAAACAAATACAATACCAAATAATAGTAGCAGCATCAGTAGATGTTATTGGTAGTGGGAAGAATTCGTAGTAGAATAACCTTCTACTACCACTAGCACTACCAGACTGAAGCATTTATCCTTTTTTTTTAAGCTATCGATAAAGTACTAATTTTAGGTTAGAATTTTGTACTTGATTCCAGTTACCTTAGCCTGGTAATAGTCGCTAGACAGTTTTCCGTACTCTTCTTCTGACAAAGCCTTGACCGGGCGTTCTGAGCTGTATATCTTCTGCATGACCCACTCTATATTTGTCAGCGTACGTACTTTGCACATCGATCTGCAAGGACATGCAATAATAATCATTGGAAATAAGACTGATGCGAGCCACTACTACACTAGGGTTTTCGATTACTTCCCAAACCTGCATTGCACAGGTGCCGCGAGGAGGGACCCCCATCCCGGGGTGGTCGTGGGGCGTCGCGATGACACCGAGTGCTCCCGTAACGCCTCATACGCCTGAATAGGGAATCCGTGTGGTTTTTAGTGGGTATGCCTGCCGTCGCGGGAGAGCCCCACTTACCCCCGGTACACCCGTACCGGGCGGATGCATAAGGCGCATTTTCCACACCATAAAAAAAAAGGATTTTCGGTTACTGCAATGTGCAACAATTACTTTCGGCTCGCAGTAATCCGGCTTTACATGTGCAAAGAAAAAACATATAATGTACCAGTGGCTTCTCTTCCCGCGTAGATTGTAAAAGCCGAGGACCTAACCAACCTATCACTATTTTGATTCCCCTTTTCGCCTATACGTCAACAATTATGCGAAAGTGGTCTTGTTACCTTAGGCTCGGTTTACCCCGTAAGGTGTCGCATTACAGCCGGTCGCGGAGTGGGGATAAAGTGACAGGCGCTCGGCAGCAACCAATATGGCGGCGCCCAAGCTCGCATCAGCTGACCGTGCCGCATTTTACATTCCCACTTAATCGTGCAAGGGTTCGGGGTACTCGTGTGTTTTGTTTTTAGTTATTCATCATTACCTTTTTCCAATTAGTATGTATGTTATACCCACCTTGCGGTGCTAGTGACGTTGTTGATGTACTGGAGCAGCGCGTGCGCCGCGCGCGCGTATTGAGGCGCTTGCGGCGGCAGCGCGCGCCACGCGGCGCAAGAACACCAATACGGAACGACGCCCGCCTCGCCGCACGACCGCTGCGGGGGTATCTGCACGAACAGGGAAGACCCGTACGGTACCCAGCCTTAAAGATTTCTCAGCTCATTTTCGGCTTCGTAGAGCGTTGTCTCGCTCTAATTTACGTTTTCGAAGACCGAAGTGCAGTCTTTACGGCTGGGTACTGTAGTCTTCCAAATACAAGGTGTCAATACTATACAAATACTCTTTATTGAACACCACAAATCAGTACAAAACAATACAGAAACAATGAACAATGTAGACAATAGGCGGTCTTATCGCTTAATAGCGTCGTCTAGGTGTCTTTAAATGAAAATGAACGACTGAAACCCTATTATTTTTTTTGGATTTTTTAACCCTGGTTAACGAATGTTTCCACATATAACATTGGACGATCGTAACCGACATTATTCCACCCTCAGCGTAACAGTCGGTAGTCCGCAACCGTTCGCTTCCCGCGGAACTTCTTACGTGCATCTACTCTGGAATCAGTTAGCGGCACCAATTTTTGGAGACCAGTAGTACAACTTAGGGATCTTAAGAGTCTAAAAATCTCTCAAGTTGTGGTTGTCCATGTGCAGCGGTGATTGCTTTCCATCAGAAGATCCGTTTGTCTATCACATAAACAAAAGACATCTACAAAAACTCACAGGTTGAAGTAAACTCATTCCTCTGGGCAGATCAGATCCCTTTATAACAAAATTGTTTCTCAATTCACCAGCTCCTAGCACATCCAGCAATGTCGTGTGCATATCAAAAGGCGTAGTCAGGACGTTTGCATTGCCCTCCAAGGCTTTAAGGGCATCCGGTCTACTGTTCACCAGTTTCGGAGGTAGCCGTATTGACATGAAGGGATGTTGCTCTTCCAACTTGCCTTGGTATGTTTCACGGATCGATTTGTACCTGGGGTTTGGGGGAAGGCAAAAGGGATTAGTGTAACAATAGGGTATATGGGAGCTTAGCGCCATGGAGCCCCATTTTGGCTGGGTACAGAAGGGCCTCTGATGCTCTTCTTTATATTTAAGAAATCTGGTGAATTTACTCTAGAGGTGGGTTTAGACTCGCTTGCTGGATGTAAACGGCATAGAGCGTGCAAACAGATGCTTAGAGCGTTGCAGACCACCGAATTCTAATAACAACGAGCATCCGTTCGGTTGGTCAGAACATCTATTTCTATTGCGCAAGTATTCTAGTTCTTGGTTATAGTTTTGCTCGTTACTATTTTGGTGTAAACGCTGAAAACAGTTTTCGTTTACATTGAAAGAGCAAGAAAGAACGCTTTTGTTCTATTTAGCTCTAGCTCTATGTTCTTTTGGTCTAATCCCACCTTAACATTCATGTTCTTTGCCTGCATCTACTTAATAAAGATTTGGATTGGAGCTTGGAACATTTTAAAGATTTCAAATGATATTCCTCGTTAAATGATTACCTGGTACCGTGGTCCCCCATTACCACAAGCACAGTGTCTTCCAACTTCCCCTCGTCTCTGAAGCTCCTGAGGAGATCAGCCAACTCCTGGTCTGCCGTGGTGATCATGTTGAAGTCGTCATGGCTTATGTCCACCACGAAGGTGAAAGAAAAGTGCTTGCCATCAAGGTAGTGAAACTGTAACCAGATTAAAAGTTTTGATATGCGGTCAATCAATGTTGCTAAGAGGACCTTTCGCTTCATTTTAAACTAGCTGTTGCCCGCGACTTCGTCCGCGTGTGTTTTTGTGATACTTACGGCTTTTCTCGATATCAAAATTATTATTATTATTATTATGACTATTAACTTCGTCACGTGAACCACTGAAAGTGTGTACGAAACTATATACTTTTAGAATTACGTCATGAAAATAATAATTTGTGACACGGAATCTTGAAAAAAAAAACAGGTGTGAACTGGTTAATGACTCATCACACTTATTTATACCTAATTTTACAAAATAGTTTAATTTATAGTTTTGTTTCTAGTTTCTTTATTCAAAAAAAGCTAAGTACAGTTTTAGTTACCTACATCACTATTAATTTCGCCGAACTATGATGCTTATTGGCGAATACTGCGCTCACTTTAACGATATTTTGTACCCTGATTAATTTAAAAAAATAAATATATTCTAATCAAATAATAGGTACATAAATGTTGACCTGTTTTTACCTTACGACTAACAATTCATTTACTAATCCGTTTTAATTAATATTTTGCGACTCAATTTTTTCTAGCAGAAGTTTTTTTATTTATTTTCTGGTTTAAGTAGGTAGGTAGCTACAGATTATTAACACTTATTATCTTTATCTACAAATTAATTACCTACAGAGGCCTTACCATGACGTCGTAATGCGATTCAGTTAAGGTTCGCTCGCTGTCAGATTCATACTAAAAGCACAAACTTTTTTCACAATAAAATTCTGACATGTTCGTAGCGCAGACGTAAACGCGCCTTTTGATTTTGATTTTTTTAGGTAAAGATATTAAGAGCATACACCCAAGCGTTTCACGCTGCCCTCATAATATATCAGGTTGTAGCACGGCAACCCCGTTTCAATGACGACACCGGAGCGAGCGAATCCCACGCCGCCGTATTAACGCGACCAATCACGGCTCAGGAAAGCGCCCAGCGCGTGGACGCACCTATAATACGATCCCGCCGGTCCCGCGCAGTCCGACCTACGCCGCGATACGAGCTCTAAGCAAGCTCACAGATATTTTGTTCCAATTGTTGTTAAAATTCTTATAAGTGTCTAGTAAGACTATTAATAATAATAATTAAACTGTTTTCTTAACGTACGTCTTGCATTTTCACTCAAAGTCACCACAGGCCTTCGCGCACGAACGGGAAACCTCTATAGCAAGCTAGCCGGTGCTACAAGGTTAATAAGAGTGCGTTCAAAAACCGAACGCGTTGTGAATAATAGCACATAAATAAAAACAAAGTAACGGTTTTGCATATTGAACTTTAGGTGTTAGGTAAAGAACACAATTTAGGACGCCAATTTAGGTTGATTTATAGTGGAGGCAAAATACGTGAAATTTCCCTTAAGTCAGGAAATAATTCTAAGAACTGATAAAAACAATTGTTTTTGATTTGTATGGGTTAGAAATGGAATTTAATACATCACTTGATATATTCACCCCCCCGGAAAGGGGTGGAATTGGTTGAAAATGGTGTAATAGTAATAACTAAGAAGAAAAAATAGGTGTAGTCTGTGCAATTTGCCATACATTTTATTACATCTTAATCTATATTTGCACCCGTTATTTAGCTCAATTCAAGCTACGGAACATACAAAAAAAAAATCATATAACTAAAAATATACTTTTTGGCATTGCGGCCCCGGGAAAAATACAGAACGCGGTGCAAATTGAGGAAATGATGAGAATATATATCAAAACACAATACCAAATTTGCACCAGGGTGCGACACCCGGAAAGTAGTTTTCTATGTTTTACTGTCTTTGTACTTCGGGGGAAATTTTGGAATTAATAAAAATCGTCACAATCGTCTTAACTTGGTTTGATTTACATTCGCACCCCATAAAAAATTGACATTTCTACACGGAACATGCGGTTCTGTAATACTACCCGCTACCTAGCGTTCGCTGCTATTCCTTGCGTTTAGATAGAACTATGTTTACCAAACTTCCGGTTAAAATTTTCTTTTTTTTATTGAGTGCGAATGTAGTATCTTTTAAATATGTGTTATTTATAAATTTTCACGACTATCTTAATTTCCCCCGAAGTACAATCTACAAAAGAGTGAAAAAAAACATGTTCCATACTTTGCACGGGGGTGCAAAGTTACCTGGGTGTTTATAATACTTTGAAAAGCTTAATCTAAGTTTGCACCAACCGTCTGAATTATCCTCGAGCCGCAATCAGAAAAAAATATTTTACCAAGATTCTATACATCGTACACCTTTTTAATTAACATACATTATGTACCAAAGGGGACCCTTCACGTGGCTAAACTTGCGCCTAATACCTTTTATCATACTCCAAAATAACGGCATTTGAAGTTTATACCTAATATTTTAAAGTGTTCCGTACATGATAGAAAGGTGCAAACCGAGGGAAACCATCTAGTCGTGCCCTCTAACGATTCCACAAAAAAACACGACTACACGAATTACTTCCATACTTTTCCGTAATTCGACTATACTATTAGGTTTGACGAAAATGTCTTCGTTGAAAAATACCTGTACAGCATGTAATTATTTTATTAATGTTTTTCACAATTGACACAGTTTTCCGGCTTTATGTTTTATGTACATTCGTATCTATATATTTTCTCCGTAGTATTATTTTGTTTGTAATTATTACCAACTACTTATACCGAGGAAAGCTGATTTTCTTGAGTTCCGCTATTTTGTGCGTAATCACCTCAAAAATTAAATTTCAAGAAAACTGAGAAATTATATTTACCTGTATTCAATTGGAAGTATTATTTAGCAATTTTAAAAGGTTACACTTCATTGGTTTTTATTGTATAGGTGTATGAAGTTAATTAATTTTAAACACAAAACCCTCTTTTTTGCGCCTCTGGGTGAGATTAAAAAAAAATGCTAAAACAGGTGTTTCTTTATTTTTATTACTAAGTATTTATTCTGAGTTTCATGATTCTAGAACAATCTAATTTTATTTTTTCATACAAACTTTAACCCCCCTTTTCACCCCCTTTTTCCAAAAAAATCCAAAATTTCTGTAGCCTATATCCTATTCTGAATTTATTGAAATAGATTTGTGAACATTTCAACAATATCCGTTCAGTAGTTTTTACGTGATGCTCAGTCAAACAAACAAACAAACAAACAAAAATTTTAAAAATTGTTTTAATATGTTCAGTTACCGATTTTAAGTCACCCTGGTCGGTTTTTTTTTTTAAATCTTCAATGTACAGATTTTTTGGTCTCAACGATTTTATTATATGTATAGATGTCTGACGTCTATGTAAAAACAAATGTAAAATGACCTCACACTGCCCACATTTCTATTAAGATCGGGACTCTGCTAGCACTGGATTTTGCAATAACTTGGTCAAATTGTAATAGGAACACCTTTACTAAAATGACTGCATCTTTTGATTTAGTTGACTCAGAGGGTTCATTTTTCACAGCCCCAAGGCACTGCAGACCTGAGTAGGTATTTGTTATCAATTTGTTATTTACTGTATTGCGTGCTGAATAATTTCATATGTTTTTTTTCGTCTTATTTTTACAGTGGCGTAACTATAGGGTGGCAGGGGTGGCAAAATGCCACGGGCCCCTAGCTCTACGGGGCCCCGAACTGGCTTGGTTTAGAGAACAGAAGGGACGCTGATGCACTTCTTTATATTGAGGAAGGAGCCCCATCTGACGAATTTGCCACAGGCCCCAGACGTTAAATAAATAAGTGAATAAATGTTTCTCTCTCTCTCTCTCTCTCTCTCTCTCTCTCTCTATCTCTCTCTCTCTCTCTCTCTCTCTTATAGTTACGCCACTGCTTAATTACAACTCTTTCGGAACTAAATTTAACGCTGTTTTTAAAATTCGCCCTTACTCCAAATCCACGCTGTGTATGAAATGAGATATTAGAAGAATAGAATAGAAATTGCATTTATTTGTAAGAATACAGTAAAATTAGTACATTTAGTCGTAACATAAAATCATTGATGCCCTTGTATTCAGCATGAAAGCACGCGTACAAATATTCATTTACATAAACAAAAAAAGGTACGATTACATTAATATTAGAAGTGGGTGGGTATCCATTATGTCAGGGGTTCCCAATCTTTATCAACCTGCGGCGCAGTTACAAGTTTAGTATTTTGTAACGGCGCCCTGCCTTAGCTAAGTTGTATTGTTGCTATATTATTTACCGATGCGAGCGCTCAAATAGGTACCCGCGAATATTTGTGGTTTCGGATAACGATAGAACTCACGGCGCCCCTCTTTACTTTCTACGGCGCCCAGGGCGCCGCGGCGCACACTTTGGGAACCCCTGCATTATGTAATTATTAGCATGCAATTGTTAAAACTTATCTAACAGAAATATTTTAACTTCGTAATATTGTTTTTCGTTTTTAACTATTTCGGAATAAGCTAAAATGGTTTGCCACTCTAAATTAATTTTTTGATTACAAACTTGTTTCTACTTAGGAATGTGAATGTGAATCAACCAGACGTATTTTGCAAGCTTTTTATTAACTTAATCAAACTCAAACCAAAACATACATGTATATTTCACACAGGCTTGGTTATCTTGCACGTGAATAGCGGAGTAGCAAAGTAAATATTTTTGATCATTTTAATTTCTATCAACATTGCACTGTACGTTTGTTCAATGCCTCAGCAACAATGTTTATAATAAAGCAGCACATTGTCTCGTTCCTGGTTACAGCAATCAGCTTCGCAACGTATTCTCCACATTTCCTAACGGGACCAAACAGCATCGCCGAATCTATAGCATCTATGTCAATGGCATTTAATTTGTACACTCCTTTCATAATAGCATTATGTTTAATTTTGACGTGGAACGCTCGCAGAAGAACTTTTGACAAAAAACTGTCAGGCGTCAATTTGTTAAATGCCACTAACCATTTAACACCAGCCGGTCTTCGAGATCCAAAGTAAAATGCTACACTTTTGCCGGAAGCTGTAACGTCTGTTTTATAAGTGATGTTTCCTCTTATAAGAGTGACATTTCTGTTGTCATTGTACAAGTCCAAGCTGTATATGAAGGGCGGTGATACCATGTAAGGTAGCTCCTGATCTGTACAGTTACTTATGTCGACAAGCTTCATCTTGTAATGCTTGCAAAAACACCCATGAAATAGGTTCAACAAAAATATCATGTACACAGGCCTCATAATGCTCGTAGTCCGATATATAATACTCGTTGTCCGATAGCTATCCGTCACAATGTCAGTGAGTTGATGTTCTATTATAATGTTTAATCCGAAAACTGGCAGATTAATGAACAAGACGTCCGCCTCGCCGTGTTTTATCCAACCTGGCGGAATCATCAAAAAGTTGATGGAGCCACTTTTTCCTAAATTTGAATTGCATTGAATGTTTAATCTGTGTATTAAGTAATCAAAATAATTACGATGATTAAAAACGAATTGCAACTAATTTACGTGATATTAAAATGGGATTTGTGTCGCAGCTGGCTGACAATAATATTTTTTTTCTACTCCTGTACTTATCTGTGATTTATGTAATCACAAGCACCACTATAAGAACACTCATAAAAAAACTTTGGATAAGTCTATATTGTCTATTCCCTCTAAAAGCACCTGTTGGCTTATGTCTCTAAAAGTGTTCCATCGTTACTCTCCCAGCCATAGACAGCCAGACCTAGGTAAAACTTTTACACGATCAGCATTAAGTTTACGATGAAAATGTATGACTACCAACTTAACAAATTATTTCATTTATGGTTTTTTATGGAACTGAAACTTTCTGAACTAAATGCGTAGTTGCCAACATAACAAACAATATTTTTTAGTAACGTCACTGGCAAGTTGGTATAGTTTTGGCTAAATGGGCCAAGAAGCAAGGCTGTGAAAAAGTAAACGTTACTTAAAAACAAAGTTTACGATAATATTGACACTGCAATACATACATACATACACAAATCACGTCTATATCCCTTACGGGGTGGACAGAGCTTAAGGTAACAAGACCTAAAGGCCACGTTTAGCACGATTATGGGCGTACAGGTGGAAAGGGGAATGAAAATAGTGATGGGTTGCCAGCCGCATCGCCTATAACATGATTCCTAAGATTTTTGCTCACTCGATTTTCCTTGCGCGGGAAGAGAAGCAACTGGTACATTCTATTTTTTTTCTTTACTCCCAGACCAGCATGGAAGATATACTACAAGGTTGCTCCTAAATTGGCATTGTTCATTTTTTTTAGTATGCTCCAATTCGAAAACCATTTCGAGGAAAACCATCAATTATCCGATTTATCTTGTCCGATTTCAAAAATACTTTATGATTGCTGATATTTTTGTAAAATTACTTTGAACCTTTGTTTGACCGAACGACCCGGTTTTTAGACAGAATCCAGCATCGAATGTTTGCCACAAAAATGAAAAAAAAATGTTTACCTATGGCAACTGTCACGTGTGACTGTCAAATCGACAAAACCATAGACAAAGCCGTTTTTTTTATAGCCAGCCGAACGAAGGCGATTGGGATTCTGTCTAAATTCACGAATTATCAAACAGCGAAAAAATATTTATTATTAATTAACAAAGCTATTCCGTTGTCTAGGTCTACTATGATGCCTGAACTGACCTGGCGTGTAAGATTGAACAGCAAAGCGTACTGCGACGTGTCACCGATGCAGTACCGGCCTTTATCCCCGTTCCACCACTTATGGCCATCCTTCGACTCCAGCATAAGAACAGACCGAAGGTAGTGGTCTGCCGGTTGCCGAGCGAAGCCGTTGTGACGGTTGTAAAACGTTTCTATCCACGGCATGTTCTCGTAGTAGAGGGTCCGATATCTGATTGCGAGACAGAAGAGTTAAACATTAACATTATTAGTCTCTGCCTACCCCTGTGGGAAAGAGGCGTGACGGTATGTATAAATAATAAATTGTGCTATGGGCATCAGGCAACGGATAAACATACTTATATAATGTAAATAAATACATACAACATCCATGACTCGAGCACAAACATTCGTATTCATCATACAACTGTCTGCCCCTACCGGGATTCGAACCCGGGACCTCTAGCTTCATAGTCAGGGTCACTAACCACTAGGCTATCTGGTCGTCGATGTATGTATGTATTAAGTGTTGCGGCAGAAAACCAGCGTTGCGACTCCCGTCGCAGCATTATTCCGAGCTTCAACCTTTTTGACGTTGGACAGCGACACACTAATTGTTATTTTTCCTTTTTTTTTTTGTTTTGTTTATTTTTAGTTGGGGCTGTTGTCCTATGCGTCAAATCAATGTATTTTCTTTCTTTCTTTCTTTTTAAAATTAGGACATGTTTGTCCTAGTGTCTCACTGCTGGGATCCGATTTCTGAAAGCACATGCGTGAAAATACCAGTCGAAAGTAAAAAGAAGACAATCACAGCTCTCATTAATCTTGTGAACTAGTGACAACTTTGATTAGAGCTGTAGTTTTGGAGATATAAGCTGATTTATACCACTTTCGAGTGGTACTTTCAAAAATCGAGCCCCTGGGCAAAGGGCTATAGAATGGACTCCCAGGCCTTGTTTTCCCTGGGGACTATAGTATGGGGTTCTCTAATAAGTGTTGAAATTTTTAAAGGGTCGGCAGCACGCATGCGTGGACTTGTTAGCGTCTATAGGCTACGCTACCAGCTTACCACCAGGTTGACCGTACGCTTGTATGCCACCGACGTGGTATAAAAAAGGCCTCTCCCCTTGACTTCCAGACTTCCAACTCGCCCCATGCTCACTTATGTCTGGCAAGTCTTTCGAGAAGGCGTCGATAGCCATTTTGGTCCTTCCACTGAGTGGTAGCCTCTACTAATTATCCTTACTATCCTTACTATCCTTATCCTTACTAATATTATAAATGCGAAAGTAACTCTGTCTGTTTGTCTGTCTGTTACCTTTTCACGCTTAAACCGCTGGGCCGATTTAGTTGAAATTTGGTATACAGATAGTTTGAGTCCCGAGGAAGGACATAGGATAGTTTCTGCCCGGAAAATTGCATAGTTCCCGCGGGATAGCACAGCCCAAACCACTGGAATTTTTCAAATTTAAGGCGGAACAAAGTTCGCCGGGTCAGCTAGTGATAAAATATGCGAAAGTAACTCACTCTCTCTCTCTCTCTCTCTCTCTCTCTCTCTGTCTGTCTATTACGCTTTCACACGTAAACCACTGAACCAATTTAATAGAAATATGGCATAGAGATAGTTTCCGTTCTGGGGAAGGACATAGGATAGTTTTTATTGTATTGCATAGTTCCCTCGGGATAGCGATAAGCGAATTCTGCGCAGAATGAGTCGCGGGCAACAGCTAGTATAGTATAACCATACATACATAATAATCACGAATACCTCAATACCACGCTAGCGTGATTGTGGGCGTATGGGTGGAATCGGAATCAAAATAGTGATGGGACAGCCGCATCGCCTATAGCATTCCTAACATTTGTACCCGTTCTCACGATGGACTTTTACGCGGGAAGAGAAGCAACTGGTACATTCTATGTTTTTTCTAAAACCACGGATTAAAGTATCTTACCCCAAATTTGCCATTGAAATAAGTCGGTATCCCAATTTCAACCGGGATAGTGGATGGTCGGTGCCCCCGAGTTGGAAAACTGTTTTAAATATTGACCAAACGGTGAGTGTGAGCGAACCTTTACGGAGTGACGTGATCAGTGTTATGTGCTGCCCGACATTTGACAATAATAAAAATGACGATGAAAACGAGGGTAGCTGTGCGCCGCTGTCAGTTGCGTCGAACAGCCGCGCGAGCAGAGCGCTGGCGCGCAGTGTTCGTGTCGCTGCCGCCGGGGCGAGCGCTCTTGGAAAAAGGACTACGAAATAGTCCGAAACATGTCAAGCATCACTCGACTTTTTATACGTGAGTTATCCGTTTATGTGTAATTGTAATTATATCTTACCCTAAGTTAGAAGCTGCGTGGAATATCAGCAGCTTTTCGTCTATGCGTGTCTTGGACAGGGCTTTCCTGTATTCTTCGTGTTCGATAGACATTTTTCCGGTCAGAAGAGGAAAGAGCGCAGCGGCAGTTCCATCTCCAACCACGTTATATCTTGACAGCAAATAACATTCTTCATTACAATACAATACAATACAATACATACAGACGTATTAGTCGACTTTTATACGTGAGTTATCCGTTTGTGTAGCTAACAGTGGCGTGGCGTCTATAGAACTCGATTACCACTGGCTTGCCTATATTGACGTACCTACAATAAACAACTAGACTCCCAAGCGCTTAACAAAAGTTCCTCAAAAAACGTCCGAGCGGCGTTGTGTTTACGTATAAATCAATTTATACAGATAACATTACCAGCATTCATTCAAATTAACACCTTATTTCGCAGCAGTAATGTTTAATGTCAATTGTATACGATCGTTAGAAGTAGTGAACACTTTGTCATTGCGTGACGTCGTAATCAACGCGCGGTCGAAACACAACTGAACCAAAACTCTGAACAATAGACGCGTGTTCAGACTTTTGCTTCTGTCAATTTTTGAGCGTGATTGGGAGTCTAGTTGTTTATTGTACGTCAATGCTTGCCTATTTTAAGAGACAGTTGGGCACTTAATTGTGCAGAATTAGAGGAAAAGACTAGTTAAATTGCCTTCGGCTTGCCTTCTGGCATACTTGACGCCACGCCACTGCTAGCTATGATTGAGTCTGACGGTAGTTTCATGTTGAAAATGTATATACTCACTTATTTAGTACAACAGCTTTCAATTCTTTAGTAATCATGTTGTATGATTTCGGCATCCGTCGTATGAAGCCGTTATGCGACGCCGAGTCGAGCGCTAATATCAGCACATTGACGGGGTCGACCGGCCGGGGTTTGGGGGTCGTCAGGGGTTCGGGGGTTTTGGGGGTCTCGGGGGTCTCGGGGATGGCACGCAAGCCCACCTTGTAGCCGGACCAGTGGGATGGGTTTTCGCTATTAATGATATAATTAAATTACAAAATGTTGATAATATGTATTATATTCTCCATTCCAAACTATTTTAACGATTGTGTAAACAAACCAATTCCATCTAAACTACATAACTCATTGAACGACCGGAATGTTGAAGGATTATACAAAATAGTGAAGAGTTGCTAGCATCGCCTATAGCATGATTTCTATGATTTTCGCCCAATCCCTCGATGGGCTTTTACCATCTGCGCGGGAAGAGAAGCAGCTGCCCGGCTAGCAAAGGAGTCCTACCTAGGTGGTGCAGGGTGCACGCAGCACGCAATGATGAGGATCCGGGTTCGATCCCGGCCATAACTCTAGTTTCGCATTTTTCTGTGTTCTAATTTTGAGTGTCGTTTAGAAATTTAAAGTTTTACTGATGACTAGCTTCTGCCCGCGAGTTTGTCCGCGTACAAATAGACTTAGATTATGTTTACCGCCATCCCACGGGAACTCTTTAATTTTCCGGGATTAAAAGTAGGTATCTAAAATATTGACCAGGAATTTAAGGTACCACCACGAATTATTTCATATAAATCGGTCCAACAGTTTCGGAGATAAGTGAACACAGACATAGGCAAATGAACACATCCATACGCGTAGGTACAGACAGATGAAAATTATAAAATCTACTTTTTTGTGTTTTATTACCCTTCCCTAATCGTTAGCACTCAATTTTTGATGAATTTATTTAATGTACAGACACTAACTTTCTACTGATTTATTATATGTATAGATAATAGATAAATAAATATATATAAAACAAAGTCGTGTTAGTTACCTACACTATTTATAACTCGCGAACGGCTGAACCGATTTGGCTGAAAATTGGTAGGGAGGTAGCTTAGAACCAGGAGACGGACATAGGATACTTCTTATCCCGATTTTCCCACGGGATTGGAAAATTCCGAAATGTTGTACTAATAAAGCTACAGACATTAAATTTAGCATGCCTACACATTATTCCTTGATTAGTATAAAGATGCACTTACAAAGGAATTTTTCGAATTTAAGGCGGAACAAAGTTCGCCGGGTCAGCTAGTGTATAGATAAATGACAATACAAACCTAGAATAGCTAAAACAGAGAACGTGAACAGCGTCGCTGGCCACCAGCTCGTAAACGCCACTTCCGAAGACCTTCTTCGGCGTCCCGAACCCCGTCGTGGAGCCGTCCACATGCAATATGTCTTTGTAGAAGCAAATCACGTCTTTCTTCGTCAGCATTATCTCTTGAATCACTCTACATTCATCCAGCTGCAAGTATTAAAAGCAAAGTGATCTGTAGCAGGGATGTTGCGGACCCACTGCGGTACATTTTGGTGAGTGTGCGCAGGAACTGCACGACCTTATAGTTCCATCTCAGTTTCGACAACGGACTTCCAGGCGGGGGGAGCGTTTTCACCCATTTGTTGTCAACATAACCATTGGCCCGCACGAGGCGGTTTGCTTCATCCTTCCTAATGCGAACTGCTAGGTAATGGAATTCGCTCCCATCGTCTGTATTTCCGGACAGATACAACCTAGGGCTCTTCAAGGCTAGAGTGAATAGGCTATTACTGAACCAGTGAGTTACACCTTTGGCCTCATCTGCACCTTCCAGCAAGTGAGATAGAGGTCAATCACTGGTCAGTTTGTAGCGGATGCGGATGCGGATCTGCATAAAAAACTTAAGTGTTGGGTTGGTAGAGTTAAAAAAACACAGTAGCGAGTCAGATCTTGTCAGTTGTCACAACAAAACAGTAGCGAGCCGCGTCACCGTCACCGATTCACCGAAGTCCGAAACAAAATTGCCGCTTTCCTATTGGTCAATCAGCACGCGCGGTCGACACGTGCCACTCGCCGGGCCCTCCCCTTTCTTTCATGTCGCGACCTGCTACACATCCGCATCCGCTTCAGCTCCGCATCAATTTATGCGGATGCGGATGTCGAAATTGATGCGGATGTTCCGCATGTGCGGATGCGGATGCGAATATTTGCAACATCCCTGATCTGTAGTCACATCAATTTGGTACATACCCGGCGATAAAGAATGGACATCGGTCTTTGGAAGGAGATAGTAGTTAACAACCATTTTCAAACACGTTCTGAAGTAACGTTTTATAAATTTCTAAATGTCAGTGAAAATTAGAACACAGAAAAATCCGAAAAGTAATGCTATGGCGGAATCGAACCCGGGTCCTCGTCATTCCGTGACGCGTGCTATACCCCTACACCAGCCAATAGCAGGTGGGTAGTCTTCGAATTTTTCTACCTGTCACTAGCTGTCACGTGACCTTTGTTACTATGCGAAGTTTTATCGCTAAGCGTCATCTGTTTTATATCAAATAAATACTTCATTTTATGGACTTAATTAGTGTACCTCAAATTAATAAATAAATAAATAAATAAATAAATAAATAAATAAGTAAACTTGGGATATCTAGAGAGCTGTTGAGACTAGTAAAGAGGGTAGTCAAAAAAAGGTTAGAGCTAAAAAAAACATTCCAAATAATTTCGCGTAGGTACTTTTAGAGTAAAATTCAGGTTAGTAAAGTGGTCGAGCCGTAAAGTACGCGAACTTATTCGCCCGTCTGTCTGTGTCTACAGTCTGGAATAACACATAGGCTACTTTTTATCCCGGAAAATTGCGTAGTTCCCGCGGGATAGCGATAAACGAAATCTTTGCAGACGAAGTAATACTAACATAGCACTCAACCCAGTCTTTCCCTTCGCAAACCACCCTAGGTAGATCCCTGTTGAACCGCAAGGCTTCAGGCGAGAAGGGGTCAAGGTGCGGTGGTTCGCAGCCGCCACTTTTTTCTTGTAAGACGCTGATTTCCAGTTCTTGTTGCCACATGGCGTTTAAGTAGCTAAAAAAAAGTTGAGAAAAAAAATCTTTTATGATTGAACCATCTTAGAACTAGAACTGAACTTAATTGGTTAAAGATGAACTGCACAAAAATGCAAAAATATCAGATTTTTTGGTTAATCGTCGTATAAAAAATAAAAACAGTATATTAAATCTGGGACGGATTGAAATCGACACGTACCTTAGTCCGTCACATATTGAAAAAAACATGTCATTGACTTGACAGCTTGTCATAAACAACATAACCTCAATTTGAAAAGTTGTCCCATTGGACAGAAGCCATCTACCTCGGAAAAAACCTCAGCCTGCGATTTTGCGTACGTGACAAACAACGGGCTAATTTGTAATACCTACCTACTGATATTTCTACTAATACCTATTATAAATGCAAAAGTAAATCTGTCTTTCTGTCTGTTACGCTTTCAGGCGTGTTTTTATTGTTATACCTTGTTTATTTTCTATAAAATTGTGTATATTGTCTTATTTGTGTGTCTTGCAAAAAGGAATAAATGTCTTCTTTCTTTCTTTCTTTAAACCACGGTTTTTTTTTCGGTTGCACTCACCTATTGGTCAAATTCGCCGGCGCGAACTGCTCCTCGTTCAATATTAGTATTAACGAAGTCCCACATAAAGTCAAAACACTTGTGACCATCAACAAACTCCTGAGCTTCTTGCGCAGCTTCCATTTGACTGATATTAGTTGCTGCAATTAAATTAATAAAGTACTCGATGTGTTATACAAGTTTCAAGTTACAAGTTACAATACAAAATACGTTTCGAATCCTAACTAACCTAACCTTTTTTGCGGCGGAAAAATGCGTTACGCATACGACCGCGCCGTGGTGACGGCGCGGAGGTTATGTGGGACTCTCCCCCCCCCCCGAGTGGGGGGAAGCGGAGGAGGCCTACCCACTAAAAATCGCCGGTATTCCCTCTCTGCCATTGGAGGGGCGCCGTGGGAGCATATTGGTGTCACCACGCACGCTCCGCCGGCGGCCCCAGCCTAAACGCCGGGGCTCCCGCGCCAAAACTAACCTAACCTAACGCAAACAGGTAAAATATGAAATGGGAACAATGGTTGTCATTCCAATCTGCAAGTGGCGCTGCCAAATTTTCCTACAATATGTCGCGCAAGCATTTAAAATAGAAACGATCTAAGGTGCGAATGTGGTGGCGGTACACACACCTACTATGAGATTTATAAGATTACTATGAAATTGAGAGGCTTTGTGTCAGTTTTCAGTCACAAAATACCTCTCGAACGCGTGCGTGTAAACGTCTCAATTAACTTACACACACACGAATCAAGTCTATATCCCTTACGTGTCTTACGAGGATCAGATCGGGATATCAGGGGACGGATCCTAAGGTAACAAGACCCAAAGGCTATGATTATGGGCGTATAGGTGGAAAGGGGAATCAAAATATTGATGGGTAGTCTCATGGCCTGTAGCATGATTTCTAGGATTTTTGCTCACTCCCTCGAGGGTTTTTAACCATCAGCGCGGGAAGAGGACTCTCAATCTACTAAGAAAATATTAGTAGTTAGCGCTTCTAGCTAAGTCTGTCTTTCGGATCACAAGATAATTGGTCTCCAAAGACTATGACCTATACCTAAATGCAGTACCTTCGCACGGCACAGTGTTTTTAAGAAATAGAAGGACTGGAAGGGAATATTAGGGAATATCGACAGCGTATACGCTAATATAGAAGCTATTAAGCGATAAGACCGCCTATTGTCTACTTTGTTCTTTGTTTCTGTATTGTTTTGTACTGATTTGTGGTGTTCAATAAAGAGTATTTGTATTGTATTGTATAGAAGATAAATACCCTTGTCAAGTAGCGTTCAGACATTTTTCTTCGTATATTTAACTTAAAACTAGTAAAATATCCACTTATTTTCATAGTTCTCCTACCATTTTCCCACAGACTACTAAGAGATACTACATTTTCCTCAAAGTGACGCGAACAGAAATTAAAAACAAATATAGCTTCACTATGATTTAATTTTAAGTTTATGATAAAGTAGGTCTATTATTTTGGAGTTGACAGAGCGACTGTAGCGCCATCTTACAGCTAAAGCACTTCTAATAAATATTAGCGAAGAAGGTCTGTTTTTAATCAAATCATTCAAACAAAGATATAAACAAGTTTCAACATTCATACATGTAAATATTCAGACAAAGCAAGAATTCTCTTTATTTTCAACTCAGTTTATTGTTTCCTGTGATAATAATTGTAAATGACACACAAATATATTAATAGAGTGGTTAACGTGAATGTCAGTAACACAGCGTAATTTACAAACTAGTAAGGTCACTCAGCATAAAGACGGTGCATACGCGTACAATATCCCGATGCAATGCGGAAAGTGGCCGCATCCCCCCATCATTAATTCACAAAGCCCCGTTGGTTTGACCTTCGATTAGTGTCGAAACAAATGTGTGCTTACTATTACAAATTATTACGCTACGGCAGTAGTGAGAAAAGATACGGAGAAAGCAAATTTACCACTAGAGACGACTCAGGACTGGTCGGCCTGGTGACATATGATCAGAGGCCCGTTTTACGAAAGCAGATCACTCGAAAGTGGCATAAATCTGTTTATATCTTCAAAACTACAGCACCAAATTTTTGACTAGTTCACACGATTAAAGAGAGCTGTAATTGGCTGCTACGCTACTTCTATTTCAAATTTTTCACCACATTCGAGTGGTATTTTTACATACGTGCTTTCAAAAATCGCCCCCCAAAACGAGTTCTTAGCCGGGGAAAAGAGAAAGACAAATAAATAGTACTAACATTGATAATAAAAATAATCTAGAAGCTATTTACTCTATTGTAAGTTCTGAAAATTATAGCAAGCATTGTTACTTAAGTTAAGTTTAATAATAACATCAACTACTCCATAAATAGCTTCGTCCATCTTATTAAATGTAAGTGCACTTAAATCTTTTATAGCCGATACTTTATCTAAAGCGTATTTGTATTTATTATAAACATATACTCCACTAGTCGTAGCTATGTACGGTTTGAAGTATTGATCAACAGATATAGCATCAACATTATATCTTTCATGCGTATTAACAGCTCTAGTATTCAATCTGATCCTAAATAATCTCCTATCAACAGTAAACAATATATTATTATCATCATCTAATACAAGCTTATCGACATCAACACCTTGCAGTTCACGTAACCTATAAACTACATTATCTATAACTTTAAAAGTTTCTCTTCTGTTATTAGTGAAGTATAAAATATCTTTGAAGAACATATCGTTGATATTATGGAACACTGGTAGTCTTTCTGGTACTTTCTTATTATTTACTATGTATAAACCGTCTGGACCTCCCGCATACACTACATTGTTAATGTGGTCTATAGCCACGGAAGAAGCATTTCTGATGCCATCAACTAAACCAATAGCCTTAGTATCTAAGTTGATATAACCTAAGGCTTTGTTAGGGACAATAGCTAAGTTGTCAAAGATGAAATACAGGGTATTGTCGTTCCTGTTGTAAACAAGTTTCTGTATGTTCTTTAGTCCTTCTTTGATTGTCTCTGGTTCGTAGAATCTGTGGTTGAAGGCGATGCCTCTGCAGTTTTCAGGCCAGGCTGATGAGGAAGCGATGAAGAAGATGAAAACTAGCAGCTGCATGATGAATCTGGAAGAATTGTTCGGAAATCACTACATAGTATAAAACAAAGTAGCTTTCTCTGACTCTATGTCCCTATGTCGCTATGTATGCTTATATCTTCAAAACTACACAACGGATTTTGATGCGGTTTTTTTTTTAATAGATAGAGTGATTCAAGACGAAGGTTTTTATGTATAATTCTACGCAGACGAAGTCGCGGGCAGAAGCTAGTACCTCTATAAACGATACTGCATCGAACGGGCCAATCTGGTAAAATGGCCATCTAGAAATTTCTAATTCTGTATTGAATAATTGAACGAGTTAGCGGTCAATGTCAGAGAATTGTTATCTATTATGTCCATGTATAATATAAATAAGCAATAATTAGGTCAAGGACACAAACTGACAAACACTCGACACGTAATTGACATATCAACTGTCATGACAAATTATTTCAGCAAAAGATTTTACGACGAAAATGTTATTTTAAGTCAAAATTTCCAAAACATAGAAAGTGTTTTTACTTTGCTTAGAAGTACCTAATAAGGGGATACATACGTAAATCACGTCTTTATCTCCTACGGGGTAGACAGAGCCTAAGGTAACGAGATCTAAAGGCCACGTTTAGCATGATTGAGGACAGATAGACATGGGGATAGTATACGTAGATGACATTTCGATAGTGTATTTTTGGGGCCTCTTCTTCTTATTTGTGGCGTATCAAGTCGTCATAGCGACGAGAACTTCGCCAATGTCAAAGTAATAAAAATATAATTCAAAAATCTTGTGACAAAATGTCGGCAACGATGCACGGTAATGTAATACGCTCAAAAGATCCCCGTCCCCTCTGTCGGGCTCTTAGCCAACGGTCGATGTTATCCCTCAAAAACTGCCAGGAAATCATTAGCCGATGCCCAGGTTGCACTGGACCAAGCACGCTCTCCCCCCGGACGGATCCGAAAACGAACCGCAACTTTTGACTACGCGCGGAGGCAACCCCCACCCACTTAATGCTATTCAATTCCGATTCTAGCTACGTTTTAGCTGTCATTTTTGACACTTCTAATATGGATCTGACACAGTAGCGTAGCGTGGGTCTCGGCCGCCCGGGGCGGATGAAAATTTTGCCGCCCCATTGCTTACGTATACTTTAAATATTTATACAATATTATTGTTATTTATTCTGAAATTTTGCCGCCCCCTAAAAGTGCTGCCCGGGGCGGGCCACCCCCCCTCGCCCCCCCCTACGCTACGCCACTGATCTGACATAGATCGATCCACCTTTGGTTTGGAATTGAATCGCAGTAAAACGTTACCTACAGTAAAGCCTTAGTACAGAGTGCAGTTATAATTACTGTTGTTAAAATACGAAAATAAAATTGGACGGCGACGTGATTTTTGATTGTGATTGTGATTGTGAATGATTGTGATTTTGATTGATTGTGATTTTTGATTGTGATTGTGAATGATTGTGATTTGGGTTGATTGTGATTTTGTTACAAAGCTTTTATTTAAGCTGCAACAGTTGAAAATGTTTGTTTGTCCGGGTGGAATCTTGTTACTCAATTTTGAAGCAGATATCTTCAACCGATTGATCTGATTTTGCGTAAGTACTCGTGAAAATTGGGTGACAATATAACAAGTGTTTGAAGTTCTGATGGCCCGGTCAGGACTGTCTCCGTAAGAGGGAACCCTTCAACGGTTGGTCCGATCGGCTCGAAATTTGGTAGAATACATAATGTGGAATTGGATGACAACGGAAGTTCAAAAAAGGTACAGTCAGCAAAAAGCTTGTGGCGGCCGTCCGACCAGTAGCAACACTGGACGACGCCGCCATCTTGGGTGATGAGGTCTGACAGTGACAGAAGTCAGAAGAGAGTTTTCCCTCCCACGAGGAAATGGCAATATTGTACCTCTGTAAACATTAAGTACTATAATCTAAATTATACGTAGTACAAAGTTCGTTCCGCCGTTTCATTTCTTCTCGAGGCGTAACCGACGCCAAAAGCTTGTATTATTTTGTTCTGAGTTTATCTAGTTTTACTTACGTTTTCTGTATTAATTTCCCACGACACTTAAATTAAATACATGATGAGGTTTAAGCGTCACTTCAACTGTAAAGCGTACACTAGAATAGTGCTACTCGTAATTGATAACATACTACTTGAAACATTATCAGTAAATAAACAATACAACTCTATGAACTCTCAATATCATAACTAACTATACTAAATACGCATTAAACTATAGTCTGGCAGATAAATTACTGCAGCCAAATGACATCTCCGAATGTCATTTTACGAAATAATGATACCACATTTATTTCGCTAGTGCTCGACTAAGGTCACGTACTCACGTGATGAATGATTTGACTATAGAACAAACGAAATATTTTATGAATGAAATGAACAGTGAAACTGATCCAACTAATATTATAAACGCGAAAGTTTGTAAGTATGGATGGATGTTTGTTACTCTTTCACGCCAGGACGTCCGGACAGATCTATACGAAATTTGGAACATAGGTAGATTATAGTCTGGAATAACACATAGGCTACTTTTTATCCCGGAAAATTGCATAATTCCTGCGGGATAGCGATAAACTTTAAAATTCCAGATAGTGAAAGCCACAGAGTACAAATCTAAATGCAATAAAACAAATCATAAAATAAACTACTAAATATCACTGCACACATGCATACATACAAAATACAATAAGAGTACACACATACAATATCTAAGGAGATGGTGTGAGCCTCTTCCTCAAGCTCTCCCTGAACGACGCCACGGATACGGATAGTCTTACACACACACAAATCACGTCTTCATCCCTTACGGGGTAGACAGAGCCTAAGGTAACAGGTACCTACAAGCCACACTTAGCAAGATCGTGGGCGTATAGGTGGAAAATGGAATCAAAATAGTGATGGGTTGCTAGCCTCATCGCCTATAACATGATTCCTATTAAAATCGCCCATTCCCTGGATGGGCTTTTACCATCTGCGCGGGTAGAGAAGCAACTGGTACATTCTATGTTTTTTCTTTGCTCCCAGACCAGCATGGAAGAGATATTCTTACCTTGGATGTAAATCACTTTACGAGGAACATATCGACTGATGTAGTGCACGAGAACCTTGCTACTGCCCTTTCAAACAAATTGGAACCCTCTAGTGATGTCGGCATTTGCTAATAAGGGAGTCAATTATTCGAATTTATTCATATGGAATTAAATATTAAATGTTAAATAAATTGGCTTAAATTGTAATCAAATCAAATTAATGATCTTAACATAAATTGCCGTGACATGGAACAAAGAATAATTGAATTGAATTATGTGTGGATAATCTATAATATTATTATGTGTATGTTGTGTTTTGTGTTGTGTTATGGTTCGGGTTGATACTGGGTTAGTTTATAGATTAGGTTTAAGTTTAAGTTTTATTATTTATATAATTTTGCAATGCCCTCCCAGGGCTATTCAAATTGTATTTTGTAACAATTTAAATGATGCAAATAAATGAAATGAAATGAAATGAATCATGCCTTCGAAAATAATCTGTGAAATATTTGACGATCGGATTGCCTGGTTGTTAGTGACCCTGACTATGAAGCTAGAGGTCCCGTTCGAATCCCGGTAGGGGAATGAAAGAAAGAATCAAAAACCAAACTTGTAAAAAAAACCAAGTCTCGCAACTCGTTTGCCTTCCTATTCATATAAAAAAAAAAAAAAAAAAAAAACAGTTCTACCGTAAAAAGTTGTGAGATCCATGTAATACCAAGTTGGTTAATTTATTCAGTCCCTACTAAAGAGACCTCCTGTCTTAATTAAGTTATTACGTAATTAGCTAAGCTAACAACATATTTATAATGCCCATATCAAAGTTAAAAATCGCTTATGTTATAAATAAATAAATTGACTTGGCATTCGCATTAACCCATCAATTCAATATTATCTGTATTACTTGTGAGAAATTGTGTTTTATACGCGTTCGGTACGTTTTTCGTGTCAAAACTTACACTAGAGGCTCAGACCTGATACTATTCTCAGTCGCGAATATCGTATAATTGTTGGTCACATCACTAGACCTTCGTGACTGGTATTGAACGTACCATTTAGGTACCACCTGGTACCATTGGACTACCATAATTACCTTAGTTTTTCGAGTTTGTATCGTGAAGTAACAGTGCTAAGGTTGAAAATAAAGGTGAAAAACTAAACCAAAACATTTAAAATATTTAGCTATTTGTATGCATTAAGAATTAAAACGACCAGCCAGTACTAATCGCACAGAGGATTAATTATTTTTTTGATCATAATAAATGTAACGTATTTTTCTAAAATTTTCGCTTCGAATGCTATTTTCACAGACATGATTTCAAAAATCGACCCAGTCTTTTTTTAAATAAGTACGTAATTATCAGTCGTTTAGTGTTTACCTTGTGTTGCTTTTTATAAAAAAAGTTTTAAGCAAGGTTTTTTCAGTTTAAAAACAAAAACAAAGGACCTACCCATTGAACAGATGATGGTGCAGCTGTCTTTGTAAAATGATATTGTGTTTTTGTTGTCTAACTATACCTATTTGTTTACAATAGTAAAAGATAATTAAATTTAATACTTACTGTTTTTTAAAGGAGAAGGGTAGGCAGAAAAAAGCACTAGTATTTCGCGCACAATGAACTAACTACATAATGTAGAAAAAACACCATACGTATCTATTACATCACCCACGTGAAAGTGTGTACCACTTTTGTTAGTCCACAGATTGTATAATAACACAATTAAATTGAGACGTCCTTAATAAAGCATAAAACACTAAAACTTTAAATTATGTGTAACCGAAAAAGTGTTCAAAATTTGAGAAAAAACGCGGGAAATATTGCCTGATAGGTGTACGCCATGCAAGAATGACGTAGTGAAACAATAAATAAAAAACGAGGGCGCCACTTTTTTCGTAACTGTCACATTTCTGACGTTGAAAATGTTTGAATATGGCCACAATATCTATACTAAATTCCATAAGCACTTTCTTTATTAGTATTTTACGGTGAAAAATGAGACGATCTGTACTTTACCTAGTCGTTGTAGCAAAACGACAGATGCTTTTTTTGCGTCGAAGTTCCACGTTCGCTAAGGTTTTTTTTGTCAACAAGTAAAAACGTTTATTTTATCAACTATTTATATTTTAACGATTTTTAACGAACTGTAAAAAAGAGGAGGTGCTCAATTCAGTTTTTGTTTTGTATAAACTTACGTGGAGCGCTCTTTGTAAACATTATTTTTACTGTCAAGCTTGAGGCAGGTGGCAGGTGTCACATTTTCAAAATGTCAAAAGGCTCAGTCAGCGCAGCGAGCCATCATTGATTGGTTCGTTTTGGGCTAGAAAATCGCGCGGTTTAATCGCTCAGATAATATAATGCGATGTGTTAATTAGCAACTAAGGATAATAATCAAAACAAACTATGTGAAAAATTTATAGTTGACCTTCAACACCTTATTTTTTTCTAATACGGGCTCAGACCGACAAGTGTTTTCAGCCCGCAAGTGGTTTGTCTTAAATCAATAAATTAACGTAATTATTGTTGATTGCCGCACGTGATTTTTAAAGGTATGCAAGGTATTCAATATTTAAATTTTGTTTATTTATACTACGAAAGTCGGTATCGATAGTTTTAGACAGTAATTTCCGCCCCCTTATATTTATGTTGCAGCGAACTCTTCTCTATAATGTCTCTTAAATTATAACGGTATCGGTCATTTAAGCGTTAATTTGTAATGAGGTTAAAGAAAATATGTTTCAGTTCGCGTTTTCCCCATAGCAATAAACTGATTTAATTCGAAATACTGACATTCCAAATATAAACTGTACTGATAATTTTAATGGTTTCGTAAAATAAAAATACTTCGAATCAAGTCACTTTATTACCTGCTAAGCTTGGTAAGCTACTAAGCTGCTGTGATTGCCTCTTTTGTGTTAAAAACAGTTCATAAAGTTAATATTGCTGTTTGAATACTGGTATTTTCCCCTACGAATATGTAACTGTAATCCAATCTAACTGAACTGAATTATGAACCGTGTTTTCATGGATTAGAGCTCAGTTACCGTTTGAAGGGAGTTCATGCCTTTTGATTCTGTGTGTACAGATTGTTAATGTCTATGTATCCTTTTAGGTATTTAAACAACAATGCGATTTAATCTACTATTGTTGGACAATAGTTATTGTGTTAAAATAACCATTAATAATAGGGTTACCATCTAGGTCTTTACCCAGGGCCGTCTTAAAGTAAGCTGGGGCCCTTGGGCACACAAGAATTCACCCTTTTGGAAAGTAAAAAAAGCGAATTGAAATAAAGTTTTTTACTAAGTATGACCATTTATTATAGAAATTGTCAGTCCTTCGGGGCCCCCTGAGAATGAGCCCCGTGTGCCCCTATGGTGAAGACGGTATTGGTTTTACCGAGTTTGGGTGTCTGGTTGGTGGTCAAAATCTGGGTCTCGGCCTAACCTGGTCTATTGGCAATCTGTACTGTAACGGCAGTTTATAAAACATCTGATTTAATCTTAATAATTTGTATGTTTTAAAGTTTTTGTTGTGTAATGGTAGGTGTAAATTGAAGGAATCATGTTATAGGTGATGCATACATACATACATACACAAATCATATCCGTATCCCTTACGAGGTAGACAGAGCTTAAGGCAGCAAGACCTAAAGGCCATGTTTTGCATAATTATGGGCATATAGCTATACATATTTATGTATGTATGTCGGGTAATGATGATAATCCTTGTGAAATAAACGGATCATTCCCATACCAATGTCAAAAGTATGTGAAATATAACAAAAGACCAGTTGTATGTGTCACTGTCAGTAATGTGTGCGAATAGACAAATTGAAGTTCCAAATTTAAAATTGACTTGTACACCACAACAAATTTTTTGCTCAAGTTTTTAATCTAAAGTGCGCAACGTGTTTCGGACTAATCTGTAGACCTTCATTAATCTTTGACTTGCTTAAACTTTGATATGTGATCCATTAATTTCGCAACGGTTTCGCAACATCTGAATCATGGGATTTATAGTTAAAAATGGCAGCCCTGGACAAGCCAAGTATTGCAACATAATAAATACACAAAACCTTTTGTTACTCTAGTTATTTGGATCTGAATGACAACATACAATGTATTACAAGAAAGCTATGTACAAATGCTTGTGGAGTAACAAGGTAATAATTGATTTTAGTCTATGTACTCTTTGTGTATGTAGTTATGCACATATTTTCTGTATATCACTTTAGGTCCTATTACCCTAGCATTCGGCATCGGATACCCTGAACCAGGAGATTTCAAGGCACTACCACTAAGCCCAATCACCCAATTCATGAATACACAGGAGGGGTAATTACACAAACGATCCACGAATGGGTTGAAGTGTATCCGTAAGGACCCCTAGATTAAGATAAGATAAGAATTTAATTTTTTGAGTTATAATTTAACTATGAAACATAAGGGATGGAGACCTGATTTATATATGTACTAGATGTTGCCCGCAACTTCGTCTGCATAGAATTCGTTAATCGCTATCCCGCAGGAATTACACAATTTTCCGGGATAAAAAGTAGTCTATGTGTTATTCCAGACGATAATCTATGTATGTTCCAAATTTCTGCCGTGATTTTTTAAAAGGCAGTCTTCTGACAATGCACCGAACGAGTAAAATATAAAGCAAAATATAGGTTATAAGATTAAACAGACACCCCTCCGCCGAAAATAAAAAAACGTAAATCTTATTCTCTTAAACGAATGAATTATAATAAAAAAACCTAAAAAAAGACTGCTATTGCGTTTCTCTCAAAAATTAATTTTGTCAGAAGACTGCCTTTTAAAAAATCACGGCAGATTTCATCCAGATCTCTCCAGCCGTTCTGGCGTGAAAGAGTAACAAACATCCATACTCACAAACTTTCACATTTATAATATTAGCGAATGAATTAGTAGGATAGGATGTATGTATGTATGAAACATTGCTGAGGCATTACAAAGTAAAGAGAGTAGAGTAATGCCTCAGCAACGTTTCATACATACATACATAAATCACGTCTCTAATTAAACATATAACAAAGTAATGGAAATACTGAGAATGCCTACTTTAAATATTTTATTGAATCAGGCGTTACTTTGCAGAGGTCCATTTCAACGAACAAAAAATTTACCTTGCTACTCCGCTACTCACGTGCAAGATAACCAAGCCTGTGTGAAATATATATATTTCTCATGGAATCCATCAAACAAACAAAAACCATGCACCAAAGCATGTTGGTTTGCATGTGTAACAGTTGTGTTCAATAAACTTTGATAATGATCCCGTAGAGGGATCGAAACGCGTCAGTGTTTGTGTGGTGTAGGGGATGATTAAGTTTGTGAGATTTATGTGTGTTTTGTTGGCAGCAGTGGAGGGAGGGATTGCATGAGAAACATATATATTTCACACAGGCTTGGTTATCTTGCACGTGAGTAGCGGAGTAGCAAGGTAAATTTTTTGTTCGTTGAGAATGCCTGTACAAATCCAAGGCAATGCTGACCTAATTATTCGGTATTCATTTCAACTATCTCAACAAATTCCTGAGAAAAAACGTCGTGACAGACAGACAGATAGACGGAGAGACGGGCGGACAACAAAGTGATCATATAAGGGTTTCGTTTTTTCCTTTCGAGGTAAGGAACCCTAAAAATGTGTTAAGGTAAAATTAGACTGAAATTCACAGGGGAGATTAATAATCTAGTAAATGTTCTTCAAGATAAAGTTTTATCTATGTATACTTAGAATCCGAAACAGATAAGATCCGGAACTGTAAAAAACTGGTTATCTTTTAATTTGATTGTAAGTGTAACATACTATCATATATAATCTTCTATCTGTCTGTGTATATGTACCTACTTGTATAGCGTGTAATTACAGTACGAGCAAATAATTAAATGGTTGTTAGTAGAGGACCTAAGGAGAGTATTTAGATAACTTTTATTTCAAAACTAGCTGTTGCCCGCAACTTCGTCTGCAATTCGTTTATCGCTATCCCGCAGGAATTACGCAATTTTCCGGTATAAAAAGTAGCCTATGTGTTATTCCAGACTATAAACTATTTATGTTCCAAATTTCATTCAGATCTGTCCAGCCGTTCTTAAAAACGAAATATATGTACGTATGAAATTAATAATATACAATTTGTCTGCCGCTGCTGGTTACTCAAATTAGTTCCTTAAACTAAACAGACGAGTTATTGTTGCGCTGCCTTACAGTTAAGGTAAAATGCTTTGACAGTTCTCTTGCATCTATTGGGGTTGGCACACTTCATTGAGTTTCCGATGGTAACTCATCGAGAATACTTGCTAACATATACTGTCATGCGTTTGCCGTATACATTGGAATATTTTGGTAGAACATATTTCGGCAAAAGCTTATAGACTACAAGCCCATGGAAAAAAAAGTGAAATAAACCAGTGTGAATGAAGCTTAGAAGGCTGTTACTATATCATAAAATAACTCTGAGCGAATACTTCTGAGCGGCACATTTATGGAATTTCTCAGGTACAAGTGAGGAATTACGACTTTTTATAGCTTATAGATGATTAAAAATAAATGTCGAAAAACCTAGTGCCGCTTTAAAGTGGTGGTGCCGGAAGTTAGTGCAATTTTCTTTTCAATGTATGAGAAAAAATCTGCACCGCTCAGAAATAACGGCATAGTGCTCAGAGTTATTTTATGATATAGTAACAGCCTTCTAAGCTTCATTCAGGCTGGTTTATTTCACATGTTTTTTTTCCATGGGCTTGTAGTCTATTACATTGGTTGCACGTTTACAAATGCTCGGAAAGAATGCACTCAGAAAGATTGAGTATCGAAAATGTTATGGAATGTACCTATTTTATTGCCAGGACAATAAAATAGATGGTCGTCAACTTAATTAGTCCAAGGCCGCGGTTCAAGGTTACGCGATGTCAAATAATTTATTAACCAACATAATTATCCATTTAATGACTACAGTAAAAATACAAAATTACTCTTTGTTACTGTACAGTCAAGGGCATAAATCCTACTTCCTATCCTGCTATATAATATTAGTAGAAAGTAGGATTATGAGCCTATTGTGTCCCACTGCTGAGCAAAGGCCTGCCCCAACGCTTCCACTGCTCTCGGTCTGCTGCGGTACGTGTCCAGTCCCTTAAGGTGTCCAACTCGTCCCGCCCTCGCCGTCTAGGTCTACCGGGCCGCTTTGAGTTAGTGGGAGTCTCTATTGGTAAAAGAATTTTCAAAATCAGTTGCCCCCTACAACGTCACAAACTCAAAAACTACTTATTTATTGATAATATTAGTTAAACTAGCTGATGCTTGCGTCTCCGTCTGCGCAGAATTCGTTTGTCACTGTCCCGCGGGAACTATGTGAGTTTCCGGGATAAACACTATCCTATGTCCTTCCCAGGAACTGAAACTATCTATGTGCCAAACTTCATTAAAATCGGTTTAGTGGTTTACGCTTGAAAGCGTAACAGACGTATTTTCGCATTTTATAGTTTTAGTAGGAATGGATGTAGATTATACCCGTTTATAATGTTATCTAAGATTAGTTTTAAAGGTTTTGAAATCTTGTTACAACTCAATGAATGTTTTTTTAATCAATGCAAAACCTGTTTGTAGTTTGGACGTTGAACGTGTCTAGCACATTCATTGCCCGTCTTTTTCTAACTGGTTCCTTCTAGAAAGAGTGGAGACTAGAAAGGGTCTCACAGGGGTAGGCAGAGACTACTTTGTTCCACTTGCATACAGTCCCTGAACTCATAGAATGCTATTTGAGGTTGTTTTGCTGTCTCCCTCACTCGGCCGATTCAAGTGTCAAACCCATAAGAGAGTGAGTCAGCAAGACTCGAATGGCGTTCTAAGAGTTCGCGGACTGTACCTCGTGTCAGTAATTTCACTGGTAGTGTTTCTCCGCGCGGAAACAGCAACCTAAGTACTGCTGCCTGGCGGCAGGATTAGCTTGCTCTGTCAAACAAAATATAGAATTACTTAAGTTGTCAATCTCGGTGTCAGTCCCTAATATAATACTCTAAGGCTGGCTGAAAGAGATCTCTTAAAGGGATAGGTTCGCCTTTGCGTGTATCTTGATGTTTGTTAGTTGTGTTTGTTTATTTTTATGTGTTTATACATACATAATTGTCTCGCCTCTTTATTATTTTCGTTTATGGTAAACCTTTCGTAAACAAGATTCTGACTGAAAGAATTAGTATCCAAGGTCAAGTAATAAATTAAAAAAAAATACATGGCAGTTTGACGTTTGTCAGTGACAGTTGTATGTTGTATGTTTTGACGAGTTGTCCTAAATTTGAATTGAATTGAATTGACGAGTGCGAGTCGGTTAGGTACCTCCGCGTGTGATCAAGAGCTGCGGTTCGTTTTTGGATCCGTCCGGGGTTAAGTGCTTGGTCCGGTGCACCCTGGGCATCGGCTAATGATTTCCTGGCAGCTTCTGCGGGATATCGTTGATCCTTGGCTAAGAGCCCGACAGGGTTTTTGACCGTATTACCGTACAACGTTGCCGACATTTTGTCACAAGATTTTTGAATATTATGTTACTTTGACATTGGCGAAGTTGGCGTTCCAATGACGACTTGATACGCCTCAAATAAGAAGACTTGCAAGAATGATATTTCGTGACTACTTCTCGCGTATTAGGAGTAAAGGAAGCGCTATAAAAATCGTACCGGATCAAACGACGTTGAAATTACATCAAAAATTACCTATGGTTTTAAAAGGATCCCATCGGTATTCCACCAGTATCTTGAGGAAAATATGGAGAACAATGAAGAAGGTACAAATGATCGCTTAGTTTAGGCTACGTTCGAACTAGCACGTCTAGTACGAGAGCGCACTAGAGTCGCGTCGCGCGCGAGATAGATTGCCCGTCTTTTTCTTACTGTTCGTTCTAGAAAGAGACGGGTAGTTTTTCTCGCGCGCGACATTCGTGCGATCTCGTGCTAGTTCTCGTGTTCCTTCTTACAAGTGGTTACAGTCAAGTGCAAGCTGAAGGACCACTTATTGACACTCCAAAAATCCTTACAATAGTCCTCTAGCACTTGCACATTGATAGGCCACCCTGTTGTTTTTAAACAATTTAGTTTTCCCTCCTTTTGGGTCGCCCATTAATTACGTGAGGTATTTAGGAGTAGGAGGGGGTCGAGCCGAATCTTACTAAATCTCACTTGGGGGAGAGAAGGGTCGTGGCAAATATCACGTAATTTTTTTAAGCCGAAAATGGTGTAAAACTGCTTGAAAAATAAGTTACTTAATACTTAAATTTTTATACCCAAAGTACAAGTTTTGAAAAATCTCACATGAGATTGGGGTAGGGGGGAGGGGGTCGAGAAAAATCTTACGACATCTCACCAAGGGGGGAGGGGGGGGGGTGTCAAAAATCCTTAAAAATGTCTCACGTAATTAATGGTCGCCCCCTTTTTAGTTTTTGTGTGTTTTTTAGTGACACCAAAGTCGGGTTCTATTTATTACTTTATTAGATTTGAATCGTTTCGTGAGTCACAGACGGTTATGGCTGCAGGCAGTGGCGTAGCTATCTAGGGACTAAGCGGGGAGTGCCCCGGGGCCCTCAAGCTCAGAGGGCCCTCGAATCCTTACCAGAAAATCTCGATTGAACTATTATTATTAAAACGTAACCAGTTTAGATAGTAGTGGGGCCCCATTTTTTTATTTGCACCAGGGCCCTTGGTTACCTAGCTACTCCACTGGCTGCGGGTGTCTAACACCTCAGCGTAATGCTGAGCCAGCGACCGTTTCACATTTGCGAAGACACTCAAGACAGATGATCTATTTTTCATGTCCGTGTTTTTTGTTTCTTTTCCATAAAATTGAGCGTACTCTTATATTTTTGCATACATACATACGCAAATCACGTCTTTATTCCTTACCGGGTAGACAGAGCCTAAGGTAACAGATACCTGCAGGTCACATTTAGCAAGATCGTGGGGGTAGAGGTGAAAAATGAAATCAAAATAGTGATGGGTTGTTATCCTCATCGCCTATAACATGATTCCTATGATTTTCGCCCATTCCCTCGATGGGCTTGTGTCTTGCGAAAAGGATGTATTTTTTCTTACTTTATTTACAAATTTCCGTCTCCGTTGATATTATGAAGAGTGCCGTGCTCAAGGGTCATTGACGGTTATGTACTCCTTAAATACATTTGGCTCCAGTGCCGTGGCGTCAAGTATACCAGAAGGCAAGCCGAAGGGAATATTACTAGCCTTCTCTAATACTGCACAATAAAGTGCCCAACTTTTTTTAAATGGGGAAGCCAGTGGAAATCGAGTGCTATGGACGCCACGCCACTGTTACCCCCCTTATTCATAAACACTATAGGCTTCTGCTAGCTTAGCAATCGTTTGTCCTTTTCTCTCACTTTGACATTTACCCTTCACAGATAAGGACAAACGATTGCTAAGTTAGCAGAAGCCTGTATAGAGCGTTTATGAATAAGGGGGTTAGGCTCTTACACTACCCATTTGTCCAGCGATTTCCCAGAGATTTTCGCCGCGAGAATCGTTGAAAAATCCCCGTCCTTAAATGAAATGTCCATTACTGGTGCTTGTCAACTTAGTGTCCAACACTGGTGCCATCGCCCCAGTTGTACACTGTGTCTCAAAATAAATACGTTACTGGTGACATGACGTCATGAACGCGTTTGATAGCGCTATCATTAAGGCTTTAATCCTCCGAGCTACAGTGCGTATAACTGGGAAACTCCCTGGCATGCCGTGCGTGTTTAATAAATGGCATGTGTCATGTTATGTCGCAGTTCGTGTTCTAAATAACTGCCTACGCTATTTTACAGTGCGTACCTGCCAGATGGTAAAAGCATTAGAGTATACATACCACTGTAATGTATACTCAAAAGTAAAAGCCCACCGAGGGATTGGGCGAAAATCTTAGGGATCGTGTTATATAGGCGATGTGGTTAGCAACCCTATTTTGATTCCCATTTCCATCCATACACCCACAATCATGCTAAACGAGGTCTTTAGGTCTTGTTACCTTAGGCTCTGTCTACAAAGACGTGATTTACGAGTATGTATGTATGTATAACAGTTTATTGTACATAAACACACAAGAAAAAGATGAATACAGGACAACACAAGTGCACAAAGGCGATCTTATCTCTAAAAGGGATCTCTTTCCATTAACCTTTGAACGATTGATAGGACAAAAGTATTAAGCAAGACACAGAAAAAGTAAAAGAACCGATCGAAAGCTAATATAATCCTAATCTAATTCTAATTCCTGAAAAATTTTAAGAGACTTAAAAATACGATACACGTGTGCCAGAGAGAGATAGACAAAAAGAAAGCCGAGCTGTAAACCCGAGAGAACCAAGTGAGGCTTAATCGAAAGGAGTATGCTTCTTTTTAATTGACACGCGACGTCATATTTTCCGGTCTCATCTCAGGTGTTTCAGTGTCGATCTAATCTCACGTAGTTAGTATCCTTCCTCACTAATATTTATAAATGTGACAGTAACTGTCTCTCTGTCCGACTGTTTGTTACCTCTTCACACCACGCCTGCTCCACTGGTGGTCCGAAGGTGAGCTGAGGCTGGTGTGCTTTGACCTTGAATCCTACTAGCACACGTCCTATTCCACGGAATCAGTGTCATTATAGTCCTGTCTCTTGCCAGCGTCCCTAGCGATGCCTGTTTGTTTTGAAGCAGGGACATTGGCATAGGCAAGCGGTACGTATTAAAATACATGAAGTTTAAAATGTATAATGGCCTAAAATACATAATGGTTCAAAAGGTATAATGCGATTGTCTCAGAAAATTGCAATTTAACAGAATTGTTATAAACTAAACCTAACCTAACCTTTTTTTGTGGTGGGAAAATGCGTTACGCATACGACCGCGCCGCGGGAACGGCGCGGAAGTTATGTGGGACTTCTCCCCGGCCCCCCTCCCGAATGGAAGGAGGCGGGGAGGCATACCCACTAAAAACCCACCGGTATTCCCTCTCTGCCATTTGGGGGGCGCCGCGGGAGCATGAGGGCATCACCGCGTGAAACCTAACCTAACCTAAATCAATCTATATATTACACTATCAAAAAAGATCATCTAGCTAATAGTTACACAGAAAATACCATTATATATTTTGAACCATTATGTATTTTAACCCATTATACATTTTAAACTGCATGTATTTTGATCCACACCCGAGGCAAGTGACCGGCGGATGATGTCGTAAAGCGTGGCGTGCCCTGACAGTGCTCTTTTGACAGTTTTCTAATTACAACTATCTTATTCCAGATGGTAATAATGGCGAAAAGGTGGTATCGCTCGCGAAGAAATGCAGTGTGCCTCATCATACTGGCAGCGCTATGTGTGCTGTATTATATCTCCCTCAACAGCTATCCACCTAGCGAACCAGAGTTGGACATCACTAGGAGGTACGTTGACATCCGAAGATATTCGCTGACGAGTATTTAATTTATTGTGACGGCACCAGTAATGGACAAGGGCCAGTGGCGTAGCTAGGTAACCAAGGGCCCTGGTGCAAATAAAAAAATGGGACCCCACTACTATCTAAACTGGTTACGTTTTAATAATAATAGTTCGATCGAGATTTTCTGGTAAGGATTCGAGGGCCCTCTGAGCTTGAGGGCCCCGGGGCGCTGCCCCGCCTAGTCCCTTGGTAGCTACGCCACTGACAAGGGCCCAATAATGGACACTACGAGTAACTTATTAATGAAACGAAGGGATAGTAATTTATTTTATAACAATTTTGTAATCATATTTATTATCTTTGAATTAAGAATGAAGTGTCCATTACTGGTGCTTGTCACTTTAGTGTCCAACGCTGGTGTCATCCTAGTTGTACACTGACTCAAAATTAAACTGGTATATTTCGGCGGGATGTTGGTTTAGTTCAACTGAATAACTGTGTAAATTTTCAGTATGCTGTTGTTTTCGGTTGACAAATGTTTTCATGCTATGTTTGATGTCAAAATGGCATTTGAATGAAAAATCGTGAACGTATTTAACAAGTGTCCAATCCAACTACCTACAGAAATATTCTAGAATAATTCTTTACACAGGTCATTGCCGCAAGAGTTTAAGCGAATCAGAATTGTCACCATTTTATCGTCCACCCGTAAGACTATAGTTGTACTATTTTGTATTTTATTCAGTCCGCTATCATTATTACAGTGAAAGAATAAATCGCGTATACCTCTTGCATATCACGACGGCGAGCGAACTGTATTTGTGGTAAATACGTATTCCGTACGTGTCATAGTGCGCGTGAGGCGTGAGAGCGAAAGCGGTTGTGGTGAGCATAAATAGACTACAAGCCCATGGAAAAAAAACATGTCAAATGAACCAGCGTGGATAACGCTTAGAAGGCTGTTACTATTATCATAAAATAACTCTGAGCGCTATGCCGTCATTTCTGAGCGGTACAGATTTTTTCTCATACATTGAAAAAAAAAATGCACTAACTTCCGGCACCACCACTTTAAAGCGGCGCTAGGTTTTTCGACATTTATTTTTAATCGTTTATAAGCTATAAAAACGCCGTGAATTAATAATTAGTCGTAATTCCTCACTTGTACCTGAGAAATTCCATACCTGTACCGCTCAGAAATTACGGCATAGCGCTCAGAGTTATTTTATGATATACTCGTAGTAACAGCCTTCTAAGCTTCATTCGCGCTGGTTCATTGGCACATGTTATTTTTCATGGGCCTGTAGTCTAAAAAATACTGAGCTCGTTCGAAAACCACTCAGCAAGACACACACATTTTGACGAGTATGCTGATATGTGTTAACCACAGATAAAGCTCACTTGCCATCGTGAGTTGCAAGAGCTACCACTGGAACCTTTTCACTGAAAATATCATGATGACTTAGCATATACCTTTCAAAGAAATTATTCCAAAATCGTATGAGAAAAGGTTCTACAGACATACGTGATTCAGTTTCGTCAGTTGTAGTTTAGTTATCATCGTTCAAAGCTTGTTGAAGGTTTGTTGTAAGGTGTGCGTGTGGTAGGACTATGTGTAGGGTCCGTCTGGATCGGTAGCACCATCTTACTCGCTAATTCGGCCGCCAAGCAGCGGTTGCGGTTTGGAGAGTAAGACAACCGGTGAAATTACTGGCACATGAGACATTCCATCTCAGCCCTCTAGGCTGGCAATTTGGTAATGCAGATGTCTATGGGTTGGGTATAGAGCGACTGCTTTAATGAGTCCTCGCCCGTGCGATGCAGGGGCGCGGGGTGGGACGACAAAGGGGGCCGAGAGAGGCGCACTACCCGCCCGCACCTCTCTCGGTCCCCTTTGTCGTCCCACCCCGCGCCCCTGTGCCGCGAAGGCGAGGGCTCATTTAAGCGGTCGCTCTATAGTGGTGGCTTACTTATGATGAGGTGACCAACTTGCTCGTTTACCGCCGTATGACAACCAAATAAGTAAAGTTGTGCGCGCAGCTCGCCTCAACTCTTGCGTCGAGACCTGTATTCAGCTTTTATGCTCTGCGTTTGCATCTTTTGTATGGCCTTAGGCATGTGTTTATGAGCATGACAATGTAAGACTGTGTATTAATGCGAAACCATTAAAGATGTGCGAAGAATCCACCAATCAGAAAACTGCGCTGAGCGAGGCTAAGAAAATGACGTGATGCAATTGGTTGATATTTGTGCGTTTACCAAAAAATTCATATCGATCATTATACAATAAAAAATATATCCCAAAATTTCCATGCCAGTTCGTCACTTCTTTTAATGTAGTACCTAAGTGCGGAACGTGACGAACAGGAAAAATAATTCCATAGTAAAATCTGGGACACACTTCTTGTATGAGAAGCGATAGGGTAAACTATGAGTAAGAAAACCTCGAAAAATAATTTTACTTAAAACACGTATTTTCTACTTAGCTCATTGTTCGAAACTTTGTGACCATGTCAAATTTAATTCCGTTCAAATTAGGCTGAGGTCACACGTTAATGCCGCTAAAGAATGAGCACGCTGTTTAAATAGTTACCATAAAATTTAACGCTTGTCTAGACATGCCTTTTAAAGTGATTTCAGTACCGTGAATTTGACCATGTGTTTTAACAAACGCAGCGAGATATCGTGCTATTTGCGGTGCATTGCGCAGCCGCCAAGCTATGTATTTACAAATGATCGATCGGCCGCGTCAATGGACGCAGCTTCTTGGAATTTCTCACGTCGTGTACTTTTAATTAGTGGGGAATGGGAATAGACAAAACATATTTTGCATGTGGGCGTGTATTGTCTGTTCAGTTTTTCATAAAGCATCTTAATTCTGATTTTTGTGAGACAACATGTATCAGAGATCGGACAAATTTGCGTCATTGCTCGCAATAATGTGGACATGACTCCAAAATTAATCAAATATGTCAAAATACATATATGTATTAAGAATAAGTATATCCACGGAGGTTTTATACCTATAGAACTAGAAAACTTTTTTGTCAGAAATAATAATCATATCTAGCAGGATCGTGATTTCTTTATTATATAAAAATATTTACGAGAACGACAACTGCCACTTTAATTAACATTTTGCTAATAATTTTATGCATGTGTAAATTTTTATTTCCGGGAGTTCAAATTTTATTTCGAGAAATTAATTAAATGATTAATTATTTGATTATTTTTTGAGTCATGTCCACTTTATTGCGAACGATGACGCAAATCTGTCCGATCTCTGGTCATTATGAATCGCTGCTCGGTACAGCACGTGTAAAAATAATACAAAAGTATGAAAATAGAAGGAAGGAATGGCGATTACTCTACTGACAAAAGCCAGTAGGCTTATTACCTAACTCGCTCGCAGTCGCCATCGTGTTCATTTTGACAGTTCTTGTATGAATGTGACAGCTAGCTGATTCCGATGCCAATTGTCAGCCCATACATGAACTGTCAAAATGAATACGATGGCGAGCGAGTTAGGTAATAAGCCTACAGGCCTTAAATTTATGATGATCATGATGATAGATACGGACGGCCACGGATGATAGTATAATCTCATATCCTTCTTCCATGCATGGTATGGGAGTAAAGAAAAAACAGAATCTACCAGTTGCTTCTCTTCCCGCGAAGATGGTACAAGCCCACCTAGGGAAGTCTTAGGAATCATGTTATAGGCGATGCGGCTAGCAACCCATCACTATTTTGATTACCACCACCTTACCCTTAATCATGCTGGTCGTCACACTCCGGTTTTAACTTGATACATCTTCACCTGCTTTATTACTGTTTATAGCTTTGCTATACTAATGCCTTCGCTTATAAGCTTCACAATATCCGCATGAGCAATTTTTTTAAATACTGTATTTTTCTTAACTTAATGTGAACTGCTCCTGAAATATAGAAATCTTAGATCAAGGGCCCGACTTTTTTTATTAAATGCACATCCCTCACACACCGTTCGAATGTGTTAAAAATTCTAAAATTCAAAATTCAAAATTCATTTTAGCAAATTGGCCGCTGAGGACTCTTTTACGTCTTTTATGAAACTACCAGCGCATTCGGAAATCCCATCATTGCCAAGAAGAATGCGCCGCAAGAAACTTGGCAGAAAGTATTTTTTTTTCAAAATAAAATACATTGAGCTACTACAATAGGTACCTACTTAAATTGCGTCAAGTATATCAGAAGGCAAGCCGAAAGGGAATTTAAATAGCCTTTTCCTCTAATTATGCATAATAAAGCGTGCAACTGTGCAATATAGGCCGGGAGATAGTGACAGAAATTACTGGGTCATTTGTACCAGTATGGCGGTTCTTCAGGGGTCTAAAGTACGCAATGACAAAAAGAAAAATGATGGTCATAGCGCTGGTACCGGCGGCCCAATCGCGTGGGCGTTAGTCGAACTCGTCGGATAAATTACGAGTGTGAAACGATTTGTTCCACAATCATTTTAGTATTTTCCGATAGTCCATAAAAAATAAGCAGGCGGTAGTGTCATGCCATACTTTTCCGGTGTGACTTACAGCCCGCCATACCGACGCGAATGCGTTAATTAAAAAATAAAAAATTCAACCATTTGTACCAGGCTAATTTTTGCACAGTTAATCATCGTCGTGCAGCCATTTACGAAAATCACCATGCCATACTTTTTTGGCGGTTCCAAATGGTCGCCATACCGCCGAAAATCAGCAAATATTTTTTTTTTCGCCAAACGATTTGTACCAGTATTGCATTTGGATTTTTGGAAAGTATTTGATAAAATGTGACCGTGATTATATTCGCCATACTTCTAGTAGGGGGAAAAAGTGCTGCCATACTTGAAAAACTTATTTATTCGGCACATTTCAAAAATACGACTGTACAATACGTAAAATATTTTTTACAGCATGGGATTATTATATTCTGTTTATATTCGAGCGGTGGTAGCCGTTCAATATTATACAATATAAACATCTGGTTATAAGTCAAGATTGCCGCCACCTAGATGTTTGCAATTTTGTATTTATATTCGTTGAACCTCAAACTTACGAGAAAAATTAGTGCCATACTGTTACAAATCGTTCAAAACACGAATAAAATCTTACAATTAAAAAAATATATTATACACATTCGCCACCTCCCACAGGTATGGCATTATCACACTTCTATTTATGATCATTCAGGAGCTATTGAAAAAAAATTTTAGGGTGGTACAAATCGTTTAGCGAAAATAAATAATTTGCTGATTTTCGGCGGTATGGCGACCATTTGGAACCGTCCAAAAAGTATGGCATGGTGATTTTCGTAAATGGCTGCACGACGATGATTAACTGTGCAAAAATTAGCCTGGTACAAATGGTTGAATTTTTAATTTTTTAATTAACGCATTCGCGTCGGTATGGCGGGCTGTAAGTCACACCGGAAAAGTATGGCATGACACTACCGCCTGCTTATTTTTTATGGACTATCGGAAAATACTAAAATGATTGTGGAACAAATCGTTTCACACTCGTAATTTATCCGACGAGTTCGACTAACGCCCACGCGATTGGGCCGCCGGTACCAGCGCTATGACCATTATTTTTCTTTTTGTCATTGCGTACTTTAGACCCCTGAAGAACCGCCATACTGGTACAAATGACCCAGTAATTTCTGTCACTATCTCCCGGCCTAATAGTCAAGCCGGTGGGAATCGAGTTCTATGGACGCCACGCCACTGGTAGCCATAGCAACAAGTGGCAAGAAAAAGTTGATCCACCCTTAATCGATCCTCAAAATAGCAGCATCTAATTCTCTAGCATCCTGTATATATTATGACGCGCAAAAGATTTTCAAGTTTTAGAGTGGCAACCACATGTTTGGCTGATAGATACATAGGCTGGAAATGATGATGAATTTATCGCTTTCAAACGGTGAATTAAAGTCGTTCCTAAATTTACCATAGGTAACATCCAAATCCTACGTATTCGATAAGGTGCATTGGGATAATATCGAATATCGTGGATATCCACTAAACGGGGAACAATTCCATAATCTGGCAACGCTTATCTAGAAGCCAAAGACATTGGAGCTTCTAGGTGAGCGTTGCTAGATTATGTAATTGTTCCCCGTTTAGTGGATATCGAGTTTCGAAATTCCCCCAATTTCGAATTTACCCCAATGCACTATAAGATCCGCTGAGGTTAAAAGGTGATCTGAGATAATTATATTTTGGGAGACTGTTGTGTATATTTTTTGTTACTTGTTTTGATTGGCGTCAGCTGTGTTTTTCCCTATGACGCACCTTTCTTCTACAACGATACGATGCGAGAGAGTTCATTCGTGTATGTTTACTATGCATCGCGCGGTCGTCAAGTTACAGAGTTGTAAGCGATCGAGCCAGAGCCGCAATGGAATGCTACTCGAGCGGATAACCTCGCATCCTGTCGGGTAGGTACAACTTGGTTTAGAGGCGGGGTACTAAACCACAATGAGAAAGGAAATTAGATACCATCTGTCATTTCAAATATATGTTGACGCAAGTATATGGAATGATACATTTTTCAATATCTCATCCCGGTGTAGCAATAAGAATGAGGCGCTGGGAACTGTTTGTTGATGTATAAAACAAAATGGCCGCTGTCCGCTCTCAACCGGTGCAGTAAAGAAAATCGCGTTCTAAGGAACCTTTTCACTGCAAATGTCGTAACGATTTAATACACCTGCCAAAGAAATTATTGTGAAATTGTGTAAGAAAATGTTCCACAGAGGTACGCGATTCAGTTAGCCGTGGTAGCCTAGTGGTTTGAACTGTGGCCTCTTAAGCAGAGTGTGGGTTCGACTACCAGTCTAGCCACCTCTGAGTTTTTCGGAATTTATGTCCGAAATTACTTTTGTATCATGAGCTTTTTCGGTCATTTCCCAATCAACGGTGGGCCCGCGTAAGAACTATAGCCCAAGCCTTCTCAGAAATATAAGCTGGAGATGCTGATAACGATAGGCCTCGGCAGCGGTGTGCCACCCGGCAGGAGTGGCAAAATACCACGGGCCCCTCGCTTTCCGGGGCCCCGTATTGGCAGGGCCTAGAGCATACAAGGAACGTTGATGCACATTTAATTTTGCTCTACGCGTTTCGTTAAATTACCCTGCCTCTCGATCAAGTTGTATCTGGTATGAAGTCGAGTTTAAAATTAGAACTAGTTTGACAGTTCCAATAATGTTGCCATAGCCCAAACAGTGCTGTTATCGATATGAATAACGTAACCTAAAAATTTTATTTTAGATACAAGCTTTTTGGCCGTCTGTAGTTCTTGTTGACTGTACTTGCATTGTCATCCGTCCTACGTATGTGAACCAAATTTCAAGTCAATCGGACCGACCGTTAAAGAGTTTCCTCCTGCGGAAACGGTCCTGGCAGACTTGATTTGTTTGATGGTACAAGAAAAACGTGTCGAGAGTTTTTTTTTAATTATCGATATTAATCTGTGGGCAATATTATTTTGTATATGGCAACATCAACATTGTTCTGTCAAATTATTCCGTTTGATTTTGAACTCGACTTTTGGGTAACTCTGTTTCTGCTATCTAGTGTAGTGTTAGAGCATGTAGAGATACCTAAAAGGAGCATCAAAGTGGTCCCGGACGTACCCAGTGCCGTGAAAGAGCCTAACATACGTGACAGGTAATGCTATATATGTACCTATGTACCTATAACTCTTTATTGTACATAAAACACTATTTGACACATGGAACATATACATTGTAGTTGTCGCTCGACATTCCGCTATCGATGGAAAGAAAGTGTGAACAAAAACATAGAATAACGCGCTGGTAAAAGCCCATCGAGGGGCGAAAATGTTAGGAGTCATGTTATAGGCGTTGCTAGTAACCCATCACTATTTTAATTCTTTCCACCTATACGCCTAGTCATGCTAAACGTGGTCTTTACGTCTTGTTACCTTATGCTCCGTCAAACCCGTAAGGGATAAATAAATACGTGATTTATATATGTGTGTATCGAGTGTTGCCATACATACTTCCGTGTATTTGTCAGCTTGTTTGTGAAGTGCTTTCCACTGGCGTTCGTGTCGCCACAGTGTATGTGTTTAGTTCTATAATTTTATCTGGGTCCCACTGAAAAACAGCGTTGCGGCTTGCCGCAACATTATGCTGAGTGGGGTCCACTTTACACCATATCGGTAGTAATCGGTACTATTCCTAAAAAACCCAAAATTTCAAGTCTGTAGATCAAAATGTCGAAAAATGTGTCAAATAAAAAAATCTAATAAAATTAATCAATATGCCCACGTTTGTACAAAAAGTAGTGAAATCCCACCAAAAACATTCTGTAAAAAACTAGCCAAGTCTCGATGGTTGTTTATCTCTAAAAAGTAATGAAATCTAGACAAAGTCGTGCCAAGTTTAAGGTTAGTTCTAGTTTCAACATGAAACTCCCGTGAGACTCAATCATAATTACACATAAACGGACTTTTTTTATACGTGAGTTATCCGTTTATGTGTAATTAGTTCTAGTTTTTTACAGAATGTTTTTGGTGGGATTAATTTTACACATACACATATTTAACATCTGTAATCTGTTTTACTGTTAATATGTAACTGTAACTCTGATTCAGCGCTCGCTTATCGGGTAACACGTGTTATCTGACGTTGGAAATCCAGCACATAATGAAAGTGAACGCATCGCTTGCAGTAGGTAAACATTGACACAGTAGTAAACGCCTTATAAATTGTGTTTCTAAACGACACTGAAAATTAAAACATAGAAAAATCCAAAAACTAAAAATCGGGACGTCACTGATCGTCAAAGGTATATACAGTCAGGCTGATCATAAAGATCAGTAGGCTTATTACCTAAATCGCTCGCAATCGCCATCGTGTTCATTTTGACAGTTCTTGTATGAATGTGACAGCTAACTGATTCCGACGCCAATTGTCAGCCCATACATGAACTGTCAAAATGAACACGATGGCGATTGCGAGCGATTTAGGTAATAAGCCTACAGATTTGTGGAAAAGATACCTTAACTTTGTAACAAGCTGTTTAAATTACAGCGAATTATGCATGCAAACGAGTACACTGTAATAGGTTACATCTTTTATTTTGGCATGACGTATGAGCCATATTTGTATTTGTGTGAAATTCGAATTTATTGTATTACTAGCTGACCCGGCGAACTTCGTACCGCCTAACAGTCGATTCTTTAATTTAAAAAAAAAAAAATCTCTCCTTAAGAACCATCCCCATACTTCAAGGAATATTCTAAAAAAAGAATTAGCGAAATCGGTTCAGCTGCTCTCGAGATTTGCGCCTAGCAACACATTCTTCGATTCATTTTTATATTATAGACTAGCTGACCCGGCGAACTCCGTACCGCTTATAGGTACGTGTTTCAAAATGGTATGTTTGTAAACACTTTATTGTACAAAAAATATCAATAAACAAACATAATCGACAAACATTAACATACCTACATTGTTCTGATAGCTAAAACATTCTAGACTAGCCGTTACCCGCGACCTCGTCCGCGCCTATGACACTCACATAATGTGTTTTTCATTTGGTAAAAGAATTTTCAAAATCAGTTCAGTATATCCAGAGATTACCCCATACAACGTCACAATCTCACAAATGTTACCTCTTTATAATATTAGTATAGATATAGATAAGTGATAAGTAGGAATTGTATAAGTACCTATAGATAAATGCCGTCCACCCACAAGGTGGACCGATGACCTCCTTAAGATCGGAGGATCGCGCTGGATGCAAGCCGCTTCCAACCAGTCTTATTGGAGATCTAAAGGAGAGGCCTATGTCCAGCAGTGGACTTGATGTAATGGCTGAGATGATGATGATGATGATGAGATAAATACGTAAATAAATTACGTCTTTATCAATTACGGGGTAAACAGAACCTAAAGTAACAAGATTTAAAGTAACGATTCCTGAGATTTTCGCCCGTTCCCTGGATGGCTCTTTACCCGCGCGGGGAGAGAAGCAACTGGTAAATTCTGTTTTTTCTTTACTCCCAGACCAGCGTGGAAGTAACACGATGAAATGCTATATAGGCCGGGAGATAGTGATACAAATTACTGGGTCATTTGTACCAGTATGGCGGTTCTTCAGGGGTCTTAGTACGCAATGACAAAAAGAAAAATGATGGTCATAGCGCTGGTACCGGCGGCCCAATCACGTGGGCGTTAGTCGAACTCGTCGGATAAATTACGAGTGTCAATCGATTTGTTCCACAATAATTTTAGTATTTTCCGATAGTCCATATAAAAGAAGTAGGCGGTAGTGTCATGCCATACTTCTCCGGTGTGACTTACAGCCCGCCATACCAAATTCAACCATTTGTACTAGGCTAATTTTTGCACAGTTGATCATCGTCGTGCAGCCATTTACGAAAATCACCATGCCATACTTTTCGGACGGTTCCAAATGGTCGCCATACCGCCGAAAATTAGCAAATTTTTTTTTTCGCCAAACGATTTGTACCACCCTAAAATTTTTTCAACAGCTCCTCCAGCGCCGCCGGTACCAGCGCTATGACCATCATTTTTCTTTTTGTCATTGCGTACTAAGACCCCTGAAGAACCGCCATACTGAGAGAGAGAGAGAGAGAGAAACATTTATTTACACACATTCGATACACGTAGAATTATAATAGGAAGAAATACAATATACTTAGAAATAGTACCGATATGGTGTAAAATGGGCCCTACTCAGCATAATGTTGCGGCATGCAACACAACTGACCCAGTAATACTACTAGTAGTAGTAGTAGTACTGGTACAAATGACCCAGTAATTTGTGTCACTATCTCCCGGCCTAATCATACCGCTATCATTTCCTATTACCAAACCTTATCGCCTTATCAGGGCTTATCAGTGCTTATCAGGGCTTATCAGTGCTTCTCAGACCGAGCTCCCTGACCGAGTCACTTTGTGCGAACTAGTTTAACCAGCTACTTCGTGTTGTCTGTTTTTATGGAATGTTATCAACTTATCAGATAAAAGTGTTCATACACACGCTTCCGCCCAAAAAGATATCTACGAGACTGTGTTAGTTATCATATTGATTATTGGTGGAAAACTTGTGTGAATGACCTTTTGTATGGTCATTCATGCTAAACATGGCTTTTAGATCTTGTTTGCTCAGGCTCTGTCTACCCCGTAAGGGATAAAGACGTAATAACCATGGATACAAATAATCATACATACATACATAAAATCACGTCATTGTCCCATACGGGTACAAACTAATTGATCCTCAAAATACCCGCAATACAATACAATACAATAACTCTTTATTGAACACCACATATAACAACCAAAACAGAAAAAATGTATACAGAATATTACAAGGTAACAATAGGCGGCGTTATCGCTACAGAGCGATCTCTACCAGGCAACCATAATGGACTGGAGAACAGAACAGATCTGAGCAGGTGGTGCAATTTAGAATATCACTATCGCTACATAGTATAAAAAGCCCATCGAGGGAATGGGCGAAAGTTTTAGGAATCATGTTATAGGCGATGCGGCTAGCAACCCATCACGAATTTGATTCCTTTTTGCCACCTATACGCCTACATGCTAAACGTGGCCTTTAGGTCTTGTTACCTTAAGCTCTGTCTACTTCGTGATTTGTGTATGTATCTAATATTCTGATACTTTGGTGTGTGTGCGCATGTGTGTGGATGTGTGTGTGAAACATGCTCTCGTAGCAATCTATTGTATTTCCGTGTTTTACAGTAATAGTAGATGCTTTATTGTTTTTTTATTGTTTCATAGTAATTAATTATGTAATTAATAGAGTTTTCATTTTCATTTTACAGATCTGCTATAATAGAGTGAGTAGTGTTTTTTTTTGTTGTTTTATACGTAATTGTTAAGTTTCATGCATGTCGTTTTTGATACGCTTGTTGCTTGGTTTTGATTGGCTAACCTGTAATATTAAAAGAGTAATTAAAAGCTTAATTAAGATAACATTGTACTTGGTTATACCTTAAGAATAATTGTTAACTACTAATTGAAAATTAACTTGAAATATAAAAATGCAATGTGAAATACGATAAGTCCTGTTTTGGTTCGCTAATGTTTCGCCGAAAAACGTTTGATCGAATGCACCGTTTGTCAATCGCTTCATTTGACAACCCTTTATTTGACGCTAACCTAATCTGACCTGATGTGAGCTACGCAAGGTTTTTTTTTAAAAGTTTATGGTTTAGCAGATATCAAGGGGTTGTCAAATTATTTTGTTGTGAAACGATATATTTGTTAAACGTTTCACCATTCTCTGTTAGGCATTGGTCCCATCGTCGATGATGAACGTGAAGCGACTATAGCGCGTTGTCGCTGTCTCTTTTACTGACAAGGGATCTATATCTTTTGTTCGTTTCTTGCGCGAGAAAATAGTCGATAGTTAGTCCTCGGTGGGACCAGTGCCTTAAACTCCTAATGTCTTAACTTTCCATTAACAATAGTGTCGTCTCTGTTTATTACTACGAAATAGACAGAGACATCAAAAATAACGCACACTAAGAGCGTAGTAGAACAGGTCCTTATGTTACACTAGTGGACATATAGAGTGGTGGCACCAGTAATGGTCATTCCGCAATAATACACAATAACTCTTGTTTAAAAGAAAAGGGATAGTAATTTATTTTACAACAGTTATTTTATAAAGATATTATTTTAAAACAAAAAAGAAGTGTCCGTTATCCGTTACTGGTGCTAACCTTAATGTCCATTAGTTTTACCATCATCTCTTTCTGTCGCCATTTTATGTCGTATGACGGATAGACCATAAATATACAGGTCCCGGCCACCAACAAATGCTTCTGCTATCGTAACTTGTATTATGTTTTCATTTCACAAAAAAACGTTTCACAAACTTTTGATTTGGCAAACTTTTATTATCTGTTATTACCAGATCTGCGAGCTGTAGAGATAACGAAGTTTGAATAAAAAAACCATGTGAATCAACTGAATTGATTTTGAACCCTCATTTTGAAAAAATCCAAATTTTAACTCGACAATAAAAACCGTGTATGATTATTGATCCTGTTCACAAAATTTCATATAAATTGGTTGAGAAATGCGACTTTTAGAGGAGAACTTACAGCCGAACACAAATGAAAACATCTTTGACCAAGATAAAATGGAGGCAATTCGCTAGCGCTTTCAATTGAGATTTTGACGAAGTGAATAAAATTATCTCACCTTCGATTGACCACAATACCTAAGGAACGCTTGTCTAGCAAATGCCTAATCCCCTAAGGCCTAACCTAGCGTAATTGTAATTTCAAAAGTTTACGAATTAGCAGAATAAACGTTTGCCAAATGATGAGTTTGCCAAATGTTGGTGAAATGATTGGTGCAATTGGGATTGTCTAAAAAAAAATACCTATCCTTTTTATATTTTTTTTGTGTAGAATAGTCAATTATAAGAAACTAATTTCAATATTTTCTCATATAACTCTGTATTTTTTTCACTATTAATTATTGAAAGTATTTTGGTTGATGACGTCAGAGTTTCCATTGCCGGTATCACACATCTGCTTATTGGATAAATTGGTCATAAAACGTATGTGAAGCGCCGCCATTAACGTCTTTTCTATCTGTGGTGAAGTTGGCAAGCTGTCATCAGTATCAATGTCAACATGATTCAACAATAACACAGGAACATTCACGCGATCTTCTCCTATGAATTTTATATTTTCACAACCGTTACACATACCATAACATTCTGCGCGAAGCAGAAAGGTCCATAAACACATACCAGGTATGATCGAGACAAAACAGGACCCGGAAATAAGTCAGTAAACTCAGTAGGCGAAAGTAAACTGAAAACGTAATATTTTCGCTCTTCATTAAAATATTTAGCGGAAAATCTTTCATGTGAGCGAAGCACATCGCTGTGTGGTTACACTCTTGCCTAATTATCTACCGAAAGTGCTTCTAAATCTAAACTATAATACAACAATATGAAAGTAAACGGTGGAAAAAACAAGAATGACAGTAACAAGATTGCCCATTTGCTTGTCATCTGTCATAAGATGAATGAAATGTCAGATTGCGGGTCCAAATTGAACTCCGTAGTATAATCCACGCGTAAATAGCATAGAATTTGTAACCTTTGCAAATAAAGTACATTTTGGACCGTCTACATCATGTCTGGGAATGTCAAATGAAGGTCATTGCTTATTTTTCATGTAATAAATTCATTATAGTAAAATAAAATAAAGTAAATACAGAAAACGATTTAAAAAGCATTTATCTCGAAATGGTTTTCGATTTACTATACATTGTAAAAAAATAGACAATCCCAATTGATGTAAATTCTGATAGACATGTAAATAACTATTTTCAGATACATAGAAAATAAGCTAGAAGAAGCGTTGAAGTTGGATAGGGGTATGGGCTGTGAGATACCCGTGCTCGATCCGTTTGCCAAAGAAGTCACGAAGTTTGACAAGAAGTTGTCAAAGATTGAATGTCACGGACAAGATTGGGTGAAATGCTATGTGAGTTCACAATTGACTAGTATCTTGATTTTCCTCGGTTAAAGACGTTGTCAACCGAGCTTTGGCAGTTTGCCAAAATTTCAACGCAATAATAATACGATTTTTTAAAGCGCAGATTGTTAAAATTCCACTCGAAATGGGTGAAAAGTTGTACTGAATTTGTAATTCGAAGATAATTACAGCTCTAATTGGATAGAACAACTTTTCTTGTCGCTCGTTGCTATGGTTACGCTCTCCTCGGTCATTTTTTTTTATATGAATAGGAAGGCAAACGAGCAAGTGGGTCACCTGATGGTAAGTGATCACCACTGGCCATAGACACCCGCATCCCCGGAGGGATTGCAGATGCGTTGCCAACCTAGAGGACTAAGATGAAATGCCTCTTGTGCCCGTAATTTCCCCGGCTGTCTTACTCTCCACACCGGAACACAGCAGTGCAAGCACTCAGGATCATTCGGGGAGTTAGTCCTCATGAACCAATTAGACATTCGGGGAATTAGACGCACTGGACCTATACCATTTAGACCGTTATTTACTTACACTTTACACTTTTGTGGTAGTTTTAAGTCTCTTCCAGGATCGTCTCCGTAGTAGAGAACTCTTCAACGGTTTGTCCGATTGACTTGAAATTTGGTACAGATATGTAGGATGACCATGCAAGAACAGTCAGCAAAAAAGCTTGTATTACTTTTACGATTTAATCCGTTAGAAATAAAATTTCTAAACGACGCTGAAAATTAGAACACGGAAAAATGCGAAAAGTAGAGCTATGGCCGGGAACCGAACACCGTACATTACTTCGATTTTTCTGTGTTCTAATTTTCTGTGTTGTTTAGAAATTTAGAAACTTGTTTTGTTACAGCACTCCAATTGCAGGATTGTTGATGAAATAAAGGAAACGCATAAGCGCGTGTCGTGTGTTTATAAAGACATACTATATCAGAGCGACGTGAAGTATGTGCTGGGCCCTCCGGTCGAATCCAAAGACGGTAGCTATGAGTTGCGGGCGAGCGACCATGCTAAAGTCACGTGCAAGGGATACCTGATAGCGGAGTAAGTATTTTTAGTGATATTCATCTTCAGACTATATGTGGTGTTGGGGAAAATCTTCGGTAGCAATGAGAGTAATGCAGACACTTACCTAGGCTTTCGGGAACGTTGCTCCTGGGGGCCCCCGGCGTTGTGTGTTCCACAGGCGCTATATCTGGATTGGTAAGCTGTTCTGGTGCTAGAATTTTTTTCATCGATTAAAATTAATAGAAAAGGGGGAAAACTATCTTGTGCGAGTTAGACAATAAATTGAGCGAAATACAGAACATGTGGTTTAAAAAAAAACCAGAATATATCGACAGTTTACTTCAACAGAACACCTGTATTAGTGGATTGGGGTAAATTCGAAATTGGGGGAATTTCGAAACTCGGGCATATTCCACTAAACGGGGAACAATTACATAATCTAGCAGCGCTTATCTAGAAGCCAAAGCCATTGGAGCTTCTAGATTCTTCTAGAGTGTTTAAAAACGAACTGAAGAACCTCCTTAAATATTACGGATTACATTTTGAGGGTTTTTTTTTTGACAAGGGCTTATTAAATTCCAGTGACACCCGACGGGAATGGTCGGGCAATGTCATAGGATTCCGTTTCACGGTGGAACAAGTGCATCTTTATACTAATCAAGGAATAATGTGTAGGCATGCCAAATTTAATGTCTGTAGCTTTATTAGTACAACATTTCGGAATTTTCCAATCCCGTGGGAAAATCGGGATAAAAAGTAGCCTATGTCCGTCTCCTGGTTCTAAGCTAACACGACTTTCTTTTATATATATAGATTACATTTGGAAGGAAAAAAAAATGACAAGGGCTTTTTAAATTCCAGTGACACCCGACGGGAATGGTCGGGCAATGTCATAGGATTCCGTTCCACGGTGGAGCGGAAGCAGCCTCCACCAGGCCGCGAGGATTCCCTCAACGTGCTGATCTTCGGGTTCGATACTACCGCCAGGAACGGTTTCATCAGACGGATGCCGAAGAGTTGGAAGGTGCTTACTGAGGAGTTAGGAGCTACTATTATGGAAGGGTGAGAGAGATTGCCTTTTTTTTTTTTTTTTTTTATATATGAATAGGAAGGCAAACGAGCAAGTGGGTCACCTGATGGTAAGTGATCACCACTGCCCATAAACACCCGCAACCCCGGAGGGATTGCAGATGCGTTGCCAACCTAGAGGACTAAGATGAAATGCCTCTTGTGCCCGTAATTTCACCGGCTGTCTTACTCTCCACACCGGAACACAGCAGTGCAAGCACTGCTACTTAGCTGCAGGATTAACGAGTAAGATGGTGGTAGCGATCCGGACGGACCTTGCACAAGGCCCTACCACCCGCCTGTTTTGTTATAGTCAAACTTTTTCACATTCTTCTTCTTCTTCTTGTTTGTGGCGTTTCAAGTCGTTATAGCGACGAATACTTCGCCAATGTCAAAGTAACAAAAATATGATTAAAAAAATCTTGTGACAAAATGTCGGCAACGTTGTACGGTAATGGTCAAAGACCCCCCTCCCCCTGTCGGGCTCTTAGCCAACGGTCAATGATATCCCTCAGAAACTGCCAGGAAATCATTAGCCGAAGCCCAGGGTGCACCGGATCAAGCACTGCTCTTCCCCCCGGACGGATTCAAAAAGGAACCGCAGCTCCTTTTTCACATTAATCCCGGCCGCGGAGGGGGGATAAAGTGACAGGCGCTCGGCAGAGCAGCCAATATGGCGGCGCCCATAGGTCTCATCTAAATGAGGTCATCTAATACGTAGATTGAAATCAAAAGTTATAGTTTGATATTCCACGCTGGTCTGGGAGTAAAGAAAAAACATAGAATTTACCAGTTGCTTCTCTTCCCGCGCAGATTGTAAAAGCCCATTGAGGGAATGGGTGAAAGTCTTAGGAATCATGTTGTAGGCGATGCGGCTAGCAACCCATCACTATTTTGATTTCCCTTTCCACCTATACGCCCTTAATCATGCTAAACGTGGCTTTAAGGTTGTTACCTTAGGCTCTGTCGACCCCGTAAGTAAGGGATAAAGACGTGATATATAATGTATGTATGTATGTAGTTTGATATCTTGTCTACTTTATTGATTTCGCATTATCATTCCTATTTATTTCCTCTGTCTTTATTAATTTAATTGATTAAGTATTGTATTGTATTCTACATTGACGATCTCAACATAAATCATTATACATGACATCAAACTCATTTATACAGTAATTTTATGCTGAGAGAATAAATAAACTAAACTAAAGTAACATTTTCTAATTTTAAAGTTATAGTTAAGAACGCAATCTTAATACCTACTAAATGAAATAATTTTCATAAAAACTAATTTCATAAAAGAGTAACAAACATCCATACATCCATACCCACAAACTATCGCATCATCACTACATAGTATAAAACAAAGTCGCTTTACGCCGTCAGTCTGCTGTCTGTCTGTTTGTCTGTCTGTCTGTCTCTATGTATGCTTAAATCTTTAAAACTACGGTACAGACAGAGAAGCTAGTTCATAATATTAGTAGGATAAAGGTCTTCGCACATTAAAACAACTCCACGCCAATCCGACACCAACTCAACTCACACTCTCGATGAGTAGTCAACTAGTTGATCCACCCAATGATCACTAGTGGGCAATGCGTTGTCAACGAGTGGACAACGCGGTGTCAACGAGTGGACAACGCAACTCATTTGGCAAATGGTTGCCCGTCACGCGTCAGTCGCAAACGCATAGTCGTTGCGTGGACAACGTGTGGTCGTTGCGTGGACGACATGTGGTCGTTGCGTGGACGACGTGTGGTCATTGCGTGAGAAACGTGTCGGGGTTGACCTTTAGTGTACGATGCGTACCGTCCAGTTGCGTATCTTCGCCTGTGCTACCTATCTTCGCCCAATTTGACATAAGTTAACACTACCGAAATGTTTTTAGTGCTAGCCTTACATAAAACTGCTAAATACAAAGTATCTTTCATGGCGGTCAACATTCTTCGAACGATCTGCGACTAACTTCTCACAATTGATGTTCAGTGAGCTTTTTTCGCGACGCCGACCACGTGTTTTTTTTTACCAGCGTTTTAACTTTGGTTTTAAACAGTGATATAGACCAGATAATGTTAAACTTTTTACATGATTATATCGTATAACTATTTCTTTTTCATGTGACACTAGTATTTAATGGCTAACTTACGTCTAGAAATCACAATTGGATAAAACGTTGGGGAGGGTATTTATCGTTCAACTTGTTGCCAAATTTCGCCTGCCCCTAGGGTTGTCAAATTTATTGTAGCACATTAATTAGTGGATGATATTAACTACTTGTTTGCCAATTTAAATATTTTCTTTTGTTTTGTTTTACGGAAATGGCTTTAACGATTTGGAGGAAAGTTAATAAGTAGATTAAATTATATAAATATTTTATAGGCATAGGTTGATTGGATTTCAATTAAAAACATATTGTAGCAGAAAAACATACGTTTTGTTTAAGTAATAAAAAAAAGTTTGAAAATATTTTTTTTATTGTAAACCATTACTCCCCTTTGTTTGGCATGTTGGGTAATTTTTGGCAGCCCTAGCATCGTTTTAGAAAATGTATGAAACAACTTCAAACTGCAGCCAATCTTCGCCTACCACACATTTTCTTTAAAATATGCCTAAACTCGTCGCAAAATAAAAGGCCCGTTTTGACATTTGTCTTCGCGACGTAACTAGTGATGTAACCATACGACTCGGTAATCGATACTCACGATAAATCGATTCCAGTTTGGATGAGTATTTGATCGATTTGAAAATGTACTGTAAAGTGCATTGGATTAAAGTTCTAATAAGAAAATTTAACTTAAACTGATATTGTAAGTATTTTGAAATGATACAATGTTACGATACGTCAACTTTCTTTCATTTAATATTTTTGTTACAATAAAACTCACTCAATCACCAAAAGAAATCAATAATTAATTTGTCCAAACACTAGTGTTTAAAGAAATAAAACCGGCCAAGTGCGTATTGGCCTTAAAAATATATATTGATCGATTTATGTTTTTCCTTAACCGATTATTAATAGTCTGTGGACAGTATGAAAAAAATCGTTATTCACAGCACTTAGCGGAGTGGGCGGTAACTATCAATGAAAAATGTAATTACCTTCAAAACATTTCGATCGGTAAAAAATACAGAACTTCATGGGCGTGAACTGTCAAAACGGGCCTTTTATTTTGCGACGAGTTTAGTCCGGTGTAGTTAAGCTTCATATTGTATTAACACAGTCCAAGTAGATAAGACTTAACATGTGTAAGTCATGGAAAAGTTTAGTATTAGCGGTAAGGCATGCCATAGGCGAAGATAGGGAAAAGTACCCATACTTCGCCTATTGCCTTTGGGGCCATTTATTACCAAGTTAACGAGTGAAATTCAAAGCTTTAGTGAATTATACTGATAGCCAGGAGTACTAAAAAAGGTTTTTTTTGCGACAATGGACTAAAATTCTTTCAAATATAAAAGATATTTTGGAAAAAGTGTCAAAATCCAGGCGAAGATACGCAACTGGACGGTAGGCCACTCGTTGTACACTACTTTATAATCATTTTTTGAAATTAAACCTAGAACATAATGACACAGGGCTTAAATTTCAATGTCTAGCATAGAGTCGAGTCGCTGTTGAGTTGTTTTAATGTGCGAAGACCTTTAGTTTGGAACCTTTCATGTTTTGTATTCCAGCTACAACATAGTAGGAGATGGAACACCCGCAGCCCTGTTCCCTATACTCACAGGCAAGACCGAACTGGAGCTGCCTGACGTGCGAAAGAGCAAGCACAACAACTTGACCATGGACACCTTCCCTTTCATATTCTACAAGTTGAAAGAGGACGGGTGAGTTATTGATATTTGCTTCATCGGTGGCTATTCAATCATCAGTTTTTTCGGGTTTTATCTCAAGAAATATTTTTGAACTCTCTTTTTGGTACCAAAAAGCCTAGTGTTCAAAAAACCTGAAATAAATCGTTTTTTTTCTTTGTCTATGGTTTGTTACCAAGTTTTATTCATAATGTTTAACTAACATACATTTTTTTTTATGATGAAGTCAACACTGTTTGCAAAAAATAACTTAATTTATAAGGTTTTGCGGGGGTGCCAACTATTTTAAAAGTTTTTATTTAAAAAATTGAACTGTATTTTCAAAATGTATGAATCAAACTTCGACGCTTGGGGTTCGGACACAAACAGATGCATTGGCGTAATTGGTTTATGTCTCATATCAAAACGTTCAATTCCCATATCGTCCACTTCCCATTTCGTCCACTTCCCATTTCGTCCACTCCCTATGTCGTCAACATTCCCATATCGTCCACTTCCTATGTCGTCAACATTCCCATATCGTCCGCATTCCCAAGACTCCCACATTTCCCAGTTGTCCACGTAGATTAAAAAATCTTTCAACAGAATTGTATGGACGAAATGGGAATCTGGACGAAGTGGGAAAAGGACGAAAAGGCAATATGGACGAAATGCTAATGCTGATGATATGGTGATATGGACGGAATGGGAATGTGGACGAAGTGAATCTAAACGAAAACTTTCTTTCAGTTACCGTACAGCATACTTCGAAGACATGCCCCAGATAGGTACGTTCCAGTACCGGTTCAACGGTTTCCGTCACCAGCCAGCTGATCACTACCTCCGAGCGTTCTACCTCGAGGAGGCGGCCTCCACGCGCTGGTGGAAGACCAAGAAGGGGAAGTACTGCGTCGGGGACACGCCGCAGTTCAAGCTGATGATGAATATCACGGAACAGGTGAGGAAAGAATCCTGGGACCAGATTTTCAAAACCCTTACGGGGTCCAGTAGGCTTATTACCTAACTCGTTCGCAATCGCCATCGTGTTCATTTTGACAGTTCATGTATGGGCTGACAATTGGCATCGGAATCAGCTAGCTGTCACATTCATACAAGAATTGTCAAAATGAACACGATGGCGATTGCGAGCGAGTTAGGTAATAAGCCTACTGATCATAAGGTAACAAGACTTAAAGGCCACGTTTAGTATGATTGTGGGCGTATAGGTGGAAAGGGGAGTCAAAACAGGGATGGGTTGCTAGCCGCATCGCCTAAAAAAATAGTCCTATGCCCACAAGAAAATAAATATTTGTTTTTATTTAAAGATTTATGGTCATAAATTGACACTTATTAATCTTAAATTTGTATTTAGATAACTAAAATGTTTTAATTAAATTAAGATATAACTAAGTATGCTTAAATCTTTAAAACTACGCAACGGATTTTGATGCGGTTTTTTAAATAGATAGAGTCGAAGAGAAGAAGTCGCGGGCAGAAGCTAGTATCTCATAAAAATGTGTCTATTAAATGAAGGTGTGTAGTTGTATGACCTACTTGCGAAATGACTTTATGCACTAGAGGATAAAAAGCCATTTTATGCAGCTTTCTCTAGACAAAGAGTTTACGAGCACGAGAAGTATAAATAATACTTTCATGCCCTCAAGTTTCAACAAAAATGGGAAACACATTTTTTTTTTATTGGCAATTCGGACCAGTTAATTTATCTATGCCATAGATTCTATGGGACCACTCAATTGTATGTATGTATGTATGTATGTAAACTCTTTATTGTGCAAAATAAATAAGACAAACACTGAGATACATGAACAAAGGCGGACTTATCCCTTTAAGGGATCTCTTCCAGTCAACATTTGAGTGGATGAAAGGAGTATCATATTAGGGATGGACGAGTGAGTTTAAAAATTGCAAACACTGAGAGCCACAATACATGACTTTACCGAATACTCTTCAATTTACTACTTCTCAAATTGTCCTCAGTTTTTGGAGTTGGATGGTAAACGGTTCGCGTTTACTTTTATTGCGGACATCACGCACGACGACTTCAACATGGTGCAGTCTGCCGACGACGACACGGCGGCGTTGCTGCGGAACTTCCGCCGCCACAGCGAGGACACGCTGCTCGTCGTCATGGGGGACCATGGGCCCAGGTGAGGGTCATATGGACTCACGTGATTTATATGGACCTTCAATGAAGGTGGCCTTTATATGGACTCGCATGACTAAGCTGGACCTTGGATGAAGGTGTTCTTATATGGACCCAGGTAACCTAGGTAACCCAGGTAACCCATTTTCAGCTTTAAATTAAAATAATAAATAATGGAGATAGAGTTCCGAAAGCAGTGAGTTTTTTATTGGAAAGTTCCTGCTCTTTAAGACTCTTTTTTTGAAATTTCTTGAATATGAATAGTCTATGAAATATTGGCGAAAAACCAAATGCCTTTTTTCATCTTTAATTGTTTATTAACTTTTGCAATTTTTTATGTGCTAATACACTCTTTTAGCACAATTTTCTAGGCGTCATTCCGCATCCAATGAGCTATCGCACATAATTTTAAGAGCAGTATCTCTATTTTAGACCATTTTGAACTTGTCGGCTAGACTATTGACCTCATCGACGCTGGCTTTCAAAGTTTTCGTATATAGACGACGTTTTTATACGTAAAATAACATTTCAGATACGCAAATGTCCGCGACACACTCCAAGGCAAACTCGAAGAGAGGTTACCCCTCCTGGCTATACTCTTACCCAATTCTTTGACCCGAGCGCGTCCACAAGCCGAGGCAGCGTTGCGGGGCAACGCGCGCGTGCTGAGCACGCCGCACGACCTGCACGCCACGCTGCTGGACGCGCTGGGCATGGCGCAGCACGCCAACCAGTACAGGGTGCAGGGCGCCGACCTCGCCAGGGGCCTCAGCATGCTGCAGCCGGTGAGTCATAGCTGCTAGCTCTAACCCTCGCGGAGGCAGCGTCGCGAGGCAATGCACGCTACGCTCCTCCGTCTCCTAGTGGACAAATGTGCTGAGAGCCCTATGTAAGGGCGGATCCAGCTTTGGCGCCAGGAGGGGGTCACACAGTCGTGGTCAAGAACTTATAATTTATAAATATACTAGCGACCCGCCCCGGCTTCGCACGGTATATCATGCGTGTATTATACATTATAAACCTTCCTCTTGAATCACTCTATCTATTAAAAAAAAACCGCATCAAAATCCGTTGTGTAGTTTTGAAGATATAAGCATACATAGGGACATAGGGACACAGGGACAGAGAAAGCGACTTTATTTTATACTATGTAGTGATAGTGATTAATCGAGTCTTTACTTCCATGCTGGTTTGGCAAAGAAAAAACATAATCCCCCAAAATCCCCCCCGGGATCCGCCCTTGGCCCTATGTCCCTGATCAGCGATTACAGGATGAAATGATGATGATGTCTTTTGAGAAACGGGCCACGAGTGGTGGCTTTTAGTGGTCCGTGTCCCAACTTGTGTATTCTGGTCTACGAATAATAATAAGTCAAGAAGCGTAATTCCCTAACGGTTGCCGCTTCGATTGTCATTCAACTTACGCACACAAACTAACAGCAATGCAAACGTAACACTCTCACTTCGATAGACAGTACTTGCACGCGATTAGTCCGCGCGTCGTGATCGTGTCCGCCCACTTGCGGTAGGGGAAGGGTGCGTGGATCGCATGCATCCAGAGTCGTCAAGTATGGTGCCCTAAAATATTTATTTACATACATATGAAAGGCGAGTCCTCTATGTTTCATAGAATGGCTTCTGCACCACTTCACACAACACGATGGCATATTTTTCTAATGTATTAGCGCAAAAATACAATGATCCTCCTCACAACCCAATGGTCCTGTCACGGTCGCCATGTGGCGGAGCGTGTAATAAGAGAAAGAACCGTCTTTGCTGGATACTCGTTTAATTCTAAATCAACTTACCTGACACATGTATTTAAAGGCTAGAGAATACCACTACAAACGTCACGATAACGGCTCGAGCGTCCCGGCTGAACTAATTCGCCGCGCGGTACATATTTTAAGCCCCGCCCCCTGCGGTTCGCTTCGCGTGGAATGATTTTTCAGGCTTAGTTACGCTTCTATTCTTGATTCTGGTGTACAGATCCCTCGCAACCGCTCGTGCAGCGAGGCGGGCATCGAGCCGCACTGGTGCGCGTGCCTCGCGTGGCAGAACGTCTCAACGTCGGACCCGCTCTATAGGAAGACGGCCAAGGCGCTTCTCGACTACATCAACACTCTCGTCAAGGAAGTCGGGTAATTCACACACACATCCACTCGACACACACACGCATACGTCACCATGCATAGAAACTCATTCACAGACACACACAGTCAACATGCACCAGAGTTGGGCGTTATCTAGATAATTTCTTATCTAGATAATTATTTCAAATAAAATCATTTCAAATAAATTTATTCGAAGATAAATTCAATCACAAATAGTGCGTTGACAACTTTTTTATTTAGATGAATTATCCAGATAAAGATAACCGACCTCGTTTGTTATTGAAGTAAGCTTATAATAATAAATGTAAACAGAATCTCACGTCGGGCCAAACCGTCGCACTGACATTCATCTTTTATTTAAAATCCCAACCAATTTATCTAGATAAAAATGAAACTGATCTAGATAAATTTAAAATAACAAATGACGGCTTATTTAGTTACTTCACATAAAAGATGATTTACTTATCCTCCCGGTTTTTCGTAAATAGATAATTTTTGGCCAACTCTGATGCACACACATCCACCCCAGATCCCTCGGTTTGAAATGTGAAATAGATTGCAATAATACACACGCACACATATACACATCAAGTTTTGCTTTAACCTAAGATATTTTAAGACGTTTACTATATTATGGCCCAGTGTAATAGTATCAGGTAGATATACTATTGGCTCATATCTTTCAATTGCTATACTAAAATTATAAAAATAGCATATCTACAGGTGGAGTTTGATGTCGGTCAAATTTGAGGTTCTGGGGCCTTACCATGACGTCTTAATGCGATTCAATTCCGACTCAGCGTAGGTTTAAGCTGTCATGATATTTGCTTGTGCCGGAATACTAGATTTCGCAGTAAAAACAAGACATTGGGCGTTACGAGGTTAAGCAGTTTTTAAGTAAAACCATTTGTTTTATTAAGTACAGAAAAAAGAAGATAAGATAAGATTAAAGGACATAATAATATATCTCGTTTAATAGACCAGTGGTGATCATTTAACATCAGGTGACCCACTAGTTCGTTTGTCTGTCCTCTCTATAACATAAAAGTCCATCACGATTAATTTAGTGCGAAATATTAATCTAGTGCGAAGGCCGCTGTTTCATTTACCGCATAAAATGTCATCTACCTATCTCTATGTAACAATGTGTTCTTGTTATGCACTTTGTAACTTCTGTGGTGAAATAAAGTTTAATATTATTATCAGAGATCGGACAGATTTGCGTCATCGTTCGTAATAAAGTGGAGATGACTCAAAAATTAATCATATAATTAATCATTTAATTAATTTCTCGAAATAAAATTTGAACTCCCGGAGATAAAAATTTACACATTCATAAAATTATTAGCAAAATGTTAATTAAGGTGGCAGTTGTTGTTCTCGTAAATATTTTTATATAATAAAGAAATCACGATCCTGCTAGATATGATTATTATTTCTGACAAAAAAGTTTTCTAGTTCTATAGGTATAAAACCTCCGTGACTGCAGAAAATTTGGAAATTTTATTTTCTTTAATAAATCTATACTTTAACAAACTTCTAGGTTAGGTTGGCAACGCATCTGCAATCCCTCCGGGGTTGCGGGTGTCTATGGGCAGTGGTGATCACTTACCATCAGGTGACCCACTTGCTCGTTTGCCTTCCTATTCATATAAAAAAAAAAAAAAAAAACTAGGAATTAAAATTTAAGTCAAGTAAGAAATTAATTAAATGATTACATATTTGATTAATTTTGGAATCATGTCCACATTATTGCGAGCAATGACGCAAATTTGTCCGAACTCTGATTATTATTAAAAAATGCGTATGTATTCGTTAGTGTTTATGTAAGTTTATTGGATACATTTTATTCTATTATTTCTATATTATCTTATTACAGTTGTATAATGGTACTTTAGTTGTTAATTTGTTAAGTACTAAGACTAATATTTGCGCATAACAATGACTGCTTGCCTTTCTTTGTAAACTATTTCCTTTCTGTGTCAGGTTAACTAATCCCTTCTTAGGGATAAGTTCGCATTTGTACTATTTTCTGTGTATTTTTGTATTTTTTTAATTTTTATGTGCAATAAAGAGTTTACATACATACATACATATTAAAAAATGCATGTAACTTGCAGCACCAAGTGTGTTCCGCGGACGCTCACGTCCACGGAGTGGGTGCTCCGGCAGCGCCCCAACAGTCGGCTGCTGGCGTTCTCGCAGGCCAAGGACGCGGACGGGTACGTCGGCCATTTTGGTGCCAAGACCAACATCGCCAACGAGAACTATCAGATTAAGGTAACCGATGCGGCTGTAATGTTAATACGGATGTTTGTGTGATGTGTGGCGTGTGGATGTGTGTGCGTGTTGGTGTGTGTGTGGATTTATATTTGGATGTGTGTATTTGTGTGTGTGTGTTTGGATATATGGATGTAGAAAGAAAGAAAGAAAGAAAGAAAGAAAGAAGACATTTATTCCTTTTTGCAAGACACACAAATATAAGACAATATACACAATTTTATAGAAAATAAACAAGGTATAACAATAAAAAACATAGAGACGTAAAATAGATCATCACCGTTGTGTGTGTCTTCGCAAAAGTGAAACGGTCGCTGGCTCAGCATTACGCTGAGGCGTTAGACACCTGCAGCTGCCTGCTGTGTCTATGACTCACGAAACGATACACAGATAAAATATACTACATAATCCATAAACTTTTTCGTAAATAATGCAATACATAGGTAGATAGAACCCGACTTATATGTAACTAAAAAATACATAAATTAATTAAATAGTTTACAATAAACAAAAAATAAAAAAGGAGGGAAAACTAAATTTTTCAAAAACAACAGGTTGGCATATGAAAGTACAAAGTGCTGGAGGACTATTGTAAGGATTTTTGGAGCGTCAATAAGTGATCCTTCAGTGTATTATTATTATTATTATTTAAAACTAGCTGACCCGGCGAACTTTGTTCCGCCTTAAATTTGAAAAATTCCAGTGGTTTGGGCTGTGCTATCCCGCGGGAACTATGCAATTTTCCGGGATAAAAACTATCCTATGTTCTTTCCCAGGACTCAAACTATCTGTATACCAAATTTCAACTAAATCGGCCCAGCGGTTTAAGCGTGAAAAGGTAACAGACAGACAGACAGACAGACAGACAGTCAGAGTTACTTTCGCATTTATAATATTAGTAAGGATTATACACTAGCAGCTCTTTGAGCTGATACGTGTATATCACTGCACTTGTGTTCTTTGACCCTTTAAATGAATGTCTAGTCTATTTTTAAAACTATTCACCGAAGGTGCACTTATTACATGTTCGGGGAGTGCGTTCCACGAGTTCACAACACGGTTGGGTAGGAAATGTTTTCTGGGGTTGCTTGCGCTTGGCCGCTTGATGAGTTTTAAAGAATGCCCTCTCAATCGTGTATTTCTACTAATATTGAACATGTTTCCTATGTCTGGGACGTATATGTGTATGTGGATTTATATATGGATGTGTGTGGATTTATATATGGATGTGTGTGGGCGTTAACCACACAGATGTATATAGGGAGTGTGAATGGGTGCGTTGGGAGGGGAAGGCTTAGACTGACGTTCTGTGACCTGTGACCAAATTAGGGACGTTTTGAAAAAGGTCAGGTCAAGATTACCCCAAAAACGACGAGCATGTATCAAGAGATTGATGAATGTAGATGAAGCGATAGTGAGTGTGTCAGAGACGGACGTTCAGTGATCAAGTTGGAGACGTTTTGAATAAAGGTCAGGCCAAGAGTAACCGAAACCGAAGAGCATGTATCATGACATAGTGACAAGCAATAATGTGTCAGGATCGTAGCATGTGGAACAAAGTAGTCTCTGCCTACCTCTCGGCCTATCCCTGTGGGAAAGAGGCGTGACGGTATGTATGTATGTTTTGTGGATGTGTGTGCATGTTGACGTGTGGGTGTATGTGGATGTGTGTGTGTGTGTAATTTGAAGCTTCAAGCGTGTCGTGGACACTGACATCCACGGAGTGGGTGCTCCGGCACCGGCCCGTCAGCCGACTGCCGGCGTCCTCCCAGGGACTGCGGAACTCTGAATAGGTTTTTTTTTTAATTTGTTTAGATAGTGGTGGGCCCCGGGCGAGGCGTGTACGAGGCCTCCATGACGTACGTGGTGAGCGAGGGCCGGTTCCTCATCAACACGAGGGACATATCCCGGACTAACGCGTAAGTTGACATACATACATATATATCACTATCACTACATAGTATAAAATAAAGTCGCTTTCTCTGTCCCTATGTCCCTATGTATGCTTAAATCTTTCAAACTACGCAACGGATTTTGATGCGGTTTTTTTAATAGATAGAGTGATTCAAGAGGAAGGTTTTTATGTATAATTCTACGCAGACGAAGTCGCGGGCAGAAGCTAGTATATTAAATATTAATCGAGTCTTTATTTCCATGCTGGTCTGGGAGCAAAGAAAAAATCTTGGTTAATTCTTTGTGTTTTATTTCTAAACTTATCTAATTTCTGTAACTTATCTAGCTTATTGGTTACAGTTACAGAAACGAACCCGACTGCATAAGCGAGACGCACCCGCATCTCAACAGCTACTGCTACTGCCAGCGCTGACAGCGACCGCAAAGGCGACAGATACTAGCACTAACACAACAGATCACTCACGTATAAAACATACATGTCGGACTAAACCGTTTTGTACGTGACTTATCCGAAGGAAATCGTTTTTGAAGATCTCCAAGTTTCCTTAAGTTAGTATGAATAGTTCACAATACCTGTCACGTAGACTTAAAGCTGACAGTTAAAAAACTTTTCGTGATACTAGGGGACTGTTTCATCACTCTCAGATAAGAGCCTGATATTTTATGTGTGGGTTATCTATGATGTCTGTCTTTGTCGAAGCATGAAATAGAGAGAGAATCATAGATTACATACATTATATACATCACGTCTTTCCTTACGAGGTAGACAGAGCCTAAGGTAACAAAACCTTAAGGCCACGTTTTGTGATTAAGGGCGTATAGGTGGAAAGGAAATCAAAATAATGATGGGTTGCTGGCCGCATCGCCTATAACATGATTCCTAAGACTCGCCCATTCCCTCGATGGGCTTTTACCATCTGCGCGGGAAGAGACGCAACTGGTAAATTATATTGGATAGCCTAGTGGTTAGTGACCCTGACTATGAAGCTAGAGGTCCTGGGTTCGAATCCCGGTAGGGACAGACAGTTGTATGATGAATACGAATGTTTGTGCCCGAGTCATGGATGTTGTATGTATTTATCTACATTATATAAGTATGTTTATCCGTTGCCTGATACCCATAGCACAAGCTTTGCTTAGTTTGGGGCTGGGTCAATTGGTGTAATTTGTCCCAAGATATTTGTTTATGCTCTTCCATGCTGGTCTGGGAGCAAAGAAAAAACATAGAATGTACCAGTTGCTTCTCTACCCGCGCAGATGGTAAAAGCCCATCGAGGGTATGGGCGATTATAATAGGAATCATGTTATAGGCGATGAGGCTAGCAACCCATCACTATTTTGATTCCATTTTCCACCTATACGACCACAATCTTGCTAAATGTGGCCTGTAGGTACCTGTTACCTTGGGCTCTGTCTACCCCGTAAGGGATGAAGACGTGATTTGTGTGTGTGTGTGTGTGTGTGTGTGTGTGTATATTTATTTATTTATTTATGGTTTTTCTTTACTCCCGGACCAGCATGGAAGAAACAACATAGATAACTGACACTTAAGGTATCAGAAACTTTACAGAGAGTGGTGAAACATGCCCTAAATGTTAAAAATGTATTGTATTACGGACTTTGTGGCAATAAGGGTGTTGTGTATGGCTTATGGTAAAGGGTCCGTAGAAAACTGATGAAGGTGATAGTAAAATTCCCACGGGATGGAACTAGTCAGTATTTCCGCGGCGATGCTGCGGGATTAAGCTAGTCTGCATTATTTTTCCGGCGCCGGAAAACAGTGCAGGCGCTGCTGCTTAGCGGTTGGTTTAGCGAGATTGTCTGTACTTTGTACATACGGTCCGACAATAAAGAGTAGATAGGTTGTCATTTTTTTTGTAGCTGTCAGATTTTTGATGCTCACTTGTAGATATGGCAATAATTTTGTATATTCGTAAATCACGTCTAATCCTTACGGGGTAGACAGAGCCTAAGGTAACAAGGCCACGTTTAGCACGTTTGTGGGCGTATAGGTGGAAAGGGGAATCGAAATAGCGATGCGTTGCTAGCATAGCCTATAACATGATTCCTAAGATTTTCGCCCATGATAATTTTGTACTTAAAATATTATCAAAAACAAAATCAAAAGGTTTGATGGTTTTTATATGTATTTTTTTAAACTACCAGGGGCCCGATTTTTGAAAGCGTATGTGTGAAAATACCACTCGAAAGTAGTATAAATCTGTTTATATCTTCAAAACTACAGCTCTTATAAAATTTTTGAGTAGTTCACAAGATTAATGAGAGCCGTAAGTATTTTTGAAGCTCGTATTTCAAATTCAGCACAATTTTTCACCTCTTTCGAGTGGTATTTTCACACATGTGCTTGCAAAAATCGGGCCCCAGGGCTAACTGAAAAACTATCATTGCCAAGAATGCGCCGAAAATAAATAGGCCATTTGGTTTTTTAATTTAATTAAAAAAATAATTTTGAAAATTAAAAAAAAAAACTGGATTTAAAACGAATTAAAAACTTCTTTAACGAGATATTTATTTACACATTTACATTAGTGACAAAACGTCAATGACGTTCAAAAATTAATTTCCAGTTTTACCACCCTCTTGGTTATGAGCTTGATGAATTCAGTCGATTTTTTTAAAATAAGTATTTCTTTTTATTACTTCTATTTTTGAATTTCGAGTCGAAAAAGGACCATTTTTTAGATTGAAAAAAATTGCTATTGCTCTAATATCTTGCACAGCTAGTCGAGTGCATATGTGATAGCAATATATTGCGAGTCTGCGATAGTGAAAAGCTTGGGCGTGGGGAAGGGGGGGGGGGGAGGCAGAGTATGTAGTACATACAGATTGTGATGAATTGCCCATGATAGGGTAGGTTAGGTATCTTCAGTTGCCCGAAAAAGCGAAAACCAGTAGACAAACTGTAGTAGGACCACGGGAAACAGAGGATTGTGGCGAGCCACCTTTGCCTACCGCTGCCTACCCTGGTCCACGGCACGCTACTGGACAAGTAATTTATACTGAACTCTTTGCTTAATATTTTGTATAATTAAATACAAATAGTATTTGTTGAACACAACAAATGAATACAATGAGATTAAGAAAATACAAAGACAAGGTAAATAGGCGGTCTTATCGCTTAAAAGCGATCTAGCAGACTACCATTTAGATTACATTTGTATGTTTTTAAGTGAAAATAAATACTTAAGTGTACTTTATTTAGTCGATTAACGATTAAATACGCACAAATTGTCTTCGGAATTGTTTTCATAGTTTACTGTAAATTAATTGTAAAACACTGTCAGCTCTGTTAGTTCCTCTATTCGATACTAGATGGCGCTAAAATTAGTTTCAGATCTATCTCGATCTAACAAAGAATGAAAAGTGTGAAAATACGATTAAATATTAAATGACAAGTCTGAGTGCGGCAGTTTGTGAATAATTAGCTTCTGACATAATACTTTGGTACTGAAAGTAAAGTATGATAATTTATTTATAAGGATTTCGAAAATGATCTTTTTATTTATTTAGATAATCGTGCTTTGATGCACCAATTTACTAAATACGTTAAAATGGTTTTTATTGAATCCGGCGTTGCTTTTTTTTGGTTTGAGTAGCGGAGTAGAAAGGTAAATTTTTTGTTCATTGAGTTATTAGGTCTTTGGAGCTAAGAAGATGACATCTAGAGACCATGAAGCTGGGTACTTGTCTGCGAGCTGCGGCCGTAACTATAGCAAGTTACAGTTATGACTTGTCTGACAACTCTCTGTTAAGTTCCAGTTATCTTAACTGACAGATAAAAGTACAATTAAACGTCAGACACAAGTAATTCACAAAAGGATCGTCATGAAAAGAGAAAATAATAATCATTTCAACAAAAGCTATTACAAAAGCGGAGTAGCAAGGTAAATTTTTTGTTAATTGAAATGGACCTCCGCAAAGTAACGCCTGATTCAATAAAATACCTAATAACTCAATTTATTTATTAAAATGCATGAATTATTTTTTAAATGACATTGTATGTAACGTTCAAATACTTGTGTTACCAAAAATATCAATCGTAGAATTAACAATATTATTAGGTCTAAATCTAGTCATAAAAATGCGTAGATGAAGGTAAACCATTAATACATGAGTAGTAGTTGCCCGCGACTTCGCGCACAATTTGCTTGTCGCTATGGAACTTTGCGGTTATCCGGGATTGCGATAAGTTCAGCGTCTAGTTTAAAAATCATGAACTTCCATACAAAATTTAAGCCCCTTCAAGACTTTTCGCATTAAAAAGTAGCCAATGGGCCCGATTTTTGAAAGCACATCAATCGAAAGTACCAAGTGGTATTAATCAACTTATATCTCCAAAACTACAGCTCTAATCAAAGTTGTGACTAGTTCACAAGATTAATGAGAGCTCTTGTCTTCTAAGCTACTCGAATTTCAAATTGACCACAAATTTTCACCACTTTCGAGTGGTATTTTCACACTTGTGCTTTCAACGGGCCCCGTGTCTCTTCACACGATCTAGTTTATCTTTGTACCAAATTGCATTAACCTTTTCGACGCCAACGACACATCAGCACCGTAGGTTCAACGCCAACGACCTATATATACGTCCATTACTGCAATGCAAAAGCAACCTTCGGTCAAATGAGTTTAGGTTCCACTTAGCGCATCGCAATAAAGAAGTCTGGCGTATGGGTGACGTCTCTTGTATTTGACGTGGTGGCGAAAAGGTTAAAATCGGTTGAGTGGTTAAAGCGTGAATGCGTGACAGACAGAGTTACTTTCGGATTTTAGTTGGATTGTCATGAGGGCGCTAGTATCGATATTTTCCTGTTTTACATAGTAGTTTATTATAAGAAATTAGTTAAATAAAATTCCGCAACATGGCGTAAGGCCATATATTAATGGTTTGTCTTTAGTTCTGTGAATCTCTTTGTCTTTATGTTGTTACATTATAATATTAAAAATATTATAATTGGATAAAAACCTCTTTTATTTACACCTTTTAAGTCCTTTGATGGCGGAGCTCCCGTCTCAGTAACGTTGGCCGATGTTTTTCTAATATTTAATATTATAAATTATTATATTTTTAATTTAAAATTAAATAATACAAATTCCAATAAAAAAATTACATTTAAAAATCTAAATTGAAAATGATAAATAACTTATTCTCAATTTTTGATAGCGACGTTATTCCTTCGGACATTTGAATATAAAATTTGTAAACAACACAAAATTAGAACAGAAAAATCCGAAAAATAAAGCTATGGCCGGGGATCGAACCCGGATCCTCGACATTCCGTGACGCGTGCTATACCCCTACACCACCCATAGCAGGTGGGTAAGCTTTCGAAATTTTCTATCTGTTACTAGCTGTCACGTGACTTTGTTACCATGCGAATTTTTGTACGACACAATTACAAACTCCCGTGGAACATCTACTGCTCACCAATTTTAATATACCTAACGAACCTAACCTATTTTTATTATCACCAGTGAGGTTTTTTATAACAGTGGGACCACGAGAACTAACCTTATTTTGTTGCCATATTTAATTTTGATAACTGTCATATAAATCCAATCTTAGTGACATAAGAATCACTAAAATCTAAACGTTTGGCTTCTAGAGCATCATAAAATAACAAATTAAAAAGACATTTTAATTAAAAGCATTTATTATCTATTTATTATAATAAAACAAAGATTACCTAAAACCTTCAATATTTGCAAACACAGAAAGGTTTGAGATGGGGATGCGTTTCAAAAACGCAAACAGGATCATAGACGCCTCTGAAAAAAAAAAACAATTGACACTTTATTAAAGAAACCGGTTTTCGCACCAATCAGATTTTTTGAGCGAAATTAACCGGTTAACTTGGGTGAAAACGCCGTCACTTGTCATATGTCTTCAAACATTCTCTGTAGCCAGCGCATGCAGGAAATATATAGAAAGAGCAGGGGCCCAATTTTTGAAAGCACATAATGTGAAAATACCACTCGAAAGTCGTATAAACCAGCGTAATATCTTCTAAACTACAGCTATAATTATTAAAGTTTTGACTAGTTCACAAGATTAATGAGAGCTGTAAGTGTCTTCCCAGCACAATTTTTCACCACTTTCGAGTGGTAGGTATTTGTCACATAACTAGTTATGTGCTTTCAAAAATCGGGTCCCAGCGCGTGCGATGCAATGGGGCCGGCGTTACTTTGAGTAAAACCGGTTTCGTAATGAAGTTCTTCGTATTAACCGGTTACCGGAATTATTTTAATACTTTTAATTTACTTCCTCCGTTAACCGGTTAATCCAATGAACGTAATGATACCGGTTATCTGAACGATATCAACCGGTATTTGTAAACCGGTTCCGATTCCTGCTTAAAGGCTACTTACAAGTTGATTCTGGAAATGTGCCTCGCTTTTATGAGGAATCTGTCTTCTCTCTCAATATGCAGCATTGTCGCCTCGTACACAGCGTTGTCCGGTTGTAGCACCACCTTTAACGACGACGTTAAAATAACATTAAATTAAAAAAAAAAAACAGTCGTTGCCCGTGGTCCACCTTTCTTTTTAACGTAGAGGAAATCTTTATGGATGCCCTAGGCACGGGGATGCCTAGGGTTAGGGACTCCCCCCTGAAGGGATATAACCGAACTAAAAACCCTCCGGTGTTGCCTCAATCCGGAGTGATGGGGACGCAGTCGGATGCCCTAGGGTTTCACCACACACGCCCCCGCGCTGGCCCCGGCTTCCGCCAGGACCGCGCCAAAAAGGGGAGGGCCGTACGCTGGGCCCATCTTCCCTTAGACGATGAGACCGTGCGATGCAGGTAGGTAATGCCCAGTTAACCCCGTGGTCCACCTACAGTTTGTCCACCTGGTTTCTGACGGAGCTCTGCCAAAGGGCGGAGCCCTTTTTTTTGGGTATATAGCCCTTGGGGCAAATGAAGATACCTAATTAACCTAACCTACATAAATTTCTAAATGTCAGTGAAAATTAGAATACATAGAAAAATCCGAAAAGTAAAGCTATGGCTGGGAATCGAACCCGGATCCTCGTCATTTCGTGACGCGTGCTATACCCCTACACCACCCATAGCAGGTGGGTAGTCTCCGAATTTTTCTACCCGTTACTAACTGTCACGTGACCTTTGTTACTATGCGAATTACGAGCCTACTTACTTTTGTATTGTGCGAAGTAAATTATAAATTATGCTTAATTTTATTTTTTTCTTGCCTTGACTTATATAAACAGTTTAACCTTCTCGGCGCCAAGTCAAATATAAGAGACGTCACCCGTACGCCAGACTTCTTTATTGCGATGCCTTAAGTTGAACCTAAACCCAATTGAACCAGGGCTGGCGTTGAACTTACGGTGCTGATATAATGTGTCGTCGGTGAAAAGTTAAAGAACAATAATTCAAAAATTACCCTGATCTGGTAGTTAGTATTATGTTCTTGGCTCAGTCTGGTATTCTGAGTGCCTAATGCTGACATTCCATCGCTAGGAATGAGCTGACGCATCACCCAGTCTATACTCGTCAAGTTTCGTGAAGCACATTTAGGTCTGAAAATATAGAACCAGTTAAATGTTAAGTAAAGTAAAAACAAAGTACCTATGTAGGTACCTACGTTGCATTATCCAGAAAGACACGGTGTTTTTTATGTTTTTATTTTTCGCTTGATGGTAAGCTTTGATGTGATCTAAGAGAACACGTGTACGTAGCCAGCACACTATATACGTCAAATACAAGAGATGTCACCCGTACCTACGCCAAACTTTTTTATTGCTATGCCTTAAGTTGAACCTAAACCCCATGAACGAAGATTGCTTTTGCATTGAAGTAGGTAATGGACGTATATAAAGGTCGTTGGCGTTGTACCTGCGGTGCTGATATATGTGTCATTGACGTCGAAAAGGTTAAATGAATCCTCGCCCGCGCGGTGCAGGGACGCGGGGTGGGACGACCGCGGGGGCCAAGAGAGGTGCAGGGGGTAGTGTGCCCACCGCCCTTAGTCGTCCCACGCTGCGCCCCTGCGCTGCGCGGGCGAGGACTCATTTACGCGCTTGGTCTATAGATTTGTAGACGGCCAGATTCAGGAAACACAGACGCAGGCGAAGAATACCACTTCACAGCTGTCCGTTCAAAATTTATGAAGAAACTGTGAAAAAACATGACGCCTACGACACCTTTGCCTACACGCCTACAACGACCTACGACGCCTTTTGCGGGTGGTAGGGCCTTGTGCAAGGTCCGTCCGGATCGCTACCACCATCTTACTCGCTAATCCTGCCGCTAAGTAGCAGTGCTTGCATGCTGTGTTCCGGTGTGGAGAGTAAGACGGCCGGGGAAATTACGGGCACAAGAGGCATTGCATCTTAGTCCTCTAGGTTGGCAACGCATCTGCAATCCCTCCGGGGTTGCGGGTGTCTATGGGCAGTGGTGATCACTTACCATCAGGTGACCCACTAGCTCGTTTGCCTTCCTATTCATATAAAAAAAAAAACCTCACTGCGTATTCGCGGTGTGGTCGGTCTTGATAAATAAACATTGTAGCTAAGTGAAACAAAAGAAATGACCTGGCTTCCGTCAGTAGCGAATTGACGAACTGCAGCAAGGCGTCAGCTGTCCTCTTGAACATGGGATCTGACGTCGGCACCTGCTCCCAGGGCAGGCAGAAGCACCAGTGTGCTTCGACGCCTGCGTCACTGCATGAGCGATTCTTGGGTATCTATGGAACCAGGGAGTTGTTTTTTAACGTAAAAAGACGGCACGCGAAGGTCACAGACAAACAAGAATGGAAAACACTGGCAGGTCCTGGGCATTCGAAAAACGATTGCGAAAAAGTTGGTAAGTAGCGCCAAGAGAAAAGTTAAGTTTAGGTATGTGATAATGATTATCTGACAATTGTGGCTACAGATGTACAAGTTGCAGATTTTTCACTATGGAATTGGAAAGTTTCAATCTCCATACGAAAATGTAACAAATTTATATTTTTTTTTCCATCGATTCTCCACTTCCCAATGAAGCAGAATTTGATGAGCCGTAGTAACTCTATTGAACAACTATTTTATCCTCTAATAACAAGTATAATATGCATGCATGCAAAGTGACTTCGTTACGCTTGAACGCTTAACCTTTTCGACGCCAACGACACATAACAGCACCGCAGGTTCAACGCCACGTCCATTACTTCAATGCAAAAGCAACCTTCGTTCATTTGGGTTTAGTTTTAATTTAATACATCGCAATAAAGAAGTCTGGCGTATGGGCGACGTCTCTTGTACTTGATGTGTCGGCAAAAAGGTTAAAGTAGGTACGCTTAGGAAGACATTAGGAAGAATATATCCGTGCATGGCGGGAAGAACTTGATAACTCCAAAATGGCAATTTTACAGGGCAGCGATTTTAAAGTTTGTCATTTTCTCCAAAATCCGTTTTTATCTAGAACTCATCTCTATAGCTTGATTTATGGATAATTTTATGTAATCTTTCAAATTATGTTACGCATTCTCGTAAATTCTGCTTATTTTGTAAGATATTAGACTTATCAACATACTACCCAGAGACTTATCAACTTATTACCCATACATTAGTGCTCAAACCAGTGAAAACATTATTTAATTTAATTCCTAAAAATCAGTTTTTCAGTGTAATTGAAATGTCTAAATTGATTTAAGAGTAATTTTAGATGGTTTTTCAAATATGGTTATGTTTATCTTTCTTACTATCTTATTATTCATAATAATTGACTTATCAACATGTTCACCGATCATGATCACCGAACATGTTCTTATTCACCATAGAATTGGTATAGTGTAAGTATAAATTGACATATCAAGTTACGTTCGTTTTATCAGTAGTTGAATATAAGTAGATAAAACGATATATTTATTTGTTAACACGTTCGCTGCGGGGCTCAACTTGAAAGACTTTTGGCTGGTGCGGTTGAGATCGAATCAGCCCAATCTGGAACTCTTTTACAGTGCGGGTGAGGCCGAATCGCTCTCAAATTTCAGTAGTTACTTAGATCCTTCATAACTTTGCCAAGAATAGGACCAGGGTTTTTTTTTTGTGTTGTAGTCATTGCTTAGTAAATATTTTAAATACACTTAGCTTCGCCCTTGGTTCTGACCTCTGGCTTAAGAAAAAATACCTAAAGAATTTTTGAGATCTTTTAGACCTCAAATCGCACTAAATTTTATCTGAGACTAGAGCAGGGAATGGCACTTATAGGTAAATTATCGATAAAAGAATGATCATCTTATCGAACATCTTTAAAGGCGTTTAATTGTGTGTTATAACAAATATTTGTTCCTGGGTCATGGTTGCTTATCTATATAAGTATTTATTTATCTATACATACATTTGTTAATTGCCGCTTAGTAGCAATAGTACAAGCTTTGTTTAGTTTAGAGGTAGGTTTGTATTATTCACATTTATAAACAATAATTATCTAGCAAACACTATCGATCGGTTACGACGTATTCAATACCTACTAAATATTTACGTAAAACACGCGTAGTTCAGCGTCGATAACTAGCACCGCACTAACGTCAAGCTGTCGACTCCCGCGTCGCTCGCCCCCCGCTCTGTGCGGCCTTGAGGTCAAATTCCTTGAGGCTAAATAAACCTCAACCCGCACTGTGTGAAAAAAATATATGCCCAGTGCGTTCGAGGCTTATTTAGACCTCTAACCTTTTTTCTGTATAAAAGAGTCAGCGTTTGAGAAACATAAAGAAATGTATATTTGTCTTTATCATACGCCTTGTAAGTAAGCGGCAACAGCTCCCGCACGAGAGAGATATCACAACTTTTAGCCCCGCACCGACGTAATGTCGAGCTTGAGGCGGTTTTACCTCAACCCGCAGTGAACGTGTTAACGTAATAGTGTATTAGTCGTCTTTTATTTGATATCTTGTTTTGTCAATTTACGTACGCTAGATCGGTTTTTGAGCATAAGTTGATGTAAGGATATATTACGATATTATATTTTTTATTGTGACTCATCGCGTATATATCTCGTTTCGTTAAATAAAATACGCAGCGTATGGATATATTCAAATACTCACGCGGCAATATCTCTAAAAGTATCGTAGATATCGAGTTGTAAATTTTTTTCCTACAAAACCAATGCTGTAGGTAGGAAGCCATTGCGACGGTAAAAAAAAATCGTGTAAGTTGAGTTATCAAGTTCTTCCCGCCATGCACGGATATGTAGGGATAGTTTTTATGTTGAAAAGTATTTAGGTAGGTAGTTCCAACGCGCGTGTGGTGCAGGCTCAGAATAAATAATAGTAGGTATCAGAATAGTTAAACTATATTAGAAACCATCTCACCGCCTCCAACATAGTCAGACCCCTCTTCAGTCTCTCAGCCTTCACCCCCAACACGTCCAACAGCGTGGCGTGGAGGTCATACGGCGTGGTGACCACGTCAGCATTGCCAGCTAGGGCCGCCGCCGCGCTCCGGCGCGTGCGCATCAGCTTATGAGGCAACGCTAACGCCAGGAACGGCAGACGTTCCTCGAGCTTGCCTTGCCAGGAATCACGCACCCCTCTGTTTCTGTTGAGTAGGGGAGACCGAGGCGAGTTGAGACAGAGGTGAGTTGATACAATAGTAGATTGTACACCGAGGGGATAAAGCACTGTATTATGTCACGGGCGCGATATTGAATCCTGAGCGCAGCAAAGGACTCTAGATTTAACTCCCGAGCGTAGCGAGGGTGTTATGAGTTAATTCCTGAGCGTAGCGAGGGAATTAAGATTGAGTCCTGAGTGGAGCGAAGCATTTAATCGCACCCAAGACATATACAGTTTTATCTCCGAGGAGTATACTCTACTTTTCTCACCTTTTGCGAGACAATAAAAACCAAGGTAGGAAAATAATTTAAACAAAACAAACAAAAAAACAAAATTAAAAGTAAAAATTTAAGTTTGAGAAATTAGTCCAGTTGTCCAATATTTTTATTTGGAATCCTAGCAGTTGAATGCGTGTAATATTTACAGCGTCAGCAAACACTGGCCGCTTTTGTTTTATTTCAAATTTGTTTCATTCGTTCGAAATTCGAACGCCGCTTGCCGTGGCGTGGCCATCTCGATTTTCGGAGCCGTGCAATTTTTACGAAATTGGACTTTAAGAGTATATCAATAAGAACTATGAAAAGTGAGAATCATATTATTAACCTACGGGTTATAATGAATTTCAGTACAATATTACTACCCGGCGAAAGCCAAGGGCTATAATGACTCACTTTGAGTAAGGTTTACATGATATGTAATTAGCCATTGTCGAGCAGGTGGTGTGAAAAGCCTTTTTCTCTGCACCTATGACAGTTAGCGAGGTCACAACTTCACACAAACTGTAGTGTAGAAAGAGCAACGAATTAGCTAAGTTACCAGCCCGATAAACTGTCACAGTTCAGAGAAATCGGCTTTGTATCAACTCACCTCTGTCTCAACTCGCCTCGCCTCGGTCTCCCCTAACTACAAATTACTGGTGAGGCTTGGCGGTAGCTCGCATAAAGAAAGAAAGAAAGAAAAAAAGAAAGAAAGAAAGAAGAAATTTATTCCTTTTTGCAAGACACACAAATATAAGATAATATACACAATTTTATAGAAAATAAATAAGGTAAAACAAAAAAAAAAACATACGACATAAAAAATAAATTCATCAATTGATCATGAATTGAGGATCCGGGTTCGATTTGGGAATAGCTTTAGTAGGTATCGTTTCTAAATTGACGACCGGATAGCCTAGTGGTTAGTGAACCTGACTATGAAGCTAGAGGTCCTGGGTTCGAATCCCGGTAGGGGCAGACAGTTGTATGATGAATACGAATGTTTGTGCCCGAGTCATGGATGTTGTGTGTTTAAGCATGTATTTATCTACATTATATAAGTATGTTTATCCGTTGCCTAGTACCCATAGTACAAGCTTTGCTTAGTTTGGGGCTGGGTCAATTGGTGTAATTTATCCCAAGATATATTTATTATCACTACATAGTATAAAACAAACTCGCTTTCTCTGTCCCTATGTCCTTATGTATGCTTAAAACTTTAAAACTACGCAACGGATTTTGATGCGGTTTTTTTAATAGATAGAGTGATTCAAGAGGAAGGTTTATATGTATAATACATGCATAATATACCGTGCGAAGCCGGGGCGGGTCGCTAGTTTAAATATAAGTATAAGATAGACCAGCTCTGACTCGCGCGCCGAGGATTTAAACAAAAGCCCTGTTTTTACGCGAATTATAGGCAGTGTGAGGTCATTTTATATTGGTTACTTACATAGACAGACAGACACTAAAACACTTTCAACATGAAACTACCGTGAAACTTAATCATAATTGCACATAATCGGATAACTCACATATAAAAGTCGAGTGATGCTCGACATGTTTCGGACTAGCTCGTAGTCCTTCCTCTCGGAGCGCTCGCCCCGGCGGCAGCGAAACGAACAGCGAGCGCTCCAAGAGGAAGGACTAAGAACTATTCCGAAACCGTCCGTAGCGTTGAAAGAGTATTTATATTGTACTAGCTGACCCGGCGAACTTTTGAAAAATTCCAGTGGTTTGGGCTGTGCTATCCCGCGGGAACTATGCAATTTTCCGGGATAAAAACTATCATAATGTCCTTTCCCGGGACTCAAACTATCTGTATACCAAATTTCAACTAAATCGGCCCAGCGGTTTAAGCGTGAAAAGGTAACAGACAGAGTTACTTTCGCATTTATAATATTAGTAAGGAGTAAGGATTGTGTCTCGCCTCGGTCCGTGGTCGCTCATGACGATGATCAGCGTGTCTTTCCTGAGCCTGTCAAGAGACAACAGAGCCTCCCCGAAGTCATCATCAGCTGACTGCACCATGCTGGAGTCGTTTAGCGTGATGTCGACTAAGTACGTCAGGCCGAAACGATTGCCGTCCAGATTCATGAACTGTAACATTAACATAACATACACATACATACATACCGTCACGCCTCTTTCCCACAGGGGTAGGCAGATACTACTTTGTTCCACTTGCTACGATCCTGACATACTTCGCTTCATCCACATTCATCAATCTCTTCATACATGCTCGTCGGTTTCGGGTACTCCTGACCTGACCTTTTTCCAAAACGTCTCCTATTTGGCCTCGAAACGTCCGTCTATTCCTTCCCCTCCCAACTTTACCATTCACACTCCCCATATAGATCTGTTTAGTTAGTTTACTTTCATCCATCCGCTTTACGTGACCAAACCAACTAAGCATACTTTTTTCTATCCTAGTCACTATATCCTCTTTCACACCAGTACCTTCCCTTATCACACTATTCCTTATTCTATCTTTCAGTGATACACCTTCCATACTTCTTAACGCTCTCATTCCTACTGCATTTATTCTACTTTCATGCTTCTTTTGCCATACCCAAGTCTCGCTACCGTACATTAATGTTGGAACAAGCACCCCTCTGTGGACAGCAAAACGCCTTCTTTGACACCTTCTCACTGCTCACAAAGGCGCGCAGCGCCCCATTGACCATATTTCCTGCATTCACTCTTCTTTCAATATCACTTTCACACTTCCCATCTTTCGTAAACGCCGAACCCAGATATACAAACTCTTTACCTGTTCGACTTTCTTACCCGCAATCACAATCTCACATTCTGTCATACTGTCGTCTTTCATACACCATACCTTACCACCACCATACCTTTTCTGTCATAGCATACACCAGTCTATATACGTTCTGCTGGATGCCTCCTCTCAGAACGAAGAAGACATACATACATAAATCACGTCTTCATCCCATACGAGAGACAGAGCCCAAGGTAACAAGACCTAAAGGCCACGTTTAGCATGATTGTGGGCGTAGGTGTTGCTGGCAACACCAAGTTAGCTCTAGTATGTTGGCAAAGCGTGCCTCCCCACTACTCTACTTCCGTCTATCATGGCGAAATTAATAGTTTTAATGGTGTCGCGAAACCCCTTACTTGCTTACATACATACATAAATCACGTCTTTATCCCTTACGGAAGACAGAGCGTAAGATAACAAGACCTAAAAGGCCACGTTTAGCATGATTGTGGGCGTATAGGTGGAAAGGGGAATCAAAATAGTGATGGGTTTCTAGCCGCATCGCCTGTAACATGATTCCTAAGATTTTCACCCATTCGCTCGTTGGGCTTTTACCATCTGCGCGGGAAGACAAGAAACTGGTACATTCTATGTTTTCTTTACTCCCAGACCAGCATGGAAGAGATTACTTGCTTCAAGATATCATTTTACAAATAAAAAACCTTTGTTTAACCGACCAGCCAAACAGCACCCACAGTCCACGCTGTCAACAGGTGGAAACGGGAATCTAAATAGTGATGAGCTGCCAGCCGCATCTGCGATTCTCTGGTGTCGCGGAAGTCCATGGGTACCGTTGCTGACTTACCATCAGATCTTAAGTCTGCCACTGTCTCATTAAAGTATCTCCTCACCTCTCCCGTCATATTAAGCATCAGCTTAACCTCAAGAGTGTCACGAATACAGTATCTCTTCTTGTCAGCGCCTTCTTCCAAGAAAGACTTGTTGAAAGAGTGATCAGCTGGTTGATCCCTGGCGGCCAGGAGATCCAGGAAACCATCGCTGGGCAAGTCTTCAAAAAACGCTGTACGATACCTGAAACCAGTGAGGCCATACTCCATAGTAAGGCCTTATTTAAACGTATCCTGTACGCGTATTTTCGTGGTCCAGCCAGGACCGTCTCCGCAGGTGGGAACTCCTCAACGGTTGGTCCGATTGACTTGAAATTTGGTATACATATAGTAAAGGAAGTTTATTCACGTACCACCGTAGATTCGACAAGGTTCTACGATGGTTCGATAATACATTTGCACTGTATACCTATAAACTGAATGCCATGGCATTCAAGTAGTCTGCAAAAACTTGTATTGAAAAAACATAACCTAAAAATTTCAGTTTAGATGCACGCTTTTTTGCTGACTGTACTTTTTGTTGACTGTACTTGCATTGTCATACGGCCTACATACGTGAACCATATTTCAAGTGAATCGGACCAACCGTTGAAGAGTTCCCTCCAGCGGAGACGGTCCTGGCTGGACCACCAGAATATTGTATTGTCATCTCACTCACGCAAGTATGCAAAATTTCAGCTCAATCGGATGAAGGTATCTGCTTCAAAATTGAGTCGCAAGATTCTATTACATACATATAATATTATAAAATATACATACGTTGCAAGGTAACATAAAGCTTGTAATAACTTGTAAAAATGGGTAAAATTACTCACCCGCGCTCCTTCAACTTGCGAAATAAAAACTGGACGGAATCAAGGACACGAGGGTTGTCTTTCATCGCATTCAACAACTCAAAATCTGACTTTCCTGTGAGAATAGGAAGCAAAGCAGAGGCTGTTCCATCGCCTATTGTGCTATAACTAAAGAAAACAACGGGTTGCACTCTGGGATCTAAAAGATTTATACCACTTTCGAGTGGTACTTTCGAGTGATGTGCTGTCAAAAATCTGGCATCAAGGATTACGGGAGGAAATGATAAAATGCAATTAAGAAGTAGATGGATATACCCTCTCATCGTGGTGGCCCGTAAGGTATGCTTCAGTATTCTCCAACTGTAAGGCATGAGACGTTGGAAACCATTAGCTGATAGCGTGTCGAACATGATGATCAGGACGTTGATGGCGTCCTCATGAGCTGCAGCAGGTGGAATGGGCACGGCACGGAGTCCCATGACATTGGCAGACCATTCTGCTGCTTTGCCACTAGAATACAGAAATATCATTATCATTAGAGCGACGACGCCCCCCGGCTGCCCCGGGCTTTCGCAAGGCCACCCGCGCCAAGGAGGGAGGAGCCGGAACGCTCCCCCCCCCCCCTCCCAGACGAGCGGGACCGTGCAATGCGAGCGAGGGCCCCCCGTCCCTTTATTAACTAAGGGTTCCTTTTAGGGATAAGCTCGCCTTTGTGCATGTGTGTTGTCCTGTATTCATCTTTTTCTTGTGTTTTATGTACAATACCAATCCTTCACAGTTCACTCTGCTAAGCTGTGGAATCGGTTACCGACCTCCATCAGGCAATCTACCTCTGTGGCGTCATTCAAGGAGGGCTTGAAGAAGATGTGGCTCGCACCTTCTCCTTAAATATTGTATGTGTGTACTCATATTGTAGGTACATATAGTGTGTATGTATGCACGTGTTTAATGATATTTAGTAGTTTATTTATGAATTGTTTGTTGTATTTTGAGATGTACGCTCTATTGTGGCTTTCACTATATGGATATTTTAAACTCACTCTTTGTCGGTTTCTCGCTTAATGCTCCTCTCATTTACTCAAAGGTTAACTGGTAGAGATCCCTTATAGGGATAAGTTCGCCTTTGTGCATATATTTAAGGTCTTTTTTTGTGATTTGTCTCTACTTCTCTATATTTGTACAATAAAGCATTTACTTACTTACTTACTTACTTACTTACAATAAAGAGTTATACATACATACATACTACGGAACCCTGAAAAAGTATACATAATTACATACGTTAAGTTTTGTCTAAGATGACTTACTCTGTCGCATTGATCCCTGTGCAGGATACTCTAACGTAGTCACTATTTCTTAGAGCATAAGACTCATTACTCCTTACAAGGCTGGTGGGACCAAACGTCAAGCTCTTATTCTTATTTTGAAAAATATCATTGAATTCGCAAATTACAGATAAGATTCTTTCTTGAATTTCATCATTCTGTTTACATTTTGAATTCTGAAATAGTACATAAACAAATATTTTGTAAACATTATAAAACTAGAGAACAGAAAAATCCGAAAAGTAAAGCTATGGCTGGGAATCGAAATGATCTATTTGGTGATGCATGCTTTTTGCTTTACCTTAAACAACCCTAGGTAAGTTAGGTAGCCAATCTAAATTCTCTACTCTATGTTTTCGAGCAACAGTAATTTTGTGTATCAGCGCCATCTAGTTAAAAAAAGTGTCTCCACTACACAAATACAAACTGTAGAACGTCTACTGCTCACCTGAGGTAAGAGATGGCGCTGTTTTCAACCACAGATAGGTCATATCAAGACGGAACTTCTTCGACATAAATTTTAATATTTAAAAAAATTACTTTTGACCTGTGGCTGGCCCCTCAAGCAGAGGGGCCTGGGTTCAATCCCAAGTGCCCACATCTGAGTGTTCCTGAATTTATGTACTAAAATAATCATGAGCTTTTCGGTGAAGGAAAATATCGTGCACATGCACAAATCACGGGGTAGACAGAGCCTTTGGTAAAAGGTACCTACAGGCCACATTTAGCAAGATTGTGGGCGTATAGGTGGAAAATGGAATCAAAATGTGATTCCTATTATTTTAGCCCATTCCCTCGATGGGCTTTTACCATCTGCGCGGGTAGAGAAGCAACTGGTACATTTTGTTTTTTCTTTGCTCCCAGACCAGCATGGAAAATATCGAGAAAATCTAAATACAACTGCGAAGAGTTCCCAATACCGGGGCCCGCGTGGTAACTAACAGCTCAACCCTTTATTAAAAGGAGGCCTCTGCCCAGCAGTGGGGCATATATTATAATTTCTAAATGTCATAATTACACATAAACGGATAACTCACGTATAAAAGTCGAGTGATGCTCGACTTTTATACGTGAGTTATCCGTTTATGTGTAATTATGATTGAGTCTCACGGGAGTTTCATGTTGAAAGTTTCTAAATGTCTATGAAAATTAGAACACAGAAAAATCCGAAAATCCGGAGTTTGTAATTGTGTCGTACAGACACATCATTCAAACAGATGACGCTTAGCGACAAAAAATTCGCATAGTAACAAAGGTCACGTGACAGTTAGTAACGGGTAGAAAAATTCGGAGACTACCCACCTGCTATGGGTGGTGTAGGGGTATAGCACGCGTCACGGAATGACGAGGATCCGGGTTCGATTCCCGGCCATGGCTTTACTTTTCGGATTTTTATAAGTGTTCTAATTTTCATAGACATTTAGAAATTAAATTTCTAACGGCAAAACCGTAAAAGTAAACATAAAAATCAAGAAATAAAAATTTCTTGACTCATTTGATAGTGCATATATATTATAAGTTTTAGATGATCACTCACATAGCACCTAACCCAGTCCTCGGCGCCACATATAACTTCAAGCAAAGGTATTTCATGCTGGGCAACTATTTTTGCAAACGGATCCAGTTTTGGCACTTGGCATGTCGCATTTATTATTAAGTGTGATCTGTGCACATACGGCAACGGTTCGTTTAAAACCCTGCAATATTTATAAAATAAGTAAAATTAATGTGCAATGTGTGTGTGTGTGTTTGTGTGAGTGTTTGCGATGGGAGGGAACCTAGAGGTTCTGAGACCAAATAGGAGACGTTCTGGAAAAGGTCAGGTCAGGAGTACCTTTAACCGACGAGCATGTATGAAGAGTTTGATCCATAGGTGCCCTATTTACAGGTACAATACATTTGTAGAAGGGATGTATAAAGTCCCCAAGCTACCTAGATAGCTTAAAGAAGAAGAGAAAGGAAGTTTCCATTTTCCCATGGGATAGAGAACTAGCCTTCTATTTCTTCCATGGCAAAGCAACCAGGCTTCACCTAAGTCTATCTATACTGATATTTGAAACAATTTTGTATTTTTGCATTTTTGTTTGTAGCAAATAAACTCAAAACTACCGGGCCGATTTAAAAAATTCTTTCATCGTCAGAATGGCTACATTATCCCTGATGAACATAGGCTGTATTTTAATTTTGCGCGAACGAAGTCGCGGGTAACAGCTAGTCATAGAATAAAATACCCTAAAAATAATAATGCTTGGAGTTTCTCTGCGGGATCGCATTAGAATTAGAAATGATGAAATCCGCGCAAGAACTAAAGTCACGGACATAGCTCGAAGAATCGCTAGACTTAAGTGGCAGTGGGCAGGGCACATCGCCCGTAGAACTGACGCCCGATGGGGCCGAAAGGTTCTCGAGTGGTGTCCGCGGACGGGAAGACGCGGTGTTAGGTAGGCCTCCAACAAGATGGAGCGACGACCTGGTGAGGGTAGCGGGAACGCATTGGATGCGGATGGCGTAGGCCGATCTGTTTGGCGAGCCGCAGGGGAGGCCTATGTTCAGCAATGGACGTCTTTCGGCTGACATGATGATGATGAGAATAAAATAAATCACTTACCCCTCTGTACGTCTGATATTCAGCGAGTCGTTAAGAAAAGCGTAATGAAGGACTAACACGATTAGTGCAGCGATAAAGAGAAGTTCCTTCCGTGTCCGATTCCACAGAGAAAATATCTTGGAGAACTGGACAAAGTAAGAACTAATAAATATTCTAGGACCCGCTTTTTGAAAGCATATAATATGAAAAGTCCAAAGTGGTATGGTTAAAATTAAGCCGTCTTCGACGCGTATATTGTGAGCTGGGAATTTTTTTCCAAAAAAAAGGCAACACTTATATTTTTTCCAGAATTTGACTATTTTGTGTTTTTCTTACTCAGAATCGTTTACCCTATCGATCCTTATACAAGAAAAAATGTGTCCCAAAATTTGCATTCTGTTTCGTCACTTCTTTTAATATAAGTAGCTGTATGGAACGTGATGAATAAGAAAAAAAAATCCATAGTAAAATCTGGGACACAATTTTTTTTGCATGAGCATCGATAGGGTAAACGATTCTGAGTAAGAAAAACCCAAAATACCTATTTAAATTCTGCATAATGATGTGTAAAATCTCGTAAGGGATCATCGAATTTTGCATGGGAACGTTGTATTTTCGCTGAAAGAATAATCACATAACGTACCTTTCTTAAACATACCACGATCATCTTCTTTCCTTGACTTATTCTCGGTATCAATGTACTTTATGCACTGAATGAAAACAGAACAAACAACTTTGATGGATATCTGTCAAAAATTGTCATAGAGTAAATATCAGTCCGGAATAAACCTTCATTATTCAGTTTCATCACGTTTCATGAACATTTTTTCCATGCTGGTCTGGGAGTCTCTTAAATGCTGGTCTGGGAGTAAAGAAAAAACATAGAATTTGCCAGTAGCTTCTCTTCCCGCGCAGATGGTAAAAGCCCATCGAGGGAATAGGCGAAAGTCTTAGGAATCATGTTGTAGGCGATGCGGCTAGCAACCCATCACTATTTTGATTAATCATGCTGAACGTGGCCTTAAGGTTTTGTTACCCTAGGCCCTGTCTACCCTGTAAGGGATAACGACGTGATTTGTGTATATATGTATTGTATGTATGTATGTATTAGGTATTATTGTATTGATCAGTTGTCATTTATTTATGACGAAAACTGTAGGAGTGATCTTAGTGCTCTTTCTGACAAGACCACTAAGTACCTATTTATACGAAAAGAAACGAAATTATATTTTTGTATAAAAGTTTATTTACAATTTGGGGATTATAATACTCTTATGTCTAACAGATAACTACTTACAGATTTAATGAGAACAATAAAATCAAGAAAGAATAAGACGAAGAAAACTTTCGACTAAGTTATTAACACGTTTAGGAAACATAAATATAAAAAATACAAGTGACTAAATATAGCAGGTACTAAGACATTTTATATAGATCATTATTATTTAAAATATATACATATATGACTGGCTCTGATTCCATTGTTTATAATTATAAGGTATTTATGTTAGTTACATACTTTTAGTAATTTTACTACAAACATCTTTAGTAGGTCGTTTTTTTATTGAAGGGGGAAAATATTGCAATATTTGTATTTTGATTGGTTTCCTTTAAGAAGACTAAAAAAGGCGACTCTTCAAGGGCCTGTTTCACCATTCTCTGTTAAGTTCCATTTACCTTAAGTGTCAGATATCCATGATGACGTCTCTGTCTGTTTCGTAGTAATAAATAGAGACAGTATCATAACTGACACTTAAGATTACTGGAACTTAACAGAGAGTAGTGATACAGGCCCTAAAATTGTTTACCTTACTGAAGAAATTTGTAGTTAAATTAATAAAGTGTATGCACTTTAAAACTAAACTAAATAAAGCATTTTGTACTTTACAAGTCTCGCGATATGGCTCGTTATCCCTTGGCACAGCTAAAGTCGTTTATAGTTAACATCCATTTTCAATTATTTGCTGTCTTGTTCCATTTTATAAACCGGACTAATAAAGTGACTTAATTGTCAACTTTGTCAACGCGACAAATATAGCAAAGTTTGCACCTAGAACAATCCTTCCTATACAGATCTTGACTGAAAACTTTTTGCAATCTCATCCTTTTTTGACATTCGCTCACTCTATAAAATAATCTTCCAACAACCCACTGTTAAAATAAGAAATAATAAACGACACATTTCGAAATCTAACAGTCGATTATAGAAACTATTCCGGTTAGCTCCACGGTTGCGTTTAGTATCCGCCATTTTGGTTGTAGCGGCCATTTTGATTGTATCCGCCATCTTGGCTGTTTTGATCGTAGCCTGCGCCAGCGCCGGTGTCCTCGTACGATATTTTTGGCTTGTACCCGTCTTGATCAGCTTCGTATTCCACAGTCTGAAAATTCATAGTTATTTTAAAGTTTAGTTACAATAAAATAAATAATAACCCATCACTATTTTGATTCCACTTTCCACCTCTACGCCCTCAGTGTCTTGCTAAACGTGGCCTGTAGGTCTTGCTACCTTAGGTTCTGTCTACCCCATAAAGGATAAAGACGTGATTTATGTATGTATGTAAATAAATAATGATTACTAAATTTCGAGAGGGCGCTATATCGGTATTATTCTGATTTTTATGGCAGTATAGGCAGAAAATTGTTCTTTCAAGTGTATATACCTACTTATTGCCGCAACATTATGCTGAGTGGGTCCCATTATACATCATATCGGTACTATTCGTTATAAGGGTTTATCCTTACTGAGCCATTTTTGCTGTTTTTTACGATTATTTTACAGAAATTGAATGAAAGTTTGAAATGTGCGTCTGTTGTGTTCTACGTTTTTAGTGTATTAATGTGTCTAATGCAATAATTAATCGCGATGGACTTTTATTTTCGTATTATACGAGATATTATTATTTTATCCCTTATACACTACAAACGAAGAACTTGTATAGACCACATTTTAAACTTTCATTCAATTTCTGTGAAATAATCGAAAATGCGACGTTGCTAGCTTAGTAGGGACAAAAGCCCTTAAATATAAAATCATTGACAGTTGTTTTATTTTTATTTATTTTTTCTCAAATGTATTGTATCTCTTTTTTGTACCTTTGTGTATAGGATGTGTGTAAATAAATATTTCTCTCTCAAGTACTTATATAACCTTTGAAACCCTAGAACAGGGATGGCGAACCAATGGCACGCTTCAAAATAATTCGGGCACGCCAATAATGGCAATATGGTCATATGATGGTAATATAACAACACACTCTTAAGACAAGGTCTGATGATAGGTCAGAGCCATATATATTACATTATTGGTGATGCCTCGTTAATCGAGAACAGGCTGCAGAGTCTCGAACACCTTCGAAGAGTTGCATGTCTGTCTGTTTTTTATCGGATACATTTTGGTGAGTGTGCGCAGGAATTGCAAGACCTTATAGTTCCATCTCCGTTTCGCCAACGGACTTCCAGGCGGGGGGAGCGTTTTCACCCATTTGTTGTCAACATACCATTGGCCCGCACGAGGCGGTTTGCTTCCTTCCTAATGCGAACTGCTCGGGAATGGAATTCGCTCCCATCGTCTGTATTTCCGGACAGATACAACCTAAGGCTCTTCAAGGCTAGAGTGAATAGGCTATTACTGAACCAGTGACTTACACCTTTGGCCTCATCTGCACCTTCCACCAGGTGAGATAGAGGTCAATCACCGGTCAGTTTCTAGTAAAAAAAAAATGGCACGTCCACCGAAAAAGGTTCGCCACCCCTGCCCTAGAACTACAAGTCCTTACCTGTTTCCTGCCGTCGGGCAGCAGCACGTAGTAGAGACCCTCAGCCCTGTCTCCCATTCTGGACTCCCGGTGCCCAAAGTCGTTGCCAGACTCTTCGTCTTTCACCATGTACTCGAAGCTGTAGTTGGCTGGTTCCTGTGGTAACAATTATACAAGGTTACCTACACATTAATTTGTGTAGTATACCCCGTTCCAGTCCATTTTAAAGACTTTGTAAACAAAGCAATTTCACCTAAATTCGCCCTTCCCCCCTCCCTTCCCTTTTAGGGATAAGTTCGCCTTTGTGCATGTGTGTTGTCCTGTATTCATCTTTTGCTTGTGTTTTATGTACAATAAAGAGTTATACATACATACATACATACAAATTCCCACACAATTTGAAGTGTCATAAGAGTGTTCCAACACTTTCTGTTAAGTTCTAGTTATCTGAAATGTCAGTTATTGACGACGTCTCTGTCTGTTCCGTAGTAATAAATAGAGACGGAATCATAGATAACTGACACTTAGATAACTGGAAGTTATCAGAGAGTAGTGAAACAGGCCCCTTATAACAATTATACTAAGTACATTTATATTTTATAGGAAGTTAAGGGGACTTGTTTGTTGGTTTATGGTCCGTGATTAATTTATAATATAACTAGCTTCTGCCCGCGACTTCGTCTGCGTAGAATTATACATAAAAACCTTTCTCTTGAATCACTCTATCTATTAAAAAAACCGCATCAAAATCCGTTTAGTAGTTTTGAAGATATAAGCATACATAGGGACATAGGGACAGAGAAAGCGACTTTATTTTATACTATGTAGTGATGATTTTTGTCTCGGCGCCCTAACCTAGCTAGGTTATTAAGTATTTACAAGCCTTTATTAGGTACCTACTTGTAGAGCCATAGTACTCTCACACCGGAGTTATAAACCGTTATAAAGTGTGTTATAACGCCATACAACCAATACTGTCATCACATAAGGGCACACGGGGCCCGTGCCCAGGGCCCCCATTCTCAGGGGGCCCAGGACCGACAATTTCTCTCACACTATTCTCAAAACATTTATCGGGCATTTTGTCGGACATTCGCTTTTTTTACTTTCCAATATTTCACACAGGCTTGGCTTGGCAGAATACTGCATGTGAGTAGCGGAGTAGCAAGGTATTTTTTTTTTTCATTGAAATGGACCTCCGCAAAGTAACGCCTGATTCAATAAAATAGGTAATTTTTTTTTTTAAATAAAAACTTTTTCTTCACGTACCCCGTTGCCATCGTCGTCTCCGTTGTAGCCCCTGCCTGCTCCAGGGGGCAAGTACTGCCTACTCTGAGCCGCACCGAAGTCACCTTGCGAGTATTGCTGGCCTGTTAGAGGAAAAATCGAACAATAGTACATTGTTGTAGAGGCTGGAAAGTGAGCAATAGATCGAGTGAGTTCGAGGGCCGAGCCGCGGGTGAGGCCCTCGAAGAGAGACGAGTCCATCTATTGCACTTTTGGCCGAGACATTACATAGTGCTTTTCACGACTACTGCGAGGAAATAAAAAACATTACGCCAGACGTGGCTGTATGGACCTAGTTTCCTTTGCCTCTCCCTGATGGGATACACCTTAAAAAAATTATATGAAGCACACGACGTGTTCTGATTGGTCGATTTTGTGTAATAGCATGCCGATGTGATTGGAGGTATTTGAAACTGTCCAACAATATTATTGTTGGCCTGTTTGAATTCATAGTTGGCCTGTTCATTCAACCTATAACTATACATTGTTTTGGGGCCCCATTACTGACCATCTTGCCACATTTCCGAGCAGTGGCGTGAAAAGTTAATTTCTTCCATGCTGCAAATGCATTGTTTGTTGAAACGAATGTAAATGAATGAATGAAAATTAAACCAACTCACCTCCGGCATTAGGTGCTCCATACTCCTGCGACGGGGTGCCAAATCCAGGGGTACCGTATTGTGAAGAGGGTGTAGCTCCTTGCCTAGGGGTTCCATACTGATTTGATGGCTGCGACCTTCCCTGGTTAGGCGCACCGTTTTGGTTGGAAGGTTGGCTTTTAAATTGGGACGGGGTACCATACTGAGCAGAAGGCTGAGGGGTTCCATACTGGTTAGATGGCTGGTTTCTAGACTGGGGTGGTAGGTATTGGTTGGTTGGCTGTTGATTTCTGAATTGAGGAGGTCCGTATTGGTTTGAAGGTTGTTGCGCTCGGAATTGGGACGAAGGGGGTCCATACTGGTTAGAAGGTTGTTGGGTTCTGGATTGAGGGGGTCCATACTGGGTGGATGGTTGCTGAGCTCTGGAAGGGGGTCCGTACTGGTTTGAGGGTTGTTGTGTTCTGGAAGATGGGGGTCCGTACTGATTGGAGGGTTGTTGGGTCCTGGATTGAGGGGGTCCGTACTGGTTTGAGGGTTGTTGAGGGGGGATGTATTGGTTGGAAGGCCGGCGGGAACTCGAGCGTGAGTTCGGAGCTCCGTAAGATGTCGACGGACGATTCCTGAAAAGAAAACGACAAAAATAATCATTTGTGAGTTAAATATAAGAACAATTTTAAACACAAATTAAAGCAAAGCCAAAAGAAGTAAAAAATGGCCTTTCAAATAATAATCTGTTTATAAATAAACAGTTTCGAGGTAACAAACATAAAAACCACCAACTTGAGCATCGTAGGAATCATGTTATAGGCGATGCGGCTAACGCCCATCACTATTTTGATTCCCCTTTCCACCTCACCCACAATCATACTCAACGTGGCCTAGGTCTTGTTGGGCTCTGTCTGCCCCGTAAGCGATAAATACGTGATTTATGTGAACCTCCTTTTTTGTAGTCTGATCAAAACTCAAATCTACAAAGTGATTATTTTACATCTCATGAATTATATACATTTTTTCCACGCTGGTCTGTGAGTAAAGAAAAAACTTAGAATTTACCAGTTGCTTCTCTTCCGGCGCAGATGGTAAAAGCCCATCGAGGGAATGGGCGAAAGTCTTAGGAATCATGTCTTAGGCGATGCGGATAGCAACCCATCATTATTTTGATTTCCTTTTCCATCTATACGCCCTTAATCATGCAAAAGGTGGCCTTAAGGTTTTGTTACCTTAGGCTCTGTCTACCTTGGAAGGGGCAAAGATGTGATTTACCTATGTATGTATGTATGTTTGAATTATAATTTATGATATTTGCACTCTATTAGTCAATTCCTCGATGCTGAGTCGTGATACAGACCTTTCTAAACCAGAATACAAATTATGGGAGGCGCCCGCGCAGACGTTTAGTTAAATAATATGATCGTGATCAACGTGATATAGTTCTTGCTTATGTACAATGATTATCACAAGTGAAGTGAGTTTGCGGGTGGTAGGACCTTGTGCAAGGTCCGTCCGGATCGCTACCACCATCTTAATCCTGCCGCTAAGTAGCTTGCACTGCTGTGTTCCGGTGTGGAGAGTAAGACAGCCGGGGAAATTACGGGCACAAGAGGCATTTCATCTTAGTCCTCTAGGTTGGCAACGCATCTGCAATCCCTCCGGGGTTGCGGGTGTCTATGGGCAGTGGTGATCACTTACCATCAGGTGACTACTTGCTCGTTTGCCTTCCTATTCATATAAAATAAATAAGTGAGGGCGAAAATCATGGGAATCATTGTTATAGGGGATGCTAACCCATCACTATTTTGATTCCCTTTTCGAGCTGTTACGGCCATTCTGCTCGTAGCCTTTAGGGCGCGACCTTAGGCTCGGTCTACCCCTTAAGGCAGTGGTTCCTAACCTGGGGGTAATTACCCCCGCAGGGGTAAAACGGAGATTCTAGGGGGGGTAACACGGGATGGCACGAACATAATAATAAACATATTTTCGTTCGAATTTGTGTGGTTTTAATTATTTTAAATTAGCTAGGGGTAAACTCAATTCCCATACTTGTTCACAGGGGTAGTGACATTGAAAAGGTTAGGAACCACTGCCTTAAGGGATTAATGATTGGTTTATGTATGCATTGCCACAAGTCAATGCGAAAAACATTTTTAATCAAAGCTTTTTTCTGACGATACTTTTTGCTGACTGTACATGTGTATCACATTTCAAGGCAGTTCTACCCTTGACGTTTGCTTGACGTCTCACAAAAAAAACTATTAGTATTTAGCGACTGATTCTATCAAATAGGTACGAACTTGACCTGTTAGCGAAAACAATACAAAATTATTAGCTTATTTATACGTTTTCATATTATTTTTCTCAAACATTGTCGTAAATGTCGTCATTGTATTTTAAGTAACAGAACACGAAGGGCCTTGTTGACGGCCGAATTACATTGCAGCTGCGATTTTCTGACCATAAATCGGATTGCTGGGCTGCTTTTCATTTGCTTTTAACTTTTTAAAAAAGTCAAAGAGACTATGGAATAATGAACAACAATGTCATACAGCCTAGTCGCGCAGGAGTGCGCGTTTTGTTCGAGTCTAACGTTTTTATCAATGTCTCAAATAGCACGGTGACATAAAAAAAAACTTAAGAAAAAAGGCGGGCACGTGAAAACCTAAGTTGCGAGGAAGTTTAGTACAAAATTTATTTTCATTTCCTCTCGATGTTTGGGAAGAGCGATTGGCTACTTCCCAGGCCTCGGCATTAACCTACTATTAAACGCATAGAAACAAAAGTTTTACTTTTTATAGTTATCTATATAGTCCAAGATCCCAGAGCGATCAGACATAACTTATTTTCAGACGAATGAAACCTTAAGTTTTCAGTAGCGTCTCGTGTGCCTTGAATACCTACGCGCTTGTGAAAACTTGCCGAGTGACACCTGGGCAGGTGCCAGGTGAGAAAGGTAACTAAAAATAAGAGTTATTTAACTTAAATTCAGATGGCTGATTTTTATATATATCATATAGAATATTATTTTAAAGTAATATCATAAGTGTCAGACACTTTTGATGGACCAGAGCTTTTGTCAGAAGCTTTTAAGCTAGGTACCCAAAAAATAAATAAACTTTACTTATTTTTACATGTCTGATTTTTGAATATGTTATTTAAGTATTTATTTAAAAGTTATATTCAATCAGTCAGACAAACTAGAGTGACCAAACATCCCCTAAGACAAAAATTCTGTGAAATTTATAGTATTCCTGTTAAAGTTAATTTTGTTGAAACAAAGATGCAAAAATCTCAGATCGAAAACAGTAAGTATTCTTAACACATTTAAATTTTTTACTTTGAGGCGCATGCGCAATAGTGCTCTCGCCCTCATACTTCTGGCTGAACAATATTTGTCTTAGGGGATGTTTGGTCACTCTAGTTTGTCTGACTGATTGAATATAACTTTTAAATAAATACTTCAATAACATATTCAAAAATCAGACATGTAAAAATAAGTAAAGTTCATTTATTTTTTGGGTACCTAGCTTAAAAGCGTCTGACAAAAGCTCTGGTCCATCAAAAGTGTCTGACACTTATGATATTACTTTTAAATAATATTCTACATGATATATATAAAAATCAGCCATCTGAATTTAAGTTAAATAACTCTTACTTTTAGTTACCTTTCTCACCTGGTACCTGCCCAGGTGTCACTCGGCAAGTTTTCACAAGCGCGTAGGTATTCAAGGCACACGAGACGCTACTGAAAACTTAAGGTTTCATTCGTCTGAAAATAAGTTATGTCTGATCGCTCTGGGATCTTACTCTAATATTTCCACTATAATTATCTACGTCTCAAGTCGCTTTTGATGCTAACTGTACTAACCGGACCGCCAAAGTCAAGCCTTTTCATTGTATTAAAAGATGGTCTACTTGACCCCGAAAGCATACCAATAGCTACCAATGATCAAGAATTAGAAGCAGCTTGATACGTACTTTTAATTCAATCACGACTTTCCTTACAAAAACTTTGGACTTTCAGTAGGTTATTTTTATATATATACTAGCTTTTGCCCGGGACTTCGTCCGCGAAAATAACGTCAGTGACGTGACGATATACCCCATACATCCACTCATGTCTCCAAGTAAGGTTTTTATTTCCTATCCCGTGGGAAATTCGGAAAATCCACCTAGGTACGTGATCCTCTAGGAATGTTATCTACTAATTTACCCCCTTTTTTAGTAGCTCTACCACTACATACAAACAATCCAGGGTTTAGGTACTAGAAGTTAGCTTGGGACCTATAGTAAGTTCTAACTCATACATACATCACGTCTTTATCGCTTACGGGGTAGACAGAGCCCAAGGTAACAAAAACTTAAGGCCATGTTTAGCATGATCAGGGACGTATAGGTGGAAAGGGAAATCAAAATAGTGATTGGTTGCTAGCCGCATCGCTTATAACACGATTCCTAAGACTTTCGCCCATCCCCTCAATGGGGGCGCGGGAAGAGAAGCAACTGGTAAACTCTTGTTTTTTCTTTACTCCCAGACATTTGGTCGGGTTTTTAAGTTACAAAATGGACGCGTAAGCCATTAACCTGACCAAAGTAGAGCATGCCACAAAATTAGCGGTTGAAACTGACTCCACTTAAAATGCAATCGTACACTTGGAAAGAATTAGCGCATCCATCATCATCAATGAAAAAATGAAAATGAAAATTTATTTTTGCAAATTGGCCGCCAAGGGCTCTTTTACATGTCTTTTTGAAACTACCAGCACATTCGGAAAGACCATCATTGCCAAAAAGAATGCGCCGCAAGAAACTTGGCAGAAAGTCATTTTTTCAAAATAAAATATAGTAAGAATACTTAAATTCTACTTAAATTAAATACATTTATAAAATATGTACAATGTATAAGGTGCTCGAGCCTTAAATTATATTAATCTATAAATAGTAGAGATGTAAGTCTCTACTTGTCAAAATAAAAAACAAAATAATAATAATAGTAAGTTCAGTGGAGGTGTAAAACGCCTCAGCCCGAAGACGTCCACTGTTGAACAAAGCCCCCCTTAGAAGGCCACAACTCGCCACCCGGTTCCCCGCGATTTTCAGGACGCTCCACCTAGTGGGAGGCTGCCAACCAGTGGCGTAGCTACCTAGGGACTAGGCGGGGCAGTGCCCCGGGGCCCTCAAGCTCAGCCCTCGAATCTTTACCAGAAAATCTCGATCGAACTATTATTAACTTTGGTGAATTCATGAGAAAGGCTAATGTATTCCTATCGAAATTGTAATTACCTGCCTATAATAATATTATTGCTTGACATTATTGATTAATCTATTTGACATAATTTTTAATTCAATTCGTGGCTGGATATTGAACTTTTTAATTTTTGACATTTTCGTTTATTTTTAGATTATTATTTTATTTGATTTGTTCTTGTATTGTATTTAAATTGTAAATTGGGTTCACTTTGACACTGTAAGTTTAATATAATTTTTAATGTAACATTTCCCTTATGACAGAAGGAAGGGTATTAATTTTATTTGTATTTAATTAATGTGTGAGTGTTTTGGTTATGCACTGTAAAACTTGCATGTGTTTTTATAAATAAATAAATAAATAAATGATTAAAACGTAACCAGTTTATTTAGTAGTGAGGCCCCATTTTTTTATTTGCACCAGGGCCCTTGGTTACCTATGCCACTGCTGCCAACACTGCGTCTTCTGGTTCGTGGTCGCTTCGACAACTTTTCTCCCCCATGTTCTTCGCTTGAAATCGAAACTTGTCGGCTCTTGATTTAGCGTGAGCGCCAAGCTACTTAACAATAACTGTAACCATGACCGACGATTTTCTGTTTACAATAGTACTTACCCAAAGACGGCGTCAGTTTGCCTCTGGGAACCAGAACCAGGGGGCCCGTAGCTCTGCGAAGGAGGGGAGTACCCCCCGCTGTAGTCCTGCTGAGGGGGGAGGTATCTAAAACAGGAAATTACTATGTAAGTAAACGCTAAATCTTGTATGTGATAAAATCAGAAATTTCGCTAAGTTCTCAAATGTTCCGAAACAATTTCAAGTTACTTTAGAACTAGCTTCTGCCCGCGCTCCTGTACCGAGCGTCTTTAATGATACAGGGTGTCTTATAACCGTTTCGAAAGATTTAGCAAGTGGTTTGTTTTACTAAATAGCTTAGTTTTTCAGGATTTCTCGTATCTCAGCGACACAACATTAGGCCCAGTCTTCACACAAAATTGCCTATATCTTACTTGTTACTAATATTACAAAGGCGAAAGTTAGTAAGTTGGTATGTTTAGATGTTTGTTGTACTTTCATGGCAAAATGCCGTTACGTATAATAATGGGAGATGGAGCAAATGTGTGTGAGTGGCGACGTCGCTCTAAAAGAGGAGTCTGGCGATATGCTCGACCGCTGGCCCGAAATGGGGGACAGCCAGGGCAAATCGGGCCCAGTGGAGGAAAATTGGAGAAGCGCATGCCCAACGGTGGACGCTAATGCGCTGAAGAAGAATACTGTATAAGTTACCTGTTGTCTACAGGAGGTTCCGCTAGGACAGTCGCCGCTAACGCCAAACACGCTAAAATGCACTGTAAATACAATTATAACATTAATATTAGTAGAACTGAACTATATTAACTAAGCTGTGATGGCACGTGCAAAATACTTACGTGTGTGCGACAAACATTTCATTAAACATTCATATTTTTGCGCGAAAAATGCTTGCAAATAAACTAAAATTTCCGATGAACAAAAAATTTTACCTTGCTACTCCGCTACTCACGTGCAAAATAACCAAGCCTCTGTGAAATATATATGTTTTTCATGCAATCCCTCCCTCCACTGCTGCCAATAAAACACACATAAATCCCACAAACTTAATTATCCCTTACACCACACAAACACTCAATTTTTTGAAGGTAGTTGTTAATGGATAATAAAAATCATAAATAATAGGGTACTTTGGGAAAACATATGAACGTAGGTACATTATGCTTATATATACAGTTTAGATTCAGTACGACGTTGGTTTGTATGTGTAACGGTTGTGTGTAAACTTTGATAATGATCCCGTAGAGGGATTGAAACGTGTTAGTGTTTGTGTGGTGTAAGGGATAATTAAGTTTGTGGGATTTATGTGTGTTTTATTGGCAGCAGTGGAGGGAGGGATTGCATGAAAAACATATATATTTCACACAGGCTTGGTTATTTTGCACGTGAGTAGCGGAGTAGCAAGGTAAAATTTTTTGTTCATTGAAATGGACCTCCGCAAAGTAACGCCTCATTCAATAAAATAAAATTTCCGACATGGATCGACAATTAATTAAGTAAAGTGCTTTTGATTGAAGATCTTGAAGAAGAACGTCTAATTTAAAAGCTATTAAAGCTTCATTGAAACTTAAAAGTTGACATTGAGCTTTCATACACATAACAAGAGTAAACAAAACTACGAATAAAAAGATTTTTAATTGTTTTCCTCCGAAGGCTTAATTAAGCGATTTTTTTTAATGAAAACAGAACTAAATGATAAGGACATGGTAATTAAGTTCTGTAAAAATCATTTTTTTTTTATATGAATAGGAAGGCAAACGAGCAAGCGGGTCACCTGATGGTAAGTGATCACCACTGCCCATAGACACCCGCAACCCCGGAGGGATTGCAGATGCGTTGCCAACCTGGAGGACTAAGATGAAATGCCTCTTGTGCCCGTAATTTCCCCGGCTGTCTTACTCTCCACACCGGAACACAGCAGTGCAAGCACTGCTACTTAGCGGCAGGGTTAGCGAGTAAAATGGTGGTAGCGATCCGGACGGACCTTGCACAAGGCCCTACCACCCACATAAACTATTTTTTCTCTGTATGAGTTAACAGAAAATATTTTTTTTTAATACAACAAAATAACAACTTACCCTCATATTTGTTGTTCTAACTAAACCTTATCAAACGCTAACCTACAAAACAACAAAAAACAAAATTTATGTCTTCACTTTCACAAACCACTGAACACTTCACAGGGTGTTCAAAAGACAACTTAATTTTTATTTAGACCAAATTTCGTCTAAATTAGACCAAGTAGACTAACCAAAGTTCAAGCGATGAGCGAATGATGCTCTGTCGATGTTCCCTTAGCTTATATACCTGCGCTGTGATTAACTGATATATACTAACATTATATGCTAGTGTGGGTCGGAGATCGGTGCATCTGCTTTCGTGTTACGTAAAGAAAGATGCTCTACATTCAATTTTCTGTCAATAAATCAGTAAGCTCTATAGTTTGATAAAAAATATGTACTAAATTAAATTTAACGACCGGATAGCCTAGTGGTTAGTGACCCTGACTATGAAGCTGGATGTCCGTGGTTCGAATCCCGGTAGGGGCAGACAGTTGTATGATGAATACGAATGTTTGTGCCCAACTCATGGATGTTGTTTGTATTTATCTACACTATATACGTATGTTCATCCGTTGCCTGGTGCTCATAGTACAAGCTTTGCTTAGTTTGAGGCTGGGTGGGTGGTGTAATTTGTCATAATAAAAAAAAAAATATGCTGCTTTTTTGAGAATCCTTCTATTATTATAAACGCGAAAGTTTGTAAGTATGGATGGATTTTTGTTACTCTTTCACGCCAGAACGGCTGGAGAGATCTGGATGAAATTTGGAACATAGATTATAGTCTGGAATAACACATAGGCTACTTTATATCCCGAAAATTTTCGTAGTTCCTGCGGGATAGCAATAAACTAATTCTATGCAGACGAAGTTGCGGGCAACAGCTAGTACTAAATATGGCTGAGAATTGAAGGTGTAAAATGCGAGCTCTGGCAGCTTAGCTACTCTTAAATTGGTTTTTTTACGGACGCAATTTTTTAAATCACATCATTTTTATTTATATATTATTTTGTATATTTGAAAATACAAAAAATTACAAAGATTGCTACAATTTTTGACCATCTTTTGATTTTTACTTTTATTTCAAATAATAATAAAATGCTTGAGAAAAATGTAAACCAATTAATTTTTTACATAGTTTCTAACTACCTGTAAGTATCTAATAAATAATATACTTTTGTAAACTTTCGCGGTTTTCGTACTTACTTAAATACTCGCCTAAGTGACCTTTTATAAACGTGTTTTCATTAATAACACCGTTACATTTTCTTATTTAAATATATAAGCCATAGTAGAGCCACCACACACATGCTAAGCGTGGTCTTGTTTCTTTAGGCTCTGTCTACCCCGTAAGGGATAACGACGTGATTTATGTGTATGTATGTAGAGCCGTGGTAGACTAGTGGTTTGACCTGTGGCCTCTCAAGCAGAGCGTCGTGGGTTCAAATCCCGGGCGCGCACCTCTGAGTTTTTCGGAATTTATGTGCGAAAATTACATTTGAAATTTGCCATGAGCTTTTCGGTGAAGGAAAACATCGTGAGGAAACCTGCACACATCTGGGAAGAAATTCAATGGTGTGTGGTAAGTTCCCAATCCGCACTGGACGCGCGTGGGAACTATAGCCCAAACCCTCCAATACACGGAGGAGGCCTATGCCATGAGGCACGCCGAATTATGCGACAATTTAATAATAATAATAAAAAAAACAAGAACAACATACTGAAATTGTAGCGAATTCGGAATAAAAAGGCTATATTATTATTATTATTATGTAGAGCCACCTGCTAGCTGCAGCACTCTCTTAAAGCTCGCTCTAGTTGCAAGTCGAGTCGTGAGTCGAGTCGCTCGCCTCGTCACTCGCCCGCACCTGCCGTGGTTGTAAATAAATTACAAGATTTATTTAACAAGATAATAATCCTTTCAGCCTAATACGAAATTTTAACGATTAAACTGTCATTTAAAACTAAAAACCGGCCAAGTGCGAGTCTGCAAGTGAATATAAATAAAACAGGCAAAATTGTAAATAAAAAATTTATTTTTGCAAATTGGCCGCCAAGTGCTCTCTTACATGTCGTTTTTGAAACTACCAGCGCATTCGGAAAGACCGTCATTGCCAAGAATGCGCCGCAAGATTTTTTCAGTTTTTTGTGCAAATTGACTTTTGTAATTTATCGCAAGATGGCGTTCATGGCTCTTTCAGAATGAGAAGAGGCTTGTGCATATTTAGGCTGGAGATGTTTCACGCGAAAACTACTCAACCGATCATCATTAAAATTTGTATGTTCTTGGAGGTATTAGAAGTATCAAAGGATGCTTTTCATTAAAAAAATTTTTTTTTATGTCGTCACTCTGACGTAATCTGCGCGGACGAAGTCGCGGGCAAAAGCTAGTACATACATAAATCACGTCTTTATCCCTTACGAGGAAGACAGAGCCTAAGGTAACAAGACCTAAAGGCCACGCTTAACATGATTATGGGCGTATCAGTAGTAATCAAAATAAAAGTGATGGTTGCTAGCCGCATCGGATATAACATGATTCCTAAGATTTTCTCATATTCCCTCGATGGGCTTTTAGCATCGGCGCGGGAAGAGAAGTGACTGGTACATTCTATGTTTTTTTTTTTACTCTCAGGACAGCGTTGAAGCATTAGTATTTGACGTTTCAAAGCAAACGCCTTCGAGACTTGCTTCATAAACGCTCTATAGGCTTCTGCTAACTTAGCAATCGTTTGTCCTTATCTGTCTTCTTCTTCTTTTTAATATGGCCTTATCGTTCGATGCGATGATTTCGCCAATGTCAAAGTAACAAATACAGTATTCAAAAATCTTGTCACAAAAATGGCGGCGACGTTGTACGGTAGAACACGGTCAAAAGACCCCTCTCCCTGTCGAGCTCTTAGCCAGCAGATAATGATATCCCTCAGAATCTGCCAGGAAATCATTAACTGATGCCCAGGGTGCACCGGACCAAGCGCTGCTCTTCCCCTCGGACGGATCCAAAAACGAACCGCAGCTCTTGACCACACGCGGTGGTAACCCGACTCGGACCCCCGTTCTGTCCGTCTTTGAAAGGTAAAGGGAAATATCAAAGTGACAGATAAGGACAAACGATTGCTAGTTTTTTTTTTTTAAGATTATGGCCTGGATACTAGTTATCATTACACATAAACGGATAACTCACGTATAAAAAGTCGAGTGATGCTCGACATGTTTCGGACTATTTCGTAGTTAATTTCATACGGGATGGTGGATGGTCGGTGCCCCCAAGTTGGAAAACTGTTTTAAATATTGACCAAACGGTGAGTGTGAGCGAACCTTTACGGAGTGACGTGATTAGTGTTGTGTGCTGCCCTACATTTGACAATAATAAAAATGACGATGAAAACGAGGGTAGTTGTGCGCCGCTGTCAGTTGCGTCGAACAGCCGCGCAAGCAGAGCGCTGGCGCGCAGTGTTCGTTTCGCTAGGAAACATCACTCGACTTTTTATACGTGAGTTATCCGTTTATGTGTAATGATGATTAAGTCCCACGGTAGTTTCATGTTGAAAGTGGATACTAGTCCTTTAAGCCAGTACTTAATTTGGCTTCACGGCTGCACCATTTCAAAACCTAGTAAGGGACATTAAGCTAATTTTACAGGAGAGCGAAAAAACATGTTTTGTCTCAGCCGTACAAAATTTTGCAATATTCGTTCCAAAAGTGATACTTTCTTGGTTTATTAGATTAAGCCGAATATCCTGGTATATATATATACACTTAATAACCTATATTGCATGTTTTATGTGCCATACTAGGTTTTGAAATTGAACTCAAATAAAAACTATAGTGAACCGATCAATTTCAAAACCTAGTATGTGTTGCCACTTTGGCATGATTAAGAGGTTTAATCATTTAAGTTTTAATATATGGACCTTTTTTCAATTTAAATAAAACAAACCAGTCAGCTAAGTAGTTGTTCATTACAAAAAAAATATTACAAAAAATAAAAAATGCGGCACCAGGGTCTTTCCATAATATTAATCATTTTCCGAAATTTGGCCCTCGTCTGTTATCAAATCAATGGCACTATTTACTGACAGGGAGATTGGTCCAAAAATTTTTTCGGGACTGTGGCGAAACTTGGGTATGGCAAAAGAAGCATGAAAGTAGAATAAATGCAGTAGAAATGAGAGCGTTAAGGAGTATGGAAGGTGTACCTCTGAAAGATAGAATAAGGAACAGTGTGATAAGAGAACGTGCTGGTGTGAAAGAGGATAATAGGGACTATGATAGAAAAAAGTATGCTTAGTTGGTTTGGGCATGTAGAGCGGATGGATGAAAGTAGACTAACTAAACATATCTATATGGGGAGTGTGAATGGTTACGTTGGGAGGGGAAGGCCTAGACGGACGTTCCGAGACCAAATAGGAGACGTCTTGCAAAAAGGTCAGGTCAGGAGTACCCGAAACCGACGAGCATGTATGAAGAGATTGATGACTGTGGATGAAGCGAAAGAAATATGTCAGGATTGTAGCAAGTGGAACAAAGTAGTCTCTGCCTACCCCTATGGGAAAGAGGCGTGACGGTATGTATGTATGTATGTATGTGGCATCAGTGGTACTAGTTTATCGATTATATTAGTCTTTTTTGAGGCTTTAATTCCAAAACATAACACGTGCAAGCACACTCAACCTTGGCAGGCAACTGACTGACGCGTTTAAACGAGTTCGAAACAGCTCCAGCGCAATAGCATGAAGTTGGCGCGGGAGCACAGTGCTGCCTACCTTGACGCGTCAAAATAAATAAAGAACAACGTACCTATAACATTTGACTTACAAAACCTAGTAACTTCAAATAACAAACACATACTACTTTCCAAAAAGTTACAATTAAACTCGTTTGACCATATCAAAAACCTAGTAAGTCTCTCTGACTTTTTCAAAACCTAGTAAGTGCATATCCCATACTAGGTTTTTGAAATGGTTTTGTGCCATACTAGGTTTTGAAATTGTAAAGTCAGTTTTTTTGGGCACTTACTAGGTTTTGCAGTACTCGTATCTCTGAAGTTGAGCGAGATAGGCCTCTTAATGTTTCTGTATCCTATAGGCACTTGCTAGAAACCACGTTTTAAGCAAAAATCCCAAAATTGAGTTTTTGAGACTTACTAGGTTTTGAAATTGTGCAGCCCTTCATTGTCATTAAAATTTTAATCATGGTACTTTTGATGTATTTATAGTTAGCAGAAGACTACAGAGCGTGTATGAAAGGGGTTAGAAACTTACACAAAGCATGCAACTTGAACTTAACCCAATTTAAGTCGTCCACCTCCCATTAAACTTGACGTTAGTTCTTTTAATGGCTCCGCTAACACCTTGAATAGAGCTCAAAGCTTTCATACAAAAGCTCTAGAACTGGTTTTAATACGTACAGTCACGTATGCACGTAATCAGAATCAAATGGAAGGAAGTTACGAACTATTTAAGAGTCCATGCTGGTCTGGGAGCAAAGAAAAAACATAGAATATACCAGTTGCTTCTCTACCCTCGCAGATGGTAAAAGTCCATCAAGGGAATCATATTAGGAATCATGTTATAGGCGATGAGGCTAGCAACCCATCACTATTTTGATTTCATTTTTCACCTATACGCCCACAATCTTGCTAAATGTGGCCTGTAGGTATATGTTACCTTAGGCTCTGTCTACCCCGTAAGGGATAAAGATGTGATTTGTGTATGTATGCGTATGTAAGAGTAAACAGATTCTTGTGTTTCACTTCGGATTCTTTATTTTATCGAATTTGGCGTTACTTTGCGGAGGTCCATTTCAATGACCAAAAAATTTACCTTGTTACTTCGCTACTCACGTGCAAGATAACTCCCTCCACTACTGCAACTGCATGCATGCTGGGTTTGTATGTGTAACAGTTGTGCTCATTAAACGTTGATAATGATTCCGTAGAGGGATCGAAACGCGTCAGTGTTTTTGTGGTGTAAGGGATAATTAAGTTTGTGGGATTTATGTGTGTTTTATTGGCAGTAGTGGAGGGAGGGATTGGTCGGTCTATAGTTCGGTTTACCATAGAAATAGTATGGTGTCGAACTTTTTGGTCACTTTGGATGTTCCATACTATAAGATGCTGACTGTTACGTCACTATGACATTTGGTGTTAAAGAGTTCCACGGTGGGACAGGAATCATGTTATAGGCGATGCTAGCCACCCATCACTATTTTTCCCCTTTCCACCTATGCCTACAATCATGCTAAACGTGGCCGGTCTTGTTACCTTAGGCTCTGTCTACCCCGTAAGGGATAGAGACGTGATTTATGTACACACAGCAAAATAATGCGGTTAGCACAGCCACGCACACGTCTATGCGTGTTGAGTATCGACATGAACGTTAAGTAGAATCTATGACATGTGAATGTGTGAGTGAGTTCGATCATAAAATCTACCCCCTAAGTACAGATTTTTTAGCAACAAGATGAATGAGCAATGTCACTGTAAATTACCTGTTTATTGAATAAACAACAACTAACTATAAAATAACAATGAAGAAAGTTACAACTATTTAAGTTAGTTTATAATAAATTAAGTAAAAAATAATTACAAATTAAATGAAAATAATCCCCGCCGGTATCGTGTCACACTCAAAGGCTGAAAATGCAATATCTCCGGTTTCAGTTACTTCTACAAAAATAATGTAAAAGTATTTTTTTTATTTAGACTGTCCTAAAAATATTTTACCTAATCTTACATTGGATATTGTCATCCCCAGTGTAAGCGAGAGAACCGAATCGAAGCTTCCTTCGACCTTGAATCTTCAAATTTATGCAATCCCACGCATTGAACTATTATTACTAGCGAAGAGTAGTTACCATCTCACTGATGCGACGATGTTATATTATTATTTCTCAACAAGTCTGAGATTCCAATTCCAAAGCAATATTCCTCACAACCAGCATGGCCATTGAAATAACATCCAAAAATGTCATTTTATTATTACTATTTTATATTCCGTTTTCTTCGGATACGAACCCGGTTCACTATAGCACAAGTCAAATCTTCGACCTGTCTTTGACCGCTAGGCCACCGAGGTATGCAAGTTACATGGTGAATTTATGAATTATGTTCAATCTGCGACTACTGTATTGCAATTTGTGTAAATAGCTGTTTTATGAGCTTTGAAATAAGGTTGAAATTATAATTTATTTTTTTCCGTAACTATTTAATTTTATGGTGGTTGCAGTCTATTGTATGTTTAATTTTACTCTTATATAATATGTTAAAAACGCAAACGCATTGTGTTTTCTTTTAATATAATTATTAATAGGTATGACTCTTTTTACTGGAGTTTAAAAGTTGCTAGCTGATGGCTATTTTGGTCGTTATCGTCTTAAACAATATAAAGTGTTTTCTACCCTCAAATTTCTAATAATATGATTTTGTGAACAAACAACAACTGTCACCGCTGGCAGCCATTATTAGCTGCGGGATGAACCGTGTGTTATACTTACGAACTGTTTAATTTTGCCTTTGCTGCAAAACATGGATTTTCATTTATCTTTGTTGAAAAGAGCAAAACAATATAACTATTTATATAAGGAATCGCTAGGCGTTTTTTGATATGGGTAAGTAGACAAACGGTGTTAAAAACAATGACTTATTATTTTATCGGTAATGTTTTAAACAACTTTCTTTGACGAAAAATGTTTTTATTTAAACTTCATTTATTTTGCAGCGGAAGACTGTGCCATTATGGATTCACCCTTACGCAGACTTCGGACACGATAAAAATATTCGTTCTGGGCCTAAACCTGAAGCCTCATCTCCTGCCATTTGATTTGGACATTATGTAGTTGCCGCACCCGCTAGTGACCCATTTCACAGCAACAAGACACAATGCTACGTTGCAACCTGTGCGAAACCATCTGCATGCTGCAGGATTGCATTGCCGTAGACCAGCAAAAAACATGCTTTAACGGACCAGCATAGAAGAAACCTTTGCTCGTGAATATCTTGACTTTGATTATTACATCAATCAAAGTCAAATGTAGTGATTTTTAGTGATGAAGACGAAATATATTAACTTAATTAAATATATAAACACAGTAATGTTTTACAGTGCAGAACGAGTGGCAGTGTTACTTTAGGCTATGGGGTTGGATCTCATCGATGGGCCCTGGTATCCAAATCCAAACCAAATCGAGATAGGTAGCTTAGTCGCTTCAAAGTGGAGATTATAACCCAGTGTGAAATGATGTTATTGTTAATGGCTGTCATTTAACATGTCTATTCATTTCACCACTGACTTACACGTCCGCAAATAAAACGTTTCGTTCATCTTTATCAGACTTAAACCTAATAAACCAGAATTTAAGATATTAATTATGTGTCATCTTAAAAATAGCCCTATTATGGTTGTGTATTCAATTTGCAAGATAATTATTATGTTAGTGACATAAGACTTTTTAGTAAACATAAAATCATACTGGCCTCTAAAGTGTGTGTTATTTTATGAATATTATTCTATAAGGAAAAGTGTGCAGTTTTATTTAGCTAATTTAATTACTTTTGGTAATAATAATAATAACACAAATAGAGGCTAATACAATAAAAATTAAATGTTGCAATAAACAATTTGAACCAATAATTGCATTTTATTGTTTTATTCTTTTACGTCCTTTTTTTCTTGTTTTAGGTAAACATGAGTTTATTTTGAGATTAGTAATTTAAAATTGAAAACAAAAAAGATACACTTGTGCAGGATTCGAACCCGGTTATTTAGGTTTCATAACCCTAGGTCAATACACCTGAGCCACCACGCTTATAATACTGGTGGCAAAATTATGCTTCCATTGAACAAAATACCAGCAGGTTTGAATAACTATGCGTGAAGGTAGTCAGAAAACACAATTAGCACAGATAGGGCATTTTGTTGTGTGCGTAATAAGGCAGCGGATAAGTGCGGATGTGTGTATAGAATGACACACATGGATAACTAGGGTGCTCACCGATTAGCTTTGCTGTGTGTACCTATGTATGTATGAAATGGCATTTGAAATATAGCACGAGATTTTTGTTTAAGGTATCGAAATACACTATCCGACCGAATACCCAATACCCGAATACCCAATCCGCTTTGAGCCTTATGGGATGGCGGATAAGTCATGTAAAAAGTAATGGTTTCTTTGTTTAAGCCGGATTATCCTACAATATTACAGATGCGAAAGATTGTAAGTGAGTGTGTATGTTTGTTCGTTCTTCATGCTGAAACTGCTGGGCGGATTTTGATCAAATTTGGAACGGAGATAGTTGGTACCGTAAATTAAAATAGGCAATTTTTTATCCCCATTACCTACCTGCATTACACGGTCTCATGGTCTAAGGGAAGACGGGTCCAGCGTACGGGCCCTCCCCTTAGCGCGGTCCTGGTGGAAGCCGGGGCCACCGGGGGGGCGTTTGTGGTGAAACCCTAGTGGCATCCCACTGCGTCCCCATCACACCGGATTGAGGCGACGCCGGAGAGTTTTTAGTTCGGATATACCCCTTCGGGGGGAGTCCCACATAACCCTAGGCATCCCCGTGCCTAGGGCATCCATAAAGATTTCCTCTCCGTTAAAAAAAGGCAAATTTTTATCCCGGAAAATTGAAATTGGAAAATTAACATGTCAACTGCTAATTCTATGCGGACGAAATCGCGGGGATCAGCTAGTATCTCATAACTATGCATAGATTCGGTAGCGAGCGTGCGTCACGACTAAGTTGCGCGCACGCAACATTTAGTGCGAAATATTTCAGTTGAGAAATGAGGAACCACGCGGTCGTGCTTTTGTTACAGTTTTGTTGATTTAGTAAGGTTGACATTTCTATACACATCAATCACGCCTTTATCCCTTACGGGGTACACAGAGCCCATTACAATGGCTTAAGGCCACGTTTCGCGTGATTGTATGCGTGTAGGTGGAAAAGCGATTCGAAATAGTGGTGTGTTGCTAGCGGCATCGCCTATAACATTGTTCCTACGATTTTCACCCATTCCTTCGATGGGCTTTTGCCGTTGTAATACCCGAAATCTGCTATACACCTACACCCGAATTCTGGTCTGGGAGTAAAGAAAAAACATAGAATGTACCGTTGCTTCTCCTCCCGCGCAGATCGTAAAAATCCATCGAGGGAATGGGCGAAAATCTTAAGATTCTTATATATTATAAGTTACGGATATACATATATATGAAGTGTTACTTTTATGATTCCTCTTTCTAACTACTCCTACAATAATGCTAAATGTGGCTTTTAATGCTACCTTAGGTTCTGTCTACTCCGTAAGGGATAAAGACGTGATTTATGTATGTACTAGATGAAAATAGTCTTCTTGTTAATCTAGGGTATCAGCTTTCTCCGTTTCAAATGTTATCCAAATCCATTCAGTAGTTTTTATATGAAAGAGTAACAAACATCCATCCATGCTTACAAACTTTCGCGTTTATAATATTAGTAGGATGTGGACACAGGAGGCTCAAGCTAATCCTACTAATATTATAAATGTCAAAGTTGGTGAGTTTGGATGTTTGTTACTCTTTCACGCCAGAACGGCTTGACAGATCTGGATGAAATTTAGAACATAGCTAGATTATAGTCTGGAATAACACATAGGCTACTTTTTATCCCGGAAAATTGCGTAATTCCTGCGGGATAGCGATAAACGAATTCTATGCAGACGAAGTTGCGGGCAACGGCTAGTTAGAAATAGGAGACAGATTTCTGATAGGAATGAAGATGATGTCGTCAAAACTGTCATCCGCCGTTCATCTCGGATGGGATCGAGTCCAAGGCTGCCTCACATACCTTTAGAGGATTGCTACCCATACACGAGGCAATGAATACCGCGGAGGAGCAGTTTCATGGAAGTTGCGGGTGGTAGGGCCTTGTGCAAGGTCCGTCCGGATCGCTACCACCATCTTACTCGCTAATCCTGCCGCTAAGTAGCAGTGCTTGCACTGCTGTGTTCCGGTGCGGAGAGTAAGACAGCCGGGGAAATTACGGGCACAAGAGGCATTGCATCTTAGTCCTCTAGGTTGGCAACGCATCTACAATCCCTCCGGGGTTGCAGGTGTCTATGGGCAGTGGTGATCACTTACGATCAGGTGACCCACTTGCTCGTTTGCCTTCCTATTCATATAAAAAAAAAACTCATTTAAATTTCTAAACACAAACGTTTGACAAATATACCGTTCGACAAACAATGCATTTGACAACAATTTAGAAAGGAAAACAACGTCGTGACAAAACTCTTTTTCTCAGGAACGTGTTAAGGTATTAGGTGGAAATTACCAAATACTTAGGTCTGCGCTCCTTAAATCAACCCTATAACTCAAGCAAAAGATACTTACATAAATCACGTCTTTATCCCTTACGGGGTAGATAGAGCCTGAGGTAACAAGACCGAAAGACCACGTTTATCATGATTGTGGGCGTGTAGGTGGAAAGGGGAATCAAAATAGTGACGAGTTGCTAGCCACATCGCCTATAATCCCTCATGATTCCTAAGTTCCACGGGAGTTTGTAATTGTGTAGTACAGACACATCATTCAAACAGATGACGTTTAGCGACAAAAAATCGCATAGTAACAAGGCTACGTGACAGTTAGTAACGAATAGAAAAATTCGAAGGCTCATCCACCACGTGTAGGGGTATAGCACGCGTCACGGAATGAAGAGGATCCGGGTTCGATCCCGGGCATAGCTCTACTTTTCGGATTTTTCTGTGTTCTAATTTTGAGTGTTGTTTAGAAATTATATTTTTTCATCTCCGTGGTCTTCCGTCGGGCCACCGCAATTATTGAGCGCAAGCTTGGTCCATCACTACACGGAGACGGCGGACTTTTAATGACTTCGAAATGATAAAAAAAGGACTGGAAATATTAATTTTTATGTCGTTGGACTTTAAGAGGGACGTAATTATCTATACATAATACGCAATAAATATTTTAGGACACGATATTCCTTTATTTCCCGTGGCACTACTGTCCAAAATTTCTATTTCAAAATCAAGTTTAACATAGTCGACAGAGCTCCGCCTTCGCGGACAATGAAAAATAAGAAGGCCATTATAACAGACTAGCGACCCGCCCCGGCTTCGCACGGTATATTATGCATGTATTATACATTATAAACCTTCCTCTTGAATCACTCTATCTATTAAAAAAAACCGCATCAAAATCTGTTGCGTAGTTTCAAAGATTTAAGCATACATACGGACAAAGGGACAGAGAAAGCGACTTTATTTTATACTATGTAGTGATGATGATAAGGATTTGATTAGAAGCAAAAAGAAAAGATAAGGTACTAAAGACAGGAAGTGGATGTACCAGTTGCTTCTCTACCCGCGCAGATGGTAAAAGCCCATCGAGGGAATGGGCGAAAGTAATAGCAATCATGTTATAGCCGATGAGGCTTCAACCCATCACTATTTTGATTCCATTTTCCACCTATACGCCCGCAATCTTGCTAAATGTGGCCTGTAAGTACCTGTTACCTTAGGCTCTGTCTACCCCGTAAGGGATAATGACGTGATTTGTGTATGACTTTATAGACAGCCGGTTTTTTTAGTGGGTATGCCTGCCGTCGCGGGAGCCCCTCATACCCCCGGTAACCCCGTACCGGATGTATGAGGCATGCTCCCACGCCATAAAAAAAGGATTATGTTATGAATAAACAATTTTAGCTTCATAAAATCAATTAATGAAATCTGTACATTCGCAAGTTTAGTATTTATTAGTATTTTAACGATAGCTATGTGGGACGATCATAATTTCGTAAGTTGAATTAAAATTATGATCGTCAACTTTATTATGTAGTTTGTTCTATTTATTATTACAGATTAACTGTCACGGAACGGGTATCCGATTAGTTTAGCCATAAACGTTCGACAAATGTACCGTTCGACAAACAACTCATTTGACAACACTTTAGAACGAAAAACACCGTCGTGACAAAACTGTTCTTCTCAGGAACGTGTTAAGGTATAAGGTGGAAATTAATACCAAATACAGGTCTGCGCCTCTTAAATCTGCGATAAATCACATCTTTATCCCTTACATCAGTTACCAAATAAAACATCACACTGCGTACATTTTGCTTAGGATCAGGGCTCTACTAACACTGGACTTTTATAGTATTTCCCTCTGTGCGTGTCCGACTCGCACATGACCGGTTTTTTTAATTTTAATTTTTTGAAGTCGCAGTGCAGTAGTGCACCTATGTAACATGGCAGCCATATTGGCGGTCTCTTGGACATAAGGGTTGTCAAATGATCATCATCAGCCAAAAGACGTCTTCTTAACATAAGCCTCTCCCAGAGTATAAAGATCTCGCGCCACCCTCATCCAGCGTCCCGCCTTCACCAGACGGCTTATATCTAACTCGCTCGCAATCGCCATCGTGTTCATTTTGACAGTTCATGTATGGGCTGACAATTGGCATCGGAATCAGCTGGCAGTCACATTCATACAATAACTGTCAAAATGAACACGATGGCGTGTGAGCGAGTTACGTAATAAGCCTACTGGTCACGTGGGGGGACCTACGCTTCGTCTCGCGACGTGTTCGCCACTCGAACATTTTGGCAAAAGAAACATTTGATGAAACGTTTCTCGGCGAAACAGTTTTCGATCCATAATCTATTTATAGGTTCGCCTCCATTCACCGCCTCGATAAATGATTATGAGTTTCCCAACGTTGCCACGGCACCGTGACCAAATGCCTAATGATTATGTATTGGGAATATCGTATAGAGTCATTCGGGGTAACAGCACGCGGTGGGTAAAAGTACGCGGTGGTCTGATCTCCGACAGGGGTGAGGGGTCCGAGGTCTGTGTTTGTAAAACAGAGTGGCGTTACTATCGCCGTTTAGGAGCCACGGGCCGCGCCGACGCAATCTAAGTACTGGGCGCGACACGTCGCCGAATACTTGTAGCACGCTTATTTCGTTTAATTTTTGAGCCACGGAAAAGTGTGCTGTAGTTAAATAGATAGCTCTGTGCCAGTAAGTATACTATATTTCTATTGTTCATTTAATGTAGTTTTTATGTAAGTTTATCATATTCGTAAAAAGTATTTAACCTGTGTGTTGTGACTGATTATTTGGTATATTTGCCGATTGGGGTAAGAGTACGAGATTAATAGTACGCACACGTACGTTACCCCCGTTGCGTACTTATACCCCAAATGAAATAAAAATATCAAAAATTGTTCAATCTTTCAGAATACACCAAAATGCCGAGAAATTACATAAGGAAGGTCCCTCAGCGGACCCTCATCTCAGATGACCAAATAATGAAGGCGAACACATCGGGTCAAGAGTACGCATTGGAAAAGTTTTCAGTTAAGCCTATGTAGGGCTAAAACTAATTAATCTTGATGGAAAATTTTCTTAAATAGTGAAAATTTATTGAATATTCTACAGATTTAATATCATAACATGCCAATTATATAATTCTTTATAGGTCTGGGAGGCCATCAAAAAAAAAATGCGTGCTCTTGACCCGAATGACTGCGTACGTTTACCCCGCGTGCGTAACTTTACCCTAAGACTTGCGTAATTTTACCCACACATCGGGTCAAGAGTACGCATTGGAAAAGTTTCCAGTTAAGCCTATGTAGGGCTAAAACTAATTAATCTTGATGGAAAATTTTCTTAAATAGTGAAAATTTATTGAATATTCTACAGATTTAATATCATAACATGCCAATTATATAATTCTTTATAGGTCTGGGAGGCCATCAAAAAAAAAGTGCGTGCTCTTGACCCGAATGACTCTAATGATCCCAGGTGACGTCTGTACGTTTCATTAGTTATCATTTGAAGGCCCCAAAGGTACGTACACGTCTTCCATGCTGGTCTGGGACTCTGGGAGTGGTGAAGATGGTAAACGTCCATCGAGGGAAAATCGAGTGAGCGAAAATCTTAGGAATCATGTTTGTAGACTGTAGAAACTAATAAATAAAACAATTTACATTAAATTTCAAAATTCAACACGCAGCGCTGACCAGAGCAATGTCACGACTGTCTTTTGTTTTTGTTTTCTTTTAAGCGCTGCGTGGAATTGACTTTATTTGTGGCCAGTGCCAAAATATAATGTTTTAATAATAAAGGTAGCTGCCTAAATAGGTGCGTCGCCTACAATGTTATAGGCGATGCGGCTGGCAACCCATCACTGAAAATGAAAATGAAAATTTATTTTTGCAAATTCGCCGCCAAGGGCTCTTTTACATGTATTTTTGAATGCGCAATCGGAAAGACCATCATTGCCAAGAATGCGCCGCAAGAAACTTGGCAGAAAGTCATTATTTGGTCACTATTTTGGTTCCTCTTTCACACTCATGCTAAGCGTGGCCTTTAGGTCTTGTTGCCTTAGGCTCTGTCTACCCCGTAAGGGATGAAGACGTGATTTTTGTACCTATGTATGTATGAACATTTTAGACAGAGGTAGGGTAGCAAGACCACGCCACTATTAGCGTGATTGTGGGCGTATCGGAATGGTAGGTTCCGTGGTACCCTAGTGGTTTGGCCTGTGGCCTCTCAAGCAGAGGGTCGTGGGTTCGAATACCGGGCACCTCTGAGTTTTTCGGAATTTATGTGCGAAATTACACTACTAAGAATTCCATCCCCTCGATGGGCTTTTACCATCTGCCCGGGAAAAGAAGCAATACATATACAGACCAGCATGGAAGTAGGTAGTATGGAAGTTTCTGGCTCAACTTGCTCAAGTAGTTTAGTTATATTTTTTGTCGTAAATTGCTGTCGCCATTCTTTTTATTTGTTCGTATCCCTTCTGACCCCACTACGGGGTGAGCTTGGATCTGCCTATATTTTAGTGTTTGTTGTTTAAACTATAAAACTAAGCGGCAGATAATCATTAGTTATTCAACTAAAATTCATACCACCGGAACATTTTTATCTATAAAAATGAACATAATGTTTTTTTAGCTTGTTCCCCGTATATAACCAAGTTACGAGTACATAACCGGCACTGGTAAAACCAAAGTAGTATGATAAATTTAGGTTTAGGTGCGGCGGGGGTGGCCCTTCGGCCAACCCTAAGCCGCGAACATGTTTGTTAAAGGCGATGCGGCTAGCAATACATCACTATTCCTAGCGCTATTAGCCTCTTCAAAGATATTTCGAAAAGGCTAATAGACGCTACGGTGACCGCAGAGCTGGCAGCTTCCTTGGACAGCTTAGTATCGCTGTCCAAAGGGGGAATGCTGCCAGCGTCTGTGGAACTATGCCACGGGGGCCCCTCCTTTTTTAATCATTTTATTTTAAGATTAGTTTTAGTTTAGTTTTCAATTCGTTTTTAATTTAATAGTTTGATTTGTTTTAATTCCATTTTGTATCCTTAGAATGTCCTGGTAATGTAAAATAGTTATGTTCGGGGAACAAGCGGTTTTTTATCGAGGTTTGAGCTTCAGTTGGCTCCCTATTCACCCCGTATGTATAACTAGCTTCTGCCCGCGACTTCGTCTGCGTAGAATTTTACATAAAATCCTTTCTCTTGAATCACTCTATCTATTAAAAAAAGCCGTTGTGCAGTTTTGAAGATATAAGCATACGTAGGGAGATAGGGACATAGGGATTAGGGACAGAGAAAGCGACTTTATTTTATACTATCTAGTGATATCTATGCAGTTAACAGACTTGCATACATTTCAATTTAATCATAAGCTACTTTCAAACAAAATTAAACGTGGTACTTAGATTGTGTAATCAGAATCATCCCATTCACCGTCTCGAGACCTTGCTCTGCTCTCGATTCGATTCATAACGATTTGGATACGATTAGCGATTATGATTGCGAATGATTATGTTACGATCTTACAGATATGATCGCGTCCGACACGATCGTAAGTAATTGTGGGGCGTGCGGATGACACTTTAGTGATGTACGTCGATTTATCGATACAATCGACATTCAATCGAACTCAAACTTACACTATTTATTGCATAAAAATGTTGTGACAAAGATTTTATTTATTATGTATACAGTTTCAAACATTTACCCTGTAAGGGCACGGCAATTTATCATAAAATAATCTTAAAACTAAAACTTATTATTATAATAACAGTAATAATAATATTAGTATGGACTTGATTGATCGATCTCCAATGACTTTTCTCACTTCTGACTTTTCAGAAAAAACCTTTACAGACTCGGGGGTCGACAAAGTTGCTAAAACATCACGTGATTATTAATAACGACCGGATGGCTTCGTGGTTAGGGAACCTGACTATGAAGCTTGTGGTCCCGGGTTCGATCCCTGGTCGGGGCAGATATTTGTATGAAAAATGCGACTGCTTGTTCTTGAGTCTTTAAAATTTTATAATTTTAATAAAAATTTATATGTACCTACTCGTATTTAAGTATTTATTTCCATTCGTTGTCTATTACAAACTGATTTTCAATGTACTCAATGTCGTATCGGAGTTATCGATAACTTCCCATCACTAGCACCTATAAAAAATAATCTCCCAATTCGACCTTGCACGTAATTTAGTCGTTATTGTTTCAAACGCTCGTGAGAATTTCCAAATGATGTTTTAATTGTTTTAGGCCCTATTAAGAAAGTAATTCGTGCGTTTGTGTAGAATGAAACCATTTTAATCCTGACCCGCCGTAGGACGTTCTCAAAGTAAACGTCACATGGTTTCTCTTGTCAATTCAGTGTAACGCCACATCATGTGTACTGTGACAGGGTTCCACATTGGGTTCGATGGTACATCAAAAGGTTTTGGGCATTCAAAGGGTTTTAATTGAATGTGTAGTAAAAACCTTGGATGTATGGATTTGAGGTCTTTGCCAACAGACAGTGGGTGGATACTAGGGTCTCATAAAAAAACGGAATATTTCTGCTATAAACGATGCGGCTGGCAACCCATCATTATTTTGATTCCCCTTTGTACCTATACGCCCACAATTATGCTAAACGTCGCCTTTAGGTCTTGTTTAGGCTCTGTCTTCCCTGTAACTATAGACGTGATATGTGTATGTACGTATATATACGGGCTTTTACCATCTGCGCGGGCAGAGGAGCAACTGGTACATTCTATTTTATTTCTTTGCTCCCAGACCAGTATGGAAGGCTTACGGAAACTACTCAACTGATTATCATAAAATTTTGTACACATGTTGGAGGTATTAGAAGTAACATAGGATATTTTTTATTAAAAAAAAATATATTTTATGCCGTCACTCTGACGTTATCTGCGCGGACGAAGTCGCGGGCAAAAGCTAGTTATACATATAAACCTTCCTTTCGAATATAATATTTCGAATATATACCTATATTTAAAAAACTGCATCAAAATCCGTTGCGTACTAGTTTTAAAGATACATGTGGACAGACAGACGGACAGACAAACAGCCAGCGGAAAGCGACTTTATTTTATACTATGTAGTGATGATGTTTAATAAATTCTCAAGGTCAATAAATAAAAATCTGATAGGAACTTACATTTTATTTTAATACTATAATATATTATCTAGGATAACACAAATTATGCTAGCGTGACATCATATTAAATCCAAAATGGCGGACGGAACTTCCGCTTACGAAATTGGTAGCTTATTTGAAGATCGAATTGCAAAAATGATAATTTGGCCGGCCAGTATTATGGGATGGCATGATGATAGTCGACTCGTGCGCAGGTAAAATTGCCTACGCGAGTATGTAGACTACGGTACAAGTAACGAAAGATCGAGCATTTTTTTCACTAACCTGTAGGTTTCTAAACAACACTGAAAATTAGAACACATCCGGCATCGAACCCGGATCCTCGCCATTCAGTGACGCGTGCTATACCCCTACACAACCCATAACAGGTGGGTAAGCCTTCGAATTTTTCTATTTCTATTTATCTATTTCTATTTTTTGTCGCCAAGCGTCATCTGTTTGAATGATGTGTCTGTACGACACAATTAAAAAAAATATAGGTAGGTATAAAAAAAGCGAAAAGGTTTTAAATAGTTACCGACCGATTTCGGTTACGGTTTCAGCCAAAAAACAGGCGAACCTTTCGGCCTCGCCGAAACTTGCAACATCATACTTTGATGTTAATTTTCACTTTTTAGGGTAGTTTAATTTAGACCCAATGTCACTATGGTAATCTTGTAATATCTTTCCAAGAAAAGGGAGTTGTAGGACTTCGTAATATTGGGCCTGAGAGATGTGTCATCCTACTTAATATTATAAACGCGAAAGTTTAAAAGTATGGATGGATGAATGGATGGATGTTTGTTACTCTTTCACGCCAGAACGGCTGGACCGATCTGGATGAAATTTTGAACATAGATTATAGTCTGAAATAACAGATAGACTACTTTTTATCCCGGTAAATTGCGTAATACCTGTGGGATAGCGATAAACGAATTCTATGCAGACGAAGTTGCGGGCAACAGCTAGTTATTCATAATGTCTGGAAAGAACGGCCCACCTACATTTCATACATACTTACTTACATAAATCACGTCTATCGCTTTTGGCCATCGTGTTCATTTTGACAGTTCATGTATGGACTGACAATTGGCATCGGAATCAGCTAGCTGTCACATTCATACAAGAACTGTCAAAATGAACACGATGGCGATTGCGAGCGAGTTAGGTAATAAGCCTACAAGTATGGTAAGGCCCGTGGAAAAAGTTAAATATGTTTATTACCGCTACATCTTTTCCCTCGCACCACATCGTAATAACTAATCGATACAGAGCCGCACGCGCACGATAAATTGCAACAGGCCTAGAGAAATGACGCTGCAACCATTACAGCTGTGGAGACTGGTCCTGCTTGTCAAGGGCTTTTAGGAACGGGCCGAATACTTTATCCGATCTACGTTTGTGGTCCATGGTCTGGGAGCAAAGAATTAACCTTCCCGCCGCCACGTCGAATACAAGAGACGTCACCAGGGCCTCTATTCAGCGCTGACACGCCTTTTTTTTTTAACGTGTGGAAAATGCGCCTTATGCATCTCCGCGCTCGGGGCAGCATACGAACGGAGGTATCACGGGCTCTCCATCTCGCCGCTGCCTTCCCTGTGGAAGGGGAGAGGCCTACCGTCTAAAAACACACACGTTCCTTCCAGGCCTTGAACTGCGGGCGTTGCGGGCGCACTACGGTGACCACCGCAACGTCCACTGGGCGCCTAAGCTATTACCAACCATTTGCAGTGCCTAACGTTTAATTTGCTATTCGGCGTCGCCAAAATGTCAGTTTGCCGAACACAATCCGATGAGAACGCGATGAGTTCTTAGTAAGCTATTCGGGGCTCTTCGTCATTTTTGTTGGGAATTTTCAACAGCTGTCAAAGTGTGTCAGAAAAAAGAGGAGTTCTGACCGCATATCCTATCAAATCTATAACGAGTTATCTAATAATTATCTATTCAGTGCGATCACATCAAATTAATCACAATTTAAGCCATAATTAAGAAAAACTAAAACCCCCGAATGGATGTCTGGATGCTTGTTACTCTTTCACGCCAGAACGGCTGGACAGATCTAGATGAAATTTGGACCATAGATAGATTATAGTCTGGAATAACACATAGGCTACTTTTATCCCGGAAAACTGCGCAATCACGGGATTGCGATAAACGAATTCTATGTACTAACAGCTAGTAGTCTAAATTTTACCTTAGAATGTCCTAGTAATGTAAGTTGGTTACGTAGGAAGAAGGGCTTGTTCGTAGGCGGATGTCAATCTCATAGGTACTATTTGATTCCAGTCTTCTAGCGTTATCGATTGTCATAAGTGATTTATTTATTTCGTCATACGTGATCGTAAAAGCCTATTGAGGGAATGGGCGAACTTAGGTATCGTGCTAGCAAACCCATCACTATTTTGATTCCCCTTTCCACCTATACGCCCACAACCACGCTAAATAAGGCCTTTAGGTCTTGTTACCGAGACGTTTTTATGGTGGGTGTATAGGCGGAAAGGGGAATCAAAATAGTGATGGGTTGTCAGACGCATCGCTTATAACATGATTCGTATGATTTTCGCTTTCCCTCGACGGGCTTTTACCAGGCGCGGTAAGAGAAGCAACTGGTGTATTTGTTTTTTCTTTGCTCCCAGACCAGCATGGACGTCAATTATCAATGTGACTTTATTACAGCACGTTCAAATAATGTCGAAACACGAAAGTGAATGTATACACGATCACTACAAATATGCCGGCGACTAAATACCGCGATAACTCTAAAACATCATGATACAAGTAAAATGGAAGGTTCGGATACGGTTTAGATGCTACGATACGGAGTGTATCCGCCGTATTACATTACGGCTAGCCGTTTTGCAATGCGGTGGTTCAACGATTAGCCGGATTGTCATAGCGATGGGTTGCTAGCCGCATTGCCTATAACGTCCCTCAGAAACTGCCAGGAAATCATTAGCCGTTGCCCAGGGTGCACCGGATCAAGCACTGCTCTTCCCCCCGGACGGATCCAAAAAGGAACCGCAGCTCTTGACCACACGTGAAGGTAACGCGACTCGCACCCCTTCTGAGACGCTTTATACAGTTTTTACACTTTATTATTTATTATTATTATTATAGCCTTTTTATTCCGAATTCGCTACAATTTCAGTAAGTATGTCTTGTTGTTTTTTTTTTTTTAATTATTATTATTATTAAATTGTCGCGTAATTCGGCGTGCCTCATGGCATAGGCCTCCTCCGTGTATTGGAGGGTTTGGGCTATAGTTCCCACGCGCGCCCAGTGTGGATTGGGAACTTAACACATACCATTGAATTTCTTCGCAGATGTATGCAGGTTTCCTCACGATGTTTTCCTTCACCGAAAACCTCTGGGCAAATTGCAAACGTAATTTGCGCACATAAATTCCGAAAGACTCAGAGATGCGCGCCCGGGTTTTGAACCCACGACGCTCTGCTTGAGAGGCCACAGGTCAAACCACTAGGCTACCACGGCGTTTTTACACTACTAAATCACGGTCGGCATCGTGTCGTGTCCGTGTCGTATCGCGCGGGTCGTGCGAGCGTGTGCGCAGGCAGCATCACGTCACGACACCCTTCAAGATTGCGAGAAATTGATCGCTCACAATTTACCGTAACTAGGTCAACATCGGGGTGCGAGTCGGGCTACCTCCGCGTGATCAAGAGCTGCAGATTTTTGGATCTGTCCGGTAAAAGCAGTGCTTGCTCCGGTGCACCCTGGGCACCGGCTAATGATTTTCTGGCGGACTCCGAACACACACACAAGTACATACTTGCATATACCACACTTCTGCTCAGTAATCGTCTAACTGTTGCAACTAGCCTCCGCTAAAGGGACCAGACTGAAAACCAGCGCTGGGTTCATGTAACCCAGCACACGCTGAGACTGGTACCCGTTGCCGGAACACAGCCCGCCTAGTGTGTCTCTTTGTTTTTTTTTTCTTCTTTAGTCTTCAATCTGTTGTCAACTTAACTTCTATCTGCTTATGTTTTGGTAATAAATGTTTTTTATTTATTTATTTTTTTATCATTGACCGTTGGCTAAGAGCCCGACAGGGGGTCTTTTCCGTGTTCTACCGTACAACGTAGCCGACATTTTTGTCACACGATTTTTTAATACTGTATTTATTACTTTGACATTGGCGAAATCATCGCATCGATCGATGGGGCCATATTAAAAGAAGAAGAACATCATCATATCAGCGGCGGCACGTCTAGGTACTGTTGGACATAGGGTCTTCCCCATAGACCAGGGGTGGCCAACCGGTCGATCGCGATCGACCGGTCGATCGCGCCTGTTAGTCCAGTCGATCGCGGCAAGGCAAAAAATATAAATATGTGGACCAGACTGCGCAACGTAATCACCAACTGCTGATTTAAGGTTTCATGAAGTATGTAATTGGTAGATCGCACAGGGTTTCGTTAGTAAACAGGAGATCTTGGGTCTAATCAAGTTGGCCACCCCTGCCATAGACCTCCAGTTGCCTCGATTAGAAGCGGCCTGCATCCACCGTCAACCCGCGACTATAACCAGTAGGCTTATTACCTAACTCGCTCGCAATCGCCATCGTGTTCATTTTGATAGTTCATGTCATCAAGAGGATATATATTATAGTGACTAGGATAGAAAAAAGTATGCTTAGTTGGTTTGGGCATGTAGAGCGGATGGATGAAAGTAGACTAACTAAACAGATCTATATGGGGAGTGTGAATGGTTACGTTGGGAGGGGTAGGCATAGGCGGACGTTCCGAGACCAAATAGGAGACGTCTTGCAAAAAGGTCAGGTCAGGAGTACCCGAAACCGACGAGCATGTATGAAGAGATTGATGACTGTGGATTAAGCGAAAGAAATATGTCAGGATCGTAGCAAGTGGAACAAAGTAGTATCTGCCTAACCCTATGGGAAAGAGGCGTGACGGTATGTATATATGTCATCATCATCATCATCATCAGCCTATGTTAGTCCACTGCTCGACATAGGCCTCCCCTAATGAGCGCCATAGCGCCCTGTCTTCAGCTTGACGCATCCAGCATCTGCCTGCAGTCTTGGGGATGTGTAAGGTTTATGTTCACCAGAAGTCTTTTGGCTGATGATGACATTGCTGAGACGGAAAAATGTAGCAGTCTTAATATCTAACTCGCTCGCAATCGCCATCGTGTTTTGACAGTTCTTGTATGAATGTGACAGCTAGCTGATTCCGATGCCAATTGTCAGCCCATACATGAACTGTCAAAACACGATGGCGATTGCAAGCGAGTTAGGTAATAAGCCTACTGGTCTAAGTATTTTTAATTCATTTTAATTAATTAGTTTGCGTGTTCCGGATAAAAAGGATATTGATAGACAGACGGACAAGTGATCCTATAGAGTTAGAATAGAAGAATTTTTTTATTCACCAACACAAAAATTCACAAAGTTTTCAAAAAAAATTACAAAGTTCCGTTTATAAACGGACAAACCAACAAACTTTCACAAGTATAATATTAGTAGCATTCATACTTTAGCCGGCGGCTATCAGTCATCCACGTTTCTGAATGATGATGTTAAGGTGAGCGGGTCATGCGCGTGCGCATAACGAAAGGTATGGGCTTTACGAGGCTCTACATTTGGAGATTTACAGACAAATAAACATATATCACTTAGCCTTGACGAGGTTGACAGAGCCTAAAGTAATAAAGGTTAAAAGACACGTTTAGCATGATTGTGGGATTAGGTGGAAAGGGGGATTGAAATAGTGATGGGTTGCTAGCCTCATCGCCTAAAACATGATTCCTATGATTTTCGCCCATTCCCTCGATGGGCTTTTACCATCTGTAGACAAGCAACTGGTACATTCTATTGTTTTTTCCTTGCTCCCAAACCAGCATGGAAGTTACCTGTATTAATGAAACACATTATATAACTTGTCCGTCATTTTATTCACTCCATAATCGTCTATTTTCATCACAGTTATACAATTATTTTTTAATGATCACAATAATTAAATAGCGGGTACGTTACACATTACGTTTATAATTATAATTCAAAAGAAAATACTTTCAGCCCCTTGTTGATAACAAGTTAATTTTGTACTAATTATTTTCGGCGTTCCAACCGCTCGTCTGGACTGAGTCCATTCAAAACAGTCACACAATTGGCGCTGGTAAAATCTGTAAGTATATTCTTCAAGTAGGTATGCTATCACAAATACATCGACAATTATGCTAAATGACGCCTTTATGGTCTATCTACCCTGTTAGGAACAAAGACGTGATTTATGTATGAAAGTAAGGTGCATGGGGGTAAATTCGAAAACGGGGGAATTTCGAAAATCGTGAATATCCACTAAACGGGGAACAATTCCATAATCTGGCAACGCTTATCTATAAGCCAAAGACATAGGTGCTTCTAGGTCAATTCATTTGGATATAAAAAGTATAAAAGTGACAAGTTATGTTTGTCATGGTGTTTAGTTATTTTATTTCTAACAAATGTGCACGGCATAATAATTATGTTTATTTTATTGGCAAGATAACAAGTAAACAAAAGAAACTGCTCAAACAACAAATATTTATAATGGTGATATAAAAATGTGATATTACTAACTGTATTATTAACAAGAAGCCTAATATTTAAAACAACAATAAAAATAGGCACTCTGTTCAAAACACACGAGCGATTAAAAACCGCGACGGTTTAACCGCCCAAAGGGATAACTGAAAACTTTGATTTTTCATTGTGATTGCATTTTTTTTTAATTTTGGTTTTTGCACCAGGTGCCACGGGGTCTGTATGTCAATAACAACACATAATTATGAATATACACGCGTTTTAGGTGTTTTTGAACCCTTGTTGCGTGAGTCCGACTCGTGGTTGACCGATTTTTATTTTTCGAGGAACTTGCATCAGTTTGACTTATATCACATACAATAATATATTACTGGTTTTTTCCTAATTATAAACGCGGTTAAACCAAGTTTTTTCAAAAGGGTAAATTTCGTAAATTTACTAAATTTACGAAGTGTGTAAATATAGGTATGTAACTATTTCGTAAATTACGTATTTTTTCGTTTTTTTTTTTAATTTTTTCATGAATTCGCTCGTGTAAATTAATTATACAATATTTAACTTAAATAACACAGGAACCTGGATGTTAAGTATACGACGCTTTGCTTGTCCGTTTGTTTACTGCCTTGCTTTGTTTATCCTTCCTGTAACAAAGAAATAATAATAATGAGAAAAAATATTTATTTCATATACTTAGAAACATAATATTTTTTTTATATATGAATAGGAAGGCAAACGAGCAAGTGGGTCACCTGATGGTAAGTGATCACCACTGCCCATAGACACCCGCAACCCCGGAGGGATTGCAGATGCGTTGCCAACCTAGAGGACTAAGATGAAATGCCTTTATATACATATATGTAATAGAGAAAAAGTAACATAATGGAGAATACATTGCTTTATCCAACAATCTAGAAGAATTTCACGTTTATAAGAGAAATAAATTAAATTTAAATTAAATGACATAAATTAAAAATTAAATTAACAAGTGTAATCCTACTAGGTGCTGTTATAAATGCGAAAGTTTATGAGGATGTGAGTGAGTGAGTGTGTAATGTTTGCTCTTTCATAACGCTGAAACTTAAGTATGGATCTGACAGCGAGCGAAAGTGAACTAAATCGGTATTGAATAATAAATAAATAAATATATTGGGATAAATAACACCAATTGATCTAGCCCCAAACAGCAAAGCTTGTACTATGGGGACCAGGCAACAGATAAACATACTTATATAATGTAGATAAATACATCAACATCCATGACTCGGGCACAAACATTTGTATTCATCATACAACTGTCTGCCCCTACCGGGATTCGAAACCAGGACCTCTAGCTTCATAATCAGGGTCACTAACCACTAGGCTATCCGGTCCAGTGGCGTAACTATAACGTCTGGGGCCCGCGGCAAATTCGTCAGATGGGGCTCCTTCCTCAATATAAAGAAGTGCATCAGCGTCCCTTCTGTGCTCTAAACCAAGCCAGTTCGGGGCCCCGTAGAACTAGAGGCCCGTGGCATTTTGCTACCCCTTTTTTTTTAAATGGAAATGCGCCTTATGCATCCGCCCGGTACGGGTTTACCGGGGGTATGTGGGGCTCTCCCGCGACGGCAGGCATACCCACTAAAAACCACACGGATTCCCTATTCAGTCGTATGTGAGGCGTTACGGGAGCACTCGGTGTCACCGCGACCCACGACCACCCCGGGATGGGGTTCCCTATTCGCGGCACCTGTGCAATGCAGGTTTGGGAAATCAGACATTTTGCCACCCCTGCCACCCTATAGTTACGCCACTGATCCGGTCGTCAAAGCATCGCATTAATACTGTCAGGGTGGTTGCAAAGTTTGTCTTACGAGGGAACCGAAAACCTGCTGAAGATAGTTGTATAACTTAGTTAATTAACTATTCACCATTAGGTAATCCTTAGTTTAATAAGTTATAAAAATGCTGCTTTCTAACTTTGTACATAAAATAATACTCCCTGTATCAATTAATATTTAATCATAGACCCTATCTTTTGCCTAAGATACAGGGTACTTTCGTATACTAGTTTAGGCATTTAATTTAATTACTCTATGCACAGTTTATAATATACTTTCGTTGTAAGCGCAGGCGCACTTGTTTTATGTCGAGTCATTAGTTTAGTTCTTAACTTTGTTGTGTACTTACTAATACATAGATAGACATAATATAGTGCTTACTAACCATTTATAATTTGTTTGTAAAAATAAGTATTAAAAAAAAAAAAATATATATATTTGTACAATTGATTATTTTAATAAATAATTTGAATTTGAATTTGAATACGTCATGCCCAACAGTGGGACGTATGGAGATACTTACTGACATTGGTAGGGTAGACGAATGTGGAAGTAGACTGGCTGCCGAAGGTATTGGTCGCGTGGCACGAGAATTCTCCCATATCGGTCCACAGGAGTGGGGAGATCACCAGTTCACCGGAGCGGAGGACCTGCAAGCACCAAGAAATACCATGAACCAGGGGCAGCGGCGTAGCTTCCTAGGGACTAGGCCCCAGGGCCCTCTGACCGGGGCCCTCAAGCTCAGAGGCCCCTCTAATCCTTGTTGTTTGTTTTATTGTAATCTCAATTCTTCAATTCAATCTGCGGGTGGTAGGGCCTTGTGCAAGGTCCGTCCGGATCGCTACCACCATCTTACTCGCTACTCCTGCCGCTAAGTAGCAGTGCTTGCACTGCTGTGTTCCGGTGTGGAGAGTAAGACAGCCGGGGAAATTACGGGCACAAGAGGCATTTCATCTTAGTCCTCTAGGTTGGCAACGCATCTGCAATCCCTCCGGGGTTGCGGGTGTCTATGGGCAGTGGTGATCACTTACCATCAGGTGACCCACTTGCTCGTTTGCCTTCCTATTAATATAAAAAAAAAAAGCTACCTAGGGACTAGGTGGAGCAGTGCCCCGGGGCCCTCAAGCTCAGAGGGCCTCTCTAATCCTTGTTGTTTGTTTTATTGTAATCTCAATTATTATTATGTCTTGTTTTATTACAATTGACGATCCTTTTGTTAATTACTTATATTTGACATTCGAATCTATTGTATTCTTAAAAAGGTGACAAATAAATCTATCTATCTAGCTATTATATACCTATGTTAAGTTTTCACTGTAGGTAAATAATAATATCTACTATATGCTAGCTGTACTTGCATTATCATAAATGTACATATTTGCAAACGCCTTAGGTATATCAATTTAAGTTTGAGCACAAGAACTAGATCAAATAAAAAAAAACAAATCGAAAACGTTAATAAAAATTAATTACAGCGCCATCTAGTGACAAGTAGCAAAACTACGAACTAACCTTCATCCTGGGATCTTTCCTCACAGTGAGTCGCTTGCTATTCTTCCACGTGACTTGCGGCCGCGGGTGACCTTTGACATGGCACGGGAGGACAACACTGCTGCCTATTAGGTCCATGTAGACTTTGTACGTGACAAGGATCTGCGGCGCTAGCGGAATGAGACGGGCTCGGTCTATGAGGCTGGTGCTGCCATCTGTTGGTGGATAGAATAAGTAGATTAGGTTGATTTCAATGTGAGATTTTAACATGTATTTCATAGGTTTTCTGTTAAAAATATGCGTTAAAATATTCCGTTATGGTTAAAGTTATTGTTATAACCACTTGGTACAACTCACACTTAAAATTTAAGCACGGCTAAAATTGGAACTAACAGTTTCGTTCAGGATAAGGTGAGACACAGCGGCGCCACTGTCTGTGTAAAAGTTCCATTTTAAGCCATTTTTGCGTCAATGCAGTGTTTAATTTGCTTGCAGTAGCGCCATCTGTTAAATGTTTTCAAAACTTCTCATCCAATACTAAATGTGACAAAATTTTGCTTTGGCTTTAATATAGGATTAATAATGGCATTTTGAATTTGAATTCAAGCAATGTCTAGAGCCTTAAGTAATTTTCATTTAGATAGGCTTCATACAGGCGCCTATTTGCTACTATTTTTTAAAGGCGTTTTTACTAGTTTTGTGAACAAGTTCACTCATGTATTATAAACAACATTGACAACATGATACAATACATACATTCATACATATATCACGTTTTTATCCCTTACGGGGTATACAGAGGAGGTAACAAAACCTTAAGGCCACGTTTAGCTTGATTAAGGATCTTTTTAGGAATAAGTTCGCCTTTGTACTATTTTCTCTGTATTAATGTATTTTTATATTTTTTTTATGTGCAATAAAGAGTTTACATACATACATACATACATTAAGGGCGTATAGGTGGAAAGTGATATCAAAATAGTGATGGGAAGTAGCCCCAAAATAATGACGGTATTATTTATTTATTTATTTATTTCCACTCTTACAACTATTTTTACAGGAACTAAGGCTAAGACAATATATCTATATCTATTCATTCATGCATTATTCCATGCTAGTCTGGGAGTAAAGAAAAAACATAGAATTTACCAGTTGCTTCTCTTCCCGCGCAGATGGTAAAAGCCCATCGAGAGAACGAGCGAGTCTTAGGAATCACGTTATAGGCGATGCGGCTAGCAACCCATCAATCACTATTTTGATTACCCTTTCCCCCTATACGCCTCCAATCATGCCGAACGTGGCCTTAAGGTTTTGTTAGGTACCTTAGGCTCTGTCTACCCCGTACCTAAATGAAAAAACGAGATGTATCTACGTGTATCTCAACCTTGTGATACATATTAGGCGCGACTCTATAGAATCTGCTATAGAACTGCTGTGTTCCGGTGTGGAGAATAAGACAGCCGGGGAAATTACGGGCACAAGAGGCATTTCATCTTAGTCCTCTAGGTTGACAACGCATCTGCAATCCCTCCGGGGTGTCGGGTGTCTATGGGCAGTGGTGATCACTTACGATCAGGTGACCCACTTGCTCGTTTGCCTTCCTATTCATATAAAAAAAAAAAAAAAAAAAACTTGTTCTAAGTGGTATCAGTATATGGGACGAGTTGTCCGAGCTATGGACCTACCTGTGCTATAGACAACAGCGTTTCCTCTGGCAGTCTTTGCGCCGGCGGTGGCCACGCACGTGTACTCGTCCTGTCCGTCCGTCTTCGCGACCAGCAGAGTGGACTCCACACGCGCGAGCGAAGTGGGGCTCGTGTCGAATATGTCATTGGATTCTTGATTGTACTGGAAATCAAGTTACATTAAAATTACCCGCAGTTCCTTCCTTTTTCCACCAATAGACTCACTTTTGGCCAGTTTTTTAGGGTTTTGGTGCCTGATTTTTGAAAGCATATCACTCGAAAGTACTACTCCAAAGTGGTAAAAATCAGGGGCCCGATTTTAGAAAGCACATGTCGCACCCTTCGTGGAAGAAAGACGTAAGTCCCATGTTAAGTCAATAGGACTTACGTCTTTCTTCCACGAAGGGTGCGATGTGTGAAAATACCACTCGTAAGTGGTGAAAATTGTGCTGAATTTGAAATACGAGTAGCTTAGAAGATACTTACGGCTCTCATTAATCTTGTGAACTAGTCAAAAATTTGATTAGAGCTGGAGTTTTGAAGATATAAACAGATTTATACCACTATCGAGTGATGTGCTTTCAAAAATCGGGATCCAACTTGTATCTCCAAAACTGCAGCTCCAATCAAAGTTTTGACTAGTTCACAAAATTAACGTAACGAGAGCTGTGATTGTCTTCTATGCTACTCGTATTACAAATTCAGCACTTTCGAGAGGTATTTTCACACATGTGATTTCAAAAATCGGGCCCCTGTTCTTCGAAAGTTCGAAAAAGATGAAACGACTGACATTTCTATTTTTGATAGCTAGATTTTGTTGTTTAAGACGTTCGAAGTTTGAATGTAATTAGAGTATCCATATTGATACTCTAATGTAAACATTATAATACAACCACAGATACAGGGTTTCTTAATGTAGACCATTTGCTAATCGTTCTCGACCATATTGTAGGCAAGTTATGATTTATGGATGTAGACAAAGTTATTAAAAACTAGCCTTCCGTCCGCAGCTACGCCCGCGGTAAATTAATTTTCCCGTAGGAAAAGGTATTTTCCCGCGGTAAAAAGTAGCCTATGTCACTCAGTGATAATGTAGCTTTCTAACGGCAAAAGAATTTTTGAAATCTGTCCAGTAGTCTCGGAGCCTATTCAATGCAAACAAACAAACAATCAAATTTTTCCTCTTTATAATATTATTATTACTAGCCTTCCGTCCGCAGCTTCGCCTGCGGTAAATTAATTTTCCCGTAGGAAAAGGTATTTTCCCGCGGTAAAAAGTAGCCTATGTCACTCAGTGATAATGTAGCTTTCTAACGGCAAAAGAATTTTTGAAATCTGTCCAGTAGTTTCGGAGCCTATCCAATGCAAACAAACAAACAAACAAACAAACAATCAAATTTTTCCTTTTTATAATATTAGTCCATCTTGCTCGCTAATCCTGCCGCTAAGTAGCAGTGCTTGCACTGCTGTGTTCCGGTGTGGAGAGTAAGACAGCCGGGGAAATTACGGGCACAAGAGGCATTTCATCTTAGTCCTCTAGGTTGGCAACGCATCTGCAATCCCTCCGGGGTTGCGGGTGTCTATAGGCAGTGGTGACACTTACCGTCAGGTGACCCACTTGCTCGTTTGCCTTCCTATACACATAAAAAAAAAGTATAGATAATATAGACTATAGTATAGAGATTATAGTATAGTTCAAGGCTCACCTCGTAAACGGGCTGGTTGTTCTTAAACCAGCGTATAGAGGGCGCTGGGGCGGCGAACGCTTCGCAGCTGAGCGTGATCGTTGTTCCCTTTTGGTGCGCGGTGAGCGGCGCCGGCGCACGGGCCAGCTCCAGGAAGGGGCGCGGGACGCGGGGGGGAATCACTGTGGAGGGGCAAGGGGGTAAACTATCTACTATAGACACCGCTTAAATGTGACTCGCGGTGCAGGGGCGCGGGGTGGGACGACAAAGGGGGCCGACAGGTGCGGGCGGGTAGTGCGCCTGCCGCCCGCACCTCTCTCGGTCCCCTTTGTCGTCCTACCACGACCCCCTGTGCTGCGCGGGCGAGGACTCATTTAAGCGGATGCGGAAGCGAAAATACATTTTAAATGCAAGTTTTTTGCTGACTGTACCTACTTTGTGTTGTTGACTGTACTTGCGTTACATTCTAAGTACATTATGAATATCAAAGTGCCAGTGGTGGCACGCTTCTAAATAATTCCGGAACGCTAGTAATTAAATGCGCAGTCCCGCGGGAACTTTAACATTTTCCGGGATAAAAAGTGGCTTATGTGTTAATCTGGGGTACCAGGTATCTCCGTTCCAATTTTTGTCCAAATCCGTTCGGTCGTTTCAGTGTGAAGAAGGAACAAACATACACACTCACATTGTCACGTTCATCCCTTCACCCTCCCAAACTTTCGCATTTATAATAATTATAGTAGGATACATAATTCAAGTCTCTATACCTTACGGGGCAGACAGAGTCCAAGGCAACAAGACCCAAAGGCCACGTTTATCACAATTTTTCTTCCATGCTGGTCTAGGAGCAAAAAAACATAGAATGTACCAGGTGCTTCTCTTCCCGCGCCTTGTAAAAGCCCATCGAGGGAATGGGCGAAAATCTTAAGAATCATTTTATGGGCGATGCGGCTAGCAACCTATACCACCCTATAAGCCCACAAGCCGCACAATAAGTATGCACTATTGTGTATGTAATTATGTATGTAGAACTCTTTGTTGTACATAAAACACAAGAAAAAGATGAATACAGGACAACACTCAAGCACAAAGGCGAACTTATCCCTAAAAGGGATCTTCCAGTTAACCTCTGAGCCATTGACAGGACATACCTAAGTATTAAGCAACAGTAGACACACAGAAAAAGTAAAAGAACCGATCGAAATCTAAAGTAATCCTAAACATTAAAAAAAGAAAAATGAACAAAAAAAAATATCTTGCTACTCCGCTACTCAACACCTATTCGCTATTCGCTGCTCCGTTGTTTATTGAAATGGACCTCCGCAAAGTAACGCCTGATTCAATCCTTACTCCTTACTATATCTTTACTCCTTACTAATATTATAAATGCGAAAGTAACTCTGTCTGTCTGTCTGTCTGTTACCTTTTCACGCTTAAACCGCTGGGCCGATTTAGTTGAAATTTGGTATACAGATAGTTTGGGTCCCGGGAAAGGACATAGGATAGTTTTTATCCCGGAAAATTGCATAGTTCCCGCGGGATAGCACAGCCCAAACCACTGGAATTTTTCAAATTTAAGGCGGAACAAAGTTCGCCGGGTCAGCTAGTATATTATAAATGCGAAAGTAACTCTGTCTGTCTGTTACCTTTTCACGCTTAAACCGCTGGGCCGATTTAGTTGAAATTTGGTATACAGATAGGTTGAGTCCCGGGAAAGGGCATAGGATAGTTTTTATCCCGGAAAATTGCATAGTTCCCGCGGGATAGCACAGCCCAAACCGCTGGAATTTTTCAAATTTAAGGCGGAACAAAGTCAGTCAGCTAGTAAAATATAAAAAAAAAGTGAACACTTACTGTTAGGTTCTATATTGTTGTCTAGCTCGGGCAGAAGTTTCATGTGTTTGTTGACATTAGCGCAACGGCAGCCCGCGAGCAGGACGGCGAATATGACCGCTCTGTACATCTTAGTGTCGGAGATTCAAGACCTGCGGACAAAGTTTCACATTAATAATTAAAAAAAAAAGTTAAAAATTTATAATTAACTAGCTGACCCGGCGAACTTTGTTCCGCCATAAATTTGAAAAATTCCTTTGTAAGTGCATCTTTATACTAATCAAGGAATAATGTGTAGGCATGCCAAATCTAATGTCTGTAGCTTTATTAGTACAACATTTCGGAATTTTCCAATCCCACGGGAAAATCGGGATAAAAAGTATCCTAATGTCCGTCTCCTGGTCCTAAGCTACCTCCCTACCAATTTTCAGCCAAATCGGTTCAGCCGTTCTCGAGTTATAAATAGTGTAACTAACACGACTTTCTTTTATATATATAGATTTTAAAAATACACAGTCAAAAAAAGTGCAGTAGGCTAACTATTTTTCTTTTTTATAGTACCCTATGTTATGGTTGTCCATGACCGGCAATGATCGCTTTCCATTCAGGCGACCCACCGATTTGCCCAATCCTACTAATATTATAAATGTGAAAGTTTGTGAGTATGTTTGGATGTTTGTTACTCTTTCACGCCAGAACGGCTGGACAGATCTGGGTGAAATTTGGAACATAGACAGATTATAGTCTGGAACACATAGGCTAGTTTTTATCCCAGAAAATTGCGTAATTCCAGCGGGATAGCGATAAACGAATTCTATGCAGACGAAGTTGCGGGCAACAGCTAGTATAATAATAAAAGTTGGTCAACTGTGCATTTTGTTGTATATTTAACTGTATATTTTTATACGGGAAAGAAAACAAACAAACAATTGGGCAAGGTAAGTGAGAACCACCCATGGACATCCGTAACACTAGATTACAGATGCGTTACCAGCCCAGAGGGCTAAGACAGCGGCGGATGTGGCGGATGTGGCGGTAATTTCACCGGCTGTCTTACTCTCCACGCCGACACAGTAACGCTTACTGCTTGGCGGCAGTATTAGCGTGTAAGACGGAGGTAGCGATACAGACGGACCCTGCAAGCGGTCTACCCACAAAATTAAAACTTATAAAAGTATACAATGCGATTGTCCTCGAATTAAGTTTCAGTTATAAATTAAACCTTCCTCGTGAATCATCAAATTATTGGTGAAAATTGCATGAAAATTCGTTCAGTAGTTTTATAGTTTATCACAAACAGACCGACAGACGCGGCGGAGGACCTTGTTATTTAATGTTTTTAGGTCGAATTTGGCTCACTTCACGTAGTCTGATTGACAATACAATGCCGGCAACGCACCAGTACTAGTGGTACTGTAGGTGTCTATGAGCGGTAGTGATCACTTAACTTTAGGTGGACCGCATGCCCGTTTGTCGGCTTTAATATAAAAAAAACAATACAACTTCATTCACAGATCATTTGGTTAATGTCTTTGCTCTGTTTCAAAAATATTAAATAGATTTTTTTACGGCAATTTTTCGGCTGAAAAATTGAAAAATTGTGAAAAATTGTGAAAAATTTGAACTAGGCACGGGTAGATTAGAAGAATACCCTTTCCAATAAAAGAGTACCTACCTATTAACAAAATCGGAATAAGTACCTAGGTACTCTGTAAAAAGTTATGCCTAGTCATACATACATAAAAATATATAATAAATATGTATAAATTGAGAACCTTCACCCGTTTTTTTGCGCCGGTTAAAAATAATAACTCTAATTTTATTCTTATTTTTTTACTATGAAAGTGGTCGAAACTTTTCGAGCAGGGGCCCAATTTTTGAAAGCACATTATGAAAATGGGCCAAGCACTCGACTTTTTTCTGGTTTTATTTTTATTTTCGGTTATCTACTCAAAATCACGAGCACTATTGAACCTGAAAAAAAAACGTAAATTTCGTTACGTTCGTATACAGCCATACAAATTTGTATGAATGAAGTTACGGATTGGAAAAGGCCGTTTCGGGATGATTTTGATATGATTTTGATAGGATAGTGCTCGTGAATCTGAGTAGGAAACCGAAAATAAAACTAAAATCCCTGAAAAAAGTGGTGTACACTTTTAATGAAATAACCCAAAAACGCTACTCAATCGTAAAATACGAGTAGTTTGAAAGAAAATTACAGGCGCCCGATTTTTAAAAGCACATTATATGAAAATACCACTCGAAAGTGGTGAAAAATTGTGCTAAATTTTAAATAGAAGAAACTTACGGCTCTCTTTAATCTTGTGAACTAGTCAAAAATTTTATTAGAGCTGTAGTTTTGAAGATATAAACACATGTATACTCCTTTCGAATGATGTGCTTTCAAAAATCGGCTCTATCTATTCCGCGTAGTAGAAAAAAATTATTTGTAGCAATGCGCAATATTTCCCATTATCGAATGATACATTCGAAAAAAAAAAATGGTAAAAATGTGTTCCTTATTCCTTGTCTAACATTATAACTGCAAATTTTTGGCCCTAGGTAGGTACTACGAAGGTTTAAACTGGCGTTGGAGAGACTGTCAGGATTTTCCTCATGGAAATTTCAATACACAAATAATTTTGATTTACGTTAGCTTGGTATTAAATCGCTTCTCAGTATTTTAATATTCGAATGACAAATGAAAAATAAAAGTAGAATACATTTAAACTTCTGTTTTTCTTAATTTATAAAGAATCTGGCATACAAGAAACTTAATACCAACACTGGTCATAAATAAAAGTACGCAAAAGAAACAATACCTTTCTAAAAGCCACGAAGAACACAATTAAAAAAAACACCGCACTGAGAATTTCAAATTTGGAACCTTAGCTTTTTCTTTGCAACTCGCTGGGAGTGTAGGGACGTAATGGGCGCGTCCATTCTGGAAGTCTATTTATAAGGCCGGCTTCGTTGCGTTCGAAATTTAAATCATAAATCGCACGCATTCGAACGTCGTTCCAATTGCATTCTGCGGGTTGCAACTTTTTAATAACGGCTTTTTCTTGGTAGAATGTTCGCGGATTAATAAACTATCCTGTTTCAGAAGTTCAGAACACAATATCCCTTGGGAATTCCGGAAAATTCTTCACTAACCAAACTCAAACTTGGTGCGACGTGGTTATACGTTAGAGCGAGCTGACAATACATGGTGTTTTCTTTAACGTATAGCTAGGTAGTCAGTTGAAACACCATATTAACACTATGTATAAGGAGAATTACAACAATAGATACTTTAAGGCAGGAGTTCCCAACCAGTGGGGCGCGCCCCACTTGGGGGGCGTAGGGTAATCCAAGGGGGGGCGCGATAAGCGGCTTAGGTATTTATTAAAATTGCAAATAGGGTAAAGGTAATCCAAGGGGGGGCGCGATAAGCGGCTTAGGTATTTATTAAAATTCATAAATTTACTAATAAAGTGCAAGCACAATGTTCTTGCTAATCATTATACTATGTTATAGATCATGTGTTTCATTTCCATCGTAGTTGAGTTGGGACAAGGGGGCGTAGTATTTTAGCATAAACTTGTGGGAGGCGCATAGGGTAATAGGTTCGGAACCCCTGCTTTAATGCCACGGGAATGGAAGGAAAAGTTTTATTTTACTACTAGCTACTGCCCGCGACTTTGCCCGCGTAGAATTAGACTCCAGAACGGATGTTGATAGTATATTCTGCACAGTGGCGTAACTATAACGTCTGGGGCCCGTGACAAATTCGTCAGATGGGGCTCCTTCCTCAATAGAAAGAAGTGCATCAGCGCCCCTTCTGTGCTCTAAACCAAGCCAGTCCGGGGCCCCGTAGAGCTAGGGGCCCCTGGCATTTTGCCACCCCTGCCACCCTATAGTTACGCCACTAGTTACGCCACGCAATAACTATTTACCTTGCGACTGTAGAGTCGCACCGAAACAGAACCTTTTTAAATGTGATGAAAACGTTGAAGAAAATGTCAGTGAGCCGTCACTATTGGGGCCTTACCATGACGTCTTAATGCGAATCAATTCCGATCCAGTTTAGGTTCGCTTGCTGTTCTGACTATACTAAAAATGACAGCTAAAACCTGAACTGAGTCGAAATTGAATCGCATTACATTGTGTTCAAAGTTTTAATCACATTAAAAAGTTCGGTCTCGGTTTCGGCCGAAAACAAAACAAAACCGAAACTTCGGTTTAGGTTTCAGTTTCGGCGAAAAATGTTCCGGTCGGACACTAGTTTTCACACATCAAAACGTCTCGAACGCGTTCAGGCAAGTCTCAATTACTATGGAAAAATTGGTAGCGCCACTAGCGGATCGAAACGGCAACAAACAGAGCCTCTAGTGTAAGTTTTCCCATATAAAAACGTCTCGAACGCGTTCAGGTAAACGTCTCAATTACTATGGAAAAATTGGCAGCGCCGCTAGCGGATCGAAACGGCAACAAACTGTTCTCATAATTTGACATTTTAACGCAAACGCGTTCGAGACTTTTGTGACCGAAAACTAACACAAAGCATGCTGAAATAAAATAACAAGCCTGCTCCTATGGTTCTATTTTTTATAAAATAGGGTGGAAAAAAAGCAAATAAGGCTCCTAAGTCCAATGAACATTTTTTCAAGAATTTAAATGTTTTGGAAAAAAAATTGGGACACATTTTTTTCTTTTATGAGAACCGATATATTATCATCGGTAAGGAAAACCCAAAATATAAATGTTCACGCGGCCTTTTTTTGGAAAACGTTCATCAGCAAAATGATTGCAGATGTGTTGCCATACTATACAGTCAAGACAAAATGCCTCATGTGCCAGTAATGTCACTGGCTGTCTCACTCTCCACGCCGGAAAAAAAAAATCAAGAGAAAGCGTAGAATTAGGCGCGAACTTCAAATTAATTTGACAAAACCGCTAAAACAGTACTAAGTTCCAACGCAAAAAAATTACAAAACCAGTTTTTTTTTCTTTTTACTAGAACCATAAAAAACTCGAAAAAATTGATTTGAATCGACACAAGGATGCTGGCAGGCGCCGCCCGATTTTAAATATGGAATCGATTAGTCGCAGACATTTTGAAATTCAATTTGAATTTGGAAGAGGGGCCTCGAGGTGGGAATAGGAAGCTCGAGAAAATTCGCTGCTCGCGATCTCTCTTCAACCGACTGCGGAGCTTAAAGGGAGGGTTAGATTGTAACCGACTAGCCAGTCGTAGTTGAAAAAGCATTGCTCTTGAATTCTATGCAACAATGACTTTAGATTTGTTGGATAGGCGGAAAGGCTCAATTATTCAGACAGCGAGGAATTGAATTTCTGCCATCGTTCATGTTCTTCCATGCTGGTCTGGGAGCGAAAAAAAACATAGAATGTACCAGTTGCGTCTTCCCGCGCAGATGGTAAAAGCCCATCGAGGGAATGAGCGATACTCGCAGGAATTACAGGCGATGCGGCTAGCAACCCATCACTACTTTGATTCCCAATTCCACCGTGGCCTTTAAATCTTGATTTAGGCTCTGTCTACCCAGAATGGGATAAAGACGTGATTTATGTATGTATAACCAATAAGGGGTTATAATATAGGAAGCACCTCCCACTCAAATCAGTACCTGAGCACTAAAAACTGACTGGAAAACGAACAGTTCAAAGTCCAAATTTAAGTGTATTCAACATTGAGCATTAGCGTTAAAGAAACATAATTAAATTTAGATTAACACAAGCTAGTTGCGAAGCTGTCAGAACAGAAGTGTTAACATCTCAATGTTGTTATACAAACATTAAACAGTTTCGATCGATAACAGAAATCTGTCGACGCTTCTAAACTATTTCGTGAAAGAAAATAAACAATGCAAAACTTGCCTCCATAAATCCGGCGTGTTTAGTTCTTTCGACGGCTTCGTAAATATAGAATTAGTTTTTCGGGGTTATTGCACTACCTTTTATCAAGATGCTTATGGCAGCCATCTTTAAAATTGCACCAATGACCCTTTGTTTCCCATAAGTAATTAATCAATGCGCGGGTATATAATATATATGTGTATGTATATTTCCATACTATAGGCTTATTACCTAACTCGCTCGCAATCGCCATCGTGTTCATTTTGACAGTTCTTGTATGATTGTGACAGCTAGCTGATTCCGATGCCAATTGTCAGCCCATACATGAACTGTCAAAATGAACACGATGGCGATTGCGAGCGAGTTAGGTAATAAGCCTAATGGTCTGGGAGTTAAGAAAAAACACAGAATTGACCGGTTGCTTCTCTTCCCGCGCAGATGGTAAAAGCCCATCGAGGGAATGGGCGAAAGTCTTAGGAAGCATGTTATAGGCGATGCGGCTAGCAACCTCTTACTAATTTGATAGGTATCCCTTTCCACCTGTACGCCCTTAATGATGCTAAACGTGGCCTTAAGGTTTTGTTACCTTAGGCTCTGTCTACCCCGTAAGGGATAAGGACGTGATATGTATGTATGTATGTTAGGTAGGTACTTTATTAATTTATTTAATTTGCAATGTATGTATTTATGTAACTATGTATCTCTATGTTTCTTTAGAAGCAACTGGTACATTATGTTTTCTTTACTCCCAGACCATCAAGGAAGACCTAGTTAGCTAACATACCAAATTTTTTTAAAAAAGTATATATTTTTTATTTTAAGCTAGGTTTCAGTTATTTTTAAGTTTTCACTGTTTTATTATTGGGCAACGTAAACATAGCATTAAATACTGGCTTAACAGAGATATCGACGGTGACGAACCAAAACCTCCTATCTTGTAATTTCGGATTATTGTATACTAGCTGTTGCCCGCAACTTCGTCTGCATAGAATTCGTTTATCGCTATCCCGCGGGAATTGCGCAATTTTCCGGGATAAAAAGTAGCCTATGTGTTATTCCCGACTATAATCTATCTATGTTCCAAATTTCATTCAGATCTGTCCAGCCGTTCTGGCGTGAAAGAGTAACAAACATCCAAACATTCTCACAAACTTTCACATTTATAATATTAGTAGGATATCTACCTACTCGTAGGAGCTATTGGTTCTCTCAATAATTGAAATTTGTAAGATAGGAGGTTTGTTCTTCCTCGTCTATATCATACATACATACATACATACACAAATCACGTCTATATCCTTTACGGGATAGACAGAGCCTTAGGTAACAAAACCTAAAGGCCACGTTTAGCATGATTGTGAGCGTATAGGTGGAAAAAGGAATCAAAATAGTGATGGGTTGCTAGCCGCATCGCCTATAGCATGATTCCTGAGAATTCCGCCGATTCACTTGACGGGCTTTTACCATCTGCGCGGGATGAGAAGCAACTGGTACCAGCATGGAAGTAGTCTATGTCATGCTACTCGTAAATTCATGAGTATGCTACACTACACTGACAGACTTACGAGTAAATAAAATAAAAAATATAAATTTAAATCGCTAATGTTGCGCAATTTTGAACAAAATAAATGTTTTGTACGCCGTTTATGTTTTTTGTAAATCTTTATAGCAAAACTAGCTTCCACCCGCGACTACTTCGCTCGCAATCGCCATCCTGTTCATTTTGACAGTTCAAGTATGGGCTGACAATTGGCATCGGAATCAGCTAGATGTCACATTCATATAAAAACTGTCAAAATGAACACGATGGCGATTGCGAGCGAGTTAGGTAATGGGGTGCGAGTCGGGTTACCTCCACGTGTGGTCAAGAGCTGCGGTTCCTTTTTGGATCCGTCCGGGAGGAAGAGCAGTGCTTGATCCGGTGCACCCTGGGCTTCGGCTAATGATTTCCTGGCAGTTTCTAAGGGATATCATTGACCGTTGGCTAAGAGCCCGACAGGGGGAGGGGGTCTTTGCCCATTACCGTACAACGTTGCCGACATTTTGTCACAAGATTTTTTAATCATATTTTTGTTACTTTGACATTGGCGAAGTTGTCGTCGCTATAACGACTTGAAACGCCACTAATAAGAAGAAGAAGAGTTAGGTAATACGCCTACTGATGTTGATAGTACATTCTACAATTATTAACGTCGCGACTAGGCAGCCACCTTTGACATGTTTATCGCTATCCCGCGGGAACTATGCCATTTGCCGGGATAGAAGTAAGCCATATGTTAATCTAGGGTACCAGCTATCTCCGTTCCAAATTTTATCCACATCCGTTCAGTCGTTTCAGCGTGAAGAAGGAACAGACCTACACACTCACATCGTCACAAACTAACATTTATAATATTAGTAGGATAGGATGATTTACCATTTGGGCCTTGACCGGAGTTTTTAGACGCTTAGAATTTCCGAATATACCAATTTTCTGAAACGCAAAACAAAAAAAAAAACGATACATACATGTGTACATAAATCACGTTTTTATCCCTTACATAAAATACATTGCAAATTAAACAAAGGCATGTAAAAAGTAATCCCACCAAAAACATTCTGCAAAAAACTAGCCAAGTATGTATGTATGTATGTAAACTCTTTATTGTGCAAAATAAACAAGACAAAATACAATTGACAAACACTGAGATACATGCACAAAGGCGGACTTATCCCTTTAAGGGATCTCTTCCAGTCAACCTTTGAGTGGATGAAGTTTCCATGGAGCTGCTTGTTTATCTCTAAAAAAGAATGAAATCTAGACAAAGTCGTGCCAAGTTTAAGGTTCCTTACTTCCTATCTTCCAATGACGTGCAGGCATGCCGGCGCGGCGGCGGACACCCGGGAGCGGGTAAAGATGACAAAATACCAGTGTCACGGCGCCCAATACGAATTTGTCGCATTTGGCGTCGAGACACTTGGTCCGTGGGGCAAGGGCGCACGTGGGCTCTACAAAGACCTCAGCAAACGCCTGAGGGAGGCAACAGACGACCCTCGCGCGGGCAGCTTTCTCGCACAAAGACTCACAATTGCGATACAACGCGGGAATGCCGCATAAAATCCACTTAGTCAAACGTACGCTTCGTTCTACACCTGTTATCTCGGGAGACTCCCCGTATATGCTCATGTTCGGGAGAGAAATACGGACGAGACTGGCTGCTAAAATAAGAGCACCTCCTAAGACACTTCCTCAACAGCCGCGGCACCAAACAGAGAGACCAGTCAGAGAGTTTGCTGGTACAAGCTAGAAATTACTCTGTATCTAGGACGAAGTGGGTGTTTGGCACTGTGACCCGTCGTCTGGGACAGTTACACTATGAAGTCAGAACCGACGGCGGACTGCTGTGGATCCGGCACCTGGACCAGCTGCTGCCTGCCCCGCTTATCCATGGAATCACGGCGGAGGCGTGTCATATACTTGACTTAGTATCCTAGTTACCGTTTATTATGATTTTGACAGACATTCGTAATATACTATTTCCTCAATGAAGATTTGCCTATTTTAATTATTTAACAATATCAATTTATCGAATTACTGCGATTTCTTATTATAGTTAATGTTGTGTGACTTGGCCGTTGAAGGGTACACAAGGGTACAAAACCAGGTGCTCCGTGACACCATTGCACCGATCTGCAATCGTCAATGGGTAGCGGTTCTGGCGACAGGGTAGCCGCATCGCCTAACATGATTCCTAAGACTTTCGCCCACTCCCTCGATGGGCTTTTACCATCTGCGCGGGATTTGAAGCAACTGGTAAATTCTATGTTTTTTTCTTTACCAGACCAGCATGGAAGAAACCTTGTTGTATTATTAAATACTTCCATGCTGGTCTGGGAGCAAAGAAAAAACATAGAGTACCAGTTGCTTCTCTTCCCGCGCAAATGGTAAAAACCCATCGAGGGAATGGGTGAAAATCATAGGAATCATGTTACGCGATGCGGCTAGCAACCCATCACTGTTTTGATTCCACTTTCCACCTCTACGCCCTCAGTGTCTTCCTAAACGTGGCCTGTAGGTCTTGTTACCTTAGGCTCTGTCAACCCCGTAAGGGATAAAGAAGTGATCTGTGTATGTATGTGTATGTATATTGTATGTGTTATGAAATACACGTACCATACACGTGATATTATTACCTCATTTCCTTTGAGTTTCGTTTGGAAATTTAACCAAATCGAGTATTAGTCCGAAGAGATTTAAAATTCAGATCGTTATAAAAACTTTTTCTGCCAAATCACGAAATTGGGGTTAACAATATACGGGACAATGTTTAGAGAATTATAAATTACTAGCTGTTGCCCGCGACTTCGTCTGCGTGTGTTTTTCGTGATACTTTATGGCTATTCTCGATACCAAAATTACATACATACATACACAAATCACAGTAACAGGTACCTACAGGCCACATTTAGCAAGATTGTGGGCGTATAGGTGGAAAATGGAATGATCCCTAACACCTTGAACAATGGGCTTTTACCATCTGCGCGGGAAGAGAAGCAACTGGTACATTCTATGTTTTTTCTTTGCTCCCAGACCAGCATGGATATTTATTAATATTACCTGATAAACTAAAATTTATGGAAATAGGCATTTTATTTTGTAAATGATTACAAAAGTATTGATACAAAAATCCAGTCCGTTATGGTTGCCTGGTAGAGATCGCTCTGTAGCGATAAGGCCACCTATTGTTACCTTGTAATATTCTGTATACCTTTTTCTGTTTTGGTTGTTATATGTGGTGTTCAACAAAAAGTTATTGTATTGTATTGTATTGTAGGTCAGGTCAGGAGTACCCGAAACCGACGAGCATGTATGAAGAAATTGATGACTGTGGATAAAGCGAAATAAATATGTCAGGATCGTAGCAAGTGGAACAAAGTAGTCTCTGCCTACCCCTATGGGAAAGAGGCGTGACGGTATGTATGTATGTATGTATGTATTGTAAAGCTTATGCTAAAAATTACAATAAATCTGGACCCTTAGGTAGGGTCCCCATCACGCAGGCATTCCCGCGTTGTATCGCAATTGCGAGTCTTTGTGCGAGAAAGCTACCGGCGCGAGGGCCGTCCGTTGTCTCTCTCAGGCGTTTGATTATAAATATTGTTTTCTCAACATTTGACACTTCGTGACGTTTGTTGTGACACTAAACTTACACTAAGTAGTGTAAGCCGCATTCCAGAGCACGAATCGCACGCGCATTGCGTTAGCGTAATTTGTTTATCTGTTTATAATTAGGCACGATGTGTATCGATTTGGATTCTGGGAAACCAGAAATATGCAGCTAGTGGTGGACGAGTGGGTCTTTAACCGACATTGAAAAAGAACCGTTTCCATGTGTGGACTGTCGCCCGAGTAAACATTTGGAATTGTTCAGCAATTATAATTTAAGTCGCATTCGAAAACGGTTTTTTTTCGACATCAGAAAAAATAACGTTACAACAAAACGTTTAACCATTTATGTTGATATTGTAATAAGTACTCACGAGTATGTTTGTTTTCAATGATGCAATTTATTATTACTGTTAACCGTGTGTCGGACTGTTGGGCAAAGGCCGGCCACTTCAAAAACAGAGGTTATCAATTCGGTTGTATGAGCGCAAGGTGCATAAAACGTTTCCCATATGATTGAGAACGAAAACGTAACCGTTACTACATCGGTTAACTGGTAACGTTAACATTTAACGTATTGGTACTCCCATCTCTATAATGCACTATTTTGAAAACATTGCACTTAATGCGAATGATTTTCTAGAATAGAAATGAATCATTAGTTCGGAATTTTGATGATTGATCGCTTTCTATGGAAGGAATTCGCGGTATTTCACATACTTCTGAATGTTAGTGAATTTTGGAATTCAGAACGCAAAGCTTCCATTCGGACTACTAAGTTAAATTAAACACACAGAAACGCTTATTAAGTTAATCTTAGTCGTAGTTGCTTCTCTTCCCGCGCAGATGGTAAAAACCCATCGAAATGGGCGAAAGTCTTAGGAATCTTGTTATAGGCGATGAAGCTAGCAACCCATCACTATTTTGATTTCCCTTTCCAAGCTATACGCCCTTAATCATGCTAAGCGTGGCCTTTTTTTATCTTATCTTCTCTAATAAATACTACTATAATTCTCAAATAAAGTGATTTTGTGTGTGTGTTAAAATAAAGGTAAATTTACGCGAATTTTCATTCATAGGAGACGTTTTGGAAAAAGGTCCGGTCAGGAGTTCCCGAAACCGATGAGCATGTATGAAGAGATTGATGAGTGTGGATGAAGCGAAAGAAGTATGTCAGGGTCTACCCCTGTGGGAAAAAGGCCGGTATGTATGTATGTATGTATTTTCATACTCTCGATTCAAAGTTAAATCAAGTGCGTGATTTAAATAAATATTTAATCCTAAACGCCGTCGTGGAATTCCCTGACCCGAGTCTTAAAACTATTTAATTTTGGTGACAAACGGTTTTCGCTTTTCTCTAGAAATGTGTAAGAAAATAGGACGGATTCTTTAACTAGCAAAGAAATTTTTGAGACAATTGAAGACAGATAAAAATCGGTTAAGTGTGTATTGGACTTAAATACGAAGGGTTCCGTTTAATTCACAATTAACATCGAACAAATGCTTTAAAAAAACACGTTTCTAGTAAAATGAAGAAAACATTTTTACCTTGCTACTCGGCTACTCAAATGCAAGATAATCATGCATATAATAATATGTTTTTCACTGTAAATATGTTTGTTCAAATGAACGCCTCATTCAGTAAAACGTTTCTAGTTTTACATACACAAATCACGTCTTTATCCCCTTAGGTATAAGACGGAGCCTAAGGCACCAAGTACCTAATTCGTTTTCGGTTCTTGGGTTGTGGCAGAATATCAGTGTTTTGCTCCCACGAGCAATGTTGACCACTGAGCCATGGCCCTTTTGCACTGCTGCAGCGCACACAACAAAATACCTATAAGTTAAGTCTAATGTGTAGGTAATTTCTTGTTTTTCTTTTTTTTTATTGTTATTTTTAACTTGAAAATGGAATCAAAGAAGTGATGGGTTGCTACTTGCTAGCCTCATCGCCTATAACACGATTCCTAAGATTTTCGCCCATTCCCTCGATGGGCTTTTACCATCTGCGAAGGTCGGAAGCAATTGCTACATTCTATGTTTTTTCTTCGCTCCCAGACCAGGGGCCTGATTTTTGGAAAGCACATGTGTGAAAACACCACTCGAAAGTGGTGAAAAATTGTGCTGAATTTGAGATACGAGTAGCTTAGAAAATACTTAGGGCTCTCATTAATCTTGTGACCTAGTCAAAAATTTGATTAGAGCTGTAGTTTTGAAGATATAAACAGATTTATACCACTTTCGAGTGGTATTTTCATACATGTGCTTTCCAAAAATCAGGCCCCTGCATGAATCAAGCGACATACCAATTAAAAGTACTACGTGACTTGTTGCACATACAGACAGAGAGACGACCGACTATTTAGTATGGATTTCTGTTGGTCATTCAAAATTGACTCTTGACAACAACACTTAAAAGTAAAATTTACTTGGCATGTAATTAAACAGTTGCCCGCAATCGAAAATAGACTATACGCTTAGAGTAGAAGGTTTGAATTTGTTAAATCGTGTTAATAGAGTCGGTTGAATTCTTATTTTGTTGGAAAATGTAGTTTAGTTGCTTTAGTTTAAGGTCTAATTTGTCTTAATGGGGATAGTGGGATTTTTCCTGTTTCTTCTTTATAACTATGAGTTACCTAGAACCCATTAAATGGGTTATGGGACAGGAATTTTAACGTTTTTTCCCATGGGAGCTAATTACATATTTTATCTAATAGAGCTATGATGTGGCATGGCATTTTATTTCAAATCGGTAGTTACTACATTACATACATAGATATAAACGTTTTTATCCCTTACGGGGTAGACACGTCCTGCGGTAAAAAACCTAAAGTTTCACGTTTAGCATGATTGTGGGCGTATAGGTGGAAAGGGGAATCAAAATAGTGATGGGTTGCTAGCATCGCCTATAACATATTCCCTCGATGGGGTTTTACCATCTGCACGGAAAGAGTACCAACTGGTAAATTCTATGTTTTTTTGATCCCATCACTATTTTGATTTCCCTTTCCACCTATACGCCAAACGTGCTAAACGTGACCTTAAGTTTTTGTTACCTTAGGCTCTGTCCACACCGTAAAAGATGAGGACGTGATGTATGTATGTATGTGTGTATGTATGTCACGTGTCATTAATTTCACTAGCTGTCTTACTCTCCACGCCGCAACATAGCGCAAGCACTGCTTAGCGGCAGCATTAGCGGGTAAGACGGTGGTAGCCATCCGGACGGACCCTGCACTATTATATTTACTACTTTATGTAGGTACATACAGACTATCGGAATCGAGGCCACTCTAGAACCTTCTCACACTCAACGTCTGAGTTGCCGAATGACGTAAACGCCACCTTGTCCCATAAATTGTGGAGTGACCATTTTTCGCGGCATGTTTCGTCATGCTCATACGTCTACAGATTACGGGTGCCACGTGCTTCCTGTGTAGGGGGGCCATGTGCCGGTATAATGGAGGACATTCCATTTTTTAAAATACAATATTTTGTTTTTTTTAACTCATATATACATACACAAATCACGTCTTTATCCCTTACAGGGTAGACAGCCTAAGGTATCAGATACCTATAAGCCACATTTAGCAAGATTGTGGGCCTATAGGTTAGCTCATAGAGTGACATCATATAAAAGTCCGTCGTTCAAGCCAAAGGTTGAAATCTAAAAATTAGGTTAGTAAAAATATAAAAAGTTATTTTTAGATTTGTTGACTTATTGTTCAATAGTTATTGTTGCTGGATTATCGTGGTTAGGACGTTAAAGATATTGTATTTCTTTAAACAGTTTCTTTCTATTCGTTAATTTAATGGCTTCACATAATGAAGTATTTAATTTTTGCTTACTTAGTAAAGATTCAAGATCTCTGAGTGCAGTGAGGCCTCCATATTTCATGTAAATAGTCAATTAATAACGCGTGAATTGCATATCGTTGTGTCTATTTCTTATTACATTCTTAATTCTTTAGCTTTTTGTACCATAGTTCTCAAAAAAATGCCACTGACAAAAGAATAAAGTTTAAAAATGAAGTAACGTATTAAAAATAGCTAACCGGTGCAAACGGCTTTAATGTAACGCCATTGTTTCACAATTCTGTCCTTTCAGTTTAAATAAAAACAAACCATTATCAATAGAGAAAAAATTCAGCAAATCACTCTTCAGTATTAAAATGCGGCGTAAAACCTTTAAATAAACATACTTCCTGTATTTACCAGCGTTTATCTAAGATAAATAAACACTATAAGATCGTAAAAGATAGTGATATATCACGGACCTAACTATAGATAAGAGTAAACCTCTAATGCTTGATGAATAAGCCATTGTGGCTCTCACATGATATGTGCCAGACAGGCTTTATTATCTTCATTATAATCTAACCACCTGATCGCCTTATCATCTACAAGGCTATGTCTACTCGTTTATTCCGAAAACCGGAGGTGCGAGCCCGTGTTCGAACCGACAATCCTCCGCTTCAAATCTCTCGAGAACTGTAAAATAACAAAGTAATTTTGCCCAAGCTGCGTGCGGAAGTGAGACACGTGGTCATACTTTCGGAGTCCAAAAATGTATCGAATACATACATTTTGAAGACGATCAAGCCTGTCAAGTAGCCCCTCAGTGAGATCCAGATAGGCAATATCGCCGTAATCAAGAAGTGGGAGCAAAAGAGATTGAGCTAGTGTTATTTTTGTTTGGATAGGCAGAAAGTTCTGCAAACGCCTGAGCGAGTGAAACGAGGCAAAAAGTTTATAGTGTCCTTTTTACTGAGCATAAGGCTCTTATAATACATCCATCACGTCACGCCTCTTTCCCAAAGGGTAAAGGTTACTTTGTTCCACTTACTAAGACTTGACATCTCTTTCGTTTCCACATTTACCAATAATGATCTAATGATGTTCGCAGAACAGCCCTGGGAGTTCCCGTCTGCATGTAACTCTTTATCTTTGTTTAGTTAATAATTATAAATATTGTAATATGTTTTATTGTAGATAATGTCACCCCCTTAGAATGAAGATATCACCACGATGATATAAATCACGCTCAGTTGTGGGCGTGACTCGTGTCATGTTCATGATTTCCACGGTACCCAGTGATGATATTAAAACTATAGCATTATCTAAAAAGATAAAACCACGTTTTATTTGTTATAATCGTATTAGCCGCCATTTTTAACTTTGAATAGTCTTAAGTCCATGCTCGATTCTATTGGGAATTGAGTCTTACAAATTCAGGCTCAATGTTTAAATTTAAAGTTTTATAGGAGATTGATAATATCGAATGTGCTTTTATTTATTGACAAGGGTTTTTTTAAGTGGCAAATTTGTATTCGTTTGTAAAAGTAGGATGACTTTTGTTTGCGTTTGATCAGTGTAATAAATTAAATGACATGTATTTAAATGATCGTGATATATTATGAATTGAGTGATACTTCGCTGAATATCACGAAGAATTTAAAGATTGCCCTCTCTTTCTCACACAAAGTGCACCTTTATAGACGCAACGGTCCAAAATTACACGCCTTTTTCTTTGTAGCTGTCAGATTTTTCACTTATCGCTTAGTACAGCCCTTCAAATATTATCTTTTTTCTAATCTTAGCTTGTCATTTGTAGCACTTAGTAATCTATTACAGCTTATAAATCTAGCTGGATTTTTAGTGTTTCAAACAGGACTCTCCCGTGTTCCGCGGAATCATGGTCACCCCAGCCCATTCATAAGACTAGGAATGTTGTACGGCGACTACCAAGAAGCGTGGCCGCATCACGCCACTACCGGATAAGGAGTAGATAAGATATTGTGCCTATGAGACAGTTTTTTTTTAATTTTTTTGTGACTTGCTAGTTTTGGGTTTACCAGGAAACAGTTTGGACTTTGCCCTTTCGATATTAATAAAAAAAACGAAAAATTTAAACGTTTTACTACTAATTTATGCGCGTGGCTTATTATTATTACCCTTGTAAATAAACACTACATAGTATAAAAAAGTCGCTTTCCGCTGTCTGTCTGTCCCTATAACACGATTCCTATGATTTTCGCCTATTTTTAACATCTGCGCGGGTAGAGAAGCAACTGGTATATTCTGTTTTTTCTATGCTCTCAGATGAGCACGGAAGAAGTTTCTAAGATACCTTATACATATATTTATTACTAGCTGTTTCCTGCGATTCCGTCTGCGTAGAATTTGTTTGTCGCTATCTCGCGAGAACAATGTAGTTTTCCGGGATAACAACTAGCCTATGTCCTTCCCCGGCACTGAAATTATCTCCGTACCAAATTTCATTAAAATCGTTTCGGTAGTTTAGGCGTGAAAGATTAACAGACAGCCAGACAAAATTACTTTCGCGTTTATAATATCAGTAGGGATTGAGTTGTGTTAATGAATATAAGTATTAGGAGAAAGTCTATTACAATCGAATCATAATTATCTTATGTTTGTTTGTCAATCATGTCGTATCTTATTTATACGGGATTATGATCTGTTGATATTATTTACTAATCCAATTGTAGTGTTATGATAAAACAATAGAAATAACTGAACTTCCACGCTAGTCTGGAAGCACAGAAAAACGTAGAATGTACCAGTTGCTTCGCTTCACGCGCAGATGGCAAAAGCCCAGGGAATGGGCGAAAATCTTAGGAATCATATAGGCGATGCTAGCAACCCATCACTATTTTGATTCCCCTTACCTATACGCCCACAATCATGCTAAATGTGGCCTTCAGGTCTTGTTACCTTAGGCTCTGTCTAACCCGTACGTATGTATGTAAGGTTAGTAAATTTGTGAGGTTGTAAGGAGGTATAGGTGGATCTACTGGACCGATTTTGAAAATTCCTTTGCCAATAGATAGCCTATTTTTGTGAGTGTCATAGACTAGACCTAGTATATTTATTTTAGCGCGGACGAAGCCGCGGGCAACAGCTAGTTTTAAATAAAATAAAAAGAAGTCAAAGATAGTGACCGTTTTATACGCAGTACTTAGATACTGTGCCGTTCTTATTACAAACGTAGAACAATTAACCAATAGACCGGAATTAGTTTAAAAAAGCTGCAATTGCTGGACCATTCGTCGGCCACTGGGGCACGTATACACTCACAATCATGCTAAACGCGGCCTTAAGGTTTTGTTACCTTAGGCTCTGTCTACCTCGTAAGGGATGAAGACGTGATATATGTATGTATGTGCATTTAGCAAGATTGTGGGCGTATAGGTGGGAAATGGAATCAAAATAGTGATGGGTTGCTAGCCTCATCGCCTATAACATAATTCCTATGATTTCCGCCCATTTCCCTCGATGGGCTTTTATACTGGAGGTTCTTAGAGCCGATTTTGGGCCGGACCTTGCACTTTTTCAACCAAGGAAGCCACTTCGCCCAGGGGTACCTATAGGTAAACTGAGTCGATTCTGACCTGGAGCCACGAGGAGCCATCGTGCAGGGGGGCGCGGGAGGGGGGGGAAGTGTGGCTCCGCCGCGCTCCACTCTAAGCTCAATATCTTCGTTAATAAAGTAACTGCATCGTGTTTGGTATCATTTTCGGATAATCTAAGGATGCTGAATTGTGCCCGAGTCATGGATGTTGTATGTATTTAAGTATGTATTTATCTACATTATATAAGTATGTTTATCCGTTGCCTGGTACCCATAGCACAAGCTTTGCTTAGTTTGGGGCTGGGTCAATTGGTGTAATTTGTCCCAAGATATTTATTTATTTATTTACTAGCTGTTGCCCGCAACTTCGTCTGCATAGAATTCGTTTATCGCTATCCCGCGGGAATCACGCAATTTTCCGGGATAAAAAGTAGCGTATGTGTTATTCCCGACTATAATCTATCTATGTTCCAAATTTCATCTATATCCGTCCAGCCGTTCTGGCGTGAAAGAGTAACAAACATCGAAACTCACAAACTTTCACATTTATAATATTAGTAGGATTTACAGCTCAGAGAGTTAACAGTGTCTATTGGTTAATTCATCCATGCATTGCGATCTCAATTGCTAGTTGCATAAGACAAGCCCACTGCCCGGCATTGAATCTACGACCTCGTGTGACGTCAATTGTGATAAGCCTTGAGGGACTGTTGACCCCCACACACGGCCATAGAGCAAGCCAGCTGATAGAGAGGAAATCAAAGTCTAACTTTATGTATGTTTGTATCAGTGGCGTGGCCCAAGGGCGTCGCCAGCCGATGGCGCAGGGGGGGGGGAGGCAAGTTGACTTTACCTACTACAATTCATACTTTTCTCATTCTCTATGTCTAGTCTAGGACTTTGGTTGCATTATATTTGGCAACTTTTTTAGAATCTCTAGGGGGGGGGGCAGCTGCCCCTCCCTGCCCCCCCTTGGCGACGCCCTTGGCGTGGCCATAGAAAGAAAGAAAGAAAGAAGGAAGACATTTATTCCTTTTTGCAAGACACACAAATATAAGAGAATTTACACAATTTTATAGAAAACTAGCTGACCCGGCGAACTTTGTTCCGCCTTAAATTTGAAAAATTCCTTTGTAAGTGCATCTTATACTAATCAAGGAATAATGTGTAGGCATGCTAAATTTAATGTCTGTAGCTTTATTAGTACAACATTTCGGAATTTTTCAATCCCGTCCGGTGGGAAAATCGGGATAAAAAGTGTAACTAAAATAGTGTAACTAACACGACTTTCTTTTATATATATAGATAATCAAGACATGGAAAATAGATCATGAGCGTTGTGTGTGTATCGCAAAACTGAAACTGAACAGAGTGAATAGAACTCGATTCCCACCGGCTTGCCTATTTTAAGGCATGTGGCACTGTTGTGCAGAATTAGAGGAAAACGCTAGTTAAATGCCCTTCGGCTTGCCTTTTGATATACTTGACGCCACGCCACTGGTATAAAACAAATACAATTGGCCATCACTGAGATACATGCACAAAGGCGGGATTATTCCTTTAAAGGATTTCTTCCAGTCAACCTTTGAGTGGACGAGAGGAGGATTGTATTAGCGGACGAGTGAGTTTAAAAATTTCAAATACTGAGAGCTGAAAGTTGTTTATTGACAGAACACAGTTATTAGGAAGTCAGTGACAGTCCGTATAAGAGACAAAGGACACGGTCGTGAAAATTTGTGTTAGTGGAAATAAACTGACGTGTTGCCATAATTGGGTAGCTTTATTGCCGCCCTGTCTAGTTATATTATGCTCTATGCGTATGATACAACAAAGTATGCAGGTCTGAAGTGTATGATTAAATATCACAGGACAATTTACACCAATTGATGTAACCCCTAGTTTCGCGAGTACCTCCTATACTCGTTAATCCTGCCGCCACGCAGCAGCGTTTGTGTTGCTGTGTTTCGGAGAGAGCTGGTGATATTACTGGCTTGTCAGGTTTTCTATTTTAGCTGCGAGACTGGTAACGAATCTGAAGCTAACCATGTCTTTTTTGAAACTACCAACGCATTCGGAAAGACCATCATTGCCAAGAAGAATGCGCCGCAAGAAACATGGCAGAAAGTATTTTTTTCAAAATAAAATACATTAAGCTACTACAATACTTAAATTCTAGTTAAATTAAATACATTTATAAAAGAGACGTATAAGGTCCCCAAGAGTTAAATTATATTAGTCTATAGTAGAGATGTATAAAGTCTCTACTAGTCAAAGTTAGTAGTTAAGTCTTAAAATCTCAACAAAAAGTTGGACCTAAGTAAAAAGGCAGTAAACTACTAAATACTAGCGACACCAACACTGTGCTGCCACAATTATTTACATATTTTAATCAATTAACAAAAAATATTATATATCTTAGCCTTCCTAATAAATTAGGCTATCTATTCGGTGAAAACCGCACGAAAATCTGGTTGGTAGTCTATTAGTTTATCGCTAACAGACACAGGGGACTTTATTTTGTAATATTATTGTTTATTACTAGCTTCTGCCCGCGACTTCGTCCGCGTAGTATTAGACTTACATTAGGCAGCTGCGACCTTTGACATGTTTACCGCTATCCCACGAGAACTCTATAATTTTCCGGGGTTAGAAGTATCTAAAACATTGACCAGGGATATAAGGTACCACCACGCAAAATTTCATTTAAATCTGTTAAACAATTTTGGAGATTAGCGAACACAGACATGTATATTTCGTGTCTTATTACTCTTCCCTAATCGTTAGCACTCTATTTTTGATGAATTTATTTAATGTACAGACACGAACTTTCTACTGACTTATTATATGTAATGGATGTAGTGATCGTTATTGCAAATACTGCATTAATAGTTATAAAATACGCTAACGTCAAAATACAAAGACAAAATTGCTGTATTTCAAGTACCTAAGCAAAAAGGAAACCGAACAAGTATTCGAGTGAAACCGTTAGTACTGTTATTTGACGTCAGCATATTATTTTTAGAACATAAATAACATGGCTATATTGGAATGCGTATATCGATTGGCACCGCCTATTCGTAGGACCAATGGGTGACGCAGAATACATATGATATGTATCAATCAATGGTTTTATACCGCCATACTCAAAGATGACAAGTGACTAGGATAGAAAAAAGTATGCTTAGTTGGTTTGGCCACGTAGAGCGGATGGATGAAAGTGGATGAAACTGAACAGATAGGAGTGTAAAAGGTTACGTTGGGAGGGGAAGGCCTAGACAGACGTTCCGAGACCAAATAGGAGACGTTTTGAAAAAAGGGCAGATCAGGAGTATCCGAAACCGACGAGCATGTATGAAGAGATTGATGAATGTGGATGAAGCGAAAGAATTATGTCAGGATCGTAGCAAGTGGAACAAAGTATCTGCTTACCCCTGCGGGAAAGAGGCGTGACGGTATGTAAGTATGTATGTATACTCAAAGATCTAAATAATATTTAAACAGTTACTAAATTCATACATACATACTACATACATAAATCACGTCTTTATCCCTTATGTAACAAAACTTAAAGGCCACGTGTAGTATTGTCGGCTATAAGTGGAAAGGGAATTCAAAATGGTGACGGGTTGCCGCATCGCCTATAAAATGTTTACTATGATTTTGCCATTTCGATGGGCTTTTAGTGCATTCTATGTTATTTCTTTGCTCCCAGACCATGTAAGGAAATACTAGATGGTAACTGATCAATAAAGCAGCTATATAATGTCGTAAAACGTGTCAAAAAGGTGTTAACTGTTTTTTTGATTAGTATTGTAATATACAATCACTGAAAATGGTTCTAAAACTCAAAAGAGCTCGCAAGAAACCTAAGTAAAAACTGCTGGCGATTTTCACTTATTCGAAGGACTTAAGTTATGACTTAAGTTACTTCCATGCTGGTCTGGGAGTAAAGAAATGTTTCAGTTGCTTCTCTTCCCGCGCAAACGGTAAAAGCCCATCGAGGGAATGGGCGAAAATCATAGGAATCATGTTATAGGCGATGCGGCTAACCCATGACTATTTTGATTCCATTTTTTTGCCATCTATACGCCCACAACCTTGCCGCCTTAGGCTCTGTCTACCCCGTAAGGGATAAAGACGTAATTTGTGTATGTATGTATTGTATGTATGTTAAGTCGTGACAGTGCTAGTTATATTTCTAGACATAATTTCTCTTAGGAATTCCGTTTGTTATCTAGGTCGTTTCGCAGACAGTAGATTACTGCATGACCTAGACAAACTAATCATTGCATCAGATATTTAGAACGGAATAGTATATTATAGACATTGCGGTAAGTATAATATACTAGCTTCTGCCCGCGACTTCGCGTAGAATTTGAATTAAGAACTGATGTTGATAGTTTAATAATTATTTGCGTCGCGACTCTAGGCAGCTACGAACTTTGACATGTTGTTTATTGCTATCCCGCAAGAATTATGCAATTTTCCGGGATAAAAAGTAGCTCATGGTTTACTGTACATTTTTTTAATTTTTACTAAACGCAATTTGTCATTTTTAGGGTTCCGTACCTCAAAAGGAAAAAACGGAACCCTTATAGGATCACTTTGTTGTCCGTCTGTCCGTCCGTCCGTCCGTCTGTCAAGACCCTTTTTCTCAGGAACGCGTGGAGGTATGAAGCTGAAATTTATATCAATTACTCAGGTCTACTGTCCCTTGAAGCTGTGAAAAAATCAAACTTCTAAGCCAACGCAATCAAAAGATACAGCCGTTTATGCCGCAAATTTCCGCAAATTTTCAACTCTCAAGGGAATCAAAACCTACAAGGTAGTTCCCGTGAACGCAGAATCTTGAAATTTGGTATGAAGGTAGGTCTTATAGCACAGATTAAAGAATAATTGCGAAAACCGTAAATGTGTATGTATGTCTGTATATAGCAGTGACCAATATAAAGTAACCCCACACTGCGTACATTTTGCTTTGGAACAGGGCTCTGCTTACACTGGTTTTAGATATTTATAGATAATGATACGGAACCCTCGGTGCGCGAGTCCGACTCGCACTTGACCGGTTTTTTAATTTAAAACTTTCTTTCTACACCTGAAAAGGTAGTCTTAGTGAATCCGAATGTGAAATTGTATCATTATCGTCAATGTAACCCATTTCTCACAAAGACTGACTTTGACCAACTAGCTTTGTTCCAAATTTTATCTAAATGCGTCCAGTCGTTTTAGCGTGAAGAAGGAACAAACATACTCACATCGTTACATCGTCACAAACTTTCGCATTTATAATATTAGTATAATATTGTATACTTTATAACTGATCATAGCTATCAATATTTTCAGTGAAGAAATAAATATACATACAGAAATAATTAAACCCGTTTCGTTAATTAACATGGTTAAAAACGAGCTTTATAACAAAATGGCGCATTTATTTCTTCCAGTCAGAGAGTATAAAAAACATAGAATGTACTAGTTGCTACTCTTCCCGCGCGGATTGTAAAAGCCCATCGAGGGAATGGGCGACAATCTTAGGAATCATGTTACAGGCGATGCTAGCAACTCATCACTATTTTGATTCTCCTTTCCACGTTCCCTTATCACACTATTTCTTATTCTGCTTTCAGTGATACACCTTCCATACTTCTTAACGCTCTCATTTCTACTGCATTTATTCTACTTTAATGCTTCACCTTACACACAACTTATACACCTTTAGGCCACAAACAATAAGGTCAATGACACATATATATGACATAATGTTTGTATCGATTGACTGTTCATACATAATTGTTCTTACTTACCTAAAAAGCAGTAAAACACAAGTTCCAAACTCAACAGTGCAGTAAACAGTCTCAAGTCAATAAAACATTAACCAATTCACATAAATTCGCAATAAAGGGCATCCACACTCACTCGGTATCATACACACTCGTGTGTCTTGTACTGACTTGATTAGGGCATAACATTTCTTTTATACATTCACGGGACGTGTGACTCATGCCGTCGGTTCTCAAAGTTTGATAACTGGTTTCGCGGATTGCGAGCAAGTTAGGGCTGAGAGCGGTTTCAACTCGTAAAAGACGGTAATGTGAGAACGGCGTTCTTGCTATGTACCCCTTCCGCTTAAACTGGTATTTGAAGGTGGCAATCGGCTTTTTTTATTATTTTACTAGCAGTTTCACGAACTTTTGCAACAGTTCTAGGTTTTTATGTTACAAAAAATAATTATCCGATTTGGTCCAGTCGTTCTCGAGTTATTCGCTTAGAAATACTTTTAGCAACTCAATTTATCATGGGTACAGGGGTACTGTGTCCGCGCAGATTTTGACTTACCTCAAATTTCCAGAATATATCAGCAGATGGTTAGATTAATTTCACTGAACGCAAATACTTCACAATTGTTATCATACATTTTTCGATGTTCAAAGCCCCAGAAGAACCTTGCAAAACCCGCAAAATTACTTCAAATCCACAACACCCTAATGCCCCGAGGCTCTATTGAGAACCCATTGGTCCGCAACACTGGCAGTGTAGTGAAGATTCTTCTTCTGCAATATACTTAGTGTAAGTTTTCGGTCACAAAACATGTTTCAAACGCGTTTGCGATAAAATATCAAATACTAAGAAAGGATCCACAAGTGGCAAACTTCTCCATAGTCATTGAAACGTTTACGTGAACGCGTTTTTGTGTGAAAACTCACACTAGGCTTTTCATTACTAGACCAGTGCGTAGTACCGTGGGGAAGGAGGGAAACAATAACTCCTAATTTGTTCACCATCAGCATATCAGCCGTAGTACGTCTACTGTTGGCAATAGGCCTCCCCCATAGACCTCCCATAGACCTCCCATAGACACATAGACGTAGAAGAACCAGGGTTACCGACATAGCCCAGCGGATTAGCAAGTTGAAATGGCAGTGGGCAGGGCACATAGCACGGAGGACGGATGACCGATGGGGTCGAAAGGTCCTCGAGTGGAGACCACGTACCGGCAAGCGCAGCATGGGACGTCCACCCACAAGGTGGACCGATGACCTCATTAAGATCGAAGGATCGCGCTGGATGCAAGCCGCTTCCAACCGGTCTTATTGGAGGTCTAAAGGAGAGGCCTATGTTCAGCAGTGGACTTGTAATGGCTGAGATGATGATGATGATGATGATGATAGACCTCCAGTTGCCTCGGTTGGAAGCTTGTGTCCACCGTCAACCCGCGACTTTAACCTGGTCATCCGTCTTTCTCATTGATGGACGTCCTACGCTGCGCTTGCCGAACTGAGGTCTTCAATCGAGAACCGAGTTTGTTCATCATCTCCAGCCTAGATACGTCCCACTGCTGGGCATAGGCCTCCTCTCACAGTGAGAGGGGGATTTGAAAGAAAGAAAGAAAATATTTATTACCACTAACAACCATAAAAAACATCAAAACGCAAAAACAAAAATAAAAGGATTAATTAGTTAGTGGTAAGTGGTGGTGGTTGGTAGTGGATGATGGTAGTGTTAGTGGTGGATTTGTTAAGATAACATTAAAACGCCGCTAAACTTATAACTTGAACCAAACCTCCATACAACTGGCATGTCACTGCTTGCAAGCAGATTTGTTTAGATAAATTGATGACCGTTGCCTCGCAATTGAACGTAATCGATGTCATTAAATTCCTTACATTTTTGTATGGACTGGTTGCTAACTGCTTATGGTTATACGTTTTGATAACTGCGTTCTTACTTGTTATATTGGGTTTACTATATATAAAAGCAGTAAAGTAAAAGGATAATTAATGAATACTAAATACACTTACTTCCATGCTGTAGGCTTATTACCTAACTCTATGTTCTAATTTTCAGTGACATTTACAAATTTACAGTTTAAATACGTGGTAGAGTCGTTTTAAAAACACAAGTACATAGTTAAAGGCCTTGATTAAAACAAAAGTTATAATTCCTTTGTGTTAGGACTTTTTCAACCTTATTGCAATGTAATCAAGGTGAAACGGGCGTAACATAAAGGAATCCATTAATTTTGGTTGTGATTAAGCTATGTACATTTTTTTTGAAAACGATTCTGTATTGATATGTTTTTTCGATATATCGAAGTCGATATTTTTTTTTTCATAAACCTATAGAAATATCGATTTTTTTCATTGTCTTCATTTATTATTTAGGATAGTAATAAAATATCTTGTTACGTGGGCGAACTAACGATGGCGTAACCTAAGATCTTTCATCTAGAGCCCTTGATTATTTCGAGTTATTTATAGAAATAATAGAGTAAGGGAAATGAGGCTGCCCACGCTTGGACCTTAGTTTAGCAATATCAAAAACATAGTTATTTTAGCTTAAAATTGTCCTAAGAAAAATAATCAGTACACTCCAGGACATAAATATATGTACGCATCGCTCTGTAGCGATAAGGCCGCCTATTATTACCTTGTAATATTCTGTATACCTTTTGTCTGTTTTGGTTGTTATATGTGGTAACCTATACTATTATTATAAAGAGGAAAATTGTGTTTGTTTGTTTGCATTGAATAGGCTCCGAAACTACTGGACCGATTTCAAAAATTCTTTTGCCGTTAGAAAGCTACATTATCACTGAGGGACATAGGCTACTTTTAACCGCGGGAAAATACCTTTTCCTACAGGAAAATTAATTTATCGCGGGCGAAGCTGCGGACGGAAGGCTAGTTACATATAAACGGATAACTCACGTATAAAAGTCGAGTGATGCTCGAATGTTTCGAACTAATACTTACATTCCTCTATGGGAAAAAGGCGTTATGGCTTGCATGTCTTAGAGTTATTGTGGAATATTTTAATATTTAGTTAGTTTAGTTTGTTTTCACATCATCAGAAGCTAATAACTTTTGTAGCAGCCCTCGTATGTAGCGATACACAATTTCCTCAATGTCAAAATCTTTTCTTGTTTACTCACACGGGACCCTAACTTTTATCCCGATTTAGCTTGACGTCATTTTTGACGTTGATTTCAAATAAATACTAAAATGACATGACATATTAAAAGGATCGCTAAATCTGTTATTTCTTTGTTTTATTTGGTTTCAAGTTTATTCAGGGTTCCGCTGGCAAGGAATAATCTCCTTATTCATAAACGCTCTTTCTGCTAACTTAGCAATCGTTTGTCCTTATCTGTCACTTTGACATTTACGTTTCACAGATAAGGACAAACGATTGCCAAGTTAGCAGAAGCCTATAGAGCGTTTATGAATAAGGGGGTAAAGCAATTATTGCAAAATTGTATGAGGAAAGGTTGCACAGAAGTACTTGATTCAGTTTCTTCAATTAGAGTTAGATTAAACAGATAGCCTTGTAAATGTATTGGGATTTTTGAAAGAATTTAATGTTCAAAGTAAAACTTGTCAAAGGATCACGGAACTTGTAAGTTTTTTTTTATAGCCGGTTGCCATATCCAAAAAGTTGGACCTGTTGTATGGCGTCCTTTCCCGTTTTACATATTCTGCCATTTTTTCCAAAAAATATAGTAAAAAAAAACAAAAACATTTTTTGTGTTCTAAATCTTTTAGGGGTGTTTAGTCGAAACTAACCCAACCTGAAATAGGTAAAACATATAATAATAATAATATAGCCTTTTATTCCGAATGCGCTACAATTTCAGTAAGTATGTTGTTGTTGTTTTTTTTATTATTTTTTATTATTAAACTTACAATTTTACGTACAGTCGGCACACTTATATAATAAAATAAACAATGAAATAAACTTCTATAGTTTAAGACATGATAAATGTAAGGAGGCACTCAATGCATGGCTAAGTAAAATTAATTACATTGAAACTGAAGACCTGCTAATTATGGGCTCCTAGATCCTAGATATAAGATAGTAAATAATAATTATTAATTATATTAAATAAAGAGACATAAAGCTGTCAGAAACCCCGTACCTCACAAACACACAAACACGCACACTCTCACACTCACACACACACACACACACATACACACACACACACACGCACACACACACGTTTTGCATGTTAGTAACTAATAAGCTTGTTTTTAAGCTAGTATAATTTCATTTATAAACTTTTATTTTCTAAACTGTGGATCTATTGTTAAAATGTGCTATATTTGGAAGAGCGAGACTTCTCAATACAGGTACATATATACCTACTGAGAAGCCTCAACCTTGGCTTGTTTGTAACCACTTTGTTGAAACGAATAAATGAATTTTGAATTTTGAATTTGAATTTTTTGAATTTTGAAACTGTCGCGTAATTCAGCGTGCCTCATGGCATAGGTCTCCTTCGTGTATTGGAGGAAAACATATAGGTATTCCGAAACAGTTCTGAAAGACCATGTCAAATATATATAATGTGTCACAGACTTTATTGTTTGTGGCAAAAAGGTATAGATGTTTTTGACTTCTTGGTTACTCACATATTAATGCTAACGACTGTACACAGACAAAATCACGTAAAACAGCAAGTAAAATATAAATAATGGTACCCAAGATAATTCGGAGGAAAATATGCGAAGATTATATTGAGAACTTTATTAATATGTGATTAAAATTCCGGCGAAGTAGGAATGCTGATCTAAATATCATTTAAGGACGATACTTAGATTAAACAGCCAAGTGCGAGTCGGATTTGCACACAGTAAACATATTTACATGCTTACGGGGTAGACAGAGCCTTTTTTCCGGTGGATAAATGCGTTACGTACACGACCGCAGCATGGGGAAGGCACGGAAGTTATGTGGGACTCGGGGAAGGTATACCCCCTAAAAACCCACCGGTATTCCCTCGCTGCCATTGGGGGGCGCCGCGGGAGCATGAGGGTGTCACCGCGTATGCCCACCGGCCGCCCCAGCCTATGTGCCGGGGCTCCTGCGCCAAGAGGACGGGGGCCGGGAATACTTGGTCCCCCCTCAAGACTCGTGGGCCTCTAATTGCTAGCAGGGATCCCCAGCCCCGCCAGCAGGCACCACCAAGGGGGGGGGGGGGGCGAGGGTAGACAGAGCTTGAGGTAACAAGACCAAGCCACGTTGAGCGTGATTGTAGGCGTAATATGGAAAGGGGAATCAGACGATGGGCTAGCCGCATAATATAATAACATGATTCCGGTTTTCGCTTAGTTCGATGGGCTAGATCCCACAGATACAAAAATTATAAGAAGGGGATCCAACGGCTTCTATACATACATATAAACGTTTTTATCCCTTACGCGTTAGACGGAGCCAATGGTAACACGACCTAAAGGCTATGCTTAGCATGATTCTGGACGTATAGGTGGAAAGGGCTTCTATAGACCCCGCGCGGCAGGGGCGCGGGGTGGACGACGGCGGGGAGCTCTCTCGGTGCGGGCGGATAGTCTGCCCCCCGCACCTCCCCCAGCCCCCGCGGGCGTCCCACCCCGGCTGCGGGGCGCGGGGTGGACGGCGGAGAGCTCTCTCGGTGCGGGCGTCGCACCCCCTGCACCGCTGCAGGCCTCATTCAAGCGGTCTATTATCACGGCTTTTATCATCTGCGCGGCAAGAGAACTGGTGCATTCTGGGTTTTTCCTTTGCTCCCTTGCTGCAAAGGAAGACACCGTTCTAAAAATAGGATAGCCGCCACGTGTTTCAAGCGTCCTCTACCAATCATGATTGCCGGATGGTCACGGCGACGTCATCCGTCACGGATGTCAGGTTGTAACCCTGAACTTGGTCATTTGGTTAATAACAGAGTTCCTTAGATACAATCCTCCTTCCATGCTGGTCTGAGAGCAAAGAAAAATAGAATGTACCAGTTGCTTCTCTTCCCGCGCAGATGGTAAAAGCCCATCGCGGGAATGGGCGAAAATCTTAGGGATGATGTTATATAGGCGAAGTGGCTAGCAACCCATCACTGTTTTGATTCCCCTTTCTACGTGTCCCCTTTAAGCGTGGTTTTGGGTCTCGTTACCTTAGGCTGATTTATGTATGTACCTATGTAATATTATAATTGCAAAAGTGTGTCTGTCTGACACTTCTTCACGCTTAAACCGCTGAACGAATTTAGTTGGAATTTGGTACTTAAAAAGCTTCAGTCCCGAGGAAGAAGCAAAAAAAAAATCTAATCGCCACTCGCCTATAATGATGCATAAGATTTTTGCCATACCCTCGATGGGCTTTTACCATGTGCACGGGAAGAGAAGCAAACTGGTACATTCTATGTTTTTTCTTTACTCCCAGATCAGCGTAAAATTTCAGTCAGTTTTGTATTTGGAATGTATAAAATGTTCAAAGCCTTAAAGTTTGGAAACTGCAGAGTTTAAATTAAAATTAAAGACAGGTGTCCGAACTTAACATTGGTCTTACTTCTTTCGATCAGAATTAAAAAAAAAAGCTGACCACGCTCTTAAATCATACGGTCTTTAAAAAAAAAGAGCGACAAATTTAAAAAGCGTTTGGTCAAAATTGGAACTAAGATATTCACGTACTACATTCAAGTCTTTCAATGTACAGTGGCGCCAACATTGACCGCATTAATAAGTTTGCGTGCGAAGGTCCGGGATACCCGTGTACAAAATGACGTAATTTATGGGTTGTTTCATTTCAGACCAAACTAGACCTTAACGTTTGGTAATTGCGTTGGTTATGGCACGTGTTTAAGGTTAGTTGGTAATTTATAGCTTAATTTGGTAATCACACCTAGAATTATTAGGTATGATACTTCATATAATTTGGTGAGCGATTGTGATCAAATTTTCAATTTAAATCCTACGTAGTGATGGGACGTTATCGATTGAAATTAACACTTTTCTTCATCACTAAACTTCCTTATTACCTAACTCGCTCGCAATCGCCATCGTGTTCATATTGACAGTTCTTGTATGAATGTGACAGCTGGCTGATTCCGATGCTAATTGTCAGCCCATACATGAACTGTCAAAATGGGGTGTGTAATGATCGATATAAAAATATTTAATATATTTTCTATCGATATATCAACATTTGATATAATTTCAAAGGGTATAATCACTCATTGTGTATAATAAACGTTTGGTATAATTTTAAAATATATACATTTATTTCGTATATTTATCGTTCGGTATAACGCTTATTTCTTATAACGATTATATGGTATAACGCTCATTTTATATACAAATCAAACCTAACCTAACCTAACCAACTTTTTTATAGCAGTTCGTTTTTGTTGGGGGACGCAGTTCAAACCTAACCTAACCTACTTTTTGATAGCAGTTCGTTTTGTGATTATGTCTCTAATACATTATATCAATAATGATTATGCCAAAATAAGCATTATACTTAAAGAATGTTATATTAAATGATATTATATCAAATGATCATTATAAGAAATGATAATTATGTCATATGTAAATATATTAAGTGTTGTTATATGATTTAATAATTATATCAAATGAGCGTTATTGCTACTAATATTATACCAAAAATTTTTATAGCCATCGTTACGCACCCGTCAAAATGAACACGATGGCGATTGCGAGCGAGTTAGGTAATAAGCCTACTGTACCTATACGTACATCCTCAGAAAGAAACGGCTTAGGCTAAGTACAGTTCCCACGGGGGCCCAGTGCGGATTAGAAGTATCACACAAACCATTGAATTGCCGCAGATGTGTGCAGGTTTCCTCACGATGGTTTCCTTCACCGAAAATTTCACAGACAAATTCTGAAAAATTTGAGGTGCGAGCCCGGGCTCGAACCCACGACTTTCTGCTTGAGAGGCCACAGGTACAGACTTGATTTTAAATGCCGGTTAATTATAATTTAAACTCTCACTCATAATCACTTATTTTAAAAAAGTCGCGTTTAAGTAATTCGCCCACAATCATGCTAAACGCGGTCTTTAGGTCTTGTTACCTATGCTCTGTCTACCCCGTAGGGGATAAAGACGCGATTTATGTATGAATGTTCATCAAAATTATCTGAAAATTGCTGGAGCATAATTATCGATATCGACAGTCAATAATTAAATTTCCTCAAACACTCCGCGTAAGGCTGTTGCTAAGCAATTACTAAATTGTTTCAGGATTAGATTACAATTTGAGTCTTAGTAAATTAGTTTTAGTTTAACTAAAGTGTTGTACCCCCATTAGGTACGGTTTTAAAGCAGTTAGTTACGTTTTTTACAAGCTATTTACTAAATTGACCTGTTTCTTTAGGTTGAGTTAGAATTCAAATCCGTAGAAGAACCAAGATTACCGACATAGCCCAGCGGATTAGCAAGTTGAAATGGCAGTGGGCAGGGCACATAGCACGGAGGACGGATGACCGATGGGGTCGAAAGGTCCTCGAGTGGAGACCACGTACCGGCAAGCGCAGCGTGGGCCGTCCACCCACAAGGTGGACCGATGACCTAATTAAGATCGGAGGATCACGCTGGATGCAAGCCGCTTCCAACCGGTCTTGTAATAAAAGCAGTGGACTTGTAATGGCTGAGATGAGGATGAGGATGATGATGATGAGAATTCAAATCGGTTTTTGGGATAATATAATTTCGCCAATGTCAAAGTAGTAAAAATATTATTCTAAAATGTTGTAACAGAATGTCGGCAACGTTGTACAATCAAGGGCATTAATATATTTACATACATAATATCACGTCTTTATCCCTTACTTAACAAAACCTTAGGGCCTTAGTATGATTAAGGGCGTGTAGATGGAAAGGGAAATCAAAATAGTGATGGGTTGCTAGCCGCATCACCTGACTTTCGCCCATTACCTCGATGGGCTTTTACCATCTGCGCGGGAAGAGAAGCAACTGGTAAATCCTATGTTTTTTCTTTACTCCCAGACCAGCATGGAAGAATGGAAAAAAAGTATAATTTAAATTTAAAAAAATCACGAGGTTAAAATATAGGTGAAAAATTACAGGCTGGTGCTGAGATGGTCTAATTAAGTGTAGAAATTAAAATAAGGGTTAACTAAGTATAAATTAGATATAATTAATAATTATTTACTAGTATCGTTTTAATGCAGGCAAAGAGAGCCATAAAGAGGAGTAAAAAGATTAATTTAAGTTTTTTTTTGTAAACTTAGCAGATGAGAACGAAGGAGACGTTTTGGAAAAAGGTCAGGTCAGGAGTACCCGAAACCGGCGAGCATGTATGAAGAAATTGATGAATGTGGATGAAGCGAAAGAAGTGTGTCAGGATCGTAGCAAGTGGATCAAAGTCTGCCTATCCCTGTGGAAAAGAGGTGTGACGTATGTATTTATGAGAACGTTTGACTTTGACTGACGAGAGTGAAGAGACTGTATGCCTAGCACGAAAGCATAAGAAAGTCGCGTCGCGCGCGAGATAGATTACCCATCTCTTTCTAAAACGAATAGTAAGAAAAAGACGGGCAATCTGACTCGCGCGCGACGCGACTTTTGTACGCTTTCGTGCTAGACGTACTGAAGAGAGTTTGACTGACGAGGCCTATTCTCTACGAAACTGAGACGTTCCATGTCCGATGATTCACGAGTTAACCTCGAAGAACAGCCATTCAAAACTTTGACCAGGGACAAAAAGGGTAACAAAAAATCACCTGACGATTGACAGTTCGTTAAATAACCAAAAAAAAGCATATTACGTAACTCGCGCAAGAAAGCACGCCCTATGACTCAGCTCGAAAAGAATGGCGCACAACAGAAAGAGAAAAAACATGATACCAAAGGTGGAGGGTTCTGCAGAATTATTCTTTAGATTGTAGCCTAGTGGTGTAATATACGCAGGGCCGACAACGCACTGGCATCGCGTAAAGTGCTGCGGGTGTCTATGGACAGTGGTGATCATTTACCATCAGGTGACCCACTAGTTCGTTTGTCTGGCCTCTCTAACATAACATAAAAATTCATACAATAACCGCGACTTTTCATTACTCCCTGCAACATGTGACGCACGTAATTGAATAGCCAGTAAGCATTAATTAGGTAATGAATATGTGTAACTAATCTTTAAGCTTGTTCTTATACTTGGTCTACCGAGAATACAACATCTCTGGTACTATGGGTGTTTTTATTTAAACCTCTTCGTCCACCCTCAACCTATCTCATGGCGACCCTCAACATATCTCAGTGGTTTGACTTGTGGCCTCTCAAACAGAGGGTCGGGGGTTCGAGCGTAGACAGGGCCTAAGGTAACAGAATCTAACGGCCACGGATAGCAAGATTGTGGGCTTGTAGGTGGAAAGGGCAACGCCTATATCAAAATTCTTACGATTTTGGTCCATTTCCTCGAGGGGCTTTTACCATCTGCGCGGGAGAGCAGCTGGTATATTCTATGTTTTCTTTGCCAGACCAGCATGGAAGTTCATCAAAAGTTATGTTAAAATATCTTCACAGAAGCGTTTAGTTAACCCAACCCAACCAACTATTGTTTCTGGAACTAGCTGTTGCCCGCAACTTCGTCTGCATAGAATTTGTTTATCGCTATCCCGCCGGAATTACGCCATTTTCCAGGATAAAATGTAGGCTATGCGTTATTCCAGACTATAATCTATGTTCCAAATTGCATCCAGATATGTCCAACCGTTTTATTAGCTTGTAAGATCTAATGTACACATGAAAGCGACATATAAATGACTTATGACTTACTAGCTTCTGCCTGCGACTTCGTCTGCGTAGAATTATACATAAAAACTTTCCTCTTCAATCACTCTATCTATTTAAAAAAAACGCATCATAATCCGTTGTGTAGTTTTGAAGATATAAGCGTACATAGGGACATAGGGACATAGGGACATAGGGACACAGGGACGTAGGGACATAGGGACACAGGGACGTAGGGACATAGGGGCAGAGAAAGCGACTTTGTTTTATACTATGTATGATGATGATGATGATGATATGACCGTTCTGGCGTGATAGAGTAACAAACATCCATCCATCCATACTTACAGACTTTCGCGTTTATAATATTAGTAGGATAAAATTCTACGTCTTATTATTATAGTTTAGTTCACGGAACCCTAAAAATAAAGCAGGTGCGCGCGCGCTGCTGAAGGCCACGTGAAAGTAGATGCTTTAAAAATATTAGGGTTCAGTAGGGTCCGTAAGGTTCAGTTACTATGAGCAGAAAATGTTTACCCCCTTTTTTATAGTAGCTCTACCACTTCTTTTAATTCGCTGCATGTTCTTACATTCAAACAATGCAGGGTTTAGGTACCAGAAGTAACTAACTCATACACACATCACGTCTTTATCGCTTACGGGGTAGACAGAGCCCAAGGTAACAAAAGCTTAAGGCCACGTTTAGCATGATTACGGGTGTATAGGTGGAAAGGAAAATCACAATAGTGATGGGTTGCTAGCCGCATCGCCTATAACATGATTCCTAAGAATTTCAAGAAGAAGAAAAGAAGCAACTGGTACCAGACCAGCATGGAAGATCAGCAGCTATTCAATAATATTAATATTGGCTATACAGAACCAAGCACCAAATAAAGCCATAAAAAGGCCGACAGGATAAAAAAGCATTTCTTCCAAACTGCGCAGTAAGTACAAAAAAAAGCACAAGTAAAAAGCTCCGAGATATGACGTAAGCTTGCAAAGTGGCGGCCGTGACCTTGAAAGCTTAATGGGAAGCTCGATCCTGAGATAAAGCTTCAAAAAAGTTTTAAACTGTAATCAAACTGAAGTGACAGGTATCATATTAGTGTAGAGCCTTTTGGCGTAAAAAACGTCTCGACTCTTGCTGCCTTGCTATTTGCTCTGTCTACCCCGTAATAGATATGTGATTTATGTATGTAGGTATGTATGTAAGTATGTTTGTGTCTTGCAAGTCAATTTTGACCCAATCTTCCACCGATTGAGCTGAAATTTTACATACATACATAAATCACGTCTTTATCCCTTACGGGGTAGACAGAGCCTAAGGTGACAAGACCTAAAGACCACGTTTAGCATGATCGTGGGCGTATGGATGGAAAGGGGAATCAAAACAGTGATGGGTTGCTAGCCACATCGCCTATATAACATGATCCCTAAGATTTTCACCCAATCCCCGATGGGCTTTTACCATCAGCGCGGGAAGAGAAGCAACTGGTACATTCTATGTTTTTTCTTTGCTCCCAGACCAGCATGGAAGACAAGAGCAAAAATGAAAGTGAAATTTTACATTCTTGAGTAAGTCGGATGACAATACAATAATCTAGTAGTGGAGTTCTGGTGACCCAGGTTCATCTCCGTAGGAGGGAACTCTTCAACGGCAGGATCGAATGACTTGAAATTTGGTACACATAATGTAGTATGACAATGCAAGTACAGTTAGCCATGAAGATTGTATTAAAAATGAATTTTTGACGAAAGCTTATTTGAAAAAAGAGTTAGAGTGCATTATTTAGGCTGTGCGTGATCAGTCAGTCAGTCACGTAACCCTTTTATAGATATGAGTGTCCTCCCACTAGTACAGCCTAGCCTTAAGCCAACCGGTCAGGTTGGCCTTGAAACTACTCGCATGCCCTTCGCGGGATGATTTGAGATCGTAGCTGTTAGTATACAATATTATACATAAAAATATTCTTACATTACTAATGAAAAAAATACAAAAGGGGAATTAAAAACAAATTAAAAACTAAACTAAAACTAGTAGTACCGCAGACGCTGGCAGCGTTCCCCCTTCAGACAACGATCCTAATACGCTGTCCAAGGAAGCTGCCAGCTCTGCGGTCACCCGTAGCGTCTATTAGCATCTTCGAAATATCTTTGAAGAGGCTAATAGCGCTAGCACCCCACAGACCAAGGGTCTCAACACTGAAAGGGACAAAGTTATATTCGGCGAGACCCCTATTTATTTCTCTCGCCTAATTCGGCCGCTTCTGCAGCCGCGCCTGCTCTACTCGTGGTTCCGCGAAGACGAGGGTAGCGTGTCTACGCACGTTGCATCCCACACCAGCACACGTCCCACATTCCCAGGAATCATTGACATACCGTCCGGTCTTTTGCCGTCGTCTAGCGATGCCCGTATACCATATTATCTGGATTCTACTTTTGGAAAATCTTTGAGTTCCTTAAACGTACGAGGAAAAGTTATAAGTTTCGGATCTGATAGTACCGGTCTACCAATGAGGTGGACGGATGATCTGGTTAAAGTCGCGGGTTCACGGATGCAAGCCGTTTCCAACTGAAGTAATTGGAGGTCTATGGGGGAGGCCTATGTCCAACAGTGGATGATCACATTATGAGTGTTTTTTTTAAATATTTTAATATCTATGAATCATTTTTACTTTTGAACGATTCGAGTGATTTCCTCGGAGGAATACAATACAATACAAATACTCTTTTCATCACTTAAGCTCTGAAAGTAGGTTGTATTTAACTTGAAATCCGAGTTGTAAATTCGATTTACATCCTTAGGGATCTAAGTAAATTTAAAAATCGAATGGTGCTCCTTTGTATTCACGAACTGGTAAACAAGGAGATTGTAATAACTAATACTTACCTCCAAACCTCCATGCTGGCATAATGCTGCTGCCCAGTGCTGGCTGAATGTGCCAAAGCCAAAGAGCGCGAGGCCATTAAAAAAAAAACAAAAGATGGTTTGGCGCGATAAATCTTCTTTCGCTCTTTTACAAATTGCGTATTTTTTTTAACAATAATGACGAGTTCAAGGTACGATTTGGATTTTCCTCGCAAGACATGATTCCTCGAAAACACCTTAATTAATATAATAATTTGTTCATAGAAATGTTAATATTAGAAACTAATTTCTAACTGTGTATCCGAAGGGCGTTACGAATTTATAATTCCTATAATCGTTATGGTATTTGGGACGTCGTGTTTATAATTATGGAAAGTTTCACGCCGCGTTTAGAAAACAACTAGGTACATTAAAAAAGCGGTTTCCTGGGCGTGCGCATTGTTTCCATTTTTAACAAATTTAAAAAAAGGAACACGTTCTAAATTCGATTGTAGGTGTTTTGTGTATGCGTGTGAGTGTGTCGATATCACTTATACATACATACATAGATCACGTCTTTATTCCTTACGGGGTAGACAGAGCCTAAGGTAGCAGGTACCTACAGGCCACATTTAGCAAGATTGTGGGCGTGTAGGTGGAAAATGGAATCAAAATAGTGATCGGTTGCTAGCCTCGTCGCCTGTAACATGATTATTATATTTTCGCCCATTCCCTCGATGGGCTTTTACCATCTGCGCGGGTAGAGAAGCAAGGCAATGGAAGGTTTCTTAAAACACTGAACCTTTAAACCCATTGGGTCCAGTTATTTTCCTAGTACTTCACAGATATAGGTCACATAGAGATTGCATCACATATAAATTCAATATATTAGCATGTACGTCATCGTACTACACGTGTATGAATGTATTAGACGCGTTAACTGTGAACCTTGAAATGAACACTTTAAAATATTACATTACATACCTACACAAATAAAGCGTAGCGGTAGAGAAAGATCCTTCCATGCTGGTCTGGGAGCAAAGAAAAAACATAGAATGTACCAGTTGCATCTCTTCCCGCGCAGATGGCAAAAGCCCATCGAGGTTGGGCGAAAGTCTTAGGGATCATGTTATAGGCGATGAGGCTAGCAACCCATCACTATTTTGATTCTATTTTCCATCTATAGGTACGCCCGCAATCTTGCTAAACGTGGTCTGTAGGTCTTGTCACTGTTTTGATTCCTCTTTCCATCCATAAGCCAGCATCATGCTAAACATGGTCTTCAGTTTACCTTAGGCTCTGTCCACCCCGTAAGGGATACAGGCGTGATTTATGTATGTATGTACCTATGTATATTTATGTAAAGAAAATCGCCACAGCTAATAATTATTAGCCACCGTTTTTCTTAATTAGAATTTGCCGCGACTGACGTGCGTTTTTTGACAGTTGTCATTTTTGACAGGAGATGGAAGATTGGTTATAAGCTACCGTCAGTGAGAGGCAAATTAATAATATTCTTGTAAAATAATATAAAGATCTGAAGTAAAGGCTTTAAATGTTGTTTCTTGTGTTTTCAGGTGAGTAAATTATCTTGTTTACATACGGGAACAATGTAATAGTTAGATATCATAACATTTTGTACTGAAATAAACTTGTGTTTTCAGAGAAACGCAATTTCGTCTTTATTTCAATAATCCTGATGATTCGTGTTGGAAGAGGTTAACATCATTATAAAACAACATTTTCTGCAAATATTTCAAGAAACATGGAAAAGTTGAGATTTGATTTTGCTGTGAAACCGACAGCAGACGGAAAATCAAACATAATTTGCATAACCTCAATCGCTACAACAAATGGACAGGTTTTTGAAATACCAAGTGAATATTAACCTTTGCAACTACATCAAACAATCATAAACACTACTAATTACGCCAAAGTCAAGAAATCGTTAACTAAAAGACATCAAACACGGAAAATATGGATAACCTTGAACAGTGACATATCAAAAACATATTTGGATGACGACCAAAACTTGCAGTTTAATGATTATTACCTGGAAGAAATATCAGAAAAAACAAATAATGAAGAATCCGCACCTAGCAGTAGCAGCTCTAATAAAATGTTAGAAAAACTGATAGAAAAATTGCTTGAAGAAAAACAGGAAAAATCTGTTACTCAAAATTTAGGGAAAATAGCAAAAGATTTCATAATAGAGAAATTTACCGGGAAAAACTCGAATGCATACCAGTGGATTAAAGACTTCAATAAAGAATGTGAACGTTTTGAAATTAATGAAGATAAAAAGAAAATTGAAATTTTGAAATTGTTTTTGGAAAGCTCTAGCGTGGACTGGTACAGCTGCATGTTAATGAAACTAACGGTGGAATCAGAGTGGAACAGTTGGGAAAAAAGTTTTTGCGAGACATTTTCAAATAAGGGATGGTCGCCGGCTAGATATGCTCTGGCCTTTAAGTATCAAGCAGGTTCCTTACTAGAATATGCCCTAAAAAAAGAACGACTTTTACTGGAGGTACGGAAATCTATTGATACGGGAACATTAGTTGACCTCATTGCGTTTGGCTTACCAAATTTTGTAACAGACAAAATCAACAGAGAAACTTTACATGAAACGGAAGACCTCTATAACGAACTAGGAAAATTGGAACATCTTGTGAAGAAAAATACCTATGATAAAAGAAACTATACATATGCAGATACTAAAACAAAAAAAGTTGAAGAAAAAAGGCCATGCCAAATCTGTGCCAATGAGAAAAAAGGAAAACGATACCATCCAGAAGAGTTATGTTGGTTTAAAGGAAGAAATCCAAAAGCAGTTGTAAAAACTGTAAATAACTCGGAATTAGAAATCGAACTTAATGAGAAGAATCCAAAAAACTAGAAGTACCACCATTAATAAAAATTCAGTTACTATTAAATGACACTTTAAATGTTGCTGGAATTTATGACTCCGGCTCAAACGTGTCACTAATTAATGCAAAATTATTAAAAATACAACAGAAAGAAAATACAGATAATATAGAAATAGTAAACTTGAGAACTATTAATGGTGAGAAGAACACAAAAGGTATGGTAACACTAAAAATAAAAATCTACGATATTGAACAAATTATGGACATTTTCGTGGTAGATAATGAAAATTTCAACTACGATTTTCTTGTGGGCCTGGATTGCATCATCAATTTCAAATTAACGCAAAATGAACATTTAAATATTATACAAAGTAATCCGGCAGAAAAGAAAATAACGGCAAATGAAGAAGGCATGAAAATCAAGTTCAACACTGCAAATGATATTTCAAACTCAAAAAATGTCAATATTCCTGATGTACTAGGTGACAAAAATGAACAGAAACTTTTATCATCCTCAGAAGTTTTAAAACAGAACACAAAACAATTAAAGAAATGTGTAATAAATTTTAATGAACATATAAATTCCAATGAATTTGATATAGCAGTGAACCATCTAGACTTAAATAAACAATCAATAATTGACAACATGATAGAAAAATACAAACAAGTTTTTGCAAAAGATAAATATGATGTGGGCACTGTACGAGATTATGAAGCTCATATAGACTTGATGGTGGATAAATACTGTTATAAACGTCCATACCGATGTACAGCTGAAGATAGAAAAGAAATAGAAAGCCAAATATCAACACTATTAAAGAAGAATTTGATTGAGGAGTCTTACAGTCCATTCGCTGCTCCAGTGACCCTTGCGTATAAAAGAGAAGATGACAAGAAAACAAGGTTATGTATAGATTTCAGGGAACTGAACAAAATTGTTGTTCCCCAATCACAACCATTTCCGTTAATAGAGGACTTAATGATAAAAACCGTAAACTGTAAGTACTTTTCTACTTTTGATATAAATTCAGCTTTTTGGTCAATTCCACTAAAAATTCAAGATAGATATAAAACAGCTTTTGTCACTCAAGAAGGACATTTCCAGTGGACATGCCTCCCGTTTGGATTAAAGACGGCTCCAGCCATTTTCCAGAGAATATTGAGCAACATCATAAGAAAATACAAACTGTCTACTTTTGCAGTAAATTTTATAGATGATATCTTGGTTTTTTCGAAGACTTTTGAAGAACATGTGCTACATTTGTCAGAACTACTGGAAGCAATACTTAAAGAGGGCTTCAGACTAAAGTTTTCGAAGTGTTCATTTGCGAATAATTCTGCTAAATATTTGGGCCACATAATAGAAAATAACTCTGTCAGACCACTTAAAGATTATTTAACAGCGGTTAGAGATTTTCCAGTCCCAGAAACAAGAAAGAATGTACGTCAATTCTTGGGAAAGATAAATTTTCACCATAAATTTTTACCACACAGTGCAATTATTCTGGACCCGTTACACAATTTATTGAGGAAAGACGTAAAATTCATGTGGACTGAAAAATGTCAGGAATCATTTGACAAAATAAAAGAACTGTTATGTTCACAGCCAATCCTCAAAATCTTTGATCCTGAACAACCAATAAAAATTTACACAGATGCTAGTATTAAAGGAGTGGGAGCAGTGTTAAAACAAGAGGATGAAAATGGAGAAAGTAAGCCAGTTGCATATTTTTCAAAAAAATTAACAGAAACACAGAAAAAGAAAAAAGCGATATATTTAGAATGTCTGGCCATTAAAGAAGCTGTGAAATACTGGCAGCACTGGCTTATGGGGAAGAAATTTATGGTATACTCGGATCACAAACCATTAGAAAACATGAACATAAAAGCTAGAACAGATGAAGAACTCGGGGATTTGACATATTATTTGTCCCAATATGATTTTATTATAAAATACAACCCAGGAAAATCAAATCAAGAAGCAGACTGTTTGAGCAGAAACCCAGTTTTGGAACCTTGTGAAAATTCTGATGACTTTTTAAAAGTGATAAATTTGATTAAGCTGGAAGATATCAAAAAGGACCAAAAAACAAATATAAACAATCAAGATAGAAAAACCAAACTAATACTGGAGAATGAAATTTACTATAAGGAAAAAAAAAGAAAGAAAAAGATCATACTGTCAGAAGAATTTAGTAGGACTCTTATAAAACATATACATGAGACCTACTGCCACATTGGAAGAACCCAAATGATAAATAAAATAACACCCTTTTATACAGCAAAGAATATAATTGCAAACATCAAGCTAATTTGCGATGACTGTGACATTTGTATTAAGAATAAGTCTAGAAGGAAACCAAAATATGGCTTGATGTCTCATTTGGGCCCAGCAACACGTCCATTCGAAATTGTATCTATTGACACCATTGGAGGCTTTGGAGGATCACGTTCAACCAAGAAATACTTACATCTTCTGGTCGATCACTTCACACGATATGCTTATATTTTGACATCACGAAATCAAAGCTCAAACGATTTTATCAAACTGATAAACACCGTAACACAAAGCTACAGTATTGACATGATATTAACAGATCAATATCCTGGCATAAATTCCAAGGAATTTAAAGATTACTTAAAAGAAAAAAATATAAGAATAGTCTTCACTGCTGTTGATACACCCTTTTCAAATGGCCTTAATGAACGGCTTAACCAAACCTTAGTCAACAAGATAAGGTGTAAAATAAATGAAAGTGATAAGAAGACAGCTTGGACAACTATTGCACAAAAGTGTGTAGAAAAATACAACGAAACGGAACACACAATCACAAAGTTTGCTCCAAAATACCTCTTGGAAGGCGAAAATGTGAACATTTTGCCACCTGAATTAAAATCAGTCTGTACACAAAAAGATCTGAAAAGAGACAGAACACTGGCTATAAAAAATACAATAAAATCTCACAATTATAATAAAAAAATATTTGATCAAAAGAGACGAGAATACAAATTCGAAGAAGGAGACAGAGTGTATGTGGAAAATGGAAATCGGCTAAATAGAAAGAAAATGGATGAACTAAGGATTGGACCATACACGATACTTAGAAAGATTTCCAATTCTTTATATGAAGTAGACACAGGACACAGGAAAGAAGAATCAAACCTCTACCACATTACAAAACTAACTCCAGTGACGACTCGTGCATAAACAATTTTAAATTGTTTATTTGTAAGGGGGGGAGATGTAAAGAAAATCGCCACAGCTAATAATTATTAGCCACCGTTTTTCTTAATTAGAATTTGCCGCGACTGACGTGCGTTTTTTGACAGTTGTCATTTTTGACAGGAGATGGAAGATTGGTTATAAGCTACCGTCAGTGAGAGGCAAATTAATAATATTCTTGTAAAATAATATAAAGATCTGAAGTAAAGGCTTTAAATGTTGTTTCTTGTGTTTTCAGGTGAGTAAATTATCTTGTTTACATACGGGAACAATGTAATAGTTAGATATCATAACATTTTGTACTGAAATAAACTTGTGTTTTCAGAGAAACGCAATTTCGTCTTTATTTCAATAATCCTGATGATTCGTGTTGGAAGAGGTTAACATCATTATATTTATATTGTATTGTTACCTTGCAATATTCTGTATACCTTTTTCTGTTTTGGTTGTTATATGTGGTGTTCAATAAAGAGTTATTGTATTGTATTGTATTGTATGTAGTTTCCGTGATTTAAAAAAGTTCCAGAATGAGACTGGTATCGCGAAACCGCTCTCGCGCGTTCTTCTAGCAGTCGAGTGTCACCGGTGTTTTCCTTACTGTTCTACTATGAGACGAGTAGCCTATCTAGACGCAGCTCTCACGCGCATTGGTACAAGCCGTCCTGTTATGTAATGATTGAGTCAAGGTTGGTGTCAACCAAGCACGTGTAGTGTCAACTAGTAAATTGTGGTTGTCAACTACAATGTATTGGCCACGTGTCCATAATATAAAGTAGTTCCTCAATGATTATTAATAGAGCCCGTTTAAGAGACGTAAATAGTACTTTATGCAGATGACACATGACACACACACACACAAAATCACGTCTTTATCCCTTACGGGGTAGACAGAGCCTATGGCAACAGATCCTACAGATCCTACAGATCCTACAGGCCTACAGGCCACATTTAGCAAGATTGTGGGCGTATAAGTGGAAAATGGCATCAAAATAGTGATGGGTTGCTAGTGCCCTTACCAAGATTCGAACCCGGGACGCTTGCTTCGCAGGCAGGATCACTACCAACTAGGCCAACACATTTCGAAACGACAGTACTGTACAGTGTACATTCTGTTTACATTTCTAAGTGACAATTGTCAATTTAACAATGACTGCTTGCCTTTCTTTGTAAACTATTCCTTTCTGTGTCAGGTTAACTGGAAGAAATACCTTCTTAGGGATAAGTTCGCATTTGTACTATTTTCTGTGTATTTCTATATATTTATTTTTTATTTTTATGTGCAATAAAGAGTTATACATACATACATACAATTGTCACATCACCGACAATTATTGTCGCTTGGGTAAAATAGGGGCCAGTAGGCATTTTTTTGTAATCATAATACTACTACAGTCATAACTCCTCAATGGAGATCAGTTTGCACGCCCAGTCGCCCACATTCTTAATTAATTGAAAAATTAATGCCTTCTAAACATAGCCGTGAAACACTAAACTTATGGAGCTCGCAGCCTTGTACAGCCGCCATTTTTATTCCGACCACAGCAAAAAGAAGTTATGATTTATGAAAGCAGATCACTCGAAAGTGGTATCTGTTTATATCAAAACTACAGCTCAAATCAAAGTTTTGACTAGTTCACAAGATCAATGAGAGCTGTGAGTACTTTCTAAGATACTCGTATTTCAAATTCAGCACAATTTTTCACCACTTTCGAGTGGTATTTTCACACATGTGCTGTGTACGTATGTGATACCAGTCGAAAGTGGTGAAAAATTGTGCTGAATTTGAAATATGAGCAGAATAGCAGTAAATGATTAGAGCTGTAGTTTTGAAGATATAAACAGATACCACTTTCGAGTGATGGGCTTTCAAAAATCGGCGCCTTAGTTTATACGAAATTTCCACTTACGAAATACCTCGGACGGTGAGAAAGAGAGTCTCAGGTCTACGAAACTACTAGCTGCATAGAATTCGTTTATTGCTATCCCACAGGAATTAGGCAATTATCCGGGATAAAAAGTAGCCTATGTGTTATTCCGACTATAATCCACCTATGTTCCAAATTTCATCCAGATCTGTCCAGCCGTTCTGGCGTGAAAGAGTAACAAACATCCATACATCCATACTCACAAACTTTCGCGTTCATAATATTAATAGGATACAAGAATTGCTCATTTAAAAGTATTAGATAGATAGTTACTTCATAGATGTGGACTTCAAAAAAGACCTGATGCTCTCAAGTATATTAGATATTCTTCAATGTTCCCTTTAGCTTTCTTGGAACTGCAACAACTCTCAATATTACATCATACAGATCCATCGAGCACATGACCTGTAGAGTGAATTTACCACCGTAGCCGACGCACTTATGTAGGCAGCTACCTTATTCAAACTTATATTTTGACACTGGCCACAAATAAAATTAATTGCACGCAGCGCTGAAAAGAAAACAAAAACAAAAGAGAGTCGTGTCATTGCTCTTGTCAGCGCTGCGTGTTGAATTTTTACTATAATTTAAATTGTTTAATTTTACTAGTTTCTACAGTCACCAACCACACTCGAGACTTCTCTTCAGTCAGCAATCGTTATGCTAACCAGTAGGCTTATTACCTAACTCGCTCGCAATCGCCATCGTGTTTATTTTGACATCTCTTGTATGAACGTGACAGCTAGCTGATTCCGATGCCAATTGTCAGAGACATGAACTGTCAAAATGAACATGATGGCGATTGCGAGCGAGTTAGGTAAGCCTACTGACTCTGGAGACTGCTCAGAACTGGGAGAAAGGGGAATCAAAATAATGATGTTTTGCTAGCATCGCCTATAACATGATTTCCAAGATTTTCGTCCATTCCCTCGATCGGCTTTTACCAGCGCGGGAAGAGAAGCCACTGGTACATTCTATGATGGGTTATTCAATGTTATTATAAATATACCCCCTTATTCATAAACGCTCTGTAGGCTCTTGCTAACTTAGCAATCGTTTGTCCTTATCTGTAACTTTGACATTTAACTTTCACGGATAAGGACAAGGGGTGCGAGTCGGGTTACCTCCGCGTGTGATCAAAAGCTGCGGTTTGTTTTTGGATCCGTCCGAGGGGAAGTGCAGTGCTTGTTCCGGTGCACCCTGGGCACCGGTTAATGATTTCCTGGTAGTCTCCGAGGGATATCGTTATCCGTTGGCTAAGAGCCCGACCATTACCGTACAACGTAGCCGACATTTTTGTCACAAGATTTTTGAATTATTTTTTTACCACACTGACATTGGCTCAAGTCTTACGGGCGCCTTTAATGAGAGAAGAAGAAGAAGAAGACAAACGATTGCTAAGTTAGCAGAAGCCTATAGAGCGTTTATGAATAAAGGGGTTAGAATTTAATGTTAGTAGTGTATTGGTTATTATCTCTATGCGTACCAGATGGATGTAATTCTACCAATCAGACCAGACTGCGTGGAGACAGCTGCGAGAGAATGGACTTTGCGCATCAAGCATATTTATTGTACAAATGGCTGCCCGCGACTTCGTCTGAGTTAGTTTCTCATAAAATAATAAATAAATATGAAGGAACAATTCACACAAATTGATCTAGTCTCGAAGTGGAAAGTCAGTCCATCAGTCATCAGTGCTGCAGTCTAACACCTCAGCGTAATGCTGAGCCAGCAACCGTTTCACATTTGCGAAGACACAACGCTGATGATCTATTTTTCATGTCTATGTTTTTTTACTACTATCAAATGAATCAAGAATTTTTATTTCTTGATTTTAATGTTTTACTTTTTGGTTTTACCGTTAGAAATTAAATTTCTAAATGTCAGTGAAAATTAGTACACAGAAAAATCCGAAAAGTAGCTTTACTTTTCTGCTATTGTGTGGTGGTGTAGGGGTATAGCACGCGTCACGGAATGACGAGGCCTACCTAAGGGCTACATTTAGCATGATTGTAGGCGTAGAGGAATCAAAATACTGCCGTGTCATGCCTATGTCAGTTAACTTGAGATACATGAGATATGCGTAACAAGTCTAAATCGTATTTTTTTGGGTGTCTTTACCTACCAACAAAACATTTTTTTTAATTTTGCTTACCAATTCCTTGTACGAGTCTGTCTCAATAGTCGTGTAACTCAGTTTTGGCCACAGCTAATATGGCTATGTACTGTATCTAGTAGTTACACGACATAGCCATGACAAGCTTTATACGCATCGAGCAATTACTTACTCAGTTACACGACTTAGGTGCGACAGGCCTTCCAAAAAAATATAATGTGCAAGCATTAAAAGTAGTTGAATTTCGTAAAAATTCAACCTTAATGTTTGTGAAAAATGCATATGACGAGGCTCAGTTTAAAGTTTTAAATGTCCTGAAAAAGAACACAACATTTGACAATCCAAACTGCTTAATTGACGTACCGAGAGAAACTGAGCGTATAGGAATCAGCAAAGCCAAGAAATCCGAATTATTAAAACTGTGCGAGTCGATTCCTATCGGCTGCCGGCAGTTTTTTATTGATTTGGAAGAAAACGACGTAGGTACCGGATTTAGACGAACATCAGGACAATAGTTAAGATTTCATATCATTATCACTATAATTTAAATTATTTCTAATCTCTATATTTATGTTGAACAATCTTATTAAAACAGTTGGTTTATTTTTATTTTTGGGGTGTATTTTTCTTTATTTATCTTTTTTACTAAAAGTTTTTATCATGGTATATAGTTATATAGCCCTATGGTATAATTACGACTATTTAAGTAAACTGGTAGACAACCGAGAGAAATATTTATATTTAACGTGTTACGCCTAAGTCATGTATCTTGAGATACAGGGCACCGCAAAACAGACTTTGTATGGCGAACCTGTTATGCCTAACTCCTTTATAGCCTATAACTTATATAATATACAAAACATTAATAATCTAAGTATGACATTATATGCATAAGCCTAATACATATCTATTTGAGTATTTTTATTTTTATTTTTGCTGCTTGATTTCAAAATAAACTACGAATTACGAAAAAAACTTTAAACAGATTTTACTCAAAACTATGGTTTTAGAGTTACATGACATAGGCATGACACGGCAGAATAGTGATGGGTTGCTAGCCGCATCGCCTATGGCATGACTCCTAAGAATTGCCCATTCCCTCGATGGGTTTACCATCTGCGCGGGACGAGAGGCAACGGTACAATACAATACAACAATACAAATACTCTTTATTGAACACCACAAATCAGTACAAAACAATACAGAAACAAAGAACAAAGTAGACAATAGGCGATACATCCAATGTTTTTCTTTCTCTCCCAATATGGAAGTACAAAACACAAACATACATTTTGTATATTTGTTAGTAGACTTTTCTTTATGTTGCATCATCCAGTTGCAAAGTGCAATCAATGGCAGTTGCATTGAAACTGCATCAACGGCATGGCAACCGACGATTAAGTGAACAGCTAGAAACACCATGATTCTCATTACGCATAAACGGATAACTCACGTATAAAAAGTCGAGTGATGCTCGACATGTTTCGGACTATTTCGTAGTCCTTCCTCCTAGAGCGCTCGCCCCGGCGGCAGCGAAACGAACACTGCGCGCAGTGCTCTAGACGGAAGGACTACGACATAGTCCGAAACATGTCGAGCATCACTCGACTTTTTATACGTGAGTTATCCGTTTATGTGTAATGATGATTAAGTGTCACGGTAGTTTCATGTTGACTATGATTCTCAGTTAAACCACAGTAAATAGAGCAGTATGGAAACTAGGCTTATTTTTTTGAAATAAATACCTACGCTCCAATCGCAGAGCGGTAGGGTTGTCGATTTAATTTTTGTAAAATTGAAAAGCTTTTTGTTTAGTTAGCGCTATCTCAGCTAGTAAGACCTGTTTTAAAGTAACAACATACATACAAATATTATAAATGTAAATGAAAGTTTGTGAGTATGTTTGGATGTTTGTTACTCTTTCACGCCAGAACGGCTGGACAGATCAGGATGAAATTTGGAACATAGATAGATTTTAGTCTGGAATAACACATAGGCTACTTTTTATCTCGGAAAATTGCGTAATTCCTGCGGGATAGCGATAAACGAATTCTTTGCAGACGAAGTTACGGGCAACAGCTAGTACATACATAATATCACGTCTATATCCCTTACGGGGATAAAGTAACTAGCTTTACTTAATTAAGAGTATTAGGGTTGGCACCCTTAATTTCTGTAAAAAAGAAACAAAGGTTTATTTGGGTTCTATAATAATTAAATAAATTAACTAGTTTATAAATAACATGGTTTATTCCATGCTGGTCCGGGAGTAAAGAAAAAACATAGAATTTACCAGTTGCTTCTCTTCCCGCGCAGATGGTAAAAGCCCATGTAAAACACAATTTTTCTCACAACTAATACAGATTATATTAAATTGATGGGTTAATGCGAGTGCCAAGTCAATTTATTTATTTATAACATAAACGATTTTTAATTTTAATATGGGAATATGTTGTTAGGTTAGCTAACTAAGTAATAACTTAAGACAGGAGGTCTCTTTAGTGGGGACTGAATAAATTAACCGACTTGGTATTACATGGATCTCACAACTTTTTACGGTAGAAGAACTGAGTTGCGAGACTTGGTTTTTTTTACAAGTTTTGTTTTGATGGGATTATTTTATTATTATAATATTGTAATAATGAAGCTTATCTGTTAAATTCCCAAATAATGAAGAACAACTGAACAAGTGATGCTCAATCTAACGATAGGTCACTCACTAATTAAAATAGGTCGTATCACAGAACCAATACGCTCCCTAAATGAACTTTACGCCCAGTGCACCAAGGTTTGTTTTAGTTTACATTTAGATTTGACTTACGAGTTTTTTATTTGGTTATCTTATCTTATCAATGATACGTGACATATGGAATATAATAGGTATTAGAGTATATTCTAACGGTTGATAAGACAATGAATATGACTATCTATAAGTATCTTAAAAGAACATCAGGGGCCTTAGCAGAAAGAACGAAAGAAGAAGTTTATTTATACATACACGTACACAAATCACGTCTTTATCCCTTAAGGGGTAGACAGAGCCTAAGGTGGGAAGACCTACAGGCCACTTTTAGCAATATAATAGGCGTATAGACGGGAAAAAATGGAATCAAAATAGTGATGGGTTGCTAGCCGCATCGCTTATAACATAAAATATGGTTCCTGTGATTTCAGCCACTTCCCTCGATGGGCTTTTACCATCTTCGCGGGAAGAGAAGCAACTGGTACATTCTACGTCTTTTCTTTGCTTTCTAAACCTGTAAAACACGTATGGTCCAGTCATTATAGCAAGTTCACCTCGGAATTCGAGATACCCGGCTGTAAATCGGTAAATACTTGTATATTGACACCCTAAAAGTTGTCTCAAAACCTACATATGGTAGGGTGTGCGCAACTATTAAATTTCAAGGTCAAAGGTCACAAAAATCGGTTTTTTGCGCTTTTTTGTAAATATCTCATTTCCTACGGGTTTTTGCTATTTGTTATTATTGACGATATTGTAGAATACAAAATTCCCTACAAATTTTGTTTAAAATTTTTTTTATACGCTAAACCGTTTTCGAGGAGAGCGCGCGGTCACAGCACTTCAGGTCAACCGGTGCCTCCGGTCGAAAACGCGCCATATATAGTTGATGAACTATCGATATATCAATTATATTATATTTTATCATTTTTTTTCCTAACCTATCCACTTTTTATTCAGTACTAGCTGACCCGGCGAACTTTGTTCCGCCTTAAATTTGAAAAATTCCAGTGGTTTGGGCTGTGCTATCCCGCGGGAACTATGCAATTTTCCGGGATAAAAACTATCCTATGTCCTTTCCCGGAACTCAAACTATCTGTATACCAAATTTCAACTAAATCGGCCCAGCGGTTTAAGCGTGAAAAGGTAACAGACAGACAAAGTTACTTTCGCATTTATACACTTTTTATTCAGTATTAATTAACAACACTTACCTGCCCATGTAATTGCGCTAGGCCGATTTAGTTGAAATTTGGTATACAGATAGTTTGAGTTCCGGGAAAGGACATAGGATAGTTCTTATCCCGAAAAAATGCATAGTTCCCGCGGGATAGCACAGCCCAAACCACTGGAATTTTTCAAATTTAAGGCGGAACAAAGTTCGCCGGGTCAGCTAGTACTGAATAAAAAGTGGATAGGTTAGGAAAAAAAATGATAAAATATAATATAATTGATATATCGATAGTTCATCAACTATATATGGCGCGTTTTCGACCGGAGGCACCGGTTGACCTGAAGTGCTGTGACCGCGCGCTCTCCGCCCTCTATCTCGAAAACGGTTCACCGTATAAAAAAAAAATTAAAACAAAATTTGTAGGGAATTTTGTATTCTACAATATCGTCAATAATAACAAATAGCAAAAACCCGTAGGAAATGAGATATTTACAAAAAAAGCACAAAAAACCGATTTCTGTGACCTTTGACCTTGAAATTTAATAGTTGCGCGCACCCTACCATATGTAGGTTTTGAGACAACTTTTAGGGTGTCAATATACAAGTATTTACAGACTTACAGCTGGGTATCTCGAATTCCGAGATTCTTACCTAATCTAACCTTAAATGACTGGGCCAGTACAATATTCAAGGAGACGGTGGGAGCCACGTCTTCCTCAAGCCCTCCTTGAACGACGACGTACGAACTATATGGCTACTTTGGGTGTCACGAACTATTTGACGCTGACTCTGAACAGAACATACCGTGTAACGGGGAAAGGAGGGATTGCGGGGGGAGAGACAGAGACAAAAATAAATAAAGCTTTGTACAGCGTGCTGATTGACCATGAACTGGTGGAAATTTATTATGAAATCACAATAAATAATGTCGAATTTGCTGCCGGAAACGTGTAATAATGCTAATGAAACTGTTTGTATGAAGAAACTACGCACTAAGTCACTTGGTAATTGAATGTGTGATAGTTTTGTCTTCCCGTCTAGCTTCGTCGTTCGTGAGTCATTGACAGATGTCACAGACAAATCGTATGGACAGATACACAAGGGCGCGCGTCAGGCTGCCTCCGCGTGTGGTCAAGAGCTGCGGTCGTTTTTGGATCCATCCGAGGGGAAGAGCAGTGCTTGGTTCGGTGCACCCTGGGCATGGGTTACGGTCTCGTAGCTTCTGTGCTTCGGTACGGTGTCATTTTTTGGGGTAATTCCGTGGATAAAGAGTTAGCTTTTAAAGCTCAAAAGAGATGCGTGAGGGCTATGTATGGTTTAAATAAGAGAGACAGTTGTGTACCATTCTTTAAAGCTCTGACCTACCCTGTCTTTACATTTTAGAAGTTGGCACTTTTGTAAAGTCCAACCCAGGACTATTTGAAAAGCCATCACAAGATCGCAGATTCCCAATGCGGTCTCAGAGGGATATCGTTATCCGTTGGCTAAGATCCCGGCAGGGGAAGGGGGTATTTTGACCGTGTTCTACCGTACAACGTTGCCGGCTTTTTGTCACAAGATTTTTGAATATGCAAAGTCATTGCATCAATCTTCGATTCTTCCATGCTGGTCTGGGAGCAAAGGAAAAACATAGAATGTACCAGTTGCTTCTCTTCCCGCGCAGGTAGAAGCCCATCGAGGTAATGGGCGAAAATCATAGGAATCATGTTATAGGCGATGCGGCTAGCAACCCATCACTATTTTGATTCCACTTTCCACCTCTAAGCCCTCAGTGTCTTGCTAAACGTGGCCTGTAGGTCTTGTTACCTTAGGCTCTGTCTACCCCGATAGGGATAAAGACGTGATTTGTGTACCTTCATTAAAACCAACTCAACCCTTTATAATGAACGCAACATCGAAATGCAGCATCCGCTTTATGACTTCAACATCTGAATCGTTAACTGAATCCGGTCTATTCCGGTCTCACCTTATACCATTATGTCACCGCTTGCTGTCTAGTTGTCGCTCGATCAAGCGGAAACGCGTGACATTTGGCGACTTAACATAATAGGACCCCGCTTCCTACAATATCAAATTGTAAATGGTTGTCATTACAATTGGCGAGGTGTGGAATAAAAAAGCCGCCAAGAGGGTTCCGCATATAGTAAGTAAGTAAGTAAATGCTTTATTGTACAAATCACAAAAAATACATATCTATATACATACACAAATCACGTCTTTATCCCTTACGGGGTAGACAGAGCCTAAGGTAACAGATACCTACAGGCCACATTTAGCAAGATTGTGGGCGTACCTATAGGGGAAAAATGAAATCAAAATAGTGATGGGTTGCTAGCCTCATCGCCTATAACATGATTCTAATGATTTTCGCCACTTCCCTGGGGTTTTACCATCTGCGCGGGTAGAGAAGCAACTGGTATATTCTATGTTTTTTCTTTAAAATAGTTATGTATACGGGGAATAAGCGAAAATAACGTACGAGTATCTACACATATTGCACGCAATGGGTTAAGGCCAAGCGCTGCACTGAATAGGAATTATTTTTTCACACGTCATTCAGAAAAGTAAGCTTTGCTCCCTGTCGAGAGGGATCAAAGTGCAACTTTTCTGTTCAAGCCTTTTCTAAATGTTTTTTTGCAAATGTGATTTTTTGAAGTTGATAATTGTAAAAGCACGCCATTTTCTATGCTGGTAGCTCTTTAATACATTCATACACATACATAAATCACGTCCCTATCCCTTACGGGGTAGACAGAGCCTAAGGTAACAGATACCCACAGGCCACATCTAGCAAGATTGTGGGCGTATAGGTGAAAAATGACATCAAAATAGTGATGGGTTGCTAGCTCTTTAATTATATTTAGAATTCTTTTTCAAGTTTTTTAATGTGAAAAGTTGTATGAGCCACTCGGGAGCATAATTGTTTTCATCTTGGGCGTTAACACTTGGATCCCTCATTACGCTCTGGGTTCTACTTTAGAATTCTTCGCTACATTCTCGATTCAATGTAGCACCTTCGCCGTAAATACACTATTTTGCTCCCTTGTGACACAAATAACTATTTAACAGCTCTCATTCAGAATAGTCCCTGTCGCAACTAATAATTAAGGAGTGTCAAATGGACCCCGGTGGGGTATAGCAATACAATAGGTAGTACTATATCAACCAACAGGCAGCTAGTAGGTAACTATACAGGTTAAAATTAATCGTCTTAGAAATCAGATAGGTACGGAGTAGTAACATTTCTCTATTAATAATAATAATAATAAAGATATTTATTGCCACAACACAAAAAAGACATGATATATACTTATCCAAAAAGATGCACACAATAATAATTTAAAAAAAAATCAACAATTTAAATATATACATAACACAATTACACAAAAACAATACACAACAGCTGGTGGCAACAGCATTATTAGCATTTTTAAAAATTTTACTACAGAAACAACTATAGGTAGTTTTATTATTTCGTTTACTTTTAATTCGTTTTGAAACCAATTGGAATTTTATTAAATATTTTACATACATGCATATTATATCACGGATTTATCCCTTACGGGGTAGTCAGAGCCTAAGGTAACAAAACCGTAAGGCCACGTTTAGCATGATTTAGGGCGTATAGATGGAATGGGAAATCAAAATAGTGATGGGTTAACATGATTCCTAAGACTTTCGCCCATTCCCTCGATGGGCTTTTACTAGCGCGGGAAGAAAAGCAACTGGTAAATTCTATGTAATGATTATAGCTTACTGGATGACGAAAATTTCTGCGTTCTGGTCTATTCCCAGACCAGCATGGAAGAATAAATATTTTAATTGAGCAATAATAGTCCTTTTTTGAAAACGCTTAGTAATTTTGATTGCGGAAGGGGAAAAGGTCAAACGTAACGTCTCCTTAAGTCGTGGGAAGTGCAAGTGGCGTGATCCATCCGTCTTACTTTTACAATGTTGCGAGACAGACAGACACACGGCGTATTTACAGTAATAATCCTTGTTTCATTGTAGTCGTAGCATACTTTTACCAGTGGGCGGACACTCCAGTGGCGTGGCCATAGAACTCGATTCCCACCGGCATGCCTATTTTAAGGCAGTTAGGCTACGTGTCATATCGGATCTCTCTAGGCTAGTTACGTGTCATATCGGATCTCTCTTTCTAATCGGTGGCTAATTAGGAGTTAAAAACTATATATTCCGTATTTTTGGACCGATATTAAGTTTAATTTTACTTTTTGTCATCTCTTACACAATATTTTCTTATTTTATTAAGAAATGTGTTTTTCAGTAAAAGCCCATCAATCATGTTATAGGCGTAGCTAGCAACCCATCACTATTTTGACTCCCCTTTCCACCTATACGCCCACAACCATGCTAAACGTGGCCTTTAGGACTTGTTACCTTAAGCTCTCTCTACCCCGTAAGACAAGCAAGTCGGTCACCTGATTGTAAGTGAACCAAAAGGGACCCAACAGGGGACCAAAGGTATCCGCAACACCAAAGGGATGCAGGCGCGTTGCCTAGAGGGCTAAGATGGAATATCTCATGTGCCAATAATTTCATTGGCTGTCTTACTCTCCACGCCGAAACACATTAGTGAGCTTACCAGGGACGTTACCATGACGTCTTAATGCTATTCAATTCCGATCCAGTTTAGGTTCGCTTGCTGTCAGATCCATGCTAAAAATGACAGTTAAAACCAGTAGGCTTATTACCTAACTCGCTCGCAATCGCCATCGTGTTCATTTCGACAGTTCACGTATGGGCTGACAATTGGCATCGGAATCAGCTAGCTGTCACACTCATACAAGAACTGTCAAAAACACGATGGCGATTGCGAGCGAGTTAGGTAATAAGCCTACTGAACTGAGCCCCCGAAGTAAGGCCTAAGAATGGCACTGTGTGTGTGGTCACACTATATCCGACAAACGGCCATCGAAATATAAATAATCGCTTGCGATTGTGGGAAGGGATAGTGTCCACTCTGTGTACTATTACATAGTCTGTGATAACCTACGCATTACAAGATTACGCGATAAATGCGCACACGCAGGGTCAACGACCGCTTGTCTGATGATCTGTAAAAGGTCACACCTTGGTCGTTCTATGAGAAAAGGGAATATGAAAATATCGTAAAAGAGATGATAAATTCCATGCTGGTCTGGGAGAACAGAAAAAACATAGAATGTACCAGTTGCTTCTCTTCCCGCGTAGATGGTAAAAGCCCATCGAGGGAATGGACAAAAATAGGAGTCATGTTATAGGCACCTTCCACCATACCATCACTATTTTGATTCCCTTTTCCACCTATACGCCCACAATCATGCTAAACGTGGCCTTTAGATCTTGTTACCTTAGGTCTGTCTATCCCGTCTGGGATATAGACGTGATTTGTATGTGTGTGTGTGTGTCGTGATTCTTATCATGACCAAGAACCTCTATCCCTCTTGCTTGCCAGACTAAGGCACTAACCACTGGGCTATCCGATCGAAGTTTAAATCAATTTGTATACCTACTTAACATACATAGTAGGGGCGACCGAGGAGAGTTGAGACAGAGGTGAGTTGATGCGAAGCTGATTTCTCTGAATCTTTGACAGTTAGCGAGGTCACAACTTCAACAAACTGTGGAGTGTAGAAAGAGCAACGAATCAGCGAAGTTACCAGCCCGATAAACTGTCAAAGTTCAGAGAAATCGGCTTTGTATCAACTCACCTCTGTCTCAACTCTCCTCGGTCTCCCTAACTGTATTGTTATGATTTCATCTCCAGCTCACGCCCCTTTACTAGACACAGGCCTCTCAGAATCTCAGGTCTTGGGCTATAGTTCCCACGCGGGCCCAGTGCGGATTGGAAACTTCACATACACCATTGAATTTACCTGCGTTGAAAGGCCTAGACGGTCATATAGGTGGAAAGGAAATAGTGATCGGTTGCTAGCAGCATCGCCCGTGAAATGATTCCTAAGATTTTCGCCCAATCCCTATGAAAATGACAATATCATTGGTTCTGATGATATATATAGAAATAATATTTAACACATTACAAGGCAATCCTACCTCTGGTATTGGGTCAAAATTAATTTGCGAGATTATGTATATTTATCCTAAAAAGGTCAGGTCAGGAGTACCCGAAACCGACGAGCATGTATGAAGAGATTGATGAATGTGGATGAAGCGAAAGAAGTATGTCAGGATCGTAGCAAGTGGAACAAAGTAGTATCTGCCTACCCCTGTGGGAAAGAGGCGTGACGGTATGTATGTATGTGTATGTATCCTAAATAACAAGCTATATCTGCAACAAACTTGAGCACTGTTTTTTTCTCAGGTCACTTTTTGTCTTTCCCTTTTTATTTAATTGGTCATAATATAGTGTACCATTTTTTTTGGTAATAACACATGAAATGGTGCATTTTTCAAGAATTTTGAAAAGTCATCAGAAGATAGAAGGTTAGGTTACTTTACTATCAATATAATTAAGGAAATATCGAAGAGGCTGATCGACTGCAACGGAGACCAAAGAGCTGGTAGCTTCCTCGCACAGCGTTATTATTATAGTTATTATATTAATTAGTAGTACAATATAGCGGGGAGCTGCCTGCATCTTTGGCACAATTTTTTATATTTATTTTAGTTTAAGTTTTAATAATTTATCTTATAATACGTTTATATTTTTATATTAAATAATTACACATTAAGTTTAAGTAACGAAAATTATTGCAAACCGTACATTCGGAACTTTTTAAATTGGTTATTTATTTATTTATAAAATGTGGGTACAATTGATTATTTTACGTGACAGAGTAAACGCAAAGGTAATGGATTACACTGTCGATATTAGTGACACTGGTATTTCAAATATATAAGGTTATTGCAAAGCTTTTTAAACTATATACGTAGGTAGTTAGGTAACATATAACGTTCTTACTATTTTAATACAAAGCATAGCATAATACAATAATTAAAAAAAAACTCACCTGTTCAAAATCAGCCACCAAACGATGACGCGATACAAAAACTCAGTTCAAATTACTTTATAGCGAAATACAAGAAATATTGTATCCACTGGAAAACATTTAGCATCTTGCTGCAACCAGAAACCACGTGTTTACACACACATCCGAACGTAACCGAAAAGTTCGAATTTCAAAATATGGAACGCTCTCTGATTGGACGATTCGAAAACAGTGACGCGCAAGTTTTGAGTCAAGTTGTCGATAGTTTGTCCGTTTTTTCGATGGAAACGTAGCACGTCTTTTATTCGCGACTGCGCAATGAGGAATGCCGGTCTATCTTGCCATTATCAGCCAGGTCCGTTCACCATTAAGGTGGTTATATCAACGATGACGGTAGTGTTGTACCTTAATGTCGATACTTGAATAAATATTTAGTTTTAGTCATGTACTATTTTTCAAATTTTTCATTGTTATAGAGGTTGAAGTGTGATGTCATTATTATAACTAAAAAACGACAAATAAATAAAAGTTGTCATTTTTCCTGATTTTTTTTAACGAGTTTGTACTAAAATATATACCTACTAGCTGTTGCCCGCAACATCGTCTGCATAGAATTCGTTTATCGCTATCCCGCAGGAATAACGCAATTTTCCGGGATAAAAGTAGCCTATGTGTTATTCCAGACTATAATCTATTAATGTTCCAAATTTCATCCAGATCTGTCCAGCCGTTCTGGCGTGAAAGAGTAACAAACATCCAAACATACTCACAAACCTTCACATTTATAATATTATTAGTAGGAAGTAGGATATAATTTTCTCTTGTACTTTCGCTTTACTTTGATATTTCTATATTCATACATCACGTTTTTATCGCTAATGGGGTAGACAGAGCTTAGATTAAGAAGTCCTAAATGCCACGTTTATTTTATTTTATATTCATGAAACTCGTATGTAAATTGATAGCGTTTAGGGGACAATCAGACGTCTTAATGCGATTCAATCCCGACTCAGTTCAGGTTTTAGCTGTCATTTTTAGTATGGATCTGACAGCGAGCGACCCTAAACTGAACCGGAATTGAATCGCATTAAGACGTCAGACGCCTCTGAGCTTCTAAGTCAATTTTTTACATAAAAAACGCCTCCAACGCGTCATCGCGTGACGCGAACGTCTCAATTGCTATGGAAATATTGCCAGCGCTTGCGCATTGAAACGGCAACAAACTGTTCTCATAGTATTTAATAATAATAATAATATCTTGGGACAATTGACACCAACTGACCTAGCCCCAAACTAAGCAAACCTTGTAATATGGGCACTAGACATACTTATATAGATAAATACATACTTAAATACATATTAAACATCCAAGACTCGAGAACAAACATTCGTATTATTCATACAAATATCTGCCCCGACCGGGGATCGAACCCGGGACCTCAAGCTTCATAGTCAGGTTCTCTATCCACTGGGCCATCCGGTCGTCCATTTGACATTATAACGCAATCGCGTTTGACGCAGCGGAGATAGTTTCCACCCGTATGTTGTCAGCATCTCAAAATTTCACCATAACCAACAATTATGACCTTTATCTTACGGAAAACCTATGAAATATATCTCTTCTTCTTCAGCCATAATCCACCCAATGCTGAGAGTAGGCCTCTTCTACACGCCATTCGGTTCGATCTTGCGCCTTTCTCATCTTCTTCTTCTTCTTATTTGTGGCGTTTCAAGTCGTTATAGCGACGACAACTTCGCCAATGTCAAAGTAACAAAAATATTATTAAAAAATCTTGTGACAAAATGTCGGCAACGTTGTACGGTAATGGTCAAAGACCCCCCATCCCCCCTGTCGGGCTCTTAGCCAAAGGTCAATGATATCCCTCAGAAACTGCCAGGAAATCATTAGCCGATGTCCAGGGTACACCGGATCAAGCACTGCTCTTCCCCCCGGATGGATACAAAAAGGAACCGCAGCTCTTGACCACACGTGGAGGTAACCGGACTCGCACCTCGCCTTTCTCATCCAATCCTTCCCTGCCACTTTGAAAAGATCATCGGCCCAACGCACCGGTCACCTGCCCACATTTTGGTGTCACCCGTCTACCCCACCTGGTGTCTCGTCTGCGGCGTATATGGCCTGCCCAATTCCACTTTCTGCTGGCGGTCACATAGGTCGATCTATTTCGTTCTCCTCTGGATCTCCGCGTTCGTAATTCGATATCCATAGCCCTCTGAGTCCCCGAGGGATGAGGGAAGAGGGAACCCCATCCCGGGTGGTCGTGGGGCGTCGCGGTGACACCGAGTGCTCCCGTAACGCCTCACATACGACTTAATAGGGAATCCGGGGCAGACAGAGCCAGAGGTAACAAGATCCAAGGGCCACGCTTAGTATAATTTTGGGCGCATAGGCGGAAGTGGAAAGGGGAATCAAAATAGTAATGGGTTGCTAGCCGCATCGCCTATAAAGTTTTACCATCTGCGCGGGAAGAGAAGCAGCTCTGTCTACCCCGTAAGGGATAATGACGAGATTTGTGAATGTGTTTGTATGTATGTACAAATTATCTATGACTTTATAGACAGCCGGTTTTTTTAGTGGGTATGCCTGCCGTCGCGGGAGAGCCCCACATACCCCCTGTAGGCGACGCACCTATTTAGGCAGCCACCTTTTTATTAAACTGTTATATTTTGGCACTGGCCACAAATAAAGTTAATTCCACGCAGCGCTAAAAGAAAAGAAAAACAAAAGATAGTCGTGACATTGCTCTGGTCAGCGCTGCGTGTTGAATTTTGAAATTTAATGTAAATTGTTTTATTTACTAGTTTCTACAGTCTACACCCCCGGTGAACCCGTACCGAGCGGATGCATAAGGCGCATTTTCCACACCATAAAAAAAGGCTCCGTCTACCCCGTAAGCGCATATTTATGTATGTATGTATACGTCAGCATACATTGGCTGCAGAACCATTTGTTTTTAAATACGCGCGTAAGCATGTACGTCATTACATTCATACATTGCAAAATAAATGTACGAAATGGTGACGCAAATTTAGGCCAATAATTTAACTTGATCAATGGAAGGATGTTCTTTACTTACGTGACTACATGAGCGTGAAGGAGTGTGTGTGTGTGTGTGGAGCTCGACTATTGGCTCTCTAAAAACTAAACATAGAGAGCGAGAGAGAGAGAGAGAGAGAGAGAGAGAAACATTTATTTACACTCATTCTATACACGCAGATATAAAACAAGGAGAGTTACAATATACTAAGGAATAGTACCGATATAGCATAGCATAGTAACAAGATCACGTGACAGCTAGTAACGGATAGAAAAAATCGAAGACTACCTGCTATGGGTGGGTGGGGTATAGCACGCGTCACGGAATGACGAGGATCCGGGTTCAATTCCCGGACATAGCTTTACTTTTCGGATTTTTCTCTATTTAGAAAGTTTCTCTAAAAGCTGTAAATTTTTTGCCTACCGATACTAATATTATAAAGAGGAAATTTGATTGTTTGTTTGTTTGCATTGAATAGGCTCCGAAACTACTGGACAGATTTCAAAAATTCTTTTGCCGTTAGAAAGCTACATTATCACTGAGTGACATAGGCTACTTTTTACCGCGGGAAAATGACTTTTCCTACGGGAAAATTAATTTACCGCGGGCGAAGTTGCGGACGGAAGGCTAGTATAAAATAAAGTCGCTTTCTCTGTCCCTATGTCCCTATGTATGCTTATATCTTCAAAACTACACAACGGATTTTGATGCGGTTTTTTTAAATAGATAGAGTGATTCGAGAGGAAGGTTTTTATGTATAATTCTACGCAGACGAAGTCGCGGGCAGAAGCTAGTTGTACATAAAACACAAGAACAAGATGAATACAGGACAACACACATGCGCAAAGGCGAACTTATTCCTAAAATGGATCTCACACAGGCTTGGTTATCTTGCACGTGAGTAGCGGAGTAGCTAGGTAATTTTTTTGTTCATTGAAATGGACCTCCGCAAAGTAACGCCTGATTGAATGAAACGTTTGTTGGTCAGATGTTGATGAACCGAAGGTCATAGCCTTATTAACCTATACTTCGTTTATTTTAGGATGAGAAACCACAACAATATGATATTGCGTCTGGTCAACCATTTTCTTACCTAGCAAATAGTACAGTGCAATAGTCGGGGAGCCGCAAAATAAAATTGTTTTAATGCCACTGTATTTTCGTGTCGTTTACAATTACTCTAGTACAAATTGCAAAGAGAATACACTTCACGAGCCGCAATATAATGTTGTTGTGGTTTCTCATCCTAAATTAAATGAAGTATAGGTTAGGTATCACTAACGTTTTGAATACACATCACTTTTAAGTTTGTCACCTTTGTAATCCTTTTTCCCTTTTTCTTGTCATATGAGTCATGTTTTGTTTTGTAAAGAATAAAGTTTTTATCTATCTATCTATCTATCTATCTACTTTTCAATTGTGCCGAATTAAAATCAGCCGAGCATCATACGATACTGAATGGAGTAAGCATTTGCTATATTCAGGTGTTTCATCATATTATTATATTATTTACATTTCTGATCGCGTAAATCGTAAATTGAGGTCGGTTTGTGTCATTCATCATCACACTAATATAAAGGCGAATGGTTGTGAGGATTTAGATAAAATTGACAGATAGGTCAACTTTCAACATGAAACTACCGTGAGACTTAATCATCATTACACATAAACGGATAACTCACGTATAAAAAGTCGAGTAATGCTCGACATGTTTCGGACTATTTCGTACCTTTTTGTGAACCTTTACGGAGTGACGTGATCAGTGTTGTGTGCTGCCCTACATTTGACAATAATAAAAATGACGATGAAAACGAGGGTAGTTGTCCGCCGCTGTCAGTTGCGTTGAGCACCGCGCGAGCAGAGCGCTGGCGCGCAGTGTTCGTTTCGCTGCGGGGCGAGCGCTCCAAGAAGATGTACTACGAAATAGTCCGAAACATGTCGAGCATCACTCGACTTTTTATACGTGAGTTATCCGTTTATGTGTAATGATGATAGGTCAACTATTTTTTATACGAGAAAATTGCATAGTTCCCGCGGGATAGTGATGTGATCATAGCTGCCTGGAGTCGCAACGGGAATAATAATGGCAGAATATAACTATTAACATCAGTTTTTCCATCTAATTCTATGCGGACGAAGTCGCGGCCAGAAGCTAGTATCACATAAAGGAAATTGGTTTTTTAGATGTAAAAGATTCTTCTATGCTGGTCTGGGAGTAAAGAAAACAGAATTTACCAGTTGCTTCTCTTCCCGCGCAGATGGTAAAAGCCCCTGAATGGGCGAAAGCCTTAGGAATCATGTTACAGGCGATGCGGCTAGCAGCCCATCTCTATTTTGATTTCCCTATCCACCTATACGCCCGTAATCATTCTAAACGCAGTCTTAAGGTTTTGTTGCCATAGGCTCTGTCTACCCTGTAGGGGATAAAGACGTGGCTTTGTTTTGTCTGGCAGTGTTCAATTAATAAAAAAAACATGAAAGAGAAAACAACTTAAAAAATAATTAAAACGATACATAAATCACATTTTTATCTCTTGCGGAGAGACAGAGCCTAAGGTAACAATACCTAAAGGCCATGTTTAGCATGATTGTAGGCGAAAGATGGAAAGGGGAATCAAAATAGCGATCGGTTGCTAGCCGCATCGCCTGTAACATGATTCCTAAGATTTTCCAATCCTTCGACGCTTCAAAACGTGCATATTGAAACTAAATTTCTAAATGACACTAAACATTAGAACACAGAAAAATCCGAAAAGTAAAGCTATGGCCGGGAATCGAACCCGGATCCCATACCTGCTATGGGTGGTGTAGGGGTATAACACGCGTCACGAAATGATGAGGATCCGGGTTTGATTCCCGGCCAGAGCTTTACTTTTCGGATTTTTTATGTGTTCTAATGTTCAGTGTCGTTTAGAAATTTAATTCCTAACGGTAAAACCGTAAAAGTAAAACATAAAACATAGACATCGAGGGAACGGGCGAAAATCATAGCAACCCATCACTATTTTGATTCCATTTTCCACCCATACCCTCACAATCTTGCTAAACGTGGTCTTGTTACCTTCGGATCCGTCTACCCCGCAAGGGATAAACACGTGATTTGTGTGTGTATGTATGTAAAAAAAATCAAGGTGTAAAACTAACTATCGATATCGACTGGGCACATCACTATGCGCATGCGTCGACTTGTGGGTGTGTCTGATATGGTATGCACTTGAATTTAACTGATAAACCTGATAACAGATGTAATTGGTTGAAATATGTCGCGGGGAATCAGATTATGACATCTAGATATGGACAAGTCACCTCAAGAATTATCAAGGCCTTTTTAGAGTTCCGTGGTCAAAACGACAAGAACTAAACGCTTACAGTTCCGCGTTTCTTATGTTATTGAGTAGCGGAGTAGCAAGGTAAATTTTTGTTCGTTGAAATGGACCTCCGCAAAGTAACGCCTGATTCAATAAAATTGCTTCGTTATATCTACTCCGTCCGTCTTGGAATTGATGAAAAGTCAAAAAAGATGATCGTACACTGTTTCCTTTTTCGAAAACTAAACCAATATTTTTTTCGGTTAGATATTCTTGATTTTCCCTTTCCACCTATACGGCTACAATTATGCTAAACGTGGCCCTTTATGTCTTGTTATCTTAGGCTCTGTCTACCCCGTTAGGGATAAAGACGTTGTATGATGCCAGATATAATATTAAGGACTTTGCTAATGCCTATAAGTTTTCCTTTTGTTTATTTCGTTCAATATTTCTACCAACGTCTAAATATGGCGTCAAAATTCGTTTATTTTGTGATTTTTCAAAAACTCTAGTTTTTTTAATAATCAAAATTGGAAAAATGAAAAACATGGTTGGAAAAAATAGTGTTGTACAAAATATAAGTCTAATGTCCAGGGATAAACGGGAAGTACGGAACCCTGTGCCGGATTTTTATTTGTAGTGTACGAAAACATCAGGCAACAATTAAAAGGGGACTTCCCATGACGTAGAATGGTACACGTGTTCTCAATACTGTTAAATTTAATACTTTGGGGATTTCACAAAGCTTAAGAATAAATTTAATTATAAATTTACTAGCTGTTGCCAGCAACTTCGTCTGCGTAGAATTTGTTTATCGCTATTCCGCAGTAATTACGCAATTTTCCGGGATAAAAAGTAGCCTATGTGCTATTCTAGACCATAATCTATCTATGTTTCAAATTTCATCCAGATCTATCCAGCCGTTTTGGCGTGAAAGAGTAACAAACATCCAAACATACTCACAAACTTTCACATTTATAATATTAGTAGGATTTAGGCATTTAGGATTAATCCACTAATTTAATCCACTCCCTGTCTTTAGTACCTTATCTTTTCTTTTTCCTTCTGATCAAATCCTTTTCTGTTGTATGGCCTTTTTATTTTTCGTTGTTACAATCTCACATTTATTTTATCTTAAGTATTATACAGTAATGTTAGGTGTGTATGTATGTATTATTTTATTTTATTTATTTAGCTATGTATTATATTTATGTTGGTATTGTTGTTTTTATTATCCCTGCGTTTATCCTGTCTATTTGTTTCCGCCACCTACTTAAACTGTCTCCAACTCATTTCTCTTATTGGTTGTCTGGTATTAAGCGATAAGACCGCCTATTGTCTACTTTGTTCTTTGATTCTGTATTGTTTTGTACTGATTTGTGGTGTTCAATAAAGAGTATTTGTACCTACTGTTTTGTATTGTATTATTTTAGGGTTGGATCGGATCTTTAACTTTTTCTTGCTTAATATTTATATCCTGTCAATAGATACATATTGTTTCAAGTTGATGTAAAATGAAAATCTAGATTTATTCACATTTTTAAAAGCGGCTTTTTGCATTGACTCATCCTATCACAGAATGCATTACAGTGAGATGACCAATGACTTGGCTAATGAGTTTCTTTATCTGTGTTATTAGAGTTCCGCAGTCTTCACGAGAACCTTTATGACAAGCAAGCAAGGGAAATTAATAAAAAACTATTGTACTGTATCGAAAATCTTAGTAATCATGTTATAGGCGATGAAAGAAAGAAAGAAAGAAAGCAAGAAAATATATTTATTTGGTCACATTATTACAGTATAATAAACTTCACCGGTACCTACCTAGGTCCCATGCGCCGATGCTAGGCATGATGCTAGGGCCGATGCGGCTTGCAATCCACTATTTTGATTCCCCTTTCCACCTATAGGTACGCCCACAATCATGCTATACGTGGCCTTGAGGTTTTGTTAGCTTAGGCTCTGTCTACCCTGTCTGACTGTACTGTATCTCGCCGTAGTAGCCTAGTGGTTTGTCCTGTGGCCTTCAAGCAGAGGGTCGTGGGTTCGAATTTAGGGCGCACACCTCTGAGCTTTTGGGATTCCGCATAGTAGCATGATTGCTTGAATTAAATTTCGGAATTAAGATAAATTTTCATTTTAAATTAGTCGGAGATAATGAAGATGACTGTATCTCGGATGACAGCTGTCAAAAGTTATTTTTTATCATAAACAGAAACTTCGGGGTGCGAGTCGGGTTACCTCCGCTTGTGGTCAAGAGCTGCGGTTCGTTTTTTGGATCCGTCCGAGGGGAAGAGCAGTGCTTGGTCCGGTGCACCCTGGGCATCGGTTAATGATTTCCTGCCAGATTCTGAGGGATATCATTGTCCGTTGGCTAAGAGCCCGACAGGGGAGGGGTCTTTCGACCGAGTTCTACCGTACAACGTTGCCGACATTTTTGTCACAAGATTTTTGAATACTGTATTTATTACTTTGACATTGGCGAAATCATCGCATCGATCGATGGGGCCATATTAAAAAAGAAGAACCATCTGCCTATAATGTTCATGTCGCTTGGCTCATCTCATGACAGTAAGTCATTAGACTCGATCCCATTACCAGGACATAACTATGGGAAAATGATTTATAAGAATGTCATTTCAAACTTTAAAATGTCAAGATTTTGATACACTGCATACACAAACAAATCACGTCTGTATCCTTTACGAGGTAGACAGGGCCTAAGGTAATCAAAATAATGATGCGTAACAGGCAATCCATCACTATTTTGATTCCCCTGTCCACCTATATGCCCACAATTATGCTAAACGTGGCTTTTATGTCTTGCTACCATAGGCTTTGTCTACCCCGTAAGGGATAAAGACATAATGCACATTGACCCCCTTATTCATAAACGCTCCATAGGCTTCTGCTAACTTAGCAATCGTTTGTCCTTATCTGTCACTTTGACATTTACCTTTCACAGATAAGGACAAACGGTTGCTAAGTTAGCAAAAGCCTACAGAGCGTTTATGAATAAGGGGTTGAGTCTTTAAATAATGAAAATGCAATGTAAATGCTCATGTACTTCGTAATGTACATACACAAATCACGTCTTTATCCCTTACTGGGTAGACAGAGCCTAATTAAAAATGCGACGTTGCCAACCCTATAGCACGGCTTGTAGATGACAATAGAAAAAGCTACGGATGTATACTTGGCCTTACGAGTTTAATATCAACACGGATATGTACCAAATATGCACAATACAGTTGACTTAACCAATTATATGTCAATAAACACATACACACTAACCCTATTCATAAACGCTCTGTAGGCTGCTGACTTAGCAACCGTTTGTCCTTATCTGTCACTTTGACATTTACCTTTCACAGATAAGGACAACGATTGCTACTTGCCTTCTTAGTGGGAGGGTTTGGCAGCACAGCGTCCTGAATGGCGCAGGTTGGTGCAGGACAAGGTTCGCGAGTTCGAGGAGCAGCGTTTAGTTGACCTCGACGCTAACCGCGATGAAGTGAAGACTCGCCAGCTGGTTGCCATTTGCTACCATAAAGGTCTTCGCACATTAAAACAACTCCACGCCAATCCGACCCCAACTCAACTCACACTCTCGATGAGTAGTCAACTAGTTGATCCACCCAATGGTCACTAGTGGGCAATGCGTTGTCAACGAGTGGACAACGCGGTGTCAACGAGTGGACAACGCAACTCATTTGGCAAATGGTTGCCCGTCACGCGTCAGTCGCAAACGCATAGTCGTTGCGTGGACAACGTGTGGTCGTTGCGTGGACGACGTGTGGTCGTTGCGTGGACGACGTGTGGTCGTTGCGTGGACGACGTGTCGGGGTTGACCTTTAGTGTACGATGCGTAGGCCACTCGTTGTACACTACTTTATAATCATTTTTTGAAATTCAACCTAGAACATATGACACAGGGCTTAAATTTCAATGTCTAGCATAGAGTCGAGTCGCCGTTGAGTTGTTTTAATGTGCGAAGACCTTTATGTACAACGGTGTGCTCACGTGCATTCATTGTGCGCGAGGTTTCACCGCTAAGATCGGCTACAAGCCATCTTCGGGCGCATGAGCGTCATACCAGGAGTCGAAGTGGTCGCCATGGCCGAAATCGGTCGGAAGGATCGTCATCATCAAGTTAGCAGAAGCCTATAGAGCAGTGGTTCCTAACCTGGGGGTAATTACCCCCGCAGGGGTAAAACGGAGATTCTAGGGGGGTAACACGGGATGGCACGAAATACTAGTATTAAAATAGCAATAAACAAAATAATAGTACGGTAAACGGTAGCACGGCGCTCTCATGCGCGCGGCTTTTCTTACTAAACGTGCAATTTCTTAAATAATGAACATATTTTAGTTCGAATTTGTGTGGTTTTAATTATTTTAAATTAGCTAGGGGTAAACTCAATTCCCATACTTGATCACAGGGGTAGTGACAATGAAAAGGTTAGGAACCACTGCTATAGAGCGTTTATGAATAAGGGGGAAACAAAAGAAAAGTCCCAGGTTCAAAGCAAAATGGCACGTGTTGTACAGATAATAAGGAAATTTGTACGAATGTTTGGATTGGACATTAACGTTGTTAATTGTATGAACCAATGACGAGCGATATGGTATAATTATTATGTTACCTAATATGACATTATTTCCATTCACAAGAAATCCACGTGTTTTAGTTATAAACCGACCGAGTTTGCAGAGCCCTTTTTTTTTTAACGTATGGAAAATGCGCCTTATATTTATACATACATACACAAATCAAATCACTATCCCTTACGGGGTAGACAGAGCCTGAGGTAACAAAAGCTAAAGGCCACGAGCATGATTGTGGGCGTATAGGTGGAAAATAGAAACAAAATATTGATGAGTTGCTAGTCTCATCGCCTATAACATGATTCCTATGATTTTCGCCCATTCCCTCGGCTTTTACCATCTGCGCGGGTAGAGACCAACTGGTACATTCTATGTTTTTCCTTTGCTCTCAGACCAGCATGGTAATGATAAACGTAGTTCACCTATTGTCTACTTTGTTCTTTGTTTCTGTATTGTTTTGTACTGATTTGTGGTGTTCAATTAAGAGTATTTGTATTGTATTGTATATTCCTCTTTTATCCGTTTTCTGTTTATTCATGTCGTATTATATAGCAAGCAAAGTAAAATCATAGAACAAATATAGCAGAAAATAATAATGTCGTCGTCCATTCCTCAGGGATTCAAATTATATGCGAGAGAAAAGCCAATATAGAGAACAATCCTACGAATTATCCTACTGATATTATAAATGCGAAAATTTGTTGCTATGTGAGTGTGTGTGCTTGTTCCTTCTCTACGCTGAAACGACTGGACGAGTTTGGATAACATTTCGAATTCGGAACTTCCTCCGTCTGGGAGCAAAGAAAAAACATAGAATGTACCAGTTGCTTCTCTTCGAGGGAATGGGCGAAAATCATGTTACATGCGATGCGGCTAGCAACCCATCACTATTTTGATCCCATTTCTTGCTATGTATACGCCCACAATCTTGCTAAACGTGGCCTAGGTCTTGCCACCTTAGACTTTGTCTACCCCGTAAGGGATAGACGTGATTTATGTTTGTATGTATGTTGGAACGGATATAGCTGGTTCCCTAGATTAAAACATAGGCTACTTTTTATCATCCCTATAATATACTTTTAATTTTATGTTTTATTTTTACCACATTTCTTAAAAAAAAAGAGACTAACTAAAAGTGGGATGAACACTAACATCGATCAAGAACCACGGAAAATATAAGAGTTTATCGAGGGAATAGGCGAAAATCTGTATGTCAGTGTTTGTGTGGTGTAAGGGATAATTAAGTTTGTGGGATGTATATGTGTTTTATGTGGTATTATTGGAGGGAGGGATTGCATGAAAAACATATATATTTCGCACAGGCTTGGTTATCTTGCACGTGAGTAAGATAAATATTTTTTTGTTCATTTAAATGGACCTCCGCGTAACACCTGATTCAATAAAATATTTTTTCTACTGTGAAATTTATGTGATTTATGTAATCAAGAGCACCACTATAAGAACACTCATAAAAAGACTTTGGCTTTGGATAAATCTATATTGTCTATTCCCTCTAAAAGCACTTGTTGGCTTATGTCTCAAGTAAATCAAAAAGAGCTCGTGGCGTATTTCTTACGATGTTCGCTGCGCTCACATCGTAACCCACACCACTCGCCTTTTCTGACCCCTCTAATACAACTGTTGCATAAAATACTATTATCTTTATAGTTATTTGAAACATAATGTTTTTTTATATTGCTTGATACAATATAATAATCTTTTATAAAACAATAAAAAATACATGAATATTTCCCATTCGGCTTCAAGGTATCGATATGCATCACAGTTTCTCAAACATATAAATTGTAAATAAGCTCGTCTTCAACATCTGTCAGTAAATGATTCCCAGAATTTGAAATTGTAATTTAGTATTTGATATGTGCCCAGACGTCTAAGACAGACGGACTGGATACAAGGCTAAAAAATACATTTGTATAGATACCTATTAGAATAAGTTACGTTATTCCGACGAATGTAGGTACGCGTGTGAATTATTCCTTGAGTGTATAAAATTACAGTACTTTTTTCACTGTATGATTTATTTATAGGTTTCGTCATTCTTCAACGCTGGTCTGGGAGTACTTCTTCTTTTAATATGGCCCGAGATCGATGCGATGATTTCGCCAATGTCAAAGTAATAAATGCAGTATTCAAAAATCTTGTGACAAAAATGTCGGCAACGTTGTACGGTAGAACACGGTCAAAAGACACCTCCCCCCCTGTCGGGCTCTTAGCCCTTCTCCCGAAGACCGCCAGGAAATCATTAACCGGTGCCCAGGGTGCACCGGAACAAGCACTGCATTTCCCCTCGGACGGATCCAAAAACGAACCGCATCTCTTGATCACACGCGGAGGCAACCCGACTCGCACCCCTGGTCTGGTAGTAAAGCTGTTGCGGACTGGCAACCAACTGAAAAATATAGTAATGTCAGTGTCTAATGAAAATTGGGTTTTGTAAAATGACTTGTAAATGAGGTACTAAATAATAGTATATTATGCAACAGTCGAATAAGAGGGTTCAAAAAAGTCGAGTGGCGTGGGTTACGATGTGAGCGCAGCGAACATCGTAAGATATACGCCACGAGCTTTTTTTGACTGCTTATTCGACGTTGCATACAATATTTTTTCTACTAAGTACCAATTAAATGAAAAATAATTTTAGACAAAAAAATATTTATGAAAGTGCAGATGTAAATTTTGAATACTATTATGTGCTATGGAGATATTCGGAAAGTTGGCCGAGGTTGAGGATAGTAACACGTTCTCTGAAAACGAAGTTGTCCGGTGTTCAAGCCTCCACGTCATAAAATTTTCGTAGGCTTTGTCATAAAGTTGCAGAGATTTTCTCGGCAACAAATTTTCTATTACTCCCTGGGCCGCCGCGGATATTTCTTCCGGTGTTGATGGTATTTCATTTGCTTCCATGCTTTTTTATAAGTTACAAAACTTTGTAAAAATTAGTGCGATCAAACAAGTCACGAACGAGCGGGAAACATGAAAACAACAAACGAGACGACAAAATTGAAAGTTTGCTTATGGTAAACTTTGTTTTTAATTAACGTTTAATTTTTTTATAGCTTTGCGTTCTTGGCGTATTTAGCCAAAACGTTTAACAACTTGCCAGTGATATTATTGAAAACTCTTGTTTGTTATGTTGGCAGTTATGCATTTCGTTCAGAAAGTTTTAGTTCTATAAAAACTATTATTTATTTATTTATTTATTTCATTAAATTTCACAGTAAATATATTTGAATGAAAAAAATTGTTAAGTTGGTAGTCATGCATTTTCATCGTACATTTAATGTTGATCGTGTAAAAGTTGTACCTAGGTCTGGCAGTCTATGGCTGGCAGACTAAAGATGGAGCACTTTAAGAACCATAAGCCAACAAGTACTTTAATAGAGAATAGACAATATAGACTTATCCAAAGTCTTATTATGAGTGTTCTTATAGTGGTGCTCGTGATAACATAAATCACAGATAATAGTACAGGAGTAGAAAAACGTATTTTAATCCGAAAAGCCGCGCTGCTTATTTTACATTTGTGGCGACCGTGACGATAAAGACAAGATGGATCGACATCTTCGAGAAAGGAAGCAGTTGCGGCGAAAATTTACACAAGCTGCAAATTCACTCGAGACGAAGCTGTCAGAGGCTCAAACAGGAGTGCTAACTATCGAGCTTAAAACGGATTTCGAGTACCTCAACGATGTGGCTGAAATAATGTTCGTAAACGATAGTGCGATACAGAATCTCGCGCTCGACTCGAAAGAGGCTTTTGACGAAAAGGACTTAGAAAAGCTCTTTGATGAGGCGGAGAATTATAAACGAAGGTGGATGGCACTACGACTACGGTACGAACATATTGCACGAGAGGGCAATCAAGAAGATAAGCAGTCAGAGATAGGGTCAGCAGCAACATTCCGCAGCTGTCGGAATCTTAAGCTACCCAAACTCGAACTGAGGAAACTCGCACCCCTGGTCTGGTAGTAAAGCAAAATCACATAGAATTTACCAGTTGCTTCTCTTCCCGCGCTGATGGTAAAAGCCCATCGAGGGTATGGGCGATCTTAGGAGTCTTGTTATGGGCGTATGCTTAGCAACCCATCACTATTTTCATTCCCCTTTACACCTATACGCCCACAATCATGCTACACGTGGCCTTTCAAACTCAAACTCAAACTATTTATTGCATAAAAATGTTGTGACAAAGATTTTAGTATGTATAATAGTTTCAAACATTTACTCTGTAAGGGCACAGCAATCACTACATAGTATAAAATAAAGTCGCTTTCTCTGTCCCTATGTCCCTATGTCCCTATGTATGCTTATATCTTCAAAACTACACAACGGATTTAGATGCGGTTTTTTTTAATAGATAGAGTGGTTCAAGAGGAAGGTTTTTATGTATAATTCTACGCAGACGAAGTTGCGGGCAGACGCTAGTTTATAATAAAATAATCTTAAAACTAAAACTTATTATTATAATAACAGCAATAATAATATTATGGCACTTGCACTTAGTAGCTAATTAAGACTTTTTTTTATATGAATAGGAAGGCAAACGAGCAAGTGGGTCACCTGATGGTAACTGATAACAACTGCCCATAGACACCAGCAACCCCGGAGGGATTGCAGATGCATTGCCAACCTAGAGGACTAAGACGTACGAGCATGAGTAGCACAGAGAGAGAGAGCTTTAGGTCTTAGGCTCTGTCTACCTCGTAAGGGATAAACGTGATTTATATAATGTACTGAAGGGTACGTAATGGTTAGGTTAGGTATAATTACCTACTCATAGTCGTACCTTAAAACCTGTTTTTATTGTGGATCAAAGAGGACAGCGGCCCCCCGCCGCCCAGCGCAGCGGGTAGTAATAACCACAAATTGTCCAAAGTATAACAATTGCCGACAATTACTGACTGACGCAAATTAATATACGATCGTCAACATCGATGTTATGATAAAGTACCATTAAAAAAAAGGATTGTCATAGACTATACTTACACTTACACTTGACTTATAGGGATACTAGCTTCTGCCCGCGACTTCGTCTGCGTAGAATTATACATAAAAACCTTCCTCTTGAATCACTCAGTCTCTATCTATTAAAAAAAACCGCATCAAAATCCGTTATGTAGTTTTGAAGATATAAGCTTACATAGGGACATAGGGACAGAGAAAGTGACTTTATTTTATACTATGTAGTGATAGTGATAGTGAAGTTCGCCTTTGTGCATATATTTAAGGTCTTTTTTGTGATTTGTCTCTGCTTCTTTATATGTGTTCAATAAAGCATTTACTTACTTACTTACTATACTGAAAATGTTGGTCGTTTGTCCTTATCTATCACTTTGACATTTACCTTTCACAGACAAGGGCAAACGATTGCTAAGTTAGCAGATGCCTATAGAGCGTTTATGAATAAGGGGGTAAGAGTGTAATTTACAGTCGAGGGCACCAGAATAAGGAAGATAGAATAAGCAATAGTGTGATAAGGGAAGTTTACTTCCATGCTGGTCTGGGAGCAAAGGAAAAACATAGAATGTACCAGTTGCTTCTCGTCCCGCACAGATGGTAAAAGCCCACGAAGGGGATGGGTGAAATTCTTAGGAATCATGTTAGAGGCGATGCGGCTAGCAACCCATCACTATTTTGATCTTTTCCACCTGTACGCCTACAATCATGCTAAACGTGGCCTTTAGGTCTTATTACCACAGGTCTGTCTACCCCGTAAGGGATATAGACGTAATTTTTTTGTTCGTGTAAAATTACGTTACAAATTCATCACGAGCTTTTTTTTGCACGTACGGGGCAAGAAAGACCGCTTAAATCGCACGGTGTTGGAGCACCAACTATCGAGGTGATGTTGGTGGAAACTTAGGATAAACGTACTTTACGTATATTCCTCATTTATCCGTTTTCTATTTGTTCATGTCGGCCGTGGGAACTTTAGGCCAAGCCCTCTCATTCTGAGAGGAGGCCTGTGCCACTGGGCACTGAGTAGGACGTATATTATAGGCTGTAGGTGAATGTTTGAATTTATGTATTAGCGACCCAAAAGGCTTCACAGACGCTCGAAGTTATTTTAGTATTGGGAACTATCTAAAACCACAGCAGTCAGTAATTCCTTACTAATTAAAGGTATTATAGGTTCGTAATTAATAACTAAGACAATATAATTAGACTAACTAGCGGTAAACGACGGTTATTATTAGACTAATCCCCCAATACTACTTAGCATTAGATTAGATAAGTAAATGTTAGTTAGCCAATAATTACCTACTATCAAATGAATCAAGAATTTTTATTTCTTGATTTTTTGTTTACTTTTACGGTTTTACCGTTACAAATTAAATGTCTAAACGACACTGAAAAATAGAACAGAAAAATCCGAAAAGTAAAGATATGGCCGGGAATCGAACCCGGATCCTCGTCATTCCGTGACGCGTGCATACCCCTACACCACCCATAGCAGGTGGGTAAGCCTTTACCAGGTGCCTGCCTTTTATAAATATATTCAAGTTAAGTAGAATTAAAGTATTGTAGAAGAGGATTTTATTTTGCAAAATGTGTTTCTGCCTAGTTTCTTGCGGCGTATTCTTCTGGCAATGATGGTGTTCCCGAATGCGCTGGTAGTTTCAAAAAACGACATGTAAACGAGCGGCCAATTTGCGAAATAAAAGTTGAATTTTGAATTTTTGATGTTTTTTATATATGTGATTCGACAGATGGTCGAAGGCGGTCACAGAGTGGTGGCCAAGACTGGGTCGAAGGTCGGTAGGCAGACCATCAGCCCATTGGCCAGATGACATCTGTCATTCGGCTGGAAAACTGTGGATGAGACTGGCACGGGACCGGGCAAAGTGGCGTGAAAATGAAGAGGCTTTTTTTGATTAGATAGAGATAGATAGCATCAATCAATCAATTTTTAAAAAGAGATAGCGCCATCGATACTGTCGATGATTCCGCCAATGTCGAGGTTGAAGAAGACAGTGTCGTTATTTATTTAACCGTTGTTCGGTGGCAGTTGAGAATCTAAAACAGACAACACATACATTGATTTTGTTAGACTACCTACAAGAATACACATACATACACATACACAAATCACGTCTTTATCCCTTACGGGGTAGACAGAGCTCTTACCTTAGTAACAGGTACCTACAGGCTACATTTAGCAAGATTGTGGGCGTATAGGTGGAAAATGGAATCAAAATAGTGATGGTTGCTAGCCTCATCGCCTATAACATGATTCCTATTATTTTCGCCCATTCCCTCGATGGGCTTTTACCATCTGCGCGGGTAAAGAAGCAACTGGTACATTCTATGTTTTCTCTTTGCTCCCAGACCAGCATAGAAGACTACAAGAATACTTTGTTAATTTTAATAAATTTACATAATAGATAGATAGTGCCGACATTTTTTGATGAAGATCTACTTGCATGAGTGATCGTGTGCGAATTTCAATGAAGTTGGACCATTGGACCACGTACTGACGAATGATTCGCTTCTCTATTCGGATAGTTCCAATGCATCTTCCTCTTGAAATGTCGCGGGAATTGTAAATGCATGATGACCGTCATTTGTTTCGCTGGGTCATCTTTATTTCATTGCAAATTGTTTATCCGTAATAATAAATGGCGATGACGTCTGCTTGTTGTTTGGAAAAATAGGTATTCACATTTTTTGATTTTAAGAGCAAAAACACCAAATGTACCAGTTTTCCCGCAAGGTTTGGTTACCTTAGGCTCTGTCTACCCCGTAAGGGATAAATACGTGATATATGTATGTATGTTGCTTTTCCCGCGCTCACCGTTAAAACCCATGAGCGAAAATCTCAGGGTTCATACAATACAATGCAAATACTCTTTATTGAACACCACAAATCCGTACAAAACAATACAGAAACAAAGAACAAAGTAGACAATAGGCGGTCTTGTCGCTTAATAGCGATGTCTACCAGACAACCAGTAATAAAAATAAGTTGGAGACAGTTTAAGTAGGTGGCGGAAACAAATAGACAGGATAAACGCAGGGATAATAAAAACAACAATACCAACATAAATATAATACATAGCTAAATAAATAAAATAAAATAATTCATACATACATACACACATAACATTACGAACCGCTGGTGAGTGTTTTTTAAAGTTACAAATCCAGCTATTGCTCTTCCAGCTGATACAGATGTAATGTTTTTTTCAAAACATTGAGAGGAAATTAATATAAACTTTGCGCTAATCTTCCTCGCAACTTAGGTGGTTTCACGTTCCCGCCTTTATTCTTATGTTTTTTTATGTCATCTGTCACCGTAAGCTATTTGAGACATTGATAAAAACGTTAGACTCGAACAAAACGCGCACTCTTCGGCCACACTTGGCTGTATGACATTGTTGTTCAGTATTCCAAAGTCTCTTGGACTTTTTAAAAAGTTGAAAACAAATGAAAATCGGTCCAGCAATCCGATTTATGGTCAGAAAATCGCCTGCAATGTAATTCGCCCGACAACAAGGCCATTCGTCTTCTGTTACGTAGGTTAGATTTTATAGTAGGTATCATCACTACATAGTTTAAAATAAAGTCGCTTTCTCTGTCCCTATGTCCCTATGTATGCTTATATCTTCAAAACCACATAACGGATTTTGATGCGGTTTTTTTTAATAGATAAAGTGATTCAAGAGGAAGGTTTATATGTATAATACATGCATAATATACCGTGCGAAGCCGGGGCGGGTCGCTAGTCCGATATAAAATAAAAGACTGTAATTCAGAAAATCTTGCAAACTTTTAAACGTAATCTTGTTTAATACTAACGTGGCTTGATTAACTACCCACGTACAAGATGCATCCACTGGTTCTACAAGTAAATGGGACTAGGCGACGACATTTTCCGGATTATACCGTACTTTACTGCCCATAAGGAAACGTGTGTATTGCGTTAATCAGGACCCATCATGCGATAAGAATACTGTATTATGTGGAGCACTTGCACCGTTTTTATCCGGCTTATAATACAGTACAATACAATACAATTCAATTTTGGTTCGTGGGGTCCTAGCGCTATTAGCCTCTTCAAAGATATTTCGAAGAGGCTAATAGACGCTACGGGTGACCGCAGAGCTGGCAGCTTCCTTGGACAGCGTATTGGTATAGGTCGCGTCATGTAAAAAGAACGCTGGAAAAAAGTGGAGGACCCCCCTCTGCTCATAGTGTACCCATGCGCAAGCACCCCCTCTCCACTTTCTTCCAGCGTTCTTTTTACCTGACGCGACCTATATCGCTGGCCAAAGGGGGAATGCTGCCAGCGTCTGTGGTACTATGCCACGGGCAGTGGCGTAACTATAACAATACAATACATTACAATAACTCTTTATTGAACACCACATAATAACAACCAAAACAGAAAAAAGGTATAACAGAATATTACAAGGTAACAATAGGCGGCCTTATCGCTACAGAGCGATCTCTTCCAGGCAACCATAATGGCCTAACGTCTAACGACTGGACGATGGTATAACGTCTGGGGCCCGCGGAAAATTTGTCAGATGGCCTTCCTCAATATAAAGAAGTGCATCAGCGTCCCTTCTGTGCTCTAAACCAAGCTGGTTCGGGGCCCCGTAGAACTAGGAGCCCCTGGCATTTTGCCACCCCTGCCACCCTATAGTTACGCCACTGGCCACGGGGACCCTCCTTTTTTAATTATTTTATTTTAGTTTTTAATACAATCTCTTCTTCTTCTTCTTCTTCAACCTTGATCTACCCAATGCTGAGTAAAGGTCTCTTCCATTCTAGACCATTCTGTGCGGTCTCGAGTTTTCCGCATCCAATCCTTCCCAGCCGCTCTCACCAAATCGTCCGTCCATCTTGCCGGCTGTCTCCCCACATTCCTGAACCCCCTTCGTGGTCTCCACTCCAACAACTTTTTGCCCCATCTTCCATCACACCTACGGCAAATATGGCCCGCCCATACAATACAATGACTTATAGTGAATTGCGAAACTGAAGTGGGAGTGAGGGGCACGGCGCTCGAAGGACCGATGGCCGATGGGGTCAGAAGGTTCTCGAATGGTGTCCGCGGACCGGGAGACGAGCTGTCAGGCCTCCAACAAGATGGAGCGACCTCCTGATCAGGATCGCGGGATTGGATGCGGAAAGCACAAGACCGGTCTGAGTGGAGAGCCTTGGGGGAGGCCTATGTCCTGCAGTGGACGTCTTTCAGCTGACATGATCATGATGGTGCTAATAATTATTACGAGTGTTTGCCTGTCACAATCATGCTAAGCATGGCTTTTGGTCTTGTTACCCTAGGCTCTGTCTACCGCGTGTGCGCGACGCGATCGCGGAGCGGCGTGGGTTCAGCCACTCTCTGTCATAACGTAGCCCGTAGGCGCCGAGAACGTGGGCCGCTGTCTTTTTCACCTCTATAAAAATCGAGAGCACCAGAGGGAGAAAGAGAATTCCCAAACCTGCATTGTACAGGTGCCGCGAAGAGGTAACCCCATCCCGGGGTGGTCGTGGGGCGTCGCGGTGATACCGAATAGGGAATCCGGTTGGTTTTTAGCGGGTATGGCTGCCGTCGCGGGAGAGCCCCATATACCTCCAGTAACCCCGTACCGGGCGGATGCATATGGCGCATTTTTCAGACCATAAAAAAAGGCTTTGTCTATCGCGTAAGGGACAAACACATTCTTAAAAATAACACCCACGCAAGCGAAGTCACCGGAGCAAGCTTGTAATTTATATACCTTACACCTCCCCTATTGTGTTTTTCCTTCCGGAAAATAAAACATCATAATAATATTATGTGGTAATCCGAACTATTTTGACTATGTTATTCGTCTCTGTCAAAGGGCGAAAGTTCTTAGCTAAACGTGTGAAACACGATATATCTCCATTGTTATATGTATAACTATTTTAGGCCCCTACGTCAACCCTTTGTTATTGTATAGATATTATCTTCTATCTGGGGGCAAGGCAGTGCCCCCGCCAAGTTGGGCAAAAAAGCGGCACTGCCGTACCATCCTTTTATCGAAACAGTTCTAGCCATTTTCGATCCCCTTTTAACTTCGTTTTGGATAAAAAGAAGCCTGGATTTTCAGCAACCAAACACAGTAGGTCTACCCCGTAAGGAATAAAGACGTGATATATGTATGTAGGGAATTTTGTAACTGTGGCGTTATCTGCTTGGACAAAGTCGCGCGAAATCGTTAGTCTACTATAAATAGAATACTTTCTGCAAGCTACAAAGTTACTGCAAAATTCCCGGTAACTTATATTCATCGGGGTCAGCGGGTTTTCACAATATCAAGGAATATTTTGTATGCAAAATTGTTTTCCTTGAAAACTGAACTGGGATACGGAATATCAAGGAAACAAGGTTAACCGGGGTTAATAGTCAGATCTTGATAAATCGCGCAATGTTCCTCTTATTATGACGACTGACGGAAGCCCTTCACATACAAGTAGTTGTATGTTTTATATCCCGTACTAGCTTCTGCCCGCGACTTCGTCTGCGTAGAATTATACATAAAAACCTTCCTCTTCAATCACTCTATCTAAAAAAAACCGCATCAAAATCCGTTGTATAGTTTTGAAGATATTAGCATACATAGGGACATAGGGACAGAGAAAGCGATTTTATTTTATACTATGTAGTGGTAGTAAAGGGATAAAGACGTGATTTGTGCGGAGGGTTTTTTTTTAATTTAATCCTAGGAGTTGGACAATGACAGCTTTTTGAAAGCTCCCTCGTCAACGCCCACGTGGCATCCGTAAGCTCCCGTAATTGGGAAGTTCGATGCTTAATTAATTATGCCGGTCAGCTTTTCACAGCTTTCGAGCTTTTCTGGGAATTATCTGGAACACAGCTTCCTGTTAAGTTATGAATGACGAAATTGCTATGAATGATGATATTTTTAGATTTACGTAACTCTAAAAATAAAAGCTGTCAACAGGGACTCTTAAAACTGTCCTTCATACATACATATATATGTATCTATGTACCTTATGTATGAAGCACAATATTATAAGTCCGGTCAAGTGTAAAAATAAGTTAGTATCGATACGAACTTCTCAAAAATATAATAATAATGAATAAATAAATATCTTGGGACAAATTACACCAATTGACCCAGCCCCAAACTGAGCAAAGCTTGTACTATGGGTACCAGGCAACGGATAAACATACTTATTATATTGTAGATAAATACATACCTACAACAACCATGACTCGGGCACAAGCACTAGTATTCATCATACAACTGTTTGCCCCTACCGGGATTCGAACCCAGGACCTCTAGCTTCATAGTCAGGGTCACTAACCACTAGGCTATCCGGTTGTCTTATGTCCCACGGCCTTATTACGCCGGTGTAAGAGCCTATGATACTTATTTTTGAAACTTTGACTAGATTATTATTACACTTGATTGTACATGAATCACATCTGTACCCCTTACGGAGGAAACAGACCCTTTTTTAACGGAGAGGAAATCTTTATGGATGCCCTAGGCACGGGGCCTAGGGTTATGTCTGACTCCCGAAGGGGTATACCCCGAACTAAAAACTCTCCGGCGTTCCCTCTATCCGGTGTGATGGGGACGCTATGGGATGCCACTAGTTTCACCACAAACGCCCCCCCGGTGGCCCCGGCTTTCGCCAGGACCGCGCCAAGAAGGGGAGGGTCCGTACGCTGGGCTCGTCTTCCCTTAGACAATGAGACCATGCAATGCAAGTAGGTAATGAAGAAAAGAGAGCCTAAGGTAACAAGACCTAAAGCTAAGTTTTAGATTGTAGCGTATAGATGGAAAGGGGAATCAAAGGGATGTGTTGCTAGCCGCATCGCCTGTAACATGATTCCTACGATTATCGCCCATTCCCTCGATGGGCTTTTACCATCTGCGCGGGAAGAGACGCAGCTGGTCAAAGCCCATCGGGGGAATGGGCGAAAATTTTAGAAATCACTAATATTTATAAATATAAATATTTTGATTCTCCTTTCCACCTACACGCCCACAGTCATGCTAAACGTGGCCTTTAGGTCATGTTGCCCTAGGCTCAGTCTACCCCCGGGTACTTCCGTAACGCCTTACATACGACCGAATAGGGAATCCGTGTGCCTGCCTGCCGTCGCGGGAGAGCCCTATATACCCCCGGTAAACCTGTACCAGGCGGTTGCATAAGGCGCATTTTCCACACCATAAAAAAGGCTCTGTCTAAGTAAGGAACAAAGGCGTGATTTATGTGTGTATTTTCCTTAAAATATTTATCGTTGGCTTGTCTTTATCTCTGAATTTCACATCGATACATACGAATAAGATACAAGTGACATCACCGGATCGGTATTAGGGTGATCATCCACACTAGGTGATTTTATATTTGTGTGTCTGAAGGATTCGATAACTACAACAATAATACAATACAAATACTCGTCATTAAACGCCACAAGTCAGTACAGAACAAAACGGAATCAAAGAACAAATATATACTATTTTCTTTTCTGCTAAATAGGCTATTTAGCAGAAAAGGAATAGAAAAGTGGGAGGAAGGTAAAAATCAAAGCAGCAGCTGACATTACAATTATAATGAGACACACAAACATACAATACAATACAAATACTCTTTATTGAACACCACAAATCAGTACAAAACAATACAGAAACAAAGAAAAAAAGTAGACAATAGGCGGTCTTATCGCTTAATAGCGATCTCTATCAGACAACCAATACGAGAAATAAACATAGACAGTGACTTGAGAAAAACGTATAGAAAGCTGTTTCACGTAATAGAATAGACAATAACAGAAATACAAAATAGCTTACAACGGCAACAGTGTCTTTCAAAAAAATCAAAATTTTATTTTTACAAGTTGGCCGCCTAGGGCTCTTTTACATGTTTTTTTAGGAACTACCAGTGCATTCGGAAAGACCATCAATGCCAAGAAGAATGCGCCGCAAGAAACTTGACAGTCATTTTTTCAAAATAACACATAGTAAGAATACTTAAATTCTACTTAAATTGAATAGGTACATTTATAAAAGAGATGTATAAGGTCCCCGAGCCTTAAATTATATTAGTCTATAGTAGAGATGTATAAAGGATCTACTAGTTAAAAGAAAATAAACTGGACATGGAAAAAAACTAATTTAAGTTCAGTGGAGGTGTAAAACGCCTCCACCGTCAAATAAATTAATTGGATTTCCAATTTCGAAGAGAAAAAACAACAAAATTATGACTTATGCCTTTGTGCATATATTAATGTTTTTTATTTTTTTTTGTGAATTGTATCTGTTTCTTTATATTTGTACAATAAAGCATTTACTTACTTACTTACTTATTATGCATATATTTACTATGACACGGATTGAACAACAAATCTGTGGTGCTTATATCTTTTATTTGATAACGCTTAGATAAGATATAGGTGTTTAATCTAACAGCTACCGTTACATTTTTTTATCTTCGGTGGCGCCAACCATTGGACGTCATTTCTTTGAATTCAATGAACGAATGAGATCAAATATCAAGGAAAAAAAATATTCTATTTTAGTAACTTTATGTGTAATCCTACTAACGCGAAACAAATGCGAAAGTTTGTGGCGATGTGAGCGAGTGAGTGAGTCTTTGTTCCTTCTCCACGCTGACTGGACGGATTTGGATAAAATTTGGAACGGAGATGCTACTTTTATCCCGGACAATTGACAATTACATAGCATAGCTCCCGCGGGATAGCGATAAACATGTGAAAGGTCGTAGCTGCCTAGAGTCGCAACGTAAATAATTATTGCAGAATATACTATCAACAGTTCTTAAGCCTAATTCTACAAGAACGAAGTGGCGGGCAGAAGCTAGTCTAATAAATAAGCCTTTATTATGAGGTTCGATCATTTGACCGACTAAAGTTTGTCAAAATGTATGTTTCTTTTCACAACCTATTTATTTGACAACTCTTTAATTTCTGCTAAACTAAAATGAAATAAAATTAAATTCTGTATTTGTTTATTTTTATTTAGCTGTAAAAGATTATTACATTTCTGAAAACCTTTTTGCGTGCTTTTGGTTACCGGCATCGCGTAAAGCGCTGCGGGTGTCTATGGACAGTGGTGGATCATTTAACATCAGGGGACCCACTAGTTCGTTTGTCTGGCCTCTCTAACATAAAAAAAATAGTAATAAATATCCTTAGACAAGACACCAATAGACCTAGTCCTAAGCAAAGCTTGTAATGCAGAGAGAGAAAGAGAGGGAGAGATTTATTTACACACATTCGATATACATGGAGATACTTATAGTGCATTGGGAAAATATAAAAATAATCCTTCCATGCTGGTCCGGGAGTACAGAAAAAACATAGAGAGCACCAGTTGCTTCTCTTCCCGCGCACATGATAAATACCCATCGAGGGAACGGGCAAAAATCTTAGGAATCATGTTATAGTCGATGCGGCTAGCAACTTATCTACCCCGTAAGGGATACATTTGTGCATTTCTGAATTTGTGTATGTATGTATGAATGTATGTTCTTAAGAATGACCACCCTCCGCCCCCCGCCGGTATTGCTTTCACCCCGCAGGTAACACTTGGCTGTAGCTATCTAGAGTAGCAACCCACACACACGCATGGGTGAGTCACGTAGTAGTACTAGCGTATTACTATCAATTGTCAATTCATTGATAAGAGTATAATTGGGCTGTCATGTCAGTAACTGACAAATTATAGCTTGTTTGTCCGTACTAGGATGTTTACTATGGTGCGGGTGGCGCTGATAAAGTACTTACCGCCCCTTGACGTGCTTGTCTGTTTGTCATTATACATAGACACATTCATAAATCACGTCTTTATCCTTTACGAGTTAGACCTAAGGTTACAAGGTTTAAAGGCCACGTTTAGCATGGTTGTGGGCGTATAGGTGGAAAGGGGAATCAAAATAGTGACGACTCCCTCGATTTTACCATTTGCGCGGGAAGAGAAGCAACTGGTACATCCCATGTTTTTCTATGCTCCCAGACCATCATGGAAGTTTTTGATTTTTCAAATATGTAGGTAGTTATAAGGTGTAGATTAAAGTGTAGGTGTAAATTGCACCACCTGCTCGGATCTGTTCTGTTCTCCAGTCCATTATGGTTGCCTGGAAGAGATCGCTCTGTAGCGATAAGGCCGCCTATTGTTACCTTGTAATATTCTGTATACCTTTTTTCGGTTTTGGTTGTTATATGTGGTGTTCAATAAAGAGTTATTGTATTGTATTGTATTGTGTAGGCAAAAATTGTAGTATTTTAAATAACTTATTGGGATACTCGACATTTGTATAGTATAAAATTCCTCATCTTCTTATTATTTGTGGCGTATCAAGTCGTTATAGCGACGACAACTTCGCCAATGTCAAAGTAACAAAAATATAATTCAAAAATCTTGTCACAAAATGTCGGGCTCTTAGCCAATGGTCAATGATATCCCTCAGAAACTGTCAGGAAATCATTAGCCGATGCCCAGGGTGCACGGACCAAGCACTGCTCTTCCCCCGGACGGATCCAAAAACGAACCGCAGCTCGACCACACGCGGAGGTAACCCGACTCGCACCCCATAAAATTATTCAAACTTATCAATGAAGTACTTGACTTATCAAATATTTGTATATCACATTTGATTTTCGTATCTCTACGTCCTGCATTCCTTCAACAAAAGTGTTTAGCAAAAAATCGCTAGCACGTGTCGAGTCGCAAGAATAGATCTGCATTCGCGAAAAGGCATGACGTACGATTGTGTGCTTTACGTTGTGGCTGTTAAAGTTTTAGCGGATATAAAGTAAGTGCAAGTTATTTTTGTTACATTTTACACGGTCCCGTATTTGACAGTGTTTCCTAGTATTATAAGTCAGCGTTTTGACAGCACAAGAAGTGAGTCAATGGATAAATGTCACAGTCTATCGCCGTCTCTCATTCTGTGAACGTGTTCTGAATTTTAATAATATAAAAAGTGTATTTTATTAATTGAATTCAAGTGCTTCGGAGGTGAGTCATTGAGAATGACGTCATTTTTTAATTCCGAGACATATATTACGCAATAAGATGCAATGATTCATCAATAATGCTCGGTTATTACGCTTTAAGAAATAAGATAGTACAATACTTTCGGTGTAGGCAGAGACTTTGTTCCACTTGCTACGAACCTGACATCTCTTTCGCTTCATCTACATTCAATCTCTATTGCTAATTGGTTTAGGGTACGCTTGACCCGAGCTTGTCAAAACGTCCCTAATTTGGTCACGGAACGTCTGTCTAGGTCTTCCTTTCCCATTTAATATTATTAACAATCCGATCTTAAGTTTTATTAGACATTTGTATTTATGCTTAATTGGGTACTAATGTCTTAAGTTAAAATATAATTCATTCACTGATCAAATTTAAGAAAATAACTGTATTATAAAAATTAATGTTATTTTTATTTACAATCAAAAAATCACCCCGTGTGGTCCAACCCAGTGTTGCCAGGGCGAGTTTAAAAATTGAATGAAAACTTTTCTGCCTTCCGAAATCTTTGGAGTGTTTTTATCGCTAACTGACAAAAAAACAAACGAAAAAGAAGCTTTGCATCGGTTTCCGTTAAAACTAGTAACATGTCGCAATATTTTATAAAAAAGTTTTTTTACACTAGAACTCTACTAGTGTGATAATTAAAAGTGAATAAGTATTTTATCCCATGGGAAAATCCTTGTTAATTCTACGACATTTTCAGGTTCATAATATCTACAGCTTTAGTAATTTTGTTGGTGAGTTGTCTATCATTCAGTCTTAAGTACCTATTTAAAATGCTTATATCTCTTCCATGCTGGTCTGGGAGCAAAGGAAAAACATAGAATGTACCAGTTGCTTCTCTACCCGCGCAGATGGTAGAAGCCCGTCGAGGGAATGAGCGAAAATCTTAGGAATCATGTTATAGGCGATGCAGCTAGCAACCCATCACGATTTTGATTTCCCATCCTCCTATACGCTTACAATCCTGCTAAATTTGGCCTTTAGGTATTGTTACCTTAAGCTCTGTCTACACCGTAAGGGATTAAGACGTGATTTTATGTGTATGTGTGTGTGTATATATAAATATAGTAAACTTATAATATAGTTAACTAGTGGCTAGTGGCCTAGTGGTTTGACCTATCAAGCAGAGGGTCGCGGGTTCGAGCCCAGGATTTGTCCATGTGCGAAATTACATTTGGAATTGATCATGAGCTTTTCGGTGAAGGGATGCATCGTGTGGAAACCTGCACACATCTGCGAAACAATTTAATGGTGTTTGCAGTTCCCGGTCCGCACTGGGTCCGCGTGGGAGGTATATAGGCCTGTAAAAAAAAAAAAATACATACATACATATAGGTTGGTTATGATGACTAATTTAACTTAGGCGGCTCATTCACTACCTCAAGTTTCAAATGTCAAAAATTCACCCCTCCCCCTCCCCCTCATCTTACTGTCTCTCTTACCTACCAAACGCCATCTCACTTGAAACTTATACTTCCATGTTGGTCTGTAATCAAAGAAAAAACATATGTACCAGTTGCTTGGTAAACACTCATCGAGGGAATCTAACAACTAAGCTAGCAACCCATCACTATTTTGATTCTCCTTTCCATCTATACGCCCACATTCATGCTAAACGCGGCCTTTAGGTCTAGTTACCTTACTCTCTCGGCTCTGTCTACCCCGCAAGGGATAAAGACTTGATCTATGTAGGTATGTATGTACGTGAAACTTGAAACTTGAAGTAAGTTTCTATAGCCCTAATCGAATCTACGTCTACGTAGATTCTTCCATGCTGGTCTTGGAGAAAAGAGAAAACATAGAATTTACCAGTTGTTTCTCTTCCCGCGCAGATGGTAAAAGCCCATCGAGCGCGGCGAAGGTCTTAGGAGTCATGTTATAGGCGATGCTAGCTACCCATCACTATTTTGATTTCCTTCTCCAGCTACGCCTTTAATCATGCTAAACGTAGCCTTAAGGTTAGGTTAGGCTCTGTCTACCCCGTAAAGGATATAGACTTTATTTGTGTATACATACTAATTATGCTTAGTGAATGACCACTTATGGAAGGGGTTTAAAGCTACCACAAAAATGCATGTTTCGCAATTTTTTTACGTATAGACCAACTATTTGATTCCCATTCCCACCTCGCCCACTATCATGCTAAACGTGGCCTTAAGGTTACGTTAGGCTCTGTCTACCCCGTAGGGGATAAGGACGTGATTTATGTATGTATGTACGTGAAACTTGAAGCTTGATGTAATGTAGGAGAGGCGTTAGGAAAATTCATAAATTTTCCATTCATTCTATGTTTCTTCGCTCCCAGACCAGTATGGAAGAACCACCATACACCACACCACCATACATATGTACCAGTTGCTTCTCTATCCGCGCAGATAGTAAAAGCCCATCAAGGGAATGGGCGAATTCTAAGGAATTATGTTATAGGCGATGCTACCCATCACTATTTTGATTCCATTTTCCACCTATGCGCCCACAATCTTGCTAAATGTGGCCCGTAGGTACGAGGCTCTGTCTACCCCGTAAGGGATAAAGACGTGATTTGTGTTTGTGTGTGTTTGCCCTATATTCTATATTTCTATAGCCCGTTGATGTAAAAATTTGTAATATTACGGCTTTTGTTATAAGCCTGGCAACACAGATCCCCGCCTCCATCCGTATATAAGGGTGGTAACTCATGAAAAGCAAGTATTCTGTCCTTAACTAAGAGAGAAGCAACAAGTCAGTGTACAAACAACTTTATTCGATTCAGTGCGTTCGTTTTTGGTGTCAATAAGAGGTATGTCCATTTAATTGTGTTTGATTATGTTAGTTAAAAAGTTTCAGCCCTAAACGAAAATGTTTTGGAATTAGTCTTATATTCCCAAATTCGAAAAACATCTGTTATATCCTTATAACATAGCTTCAGCCCATTACTTCGTCTGCGTAGAATACATACCTTTCTTTTGAATCACTAAATCTATTAAAAAAAAAGCGCATTATTCGTTGCCTAGTTTTAAAGATTTAAGCGTACATAGGGACAGACAGCGGAAAGCGACTTTGTTTTATACTATGTAGTGATATTATGTGTTTTCCAAGATCAGTCCAGCCGGCCTCGAGAGTATTGCCCTTAGCAACATAAAACCATTCATTTATTCCATCCAATATACATTTTCTTCCATGCTGGTCTGGGAGTAAAGAAAAAACATAGAATGTACCAGTTGCTTCTTTTCCCGCGCTGACGGTAAAAGCCTATCGAGGGATTGGACGAAAATCTAAGGAATCATGTTATAGGCGATGCTAGCAACCCATCACTATTTTGATTATACCACCTATACGCCCTTAATCATGCTAAGCGTGCCCTAGGTTTTGTTACCTTAGGCTCTCTCTACCCCGTAAGGAACATCGACATGATTTGTGTGTGTGTGTATGTGTATGTAACATACATAAATTCGGCCATTTATTCTATATCACTCTATCTTGTACATACCCACTGCTGGGCAATCTTGGAATGATGAGACACCAGATGAAATAAGATCCAAACCGGCACTATGCGTGCGAAGTACAGCCTAAGCTCTCTCATTCTGAGGGGACGCCTGTGCTCAGCTTATTTGACTATGACAATGAGACGATAATAAGTTAGGTGTCGTTTTACATAAATACGTCTTTTTCCCTTACAGGGTAGACAGAGCCTAAGGTAAGACCTAAAGGCCAGTCGTTTTAACCAAACCAAATAAGATTTTGTTAAAGAAAACTGTGCGTGAGTTCTTTACTAATATTATAAATGTGAAAGTTTGTGAGTATGTTTGGATGTTTCTTACTCTTTCACGCCAGAACGGGTGGACAGATCGGGATGAAATTTGGAACATAGATAGTTTATAGTCTGGAATAACACATAGGCTACTTTTTATCCCGGAAAATTGAGTAATTCCTGCGGGATAGCGATAAACAAATTCTATGCAGACGAAGTTGCGGGCAACAGCTAGTTAATGATAACCATAACCATGATCAGAGATTTTGACATATTTCTTAGATATTCTGTCAAATAAATGTGAAAATTATCGGTAATACATACATACATACAGCAGACAGAACCTAAGGTCAGACCTAAAGGCCACATTTAGCTAAAGTGAGCGTATAAGTGGAAGGAATCAAAATAGTGATGGGTTGCTAGCATCGCTTATAACGTGGTTGCTATGATTCTCGCCCATTCCCTCGATGGGATTTTACCTTTTTTTTTTACTCCCAGCCCACTTGATTCCTTTTTCCACCTATACGCCTACAATCATGCTAAACGTGACCTTTAGGTTTTGTTACCTCAGGCTCTGTCTACCCCGTAAGGGATACAAGCTTGATTTGTGTATGTATGTATATATTACACTCACAATCAATCTTTCTATTGGTAAAAATCGGAAAGTTTTCAAAATCGGTTCAGTAAATCCAGAGATTACCGCCTACAATCTCACAAACTTTACTTCTTTACAGTATTAGTAAAATAAATTGTGTGCCATTCCAGCGTGCATTACAACGTGATTCCTAAAATTTATTTTCATTTTTATTTGGCCTGTAGAGCTTGTTAGACTGTCTACCCCGTAAAGAATGAATACGTGATTTAGGTGTTCTTTTTGCCCACGATCGTGTGGGTACAGTCGGAGTCAAATAGTTCGTGACACCTAAAGTGGCCAAAAAGTTAGCAACACGACCTTATTTCAACTGTACCTAACAATGACGTGTTGCGAACTATTTGGCTACTTTGGGTGTCACGAACTATTTGACGCTGACTGTACAACTTACGAATAACCTGCGGGTTGAAATAATTGTGTTTCTTTCTCATTCATTGATGAATGTGTCGCGTGCGTCACGTACCTACGCACTCTGGCCGTGTGTTGACACCGTGTCATTATACAGTGTCATAATAGTAGTTTATGTCTGTGTTATAATGCAGGGCATTAAAACATGAGTATGGGTATGAAAAGCCGTGGTAGCCTAGTGGTTTGACCTGTGGCTTCTCAAGCAGAGCGTCGTGGGTTCAAATCCCGGGCGCGCACCTCTGAGTTTTTCGGAATTTATGTGCGCAAATTACATTTGCAATTTGCCATGAGCTTTTCGGTGAAGGAAAACATCGTGAGGAAACCTGCACACATCTGCGGAGAAATTCAATGGTGTTTGCAGTTCCCGGTCCGCACTGGGTTCGCGTGGGAACTATAGCCCAATCCCTCTAATTCTGATAGTATGTACATCTGTAGGCTCATTACCTGACTCGCTCGCAATAGCCATCGTGTTCATTTTGACAGTTCTTGTATGAGTGTGACAGCTAGCTGATTCCGATGCCAATTGTCAGCCCATACACGAACTGTCAAAATGAACACGATGGCGATTGCGAGCGGGTTAAGTAATAAGCCAACTGGTCTGGACTTGTTTGAACCAGTATTTAATTCGACGCATATATAAGACCTATTTTAATTAATGCTGAATAAACGATTTATACGAAACTCGATGACCATTGAAATTCGACGCTATATGTTTATATTAGTATTACATATTTAGAACAAAATATTTAACTGTGTCCGTAGTTTCTTCGGTGTCCTTTGTTATGCAACATTTGGTGTCAACTTACATTAAATGACCTAGCCCAATAAGGTTGTGACTTCGTTGAAGGCAGTGCCACTAGTGTCCGTTTTTGACACTAAAAACGTCATCGAGCGTTTTTCTAAAAAATGACCGTGGTTTTTTTTCAACTTTAATTATTTTCTGATTTTTTTAAGTAGGCACCTACTCAGATCGTTTACCCTATCGATTCTCATATAAGAAAAACTGTGTCCCAGATTGTACTACGGATTTTTTCCTGTCACATTCCATACATTATAAGAAAATGAACAAAAAAATGACGAACCGGGGCTCGATTTTTGAAAGCACGTGTGAAAATACCACTCGAATGTGCTAAAAAATTGTGCTGAATTTGAAATACGAGTAGCTTAGAAGATACTTACGGCTCTCATTAATCTTGTAAACTAGCCAAAATTTTGATTAGACCTGTAGTTTTAAAGATATGAACAGATTTACACTTTCGAGTGGTATTTTCACACATGTGCTTTCAAAAATCGGGCCCCTGGAAGTTTCGGGACGCATTTTTTTGCATAAGGATCGATAGGGTAATCGATTCTGAGTAAGAAAAACCCACAATACATAAATTGTGGAAAAAAATGTTCATGTAAACTTTTTTTTTTAACACGGTCGCGTATAGGTCTTAAGGTGGGTACTCACCTGCGAGCAACTGTCACTGTTGCGCGTTACAACCTAAAACCCTTGTGTGGACGTGGCTCATCATCAATCCGTAATGCGTGCATCTACACCACTAGTGCACATAATATAACACAAGTAAAACTTTGAATAACTTTTCTTTCAGATCTTTTAGTCATACTTACGCCATCTACCGTGAGAAAGTGAAAATGATCAACTTAGTGTCGCTACTCGTCGCCGCGGCGCTGGTGTCGCTACAATGCGGATCGGAAGCACATTCGCAGATGGATACGAAACAACTGGATAATGAGTTAAAAGTCAACGGTGAGTTATTCTAAATTATGTAAGAAACTAGTGAATCGACGCTGGAACAATTTTTTAAAGTGTTAATTGGAATGAGGGCTACCGCGTATGTGTTCGCCGCTAGAGGCGCTAGTGTAGCATGAGGTACTGGTAAGATAGGTTTTATAGGTCTACGAACTGGCTGGTTTACGGGCTGGCTGGTTCGTGTTTGTGCTCAAGTTTTATAAATCGAACACTCGTTCGATTTTATTCGGGTTTTGTTTAGAACTTGAGGGCAGAGAGATCTGCTTGAACCAGGAACTAAACCGTTTCCCTGGTATATGAATTAACAAAGTATTAATGTAATACAATTGCATTTCTGTTTCAAGTACCTAACCCCTTTATTCATAAACGCTCTGTAGGCCTCTGCTAACTTAGCGATCGTTTGTCCTTATCTGTCACTTTGACATTTACCTTTCACATATAAGGACAGACGATTGCTAAGTTAGCAGAAGCCTATAGAGAGTTTATGAATAAGGGGGTTAGTCTTTAAGCAACTAAAGTTTGTTTAGGACGCATCGTGATCCGTAGGCTTATTACCTAACTCGCCCGCAATCGCCATCGTGTTCATTTTGACAGTTCATGTATGGGCTGACAATTGGCATCGGAACCAGCTAGCTGTCACATTCATACAAGAACTGTCAAAATGAACACGATGGCTATTGCGAGCGAGTTAGGTAATAAGACTACCGTACTTGCTACAGTGTCCGATTTAGGTAGTGCTTCAAGAGCAGCTCCACAGTACATAGAAGCCAAAGTAGGACTAAAAGTTGCATTCTCCGCCTTCATATCACGGATTTAGTCCTTTTTTTTTATATATGAATAGGAAGGCAAACGAGCAAGTGGGTCACCTGATGGTAAGTGATCACCACTGCCCATAGACACCCGCAACCCCGGAGGGATTGCAGATGCGTTGCCAACCTAGAGGACTAAGATGAAATGCCTCTTGTGCCCTTTTCCCCGGCTGTCTTACTCTCCGCACCGGAACACGGCAGTGCAAGCACTGCTACTTAGCGACAGGATTAGCGAGTAAGATGGTGGTAGCGATCCGGACGGTCCTTGCACAAGGCCCTACCACCCGCATAATAGTGTAATAGTACTTTACAAACATTATGGCAGACGTACGATAGGTTAAACAAATTTTTTTTTTTTTTTTTTTTTTTTTTTAATTTATTTAGGCAACAAACAGTCACATAGTTAAGCATAGTATTTATACATAATAAGGTGTAGACCTGGAGTGCCACAACAGTAATAAAGTGAACATCGGTAAACCGGAAAACGGTAGATGCGGTAGAGGGCATTGCACTTGAATCCGAAACAGGTACAATACCCAATTAATAATTTTGCTTAAACATTTAATAATTATACTAAAAAAAAAAAAATGGAAAATTGACAAGAAGTGCGTACAATTTCTAAGCCTTTAAGTGGCAAATAACACGGTTCTTAAAACTAAGACAGTTTCGGTGAGCAAGAATATCAATGTGAGATAGTTCTAGTTATTAAAAGAAGAATTAAGAAAATTAGTTGCTGAATTAGCCGGCAATTAAATTGGCATCGGATCTGGTCGAATTTTTTTAAAAGCTTGACAACTGGCCTTACAAAGGCCCCATTTCGCACTCTTCGTGGAAGAAAGACGTAAGTCCCATAGTAAGTCAATAGGACTTACGTCTTTCTTCCACGAAGGGTGCGATTTCAGCGCTGACTCAACTTCGTATAGTTCGTATAAATATCTTACATTATACGAGATTGACTCCGAGCCCCAGTTTTTGGCATTTATTTACCTAACTTAGTTAGGTACCTTTTATTTATGGTGTGGAAAATGCGCCTTAGCATTAATCTTGTGAACTAGTCAAAAATTTCATTAGAGCTGTAGTTGTGAAGATATAAACAGATTTATACCACTTTCGAGTGGTATCTCACACATGTGCTTTCAAAAATCGGACCCCTGGTGACAGGCATATAGAGACGTACGAGTCTTACCCCCTTATTCATAAACGCTCTGTAAACTTCTGCTCACTTAACAATCGTTTGTCCTTATCTGTCACTTTGACATTTATCTTTCACAGATAAGGACAAACGATTGCTAAGTTAGCAGAAGCCTATAAAGCGTTTATGAATAAGGGGGTTTGTAATTAACGGAGCCCTGAAAATTTTCACCGGATAGTGGGCGTCCACTAATTACGTGAGGCATTTTTAAGGATTTTTTGACCCCCCTCACCTATTGGTGAGATGTCGTAAGATTTCCCCCCCCCCCCCCCTACCTCAATCTCACGTGAGATTTTTCAAAACTTGTACTTTGGGTATAAAAGTATTGAATTTATTAAAAAAACATAACACAATTTGTTTAATTATGACAAATATAATTGTGTCAGATTTTGTCATATTTTATTCAAGATACGTTTCTTATTTCCTTCAACTTTAATTTCACGCAGTTTTACACCATTTTCTGTTAAAAAAAAATACGTGATGTTTGCCCCCCTCTCCCCCCAAGTGAGATTTAGTAAGATTCGGCTCGACCCCCTCAACCTAAATACCTCACGTAATTAATGGACGACCCCATAGGACCCGTTTATGTGTAATGATGACCCCATAGGTATTTCCTTCAAATGAACTGATAAAAACTATAGGTATATTGAAAAACGATAGCTTCTGAAAATCGGCACATATGGCAGAGAACAACTGGGCTGATTACTATTCAGAGTTAGACCGGATTACTTAGACTCACAAATTGACGCGACGAGAAACCTACTTACAATTTCAAATTGCGCATTTTCATACCTACTATATCAGCGACTTAAATTTCAAATGAGCTGTATTTCAGCATGTTTCACTGAATAAATCGCTCTGAATCCGACCTGGACTTTAATTATTCTTATGTACTCTTGAATGGACTTAATTTATTCTTTTACATGCCTCGTTATTGAACATTATTATACTGAAGCGGCCAGATACATTAACTCGGGCGCAGTCGGTTAAGCGTGCTGGCGGTCTAGATCGAAACGTCTGCCGACCGGCGCGTGGAACTGCGCGGTCGTTTAAAATGCCGAGGACAGACTGTCTCGTGAACCAGCCCCTCACAGCGGACGATCATATCTCACGCTCAAACTAATCCTTACACAGTTTTCTTACGTTCATTTATTGTTAATATTCCATTCCAAAATCAAAATCAAGATCAAACTACCAGCGCATTCAGAAGAACTAGGTATCATTGGCAAGGAGAATGCGCCGCAAGAAACTTGGCAGAAAGTTTTTTTTTTTCAAAATAAATTACAATCCCCCATCTAAGGAATGGGCGAAAATCATAGGAATCATAACGCGGCTAGCAAGCCATTACTATTTTGATTCCATTTTCCATCTGTACCTAGCCCCACAATCTTGCTAAACGTGACCTTAGTCATGTCACCTTAAGCTCTGTCTACCCCGTAAGGGATACAGACGTCATTTGTGTATTGCGTTTACAGTAAGAATAATTAAATTTTACTTAAACTAAATACATTTATAAAAGGGATGTATATGGTCCCCGAGCCTTAAATTATATTAGTCTATAAGGGAGATGTATAAAGTCTCTACTAGTCCCTTTTGATATCTTAATTATTCATTGATGTTCCTAACCTGTGTTGCTATTCTGCGGAGCTTCAGGATCTACAATACAAAGGCGAAGGCAACACTGGAAATTCGAATGAAATAATACGTACAGTCCTTGAGCTTATCGACCGATTCAGTATCAAACCCAAGAGTGAGACAGCAATAACTTTCAAACAAAAATCGGGCACACCACAGTCAGAGTTCCCTCTGGTTGACCGTACTTAATCTTCCATTCCAGTGGTCCCCACACCGAAACGCCGGCCCCACAAGTTCGTCGCGATACAGCAACCACCCCCCGAGAGTGCCGTGCTTGGGGGGACCCTACTCGAGTTGCACTGCGAAGCCATGGGGGTGCCAGCACCCAATGTCCAGTGGCTCAAGAATGGGGAAGCCATCGTTGACGTGAGTAATGCACACACAGCTTATATGTTGATGTTGTTATGGGGACGCCTGGCTGGATAAGGCGGGCTGTCGATCCGCTATGGCGATCATTCAGCCCAGTTCCCCTTGGCTGGAGCCGCCGGTTACTGTCCCAGCAGCGCTCCCACACAGCAACTCTCCTCGAATCTTCGTGTCTTCCTGCCGAACTAGGACATCTTTTAGTTTGATGTCTCTAAGCTCGTCCTCCTCCAGTTCGCTCCCGAATGCTTCGCGCCGCGCTGCCGCGTACATGACGCACTCGGCGAGGACGTGTTTACTCTTTCTCACAGTGTGGGCAGGAGGGGTCACCTGTTATACCTATAATGCTTAAATGCCTGTTTAGAGTATTGTGGCCTGTGATGAACGGTCCAGTCTATATACGTCCCACTTCTGGGAACAGGTCTCCTCTCAGAATTTCTCAGGCTATGTTCTCACGCAGATCCAGTGCGGATTGGGAAATTCTCACACACCATTGAATTCACAATTGTACCACGATCTAGAGGCCTTGTTTAGATTGTGGACGTAAATACCATGATTCCTAAGATTTCCCCCCATTATCGATGGGCTTTTACGATCTGCGCGGGAAAAGAAGCTGGTACATTCTATGTTTATTCTTTGCTAAGAGACCAGCGTGGAAACAAAAAACATTATCTTTGATACCAAACAGTTTGCCAATGGCTGTCAGGTCAAGGCAGGATCCTATACTAAATATATATATTTTTTTTACCACAAACTGACCAATGATTGACCTCTATCTCACTTGGTGGAAGGTGCAGATGAGGCCAAAGGTGTAACTCACTGGTTCAGTAATAGCCTATTCACTCTAGCCTTGAAGAGCCCTAGGTTGTATCTGTCCGGAAATACAGACGATGGGAGCGAATTCCATTCCCTAGCAGTTCGCATTATTATATTATTCTCAGCAAAGACCTCCCTCCAACTCTTCAGTTCCTGGTCTACTAACAATTTACCAATTCAATTACAGTACCTAGAAGAATCCAATGAGATCACAGCCGTCTACCCGTCCAGCCTGGCCTGGTTGCTCTCAACCCTGGTGGTGACCAGCGCCGCCAGTGGTGACGTGTTCACGTGTGTGGCCAGCAATGAGGTCGCCACCGAAACCGCCTCGACCACCGTCTACAATGAACAAAGTATGTCTTTTATCACCGCAGACTTTTCTATGTATTGTACATCCCCTTGCCTAGGGCTCCATTAAGATTTCCTCTCCGTTAAAAAAAGGCTCTGTTTTCTCCGTAAGGGATACAGATGTGATTCATATACGGTCAAGTGCAAAAATATGTATTGATAGGAACTTCTCAAAAATATGTCCCACGACCTTATTACGCTGGCGTAAGAGCGTATGATACCTACTTATTTTTGAAACCTTGACTATTATTATACTTAATAGGACGGTCAAGTGCAAAAATAAGTATCGATAGGAACTTCTCAAAAATATGTCCCACAACCTTATTACGCTGGCGTAAGTGCGTGTGGTACTTATTTTTGAAACTTTGTCTAGATACATTATTATTACACTTGGCTGTACATAAAACACATAAAAAATATGAATACAAGAGAATACAAATGCACAAAGGCGAAGGGATTTCTTCCATTTAACCTTTGAACGATTGACAGGACAAACGTATTAAGCTAGAGTAGACACACAGAAAAAGTTAAAGAACCGATGGATAGGTACCTAAAGTAATCCTAAATACCTAAACTTTAAACAATTCTAGAAGTTAATCATTCAGACAACCAAGTTTTGTCGAATGAAATGCTCGTCAAACGATTCATTCGATCAAACGTTTTATCGGTGAAACAATGAATCCAACACTTCTTTTCCAGGTGAAGATTCCGAAGAACTGCTGACGCTGCCGCTCTTCACGCTGCCTTCCAAGCCCATCATCACTGCGCACTACATCCAGCTGTTTCAGGACATTGGCAGCAACGCGGTTCTGCCCTGCAGGGTCTACAGCCCCACGGAACCCCAGGTTTACTGGCAGGACAAACACCACAACCTCATTTATGACAACTCCAGGATGAAGGTAATTATTTATTTACTAGCTGACCCGGCGAACTTTGTTCCGCGTTAAATTTGAAAAATTCCAGTGGTTTGGGCTGTGCTATCCCGCGGGAACTATGCAATTTTCCGGGATAAAAACTATCCTATGTTCTTTCCCGGGACTCAAACTATCTGTATACCAAATTTCAACTAAATCGGCCCAGCGGTTTAAGCGTGAAAGGGTAACACACAGACAGATAGACAGACAGACAGAGTTACTTTCGCATTTATAATATTAGTAAGGATAATAATAACATAAGTACGCAAACTAATTGCCTAAACTTATGAATGACAGACGACATCGTGAATGTTTCGGGAAACCGGTGGATGCAGGTAGCGAGTTGTCGTTCATTGTGGGCTGATGATGAGGATAATGGTGATGATGATTTTTATTTTAAATAAAAGAGATCTCACTCATACTTTTGCATTAACGTCTTAGGTCAGAGATTTAGACCACTACTTATAAACCTTTGTCTTTTCCAGGTGCTGCCATCTGGTGACCTTTTCATCACAGGCATCCGTTGGAGCGACATGGGAGAATACACGTGCATTGCCAAGAATATTTATGGGAAGACCACCGCTGACAGCTTCTTGTACCCTGCGAGGCCGAAACATGTAAGAAACCATTATAAAACCATGCCAGAAGAGTCAAATTTTTGGTAGGATCATTCGTTGAAAACAGCGCCATCTCTCGTCTCAAGTGAGCATTACGTGTGCAGGAGTTTGAGTTTGTGTTGCTTTCAATAGATGGCGTATAGCGACAACATTCGCTTTGTAATTTGAGATAGTTATTAGAAGAACACGTTGAAATGTTAGCCTACCTGCTAAGGGTGTATGATGTAGGGGCGAATCACTCGTCACAGATTGCCGAGGATCCGGGTTCGATTCCCGGCCATAACTTCACTTTTTTCATTTTTCTGTTTTCCTGCTTTCAGTGTAGTTTAGAAATTTGTTTACTAAATTGCTCAAGGGTTAAATGCAATCCTTTTTTGATATTTGCCGTGGCCATTTTTTTATAATATCTTTTTTTTTTCAGTAAACGAAGCCCACTCCGACCAGGAAGTTACCCGCCGATGCAAAAATGATGTTCCTATTCGTAGTAAAGTATTAAATTAAAATTAACTTATTCCTAGTTTAAGTTCAAGTTACATCTCGGCCATTACTTGCCTTTATTAAAACAAACGTCATTCTTTAACTATTTATTAATTAACAGGGTAGCTTATGTCATTTTAGATTAAGTTGTCACATCATTATGCCAAATGTATTCTATGAAACGATTATTTGTCCTACCTAATGTGATGTTTACTGGAATGTTACATTAATCGAATTAAATAGGTACAAAAAGCTGACGTTTTTCGAAAACTTTTAAAATACCTTACCGACTCGAAACTATTCAATGGCTTATTCAAATCAAAGGTTCCAATATCAAAGGTTTGAACTGAAGAAAAATTATGCGAAACTGTCATTCGACTAAACGTTGTTAGGCCAAATAATTTTATGCGACACTAAGTTTGTCAAGCCAAAAATGTGCTACAATCTGTTTTTATATATTATTATTATGAGATGTATAAGCAAAGTATCTGTAAGTTTTATACAAAAACTTACTTTTAGATATTTTTACGTACTTAACTTAACTCACTCATTTTTTGTCATTTGTATAACTATTGTAATTATTTCTTAGTGTATACGTTGTAGATAAATTACAAAGCTAGAATTTTGAGGATATTTTTCTATGATCACCGAATTACAATTCAATTTGTATTAAAACTACTGATACGTGAAATTAGTTCATTTTACGACCGGTGAACAATAATTTATCAAACCAAACACATAACTTCCACATAATTAATTCATAATTTTCATAATTTCTTTCTGTACCATGTTCCAAGCGAATTAAAGTTATTTGTATTTGTATTTTGTATTTGTAATTAAGTTTAATATTGTACCATTTAATGCATTCATTCGGATACCTCATTATTAAGTTAGTCGTAATTGATCAAGTTAAATCATTACCTAAATGTTTGGTGTATACGTCCTGTGATTTGGAAATAAATGTTTTATTATACAATTCGTACGATTTCATTTCATTCTCTTAGCTATAAACATATACAGGGTGTCATAAAACCCTTATAACGTAATTCACGCACTTGTTCGGTATGGTTTGAACACCTCTGCAAAGTATGACACCCTAATTAAAACAAAAAAATTAGAAAAAAATAATTTAATAGCTTGCTCAGTGTGCCAAGGCTTAAGCAACTCACAATACTGAGTGGTGTTTAGTCAAAAACTGAAAACAAAAATCTACAAGAGAAGAAAATACACAAATCACCACACCCCGGGATGGGGCTACCTCCCTGCGACACCTGTGCAATGCAGGATTGGGAATTCCCGCCCTCCCCCGCAGGTGCCGCTGGAGCGAACTTATCCCAGTCATGTGCCAGGCGGAACAGTTCTTCTACGATGCCAATGCTCGTCCACTTGCGGATGTTAACCAGGACTTTTTCCTCCGCCCAGCGCGCCGTTTGCCCTCGATATGTATGGATGAGTGTATTTAAAAATAAAATAACACAATTTTATATATTAAACTCAAGCTTTTATTTGTCTCGATACAAACAGGACCGAACCCGTAAGGTCACTGCAAATTCACATTTTTAAATTACCGTTACGTTTATCGCCCTTTGGCTCTTGCGACGCGTTCCTGATATCTGAACCATTCTTTATTCAAAAAATAAAAAGAGTTCAAAATAGAAATAAATTCATCTGACTATTATGATTTAATTTTTTTCGACTTCTTCTTTCGTTTAACGATATGTAATATACTAAATGTATAACACCTTAACACAATACTTATTTACAACATATAATTAAACACTAATCCTAAAAACTTACCAATCTATGCTAAAAATAACTATAAAAACCTATATTTACAAATAAGAAAAGCCATAAAAAGAAAGCCCCGTCTAACCCTACTGGATGTGGCAGGGTCCCCATGTCGCTGGCGGCATTACCCCTTTGGACCGCAAGTGCGATCCGCTGGGATAAACACACGCCAGCTCTTGGCTCCCCTGAGGCGTCGATCAACCGGGACGACAGGGCCTTTATAAAAACTTTATTAAAGATATTTATTGAAGAGAAAGAGAAGGAGAGAAAGTGAAAGAGAAAGAGACAATTTATAGCCACTGCCACCACTCGAAGGGGTATTGGTAGGGTCCCCATTCCATTGACCGCGGTGCGGGGGTTTCTGCCTCCGAGTCGTCTAGATTCTCGACAGTTTCTTTGGTGTCTTTGAACGATGGATAGAAGTCAGAGGGCTTCGGGTCAGGGTACCTCAAGTGCTTGTCGAACGCTGGCTTCGCGTACAGTGTGTACCTTTTCTTCAAATCCTCGTCCCCCTCCCAGTCGTCAACGAAGAAAATGATCGATTTTATCCAATCGGGAACCTGTTGGTCCATATAGAAGAAACGTTTCTGCCAAATCTTTTGGGAATCAGCGTAGGTCGCACCCGGGAGCGCGGCAAAGTACTCCGGTAACCTGATGAAGACAGACATACATAACATTAAGAATTACACATTAAATGGATGTATGTATGTAAACTCTTTATTGCACACTAGCCTTCCGTCCGCAGCTTCGCCCGCGATAAATTAATTTTCCCGTAGGGAAAGGTATTTTCCCGCGGTAAAAAGTAGCCTATGTCACTCAGTGATAATGTAGCTTTCTAACGGCAAAGAATTTTTGAAATCGGTCCAGTAGTTTCGGAGCCTATTCAATTCAAACAAACAAACAATCAAATCTTTCCTCTTTATAATATTAGTATAGATAAAAAATAAAAAAATACAGAAATACAGAGAAAATAGTACAAAGGTGAACTTATCCCTAAGAATGTTCAGTAAACATGGAATTTATTAATATACAAACTATTAAAAACTAAATAACAATAAAGACCACTAAAACTAGGAATAAGTACTGTAACTTGCTTGTGTTTTGGTTGTACAATAAATCATTTTTATTATTATTCTGTATATTTATTTTTCTCTCTAGTTAGGTCTTTAGAATATTCATATAAAAAGTAATAAAACAATATTAATCATCACTATCACTATCACTACATAGTATAAAACAAAGTCGCTTTCTCTGTCCCTATATCCCTATGTATGCTTAAATCTTTAAAACTACGCAACGGATTTTGATGCGGTTTTTTTAATAGATAGAGTGATTCAAGAGGAAGGTTTATATGTATAATTCTACGCAGACGAAGTCGCGGGCAGAAGCTAGTAAAAATAAAGTCGCTTTCTCTGTCCCTATATCCCTATGTATGCTTATATCTTCAAAACCACACAACGAATTTTGATGCGGTTTTTTTTAATAGATAGAGTGATTCAAGAGGAAGGTTTATATGTATAATACATGCATAATATACCGTGCGAAGCCGGGGCGGGTCGCTAGTAGGTAGTACAATATACTATATATACTATACTATAGGGACATAGGGACATAGGGACACAGGGACAGAGAAAGCGACTATATTTTATACTATGTAGTGATTATTACTTACATGCTTACGGCGCGTAATATCCATTGATAAGCGTTTGTGTAGAAGTCGGCGTGGAATATGTCCATTGCTGGGTACTTTGGATGGGCCGTTTTGCCCACTACGCCGAGAGCCAACATTGCCGTGCCCAAACTGTACCCATTTATGAGGATCACGCGCCCATCCAGTATATTATGTAAAGTGGGCATATTGACTTTTCTCCTTATTGCTGGAAATAATTACAATCGTAAGTAAGTAAATGCTTAATTGTATAAACACAATTGTTTTCTTTTTCTTTTTCAATAATCTTAAAATAAGACAAGTTACATAGATACGTTGTGTATACTTATATTCATACTAACTTGGCATTGGCTGTACCACTCTGAAGTTGAAGTCTGGTTCCAAGAAATCACCATTTGGTACTCCACACTGCAACAAACGTTTACATATCAGACAGTAGCGTGCAGTGTAGGCAGGAAGGCAGCGGCAAGGTGACACACAACCCCACACTGCACTTAGCTGTTATTTATTCTGTAAAAATATTTCTCGATAAAGCTGATCATGACCCCTTAAATTCCCCCCTTGATCCCTTAAAGGGATAAGTCCGCCTTTGTGCATGTATCTCAGTGTTTATTTTGCACAATAAAGAGTTTACATTACATACATACATACATGACCATGTCTTTATGCGATTCCATTCCGACTCAGTTCAGGCTTTAGTTGTCAATTTCAGTATGAATCTGACAGCGAGCGAACCTAAACTGGATCGTAATTGAATCGCATTAAGTCATGGTAAGGTCCCTGATCTTTAACCTTTTCGCCGCCACGTCAAATACAAGAGACGTCACCCATACGCCAGACATCTTTATTGCGATGCCTTAAGTTGAGCCTAAGCTTAATTGAACTGAGGTTGCTTCTGCATTGAAGTAATGGACGTATATATAGGTCGTTGGCGTTGAACCTGCGGTGCTGATATATGTGTTGTTGGCGTTGAAAAGGTTAAAAACGAGGTTATATGCTCCTTATGCTCCCGCGGCGCCCCCCAGTGGCAGAGAGGGAATACCGGGTTTTTAGTGGGTAGGCCTCCCCCGCCTCCTTCCACTCGGGAGGGGGGCCGGGAAGGGTCTCACATAACTTCCGTGCCGTCCCCACAGCGGTCGTATGCGTAACGCATTTTCACGCCGCAAAAAAAAAGAAGGCTCACACTGTTACATGTATTATAGTAAAATGACACAGAAATATATCATGACATATACGATACCAAATTAATATATAAATTCAACACGCGCACGCGCGCGCAAGACAATTCTAGTTCTAAAAAATGTAAGATTTTTTGTAGATACGAAAAATACACGTGATGTTGGATGGGGGGTGGTAGTCTTAAACCTCAGCATGTATCACCAAGGGGGAGGGGGGGTTAAAAGGGGGTTACAGGAATCACATAAACTCACCTCACAGTGCCTCAAGCTCACCGCCATCATAGTGATATATAATACATTCATTTTCAAATTTTCCTTTCGCCAACCGCGCCTGGTTTGCTAACACTGAAAAGTAGCGCAGTGCGAGATTAAAGATTATATACGTTTGGTCTTTGTCTCACGCTCTCAGCAATTGGACAATAGAGGGGAATTGACACATGCATACATACAATACAATGCAATACAATAATTCTTTATTGAACACCACATATAACAACCAAAACAGAAAAAGGTATACAGAATATTACAAGGTAACAATACGCGGCTTTATCGCTACAGAACGATCTTTACCAGGCAACCATAATGGACTGGAGAACAGAACAGGTCTAAGCAGGTGGTGCAAGTACTGAAATACATAATATATTATACCTGAAACACACATTTCTAATAAATGGAGATATAAATAGACACATTCACACATACCTAAAAAAGCCAGGTACAAGATTGCTTAGTTTGGGGCTAGGTCAATTGGTGTCAATTGTCCCAAGATATTATTATTATTATTATCTCACACGACTCTATACGTTAATTCATCTATGCACGCATCTGATTGTAGTATGTCATAAGTCAAAACACATTCTCATGGAGGTGAGAAGATTGCTCTGTTGTTTGTCAATAACGCATTGCACTCTACATACGACTTTTGTGATCGAGGTAAACGAGCAAGAGGGCCACCTGACGGTAAGTGATCCCCAAAACGCCCACAACTATATTTAGGTACTAGCTGTTGCCCGCAACTTCGTCTGTATATAATTCGTTTATCGCTATTCCGCGGGAATTACGCAATTTTCCGGATAAAAGTAGCCTATGTGTTATTCCCGACTATAATCTATCTATGTTCCAAATTTCATCCAGATCCGTCCAGCCGTTCTGGCGTGAAAGAGTAACAAACATCCAAACATACCCACAAACGTTCACATTTTTAATATTAGTAGGATTTAGTATATTTTATTTATTGTGTATTAGTTTATCGTATTTATCTATTATGTGTAGTTTATTATTGTATCTTACATTATTTAAAATTTAGATTTTTAGGATTATTTTAGGTTTCGATCGGTTATTTTACTTTTTCTGTGTGTCTACTCTTGCTTAATACTTATGTCCTGTCAATCGTTCAAAGGTTAACTGGAAGAGATCCCTTTTAGTGATAAATTCGCCTTTGTGCACATGCACTGTGCACAAAGTGTGTGTATTCATCTTTTTCTTGTGTTTTATGTATAATAAAGAGTTATACATACATACATACATACATACATACATACAACTCTATGCGTAAGACCTGGGGCCCTGGGGCCTGACCATGACGTCTCAATACGATTCGATTCCCACAAAACCTAAAAGCCACGTTTAGCATGATTGTGGGCGTATAGGTGGAAAGTGGAATCAAAATAGTGATGTGTTGCTAGCATCGCCTATAACATGATTCCTATTCGCCCATTCCCTCGATGAGCTATTAACATCTGCGCGGGAAGAGAGGCAACTGGTACGTTCTATGTTTTTTCTTTACTGCCAGCATGGAAGGAGCATCGACAAATGTATGGAAAAAATTGACAAGCGAATGGAAAATCCTGAAAAAGTTTGTGGGATTTATATGTGTTTTATGTGGCAGTAGTGGAGGGAGAGATTGCATGACAAACATATATGTGTGACACGGACCACCTATCCTGGGGTAGGTGGTCTGTGATGGGTGAGGAAAAAGTTACACATCGTTAAAGTTGCGTTAGTAAGGTTATAGAAATTTATCCACAACGAAGTTATTTAAAGGGGGGTCGAAAATGGCCTGAACTGCTTCGAGAAAAGATGGTACGGCCGTGCCGCTTTTTTTGCTCGACTTGGCGGGATCACTGCCGTGCCCCCAGATTCGCTATCTTTTTCATCACGCTGTAAAAAGTTAGCGAATTTTAATTACTGTGTGTAACTTTTTGGTCCTCACCCGTATATTTCGCACAGGCTTGGTTATCTTGCACGTGAGTAGGAGAAGCAACGTAAATATTTTTTGTTCATTGAAATGGACCTCCGCAAAGTAACGCCTGATTCAATAATATTGACAACCGGATGGCCCAGTGGTTAGAGAACTTGACTATGAAGCTTGAGGTCCCGGGTTCGCTCCCCGGTCGGGGCAGATATTTGTATGAAAAATACCAAAATACGTTTGTTCTCGAGTCTTGGATGTTTAATACGTATTTTTAAGTATGTATTTTATCTATATAATTATGTTTATCCGTTGTCTAGTGCCCATATTACAAGTTTGGGGCTAGGTCAATTGGTGTCAATTGTCCCAAGATATTATTATTATTATTATATCTAAGAGACTTAGCAAAGAAAAGTTAACGCCTGGTAAAACTTTTTAGCAACTCGGGCGCCGACGATGTTGCTATGCCTTCAGGCTTAAGTTATAACCGTGAAGTCTTAATGCGATTCAATACCAACTCAGTTCAGGGTGGTGCGCGTCAGGTTACCTCCGCGTGTGGTCAAGAGCAGCGGTTCGTTTTTGGATCCGTCCGAAGGGCAGTGCTTGGTCCGGTGCACCCTGGGCATCGGTTAATGCTTTCCTGGCAGATTCTGGGGGATATCATTATCCGTTGGCTAAGACCCCGACAGGGGGGGAGGGGGTCTTTTGACGTTTTGTACTCTAGGTACGCCGACATTTTTGTCACAAGATTTTTGAATACCTATTATTACTAACTAAAAAAAACGTAGAATGTACCAGTTGCTTCTCTTTCCGCGGAGATGGTAAAAGCCTGAGGGAATGGGCATAGGAATCATTTATAGGCGATGCGGCTAGCAACCCACAATTTCCACCTATACCCCCACATCATGCTAAACGTGGCCTTTAGGTCTTGTTACCTTAGGCTCTGTCTACCCCGTAAGGGATAAAGACGTGATTTGTGTATGTGTATGTGTGTGTGTAATTAATAATTAATTTTCATTGCAGACGTAATGCGTGAAGTAATAATTGGCGCCACGTCATTCCTCTTACACTCTCGTCATCCTATGAACAGCTAGAGCAACAGATAAAAATTCGAAGGCTTACCCACCGCTATGGGTGATGTAAGGGTAGCATGCGTCACGGAATGACGAGGTCCGGTTTCAATTCCCGGCCATAGCGTTACATTTCGTTTTTTTCTGTGTTCTAATTTTCAGGCTATCGAATGTGTGTAAATAAATCTCTCTCTCTCTCTCTCTCTCTCTCTCTCTCTCTCTCAGTGTACATTTTTCTTTACCTTTTGGCGTAGAAATCTGCTGGGCCCATAACCTGTAAAAGCCTAGCTCACAGTATGGTGCTAGAAAATTAGGTGCGGATATTTTCAGGGTATATATGTGGGACCGTATAAAGGAAAAACCCAGGTTTTAATGGTTTAAATGTATAATTTAAAAAAAAATAAGCACTCCAGAAACAACTAGCTACTGCCTAGGGGTAATGCCGCCAGCGTCATGGGGACTCTGCCGCAGCCAGTAGGTTTAGACGGGGTTTTCTTTTTAAAACTTTTTTTTTTTTTTGTAAATATAGGTTTTTTATAGTTATTCTTAATTATTATATTTTTAATTGATTCTGTGTACCTAATAAATAAATAGCTTTATAATACTAATAAAGACTAGCTACTACAATACTTAAATTCTACTTAAATTAAATACATTTATAAAAGGGATGTACAAGGTCCCCGTGCCTTAAATTATATTAGTCTATAGTAGAGATGTATAAGTCTCCACTAGTCAATATATAATTTAATTAAACCTCTTTAGTTGACGTTTACTTCCACGCTGGTCTGGGAGCAAAGAAAAAACATAGAATGCACCAGTTGCTTCTCTTCCAGCGCAGATGTTAAAAGCCCATCGAGGGAATAGGCGAAAATCAGAGGAATCATCTTATAAATTGCGGCAACCCATCACTATTTTAATTCCTTTTTCCACCTTTACGCCCACAATCTTGCTAAACGTGGTCTGTAGGTCTTGCCACCTTAGGCTCTGTCGACTATGATTCAAAAATCCTATAAAACATTTTACAAGGCAATTTAGTACCACCTGCTAATATATTTCAGAACAATTTTGAAAGACCACAGATACTACTCGGTGTCCCCTTGTTTTGTAGACAAAAGTTACACATAATTTCATTTCATATAATTTTTTTTTCATAGAATACACAACTATTCGAATATTAAATCCAATATTTTCATTTCAAATACTCTTCATTTCCATGTCACATGTTTTAAAGAAAATTTGTTCACTGAATTTTATTTTGTAGAATAGTTTTTTCAAAAGATGACAAATGGTGTGAGAGCGTGATTATGATATGAGTTTTACATGAACTTGATTATTCTACGAAATGAGAATATGAGAAATTATTTCTGTGGAACAAATTTCTATAAAAATATCGTCTACAATATAGTGTACAACCATACTGCTCATCTAGAACCACAGAACAAAGAGAAAATAGAAGTGCAATAATTCACATTCGCCAGGGAAACCAGTGTCGCCAAACTCTCACATCGACAGTTTACTCCTACCTTGAAATCTTGGCAATTATTGGTCATAGCTATTCTATTATAAAAATGTAAAGTTCTGAATCGGTATTATAATTTGAACTTTCCACACACAGAATAATGCTTAAAGTCCATTGTACAAGCATAAAAACCCCATCTAGCGTGAAGTAGCCAAAAAAATTACAGTCGTCTAAATAACATTGCACAACAAATGTCATTAAAAAGCTGTGTCGCAAAATTAACACTGATGACGTGATTGAAAATCTAACTGATGACGGAACACTCGAGAAAATCTGATTCTGGCAGAATCATTCTGCTACTCGAACCGTCAAATTCAATTTGACGTTTATACATGCAATTTTTCGCATAAATGTGGCACGCGTCTCTCGTTCCCATGCCACTTCTAGGTTTCTCTTTCTTCTATGTTTAGGACCAATGATGGTATATGTAAATCCGAAGCGCTTTTCTAATCCAAAAATCCTCTCTAAGCTATTCGGAGTCGTCCAGGTTTTCCACAGTTTCCTTGCTGTCTGCAAAAGAGTCAAACTCACCTTCGACTTTCTTCGATGGAAACCTCAGGTGCTTGTCAAAAGAAGCCTTGGCGTACAAGTTGAACTTTTTCTGATAGGCTTCTTCTTTGCCCCAGTCATCCACGTAGAACAGTATCGACCTCATCCACTGGGGGACCTGTGACTCCATGAAGTGGAATCTCTTGCGCCAAATTCTGTGCGTCTCAGCATACTTCGCGTCCGGACCGGCCACCCATTCTGGTATTCTGACAACAATAAATTACAGCCATTTTTACCTACTTTCTTGGGTTCTGTAGAGGAAAACACTATAGCCCTTCTAGCCACACTTTGTCGTCCGTCGGTCCGAGTTCCTTCATTTCCCGGGACAGTGGTGATAACTTAGGGGTTTTACCCATGTCAGGGGTAAAAAATGTAAGCAATGACAGTTTCAGGTGTAACCTTTTTTTAGGGGTGTTTTAGGGACTCTGACGAAACCGGCGCTACACTACTAAAATTACAATTCTAAGCTGTATTTTATGTCTTTAAAAACTTGGGACTTGATTTGCAACGCATACGAAAAAGTTACGAAAAAATATTTTCTTATACTTGGGGGTTTTAGGGGGATATGAGAGGATAGTTTTTAGAAAGCTCCCGCGGGATACCGGTAAGCTAACGCAGATGTAGTCGCGGGCAACAGTTAACTAATATATAAACACAGTCTGGGAGCAAAGAAAAAGCATAGAATGTACCAGTTGCTTCTCTTCCCGTGCAGATGTTAAAAGCCCAACGAGATGGACGAAAATCTTAAGAATCATGTTAAAGGCGATGCGGTAACCCATCACTATTTCTATTATCCTCTCCACCTAAACGCCCTTAATCATGCCAAGCGTGCCCCTAGGTTTTGTTACCTTAGGCTCTGTCTACCCCGTAAGGAACATAGACATGATTTGTGTGTGTGTGTGTGTCTGTGTGTGTATGTGTATGTAATATACATACATTCGCCCATTCATTCTATATCACTCTATCCTGTACACACGGCAATATAATCAGGTAAGCACCTACGCACGCTCGCGCCGTATCTATCCTGCTTACCGAATAGCTTTGCTATGTGTACATACCCACTGCTGGGCAATTTAGGGATCTTTAAAAAGCGAGCCTTCCTGTTGCTCAAAGGGCCGGCAACGCACTTGTGATTCCCCGGGTCTTGCAGGTGTCCCTGGGCGACGGTGATTGCTTTCCATCAGGTGACCCGTCTGCTCGTTTGCCCCCTCTTATATATAAAAAAAAAATCTTGGAATGATGGTCTTTGTGTATGTACTTACAAACTTATGGCTCTCAAGACCCATCTGTACGCTGTAGTGTAAAAATCAGCAGAAAACACGTCCATTTGAGGGTACTCCGGCATTGTCCGCATGCCAACCGTAGAGAGCGCTATCATCGACATACCGACACCATAGCCATTTATAATGACCACTTTACCATTCCGCATATTGAATATGCTGGGCTCAAGAACCGGGTGCTTCTGATCTGGAAATAATTAAACAATTGCAATCATTAAATTTCTAAACGACACTGAAAATTCGTCATTCCGTGACGCGTGCTATACCCCTTTTTAACGTGTAGAAAATGCACCTTGCGCATTCCCGCGCTCGGGGCAGCAACGGGAGTATGATGGGCTCTCCAACTCGCCGCTGCCTTCCCTAATGGAGCGTGCTATACCCCTACACCACCCATAGCAGGTGGGGTAAGCCTTTGAATTTTTCTATCTGCTACTAGCTGTCATGTGACCTTGTTACTATGCCAATTTTTGTCGCCAAGCGTCATCTGTTTGAACGTTAATTGCAATCATTAAAAAAAGCCGTGGCCTAGTGGTTTGACCTGTGGCCTCTCAAGCAGATCGTGGGTTCTCTGGTCTCGAACCTCTGGGTTTTTCGGAATTTATGTGCGATACATTCAAAATTTGCCATGATCTTTTTGATGATGGAAAACGTCGCGGGAAAACCACACTGCGAAGCAATTCAATGGTGCGCAAAGTTCCCAATCCGCACTGGGCTCGCGTGGGAACTGTAGCCCAAGCCTCCTTATGTTGAGAGGAGACCTGTGCCCAGTAGTCTCATAGGCTGCAGAGGAAGATTATAAAAACATATATATAGGCGCTTACCAGCCGGTTTATCAGCCGCCCTCAAGTCGATGGCCATCCGAGGTTTCCAGAAGAAACTACCCGGTACTGCACACTGCAATGAAAAGCCTTTACGTCGCCGGGTTGTATGTATCGATTTACCGCCGACTACGCGAGCGCAAATTTCCACTTCCTGAGCCTCTAGTGTAACTTTCCGCACGAAATACGTCTCGAACGCGTTCATGTACGTCTCAAATACTATGAAAAACTTGGCAGCGCCACTTGCGGATAGAATCCGCAACAAACTGTTCCCGTATTATTTGACGTTTTAAAGCAAACGCGTTCGAGGCGTATTCTGTTACCGAAAACTTACACTAAGCTAGTGGCTAGGGAGGACGTCAAATTGTGTACCTCGGGCGGTGGTAAAGAAAGTTTCAGGTCGCGTGTTTATTGCCCTCGCCTTTGGCTTGTGCGACGAGTTCCTGCTATCTGAGACGTTCTTTATTTCACCACTCTAGGATGTAATGTACTATTACAGTCAATCCTACTAATATAAATGCAGAAGTTTATAATAAGGATTTGAGGACGTGAGTTAGCGTGTATGTTTGTTCCTTCTTCACGCTGTAACGACTCAACGGATTTGGATCAAATTTCGAACAGATATAGCTGGTACGTTATTTTAAAACATAGGCTACTTTTTGTCCCATAAAATTGCATAGTTCCCACGGGAGAGCGATAAACAAATTCTTAAAAATAATTCTTTGATAGCTAGTTTTATTTGTATGGATTCATTGATGAAACTCTAGTTATTTTTGCCAAAGCGTTTTTCAAACTCACCTTGGAGTGCTGCAGAACTACCGCCATTATTGTGACATAAAATATATTCATTTTGATCGACTTGTCAAAGGCAAATTCGTCCAACTTTTTATCTTTCGTCGACCGCCACCAAAAGCTTTCCAAAGACTACTGAATCAGTGCAATACTATGTTTGATCGTCTTCTCACGCATCTGATTGTAGTGTCATAAGTCAAAACACATTCTGAATGAGGTGAAAGGATGTCAGTATTGTTTGTCAATAATCCCACTAGCACCATTGTACTTATTTATCGGGTGTCAAGTATTTAGTATGGAGTGTGCCCCCGCTTTTTAACAAAACACAAACAAGTAGAATTTAATATTTTTTGTCTGTCTGTACGTATGTATTTACTTATGTCTGTGTTCGCTAATCTCCGAAACTGTTGGTTCGATTTAAATTATTTTTTGCGTGGTAGTACCTTATATCCCTGGTCAATATTTTAGATACTTTCAATCACGGAAAATTAAAGAGTTCCCGTGGGATAGTTAAAAAACTACAATAACTTATGCAGCTTAGTTCACAACAACTTAAGCATCTAATTAAGTAAAAACTTTATATTGCCGCGGTTACATTAAACATACATTTGATTTGGTATACAGTTACTTTCAGTCCCAGATATTATCCCAGAAAACGGTGTAGCGACCCTAGCGCCACCTAGTTGGCCTCTACATAACTACTACGACGCACGAGTAGCTAACGCCAGTTCTAATGACAGCTGTCACATCGTTCTACATGCCGCTTACGAAGTTTCTCAATGCGGCTGCATAAATACAACTTTCAACTCTCTTTCTTCGGACTTCGGTCCCCAGGCATAATATCTGCCTGGAGAGAGAATTCGCAGAGTGCAAAGCGGGTGGAGGGGGTAGCCTAAACGATCACAGCGCTCGCTACGGCTAAAATTGTCATTTTTGTCGCTGACTTGAGCTGTCAAATCCATATTGCAGTAAACATTTTCTAATCGTTTTTGAGATAAAAATATGGTCCTGGTAAGATGTGTTGTTGTGGATTGTAATAACACCAAGAAGAATAGCGACTGTAAATTTAACCAATTTCCAAGACCATGGTGGAAACGAGACCAAAGAAATAAGTGGATATTTGCCGTAAGAAAAAAAAAGTAAGTTACCTAACCTCTAAAATTTTACCTAAAGTACGTTATCATTTGATACATGTTATTGACTACCATTGCCCAAAATTGTGTAATATAGCAAAATAACACAAGATTTCATTAATATTTTTCACAATATTTACTTACTTCTTGTTTGACAGCGGTGACAATATTGTCCATAATGGCCGCCTGTCCCGTGGCGCTGTCGTCGCGCTCGGTCCCAATTGTGGCACTCCCCACAACAGCATAGTTCCCGCTGGATAGCGTTAAGCGAATTCTGCGCGGACGGAGTCACGGGGAACAGCTAGTAAGTATTGTATTGACAAACTTTTAACGCGAATTGCACGCGTCTTTCTTTGCATTGTGACCTTGTTTATTTACAGTCTACTGATTCTTTAAAAGAAAGTGTGGCCATTGTCTCTGCGGTGGTTTACCCACGTCAGTTATTTCAGTGATAATTTTTAACACGTTTCATTTTTGGGGTGGGAGTGGGTTACCTCCGCGTGTGGTCAAGAGCTGCGGTTCGTTTTTGGATCCGTCCGGGGGGACGAGCAGTGCTTGGTACGGTGCACCCTGAGCGTCGGTTAATGATTCCCCGGCAGATTCTGAGGGATATTATCCGTTGGCTAAGAGCCCGACTTTCTCGTAAATCACTATATTCTCATTATGTTCTTTGTTTCTGTATTGTTTTGTACTGATTTGTGGTGTTCAATAAAGAGTATTTGTATTGTATTGTATTGTATTGTATATTGGTGAAAACCGCATGAAAATCTGGTCAGCAATTTTTGAGTTAAAGCGAACAGACAGACAAACGGGGCGGAGTTTGTTTTATGATAATGTACTGACTTAATGCAAATTAAATTGGGCCCTCGGATGTCAACTGGTACGATGTTATGGGGTTTCGAGAAAAGGTAGTGGCCCCGCCTTCTTTTTTTTGGTCTTGGCGGGTGCACTGCCGTGCCTCCAAGATTAATATTAATAGCGTTTTGAGCATGGTATCGAAGATGCCGGCAGCGTTCATTCAGCTTTTTATCATTCCTTTATACATACATACATACCGTCACGCCTCTTTCCCACGAGGGTAGGCAGAGACTACTTTGTTCCACTTGCTACGATCCTGACATACTTCTTTCGCTTCATCCACATTCTGTCCACATTCGTCAATCACTTCATACATGCTCGTCGGTTTCTGGTACTCCTGACCTGACCTTTTTCTTTATTCTTTAGTAAAAACTCTTTGGCGTGTCCCGTTTTCTTTCTGTCGCGTGACATTTTTAATCTGTGGATATTCTGACTAAATTCTGACGTTTAGGAACAGCTTGAAGTTCACACTCAATACAATGTTATAAATGTTCAACAGTCTTTAGTTGTGGAAATGAAAATAAAGTGGACACAGAAGTCAAAATATTGGTCACGTCGTTTGAAAATACACTTGATGAGATTGATTGTAAGGTTATTATGGATAATATATTTACCTAAATTATTGATTAAAACGAACGTTTAAACCGCGATATTAATGAATTTAAAACTAATGTAGCACTAAGATTAGGAATCATGTTATAGGCGATGCCGCTAGCAACCCTCTCTCTCTCTTTCTCTCTCTCGCGCTCTTTTGATTCCCCTTGCCACCTATTTATTATACGCTCACAATCATGCTAAATGTGGCCGTTATATCTTGTTAGTTTAGCCTTTGTCTACCCCGTAAAGGTAGAGAGGCGTCTCTAGCCCATGTAACGCCTGTGTGCAAACATTACCCTAGCGCCTCCACGCCGTAGTGTGCACGCACACACGTCTGTCCAAGTATTATATAACAATGCAAAGCCTAATAAACGCCAGTCGTGAACCGCACTTGAGCCTTTCATTTTTACTCCGAACTCCCGTCCCTACATGGCGACCCTGCCAGAGTGGGGCTTTCGTAGCGAGCGGCGCTCGGCGCCCCCTTGGACTGCTACGCCCGCGTGCAACGCACACCCTGCACCATAGGTAAAGACGCCTCTAAGGTAAAGACGCCTCTAAGGTAGAGACGCCTCTAAGGCAGAGACGCCTCTAAGGTAGAGACGCCTCTAAGGTAGAGACGCCTCTAAGGTAGAGACGCCTCTAAGGTAAAGACGCCTCTAAGGTAGAGACGCCTCTAAGGTAGAGACACCTCTAAGGTAGAGACGCCTCTGAGGTAGAGACATCATTTATGTATGTAATTATTTTGTTGCAGCACCCAATATCGCTGCAGCATCTGTGCCGCACGTACAGGCTCTATATTTATGCGGTTTGTACGGTGGCTCTGCTCAGTTGGTCGGCCTGGTATTCCCGTAGACGCGACGATGCGCAAACGCTGACAGATGGCATAGACTTCGATCAGTAAGTGTGGCCTGAGCCACAGTAAATAGAGCAGTATGGAAACTAGGCTTATTTTTTGACGCTCCAATAGAGCGGTAGGGTTGTCGATTTAATTATTGTAAAATTGAAAAGCTTTTGGTTTAGTTAGTGATATCTCAGCTTGTCCCGTGGGACACGAAAAATCCCTAAAGCACCTGCGTGATCCTGAAGGAACATTTGTTAATTAGATGACACAGACAGACAGTTGCGGCGGAGGACTTAGTTTTATAATTATGTAGTGAAAGAAACATTGGCGTGGCGTCCATAGAACTCGATTCCTATCGGCTTGCCTATTTTAAGGCAGTTGGGCACTTTTATTGAGCAGAATTAGAGGAAAAGGCTAGTTAAATTTCCTTCGGCTTGCCTCTTGAAGACGGTGTCCAAGTCTAGAGTCTCTTGATGAGACGTGCAACGAATTTGATTGGATAGCATACAATTTAGTTCCTCATTTATGCAAGTGTCCCCATAATTCTGTTCACAGAATATTGCAAGACGACTTTAAGCGTTGCGTAATAGAGAATAAAGGTGAAGGTTGCGTGATGCCTAAACTGGACCCATTTGACGAGGAAGCTATGAAATATGAAAGGGCGTTGCCCGAAGGAGTCTGCGATGAAAAGGATTGGGTGGAATGCTTTGTAAGAGCCGGCACACATAAATGTTATTCACGTCTTTATCCCTTACGGGGTTCACAGAGTCTTGGGCAACAAGACTATCATGGAACTTACGGGTGGTAGGGCCTTGTGCAAGGTCCGTCCGGATTGCTACCACCATCTTACTCGCTAATCCTGCCGCTAAGTAGCAGTGCTTGTACTGCTGTGTTCCGGTGTGGAGAGTAAGACAGCCGGGGAAATTACGGGCACAAGAGGCATTTCATCTTAGTCCTCTAGGTTGGCAACGCATCTGCAATTCCTCCGGGGTTGCGGGTGTCTATGGGCAGTGGTGATCACTTACCATCAGGTGACCCACTTGCTCGTTTGCCTTCCTATTCATATAAAAAAAAAAAAAAAAAAAAAAAAAAAAAATGGAACCATTCTTTCCAGCCCATACCCAGATACTGGCCACAGGCTTCCTCCAAGACAGAGTGCTTGGGCTATAGTTCCCACGCGGATTCAGCGTGGATTGAGAAATTCCCACACACCATAGAACTGCTTCTCAAGTTCTGTGCAGGTTTCCTTCACTGATAAGCTCGTGATAAACTTCAAAATGTAGTTGCACGCGAATTCCGGGAAACTCAGAGGTGCGAGCCAGGATTTGAACTTTGGACCCGCTTTGAACCCGGTTTCCGATCCCTGTTTGAGAGTTCATCTGTCAAATCTCATAGGCTACCACAGTTTTTTCCAGTGAAGTCTCAAATGCCACACTACAAACGAAGTGACATGCTCTGTACACCATGGAACTAACCGTCTTGTAGGGAAATCTGGATTTCATTTCCATTGTAGAAGGATTTGTTTCTTCTAGAATCGGTCATGTGATGACCGTAGCTTGTGAGGCATTCCATTGGTATGAATTAGACGGTCAATCATTATCGTGCCACAGATATGTAAATAAAGGGTGGAGCCTTGTCCGTCCGGATCGCTACCACCATCTTACTCCTCGCTAATCGCTAATCCTGCCTGTTCCGGTGTGGAGAGTAAGACAGCCGGGGAAATTACGGGCACAAGAGGCATTTCATCTTAGTCCTCTAGGTTGGCAACGCATCTCCAATTCCTCCGGGGTTGCGGGTATCTATGGGCAGTGGTGGTCACTTGCTCGTTTCCCTTCCTATTCATATTTTAAAAAAAAAGGATTGTGGATTTCAAAAGAACCGGATTCGCTGCGACACGCATCATCTCGTGATGTGCGTGGATCACGATATTGCCCTTCTAATCTATGCCCATGGCTGTCACTAGATGACTGACGCTCAAGAGGTCAAAAGAAGTGGACAGCCAGGCCTAACATCTAAATTTTTCCCACAGATGGACGAGTGCTTCGTCACAGATAAAATACGTGAAGAGTTGAACGTGTCTTGTGTTTATACAGACGTAATATTTTCGGATAGCTTGCAACACCATCTGGGCCGTGCGACTGTATTGAGCGGGCACCAGAAGTACTATCTGAGGCAGAGTGATCACGTCCGAGTGACCTGTCGTGGTACACACAACAAAGCTATTTGGTAAGCAGGTTAGACGCGGCGGTCCGTGCAAGGCTGCTTATCTGATTATTTTGCCGTGTGTACATCCCGACTACGGTATTGGGCACATACTTTTAATTATTAACGTCAATTGCTAGGTCACCTTTTTTACCATTCGACTATGTACGGTAGGCGTGAGCATTGCGAGAGATTTTAACAGTGTTTTCCTGAGGTCTTAATTTTATACTCCTTATGACCTCAGGAATATGCTGTTCAAAACTTTCGTTTAGTTCTCGTGACCCCTCTGTTATAAAAGTCGAGTTACACTCCGCCATAAGGTCGTTGTTTGCCCTTCGGGCATTTGAAGATATCTAACGAACCTAACCCAATTTTATTATCTCTGGTGAGGGTGTATATAACAGTGGGACCACAAGAACTAACCTAAATCTTTTGGTTCCTCGCGGGCACCGGTATGATGACGCTGATGTTTACAGGAAAAGACAACCATCGTTGTCTAAGAAGAAAAAGACGAGCAGTATTTTATTCGCACAAGCAAATAGTAACGTAGTTTTTTTCGAGTAAGTAATAATACTAGTCATTTCCTACGATTTCTGAACGCATTTTAAAGCACTACAGTACAGTACAGTACAGTAGATAAAAGAGGTATTTGGCATTTGGCATTTGGTACAGGAAAGCTCTACGGTCTCTTGATTAACAAAAGCTAATTTTTATCTCGGAAATCAGAAATCATAAATATTATTTTGCTGGAAAAAAGAGGCTTTACAGTCTTCTTGTCCAGTGTATTCAGCCTGCGTGCACGCATGCAACTTTTTATAAAAAAAAGTTTAAGGAAAGTAGAAAAACAAGAACCATCTGGTATACACAATAGTGATGAGCGTTCCTATTTCCTCAGAACCTCAACCTCCAGAACAGACCGTAACTGGTCAGGCCTCAAAACAGGGCTTCGGCAGGTGCCTCTGCGCAAGCGGTCCTCCCGGGGCCCTCGTCTCAACGTCCTCATGGTGTGTCTCGACGCCATGTCCAAGAATGGTTTCATCAGGAGAATGCCGGAGAGTCACGCTGCGCTTAAGAAGATGGGAGCCGTTATACTAAATGGGTAAGGATTATCATATCCAGCCCAAAATAAAATTACCACCGACTGGGTTCTATTCGGGGCATCGGAGCAGAGGCAGACCAAGAAGGAGATGGCGGGCCGATTTGTAGTCTTCTGAGCCGGACTGGGGAAGTCTAGCAACAAACAGAGACGGGTAGAAAGAGAAAGCGGAGGCCTTTGTTCAGCAGTGGGACACCAAATAGGCTACACAAAAAAAAGGGAACTTGGGGTCTTTGTTATTTACAAAAGGGTAAAATTGTTTGGAAAAAACTATAGTGCTACTTGATTATTACCGCAGATACAATATACTAGATGACACGCCCTCAGCAGCCCTCTTTCCTATCCTCACGGGAAACCAGAGGGAGACCAGAAAAAGCTTCACCAAGGACTCGATTGATGAGGACAGCTTCATATTTAGTCAGCTGTCCAGAATGGGGTGAGTCTACCCTCGTTATATCGTAATGATCCTAGCGGCATTTAGTTATCGAATGGAACTGCTACTTTAAGTGACATCTTCATTGATCTGTTTGACGAGATCTTTCAGGGTCAAACACTATATATATACTTTGCTGCTGTCAGGAGTCATTGGCGATAGTGGTTGTCAACCAAAAGCAACCGGTTGCCATTATACAAAAAGTTGAAGTTGAGATCTTTCAGAATTTTTCACATAAATAACGTTAGACAGAGCCAAAGGTAACGCGACCTAAAGGCCACGTTTACCATGATTGTGGGCATATGGGTGGAAAGGGGAATCTAAATAGTTATGGCTTGCTAGCCGCATCGCCTATAACATGATTTCTAAGATCGCCCATTCCCTCGATGGGCTTTTACAGTCTGCGCGGGAAGAGAAACAACTGGTAAATTTTATGTTTTTTCTTTGCTCCCAGACCAGCATGAAAGAATCAGAAATTTAAATAAAATATCTCTGTAGGAGTGTTAAGTCAAACTTCTTCCACGCTGGTCGATGGGCGATAATCTTAGGAATCATCTTACAGGCGATGCGGCTAGCAACCCATCACTATTTAGATTCCACTTTCCACATACGCCCAGTCTTGCTAAACGTGACCTTTAGGTATTGTTACCTTAGGCTCTGTCTGCCCAGTAAGGGATAAAGACGTGATTTGTGTGTGGGTGTGTGTGTGTGTATTTGATTCCAAATTCAGTCCCGAAAAACATTTGCAGGGCTTTTAAGTCAAACCCAATTTGTCTGCTGAAATAATCTGGATTGGTTTTAGGAGTCAGTGGACTCGTATGTGCCAGTGTTAAATTTATTTAACGAATAAACTCAAGTGGCGCCATCTAGATCAATCCTGATGGCACCATTTCACACGTATAGATCATAAACTTTCATGTAATTTGATTTGATTCATTAGGAATATCAGAGATGGCGCTGTAAAACTAGTATGTCGGCGAGGTGGCGCTTCGAGCGTGCGAGACGTCAACTGTCAACTGTCAACTGTGGCTGTCACCTGTTTGCATCTATGGCGCCTTGCGAAACGTCAAGTTATGACATTGACAGCTGTCATTACTTGGGATTGGTCTGTGCTTGGTTTAAAGAGGCATTCTAACTTGAGCGGCCAGATTGAACGGACAAGCGCAGAACTCTCCACGTCTCGCAATCCGTTTACATCGCATTAGTGTTACCATATTTCTTGTGAATTACTAAGTAAATTGATTAAAGGGGTAGTTTGTGATCGATCTGCGAGTTTATTTCAAAGAAACCACCCACACTACCCAAGATGGCGGACGATGATGAACCAAGCTCTCCGCCGATCCCGCTCGTCCGCTCCGTCATCAGAAGTGGGATCTGCTCGCCATCTCCCACTTGGGAACAACGACGACATGTGGCGCAATCTGTTGGATTGGAGCAACAAAATCGGAACTTTTTGGCGATCATCGAGGCTATGAAGGTACCGCAACCAAATCGTATTCAGTTACCCGAATTTGAGCCACATAAACATTGCGATCCGCGCGCATGGTTAAACACGGCTGATCTTTGTATTGCGGAAAAACCGTTAGAAGGCGCAGCGCTTGTTATCGCTCTGAGTAAGGCACTGAAGGGCCAGTCGTCTACATGGTTTTCGCAAATTACGTTCCCGGGCATTACATGGACCGATTTGAAATCCCTGTTCAATGCGAGATATGACTGCCGTGATACTGCTGCTGCGTTTCTCATCAACTTGAACAATAATCGACCAAAGGAAGGCGAGTCGTTAACTTCCTATGCCGCTACGATGTATACGTCGCTTATGTTGCGATGGAAGGATATGTCTAGCGAAGAGGTAGTGGTATCCACCATCCTCGCACACCTCGCACAAATTGAACCACGTGTGCAACGCTTGTCTTTTACCACCGAGGTGTCGTCAAGAGCGAAGCTTCAACAAGAACTGTCTGCGGTATCGTTCTTAAAGAGGAAGGTGAGTGAACGTGATGGGCCTGATGCTAAGCGATTCAAGCCTTCAACCACACCCAGCCTGGGAAAATGCTTCAACTGTGGAAAACCCGGACATAAAGCATCCCAGTGCAAGTCGAAGCCGCTTTCTACCACGTCAAGGGATCCGCGACCTCAACTACCTCCAGCGAAGCCAGGCGTCGTCTGCTTCAACTGCCGTGGCATCGGACACTACGCGAAGAACTGCACGAAGCCGAGCGACAAGGGAACCGGTGGTGCAGCCCAGATATCTGCCGAGGAGAGAGTCGACGTGTGTGACGTCACTGCTCCGCGTGGTACAATGAGACACTCAGGTGAGGAGTTTTCGTTTTATTGCGATTCGGGTGCTGAGTGTTCCTTGATGAAAGAGACGATTTGTAACAAGTTTAAGGGCAAACGATTGTATAACTCTGTTACCATGACGGGTATAGGTTTGGCGAGAGTTGTCAGTACTGTACAGATTTTGACTACCGTTACTATAGACGGCATGTGTGTAGAGGTTCTTTTTCATGTTTTACCAGACCGATACAGGTATACGTGTATACCGATATAGGTGTAGTTCGCCCCAGTTCGTCACCGTTTGCGAGCCCCATCCTCCTCGTAAAGAAGAAGGATGGTAGCGATAGGCTTTGTGTCGATTATCGAGAACTGAACGACAACACAGTTCCTGATAGGTTTCCTCTGCCCTTGATTTCTGACCAGATAGCTCGTTTGCATAGTGGCTTCACCACTCTGGACATGGCTTCAGGGTTCCACCAGATCCCTGTTCACCCCGACTCGATTGAGCGAACTGCTTTTGTAACCCCTGAGGGTCAATTTGAATACGTTGCTATGCCCTTCGGGTTGCGTAACGCACCGGCTGTTTTCCAACGAGCGGTCAGTCAGGCTCTGGGTGAACTTACTAACACGTACGTGGTGGTCCTCGACCCCTGAAGAGGCTCTTGAGCGACTTTCAACTGTTCTTTCGATTCTTACAGAGAAAGGTTTCTCTTTAAACATTAAGAAGTGTTCTTTCTTGAAACAACAGGTAGAGTACTTAGGATATGTTATCAGTAATGGAGAGATAAGACCTAATCCCAAGAAAATTCTGGCATTGACTGCTCTTCCACCACCAGAGACGGTTACTCAATTGCGTCAATTTATAGGACTTGCATCCTATTTCCGGCAATTCGTACCCAAGTTTTCCCAAATTATGGCACCCTTGTACGCTCTGACCTCATCTTCCAAGAGCAAACTTAACTGGATGGCGGAACATGAAGCCGTAAGACAGCAGGTTATCTCTTTACTCACTAGTGAGCCTGTCTTGACAATATTTGACCCCGGTTCTCCCATTGAGCTCCACACAGATGCGAATTCCTTAGGGTACGGAGGTATACTGCTCCAAAAGAAAGACGGCAAGTTCAGGACAGTCGCTTATTATAGTAAGCGCACTACGATGGCCGAGTCCAAGTATCATTCATATGAGCTTGAGACACTAGCTGTTGTAAATGCCGTTAAGCACTTCCGGCACTTTCTACACGGCCGTAAGTTTGTAGTTGTTGCCGATTGTAATGCGTTACAATCATCGCGCAAAAAGCTCGATCTTGCACCGCGAGTACATAGGTGGTGGGCGTTTTTGCAATCTTTTGACTTTGACGTCGTACATAGATCAGGTGAACGTATGCGTCATGTAGATTACTTTTCACGTAACCCCCTGCCCCCCTCAATTCCAAAATCGATTAAGAAAATTGAGCCCAAACGTGTTGACGTCACCGAGTTAACCAATAATTGGTTTCTCGCGGAACAGCAGCTTGATAGTGAACTTCCTAAGTTAATTTCTGATATTAACGATAGCCGACTTCCCGATGATATCGCTAAAACTTACGAGATTCGCTCCGGTATCTTACACCGCAGGATCCAACGCAACGGAAGGACACGTTGCTTGCCTATTTTGCCGAGATCACTTAGATGGTCTATTATTAACAACACACATGAGTCCCTTATGCATTTGGGCTGGGAGAAAACCCTGGAAAAACTCTATAGTCACTATTGGTTCGAAAACATGGCCAAATATGTCCGTAAATTCGTCGATAGCTGTGTCGCATGCAAAATTTCTAAAACCCATACAGGTAGAGTTCAAGCCGAGCTTCACCCGATACCTAAGCTTGCTATTCCGTGGCATACTCTGCACGTAGATGCTACAGGCAAATTGAGCGGCAAGAATGATAAAAAAGAGTACGTTTTTGTTCTGATCGATGCTTTTACCAAATTTTCCTTGCTTGTCTATACTCCCAATATCGACTCTAAGAACAGCATTCGAGCTATAAAATTAGCTATCTCCCTATTTGGTGTGCCTACGCGTATTATCGCGGACCAAGGACGCTGCTTTGCTAGCCGCGAATTTCGCGAGTTCTGTGATACGTCCAACATACAATTACATCTGATTGCTACGGGTAGTAGTAGGGCCAACGGACAGGTCGAACGCGTTATGAGCACTTTGAAAAACATGCTCACGGCTGTCGAGTCAGGCGATAGGTCTTGGCAAGAAGCCCTTCCCGATGTGCAGTTAGCCCTTAACTGTACTCATAACCGCGTTACGGAATCAAGCCCCCTAGAACTTCTCATAGGTAAGGTAGCGAGACCACTAGATCTGGTAACGGCGGTTGACGAGGAGCCAGTTGATTTGGACCAAATTCGTGACCACGCTTCTGAGAGTATTCAGTCCAATGCTCAATACGACAAGGCACGTTTTGACTTAGGTAAAGCTAAGCTGGTTAAATTTTCCGTAGGTGACTTTGTTTTGTTACAAAATGAGGAGCGTAACCAGACGAAATTAGATCCGAAATACAAGGGACCGTTTAAGGTAATTGAGTTGTTAGATGGTGATCGATACTTGTTAAAGGCGTTAGATTCTAGGAGGACATACAAGTATGCCCATGACAGACTAAGAAAGATGCCCGAAAATGACCACTTAAACGACAAGGAGTTAGACGTTGACAATGAAAATGACAACCAAGGTAATTTAAGTGATTATGAAGGGGTTGGACCTTCTGTTAGTTCTCATTAAGATTACTAAACAAGACTCATTCCGTAATCCGATATGTTGTTCACTGATAGTAGGTGTCCTTGGCTCAGACTGAATACACCTTCAATCATTCGTAGGCGTAGGCGTAAATTCGGGCTTGATTTCCCGTCGCAGTGCGGCCACAGCGTTGAGTGGCGTGCGTTTGGTTTGGGGGTGTATGTGGTTGCTGAAATCGCCGGATGGAGGTGATTGTTGTGTGTTATGTGTGAGTAGGTGTCCTGGGCTCAGACTGAATACACCTTCAATCATTCGTAGGCGTAGGCGTAAATTCGGGCTTGATTTCCCGTCGCAGTGCGGCCACAGCGTTGAGTGGCGTGCGTTTGGTTTGGGGGTGTATGTGGTTGCTGAAATCGCCGGATGGAGGTGATTGTTGTGTGTTATGTGTGACATGGATACTGGCCCCAGCCAAGTAGTCCATGCGTTGTTGAGTGTTGGATATTAGTTGCCGGATGGAGGCAGCTTATACATGGTTTGAGGATTAATTGTCGGATGGAGGTGGGAAATAAATGATTAGAGCCTTGCACACTTGTTTGGATTACGGTTGCTGGTTGGAGGCAACAACGTATCAGTTGTTTGTGATCGTTGATGTTTTGATTTACGGATTTATGAGTTTTGTTTGACTACTGATTATGATTTACGTTGTTTGTTTTTCATTATTACGGGACTTATGACTTCCATTGAATGTGACTGATGTTTGTTTTCCAGTAAGAATTTGTGAATTTAATTCCCCGATTGATATTACTCCTGATGTCCTTTGTAGTCAGGAAGCCGAGTGGGAAATGTTTTGCTTTGCGGATTATCTTGGTCCACAGATACCTCACACGAGGACGTGTGATGCGGCAGGATGACCGTGTCGGCGAGGTGGCGCTTCGAGCGTGCGAGACGTCAACTGTCAACTGTCAACTGTGGCTGTCACCTGTTTGCATCTATGGCGCCTTGCGAAACGTCAAGTTATGACATTGACAGCTGTCATTACTTGGGATTGGTCTGTGCTTGGTTTAAAGAGGCATTCTAACTTGAGCGGCCAGATTGAACGGACAAGCGCAGAACTCTCCACGTCTCGCAATCCGTTTACATCGCATTAGTGTTACCATATTTCTTGTGAATTACTAAGTAAATTGATTAAAGGGGTAGTTTGTGATCGATCTGCGAGTTTATTTCAAAGAAACCACCCACACTACCCAAGATGGCGGACGATGATGAACCAAGCTCTCCGCCGATCCCGCTCGTCCGCTCCGTCAAGTATATTAAGATTTGTTTGTTTAGAAATAAATCCTCTTTTTCGATACCACCGACAGCATCGGTCGGTCCACTATATCACGTATCCCCCTGAGCGGTGGGATACGGTACAAAAAGAGACCCTTAGGAGGATTTTGGAATCAAAAATAGTACAAGGTTTTACAATATTTATTTAAATTCCGCAATTCAAAGAATCCTTAGGGCTAACGTTACTGGTAGAGCGAGAATCCCAGAAGGGATTCGGAAGAGTCACTCTGGGTTCTCCTCAAAACGGATTTCGAAATAGAGGGTCGTTTCTACGCGACTCCCCTGAATATGATGGTTGACACGTCGCCGCCGATAGTAACGGTCCGGAGGCCCGCGGAGGTCTCGCTGGTGTTTTTAGTTCAGTGGTGCTGGTGACGCTCCGTCGCTGGAAGCTGCGATGCTCGTAGGGGCTCGGTACTCGCACTTAGGGGCGAGGGAGAAGACCGACCCAGGAGATTGAGTAGGTTTGGTGCTCGTCGTAAAGGGGACGTAGAGGCAACCTTCCTAGCCCGTAGGTAGCAGCCCACTTAGAATTTCGTAGGCTAACACTTTTTTTTAAATGATTTAATATTTACTTAGGAGCAGTTGACTCGTAGCTGGAGCTGGTGGAATGAGTTCCAACCCAGTGCAGCTGATCTTATAGGCCTGGGATGCCCAAAACGCAGTTTACCGCCCAGTAATTCCCAAATTATCAAAGTGACCTACTAATTTCTATTAATGTTAATATAATGTTTATTAAGGAAAGCGCCATCTGAGTGATTGCGCGCAAACTAACACGCCCGCCTACGTCTTACTCAGGCAAGAACCTTAGGTTTGTCATTGATTTGACAGCTGGTATCTACCTGAAGATGGTAGATGGCGCTGCCATGTAACAACTAATCTGGCTCTTATTTTCCCAGCAAATACTCCATTTCCAATTTAACAACCAGCTTAGCCCGTATACCAATGGTCTGCTTCCACAGCTACCGCACAGCATTCTTCGAAGACACCCCAGTTCTTGGAACGTTCAAAGGAACGTTCAGCGGCTTCGAAAAGCCACCAACGGACCATTACCTCCTGCCTTTCCTTCTGGAATATCGTAGAATTCATTTTAAAACGAGCAGTGGTTTTTGCATTGGAGACACACCGCTGTATGGATTGCTGTTAAACCTAACATATCAGGTAATAACAAAATATGTTCAAGGTCTCTTATATCGAGGTACTATTGTCAGTACAGTGTAAAGTTTCCAATCCACAGCCCGCGTGGGAACTATAGCCCAAGCCCTTTTGGTTTCTAAATTAAGTCCCTTCGATACCATACACTTCGAACATCGAGCAGTATACGAAAATAGAGGTCTCTAAAAATTCGGAGTACTTCCAGCCTATATAACTTGATGGTCCCATCGGAAGATCAGCGCTGGCTGCAAGGACAGCATTATGCTGAGATGGGACCATTTGGTTTTTTGTAATTTGATTATCTATGTCACGAATAAATGTTTTCTTTCTTTCTTTCTATATACGTCCCACTGCTGGGCATAGGCCTCTCAGAATGAGAGGACTTGAGCTAAAGTTCCTACGCGAGCCCAGTGCGGATTGGGAACTTCACACACATATTTGAATTGCTTCACATATGTGTCCTCACGGTGTTTTCCCTCACCGAAAAGCTCATGGTAAATTTCGAATGTAATTCCACACGTAAATTCAGAAAAACTCAGAGGTGCGAGCCCGGGAGTCGCACTCACGCCCTCTTGAGAGGCCATAGGTCAAACATCAAAAATTCACTTTGAACACCGATCAATGTATGTATAAGTTTATTAACTACGATTCAAAAAACCTGAATAGTTCATTGTGTAAAGGCGGTAAGTAAGGAATTACGATCGAGGCTCTAGTAGAAGCCCGAAGTCGAAGACAGTGCTTTCTGAGTCGAGGATTCCCGTACCACCCGTGAAACACATACATACCGTCACGCCTCGTTCCCACAGGGGTAGGCATAGACTACTTTGTTCCACTTGCTACGATCCTGACATACTTCTATCGCTTCATCCACATTCATCAATCTTTTCATACAAGCTCACCGATTTCGGGTACTCCTGACCTGACCTTTTTCCAAAACGTCTCTCACTTACATTATTGTCATATGTTCACAGTTTTCCCAATTGAGCGGTAACCGTTTCTCCTTCACGTTCATTTCGGATATAGGACGCGAGGACTTCAACATGCGCTCTGCAGCAGACCAGGACCTGGCATTCTTCCTCCACCGCCTCCAAAAAGGGGGGTACTTGAAGGACACCGTGCTGTTCATCATGGGGAACCAGGAGGCACGGTACAGTCGCCAGATACGGAACTGTCTAGGTGCTCATAAATATCTGACTTGTATTGTCATTGTTAATTGCGTGAGCATGTTCAGATATTTGAGCATTGAGACAGTTCCAATGTAATGTGAACTGTACAGTACAATACAATACAATGAGACAGAGATGAACATCAGATAATTTCACCGGTTTTCTTACTCTAAACGCCGAAACACCACAGCGCAACCATTAAATTACATGTTCCTTAACTACCATAAATACCTTACGAGGTAGACAGAGCCTAGCCAAAAATTAAATTACATGTAGGTACCTTAACTACCATAAATACCTTACGGGATAGACAGAGCCTAAGGCAACAAACCCCTAAAGGCCACGTTTAGCATGATTGTGGGCGTATGGTTGGAAAGGAGATTCAAAATAGTGATGGGTTTCTAGCCGCATCGCCTTTAAGCATATAACACGAGTCTTAAGATGTTCGCCAATTCCCTTGATGGTCTTTTACTTTTTTTTCTTTGCTCCCAGACCAGCATGGAAGGACCAGCATAGATTAGCAAGTAACCAATTTTTTTTTCATAATCAACACAGCTTGACGCCATACCGGGAAACTCTTCAAGGCAAGCTCGAAGAACGTCTGCCGTTGATGGCTATCGTGTTACCAGAACGTCTGAAGCAGACCAGACCAGAGGACGTGGAATCGATTAAGGCCAACGTGGACGTGCTGACGACGCCGTTCGATGTGCACACGACCCTGACCGACCTGCTACTGATGGAGTACAGGAGGAACCGGTATAAGGAGCCAGGAGCTGACATGGAGAGGGGGCAGTCACTGATGCAACCTGTGAGTATTGATGTTGATGTTGTTCGGACGCCTAGCTGGATCAGGCGGGCTGTCGATCCGCTGTGGCGATCATTCAGCCCAGTTCCCCTTGGAGCCGCCGGTTACTGTCCCACACAGCAACTCTCCTCGAATCTTCGTGTCTTCCTGCCGAACTAGGACATCTTTTAGTTTGATGTCTCTAAGCTCGTCCTCCTCCAGTTCGTCGCTCCCGAATGCCTCGCGCCGCGCTGCCGCGTACATGATTCGGTGAGGACGTGTTTGCTTGTCTCCTCTTTCCCACAGTGTGGGCAGGAGGGATCACTTGTGAGTATTAGACATAAGTCATAAGCATCCACCCGATATCAGATATACCTTAGAATACTACATAGAACCGCTCAAATTGTCATTGACCGGAGTGGCTGAGACTCTTTAGCTGGTTGGAACTTTGGTCCTTGCGGCTCCTTCTCCTGTGTGTTCTTTACTGCATTTATCATGGGGAGTACTCAGAGGAATTGTTTGGTTTATATCCCGCTGCAATTTTTTTCTGTCGTACCACTAGGAACCAACTTTTAAACAACTGGCAGCACCAGTTTTTCGGACTGTTACAACTTCGGGCTTTTTGTTATCATGTTTTTAGTCTCTTTAGAAATAAAACTTTAATTTCATTGAGGTTTCAATTTATTTCATTGCATGTGTGGTCTGGCTGGGCGTAAAGAAAAAACATAGAATGTACCAGTTGCTACTCCATCCGCGCAGATAGTATAAGCCTATCGAGGGAATTGGCGAATATCTTAAGAATCATGTTATAGGCGATGCGGCTGGCAAGCCATCACTATTTTTCCCCTTTCCACCCATACGCCCACAATCATGCTAAACGTGGCATTTGGGTCTTGTTACCTTAGCCTGTCTACTCCGTAAGGGAAAAAGACTTGATTTATGTATGTATGTGTGTACGTATGTTTGAGAAAAGCGTTATACATACCTCGGAGGGAAAGGGTGTTGGCAGCCTCGAACTACCCAGCCTCGCTAACGCTCGGCTACGTGTAGTGATTTGCTATATGTTTGTGGGTCCCGGTGTCCCGGTCGTGCGGCGAGGCGGGCGTGGCGCCGCACTGGTGCGCGTGCGCCGCCTGGCAGCCGCTTCCCCCCCGCGACCCCCCTCGCGCATACCATCGGGAGCGTGGTCACTGACTACATTAATAGTCTTACCAATGAGTGGAGGTAACTCTTAAACCTACTTTAAAAAAAAAATGAATAGGTAAGTGTTCAAATTTCTAAATGACACTGAAAATTAGAACACCTAAAAATCCGAAAAGTAAAACTATGGCCGGGAATCGAACTCGGATCCTCGTCATTCCGTGACGCGTGCTACACCTCCACCACCCATAGCAAGTGGGTAAGCCTTCGAATTTTTCTATCTGTTACTAGGCTGTCACGTGACCAAATAAATCTGAGAAACCCTGAATACTCGAAGACACTGTCTTAAAATGAAATCAGAATAGGTGCTGAGGCAAGCGATTAAGCATTTCTCAAAACAAAATCCCTTTTTTTATATTTCCTCACAATTTTATGCTGTTCATACTCAGAATCAAGAGCTCTTACAATCTTAATTGAACAATAACACGTCACAAAGTTTTGTTTCCTGAAGTAGCGTAACGAAAAGAAAATTTCAGGAGATTCCCCGTTCGTCTGTTTCCCCGTCCATCAGTTTTCCCGTTTGTCCTCTAGCCATTGGGTACTGTTAGGTACGACGAAGAGCGAAGCGAGGAGTTAGTTTGAACCGCGAGCACAGAGCGAGCGAGCCGAGCGAGCGAAGCGAGCGCGCCGCGGCAGCGCCCAGCGAAGCGCCAGAACCGCATCTGTATCAGATTATGTTGAACGAGGAAATAGACGAAGGGTGCAGAATTATTCGGGACATCTCTCCTACAGGGTTGGAAAGAGCTCGTGATTCTGAATGGAAACAGCATGAAATTAGAAGTAAAAAAATTGTGGGGGTGGCATTTTTTTTACATCCCTCAATTAGACATTTAAAACGTTTTTAAAAACCAACTCAAATCTCACTATTTATCACCAATTTAACCAACTTCCTGTCTTTAGTACCTTATCTTTTCTTTTGGCTTCTGATCAAATCCTTTTCTGTTATATGGCCTTATTTTTCATTGTTACATTCTCACATTAATTTTATCTCAAGTATTATACAGTAATGTTATGTGTGCTTGTATGTTTTATTTAATTTATTTATTTAGCTAGGTAATAAATGTATGTTGGTATTGTTGTTTTTATTATCCCTGCGTTTATCCTGTCTATTTGTTTCCGCCACCTAATTAAACCGTCTCCAACTCATTTCTCTGTCTTTTTGGTTGTCTGGTAGCGATAAGACCGCCTATTGTCTACTTTGTTCTTTGTTTCTGTATTGTTTTGTACTGATTTGTGGTGTTCAATAAAGAGTATTTGTATTGTATTGTTGTACGTTGTTTAAACAGATTGGAATGCTTAGTGCGGAGATTGGTATCCGTGAAAGAAGTGCTTCTTCTCACGTCGAATAACCGGCTGTTGAAGTACAAGACCAAGTTGGCAGAGCACGGATACTTTGGGAGAATCGGTGATATGTTCAAGCCGCAGAGCAAGACTTACCAAGCTACGGTAATTCTGTTGGTTATCTTTTACCTAGCAAAATGAATAGCTTTAATCGAAAAATGCAATACTATCGATAGGTCTATCGATCTCTTGTTTAAAGCAATCCTATCGAACTATCGATACCTTTGATATTTGATACTACTGAAATAAAGGTAACAATCGAAGCGTGGTATCTGATGGAAAGCAATCACCGCCGTTCATGGACACTTACCCCCTTATTCATAAACGCTTTGTAGGCTGCTGCTAACTTAGCAATCGTTTGTCCTTATTTGCCACTTTGACATTTACCTTTCACAGATAAAGACAAACGATTGATAAGTTAGCAGAAGCCTATAGAGCGTTTATGAATAAGAGGGTTTTTTACGTAATTTTTAAGTGCACTGTGCAGTTTTGCGAAGCACTGTTCGCGAACAACTCGACTTGCTGTTTGGTATAGCTGCTTGAATAAGAGGGTTAGACTTAGCGGCGTGATCCAGCTACTCTGGGTTTTTTGAAAGGCTCAATACTATTGACTATTCTACCCTTTTGCTAAAGAGCCGACAACGCCAATTTATCACGTATCCTCCCTGAGCGGTGGGATACGGTACAAATAGGGACCCTTAGGAGGATTTTGGAATCAAAAATAGTACAAGGTTTTACAATATTTATTTAAATTCCGCAATTCAAAGAATCCTTAGGGCTAAAGTTATTGGTAGAGCGAGAGTCCCAGAAGGGGTTCGAAAGAGTCACTCTGGACTCTCTTCAGAACGAACTTCGAAATAAGGGGTCGTTTCTACGCGAGTCCCCTGAATATGATGGATGACACGTCGCCGCCGATAGGAACGGTCCGGAGGCCCCCGGAGAACTCGCTGGCTTTGCGGGACTTCAGTGGTGCCGGCGACGCTCCGTCGTTGGAAGCTGCGATGTTCGAAAGGGCTCGGTACTCGCACTTAGGGGGCGAGTGAGAAGACCGACCCAGGAGGTTGAGTAGGGCTTGGTGCTCGTCGTATATAGAGGCGACGTAGAGGCAACCTTCTTAGCCCGTAGGTAGCCAACCCCAAGTTATGAGTGTCCATGAACGGCGGTGATTTCTGATCATCAGGCAACACGCATGCTCGTTTAGAGGTAAGGAAGGCAAGTAGAACAAAGTAGTCTCTGCCTACCCCTGTAGGAAAGGCGTGGTATGTATGTATGTGTATGGTCGGCCATTTTGATTACAGATAGTGGTGAGTCCCGGCCGAGCTGTGTTCGAAACGACGCTCAAGTATTTTCTTAAAGGAGATTACTTCGTCATCACCGAACAATATATTTCTAGGATAAATTCGTGAGTATATTACACATATGTAGAGCGGATGGATGATAGTAGACTAACTAAACAAATCTATATGGGGAGTGTGAATGGTTACGTTGGGAGAGGAAGGCCTAGACGGACGTTCCGAGACCAAATAGGAGATGTTTTGGAAAAAGGTCAGGTCAGGAGTACCCGAAACCGACGAGCATGTATGAAGAGATTGATGACTGTGGATGAAGCTAAAGAAATATTTCAGGATCGTAGCAAGTTGAACAAAGTAGTCCCTGCCTACCCCTATGGGAAAGAGGCGTGACGGTATGTATGTATGTATGTATATTACACATACCTACAAATTAATTTAATGAGTTTTTCGGTGAAGGAAAACATCGTGAGGAAACCTGAACACATCTGCGAAGCATGCGATGGTGTGATGGAAGTTCCCAATTTTGAGAGGAGGCCTGTGCCCAACAGTGGGACGTATATAGGCTGGAGATGATGATGACTTACATATTACTTACCTACGTCTTTATCCTACGGAGTCGACAGAGCCTAAGGTAACAAGGCCACGTTTAGCATGATTGTGGGCGTATAGGTGGAAAGGGGAATCAATATAGTGATGGGTTTCTATCCGCATTGCTCTTACTCGTAATATGATCCCTAAGATTTTCGCCTTTGCTCTCTATGGACTTTTGCGGTCTGCGCGTGCGGTTTTTCTTTGCTCCCAGACGTTATGTTTAATGTTTTTTTTACAGTTATGCCAACGAATCGTCGTGCATTAAGATCAGTCATCGTTATTTGAGTAAGCTTTGTCATTGTAGATAGAAAATAATTGTTAATAAATTATAAAACAAAAAAACAGTTGTCTTTTGACATCGCTCTCTAAAGTTCACTTTGTATAATAAAATGCAAATTGATTACAAAATCATTGTATTTTCATAGTCACTTGTCACGTTTCTAGTATAGCAGCGTAAATTGAAAATGTGTTGCCAGTAGGTAAACTGCTTATAAACATACATACATGAATCACGTTTTTATCCCTTACGGGGTAGACAGAGCCTAAGGTAACAAGACCTAAAGGCCACGTTTAGCATGATTGAGGGCGCATAGGTGGAAAGGGGAATGAAAATAGTGATGGGTTGCCAGCCGCATCACCTATAACATGATTCCTAAGATTTTCGCTCACTCGATTTTCCCTCGATGGACTTTTACCATTTGCGCGGGAAGAGAAGCAACTGGTACATTCTATGTTTTTTTTTACATGGAAGAGCTTACTGCTTATAAAAAATGCCATAAATACAAAATTATAACTTTTCTTTTGCAAATAGGCCGCCTAGGGCTCTTTTAAGCCTCTTCTTAAAACTACCAGCGCATTCGGAAAGACCATCATTGCCAAGAAGAGTGCGCCGCAAGAAACTTGGCCAGGTATTTTTCTACAAACTATTATGATATCAATCTCTTACTATATGTAAAATTAAGATAATGTAAGTACCAAATTTGTAAACGGCACTGAATATTAAGAACGCTGAAAAATTCGAAAAGTTAAGCTATGGCCGGGAATTGAACCCGGATCCTCGTCATTCCGTCGTGTGTCGTTTAGAAATTTAATTTCTAACGGTAAAACCGTAAAAGTAAACATAAGTACCTTTTTGATTCTCTTTTGCAGGAGGACAACGGGTAATGCATTTTTGATGAATACATACCTCCATACATGCATACATAAATAGAGGAAATGACTGATAATCTTAGGAATCGTCCCTTCACTATTTTCATTCCCTTTACCACTTACACGCCCGCAATCCTGTTGATTGTAGCCGTTTAGATAAGATAACGTTTATTGCCATTAAAAATAAAAAATAAAAGAAATACAGACTTAACTTAAGAATTAACATTACATTGTTTTGTTAACAAATAAAATTTTGTACACATGGCAAAAGGAGCAGGCAGGTTTAGGTGGAAAGGGGAATCAAAATAGTGATGGATTGCTAGCCGCATCGCCTGTAACATGATTCTTAAGAAAGCCACAGCTATTAATTAGTCTAATTAAACGAAACCATACGAGTCACTAATTAACCAATTTTTCAAATCATGTTCATTAGAAGATGGTTCTTAACGCTAACCTTCGAGTTAAACAGCGTTCAACCGTTTAAGTTAATCTAAAAACCCCATTATCTCAGTTAGGCGGTTATCGAGAGGTAGTTACAGTTGGCAGTTAAACTTAACCTTTGGTTAAATGTTACCCGGTCAGACGCGCGCAGCGTGCCGATAGGCTAGGGGAGGGCGTGGAGCATCTTTGCCTGTACCTTTTTAATTAAATGTGTAATCCTTACTTAATATTATAAATGCGGAAGTAACTCTGTCTGTCTGTCTGTCTGTCTGTCTGTCTGTCTGTTACCTTTTCACGCTTAAACCGCTGGGCCGATTTAGTTGAAATTTGGTATACAGATAGTTTGAGTCCCGGGAAAGGACATAGGATAGTTTTTATCCCGGAAAATTGCATAGTTCCCGCGGGATAGCACAGCCCAAACCACTGGAATTTTTCAAATTTAAGGCGGGACAAAGTTCGCCGGGTCAGCTAGTAAGAAATATTTGTTTGTTTTCATAGCAGTGCACTTACTCTGCGCTACCTAAGTAGTGCTGTCACTTGATAGTCTACGTGTTTCGATAAACTATATCGATAGTTTGAACTAAGACAATAATATCGATATTTTCATGATTTCAAAATTACAGAAACCATTGATACTATTCATTGTTACTTCCACGCTGCTCTGGGAGCAAAGGAAAAACATAGAATGTACCAGTTGCTTCTCGTCCCGCGCAGATGGTAAAAGCCCATCCAGGGAATATAATATATTAAGTTTTCTGTAAGTAAGCTATTTGAGACATTGATAAAAGCGTTAGACTCGAATAAAACGCGCACTCCTCGGCCATCGTCTTGGCTGTATGACATTGTTGTTCATTCTTCCATAGTCTAGACTTTAAAATAAGTTAAAAATAAATTAAAAACAGTCCAGCAATCCGCATTATGGTCAGAAAATGTAATTCGGCCGTCAACAAGGCCCTTCATGTTCTTGTTACTTAGAATACAACGTCGAAATTTACGACTATGTTTGAGAAAATAAACTAAACTAACGCTCCACTGCTGCCGATGCGCAGGCGCAGGCGCTCGGCATTCCGTCGTCACCTTGGTGTCGCCTCCTTTCTTCGATACATCCGATGATAATTGTAAGTTATACAGGATTTGAACACGAATTACAATAATAATATCTAATAAGCTACTTGCTGCGTTAGGAATGACAATATTGACAATGACTCATTTTAGGATCGGTTCACGTCAAAGAGACACAGCAACGTCAAAAACATCTGTACACACATACATACATACACACACAAATCACGTCTTTATCCCTTGCGGGGAATACAGAGCCTAAGGTAACAAGACCTAGTTTAGCAAGACTGTGGGCGTATAGGTGGAAAGTGAATGATTCCTATGATTGTCGCCCATTCCTTCGATGGGCTTTTACCATATGCGCGAGAAGAGAAGCAACTGGTACATTCTATGTTTTTTTACTCCCAGACCAGCATGGAATTAATTTTGTGACACTGGCGGAAATCATAGGAATCATGTTAGGCAATGCGGCTAGCATCCCATCACTAATTTGGTTCCCCTTTCCACCTATACGCCCACATGCTAAAAGTGGCATTTAGCTCGTGTTACCTTAGGCTCTGTCTCCCGTAAGGGATAAAGACGTGATTTGTGAGTGTGTGTTACATTAATGCGTAAACAAGTGGAACCGTTTTCGAGTTTATCGCGACACACAAACAGACAGACAGACGCTTTGCAATATGTAGTGATTTGTTCCTCGCTAAATGTAAATAAGGCTTTGCCCGTGCGCAGGTACTTATGAATCTGTCATACCCTTCTAAAGCGGTTAAGAGCCTAGCCCACATTCTCTCTGCGACCCATGATAGATCCTATAGGTCAGCACACTAGATCACCAGATGTTTGCAGTTCGCAGCTCAAAACTTCAACACATATAATACATAGATACATACATGACGTCTGTAGGCGACGCGCCTATTTAGCCAGCTACGTGTTACAACCTTTTTATAAAACTACTAGCTGTTTCCCGCAACTTCGTCTGCATAGAATTCGTTTATCGCTATCCCGCGGGAACTATGCAATTTTCCGGGATAAAAAGTAGCCTTTGTGTTAATTTAGAGTACGAGCTATCTCCATTCCTAATTTTATCTAAATCCGTCCAATCGTTTTCAGCATGAAGAAGGATCAAACATACACATTACACATCCATCCTCACAAACTTTCGCATTTGTAATATTAGTAGGTACGCCTTCGGCTTTGTCTACCCCGTAAGGGTTAAAGACGTTATATATGTATGTGTTTCTTTTTTTTTATATGAATAGGAAGGCAAACGAGCAAGTGGGTCATCTGATGGTAAGTGATCACCACTGCCCATAGACACCCGGAACCCGGGAGGGATTGCAGATGCGTTACCAACCTAGAGGACTAAGATGAAATGCCTCTTGTGCCCGTGATTTCCCCGGCTGTCTTACTCTCCACACCGGAACACAGCCGTGCAAGCACTGCTACTTAGCGGCAGGATTAGCGAGTAAGATGGTGGTAGCGATCCGGACGGACCTTGCACAAGGCCCTACCACCCGCATGTGTATGTATGTATGTAGGATACGCATACAATGGTCAAGTCGTGAGTAAGTACAGTGAGCAGGTTGCAATACTTGTAATTCAGAGCCTATATTTTAACACTGCAACGCCACAATCATCCACGTTTCAACACCACAAATGCGAACTAAATCCCACATCGCCGATGATACATTTCGTTAATAAATGTTGCTCTAAATCCCTTTCAAATTATGCTAAGCCAGCTTCACATGAGCACGAAAAACGCTCGGATTTTCGACATTGAATAGAATAGAATAGAATAGAATAGAATTTTATTACTACAAATAGAGTATACATACATTTATATAAAGTAAATCAAACTTAAAACTAAGCGTGGCAATTGGATTGGGCTCAGCGTGTGCTGCGGGTGCGCACCGCGGGGGCGCGCACGCACACAGCGCTGATTTTCAGCCCAACCCTATTTATTCCTTTGTAAATCTCATTTCATTACGCGGGTAAGTTTGAACGAACAAAGAAGAAAAAAAGAGAAAAAATTGGAGACATCTCCAATTAATTTATTTGACGGTGGAGGCGTGTTACACTTCCGCTGAACTTAAATTATTTGTTGTTTGTTTCTCTTTCTTTTCTTTCTTATCTACGTTGTTATACTTTGACTAGTAGAGACTTTATTCATCTCTACTATAGACTAGTATAATTTAAGGCTCGAGGAACTTATACATCCCTTTTATAAATGTATTTAATTTAAGTAGAATTTAAATATTCTTACTGTATTTAATTTTGAAAACTGACTTTCTGCCAAGTTTCTTGCGGCGCATTCTTCTTGGCAATGATGGTCTTTCCGAATGCGCTGGTAGTTTCAAAAAAGACATGTAAAAGAGCCCTTGGTGGCCTATTTGCAAATATTTGGGAGAGCCCAGAATGATGATGAAACTTAAAATATCGCTTACTGTTAAAATAATTTACAAGAAACTATTATACTTGGTTGTGGCTTTAAATAAAAGCATATTTCGTTGGAAGAAATTGTTTTATTGAAGACTACACTATATACACTTCAAACTTTGCGTTTGGTCCCGCACCTGTTTTGATGACCGCGTTTTTCCGTCTCATGTAGCCGCAGCATAAGGCCTACACGAATAGAAAGGGACACAACATCCGTTGGAAAGGCAGCGACCTTGTATCATCTGTGCCGAAGAGGATCAAAAAAAAATTTTATGCAATAGGTTTTTTTAACACTGGCTTCGAACAATTTGCCATATGAGTTCATAGAACAAATATCCTAACCTAAAAAATCATTTTAGATACAAGCTACAAGCACAAGTGTTTTTTTACACTTAGAAAAGCCTTGAACAGAAAAGTTGCACTTTGACTTTCTCGTCAGGGAGCAAATTTTACTTTTCTAAATGAGAGGTGTAAAAATGTTTTTGTTACATGCACATACATAAATCATGTATTTATCCCTTACGGGGTAGACAGAGCTAAGGTAACGAGACCCAAAGACCACGTTTAACATGATTGTGGGGTGGAAAGGGAAATCAAAACAGTGATGGGTTGCTAGCCACATCGCCTATAACATGATTCCTAAGACAGCCCATTCCCTCGATGGGCTTTTACCATCTGCGCGGGAAGAGAACCAACTAGTATTTTCGGTTTTTTCTTTGCTAGATTCATAAACAAATGAACTCCAAAATTATCTTACAGTCTAACTAGCTAACTAGCATACCGTTTATTTCCTAATTAATATTAAGTAAGTAGTAACCCAAAGTCAAAGGTTATATGTTACTGAAGTTTGATGGACAGGCAGACATATAAGTATAACGTGTGTCAGATGCTGTAACGTATGCATTTTTTATTGGGTTTGATAAAATGATAAAGGTCGAATTTTACGGACATCTTGAGAAACATTTATAGCAGAAGTATTCACTCGCGCTTTCTTCTATGTATGTTCGTTACTCTTTCACGCCAGAACGACGAACAGCCCTGGATGAAATTAGGCACAGATACAGATACATACATACATGCATACCAGTGGCGTGGCGCCAAGTGTATCAGAAAGCAAGCCGAAGGAATGTTACTAGTCTTTTCCTCTAATTCTGCAACAATTTAACATTTACCTTTCACAGATAAGGACAAACGATTGCTAAGTTAGCAGAAACCTGAGCATTTATGAATACCTAAGGGGGTTAATATGTATCTTGGTGAATTTTGGAAAAAGGTCAGGTCAAAAGTACCCGAAACCGACGAGTATGAAGAGATTGATGAGTGTGGATGAAGCACAAGAAGTTTCTGCCTACCCCTGTGGGAAAGAGGCGTGACGGTATGTATGTACCATCAACAGTTCTTAAGTCTTATTCTCAGTGGCGGACTAACAGGGGGGCGGAAGGGGCGGCCCGCCCCGGGCCCCCGGTCTTTGGGGGTTCCCAAATGCCTCCGCGTTCTCCTGATCAAATCCTAAACAAGACTTTAAAAATGTGCTTAGTAGTTAGTACCCTACATAATGTCATCAAGATCAAAACACTACAGCCATCTAGAATTTTTACGCAGTACTAATGTACTAATGTTCTTTTAACTTTGCTGAACGCGTCCAATACGCTAAGGGAGGGCATTCCCATCTCTGTGTACGGACAAAACAACATATTTTTTTAAGTTGGGGGGCCTCATTTCAGTTTTGTCGCCCCGGGCCTCTGACGGGCTTAGTCCGCCACTGCTTATTCTACGCTACGCTAGAAGCTAGTAGGAATATAATTGAACGCATCGCATTACGCATTTTAATTAAAGTAATTAATATAAACATTCCTAAACCGATGAATCTCTAATTACAACGTGAATTACGTTACATCAATCTACTTGAGGTCGATTTGTAACTAATTTGGCATTAATTAGTACATCATGATTCGTATCTCATTTGCATGCATCTCATTTGCCCAGCGGTCGGCCTTGATACAGGACTTCCGATGTTATCGGCGGCGTCAAAAACGGAGCGGCTTTGACGCCGCGATTTTGACGCCGCCATACAACGACTCTATTTTTACGGTTCCATACCCAAAGGGTACAGGACCCTATTGGATACTAAGACTCCACGTTTGAATGATGTGTCTGTACGACACAATTACAAACTCCCGTGGAACATCTACTGCTCACCAGGGACGAGAGAAGGCGCTGTGTTTCAAATGATAAGTACTGATGAATTACCAGGAGTTTATTAACTGTCATACATAATAATGTTAACGGTTATTAATCATCGAACATTGGCCCGGATTTCATGTGTTCATATTCATACAATATTAAGTAAATAAGTAAATGCTTTATTGTACAAATATGAAACAGATCTCATCGAGGGAATGGGCGAGTCTTAGAAATCATGATATAGGCGATGAGGCTAGCAACCCATCACTATTTTGATTCACCCTTCCACCTATATGCCCTTAATCATGCTAAACGTAGCCTTAAGGTTTCACCTTAGGCTCTGTCTACCCCGTAAGGGATAAAGACGTGATATATGTATGTATGTATCAAATGAATCAAGAAATTTTAAAAACTATTTTGTTCATTATAAGGGTGCGGCTCCACTGAGGCGGAGACGAGCGGAGCGGAGAGGAGACGTGTGGGGATCGACCAATCATATTACAGAGCGGAGACGCGATGTGGATTTCATGTAATATGATTGGTCGATGCCCACACGTCTCCTCTCCGCTCCGCTCGTCTCCGCCTCAGTGGAGCCGCACCCTAAATGGCAAAGTCGCTTGATTCAGTCAATTATTTGGCTATAACTATTTATAATTATTACCATACTTATGCCTTACGCTAAGACGATCTATCATAGATCCAATTGGTCAAGGTATAGTTAGAGTGCCGGGGCCCGCTGTCAAATGATTCACGCGCCATAGCAATTATAGCAAGTGGCCTTTAATCGATCGATCGGCGCGGGCGCAGCGTATCTGAAGATTTAGCGCAAGCATGTTAAGATGCGCGTAGATCAGTGCGAAAGTATGTCCCAAAATATAAAAAATAACCTAACCAATTCTTCACTTTGCCGCCCCCTTTTTTTTTAAGCTTATACTTTGTCGGTCCCTCGTTTAATGCTCCTCTCATATATACTCAAAGGTTAACTGGTAGAGATCCTTATAGGGATAAGTTCGCCTTTGAGCATATATTAATGTTATTTTTTTTGTGAATTGTATGTTTCTTTATATTTGTACAATAAAGCATTTACTTACTTACTTACCAATTCTTGACTGTATGAAACTAACTCTTCTTAAGACTAAATCCTACAAATGTTATAAACGCGAAAGTTTGTAAGTATGGATGGACGGATGGATGTTTGTTACTCTTTCACACCAGAACGGCTGGACAGATCTGGATGAAATTTAAAACATAGATAGATTATAGTCTGGAATAACACATAGGCTACTTTTTATCTCGGAAAATTGCGTAATTCCTGCGGGATAGTGATAAACCAATTCTATGCAGACGAAGTTGCGGGCAACAGCTAGTATATAATAAATGGCCACAGTATGTATGTACTAAATAGTGATTAGAAATCATCAGATCACGCAGAAAATGGCGACGCAGCCGTCGAACCTTGGACCGCCTGGGAATCAGGCATTACTTGCAGTAATTGGTGTGCTACCATGTAATCTCACGTATGGAAGGTCGCGATGAAAATTGTTTCTCTAAAAGGTCACGGATATTATTTTAAAGTTATCATTAAAATATGTTTATTTATTTAATTACTAGCTGTTGCCCGCGACTTCGTCTGCGCAGAATTCGCTTATCGCTATCCCGCGGGAACTATGCAATTTTCCGGGACAGAAACTATCCTATGTCCTTCCTCGGGACTCAAACTATCTATATACCAAATTTCAACTAAATCGGTCGAACGGTTTAAGCGTGAAAAGGTAACAGACAGACCGACAGAGTTACTTTCACATTTATAATATTAGTAGGGATTTTCGGGTTTACAATTTTTTGAGTCCTTTCCACCCATACGCCAACAATCAAACGTGGCCTTTAGGTCTTGTTACCTTAGACCTTGCCAAGGTTGAGGAAGCCCAGGAAGAATAACGTCTTGGCGTAAAAATCTACGCCAGTGGTACAATAAAACCAGTGGCGTAACTATAGACAGGGGTGGCAAAATGCCACGGGCCCTAGCTCTGCGGGGCCCCGAACTGGCTTGGTTTAGAGCACAGAAGGGACGCTGATGCACTTCTTTATATTGAGGACTAGCTGACCCGGCGAACTTTGTTCCGCCTTAAATTTGAAAAAATCCAGTGGTTTGGGCTGTGCTATCCCGCGGGAACTATGCAATTTTCCGGGATAAAAACTATCCTATGTCCTTTCCCGGGGCTCAAATTATCTGTATACCAAATTTCAACTAAATCGGCCCAGCGGTTTAAGCGTGAAAAGGTGACAGACAGACAGACAGACAGACAGACAGACAGAGTTACTTTCGCATTTATAATATTAGTAAGGATAAACTCGTCGCAAAATAAAAGGCCCGTTTTGACAGTTCACGCCTATGAAGTTCTCTATTTTTTACCGAACGAAATGTTCTGAAGGTAATTATATTTTTCATTGGTGGGTACCGCCCACTCGGCTAAGTGCTGTGCATAACGATTTTTTCATATTGTCCACAGACTAATAATAATCGGTTAAAGAAAAAATAAATCGATCAAGATATTTTTTTAAGGCCGACTCGCACTTGGCCGGTTTTATTTAATTGAATACTAGTGTTCATCAATCAATTAATTACTGACTTTCACCAGCTGTGTAGTGATCTTTACTGAAAATTATGAGCTTGTAACATTGTGTCATTTCAAAATCTACAACATCAGTGTAAGTTAAATTTTCTAAACAGAACTTTAATCCAATGTACTTTACAATATATATTCAAATCGATCAAGTACTCATGCAAACTTGAATCGATTTATCGTGAGTATCGAGTACCGAGTCGTATGGTTACATCACTAGTTACGTCGCGAAGACAAATGTCAAAACGGGCCTTTTATTTTGCGACGACTTTAGTAAGGATGGAGCCCCATCTGACGAATTTGCCGCGGGCCCCAGACGTCATAGTAAAAGCACCCTTTGTTCAGAGCTGTTGTGTCGAAGATCCAATTCCAACCCACCCGCCGACACAACCACACACAGCCGGGGAAATTACGGGCACAAGAGGCACTTTATCTTAGTCCTCTAGGTTGGCAACGCATCTGCAATCCCTCCGGAGTTGCGGGTGTCTATGGGCAGTGGTGATCACTTACCATCAGGTGGCCCACTTGCTCGTTTGCCTTCCTATTCATATAAAAAAAAACTTCGATAGAACTTGGCACCAGAAGAACTTCTTATGTAATTTTCAACATGAAACTACCGTGAGACTCAATCATAATTACACATAAACGGATAATATAACTCACGTATAAAAAGTCGAATGATGCTCGACATGTTTCGGACAATTTCGTAGTCCTTTTTCCAAGAGCGCTCGCTCCGGCGGCAGCGACACGAACACTGCGCGCCAGCGCTTTGCTCGCGCGGCTGTTCGACGCAACTGACAGCGGCGCACAACTACCCTCGTTTTCATCGTCATTTTTATTATTGTCAATTGTGTTCTTATGTAATCTTCATACTCTTGGTACAGAACCCTTAAAACGGACATGGATGGACTCTGCTAAGTCGGGGAACCCAATCCACACCACAGCTCCAGTCTTCAACAGCTAGCACAAGATGTCCACATGACGTACCACCCTTTATTAGAGGCCTGTCGTGATAGGGCGCGTCTGACGTCGCTGACATGACAAATACGGAGCGTGGGCGCATGCGCCGTGGTACGCGCACATGAGACAGGTGCAGCTTTTAGAAAGAAATAAATATACACATACATACATACATATATCACGTCTTTATCCCTTACGGGGTAGACAGAGCCTAAGGCAACATAATTAGCTTGATTAAGGGCGTATAGCTGGAAAGGGAAATCAAAATAGTGATGGCTTGCTAGCCGCATTGCCTATACATGATTCCTAAGACAACAACAACACAAGACAAGACAAGAGACATTGCATCTTAGTCCTCTAGGTTGGCAACGCATCTGCAATCCCTCCGGGGTTGCGGATGTCTATGGGCAGTGGTGATCACTTACCATCAGGTGACCCACTTGCTCGTTTGCCTTCCTATTCATATAAAAAAAAAAAAAAAAAAAAAAGACCCCCATTCCCTCGATAGGCTTTTACCATCTGCGCGGGAAGAGACAACTGGTACATTCTATGTTTTCTCTATACTCCCAGACCAGCACGGAAGATATATATTATATGGATATCAGTCATAATGAAAAACCGATTGTCTGCAAAGTCGGTTTACGGACGATAGTTTTACTTGATAACGTCGTAAAGAAACATTGGAACTGCTAGCTCTGACGTCACGCGAGAAGATCGTGCCTCTCTATCGCTTGTTCCGCGCTCTCGCTTGCACACTGACGTCACGCGGAACGTGAGAATGAGTCATGCTTTTCAGGGAGTGCAGCCGGCGTTCATCGATTTATAGTTTACTAGCGACCCGCCCCGGCTTCGCACGGTATATTATGCATGTATTATACATATAAACCTTCCTCTTGAATCACTCTATCTATTAAAAAAACCGCATCAAAATCCGTTGTGTGGTTTTGAAGATATAAGCATACATAGGGACACGGGGACAGAAAAAGCGACTATATTTTATACTATGTAGTGATAGTGATGAAGTATGAATAATATCGCTGGTCCCGGGGAACAAAAAGATAACTGCAAAAACCAAATTTTTCAGGAAAAATAAAATAGATGTTTCGCTCAATTGTGACTTGTATATTGAACGTAAACGGTTGGTAGTTAGCTTTATGCAAAGTTAATTTTTCATTACGTTTCAATATGTTACTGTGGCACACGAGAAATGTATCAATAGAAAGATATTTAAGAAATAGTAACTTAGTCAAAATAGATCATTCACTATTACGCGTTAAGACGTATATCATTTTATTCGGTGTTTATCGGGGTCAAACGCTAATATTGTACCATTGGTGTACCATTTTATTCGACTACTTTTTAATGTGATTGCCGTGCAAGATAATAGTGCAATATCATTTTATTCCCGTAATTATTAAGATTTTTTTTTTACTAATGGTTTTTAGGAGACTTTTATAACTAAACAATAATATGATATTCAACATTGCAATTATATTACGAACGATTCACATAGTAAAAACAGTCATTAATTTCTTAAAATCAAAGTTTTCCATTATAAAACGTGCAACAATACCACTAAAATTTAAGTATGTCTCAATCAAATAGCAATAAATGCCAGTTTCATAAAGTAACTAAAATCAAAAGTCTTTTTTTCAGACTAATAACTTTAAGTTTGAAGCATAAAATCGAACCAAATAATCTACGCATTTGGTATTATTTTTCATCAGTCTAATATAATAATAATTATATTATAATTAGTTCTTTCATTGAGCACTAACCCGGGGGACTATTAAACATGAAATCAGGTAAATCAATTGTCATCATCTTCCTCTTGGTTTTCATTAATTGCAGAACTAGTATTAACGCCCAGGGAGTCATAAAAGCCATGGCAATGGGCTGGGATGTCTCCTGACTTGCAAAGACTGATAAGGTTGTCATGTAAAGGCTTACTTATAGGCAAGGGCTCTGTACATAGCACTTGCAGTTCAAAATCGTAGGCAGGATTTGAGTTGACTAAAGGAGCTGCGGTTTATCATGTTCCCCGCTTGCTTCATGTTTTTGGACAGGTTCGGTTCGGTTTTTATTTTGGCCACAGCAACCGTCGAAGTAAAATGATACATTTTTGATACCTCTTTGTTTTTCATTAAGTAGGAATTGCCATATACAGCTACCGATTTCATTAGCTCCTCGTTTTGCAACCTGAGCATGCCATACATAGCAATAGCCTTTACTTCGAATGGAATCATAATGCCGGAATAAAGGATTGCCGATAAATGGCGTAGGCAGACCCCGAAACTCAAAAGACACTGAAAAAAAAATACGACAAGCATCAGAGAAATAAGGAAGGTGTACGCCAAATTAAAAAAGAGGACAAGAAATCGGCAGATGCTCAGGTTGCAAAACGAGGAGCTAATGAAATCGGTAGCTGTATATGGCAATTCCTACTTAATGAAAAACAAAGAGGTATCAAAAATGTATCATTTTACTTCGACGGTTGCTGTAGCCAAAATAAAAACCGATTCATATTTACAACGTTAAAGAAATGCTTCAAAAGAAGTTTTATAACATAAATAATAAAAATTGGATCCAATATGAGGTAGGGCAAAAAGTATTATGGACACAGATAATGGAAGTGAGAGTCGCTTGCTCACAGCCCTCAATTTTACAGTATAAATATGATTTTGATTCTGGATTCTGGATATTCTCAAATGAATATAGAACCTGTCCAAAAACATGAAGCAAGCGGGGAACAAGACAAACCGCAGCTCTTTTAGTCAACTCAAATCCTGCCTACGATTTTGAACTGCAAGTGCTATGTACAGAGCCCTTGCCTATAAGTAAGCCTTTACATGACGACCTTATCAGTCTTTGCAAGTCAGGAGACATCCCAGCCCATTGCCATGGCTTTTATGACTCCCTGGGCGTTAATACTAGTTCTGCAATTAATGAAAACCAAGAGGAAGATGATGACAATTGATTTACCTGATTTCATGTTTAATAGTCCCCCGGGTTAGTGCTCAATGAAATAACTAATTATAATATAATTATTATTATATTAGACTGATGAAAAATAATACCAAATGCGTAGATTAGTAAGAGTTATACATACATACATTATTTGGTTTGATTTTATGCTTCAAACTTGAAAATAAATCTTTTGTTTTTAGTTACATACTTTATGAAACTGGCATGTATTGCTATTTTGATTTTTGATTAAGCTATAATGATTAAGACATAGGTACTTAAATTTTAGTGGTATTGTTGCACGTTTTATAATGGAAAACTTTGATTTTAAGCAATTAATGACTGTTTTTATTATGACTGTGAATCGTTCGTAATATAATTGCAATGTTGAATATCATATATTATTGTTTAATTATAAAAGTCTCCTAAAAACCCTTAGTAAAAAAAATAATCTTATCTAATAATTACGGGAATAAAATGATATTGCACATCACTTATACTCCAATCACAGCAATAATTATATAATTTTTGAATTAATCAATCGAAATCGAACACTAAAACATATTATGACATGTCGATATTTAAGCCATTGTAATTTACATTCGACCCGTGCATGTGACAAAAGGATATGGCAATACTTTTTATAGTTCCGTTTCAAATGTGTAGTTTTGGTGAGCGCCATTGCACGAACAGTAGCTAGCGGCTTGCGACGAGAATACAAAGATAACTGCGCATATCATTACTTAGCGATCTAATTTTGACGAGAACATAATAATATGGATGTTTGTCATGCGATGAGCTATAAATAAAAACATTGAAAACTATGGTATTATTTTTTAATTTTGTCATTTACCGCACAAAAATTGCGAAAAAAATTGAGCTGGTGCATTGGCACCTACGGATTCCAAATATGGCATAAAAATAAAACTAAGATAATGGCGGTTATCTTTTTGTTCCCCGGGACCGGCGATATGTAAATTGTAGGTGTTTTAGGTAAATATTACAATACAATACAATACAAATACTCTTTATTGTACACCACAAATCAGTACAAAACAATACGAAACAAAGATTAAAGTAGACAATAGGCGGATTTTTTGTTCAGAGAAAATAATTTGAAAAGTTGCACATCAATCCGTCGTATGAACAATCGTGGCATTTCTCACAACTTCACTACTATAGTTCAAGAACAATTCTTTTGTCGGACTCATCTCGACTATTTTAAAACGAGTTCATTGTTGAACGACTTCAACCTTTTAACCCATGATACAATTACGTCACAACACTACACTAAAATATCGCTATAACAAAGTCCTATCACCCTATCATAATAAACCGATAACTTACTCTACACGCCGACTTTACGACTCTGTTTTGAATACACCGGAGATCAAACATAAGTTCTTCTAGAATGTGAGGCTGTAACTAGCGAAAAATTTACTGACATTATATTGGTGTGTGATAAAAGATTCGAGATGTTTATCTTTCGATTTGCAGCGTGAATTAGACGTAGCATATTATCATGGCGGTTGTGATTTACTCATACATACATACATAAATCACGTCTCTATCCCCTTGAGGGACAGAGACAGAGCCTTCTTTTTAACGGAGAGGACATATTTATGGATGCCCTAGGCACGGGGATGCCTAGGGGTGTACCCGAACTAAAAAGTCTCCTGCGTTGCCACAATCCGGTGTGATGGGGACGCAGTGGGATGCCACTAGGGTTTCACCACAAACGCCCCCTCCGCCGTCCGGCTATCGCCAGAACCACGCTAAGGGGGGGACCCGTACGCTGGGCCCGTCTTCTCATTGTCTAATGAGACCGTGCAATGCAGGTAGGTAATGCAGACACAGGGGCTTTTTTTTTTTAACGGAGAGGAAATCTTTATGGATGCCCTACGCACGGAGATGCCTAGGGTTATGTGCGACTCCCCTCCGAAGGTATACCCGAACTAAAAACGCTCCGGCGTTGCCTCAATCCGGTGTGATGGGGACGCAGTGGGATGTCACTAGGGTTTCACCACAAACGCCCCCCGGAGGCCCCGGCGCCCGCCAGGACCGCGCCAAGAAGGGGAGGGCCCGTACGCTGGACCCGTCTTCCCTTAGACAATGAGACCGTGCAATGCAGGTAGGTAATGCAGAGACAGAGCCTAAGGTAAGAAGACCTGGGTGGAAACGGGAATCAAAATAGTGATGGGTCGCCAGCCGCATCGCCTATGGCTGATTCTTAAGAGTTTCGCTTCCCTCGATGGGCTTTTACCAGTGAGAGAAGCAACTGGTACATTCTTTGTTTTTTCTTTACTTCAAGAGCAGCATAGAAGCAAATGAAGATGATCAATTAAGAGTCTGTAGAGTGTTCTTCCATGCTGGTCTGGGAGCAAAGAAAAAACATAGAATGTACCAGTTGCTTCTCTTCCCGCGCAGATGGTAAAAGCCCATCGAGGGAATGGGCGAAAGTCTTAGAAATCATGTTATAGGCGATGCGGCTAGCAACCTATCACTATTTTGATTTCCCTTTCCAGCTATACACCCACAATCTTGATAAACGTGGCCTTAAGGTTTTGTTGCCTTTGGCTCTGTCTACCCCGTAAGGGAGAAAGACGTGATATATGTATATATTATGTATGTAGAGTGTAGATAGAGTGCATTAGTGTTAATTGGCGTCTCAGAGTACGGGTGCTCCTTAACCTCGTATTCCGTTGAAATGAAGTCACGCGTAAAAGCGGTGTAAATTATATTTGGAAGTTATTCGTGACTGCGCCAGCCTTGACAGTAGAGAAGGCGCCTATCCGCCATTAAAATATACGAATTACTCACTAAATTCCTTTGAGTTTACGGATGTTTTCAGACAATACTAGCAATCAAGCCCCTATTTAGCAAAGTGACAATTGTCGGTGACAGTGACAATTCTGTTTATATTACAAACTCGACGAGAATCTGCGCCGGTTGGCTTTGTATTGACCACGCATTGGAATTCGAAAATAAGAAAGAAAGAAGACATTTTATTCCTTTTTGCAAGACACACAAATATAAGAGAATATACACACATTTATAGAAAACTAGCGACCCGCCCCGGCTTCGCACGGTATATTATGCATGTCTTATACATATAACCTTTCTCTTGAATCTCTATCTATTAAAAAAAACCGCATCAAAATCCGTTGTGTGGTTTTGAAGATATAAGCATACATAGGGACACGAGGACATAAAAAGCGACTTTATTTTATACTATGTAGTGATTATGTAGTGATAAACAGGAAAAATAAACACAGACATGAAAAATAGATCATCAGCGTTGTGTGTGTCTTCTCAAAAGTGAAACGGTCGCTGGCTCAGCATTATTAAAATAAAAAAATAAAAAAGTATGCTTAGTTGGTTTGGTCCTGTAGAGCGGATGGATGAAAGTAGACTAACTAAACAGATCTATATGGGGAGTGTGAATGGTTACGTCGGAGTGGAAGGCCTAGGCCTAGACGGACTTTCCGAGACCAAATAGGAGACATTTTGAGAAAAGGTCAGGTCAGGACCCGAAACCGACGAGCTTGTATGAAGAGATTGATGAATGTGGATGAAGCGAAAGCAGTATGTCAGGATCGTAGCAAGTGGAACAAAGTAGTCTCTGCCTACCCCTGTGGGAAAGAGGCGTGACTCTTCTGTATTCATCTGTCTCATTTGAAATTTACCATATGCTTTTCGGTGAAGGAAAACATCGTGCGGAAACCTGCACACAAGCGAATCAATTCGGTGTGTGTGAAGTTCCCAATCCGCGCTGGGCCTGCGTGGGAAATGGCCCAAGCCCCCTCATTGTGAGAGGAGGCCTGTGCCCAGCAGTGGGACGTATATAAGCTGGAAATGATGATGATGACGTCATTTAAAAAAGTTGGAGCGTCTCTTCGGCCGTAGTGTTAACGTACCCCCCCCCCCCCCCCCCCCGCCCTCCTTCAGCCATACTTCGCTAATAGCAAAACGCTTCGCATTCGCTTCTCTACGCATATTAGCCAACAACTCACAAAACTATACATATACAACTATACCTACCTATATATAAAATAAAGTCGTGTTAGTTACACTATTTATAACGCAAGAACGGATGAATTGATTTGGCTGAAAATTGGTGGGGAGGTAGCTTAGAACCAGGATACTTTTTTTCCCGATTTTCCCACGGGATTGGAAAATTCCGAAATGTTGTACTAATAAAGCTACAGACATTAAATTTTGCATGCCTACACATTATTCCTTGATTAGTATAAAAGTGGCGCTACCAAGGAATTTTTCGAATTTCCCATGGGACAAAAAGACGAGGATAATAATTAAGACACTAATTAGTAGATAACATTCCTAGAGGATCACGTAGGTGCTCTAAGGAGGGATTTTCCGAATTTCTCACGGGATAGGAAATAAAAACCTTATGCACTTGGAGACATGAGTGGATGTATGGGGTATGTCGTCACTCTGACGTTATCTACAAACTAAACACAAGCTTCTCGTTCCTAAATTTCGTCTACGGAAAGTAAGTAAATCTTTCCTGGGAAATTGTGTCAGGTTCTACAACAAAGTGCCTGTAGATGCGTGGAAATTGTCATATGTGTTATTCAAGAAATACATAAAGAACACGCTCTTAAAGAAAGCATATTACACAGTCGATGAGTACATGTGTGATAATAACATGACATGGCCATCTTTGGAAAAATTACCGTAAGCATCCAGTGTTTTGTGAGTGATCCTGTAGTGCGTGTGTATGTGTGCGTGTGTGTGTGTGTATGAGTGTATGCGTGTAGTGTCGACTAGATACGGTCTCTGGCCCTGTTGCTACCGTCTGCTGTTGAGGTTAGCTGATCTTGATTAATTAAGATTCCAAATTGTATAGCTGTATTAATTAAAATTATTAATTAAGATAGGTATTATCAATATAAATATTGTACCTATTGTAATTGTTTATTTAAATATTTATTCTATTTTTCATAATGATTAATTTTTACAATGACATAAATATTGCTATGTCGTATGTGTATTAAACTAGGTATTAGGTAGGTATATTGTTAAGCTTATGGATTTCCGGTTTATTTCTTTTACTTTTTTTTCTTTTACTGTTTAGTTGCAGGCTAGCGACGTCGAAGTTCCTAAAACGTTCCCATAGTGTGCCTGTGGGGACGGAAGCGAGACATGCCCTCGGTACCGCTCTGCTTTCAGAGCAGGACATGAGTGCGTGAAAGCCAACATTAGGGGCGGCAGACGTAAGCTTGCCTTCGGAATCCAAAAGCTTATTGGTTACTTACTTGACATGAAATGTATATTTCATAATTTTGTTTTATATATAATTTTTTTTTTTCCTGCGACATTGGAGACATCTCCAATTAGTTTATTTGACGGTGGAGGCGTTTTACACCTCCACTGAACTTACTATTATTATTATTTTTTTTGTTTTTTATTTTTTTTTGACCAGTAGAGACTTTATACATCTCTACTATTTATAGATTAATATAATTTAAGGCTCGGGGACCTTATACATCCCTTATATAAATGTATTTAATGTAAGTAGAATTTAAGTATTCTTAGTTACTGTATTTTTATTTGAAAAAATGACTTTCTGCCAAGTTTCTTGCGGCGCATTCTTCTTGGCAATGATGGTCTTTCCGAATGTGCTGGTAGTTTCAAAAGACATGTAAAAGAGCCCTTAGCGGCCAATTTGCAAAATAAATTATCTTATCTTATCTTATCTTATCTTATCTGCGCGGACGAAGTCGCGGGCAGAAGCTAGTTAAACATATAAGCAGGTCAAAGGTGGAGCATTTGAAACAATATATTTCTCGCCTTGACAGATGTTGCGACAGACAGACAATCGAACGAAACTGGACCATTGTTCGCGCCAACAATGAGCCCACCCTTGACACATATGTGGGCATTTGCTAATTTTTGTGTTGATCTTACTTCCGATGTTCATTTATTAATTAAAAAAGATACAAAAGGGGCATCAAAAACAAATTAAACTATGATTAAATTAAAAACGAATTAACAACTAAAACTAATCTCAATCTTTTTGAAAAAAATTACTTTCTGCCAAGTTTCTTGCGGCGCATTCTTCTTGGCAATGATGGTCTTTCCGAATGCGCTGGTAGTTTCAAAAAGACATGTAAAAGAGCCCTTGGCGGCCAATTTGCGAAAATAAATTTTCAATTTCATCTTCATTTTCTTTTTCATTTTCATTTTCATTTTCATTTTCATTTTCATTTTCATTTTCATTTTCATTTTCATTTTCTTTTTCATTTTCTTTTTCATTTTCATTTTCATTTTCATTTTCATTTTCATTTTCATTTTCATTTTCATTTTCATTTTCATTTTCATTTTCATTTTCATTTTCATTTTCATTTCATTTTCATTTCATTTTCATTTCATTTCATTTTCATTTCATTTTCATTTCATTTTCATTTCATTTTCATTTCATTTTCATTTCAATTTCATTTCATTTTCATTAAAATAAAATAATTAAAAAAGGAAAGGCCCCGTGGCATAGTTCCACAGACGCTGGCAGCATTCCCCCTTTGGACAACGATACTAATACGCTGTCCAAGGAAGCTGCCAGCTCTGCGGTCACCCTTAGCGTCTATTAGCCTCTTCGAAATATCTTTGAAGAGGCTAATAGCCCCCACGGACCAAGGGTCTCAACACCGAAAGGGACGAAGGGTATTAGTTAGTTTATTAATTAGAGTTCCTATTTAGTACATCATCATTAGTATGACCCTGAGACGTGATCCCTGACTGCTGGTCTTTTGGAGCTCAGAGTCGCTCAAGCTCATTCTGAAGATATTTGTGGATGAATAGAGTATGGAATGAAAGGGTTTTGCAGATGGTGAAACGGGTAGAGATCTTGAAAATTGTCAAGAAACGCAAGCTGCAGTACTTTGGTCACATAATGCATAGTGATACGACCTGCTCCAACTCCTCATGCAGGGGAAAATTCACGGAAAGCGACCGCCCGAAAGAAGGCGTACTTCGTGGCTTAAGAATCTCCGGACATGGTTCAACCTTAGCACAAAGCTGTTCCGAGCTGCTGTGTCGAAATTAAAGGTAGCACTGATGATAGCCGACCTCCGGTAGACCTCAAGAAGAAGAAGAGTCGCTCCACGAGCTGTGAAACGAGCTCTGAGTTTCTTTGCGCGACAGAATCGGGAATACGGAGAATCGCCGAAGAACTAGAGTCACCGACATAGCTCGAAGAGTTACGTTGAACTGGCAATGGGCAGGCCACATCGTAGAACAGACAACCGTTGGGGGAGAAAAGTTCTCGAGTGGTGACCACGAACCAGAAGACGCAGTGTTGGCAGGCCTCCCATTCAACATACATACATAGACAGAGCCTATGGTAACAATACCAAAAGACCACGTTCAGCATGATTGTGGGCGTATGGAAGGAATGGGGAATCAAAACAGTGATGGGTTGCTAGCCACATCGCCTATAACATGATCCCTAAAATTTTCGCCCATACCCTCGATGGGCTTTTACCATCTGCGCGAGAGAAGCAACTGGTACATTCTATGTATTTCTTTACTCCCAGACCAGCCCTAGCTGGTACCCTGTAAAACATAGGTTGCTTTTATCCCGGAAAATTGCATAGTTCCCGCGGGATAGCGGTAAACATGTTATAATTACACATACAGGGATAACTCACGTATAAAAAGTCGGGTGATGCTTGACATGTTTCGTACTATTTCGTAGTCCTTCCTCTCTTAGCGCTCGCCCCGGCGGCAGCGAAACGAACACACGACTTTTTATACGTGAGTTATCCGTTTATGTGTATTTATGATTAAGTCTCACGGTAGTTTCATGTTGAAAGTAAAGATGTTAGTTACTAATTCTACACAGACGAAGTCGCAGGCAGAAACTAGTAAACTATATAGCCTTAAGATGAGTTAATTTCATACAGTCAAGAATTCATTGGAACGGATCATCAAACCAACCAGTGTATCTTGACCTGTAAATCTTCATACAATCTCGAGAGCAAATGACTGGTTTCCGTAGAGTAAGGACGACGAGAGTCGAATGGCTAATTTCTATTATAGGGTTTTGTATCTGGGAGCCGTTCCGAAATTAGGAGAAATGGCTAATCCATGCTGGTCTGGGAGCAAAGAAAAAACATAGAATGTACCAGTTCCTTCTCTTCCCGTGCTGATGGTGGCGAGCGCTCCAAGAAGGACTACGAACTAGACCGAAACATGTCAAGCATCACTCGAATTTTAGACGTGAGTTGTCCGTTTGTGTAAATATGTGGACACTTGAAATTGTCAGAATTTCTCAAGCTTTACTTTCAGCGGTTTTTCATTATCTCATTAGCGGTCTTCCGTGCTGGTTTGGGAGCAAAGAAACATAGAATGTACCAGTTACTTCTCTACCCGCGCAGATGGTAAAATCCCATCGAGGGAAGGGGCCAAAATCTTAGGAATCATGTTATAGGCGAAGTGGCTAGCAACCCATTACTATTGAATCTTTTGTATGTATTTATGTACAATTGTACATAAAACACAAGAAAAAGATGAATACAGGACAACACACATGCACAAAGGCGAACTTATCCCTAAAAGGGATCTCTTCCAGTTAACCTTTTAACGATTGACAGGAGATAAGTATTAAGCAAGGAGTAGACATACAGAAAAAGTAAAAGAACCGATCGAAACCTAAAAAACCCCTTTTCATCCATACGCCCACATTCATGCTAACCGCGGTTTTTGGATCTTCTTACCTTGGGCTCTGTCTACCCCGTAAGTGTATGTTTATTAATTAATTAAAACTACTGTGGACTTCACCGTGAATGACACGTGAATGAAAATGGGTGTGTGTGCAATTTTTTGACATAATGGAAAGTGCCCGTTGTCTACTCCAGTCGTAAGAGCTGTATACAAGATACTTTAGTATCGTGAGAGAGGTCAACATACGTTGGTAGTTTTTGCTTTAATTAAGGATATGTTATATAACGCGTACTAAAGTAATGTAGGTCGTATTTGCAATGTTTAATGGATCATTAAATGCTATAGCAAATGTCAAGAGTGGTAGGTTTTATTGGTCCTTCGAGCCGGATCGTCTTGGAAATACCTTTGCATTCCTTTAGGTATTTAATTAGGGTTTAATTGCATTTATTAACTGTTAAAAATACGTTTTTTTTGTAGTTAAGTTTTAACAGATGTTATATGTAGGTTTTATTTTATTTATTTAGCTATGTATTATATTTATGTTAGTATTGTTGCTTTTATTATCCTTCCGTTTCTCCTGTCTATTCGTTTCCGCCACCTACATAAACTGCCAACGACTTATTTGTTTCTTTTATTGGTTGTCTGGTAGAGATCGCTATATAAGCGATAAAACCGACAATTGTCTACCTTATTCTTTGTTTGTGTATTGTTTAGTACTGATTTGTGTTCAATAAATAGTATTAGAGTAGATTTCTAGCAAAAGACTAAATTCCGGGTTAAAAGCATTCTCCGGGCCTTGTTTTGTCTATACGCAAAATTAAATAAATTCCTGCAGTGGTTCATGAGTTAAGGCTACATAAAAACAAACATACATACTAAATATCACTATGGTTTAATGATATTTATAGCAAACCTACGCTTGTTCATTACACATTATTGATGGCTGCGTAATGAAATAACATGATTGGAACGCCTGTCGCGGTCGTCATAGTATGTACAGTCAACATCAAATGAATACATACATACATACATACATATATCACGTCCTTATCCCTAACGGGGTAGACTCGTGGATACCCACTAAACGGGGAACAATTACATAATCTAGCAACACTTACCTAAAAGCTCCAATGTCTTTGGCTTTTAACAAGCGTTGCCAGATTATGGAATTATTCCCCGTTTAGTGGATATCTAGGATTTTCGAAATTCCCCCAATTTCGAATTTACCATCCATCCATGCTCTGGTCTGGGAGTAAAGAAAAAAACATAGAATTTACCAGTTGCTTCTCTTCCCGCGCACATGGTAAAAGCCCATCGAGGGAATGGGCGAAAGTCTTAGGAATCATGTTATAGGCGATGCGGCTAACAACCAATCATTATTTTGATTTCACTTTCCATATATACACCCTTAATCATGCAAAACGTGGCCTTAAGGTTTTTTGCCTTAGGCTCTGTCTACCTCGTAAGGGATAAAGACATGATATATGTATGTATGTATGTTCGAATTTATCCCAATCACCTTATACAAGAATTGCTCGTCTAAAGGTACCTATCACTACATAGTATAAAATAAAGTCGCTTTCTCTGTCCCTATGTCCCTATGTATGCTTATATCTTCAAAACTACACAAAAGATTTTGATGCGGTTTTTTTAATAGATAGAGTGATTCAAGAGGAAGGTTTTTATGTATAACTAGCTGACCCGGCGAACTTTGTTCCGCCTTAAATTTGAAAAATTCCAGTGGTTTGGGCTGTGCTATCCCGCGGGAACTATGCAATTTTCCGGGATAAAAACTATCCTATGTCCTTTCCCGGGACTCAAACTATCTGTATCCCAAATTTCAACTAAATCGGCCCAGCGGTTTAAGCGTGAAAAGGTAACAGACAGACAGACAGACAGGCAGACAGACAGACAGACAGACAGAGTTACTTTCGCATTTATAATATTAGTAAGGACTAGTAAGGATAAGTAAGGATTCTACGCAGACGAAGTCGCGGGCAGAAGCTAGTTAGGTATATACGCATCTGCCCACTAATTGGTTCCAGATTCCTAAAGATTATGGCTAACGAAGATGACCTTTATAATCTCGGAATGTTGCTCAGTCATTTTGTGCCATTTAAATCAATTAGGTTCTTAAATTAGCTTTTTTCCACTTTCTACTCCCGTTCTGATAGTCGGTTGTGTAATTTTGATTCTTTGGGGACCCCTTCGTTTGGTCGAACAATTGTTTGGTCGAACGTAGTGTTTGGTCGAATGATCGTTTGGTCTGAAATGTCTCCAGCTGAAACTGAAAATATTTCAGAAATTATTTTACATAGGTTTTGTAGAATAGGTTGGGTTTGATTTTGCTGATAAGTCAATGGTTTCAGTATAAATTCAGTTTAGACCAAACGATACGACCAAACATTAGATTACACCAAACAATTATTAAAACAAATCATAGTCGCTCCACGCCGTCTGCATGTACGTCTGTATCTTTTAAACTACGCAACCGACTTAAATGTGGTTTTCATCAAAAGGTACACCTACTTTTTAACTAAATAAATATTTAATATTACTAAAGAGAGCAAAGAAAAAACATAGAATGTACCAGTTGATTTTCTTCCCGCGCAGATGATAAAAACCCGTCGAGGGAATAGGCGAAAGTCTTAGGAACCATGTTATAGGCGATGCGGCCTGCAACCCGTAACTATTTTGATTCCCCATTCCACATATACGCTCATTATCATGCTAAATGTGGCCTTTAGGTCTTGTTACCTTAGGCTCTGTCTACCCAGCAAGGGATAAAGACGTGATATATGTATGTATGTATGTATGTATGCATTTAGGATTGCGAAACTTATTTGGTGCGAACTTATTACTTTGCGTTGTCTTCAACGATAGTATGTCTGTGGTTTCAGGGTTTAGGCATAGCTCGGTAAGTAGGTTCTGACGTGGGAATCCGTTTTGAGGTTAACTCGAGAGGTAACTTGAACTTAAAATCTGTCGTACAGTTGCTTAAGTTTAATTGACATGACTAGGTATGTATTAATAAATAAACTGTACTAGCTGTTGCCCACGACTTTGCCCCCGTTTCCATCTCTTATCTCTTATAAATATATATAACTCAAAGGTGACTGACTGACTGACTGACTGACATATTGATCTATCAACGCACAGCCCAAACCACTGGACGGATCGGGCTGAAATTTGGCATGCAGGTAGATGTTATGACGTAGGCATCCGCTAAGAAAGGATTTTAATCAATTCTATCCCCAAGAGGATAAAATAGGGGATGAAAGTTTGAATGAAATTTCTGATTCTACGCGGACGAAGTCGTGGGCAGAAGCTAGTTATTAATAAAGCGAATACAACGTAAAAAAAAAACCAATTTGGTGCAGACGTTCGGAAGTTATGCGTGTACAGCACGTCTTTATCCCTTACGGGATAGACAGAGCCTAAGGTAACAAGACCTAAAGGCCACGTTTAGCACGACTGTGGGCGTATAGGTAGAAAGGGGAATCAAATCAGTGATGGGTTGCTAGCCTCATCGCCTATAAAAGTCATGATTCTATGCCCATCCCCTCGATGGGATTTTACCATCTTTTTTTAAATTGAATGCAATAATACAAATTACAATAATGGTTTTTTGACTTTAGGCCTGAAGGTTTTGTTATCTAATGCTCTGTCTACCCAGTAAGTGATAAAGACGAGATATTATATGTATGTATGTAATAGAATTAAAAAAATCGATGGTTAAGATCACTTGTTACTCTCAAGTAATTAATAATCTTAATGATCCTCAAGCAATGAGTGATCATTGTCCATACAATCAATTTGAAATGGGCAGACTTAAGTATCAATAATCTATTGTCTCTGAGTGCCACAGTAACTAGAAGGCTCTTACGCGCCTCTTCAAACCTACACGGTACTAAAGGTAGCTAGAGACATGTAAACAGATAGACTTAGCATAGATCGAATGTTAAGTCCTTATGCAAGTTAATAAATAATGTTGTCAATGTCGCCCTGACAGCTGTAGGCTTATTGTCTAACTCGCTCGCGTACGCCATCTTGTTCATTTTGACAGTTCTTATATGAATGTGACAGCTAGCTGATTCCGATGCCAATTGTCAGCCCATACATGAACTGTCACAATGAACACGATGGCGATTGCGAGCGAGTTAGAAAATAAGCCAATAGAAGAAACCATAATAAACAAATAAAAAGTAGATGAACAAAACATAAATTGGCACATTAATATTAATAACATTAAGAGCCTGTTCCACCTTTCATGCTGGTGTGGGAGCAAAGAAAAAACATAGAATGTACCAGTTGCCTCTCTACCCGCGCAGATGGTAAAAGCCCATCGAGGGAATGGACGAAAATAATAGGAATCATGTTATAGGCGATGAGGCTATTAACCCATCACTAGTTTGATTCCATTTTCCACCTATACGCCCACAATCTTGCTTAATCATCATCACTATCACTACATAGTATAAAATAAAGTCGCTTTTTCTGTCCCCGTGTCCGTATGTATGCTTATATCTTCAAAACTACACAACGGATTTTGATGCGGTTTTTTTAATAGATAGAGTGATTCAAGAGGAAGGTTTGTATGTATAATACATGCATAATATACCGTGCGAAGCCGGGGCGGGTCGCTAGTATGTTAAAAGCGATGATGCTAGCAACTCATCACTAGTTTGATTCCATTTTCCACCTATACGTCCACAATCTTGCTTGATAAGTAAATAAATAATGTGGCCTGTAGGTACCTGTTACCATAGGCTCTGTCAACCCCGTAAGGGATGAAGACGTGATTTGTGCAGGTGCATGTGCCTGTTTCACCACTCTCTGTTAAGTTCCAGTTATTTTAAGTGTCAGTTTTTTATGATAACGTCTCTATTTATTACGAAACAGGGAGAGGCGTCTTCATAGATAACTGACACTTGGATAACTAGAACTCAACAGAGAATGGTGAAAAAGGCCCTAAGTATGGTTACTGATAATAACCAATAACTGTTACCTCCGTTATGGATCGGAAAATTTATAATTGAGTATACATTACGTTTGAGTTTACATCGTATTTTTCTATTATGTGTAGTTTATTATTAAAGCTTACATTATTTAAAATTTAGGCATTTAGGATTATTTTAGGTTTTGATCGGTTCTTTTACATTTTCTGTGTGTCTACTCTTGCTTAATACTTATGTCCTGTCCATAGTTCAAAGATGAACTGGAAGAGATCCCTTTTAGTGATAAATTCGCCTTTGCGCATGTGTGTTGTCCTGTATTCGTCTTTTTCTTGTTTTATGTACAATAAAGAGTTATACATACATACGTTTTTGTATAAAACTGCATTTAAAATTAACCTATCCATATTAAGAGACCGGAAGGTTTTATTAATTTAATAATAATAATTAAACAAAAGGTCAGTATTCACACGACAGCGTAGGATGAACTAACATAGCAACATTATAATATAATAAATCTTTCATATGTATACAATAAGTGTTAATTTAATTGTGAAGGCTAATATGCTTGCTTAGGCGTGGATGGCTTTATGCGCGAAGGGAACCAACTTACAAAATAGTAATTATTTTTTCTCCTGATTTAATTATAGCAAGTTATAACATCACTTCTATGACAATGAAAATAACTTAAACTTATTTTTTTTTTTATAATTATAGTGAGATCAATGGTGACGTCAACTATCGCTTCAAGGTCGCGGGCGCCGACACCAATCGAATAAAAAAAACAGATCCGTATCCGTATCCGCGGATCTTGGCACTAAATATCCGTAATCAGATCCGTATACGCGGATATACATTTTTAACGATCCGGCACATCACTAGTGTGCATGTACAGTCAATATGTACCAAGCCAAAGTTTCAAAAATAAGTACCAGACACTCTTAAACCGGCGTAATAAGGTCGTGGTACATATTTTTGAGAAGTTCGTATCGATACTTATTTTTGCACGTGACGTACGTGAGTGTGCATGTTTGTGTATGTTTCTGTGCGTGTGCATACATGTAATTCATCCCATCGATTGATACATTCTCTCAAATCACTATCAGAATCTAATTCTATTTATGTCAGCCATTTTGATGCCACAAATTATGGTTCCGTTCTGCATGGAACCATTCTTCCATTCATTAGTTAGTTAACAATGAAGTGCAGATGATTTGTACATTGTACATGCTACGGGCCCGTTCAGACGCGTTCAGGGTACCGTAGGCAGCGGACCATTCATAAACTTTGAAGGAACCATAGATGACTCATGTTAAAACTTTCTCGGTATCATCATCATCAGCCTATTTTTTTTTTTTAATAAATAAATAAATATCTTGGGACAAATTACACCAATTGACCCAGCCCCAAACTAAGCAAAGCTTGTACTATGGGTACCAGGCAACGGATAAACATACTTATATAATGTAGATAAATACATACTTAAATACATACAACATCCATGACTCGGGCACAAACATTCGTATTCATCATACAACTGTCTGCCCCTACTGGGATTCGAACCCGGGACCTCTAGCTTCATAGTCAGGGTCAGTAACCACTAGGCTATCCGGTCGTCAATCGTATATTAGTCCACTGCTGGACATAGGCCTCCCCTAATGAGCGCCATAGCGCCCTGTCTTCAGCTTGACGCATCCAGCATCTGCCTGCAGTCTTTCGCAGATCGTCATCCCACCTGGCCGGAGGGCGTCCTACACTACGTTTGCCAAGTCGCGGTCTCCACTCAAGAACACGTTTACCCCAGGGGTTGTCGGTTCTTCGCGAGATAAGGCCGGCCCACTGCCACTTCAGCTTGCTAATTCTCGGTATACACATACACAAATCACGTCTTTATCCCTTACGGGGTAGACAGAGCCTAAGGTAACAAGACCTACAGGCCACGTTTAGCAAGACACTGAGGGCGTAGATGGAAAGTGGAATCAAAATAGTGATAGGTTTCTAGCCGCATCGCCTATAACATGATTCCTTTACCAGCAGGGTTGTTGCTGGTAATTATAGTGGTGGAGATAGAAACAACCTTTGCAGTCTATTTCAAATCTAATTTTATTGTAACTATTTCATGCTTATATACTAAACTATATCCCTACTTGACAATCTACTTATCGTTAACCTAATCAGATGATTATCATATCTAGATAGACGTGATCAATCTTGTAACAGAGAGACACGTAGATACATATTAAACTAATGTCACGCAACCATGTGACATCCGTCACAATTCCTATGATTTTCGCCCAGATTTCATTTTTCACCTATACGCCCACAATCTTGCTAAATGTGGCCTGTAGTGTGTTACCTTAGGCTCTGTCTACCCAGTAAGGGATAAAGACGTGATTTGTGTGTGTGTGTGTTGTAATATAAAAAAATCAAGGTTCCGTATTAACACGACTCGCGCTTGGCCACAATTAACAGCACGGCATTTTATTGATGATACTAGGAAGAGCGGAAAAGGTCAAAAACTTACGGTTAATAACATATTGTTAACAAATTATATATTTACACGCAATCATCGGAGCCTTGCGCTTTTTCGTGTTTTGCCGCCCAAGGGCGAAAAACAGGTCATTACTGCCGTTTAGGACGGCGATTAATTTGTAGACCGCAGTCATTATAACATTTGAAAATTAAGTATTTGGAGGTTACTTGTGTTTATTTTAGGGTCATTGTGGTATCGTTCTGAGACTGCCCTTAAGAAATTTTTTACTGTTTTATTTTACACTAGCTTATGCCCGCGACTTCGTCCGCGTAGAATCAGCAATTGCCATGTTTATCGCTATCCCGCGTTAACTATGCAATTTTCCGGGACAAAAAGTGCATAATGAAGGACTAAAATACGTTATCTAAATTGTATAATATCCATAATTCTCTGAGAATTGACTTATGCCTTTTTCTCACGCCCTAACACCATTAATCATTAGAAAACTATACTTAGCAGAAATACGTTGCGCGAACCACATTAGTATGAGAGTTAAGATCTAGACATGCGCACGAGTTTCATTTTTTATGAAACCATAGCTGTTACTTACTGGTCTGGGAGTAAAGGAAAAACACAGAATGTAAGTTGCTTCTCTTCCCGCGCAGATGGTAAAAGGACATCGATGAAATGGGCGAAAATCTTAGGAATCATGTCATAGGCGATGCTAGCAATCCACTATTTTGATTCCCCTTTCCACCTATGATCTTGTTACCTTAGGCTCTGTCTACCCCGTAAGGGATACAGACGTGTTTTGTATGTATAGCTGTTGCCGGTAACTTGCCTGTTAAAACGTATTTCATGGGTCTAGTTATGTGTATATATTGTCAAAAACTCAGGCTTTGCTAACTTTAGGACTAGACTGTGCCCACTTGTGGTGTGGGACGTAGTTGTAAAAAAAACACGGCCTCACAATATTTTAGACTAATCCTTCACACACACTCACAAATGCCGCGATTTTGTAGTGCCTCGGGTATTTTTTTTTTTTTTTTTTATATGAATAGGAAGACAAACGAGCAAGTGGGTCACCTGATGGTAAATGATCACCACTGCCCATAGACACCTGCCACCCCGGAGGGATTGCAGATGCGTTGCCAACCTAGAGGATGAAATGCCTCTTGTGCCCGTAATTTCCCCGGCTGTCTTACTCTCCACACCGGAACACAGCAGTGCAAGCACTGCTACTTAGCGGCAGGATTAGCGAGTAAGATGGTGGTAGCGATCCGGACGGACCTTGCACAAGGCCCTACCACCCCCAACAATGCGAAGTAGATGTGCCTCTCTGCTGCACCGACTCCGCGGCAGCCCCAACCGCATCATGAACGTCATGACAGACCGCTGTGACTCCCCTATTCTCGCCCGTTGGATAACACTGCATAAAGTCAAGTAACAGCGGGCGGCATATTTTTTTTTTATCATTTGTTTGTTTTGTCAATTACTACTAACCTCTTAGTTTCATAGTTTTAATGTACTAATAACCATTTTATGGACTCAAATATATTATTATTAAATCACGACTTCCCTTACGAGGTGACAGAGCCTAAGGTAACAAGACCTAAAGGCCACGTTTAGCATGATTCTGGGCGTATAGGTGGAAAGGGGAATCAAAATAGTGAATTGCTAGCCGCATAGCCAACATAATTCTTACATACTAAAAATACTTACCTACAATCCTTCACATTTTACAATATTAATTACCTCTTGCTACAGAAAACGAATTAACCCCAAAAACAGCAAAGAATCTAATGCACCGCATAAAACTAATTAATCAAAATAAAATCTAAGCGAAGCGCAAACAAATTACAGTAAGGGCCTGTTTCACTACTCTTTGCTAAGTTCCAGTTATTTTAAGTGTCAGCCATCTATGATTACGTCTCTGTCTGTTTCGTAGTAATAAATAGAGACAGAATCAGAGATAACTGACATTTAATGTGACTGGAACTTAACAGAGGGTGATGAAATAGGACCCAAATGAATTATTCCCAAAAACAGCAAAGAATCTAATGCACCGCATAACACTAATTAATCAAAATAAAACCTTAGCGAAGCGCAAACAGCACAGTAAGGGCCTCTTTCACTACTCTTTGCTAAGTTCTAGTTATCTTAAGTGTCAGTCATCTATGATTACGTCTCTGTCTGTTTCGTAGTAATAAATAGAGACGGAATCAGAGATAACAGACACTTAACTGGAACTTAACAGGGAATAGTGAAAAAGGCTCTAAATCTTTTGATGTGAATTAAATGAGTTATTTGTGCTGGCAACTCATCAGAGCATTAGTGTTGCCAGTTACACTGCTAAAGCGAGGAGCTGGGTAAAGTGTTTACTATCCCATTCCCGCGATGGGCTTTTACCATCTGCGCGGGAAGAGAAGCAACTGGTACATTCTATGTTTTTTCTTTGCTACCAGACCAGCATGGAAGAACTTTCGGTAGCTGAACAGAACATTAAAGCGGCATTTTGAATTGCTCTTCTTCAATATTCTTTGTAATGTCATAATTTTCAACGCAAATTAGTTTATGCGGTTGACATCGGCGCCACCGTCCATACATAGACGTGGAATTATTATCAAATATAAGTAGTTCTAAATTTACCCAACTGCAAATGTAAGTTGGTACGGCCTTGAGTTTTTAACCGACTTCTAAATAAATTGGTTGTGTGGTTGACTCTAACAATGTATTGTTGATGAGTTAACCACATACTTTAGTTAATCAGGTACATAATCATACAAAAGTAATTCGATATGAATTATTCGCTATTTCGTTAGCATTGTTACTGCGGCCTTGAAGCACGGATGTGCTTTTTTTCTCAACTTGGCGTCGGCACTGCCGCGCCCCCAAATTAGCTGCGCTTTTGCTTCTAATTTTTTTTTGCAATTAGGTGACCTATATCACGCTAACCGTGGCTTTGGGCTCACCATTAGGTCACATACATTATTAATCACGTCTTTAACCCATACGGGGTAGACAGAGCTGTAACGAGACCTGAAGGCCATGTTCGACATGATTGTGGGTGTACAGGTGGAAAGGGGAATCAAAATAGTGACGGGGTGCTAGCCGCATCGCCTTAAACATGACTCCTACGAATTTCGACCGTTCCATCGATGGGCTTTTACCATCTGCGCGGGTTGATAAGGGTGAGGACGAATAAGTTACACACCATTAAAGTGGCGTTATAGTAAAGTAGTTAAAATTCGCTAACTTTTTCCATTGTGATACGAAAGTTATCCATACAAATGTATGACTAATTTTCGTGTTACAATGGAAAAAGTTAGCGTATTCTAATTAATTACCTTACTAACGCAACTTTAACGGTGAGTAATTTTTTGGACCTTACCCATAAGCAAATGGTACATTCTATGTTTTTCCTTTGCTCCCAGACTAGCAAGGAAGTTATTAAACAGATATTTATTATTATTTGGGATAGTTATTTATTCCAGTCTAATAGAATGGAATGTTCATAGTTTTAATAGGGAGCAAAGGAAACACATAGAATGTACCAGTTGCTTCTCTTCTCGCGCATGGTTTACCCATCGAGGGAATGGACGAAAATAGGAATCATGTTACAGGCGATGCGGCTAGCAACCCATCACTATTTTGATTCCCCTTTCCTACGCTCACAATCTTGCTAAACGTGGAGTGGCGTAACTATAGGGTGGCAGGGGTGGCAAAATGCCAGGTGCCCCTAGCTCTACGGGGCCCTGAACTGGCTTGGTTTAGAGCACAGAAGGGACGCTGGTGCACTTCTTTATATTGACGAAGGAGTCTGACACCTGACCAATTTGCCACGGGCCCCAGACGTTATAGTTACGCCACTGACGCCATAATACTCTAAACAGGCATCTAAGCATTATAGGTATAACAGGTGATCCTTCCTGAGCTGGGTGTGGGCACACTGTGGGAAAGAAGAGACGAGTAAACACGTCCTCACAGTGCGTCATGTACGCGGCAGCGCGGCGCGAAGCATTCGGGAGCGATGAACTGGAGGAGGACGAGCTTAGAGACATCAAACTAAGAGATGTCCTTATGTTCGGCAGGAAGACACGAAGATTCGAGGAGAGTTGCTGTGTGGGAGCGCTGCTGGGACAGTAACCGGCTCCAGCCAAGGGGAACTGGGCTGAATGATCGCCATAGCGGATCGACAGCCCGCCTGATCCAGCCAGGCGTCCCCACAACAACATCAATACGCCACTGACGTGACCTGTAGGTATTGTTACCTTAGGGTTCGTCTACCCCGTAAGGGATAAAGCCGTGATTTGTGTATGGATGTATGTATGTAATAAAACAAATGAAAACCGTTTCGCAACATGAAATTAACGGCAATTAAACATCGAAATTATCGATGGCCGTCCTCGGACGCGTATGGAATTTAAATATTTGTAAATACGAATATTTCGCGTACGTTCGCGTAAATGCGTGAATTACCTGCAATTTGGGCTTTTTAATTGTTTATAATTCACAATGGAAATTAAGTTTACATAGTTTACTATCAAAGGCGAATCACAGAAACACGTGGGTTTTTGTTTTGGATTGACCTACATACGACTAATTGCACCACCTGCTCAGATCTGTTCTGTTCTCCAGTCCATTATGGTTGCCTGGAAGAGATCGCTCTGTAGCGATAAGGCCGCCTATTGTTACCTTGTAATATTCTGTATACCTTTTTTCTGTTTTGGTTGTTATATGTGGTGTTCAATAAAGAGTTATTGTATTGTATTGTATTGTGTACGACCTCACAAAGAACCAAACCCAAAAGTTCAAAGTATGTCAACAAGGAATGGAGAGAAGCATGTTGCACATAAAACTTAGCGACAGGTGGAGACTGACCAGGATCCGGAAAGCTACGAAGGTGACAGATGTCTCTCGCTAGATAAGAAGGCTGAAATGGCGATGGACAGGTCATGTGTTAAGATCTACGAGAGACAAATGGAAAGATATCACACTTTGGTACCCCAGAGACGGCAAGAGATCGAAAGGAAGGCAACTTCTGCCCGCGACTTTGTCTGCGTAGAATTATACATACAAACCTTCCTCTTGAATCACTCTATCTATTAAAAAATACCGCATCAAAATCCGTTGTGTAGTTTTGAAGATATAAGCATACATAGGGACATAGGGACATAGGGACAGAGAAAGCGACTTTGTTGTATACTATAGTGATAGTACGGTTGGCAAACCTACATACAGTGCCTCTCAAGGCAGCTCTACAGCTGCTATATAGCAAGAGTTTTTACTGGAGCAGTTAAAACATCTCGCAACGTTAAAGCACTATCCATTACAGAGTCAGCAGAATCAATTGGTTCCACAAACCGGTTCAAGGTGACTAATTAGAGTGTATCTTCGTTGCGTAATTGTAATTATACTTTAGTATGCGGATGATGAAATTTTCTTTGTGCTTTAGCGTTGCCCTTTGCCCGGTAGCCATTGAGATTTCATTGCCACCTAGCTTATTAGCTCTTCCATGCTGGTCTGGGAGTAAAAAAAACATAGAATTTACCAGTTGCTTCTCTTCCCGCGCAGATGGTAAAAGCCCACCGAGGGAATGGGCGAAAGTCTTAGGAATCATGTTTTAGGCGATTTAGGCCCATTACTATTTTGATTTCCCTTTCCACCTATACGCCCTTAATCATGCTAAACGTGGCCTTAAGGTTTTGTTACTTTAGTCTCTCTACTCCGTAAGGGATAAAGACGAGGTATAATGTATGTACGCACCAAGCTTATTATCTCACCCATTGAAAACCTGAAAACTGTTTTGTCAGAGTCAAAAGTAAGACTTTTTTTTATCTAAAACTAGCGACCCGCCCCGGCTTCGCACGGTATATTATGCATGCACAGAGAAAAAAGATGTCTTCAACCAAATAAACCTATTTCGTTCAAGACATATCCTGTTTCCTATATCAGGAAGACACTAATTGCTTGCAATAAGACATAAAATGTTTCAGAGTTTATTACTTCCTCCAACTATTAAATCTCTTTTTTCAATACATAAAACACTCTTTTTTTTAAAACTTTAATATTTATTCCAAGAGTGCGACTGTTTTGTTTCATGAAAATCGTTATTCAGAAAGAAATCCACAAATTCTTGACACAAAGAAGTATCGTCTCTTAATTGCATATAGTTATATTACTCATAATAAGAGTTTGTGAGTCTCAAAATAATGACTTGCAGTACTTGGAATTAAATTGTTGTTTCTTAATGTGAAACAGTGTAACTTATGCCAAGTAACTTTAGTTCTTGGTTTCACATTTACCCAATTACTTTAAAGATGATATTTCTTAATTTGAGAACTGAAATTCTTGAATTGAAATAATCGGTCTTAAAGTAATGACTTCCAGTACTTGGAATTAAATTGTTGTTTCTTAATGTGAAACAGTGAGTATCAAACTAAACTTTACTTTAACTTGTACCAAGTAACTTTAATTCTTGGTTTGATATTCACCCAATTACATTAAAGATGATAATTTCTCAATGTGAGAAACAAAATTTCTTGAATTGAAACAATCATTCTCAAAATAATTACTAACACTACTTGGAATGAGATTGTTGTTTCTTAGTGTGAAACACTTGAGTTTCAAACCAAACTTTACTTTAACTTGTACCAAGTAACTTTCATTCTTGGTTTCATATTCACCCAATTACTTTAAAGATGATAATGTCTTAATGTGAGAAGTAAAATTTATTGAACCAAAACAATTATCTTTTAAATTTATAAATATTCAATCTCTAATCAAAACATCATCCACATTAAACGAAGAAAGAATATTACTTGAAATTAGTATTTTAAACTTTTTATTGAAGTCAGTAAATGTTTTGGTTTAATACACTTGAATCTTTATCCAAGTAATGAAATCTTTTGGTTTGATTTCACTGTTATCTTGAGTAGAGATTATTGTATTTTGAAGTAAGATATATTTATGTCTTGCTTCAAGTACATTGTTTTTTGAAGTAAGATATATTTATGTCTTGCTTCAAGTCTATTGTTATTTGTAGGGAGAGGTTCGAATTTTTCCTGTAATTCTGGAAATATTTAAATCGAGAAACAATAAGTCAATACAGGCCGCCTTTACACCTGTAAGTTTTAGTTACGTAAACAGCTTCCGTAACTAAAATTTACAGGTGTAAAGGCGGCCTAACTGCAAATGAGGTTGTTGCAATTATTAGTATTACTGGTCTTCCACACCAGCAATATTAATAACAGCGTTCCTCACAACTATCAATTTTATTAATTATATTCTCATCTGCAGTAAGCGAAATCTAGATAAATATCTCAAATAAACATAGTTGTATCGATTACATTCCTGCCTTTGCCTACATATTGTTTAATTAGCAAAATAAACGTTTAGTTTTTAGAAAGCTATCCAGAATTGCACAAAAAACTTTGCCGTTGGACATTGACAAAAATAAACAAAATACGTAATTGAGAAAGTAATAGATGCATTTATTATACGAAAAACAATCACTAACCTATGATCACAAATTAATTATTGTGAAAATAAAAAAATATCAATTTTCCTTGCGCTGGTACCTTGGCATCAAATGAATCCGCGTGGTCGTCGCTGGAAACAAATGCATCTAGGCCTACGGTTAACTTAAACTAATTGCGAAACCTATGTTGCAAGGCCCGACTAAACTGGTAACCGGTATTCTACAGTTTTCTTTTTTCTTTTTGATTACTGTGTCGATGGTTCCGGCGTCCTAAAACAAAATAAGCTGCTTAGTCACATGCACAAATTTATTAAGTTATACATTAATTCAATGTCTGTCAAAAATTGGGTTGGGTTCAGCATCGTACAACCAGGTTTAAGCTCCATACACACAGAGAGCGGTAGCGATAACGCCACCGTGCCGCGCCACCCCGCTACCGCTCTCTGTGCGTGTGGAGCCTTATCGATTTTTAAGAAAATATAAATCTTGGATTTGATAATGGATGTCATTTTAACAATTTTCACAGTATCAGTTTTCACTTATATTTTTTTTTACCTGGCTATGCCAGTTAGGTTAGGTAGTGTAAGGTTTAACTGGGACAAACAACGAGAACCGAAACTTGCCTCTGTGCGAACAATCAGGCTTTCTATCACCTCCATTGACGAAAACTTTATCTTTCGAGATATCCTCCCCTTAGGCGGAATAAAGGTGTCCCAGTAATGTCATTTGTCTCTCTCTCTCTTATAGTGCCTCTCCAACTAGTGGAGGTTGGCAGTCAGCTCCGCATATTTCCTCCAACCTTCGCGAGGTTGCAAAGTTCGGCAGCACTTGCGACTCCGGTCCACTCCCGGATATTGCGCAGCCACGACTTCTTCCTCCGGCCGACGGCTCTTCTGCCGGCTACTTTGCCCATCATTATTAGTTGCAGGAGTTCGTAATGTCATTTGTACTGGATTTTTTTTATCTAAAAACAAAACAACAAAAGTTTATTTTTAAATAATACTTGAAATTTAGTACCTGTATTATAGAGCTCCGTTGACAATGCAAGTACAGTCAACAAAAAGTACTGTCAGCAAAACACAAGCTTGAATTAAAAATTAAATGTTTGTGGTTCACCGTTGAAGAGTTCCCTCCTGCGGAGACGATCCTGGCCAGACATAATAAAGTAACCATAAATATTTAATTTTTAATACAAACTTTTGTTTAGTTGACTGTATAGTTTTTGTTGACTGTACATAAATAAATAAATAATAAATAAATATCAAGGGACACTACTCCAATTGAGTACCAAACTAGGCAAAGCCTGTACTATGGGTACTAGACAATAGATGAACATACATATATAGATAAATACATACTTGTACATACATATTAAACATCCAAGACTCGAGTACAAACATTCGTATTCATCATACAAATATCTGCCCCGACCGCGAATCGAACCCGGGACCTTAACCTTCATATTCAGGTTCTCTAAAGTGCATAAATATAAATTAAACTTAAAAACTTACCATCGTCTTTTAAAGCAAACAATGTCTCCAATATTGAAATCCCAGTCTCATTTTTAATTTGGTCTTGTTTCAACTTCAGGAGCTTTTCGATGTGCCAATTTATAAAGAAATTTAATGATTGTTCTTCATACATTTCCTCAAAATCCAAACTAATCTGAAAAACAATACTCATTTGAATAAAAAGTTCATAAACCAAATTGTAATCCTACTAATATTAGGATATTTTTTATACCGGAAAATTGCATAGTTTCAGCAGGATATTAGTGGTGTCGAAATCTGTGCAGATGAAGTCACGGACAGCAACTAGACTTGCTGGCTTGCTTGCACGCTTGCGGGTTCACTTGCTTCTTTGAAATGCTTATGGTTCACGAAAGTAAATACTTAACCTTTTCAACGACAATGACTGATATTATATCCGTGTCAAATTCTTGAACTTTTCTATAGTTATGTCATTATCTAAAAAAAATAAAAAATATAATTAGTTTAGACTGCGGCAAAGACCAAACCGAGACTGGCTGTGCATTTAGCTGTTTGCCGCTATATGTAGATAGAACCTAGGCTCTACTTGTCATGACGTCAACACTTCTTACATTCTTTCTTACTCACCACATCATTTAGCCGCGAATACGAGTACATAAACCCTGTTTACCTGTATATTCACCTGAGGCCCTAGCAAAGTAAGGTTTATCTATTTCCTCCGAGTCATTAGTAAATAAAATAGGTGGATAAACCTTACCGTGCTATGGATGGCTGGAGAACAAACTAGTATTCGCGAATACATACATAACATATTCGGCAGTATTCGGAGTTATACTTGTAAACGTACAAAATAATAGTTTGAAACGCGCCAAAAAAACAGCCATTGACTGGAGAACGGATGAGTGTTTGTAGCCAATATCGAATACATCCTAACAACAAGTCACTTATATACTCTTATAAATTGTGCCTATTCATCTATTCTCGCCGATAATCAGATAATCCTGGCATTACCTAAATCAAGATAAGTATAAAATAACGGATATAATATTCGATTTATAAGACTGCTTACTATGAAACAAACCTGCTAACTAAAGCTCGAATCTACGAATGCAAGTACCTAATTAATAACAAGATTTGGGTATTTACCGAGGAAATTCTTGATGATTTCTTCAGAAATGCTCCATTTCATTAGAAGAAGGACTGTTTCCTCCATTGTAACCGTATATCATAGGACACGTGGCAAAGAATATGCGAGACTTCTGTTTCCCTTAATGGCGGCCACTAGGTAATAAGTTTGCGCTTGGGCATGTGAACACTGAACAGCAACAAGGAAATAATTTTGAGATGATCGGCTCAATGCTGTGGAAGTCAGCCTAAAACAAACACAAAAATAATTATAAGAACACAAAGTAATGACCATGCGAGAAACTATAGTTATGTAGGTACCTAGTGAAACTCATTATTGACAAAAAAGACAAACTTCTAACAATAAATCGACTGGCGTAATTCACACACACATAATATGTATATGTAATATGTATGTATGTATGTATTACTGTATTTTTATATTTTTTATGTGCAATAAAGAGTTTACATACATACATACATACATACATATCCGTAATGAAAGTAATGATAATCTTACCTTTTGATTTTTATGAAACAGCAAACAGCCGCACAGCGATCGAACAATTACAAAAATGGCTAGGCTAGCAAAGGAACATAGAGTTGCCAACTGCCGTTGATATTTTACCCTTTAAGGCAATTTCGAGGACTATTTTGTTTCGTTTGGCAGTAGCAGTATTTCGCGTTCATAATATTTAAAGTTTTAAGGTCTGGGAACCGACTTTAAAAAATAACTTATAAAAGAGTGTAGGTATCTTCATCGCACTTAAGTTATTTTGTTGAGAAGCACAGTTTTCGGCATTAACTCAATAACGGTATATTTGACCATTTTGAAAATAATTTGTTTTGAAAGTAATTATTTGACTGACTAAAATACTGGTATCATCATCAGCCTATTTTACGTCCCACTGCTGGGCACAGGACGCCTCTTAATATGAGAGGGCTTGGGCTATAGTTCCCACGTAGGCCCAGTGCGGATTGGGAACTTCACACACCCCATTGAATTGCTTCGCAGGAGTGTGCAGGTTTCCTCACTATGTTTTCCTTCGCCGAAAATCTCATGATACATTACAAATGAAATTTCGCACATAAATTCTGAAAAACTCAGAGGCGAGCCAGCGTTGCAGCCCACGACCCTCTGCTTGAGAGGCTATAGGTCAAGCCACTGCATGTACTACCACGGCTTTAAATACTGTGAATTGTTTTTCATATTTTTTGGACAAATGGTATAAAATATAAAGGCCCCACCCTTTATTAACTTTGAAAATCATCTTTAGATTTCATAAATTTAATAATTTTTAATTTTGAGTGACCATTTAGGATCTATAACGATTTAAAGTTGGTTAACAACCATTTTTAGCCGACTTCAAAAAAAGGAGGAGGTTCTCAATTCGTCTGTTTTTTTTTATGTTTGTTACCTCATAACTTCCGACTGGGCGAAGCGATTTTAATTATTCTTTTTTATTTGAAAGCTGGTGCTTTCCGTGTGGTCCCATTTTGGTCCAGTTCTGACGATGACACCCATGAGAAAACCATACAAGTCTAAAATTAGCATTAAGTCATCATCATCATCTCAGCCATTACAAGTCCACTGCTGGACATAGGCCTCTCCTTTAGACCTCCATTTAGCATTAAGTATGTCCGTTTCATTTAAACGGTGCTGTGTCATATATGAGCAGCACGTTTAATAGGTCTACCCATATTCAGAAAAAAATGTTAGTGTACTTCAGATTCACTAAAAATATAAAAAAATAAACAAAAAATTTAACAAAAAAAAACCTACTTCACAAAAGGAAACTATTCCAAAACAAACTAATACGCACTAAAAAGAAAAAAATAATTGCATATTCTTCTAAAACTTAATAATCAACTTACTTTTTCTACTTATCAATATGTAGGTACGATCTATCTAATGTTGTTACAATTATTGTTATGTTTGGAGTTGGTGTCAGCCAAGGAAACACTACAATATGTGTGGCAATAATAATACGAGAATACTTTAATAAATATTTTTTTACAAATTAACTTTTATACACAATCACATCTCACCTATAACTATGTGTGTAATTCTTTACAAGCCTATGTTGGCTGACACCGACTCCAGAAATAACAATAATTGTAACAACATTAGATAGATCGTACCTACATATTGATAAGTAGAAAAATTAAGTTGATTATTAAGTTTTAGAAGAATATGCAATTATGTTTTTCTTTTTAGTGCGTATTAGTTTGTTTTGGAATAGTTTCCTTTTGTGAAGTCGGTTTTTTTTGTTAAAATTTTTGTTTATAACTAATATTTTAAAGCTGTGATAAAGTTTTTATATGCACTATCGTATAATAACAAAAAAACTGAATTATTAAAAAAACTCGACTGCAAAAACATTAAACTAAAAAAATCGACAATATCGACCAATCAGTCATACCTACTCATACGTCGTGTGCTTCATTATGAAAATAAATTGAAGAAGAACTAGCTCAACCCAACGTAAATAATTATTATTTTATACTATTTAAATTCCTTGGTTTTGAAATAGGCAATTCTAAATTAAGTTTTCTATGCGGGTTTTTTATTTTATTTTAGTTTCAATAATATGTGAATTATGATGGCTGTCCCATTACAAGGGTATTATTTTCTATTATGGCAACACCACGAGATGAACAAGATATACCTCCGTCAATATTATTTACTTTAAGATTGTATGATTTGTATGTTTCTTGGTTGAAATACTAATTTTCGTATGTTTCTTGGTTGAAATGCTAAAACTTTTGATGAAAAATTGGCAAATGTAAATGTAAATCAAGCCAAGAATGTACTAAATCTTGGTGTAAAACTGTGGTCTATTTTAAATTAAACTTTTTAGATCTTGACTGTAGCTTGTTAATATTAAACCAAGAGTTACCAGCTTCTTGGTTGAAATAGTAAAACATTTGATGAAAAAATGGCAAATAAAATGTAAATCAAGCCAAGAATGTACTGAATCTTGGTGTAAAACTGTGGTCTATTTTAAATTAAACTTTTTAGATCTTGACTGTAGCTTGTGAATATTAAACCAAGAGTTAGCAGTTTTCGTCCGAAAATGTACTGAATCTTGGTGTAAAACTGTGGTCTATTTTAAATTAAACTTTTTAAATCTTGACTGTAGCTTGTGAATATTAAACCAAGAATTAGCAGTTTTCGCCCGAAAATATAATGAATCTTGGTGTAAAACTGTGGTCTATTTTAAATTAAACTTTTTAGATCTTGACTGTAGCTTGTGAATATTAAACCAAGAGTTACCAGTTTCTTGGTTGAAATAGTAAAACATTTGATGAAAAAATGGCAAATAAAATGTAAATCAAGCCAAGAATGTACTGAATCTTGGTGTAAAACTGTGGTCTATTTTAAATTAAACTTTTTAGATCTTGACTGTAGCTTGTGAATATTAAACCAAGAGTTAGCAGTTTTCGTCCGAAAATGTACTGAATCTTGGTGTAAAACTGTGGTCTATTTTAAATTAAACTTTTTAAATCTTGACTGTAGCTTGTGAATATTAAACCAAGAATTAGCAGTTTTCGCCCGAAAATATAATAAATCTTGGTGTAAAACTGTGGTCTATTTTAAATTAAACTTTTTAGATCTTGACTGTAGCTTGTGAATATTAAACCAAGAGTTACCAGTTTCTTGGTTGAAATAGTAAAACATTTGATGAAAAAATGGCAAATAAAATGTAAATCAAGCCAAGAGTGTACTGAATCTTGGTGTAAAACTGTGGTCTATTTTAAATTAAACTTTTTAGATCTTGACCGTAGCTTGTGAATATTAAACCAAGAGTTAGCAGTTTTCGTCCGAAAATGTACTAAATCTTGGTGTAAAACTGTTTTCTATTTTAAATTAAACTTTTTAGATCTTGACTGTAGCTTGTGAATATTAAACCAAGAATTAGCAGTTTTCGTCCGAAAATGTAATGAATCTTGGTGTAAAACCGCGGTCTATTTTAAATTAAAATTTTTAGATCTTGACTGTAGCTTGTGAATATTAAACCAAGAATTGGCAGTTTTCATCCGAAAAAGTAACAGTATTGAAGGAAATATTAAGTAATACTTATTTGAAATTTGTGTACATGCTTATTTTAAAGAAGATTACTTGCATCAAATAACATTTTCAAGAAATCTGATATTATTGTTAAAACGCTGTAGCGTTTTGTTGCAAATCAATTAATTATTTCACTCAAAAATGTCTTTTTTGGCACAAAAGTATATGAAGATTGAACTAATTAATTTAGGTTCTTTCTTGAAAAAATGAGATATTGTTGAGTTGAGATATATTTATTTGATGAAGAGTTATATTTCTCACTTCAACAAACAGTGCCTGAGAGAGTTTTGCGTTTTGAAATAAGACATCTTTTTTTTCTGTGTGTATTATGACATATAAACCTTCCTCTTGAATCATTCTATCTATTAAAAAAACCCGCATCAAAATCCGTTGTGTAGTTTTGAAGATATAGATAAGCATACATACGGATTTGGGGACAGAAAAAGCGACTTTGTTTTATACTATGTAGTGATAGTGATTTTAGCGTGGCTTGAGTACACCAATGGCGACTATGTCAGCCTCATGGGAAACCACAGTTACCTATAAAACTCTGCCTTGTCCAGAGTCCGAGGCTCTGGAGCGAAGTTTCGAATTTTAAATTTTATAGGCGATGCTAGCAACCCATCACTATTTTATTCCCCTTTCCACGTTAATATACGCTCACAATCACGCTATCGTGGCCTTTAGGTCTTGTTACCTTAGGCTCTGTCTACCACGTAGGGGATTAAAACGTGATTTGTGTATGTATGAGTTCGAAACCGGTATTATCTAAACAACTTTTTCATAAGTTTTTTGGAAGTTTTTTTGGTTGGCATGTGTAACAGTTGTGCTCATTAAACTTTGATAATAATTCCGTAGAGGGGTCGAAACGCGTCAGTGTTTGTGTGGTATAAGGGATAATTAAATTTGTGGGATTTATATGTGTTTTATTGGCAGTAGTGGAGGGAGTGCATGAAAAACATATATTTCACACAAGCTTGGTTATCTTGCACGTGAGTAGCGGAGTAGCGAAGTAAAAAATGTTTGTTCGTTCAATAGAAAAGAGGAAATTTCTCTATTAGTGATAAATGCAGCTGCAACACAGGATCGGCGCTTGCGCATGTCTATAGGTTTGTAACCGTCTGGGTTTATAACCACTTTACGCATCTACAAATTGAACGAACGACAGATTTGGACGTTATTTCGCGACATAAGACGTTTTACGACTTTGACATTAACGTCGGATTTATCTAAATGATCTAAGCTGTCTATTGCAAATTTTACGAGTTAAGAGCTATAGAATAGGTTAGTATTAGACAGTGGCGTAGCTAGGTAACTAAAAAAATCTTGTGACAAAATGTCAGCAACGTTGTACGGTAATAGCCAAAGACCCCCCTCCCCCCTGTCGGGCTCTTAGCCAACGGTCAATGATATCCCTCAGAAACTGCCAGCAAATAATTAGCCGATGCCTAGAGTGCACGGGACCAAGCACTGCTCGTCCCCCCGGACGGATCCAAAATCGAACCGCTGTTCTTGACCACACGTGGAGGCAACCCGACTCGCACCCCACAACTGGGAACGTTCTAGGAACTTCGTCGCTAGCCTGCAACTAGACAGTAAAAAAAACAACAAAAGAAAACGGAAATCCATAAGCTTAACAATATACCTCATCATCATCATCATCATCTCAGCCATTACAAGTCCACTGCTGGACATAGGCCTCTCCCTTAGGTCTCCAATAAGACCGGTTGGAAGCGGCTTGCATCCAGCGCGATCCTCCGATCTTAATAAGGTCATCGGTCCACCTTGTGGGTGGACAGCCCACGCTGCGCTTGCCGGTGCGTGGTCTCCACTCGAGGACCTTTCGACCCCATCGGTCATCCGTCCTCCGTGCTATGTGCCCTGCCCACCGCCATTTCAACTTGCTAATCCGCTGGGCTATGTCGGTAACCTTGGTTCTTCTACGGATCTCCCATTTCTGATTCGATCTCGCAGAGAGACTCCCAGCATAGCCCTCTCCATAGCTCGTTGGGCTACTTTGAGCTTGTTCATAAGGCCCATAGTGAGGGACCACGTTTCAGTGCCGTAAGTCATCACTGGTAACACACACTGATCGAATATACCTACCTAGCTTTATATATTAATATACTATGTAGTGATACACAACTAGATTTCTACAAAGGTGATGAGAGTCATCCATTTGCCCTTTCAAGCATACTTCACGCATAACTAGTGGAAATTCCATAGAAACATCACAGCAATTTATCCGATCGTAAAGGACGTAGAATATCTTGAATACCTTTATTTACATAACCTTTATTTATTTACGCTCCACTGAGTAATATTCATGTGTTAATAAAGACATAAAGCAAAGTAACACTAGATAAATGCCGAGGGCCGGGAAGTAGCCAATTAAAGAAAGAAAGAAAACATTTATTCGTAACTAGCGACCCGCCCCGGCTTCGCACGGTATATCATGCATGTATTATACATTATAAACCTTCCTCTTGAATCACTCTATCTATTAACACGTTAAGTGCGAAGCGAGGCCTAAATCACCCCTGATGCAACTTCCCTGTGGTGCGGCAAGCAAAAAAGTGAATTTCTCTGTCGTGCGAATGGCATAGCTTTGGTTTGGTCCAGTGTAGGAAAGAGATAAATATATATTTGAGATCACTAATGGTTCCGGACTCGGTGGTGTACCTACCTTGGTACCGGATGTCTTAGGCCTCGTGCCGCACTGAATTAATATAATTTTAATGCAGTGCGGAACGAGGCTAAAACGTCCCATATCCCCCCTGACCTCGTACCGCACTCAACGCGAGCTTCCCGCGACCAGTGTTGTGCATCACGTCGATTGGAGTCTGTAATAGGTGCCTCTTAATGGTATAGAATGGAACGCTTCGTGCGCGAGTCCGACTCGCACTTGGCCGGTTTTTTTTCTTTATGGCGCCTTCAAGCACAATTTAGATTATTTAAAAAAAAATGTATCCTTTGATAGCTTTGTGTTGTTTTGCCAGGTTTTGCCCTTAAATGTAAACGATCTAATGAGATATAATTGATCAAAATCGGTCAAGTCGTTGCGTAGTTAAGACAGTTTAAAAACGTCGATATTATTTTTCCCATCACTAATCGCAGCGAAAATTTGCCCTATTTCAGTGCGTTACGAGGTGTATAAGATCCCATATTTTGTTTTGCTAATAATTCCTAAACTAGCCATCAGATCCCGGGGCGACGGTGGATTAGGGTTCATCAATTCACTGTCTATATCAATAAGGACCAAAATTCTCATTTATCTTTGATTTCGCGCCAGAAAATGGATTTTAGTCTGTAAAAGGAGGTGGGGTCTAATAGACCGCGTGTCGCCCTAACGTCTGGTCACGGTACGGGCCGATTATACCTCGTGCCGCAGGAACGGAAAGTATGCAAAAATTGGTGCCGCAGCTAACGTGTTAAAAAAAACCGCATCAAAATCCGTTGTGTAGTTTTGAAGATATAAGCATACATACGGATTTGAGGACAGAAAAAGCGACTTTGTTTTATACTATGTAGTGACATATAGTGACTGGGTTACAAAAACAAAAAGAAGTAAAAAAAAAAATGAGTACATACATCACGAAATGGTCCCATCTCAGCATAATGCTGGCCTTGCAGCCAGCGCTGGTCTTCCGATGGAACCATCAAATGCTACAATCAATTGCTGGATGAGTAACTTGTTTAAAACACTCACCTGCGGCTCGTGTTTTTTAAAGTTACGAATCCAGCAATTGCTCTTCCCGCTGAGGCAGATATTTTTCTCGAACATTGAGAGGAAATGAAAATAAATGTTGCACTAAACTTCCTCGCAACTTAGGCGGTTTTCACGTTCCCGCCTTTTTTCTTAAGTTTTTTATGTCATCTGTCACCGTAAGCTATTTGAGACATTGATAAAAACGTTAGACTCAAACAAAACGCGCACTCCTCGGCCATCGACTTGGCTGTATGACATTGTTGTTCATTATTCCATAGTCTCTTTGACTTTTCAAAAAGTTAAAAACAAATGAAAAACAGTCCAGCAATCCGATATAGGTATGTTCAGAAAATCGCGCCTGCAATGTAGTTCGGCTGCCAGCAAGGCCCTTCGTGTTCTGTTACTTAGAAATAATTAACCGATGCCCGGGGTGCACCGGACCAAGTACTGCTCTTCCCCTCGGATCCAAACGAACCGCAGCTCGTGACCACACGCGGAGGTAACCTGACTCGTGCCCCTAATTGACAAACACGTCGCTAGAGATTGGCAATGTCAGAGTGACAGTATTCGAGTAGGTCAGCAATTAAAGTTGGCAACTGTAATGCGCAAATTGAAATTAAACAAAAGGTAATAAAAATTAAAAATGTTTAAGTAATCCTTTTCAGTTTAAACGTTGCGGCACTAAATAATTTGCGCAAGCGCGTAAATCTTCGCTAAACTTTGGTAATGCATAATGACAATTATGCGTTATAAAAAATAAGGCAATTGGTAAAAACCGCAATTTTCAGAAACCTCTGTGTACAAACTAATTGTGACAGAATTTTACATAAATTCTTAACACTGACTCACGCGCGTTCAAAAAGACGTATGCGCTTAAAAATGCCAAGCACATACGTCATTTTGATTCACAGGTGACTTTGTAACAATGCAATGAAACATGCCCGACCACGATCGCGTGGTTTCAACTTTACATTTAAAACAATCAAATTAAAACTTTAACGTTTCCACAATAAGACATTCGACGGATGCGTGTCCGAGTTAGAATGTTGCTGCATTCTTCAAACACGCCAATGCAGGTGGGATTATAAGAATTACGCTTTATTGCTGAAGTGATAAGGCTTTGGCGAATGCTTTACCAAGTCGGTAAATGCAATCTCATGAAGATATTGTAGTAATAGTCAGCTTAAGGCTTCTTTGTAATAAGTACATTTAAGCTTTTCTATTACATGTCTAATAATCGGAAATATGGTTATTTACTTACTATTATTAGCTATTAGTTTCACAGAAATTACATACAAACATACATTCACATCGTCACGCCTCTTTCCCACAGGGGTAGGCAGAGACTACTTTGTTTCACTTGCTACTCTGACATACCACATTCATCAATCTCTTCATACCAGTAGGCTTATTACCTAACTCGCTCGCAATCGCCATCGTGTTCATTCTGACAGTTCATGTAGCTGACAATTGGCATCGGAATCAGCTAGCTGTCACATTCATACAAGAACTGTCAAAAAGAACACGATGGCGATTGCGAGCGAGTTAGGTAATAAGCCCACTGCTCGCCGGTTTCGGGTACTGACCTGACCTTTTTCCAAAACGTCTCCTATTTGGTCCCGGAACGTCCGTCTAGGCCTTCTCCCAACGCAACCATTCACACTCCCCATATAGATCTGTTTAGTTAGTCTACTTCCATCCATCCGCTCTACGTGACCAAACCAACTTAAGCATACTTTTTTCTATCGTAGTCACTATATCCTCTTTCACAGATATGACAGAACTAAGGTTCTTCCATTCAGGAAGTCGTGATACCCTCGTTGATGCCCTGAACATGGGACTGCAAAGGCCCATTTCCCACCAGTGATTCAGGAAGGTTTATATGTATAATTCTACGCAGACGAAGTGACCGTATAGGAAAGGGAAATCAAAACAGTGATGGGTTGCTAACCGCATCGCCTATGACATGATTCCTAAGACTTTCGCTTATTCCCTCGATGGGCTTTTACCATGCGCGAGAAGAGAAGCAACTGATAAATTCTATGTTTTTTACTCCCAGACCTATGAAAGAAAGAATATAAAATATTAATTACCTACCTTGTTTTATTCAAAACAATGTGATTCTCATTTTAGAATAATTACTTAGTTAGCGAACAAACCAATGTCAAAATAGTACAAACTCACGTGTGCGTTGGATGCACTGGGTCTCATAGTCGGTTGAACTCACATAATGTGCATTTGAGGCACACACCAAAGTGCGGCATTTTTTTTTATATGAATAGGACAACGAGCAAGTGGGTCTGATGGTAAGTGACCACCACTGCCCATAGACACCCGCAACCCCGGCGGGATTGCAGATGCGTTGCCAACCTAGAGGACTAAGATGAAATGCCTCTTGTGCCCGTAATTTCCCCGGCTGTCTTACTCTCAGCAGGATTAAGATGGTGGTAGCGATCCGGACGTACCTTGCACAAGGCCCTACCACCCGCATCTGGCGTATGGCAGAGAAAGAAGCTTACGGGCATGCCAGAGAGGGACAACGCTAGCCCACGCATTTCCGTGCCTACCGCTAGTTAGTTCAACTAACAAAGGAACATCTTTAATGGCGGCCTGTCAAAGACCCGTCAATCTGAGGTGCTAAAGTTCACGTCCTCGCTTGAATGCTACACATTCTTCACCTGGGAACGAACCTGTGACCTCCGCTATTACTCACTCACTAAGCATTGTTGCCCAATTTGTCATCTACTTCATTTTTTATCTGTTATTGTTAACTAGTTTTTAGTAGATGTTCCACGGGAGTTTGTAATTGTGTCGTACAGACACATCATTCAAACAGATGACGCTTAGCGACAAAAATTCGCACAGTAACAAAGGTCACGTGACATCTAGTAACGGGTAGAAAAATTCGGAGACTACCCACCTGCTATGGGTGGTGTACGGGTATAACACGCGTCACGGAATGACGAGGATCCAGGTTCGATTCCAGGCCATAGCTTTACTTTTCTGATTTTTTCTATGTTCTAATTTTCACTGACATTTAGAAATTTATGTTTTTACTAGTTTGTTGCAACTAAGTTAAACTAGTCTGGGAGTAAAGAAAAAACATAGAATGTACCAGTTGCTTCTTTACCCGCGCAGATCGTAAAAGCCCATCGAGGAAAGGGCGAAAATATTAGGAATCATGTTATAGGCGATGCGGCTAGCAACCCATCACTATTTTGATTCCCCATTCCATCTATACCACCTCAATCGTGCTAAACCTTGTTACCTTAAACTCTGTCTACCCCGTTGTCCTAAGATTTTCAAATTAGATTTTGCTTTATATACAAAAGTTATATACAATATGATGACGTTCGGTTAGACGACTAAATAGTGATTAATGACTATGAAGCTAAATAGTATCACGGGTTCAAATCCCGATATGGGCAGGCACGTAGCAGTATCTAAACTATTCGCATTTACGTACATACATACATAAATCACGTCTTTTTCCCTTACGCGGTAGACAGGGCTAAAGATAAAAAGACCTAAAGGCCACGGTTAGCATGATTTCTGTGTAGAAAGAGGAATCAAAATAGAATGAGTTGCTAGCCGCGTCGCCTGTAACATGATTTCTGAGATTCCCTCGATGAGCTTTTATCATGATGTGCGGAAAAGCAACTGATACATTCTACGTTTTTTCTTTACTCCCTAACCGCTATGGAGGAATTCGTTCGCTGTATTTTTTTCTTCCATGCTAGTCTGGGAGTAAAGAAAAAACATAGAATGTACCAGTTGCGTCTCTACCCGCGCAGATCGTAAAAGCCCATCGAATGGGCGAAAATCTTAGGAATCATGTTATAGGCGATGCGGCTAGCAACCCATCACTATTTTGATTCCCCATTCCATCTACACGCCCACAATCGTGCTAAACGTGGCCTTTAGCTCTTGTTACCTTAGGCTCTGTCTACCTGTATAAAGACGTGATTTATGTATGTATTTTTTTATTTAGAGGGTTTATATTCTCAGTTCCCATGGCACATGTTTTGAAACAAAATCAATAGAAATCATTACATTCGTTACTCAATATTGCGTACGGTGAATGATTTACAAACGACATGCCTTAACAAAATTACCCATAACCAACCTGAGGTTGTTTATAGCACCTACAGCTCTATAATGGTCGTATAACAGCCGTGATTGTAGCCGTTATAAGGCTTTAAGGAGCGATTATCTGCGCATCTATTTGTCGGTAAATAACTTACAGATATGTTTACCCCATTCCACATGGCGATGTGGAAATATGTCGGTTTTACATTGGACTGGCACTAATTTGAATGGTTAGTTGTATGCTGGTCTGGGAGCAAAGAAACATAAAATGCAAGGTCCGTCCGGATCGCTACCACCATCTTACTCGCTAATCCTGCCGCTAAGTAGCAGTGCTTGCACTGCTGTGTTCCGGTGTGGAGAGTAAGACAGCCGGGGAAATTACGGGCACAAGAGGCATTTCATCTTAATCCTCTAGGTTGGCAACGCATCTGCAATCCCTCCGGGGTTGCGGGTGTCTATGGGCAGTGGTGATCACTTACCATCAGGTGACGCACTTGCTCGTTTGCCTTCCTATTCATAAAAAAAAAAAAAAAAAAAAATGCACCAGTTGCTTCCCTTCTCGTGCAGGGTAAAACCCCATCGAGGGAACCATTAAGGCGATGCGACCAGCAACCCATCACTATTCTGATTCCCCTTTCCATCTGTACGTCCACAATCATGCTAAACGTGGCCTGTGGGTCTCGTTGCTTTTAGCTCTGTCTACCCCGTAAGAGATATAAAGACGTGATTTATGTGTTGTACCTGCAACATCGCCCGATGTATGGATATTTTAAACTCACTCTTTGTCGGTCTCTCGCTTAGTGCTTAATGCAAAGGTTAACTGGTAGAGATCCCTTATAGGGATAAGTTCGCCTTTGTGCATATATTTAAGGTCTTTTTTTGTGATTTGTCTCTGCTTCTTTATATTTGTAGAATAAAGCATTTACTTACTTACTTACTAATGCTCCTCTCATTTACTCAAAGGTAAAAATCCCTTATAGGAATAAGTTGACCTTTGTGCAAATATTTAAGGTCTTTTTTGTGATTTGTCATTTACATTCACTTACTTACTCTGTCTACCCCGTAAGGGATAAAGACGTGATATAATGTATGTATGTATGTATGTATTCCATGTATAGACTTTCTACCCTCTCCAGCTTTGTTATATGTATACATAGAGGATGTACTTATGTGTGTGACATTAGGTACTCGCTTCGACCGTCCTTCACCAGATTCCCACACAGTTATGTCATGCGCACGCGCAATGATACGAACTATGACAAATTGATATTTAATTAAGTATTATGACATTTATGTCACTTGTTTAGGGAGGGCGGTGTGCGAGAGGGCGCTAAGAAGTTATTTTTAACGCAATAACGCCACCGACGCGCATATGCGTTTTGGCTTTCGTCCAAACGCTGTCATAATTTAACAGGCATTTGAACGAACATCTGCGTCATTGGCTGAAGACGTTTGGAAGCTGGCAGCAAATGCGTTAACCGTTTGACGAATTATAATTGTAAAATTAGTTACGGTATATTCTTCCATGCTGGTCTGGGAAAAAAAACATAGAATGTACCAGTTGCGTCTCTTCCCGCGCAGATGCGAAAACCCCATCGAGGGAATGGGCGAAAATCTTAGAAATCATGTTATAGGCGATGTTAGTAAAGCATCACTATTTTGATTCCCCTTTCCACCTGTGCGCTCACAATCATGCTAAACGTGGCCTTGAGGTTTTGTTACCTTAGGCTCTGTCTACCCCGTAAGGGATAAAGACGTGATATGTGTATGTAGTTACGGTAAAGTCGGGTTAGATTAGCTCAAGAAGGTAACTTTATCTGCCTCTAAAAACAAACTTTTCATTATTTATTTCATACGCTAAAGGAAATTGTTATAACTGAGATTTTGGAAAAAATATAATATAAATTAAAAATAATAATTACTAGTTCACTATCGCATACTACCGTCTCCTAACACTTGTGACCCGCGTCCCCGACCTCTAAGGCCGAGCAAAAAGTGTCTGTCTGTCTGTTTTTCTATTACTGCGAGCATAGATCGGCAAAGCACGACCCGTGGGCCACACGCGACCCACAAAAATATATTGTTCAGAACCATTTTATTTTGTTTCCAACATACATACACAAAGCAGATCTTTATCCCTTACGGGGTAGACAGAGCCTGGGGTAACTAAACCTTAAGGCCGCGTTTAGCACGATTAAGGGCGTATAGGTGTAAAGGGATACCAAAATAGTGATGGGTTGCTTTGCTAGCCGCATCGCCTATAACATATGATTCTATGATTTTCGCCCCCTCTCAGTGACAATACCCTCCAGGGGGTTTGTAATTGTGTCGTACAGACACGTCATTCAAACAGATGACGCTTGGCGACAAAAATTCAAAGGCTTACCCACCTGCTATGGGTAGTGTAGGGGTATAGCACGCGTCACGTAACGACGAGGATCCGGGTTCGATTACCGGCCATAGCTTTACTTTTCGGATTTTTCTATGTTCTAATTTTTAGTGTCGTTTAGAAATTGAACACTCTCTTATATAATTATAATTAACCTTTACTGATAATAATTAGTATACCGTAAATGGTATAGCACGATTCACCGATCATCCTGTACACAAACACCGGCAATAACTCGACAGAACAAGTGTCCATCTGTCATGCTGGAACAATGCGCCCGAGTTGCCAAGACGTGGACGTCTCAATCACCAACCACTTACTACCGGAGCTGACAAGCTTTTTGCACTGTCGTTTTTGGCGACGAATACGCAGCCGTGAAGTAAGCAAATACAAATACGTTTATTTCGCAAGTGGAGCAATGTGTTTTTGCGATCACTTTCAGTATTTCTAAACCAAGGGCCGCTGTCTAAGCTTATGTACGTATGTATAACTCTTACATACACAAATCACGTCTTTATCCCTAATGGGCTAGACAGAGCCTAAGGTAACAAGACCTAAAGGCCACGCTCAGCATGACTGCGGGCATTTAGATGTAAAGGGGGACCCTTTAAGAAACCCTGAAGTAGAGTCATCAACTTTCAACATGAAACTACCGTGAGACTCAATCATAATTACACATAAACGGATAACTCACGTATAAAAAGTCGAGTGATGCTCGACATGTTTCGGACTATTTCGTAGTCCTTTTTCGACTTTTTATACGTGAGTTATCCGTTTATGTGTAATTATGATAGAGTCATCAACATTATTACTAGGCCAGGTTGAAAATCCTAAAATTTCTAAAATATTTTCCGTATTTTTACTGCACTGTTTACGAAATGCAAAAAAATTATACAAACAGATATTTGTTTTTTCTTATTAACCAATAATTTCTCATTTTTTCATACAACAAGCTAAACCAATGTTGTCATAACCTGACATTTATTTAGCAAGAAAACTCACGTTCCTACTCCTGTCGTAAGAGCTACGTGGTTTTAACTTAGTGAGTCTATCTGTACCACTTTTAAACACTAATTGCTTGCATACTTCTACCCGACTACCCGAAGGAAGGAGGGTTATGTTTTAACAAGTTTTTTCAGCGTGATAAGTATTTTTGGGTCATATCTTGCAAGTCTGACCCACGACTTCTAGCGGACGACTTGACTTGTGGTACAATACAATACAATAGAAAACCTCTTTATTGAACACCACAAATCAGTACAAAACAATACAGAAACAAAGAACAAAGTAGACAATACAAGATCTCTTAGAATTTGGATTTAAATTAATTTCCGTGTTGGTCTGGGAGCAAAGAAATAACAGAATATACCAGGTGCTTCTCTGCCCACGCAGATGGTAAAAGCCCATCGAGGGTATGGGCGAAAGTCTTAGGAATCATGTTAGGCGATGCGGCTACCCATCACTATTTTGATTTCCCTTTAAACCTATACGCCCTTAATCATGCTAAACGTGGCCTTAAGGTTTTGGTACCTTAGGCTCTGTCTACCCCGTAAGGGATGAAGACGTGATATATGTTTGTATGTATTTGGGGTAAAATCAATGTATAGCAGTATCACTACATAGTACTAAAATAAAGTCACTTTCTCTGTCCCCATGTCCCTATGTCCCTATGTATGCTTATATCTTCAAAACTACACAACGGATTTTGATGCGGTTTTTTTTAATAGATAGAGTGATTCAAGAGGAAGGTTTTTATGTATAATTCTACGCAGACGAAGTCGCGGACAGAAGCTAGTATCTGATAAAACTCATTTTCGGTCATTTAAATTTTAATTTTAACGAGTAGCGACATCTCTTGACACACGGCTGAACTAACTTCTGAATTCGATCTGCGAAGTTCGCCTCGTACCCTCCCTCACACTCTTATTATAATCACTATAAGTGCGAACACAACGGCACTATACAAAGTTCACAGTAAAAGGTATTCAGGTCTATACAAAGTATTGCTTTTACGAGCTAATTGTATAATAGAGGTAATTACGAATTTAATATCGCACCTTACTTGAGTAAGTTCCTCATCACAGCATTGGCCGTGACTAGAGAATACTGGTCTGCGCAAAATAAACGACGCAATCTAAAAAAAAATTTTACCAAGGTTCTATACATCGTACACCTTTTTAATTAACAAACATTATGTACCAAAGGGGACTCTTCACGTGGCTAAACTTGCGCCTAATAAATTTTATCATACTCCAAAATAACGGCATTTTAAGTTTAAACCTAATATTTGAATGTGTTCCGTACATGATAGAAACGGTGCAAACCGAGGGAAACCATGTAGTAGTGCCCTCTAACGATTCCACAAAAAAACACGACTTACTTCCATACTTTTTCTTAATTCGACTAGACTAGGTCAAACTGAATATTCTTCGCGTCTTTCCTGATGACAAAAGTCAAAAGCGTCTTATTTATTTTATTTAATTTAATTGTCTTTGTTGGGGAAAAAACAACAGACACAATTATAAAAAAAAAAAAACTATTAGGAACGTAATGGAGTAAACATAGCCTACACCCTAAACCAATTCCCACTAACAGTTTATGGTAAATATGGCATCTTATTGAATATGGCGCTTTTGCCAGTATTCATCACTTATTTGGCCTAGGGTCGAAGTTTTTTTTTATGTTGCGTATCTGTGCGAATTTTTGACGGTAAAATGTATTTTCAATACAGTTGCTCAAAAAGTGCCCTTTTTTGCTGTTTTGCGTGCGAAAAGTTCGTTTTTGCGCACTAGTGCGATTAATTTTCTATTTTTTTAAATTTGTACTTCACGACTACTTACCGAAGAGTTAATGTCAGTTTGTACTAAGACGTAATAAAACTAAAAACCTATTATTAATGTAAACATAAAAATATTGAGATTTAATATTTTATTACTAGCCTCGTCATCATCATAATATTTTAAACATTGAATTCCTAAAAGCAGTTCTTATTATGGTGTCTGAATACAACGGAATAGCATAGGAATATCTGTCGAAACGCCTGTCAAAGTGAAGGCGTTTTTCCATCTGCAAGCATGGTTTTTAAGGTTCTAAAGACGACCAGTAGTTTTTGTGTTGATGCAATTTAGATATTTTTATACACAAATAATTGAACATACCTAATGATAAAATTATTTTCTTCTTATAACAAAATTTATTTGAAAAACAATCTGTCATGTGTAAGGAATAAACAAGTGATTTATGTATGTACCTTTTTAATAACTCGTTGCTATGGTAGCGTTCTCCTCGGTCACTCTTTAAACCGTATTACGGTTAAAATTTGTCAATAATCTATTTTTGCTGTAGTCTAAAGCCAGGTTCACATTTGTCTGTCGTGTTGTGTTGTGATGCTCTCTGTCGTGATGGCTACTGTTCACATTTGCATGACGTGTTATGACGCATTTTTTCATCAGTTTCATCTTGGCACCCGAAGAGTTCACACGCTCGCAATGTTTTTTCAAGATTCTTCCGATTCCGATTCAGATATTGAAGATTATGCACTTATTAACGTTGGCAACGCTTCTAATAAAACAAAGAAAGAGGAGAAGATCCATCGTCCATAGTTCAGGTGCAGCTCTGACGAGTCACAACACAACATGGCCGCGTGCACACTATCCTGACGTGACGCTGCACCGCCCCCCGCACCTCACCCGTTCTGTTGCAGACCGGGATCGTTTGTGATGCGACACAACATAAGCCGTCACAACACACGGCATCAGAGAAATGTGAACGCAACCGAATTAAATGTATGAAACCGATACAGTTCTGATGCATCACAACACAACACGACAGACAAATGTGAATGCGGCTTTAAGCTGCATCCATATCTCATCTACTCCTACTAAGCATGTCAGTATAATATGATACAACATATCTTCTAACAAACTGTACTACTTTCGTTCCCTCGCTGATGAGACAGAACAAAACAATAAATAGTTGATCCACCCAATTTGTACAAAATTCAAAAGTTTATTTGGCAAATAGGCGACCAAGGGCTCTTTTACATGTCTTTTTTAAACTACTAGCGCATTCGGAAAGACCATCATTGCCAAGAACAGTTGGTAGTTGCAGTTGGCGCAGGCATGTCTTCCTATGCCACTGTGAACCTTTGTCGTTAAGTTCGCAGGAATTCCTAAGCACTAACTAATGTAATACATATTATAAATAGGAAAGCGAGTGTATGAGACAATGTCACACTATTTTTTTCCTGACTGTAGTTTTAATTGAAAAATTTACAGCGTCACTTAAAATTATTCCGAATATAAGAAAGAAAGAAAGTAAGAAGACAATTTATTTCTTTTTGCAAGACACACAAATATAAAAGAATATACACACATTTATAGAAAACAAACAAGAAAAATAAACACAGACATGAAAAATAGATCATCAGCGTTGTCTTCGCAAAAGTGAAACGGTCGCTGGCTCAGCGTTACGCTGAGGTTTTAGACTGCAGCACTGATTTTCAGCCAGAACCGTCTATCTCTCTACATACAAACATACATATATCACTTCTTTATCCCTTACGGGGTAGACAGAGCCTAAGGTAACAAAACCTTAGGCCACGTTTCTATCTCACTAATAATATCTAATATCTCACTAAGTGCTGCGCTTCTCCTGTCTATCTGTTTCCACAACCTACTTAAACTGTCTCCGACTTATTTCTTTCTTTTATTGGTTGTTTGGTAGAGATCGCTGCAGTTAATTAAATTTCTAAACGACACTGAAAATTGGAACACATAGAAACATCCGAAAAATAAAGCTGTGGCCGGGAATCGAACCCGGATCCTTGTCATTCCGTGACGCGTGCTATACCCACCACCCATAGCAGGTGGGTAGTTAATTAATGCTTAACTTAGACTAGACTAAAGTTGAAGTTAAGTTTTGTTTTGGAATTACAAAAAAAAACTTTTAATGTATGCAGAAAGGCGAACTTGTAAGGGATCTCTACCAGTTAACCTTTGAGTGAATGAGAGGAGCATTAGGCGAGACCGACAAAGAGTGAGTTTAAATATCCATACCTATAGTGAAAGCCACATTATAGCGTACCTCTCAAAACACAAACAATTCATAAATAATCTTACAAAATATCACAAAAAAGCTTTGACGATCGAAAACAAAAGCTTGCATTTTATTAAAAAAATAAATTTTCTCTCAGCGACTTTCGCCACTCGCTGTTAAGTTTCAGTTATTTTAAGTGTCAGTTATCTATTCCGTCCCTGTTTATTACTACGAAGCAGGTAGAGACGTCATCATAAAATAACTGGCACTTAAGATAACTGTAACTTAACAAAGAGTGGTGCAACAGGCCCTCGGTAATTTTTTTTTTCTAAAGGATTCCCGTAATGATTTCGAGGCTTCTCGCCTTTCAGAATGCTCAAATTTGCGCGGAACCCGGAAGGCCCCACTCCGCATAGAAACAAGAGCATGTATATAAGATGCGCGGGAGTGCACCGCGCAGTTATCTCTGTGCCCGCGTCGGTCGCGATTGTGTGTGTGTCATTGGATTTTGTGTTACGGTACGGATTTTTTTTATTATTTTTTGCAGAAGATTAAGTTTTTTGCGTTTTTTTATTTTTGCAGTGGAATCAAGGATGGCATTCGTGTGAATTTTTGTGAATTTTGTCATAATTAAAAAAAAATTTTTTTTTTCTTTGATCAAATTGGTATATTTGCGTTTCCAAATGGAAATAGAAATGGCCAAGTTACGTGAATCAAGTTTTTTTTGTTTGTGCCAATATAAAAAAAACGTTATAAGATTTGACGAACAGTTTAAAAAATAGTTTTTAATGTTACTGAAAAAGTAGATTTTCAGAAAATTATTTTTATACATGAAATGTTTTCAGTTAATATTAAAATACCAATTCTATTACAACCGTTAATTTTTAGTAGTGTTTATTTTATAAAAATTAATAATTTAAAACAACGCAATGTAAATTTTATTGATTTCTATTTTCTGAAAAGACCAAATTTGTCGATTCGTCCACGTCTTAAAAAAATAATCGTGAGTCAAATTATCGATGACGATGAGTCGGTTAAATCCAATTTATATTTTCCTTCGGATTTTGGAACATAAAAAAAGATTTTTCCCTTTTCTTTTTATACCGAAATCTTGAAAATTCCAAAAATTAAGATTTATCAAAGGTAAAAAAATAAGCGGCTCATGTAAACAAAGATAAAGATAAAAACTTAAGTACTTGATGTTGACTTGTATTAATTAGATTTACGAGACATTAATCACATAATTAACATGACATCGCGTAACAAAACAAAATTGATAGATGACACATTATGTCAATCTGTCTAGATCTATTCATAGTGATTTATGGCTAGCATTATTAATCACGCGTCTCTTAAAGCGGCTTTATATGACTTTTATGGGTATTTTATGGTATAATAATTATTTGATCGTTAATTAACATAGACAAACTGTTTTTCCAACCTTTTTCTCACAGCTAGTTTTTTTTTTTACTAGCATACTTACGCGGCTTCGTGAAAAATTAAAAAATATCCTACTCGGTGGGAATTTCAAAAAATAATTTCTTAGTGCACCTTAATGATACCCAAGTTAATATTATTATGTTTACACTAGCTCTTGCCCCGTCCCAACTTCTTTAAAAAAAAAATTAACCATGTCCTGGGAATAACGATCACATCAAAAAAAATTATTATTCAATTTGAGCCAGTTTTTCAGAAGTTATGCGCGTACATGCATTTTGGAGATTCATTTTTATCACACAGGCTTGGTTATCTTGCACGTGAGTAGCGGAGTAAATTTTTTGTTCATGATGATAGTTCAAAAACATTCAGCTACCATCGAGATTGTGACCCTGACATAAATATAAGTTAACCCACTCCACGCTGCATGCAACATCATTGCAAGTGGGTGAATATGAACACAGACAAGCGAAACCTACGCCGATATGGTTCCAATTTGGCTTAATCTGTTCTTAAGGCCTACCTACTGGAGCCTTACTTACATACCGTCACGCCTCTTTCCCACAGGGGTCGGCAGATACTTTGTTCCACTTGCTACGTTCCTGACATACTTCTTTCGCTTCATCCACACTCATCAATCACTTCATACATGCTCGTCGGTTTCGGGTACTCTTGACCTGACCTTTTTCCAAAACATCTCCCAACGCAACCATTCACACTCCCTATATAGATCTGTTTAGTTAGTCTACTTTCATCCATTCTCTCTACGTGACCAAACCAACTAAGCATACTTTTTTCTATCCTAACCACTATATCCTCTTTCTTATTACACTATTCCTTGTTCTATTTTTCAGTGATACACCTTCTATACTTCTTAACGCATTCAAAAGTTATTTTTCCAAATTGACTTACAAAAACGTGGATTTCGTTCAATAAACTAAAAGATAACACAATTAGCTATGTTATACAGGTCAGTGTCAAAGTTTAAAGTAATATGTTAACAGAACTCTTTGTTTTATTATTTAAAAAGTTCCCACGCAATTACTCAGTTTAGATGCGTTTCCGATAAACATTGAGACATTTTTTCCCAAGTGAAAAATGAAAGATCTGTATCTGTAGATACTGTAATTAAGTTGTATGTAGTTATGTTTTGAATAGGGTTTATAGTATTTTTTCTACTCCTGTACTATTATCTGTGATTTACGTAATCACGAGCACCGCTATGAGAACACTCATAATAAGACTTTGGATAAGTCTATATTGTCTATTGCCTCTAAAAGCACTTGTTGCTTTATGTAGCTCTAAAAGTGTTCCATCGTTACTCTGCCAGACTTAGTTACATTTTTTACACGATCAACATTAAATTTACGATGAAAATGCATGACTACCAACTTAACAAATTATTTCGTTCATATGGATTTTTTATACAACTAAAACTTTCTGAACTAAATGCACAGCTGCCAACATAATAAACAAGATTTTTTAGTAACGTCACTGGCAAGTTGGTAAACGTTTTGGCTAAATGCGCCAAGAATGCAAGGCTGTAAAAAAAGTTAACGTTAGTTAAAAACAAAGTTCGTATGTCGTTTTCATGTTTCCCGCTCGTGTCTTGTTTGACTTGTTTGTTGTTTGATTGCAATAGTTTTAACAAAGTTTTGTAACGTATCACATGAGTAGAAAAAAGTATTAAACGGGTTAGAATTATTCACAGACTTTGGTATCTTATGGGCACTTGTAATTTTTATATTTGCTTGTATATAGCAGGGGACGTATATAGACTAAAGATGACAAGACGTACCATAGGTATTCTTTGTTTTTTTTTTGTAAATTGGTGATCCGTGTTATGGACTATATAAAAATAAAATTTAGGGATCCATATGAAAAACGCGGGTGGTAGGGCCTTGTGCAAGGTCCGTCCGGATCGCTACCACCATCTTACTCGCTAATCCTGCCGCGAAGTAGCAGTGCTTGCACTGCTGTGTTCCGGTGTGGAGAATAAGACAGCCGGGGAAATTACGGGCACAAGAGGCATTGCATCTTAGTCCTCTAGGTTGGCAACGCATCTGCAATCCCTGCGGGGTTGCGGGTGTCTATGGGCCGTGGTGATCACTTACCATCAGGTGACCCACTTGCTCGTTTGCCTTCCTATACATATAAAAAAAAAAAAAAAAAAAAAAAACTTCGATAATGTAACCCAAGGTGTGAAAAAAATACCAAAAAAATCCTTATATCGCGTACGCTGCGGAAACTGTTGACAATATAGCAAAGTGATGTACTACAGTTCTATAGAAGACATCAATATCTACAAAAAAATCCGTGAAACTATAAGTCTAACTATTACAGTTATGTCCACAGTAACTACTTTTTCAAAATCTGAATTTATAATGTCGCTTTATGTAAATAACTAGTATAAAATGACCTCACGCGCTGTATTTTGCTTAGAATCCGAACTGCTAAAAATGGATTTTATATTCGCTTGTCGAATTCATACGGAACCCTCGGTGCGCGAGTCAGACTCGCACTTGGCCGTTTTTTTATTAAGTCTCGACTCGACACAAAACGACCGGATAGCCTAGTGGTTAGTGACCCTTCCTATGAAGCTAGAGGTCCTGGGTTCGAATCCCGGTAGGGGCAGACAGTTGTATGATGAATACGAATGTTTGTGCCCGAGTCATGATATGTTCTATGTATTTATCTACAATATAGGTACCTATAAGTATGTTTATCCTTTGCCTGGTACCCATAGTACAAGCTTTGCTTAGTTTGGGGCTGGGTGAATTGGTGTAATTTGTCCCAAGATATTTATTTATTTATTTATTTACTATAGTTTTTACTATACGTGAGAAGCCGGGACGGGCCGCTAATTTGAAAAATGTCGTTTGCTTGCGACAGTATAATTCCAAACTTGGTAGCCAAATAGCGAAAGTATGCCAATGTTTATTTTATTTACAAATAAAAATAAAAAATGATGTTACTTGTAAAGGTTACCAATAAAACAAACTGCAAAATAACAATTGAAATTGAAATACGTATCTTAATGTGCAAATTGATACCCTCAAAATTTTATGAAGTGTTATATTGCCTATAAAACTTCGTAATAAAACATATTTTGTGTTTTTTATGCTATCTGTGGCTACTTACGATTACTTTTACGTATATATTTTTTTAACAAGTCATTGAACTTTACTGCGGTTTCTCAATACTGAGTTCGTACGACAATAAATCTTAAAACGTGGCTCTAATATGCCAATATCGTGCTGAATTGTACCACTTTACGCTGGAGAGGAATTTGGTCCACAAGACTTGGGCGTGTCACCACTGTAACCACTGTTTGTAAAGTTCCAGTGGTCTTAAGTGTCAATTATCTATGATTCCCTCTCTATTTATTACTACAAAACAGACAGAGACGTCATATGGGGTTCGACTCCCAGCCATATATAAATATTCTTAATTTGTTTGATAGTACCTATAATTAATATTGTAAATGCGAAAGTTTGTGAGGATGTGAGTATTGTGAGTGTGTTTGTTCGTTCTTCACGCTGAAACGACTGGACGAATTTGAATCAAATTTGGAACGGAGATAGCTGGTCTTGAAAACATAGGCCACTTTGTATCCCGGAAAATTGCATAGTTCCCGCGGGATAGCGATAACATGTGACAGGTCGTAGCTGCCCAGAGTCGCAACGTAAATAATGATTGCAGAATATACTATCAACATCAGTTTTCACGTCTAATACCCATGCCATTGGTACCCATAGTACAAGCTTTGCTTAGTTTGGGGTGGGTCAATTGGTGTAACTTGTCCCAAGATATTTATTTTATTTATTTATTTAATTGTACACGGACAAAGTCCAAGGCAGAAGACAAGAATAATCAACATTGAGACACATTGTACATTAAGACAAAATACAAAGTCAACCTACTCTAACAAAAAAACAAAAATAAAACAAGCTCTAAAAAATTTTGTAATTTTCGACCCTGAGTTCCCGTCATGCAGGCAGCATTCCCGCGTTGTATCGCAATTGCTTGTCTTTGCGAGAAAAAACTGCCTGTGCGAGACAGGCGTTTGCGAACAGTCAAGTGTAATAATATTATATCTAGACAAAGTTTCAAAAATAAGTACCATTACGCTCTTACGCCAGCGTGATAAGGTCGTGGGACATATTTTTGAGAAGTTCCCATCGATAATTATTTTTGCACTTGACCGTACATTAAGATCAAGAGCTTTACGATTCAATTCCCATTCAGTTTAGGTTCGTTCGCTGTCAGATCCATACTAAAACTGACAGCTAAACCCCCTGTTTTATACACCCGTTTTGACAAATAAAGTTTCGTTCCTTCATTCATTCTGTCAACCTATACGAACGTTTAACTGGGGAGCTAGATCAAATTCCGAAATTGAACGTGCATGTACCGACCGTCCTTGTCACTCCCAAATCAATTGCTATTGGTGCGAACGAAACGAACATCGAAACTAAAGCCTGGACATACTCGTAAACCTTGTGGTGTAACCATAGCTGTGATGGAATAATTAAGTTGACATCATTGTAGATGTTATTCTTGAACTCGCAACCACAAATTACTCAAAACCACAGTCACGACTTTGTAAAATTAAATTACACATTAATTTCATTGCAGGTACATTTAGTGAGGGAATAGAAATGGAGTCTTCATTAAGAACGGTAAGTGTTTTCATCTGTATAACACATAAAGCTGGGTTTTCATCTGCTGAAACAGTTACTGTAGCACATAATTTGTTACTCTATTTACGTAAAAGTATGTATATGTATGTAAACTCTTTATTGCACATAAAAATTAAAAAACGCATAAATTAAAGTTTATGCATTATGTAGTATATTTTATCTGTGTATCGTTTCGTGACAGACGGTTTTGGCTGAAAATTAGTGCTGCAGTCTAACGCCTCAGCGTAATGCTGAGCCAGCGACCGTTTCGCTTTTGCGAAGACACACAACGCTCATGATCTATTTTTCATGTCTGTGTTTTTTCTTGTTTATTTTCTATTAAATTGGGTATATTCTCTTTTGTGTGTCTTGCAAAAAGGAATAAATGTATTCTTTCTTTCTTTCTTTAACTTTGTGGACGCAGGGTTCCGCCTGCGACAGGGTCTCAAGCCACGTCAATACTAGGGTGGGAAATTTAGGGACGGGAAATACAAACTAGGGTTCAAAGGATCCCGTTTCCGCTTCCTCGCGATGAGGAAGTTCCGCTACCGTTTTCATATAAACGTAATTAAAAAAATCTTACTTTTCCGCTTTTTAAAAAAATGAGAAGAATTTTCATTTCTCCGACGACACGTGGTCGGGGTAACACGCGAGGCAGCATTTGCGTAATCTATGGTACAAGTTGTTATCTGTGTTCAAAAGTAATAAATGTTCGTGAGAAATGTTACTAGAGTGATTCAGGAGGAAGGTTTGTGTAGTGTCTACGCAGACGAAGTCGCGGGCAGAGGCTAGTTTTTTAAATAATTAAAAGTCTTACATTTTAATTACTTAATCATAAAGCAGCAAACCCTGGTTCTCACGCTAGCATTGTTAACATAACTCATTTATTGTTAAAACTGAAAGTATGTCCTATACCTTATTGATTCGAAACAATATGGCGACTAAAAAAAGTTGACAGCCGTGTGCTATTGCTACAAAGAGACTGTTGTGAGATTAAAGTAACAAACCTAACAGTTTTATGTTTTCATTGAGAATTCTTTATGGTTTTTTTGTTAAACTGCTAATATTTAACAGTCGGTCGGATTTTTTCATAAGTATCCCTGTTACTTTTTTCTAGTCTTCCGGATAGAAAAGGCAAAGGGAAAATGCCCATGCAGGCAAGTCTTATATACATACATACAGAAATCACGTCTATGTCCTTTACGGGGTATATAGGATTGTGTAAATATAATAATTATTAGATTTTGTCACCGGGGTTTGAACCCTTTTCTCCATTCAGCCACCCGGTTGTCGAATAAGAATGAATTCTCATTTTTTGTAGTTTATAGCTTTGATATCAACATGTTTTATATATATGTTGTTTCTTACCGAACGCGTGACCTCAAATGACCCGGCAAATGTTACTTTACGTCATTTCAATCATTACTCTTACGTTAGAGGCGAACTGTTATTTGCAGATGCTACGCAATATAGATCTTATATGATAAACTTTAAGTGTCTGTTTTGGATGCGCGTTGTAAAGAAAGTGTATTCTGCGGGAGATTGCTGGGATGGAATCATATGGGATAGATTATACACTAACTTCTGCCCGCGCCTTCGTCTGCGTAGAAGTATACATATAAACCTTCCTCTCGAATCACTATCTATTAAAAAAACCGCATCAAAATCCGTTGCGTAGTTTTAAAGATCTAAGCATACATAGGGACAGACAGAAGAAAGCGACTTTGTTTTATACTATGTGGCTATACATAAATAAATAACGTCTTTATCCTTTACGGGGTAGATAGAACCTTTTTTTTAACGTGTGGAAAATGCACCTTATGCATTCCCGCGCTCGGGGCAGCAACGGGGGTATGACGGGCTCTCCAGCTCGCCGCTGCCTTCCCTAGTGGAAGGAGGGGAAAGGCCTACCGTCTAAAAACACACACGTTCTCTCCTAGCCATGGACTGTGAGCGTTACGGAAGCACTAGGTGTCACCGCGACGCCCGCTGGCCGCCCCGGGATGGGGCAGATGGCAACGGCACCGTTGAGTGCGGGTTCCGGATTCTCCGCCCTCCCCCGCCGGTGACCGTTTGATTTTTTATAGAGGTTGACTCCTCGCACGGGTAGACAAAGCCTAAGGTAACAAGACCTAAGCCACGTTTAGCATGATTGTGGTAGGTGGAAAGGGGAATCAAAATAGCGATGTAGCTGCATCTAAAAGGCGAACAAAAGCGATTGCAAAAATGAAGATGGCGGAAATGATTTCGGCCATGTTGCGTGTAGCAAAGTATTGTTTATTTTGAGACAATGGACGTGAATACGAATTGAAAAGTAACGCTTGACTGTACTATTATATTATACATCAGACGAAATCATCGAGTCATCTCATCAATCATTATTTAGAAGCGAGGCGTGACAAGATGCGGATATATTATATATTTTTTCAACCTCAGTAGCTCAAACAGGCAGGTTTTGCTCATTCCAGAGAGTGAGCAAAGCTCGATTTTGCTTGGAGCGTGAGACAAAGGTACTTTTTAATAAAAAAAATTTAATTCCGAGGTCAGCGCTATACAGCGATACAAAAAAAGCGTGACATAGAATTTATAATATTAGTAAGGATTTTATCAATACATAGTATAAAATAAAGTCGCTTTCTCTCTCCCTATGTCCCTATGTCCCTATGTATGCTCATATCTTCAAAAATACCCAACGGATTTGGATGCGGTTTTTTTAATAGATAGAGTGATTCAAGAGGAAGGTTTTTATGTATAATTCTACGCAGACGAAGTCGCGGGCACAAGCTAGTTGTATTTATAAAAAAACAAAGTTCACCTCATTATATTATTAAGAACGTATATTTGATTTAATAGTAATAATTTCCGCATAGAAATGATACGAGGAAATTGCTACCCATTATCATTAAGATCTGTACACGGAATCCTAAAGAAAATCAACATTAAAATAATCGCAAACAAAAACTAATTCCGTGTTACGTAATTGCACAGAGCACGTATGTCAGGAGTTGACTAAAAATTTACACGAAGGCTCAAAGCTAAGGTAAGTTTTCTCGACGTTGCTTCAGACGTGTCAAACACGTTGGCATTAAAATTTCAAATAGTGAAAATAGTTTGTTTTTAATCTTCCGCAGAGCTCTGGAGTTTTCTAGAACTTCCGTAAGTGCACAAAGGCCGCCAAAAGTGACAGAAAAAATTAAACTTTACTTATATTCTATATTCCTTCCAAGTTGGTCTGGGAGCAAAGAAAAAGCATGTACCAGTTGCTTCTCTTCCCGCGCAGATGGTAAAAGGCCATCGAGGGAATGGGCGAAAATCTTAGGAGTCATATTTATAGGCGATGCGGCTAGCAACGCATCACTATTTTGATTCCCCTTTCCACCTAATAGGTGTATAGTATACACCCACAGTCATGCTAAACGTGGCCTTAAGGTCTTGTTATCTAACGCTCCGTCTACCCCGTAAGGGATAAATACGTGATTTATGTATATGTAGGCTATCTATTGTTTATCTAATAATTTTCTCAATGTACCTGCCTGTTTTCTGTATTGTTTACTATATGGTGTTCAGTAAAGAGTCATTGCGAACACTTGGAACACGGGTTTTCGTTACTCGATCACTCCAAAACACCTAAAAAATAGTCTGGATGTGGTTACATAGGCTACTTTTTACCGCGGAAAATGTTATAGCTCCCATGGAGTAGCGATGTAGTGATCGTTAGTGGAATGTTAAAGGCAGCTCCCGTCGTACATGCTTCATGCGTAATGGCGTACTCATAGAGCACAAAGGTAAATTATTGACCATCATTGTGCGTTTGAACTCAGAATGTTAACTTTTTACAGTATTTTATACAATCGTAGCTCAAAAGCGGTTTTTAAATGCGATTGCTAATGTGCCAGTGCAACTGGCGACCCTAGCACTGGCAGCCTTCTCGCGCGGTTTAGGGTACTCTTGACCCGACCTTTTGACAAAACATCCTCAATTTGGTCACGGAACGTCCGTCTAAGCCTTCGGCTCACAACGCACTTCACACTCGCCATAAAACTGTTTAGTAAATCTTTCATCCATTATAATAAATCACTAACTATACCCCGCGGCTTCGCTCCCATTCCAGTTTCTGGGACCTCTAGCTTCATAGTCAATCTCTCCACTAGGCGTTCGTAGACTTAGCCACCGAATCATAATTTCACCAGTTTTCTACACGCCGCACCGGAAGCACTGCTGCTAAGCGACAGCATCAGATGATCTGGATGGACCTTGCACAAACCGCAAATGCTTTGAAAAAAGTTGAGATTACACTGGTAACTTACATTAAAATAACTGCGCCTATGGTGTACCCGGCCTTAAGCTAATACGCTGAGGATATCGCGTGGTTATTTCTTAATGTATTTCCTATGTTACATAACCATTAGTTTACGTAAATAGACAGATGCGAAGTAAATAGCCGCAAATTGATAGCAAATTACTCTAAATCGGTGTAACGGGAAACGTCACACAATGGAAATGGGGTCGGGCAGAAGTTCAGACAAATTGCGGCAGATGGCGTTGTACTCTGTACATACATACATAAATCACGTCTTTATCCCTTACGGGATAAACAGAGCCTAAGCAAGGCCTAAAGACCACGTTTAGCATGATTTGGGCGTATGGATGGAAAGGGGAATCAAAACAGTGATGGGTTGCTAGCCACATCGCCTAACATGATCCCTAAGATTTTTGCCCAGTCCCTCGATGGGCTTTTACCATCTGCGCGGGAAGAGAAGCTACTGGTACGTTCTATGTTTTTTCTTTGCTCCCAGACCAGCATGGAAGAACAGAATATAAAATTATGACTAGAACTAGCTTTTGACCGCGATTTCTTTCTTTTTCTTCAATATTACAAGTCTATTCCCTACTAGCTGTTCCCTGCGGCTTTGCCCCTGTTCAATTTTTTTTTTTAATTTTTCTCCATAAAAACATTCCGTGGAACTTCAGGAACATTATGAAAAAAATTGCCGAATCCAGCCGCTTTCCAGTTTTGCGCTTAGCAACATTAATTATATGTTCATTCTTGTAAATACCTTTTAACTGTTATGATTCTTTACTTTCATGCCTAATTTCAAGACTCCGGTTACGGAGGTAGGGCTCCTTTGCAACTAATATGCGAATCTCGTGGGAATTTCCAAAAATCCCATCTTAACGCACCTCTATCGTGAATCGACCGACGTCGATCTCATGATACCTTTTTTAGGCTTACGAAGGGCTCACGTATCAGAGACATAATGCATTAATTCGCCTCAAATCTAACGCATGCATCTCCCAATCTGTCCATTGCCGAGACCGGCAAAGCCGCCGCCACACGGGTCAAGGGGCGGCATTGGCGCGTCATGTTGGTAGCACTGATTTGATTTCTCTATTCATACCATTCGTGACTCAACGGGTTTGGGATGTAAGGTCTGTGGAAGCGAAGATCGCCATTGTAATTATGCTGCAAAGGTCGCCATCATTGATGGGTGGACAGGGCACGCTTTGGTGTGGCGTCTAGTAGGTACGTGTGCTAAATGTTACATGTCCAAAAGTTTGTACACATTGACTTTACGACTCCAAATCTCTAAACGACACTAAAAATTAGAACACAGAAAAATCCGAAAAGTAAAGCTATTATGGTCGGCAGTCATTCCGTGACGCGGGCTCCCTACACCACCCATAGCAGGTGGGTAAGCCTTCGAATGTTCTATCTGTTACTAGCTGTCACATATTTTGAATTGACATTTATCCAATTCAACAAAGGCCTATCTTGGAATGTTAGCGCTCCAATCTAGGCCGCGCTTGTGACAGTGGCTTAAGTTTTTTTTAACAGTTGACCCTAACTTTCGTAAATCCTAATACGGCGAATGCTTTCTATAAAGCTAATCAGCCTAAACTTTACAATAAACGTTGAATAACACACAATGAAAATGACAACTGTATCGAATATGGTTGGTTATATAAATGTCATTCTGACAGGGCTTGTAATGCTTTTGTAAACAAGATAACACGGGGGTTACAAACATTATAAAAATTGCGACACACATTGTAACTTGGAGCTTCAAGAAACAGGCCAACGGCTTGCTCCGGGGTGTCTGGTAGCTCCTTGCTTAGCGGACCTTCTGGCAGCTCAGTCTGGCAGCTATAATTATGTAGTTGTTCCAATCATTTATTTTCTCGATGACAGATGTAGTTTGATAGTTATAGTGTTGTGACCTAATAAGTGATCGGTAGATACGATATCGATCCGCCTTAGATAATTTAGAAGAACAAGAATTTATAATAAACTAGCGGACCCGACAGACTTCGTTCTTTCGAAAAGATTTGGAATGTGGCAGTTTTTTGTTCCTACCTATTTTATAGTCCCAAAAGCAATAAAGTTCGAATTTACTCTACATTTTAGTTAGAAAACGTTTGTATGGGAAAAAGAAAAGGGCTGTTTTTAGGGTTTTCCCGGCAATTATTCGAATTTATCTCTCCGTAAGAACCATCCCCAAACTTCAGGGAATATTCTAAAAAAAAGTTAGCGAAATCGGTTCAGCTGTTCTCGAGATTTGCGCTTAGCAACACATTTTGCGATTCATTTTTATATTATAGATGTTGATGAGAGCTCATCGAGTGACAGTGACGATCCATCACATTTTGATTAAAATTAATAAATAATAATTACCTGTCTTTATAATTATTTCATTTCATTGTCGATTACTTATCTATACTTATATTACTTCTACGATAAAGAGGAAGGATTTGTATGTTTGTAATGAATAAACTAAAACTACTGGACAAACAAAAACTATTTCACCATTAGAATGCTACATTATTCCTGACTAACATATGCTATTTTATATCCCGGTGAAAAATTACAACGCGTACTAAGACGCGTTAACACATCTATTTCAATATATACAATACCGATGCAATATCGATATTTCAATCATAACATCACTATTTGTATTCCCATAGAATGTAACTTTATTAAAACGTTTATTGTTTATCGCACTTTAAAAAGATATTACTGCATATATGGACTCAATTTGTCTTAGATGAATATTATATGGGATCAAGGAACAAAATTAGGCAGTTGTCATATTTTTTATACCTCGCATTTAAAAGTTTATTATTGCGGAAAAATCGCAGTTACATTCTGCGGGAGCTGTCATCGAGAAAATAAATGATTGGAAATACTATAGTTGTGGCACGCTAGCAATTCGCATTCTTTTCTTTAAGCTGTAGAAGCCATCAGTAGTCAATAGAAAAAAACAATTATTTGTTTGACCAACATAATTGCTGTGTCTTAATCATAAGTGGCGTGTAACAGAAAATGAAGACATTGTTTTATAGTGTTTCTTCATTTTATTACCGTCTATATTGTTAATTGCTCTCGCGAGAACAAACACGTGTATATTTAAACTTATGCAGTCTCAGTACTGTTCTCCCAGGCTGGTCTGGTAGCAAAGAAAAACATAGAATGTAGGTACCAGTTGCTTCTCTTCCCGCGAAGTTAACCCATTGAGGGAATGGGCGAAAATCATAGGAATCATGTTATAGGCGATGTGGCTAGCAAACCATCACTATTTTGATTCCATTTTCCATCTGTAGGTCTTGTCATCATGGGCTCAGTCTACACTACACCGTAAGGGATAAAGACGTGATTCGTGTATGTATGTATGTATGTATGTATGCAGTCTTAAATATCTACAGGACACACAGTAGTTAATAAGGGCGGATCCAGCTTTGGCGCCAGGAGGGGGTCACATAGTCGTGGTCAAGTCAAGAACTTATAATTTAATTTAAAAAAAAAAACATTATTTTCAATTAGTGGTCCAACTAAGTCCTGAAACCAGCTCAGGGAGGGGGTCATGACCGCCATGCCCCCTCCCCCTGGATCCGCCCTTGGTAGTTAAGATTTTTAGAAAATCACCACTATCATCATCCAGTATGTTTAGTGTAAGTTAGGAGTAAGCGTTTGCGTTAAAATGACAAATACTATGAGAACAGTTTGTTGCCGTTTCGATCCGCAAGTGGCGCTGCCAATTATTCCATAGTAATTGAGACGTTTACGTGAACGCGTTCGAGACGTTTTTATATGCGAAAACTTACACTAGACTCTGAACATAGGCCCCTAAAGAGCCACAAAGACTGCTCTTCCGCGGCCCTAGTATAGGGACTCCTGCAATCTTCAACAGGTCATCAGTTATTCTTATACTGGTAACATAAATGGTTGACTTAAAGAAAATACACGAACTAAAGTGTAACAAGTGATGTGCTTTCAAAAATTGCGCTCCTGTTATTTAATAGCGCTACAAGTTATTTTACAATACAATACAATACAAATACTCTTTATTGAACACCACAAATCAGTACAAAAAAATACAGAAACAAAGAACAAAGTAGAAAATAGGCGGTCTTATCGCTTAATAGCGATCTCTTCCAGACAACCAATATAAGAAATAAGTTAGAGACAGTTTAAGTAGGTGGCGGAAACAAATAGACAGGATAAACGCAGGGATAATAAAAACAACAATATTAACATAAATATAATACATAGCTAAAAAAATAAAATAAAATAATACATACATATACACATAACATAATACTTAAGATAAAATAAATGTGAGAAGCAATGAGAAATAAGAAGATAATATTTTAGATAGTGAAAGGATCTTCCTACGGTTGCATGTCAACAATAATATTCAAATATCAAATTAGAGTTAACAAATCACATTGCAAGGTGCGGATATGTACAATTTTGTTGTCAAAACACACGAGGTGCCGTCTGTTAGGAGATTTATTAGCTGTTGGCCAATTTTTTCTCGAGCTACGGTTCGCAAAAAAATACTATGTTTTAGAATTATTTCGGAGTATTTTAGCAGCTTTTTGGGTTAGCCCAATAAAACAGTGTCAAAGGATTTGCATTGTGATTTTGGGAGTTCACACCGGTTTATCTATAATTGTTGAGCATACATGGAACGCTGTCATAGTGAAGTATAGGTGAAAAACTCAAGTAAAAAATAAAGTATTTAAATCTATATTGAAGGAGCACTATCTATCATCTTGTGCATGAATCTTGTAGCTGGCTTTTTTAGGTGCGTGTGTATGTGTCTATTAATATCTCCATTTATTATAAATGTGTGTTGCATGTATAATATATTATTTATTTTCAGTACCTACTTAGTATATTAATATATATTCTAAATTGCACCACCTGCTCACATCTGTTCTGTTCTCCAGTCCATTATGGTTGCCTGGTAGAGATCGCTCTGTGGCGATAAGGCCGCTTATTGTTACCTTGTAATATTCTGTATACCTTTTTTCTGTTTTGGATGTTATATGTGGTCATATTTCACTCCCGATTCAATCCCAATTCAGTTTAGGTTCGCTCGCTGTCAGATCCATACTAAAATGACAGCTAAGACCTGAACTGACGTCATGGTAAGGGTCTAGACCTACAAGCATTGTGAAAGTTGCCTAAAAAGTGACCATTTGTTCATTGAAATGGACCTCCGCAAAGTAACGCCTGATTCAATAAAATATTTGTTTATTTGCTTATCGTACATCAAAGTCAAGGATCGTTAACCTATTGTGCAAATTCGCGTAACATTTTATTACAAGCATTACATACAGAATTAGTTCGGTCTGTATGAGACGCCTTGTATGGTCGCGGATTCTGATAGCCTTTTAAATGGGAATGCACTTGGGGGCCATTGCACAGGTAGGGCTCTGCTAACACTGGATTTTATACGGAACGCTATAACCTCTGCTAACGTTTTTTTTTAAATAAAAAAATGCCTCGCGCTTCTCTAGCTAGGACTTCAAGAGACCAAGGCTTTCTCTGATCAGCCAACACAATAGAACATCGTTTAATCAAAAAACAATCATGCCAACGCAACGGCGCTAACATTGCAAAATACGGCAACAATGTCCCAATTACTGGCCATTGTTTTTTTAATGTGGGATGGGAAATGGTAACACCACAATGTGTCATAACGTTTATTATCTGTGCTCGTAATATTTGGACGGTTATTTTGCAAAATTCCGTTTTGTCACTGTTGGAGACAACAAAGAGTATTGAAATTGAGTCGTCGCTTTCGTCGCAACTGTGACGACAGATGCGACGTGAAATGCTTCCTCTTAAATTCATTTTCTATTTTTTAATTGCTATTGTATGAAAAGTGAAGGCAAATGAGCAAGTGATAATCCAATGGTATGAGCTCTACAATGGTAGGTGTTGGGCATTCGCAATACCAGAGGATTGCAGATGGGATGCCAGCTAGGCTAAGATAGAATACCTTTTGTCCCCAAGCCCGAGGTTAAGGTCCATAGACAAATTAGACAATTCTCGGGGCTTTTTATGTTTTCCTAACTTTTTTTAATAGCCTATTTGGTGTCCCGTTGCTTGGCATATAAAAGAAATGGAAAATCCGGCCCTGTCGGTAATTTCGCCGAATGTCATACTCCTACGCCGGAACACTACAGCGCAAGCACTATACACTTGGCGGCAGAATTGTCAGATGGTGGTAACGTTCAGGGTGAACCATGCTTAAAGTCCTGCCGCAAAAATATTTGAAACCAAATGAGTCGACGTAACAAAACCAATGTGCCAACATAACAAAATTTTTACACAATCAAATCGTGGCGCGCGCCGCCCTGCGTTGCAGCTATCTTCGTAAACGTGACTCGACGCTCTTCGTAAACTCTTCGTGACGCCATTACGAAATTCAATAAACGAATTAAAGGCATTAAAGTGCAAGTTAAAGTCCAAGTGATATACGTTTATAGATTAATCTATAAACTATGATAGGTACTCGCGACAAAGGGCGGGAATTTAAGAACAGTTCCTTCATTTGTTGACACATTGATGTTCCTAAAAGTTGAATTTGACAGGTGTCATATCCATAATTTTACTGGTTATTTTTTTGTTTTGAATTAGGAGGACTTTGTTGTCAAATGTAGAGTCATAAAAGCCACCGGCTAACTTACTTTCATATATTCATTTAGTTAGCCGTTGTTGCCCAAGGTACACTGGCCCAAGGGCTACTCTTCCCCTCTTAAGGACTGTACCAAAACAATGGGACACACTAGCACCCCCGGTTTTAGGTTATGCATTGTATGGAAATGACAGCTGTCAAAAACAAATCAAAATCACCCATATTATTACAACGTCATCGTTAATCTATTGTATTTATTACACTGGTTATGTTACGCGTATGCACACTGCTACAGCTTGGTTGAAAGCCACTCGGCAATTTAAAAAGGCCGTTAATCGATTTAACAATCGATATCTGATTCATTCGCAATCGTAATCGCACGCAATAAACTAAGTCGTGTTCTAGGTCGTTCACATAACCCGTACAATATAATTAATATTACGGTGAAACTCGCTTCATAACTTCTTAAGCTTTCTTAGATTACGATCTTAATTCGTAGAGACGGCTGAATGGCTGCGGTCAGCCATATTACTTGGTAAATGCAATTGTCATTGATCTCGTGCTTGTGCTAAGAGTTGTCTTGACTTTATGAAATACTAGCCTTCCGTCGCAGCTTCGCCCGCGATAAATTAATTTTCCCGTAGGAAAAGGTGTTTTCCCGCAGTAAAAAGTAGCCTATGTCACTCAGTGATAATGTAGCTTTCTAACGGCAAAAGAATTTTTGAAATCGGTCCAGTAGTTTCGGAGCCTATTCAATTCAAACAAACAAACAATCAAATCTTTCCTCTTTATAATATTAGTATAGACTAGCTTCTGCCCGCGACTTCGTCTGCGTAGAATTATACATAAAAACCTTCCTCTTGAATCACTCTATCTATTAAAAAAACCGCATCAAAATCCGTTGTGTAGTTTTGAAGATATAAGCATACATAGGGACATAGGGACAGAGAAAGCGACTTTATTTTATACTAGCGACCCGCCTCGGCTTCGCACGGTATATTATGCATGTATTATACATATACACCTTCCTCTTGAATCACTCTATCTATTAAAAAAACCGCATCAAAATCCGTTGTGTAGTTTTGAAGATATAAGCATACATAGGGACACAGGGACATAGGATCCTTAGTTATCTGAAATAAATGATTATTATTATTATTATTATAGGGACACAGGGACAGAGAAAGCGACTTTATTTTATACTATGTAGTGACTATGTTATGTAGTGATTCGTCAACAGAATTAATTACAGTTTTACACCGTTGCGTGAACATAAACTCCGGTAGTGCCTCGATTCCTAACAATGTTAGCAGGTTCAAGTAATTCTATATTGGCTACAAAATTGTTATTAATGAAAAAAATACAAAAGGGGAATTAATATGCGAGGTAGGTCAACTTCTGGACCCGCCTCATCGCCTATAACATGATTCCTATTATTTTCGCCCATTCCTTCGATGGGCTTTTACCATCTGCGCGGGTAGAGAAGCAACTACATTCTATGTTTTTTCTTTGCTCCCAGACCAGCATGGAAGAGCTTAGGGTTCCTTTCAACATGAAACTACCGTGAGACTCAATCATAATTACACATAAACGGATAACTCACGTATAAAAAGTCGAGTGATGCTCGACATGTTTCGGACTATTTCGAAGTCCTTTTTCCAAGAGCGCTCGCCCCGGCGGCAGCCGCTATAGCTTATTTTTAGCTTTAGCTTAGCTTAGCGTTATAGCTTAGGGTTCCGTTCATTTCTAAGGTACTAAACCTCAAAAATTAAAGACATTTAACAAAGGTAACAATCTTGCACCAAATTCTCCTAGCCTTCTGACCTGACCACGCCTTTTCGTCTGAATCCGATCCTAAATGTTGATTTAGAGTACTTATTTTTGTAATTAACCAAGACGACGAATACATTGCGGGCTGTGAATGGTTCAAGCTTTGCCCTTCGCTTTGGCAGCACGCAATGTACCAAGTTTGGTTTAATGCTCGTAATCTGGAGGTATATAATGGCGTGGAACCGTAACATTTAGTGTCGCAGTTAGGGTGACCGTCAGTTCGGATATTTAGGGACATTTTAGTGTTCTGTCCGGACTGTTATTGTTTTTAAAAATGTCTATACATACATACATACGTACATACATACATACCGACACGCCTCTTTCCCAAAGGGGTAGGCAGATACTGCTTTGTTCAACTTGCTACGATCCTGACATATTTATTTCGCTTCATCCACATTCATCCATTCATACATGCTCGTCGGTTTCGGGTACTCCTGACCTCACCTTTTTCCAAAACGTCTGTCCTGTTTGAAATGTCTATAGTTTTGACAAGGCAAAACAAATCTCGTTTAAGTCGCGGTTCGCAAAAGTGATACGGTCGCTGGCTCAGCATTACGCTGAGGTGTTAGACTGCAGCACTGATTTTCAGCCAGAACCGTCTACATGTAAATATTCATCCCATCGATTAATACATAGATGCACACAGGTTTTTTTTTTATTATTATTATTATTGTCCGTATACATTTTTCATGACACTTACTAACAATTCCACGGCTTGTCTCAACTTTTTCAATACGTTTGGTGCCCCTAGTGACAGATGGTTCTAAAGTGCAACCACATGATTATTGCATAGGCCAAATTCGTGGCGATAAGTGTAACGCTTGGTGTAGGTACAGTCAGCGTCAAATAGTTCGTGACACCCAAAGTGGCCAAATAGTTAGCAACACGACCTTATTTCCACTGTAACAGTGACGTGTTGCAAACTATTTGGGTATTTAGGTGTCACGAACTATTTGACGCTGACTGTACTAAAAGCAGAACGTGAGCAGGACATTGGAAAAGCTATTGACATTACAGTGAACAAATAGTTATTTTAATGGTGAACTAGCGACCCGCCGCGGCGTCGCACGGGTGCAACGTAGGTAGATGCTAACACGGCGCTGCCACAAGTTATCGTCATATTTCAAACAATTTACAAAAACTAACTACACATACATACACAAAACACGTCTTTATCCCTTACGGGGCAGACAGAGCCTAAGGTAACAGGTACCTACAGGCCACATTTAGCAAGATTGAGGGCGTATAGATGGAAAATGGTATCAAAATAGTGATGGGTTGCTAACCTCATCGCCTATAACATGATTACTATGATTTTCGCCCATTCCCTCGATGGGTTTTTACCATTTGCGAGGGAAGGGAATCAACTGGTACAATCTATGTTTTTTCTTTGCTCCCAGAGCAGCATGGAAGAAATCAAGCTTTTCCGACCAAAGCTTATAGACTACAAGCCCATGGACAAAAAAAACATGTGTAATGAACCAGCGTGAATGAAGCTTAGAAGGCTGTTACTATATCATAAAATAACTCTGAGCGCTATGCCGTCATGTCTAAACGGTACAGATTTTTTCTCACACATTGAAAAAAAAATTGCACTAACTTCCGGCACCACCCCTTTATAGCGGCACTAGGTTTTTCGACATTTATTATTAATCGTCTATAAGCTATAAAAACGCCATGAATTAATAATTAGTCGTAATTCCTCACTTGTACCTGAGAAATTCCATAAATGTACCGCTTAGAAATGACGGCGTAGCGCTCAGAGTTATTTTATGATATAGTAACAGCCTTCTAAGCTTCATTCAAGCTGGTTCATTTCACATGTTTTTTTTCCATGGGCTTGTAGTCTATTAATGTTTCAAATTGTCTATCTACAATGAAAGTACTTAAAAATAAGTTATGAGAGCTTGGGGCCTTACACATGACGTCTGAATGCGATTCAACTCCGACTCAGTTATGGTTTTAGCTGTAATTTTTTTACCATTTTTTACCATGCGCGGGAAGAGAAGCAACTGGTACATTCTATGCTTTTTCTTTGCTCCCAGACCAGTAGGCTTATTACCTAACTCGCTCGCAATCGCCATCGTGTTCATTCTGACAGTTCATGTATAGGCTGACAATTGGCATCAGAATCAGCTAGCTGTCACATTCATACAAGAACTGTCAAAACACGATGGCGATTGCGAGCGAGTTAGACAATAAGCCTACAGTATGGAGGTAATTGTAATTGGGAAATCGACGCAGTAACATCGACCAGACTAGTTAGGATGCACTTGCAACTTTGTTCTAACATTGATCAGAGAGAGGCTCGGCCTTGCACTACGAGTGCATGCGCTGTCGCAATGCGGTACTGGTGGCAAAACAAAGCGCATACGCTGGGAAAACTGTTTTTGCGACAAAGTACGGTCCGTGGGCGGTTCCAGCATGAAATTATGCTCTCAGAATTTTGGAACTTTGTGCGTGCAAAATTGAAATTTGCATCCAAGCCAAGCATTTTGACTTTTCCCGGCCACTGCCAATAATTATCGTTATATTTCATCATGTTATAGGCTTAAGATTTCGTTACCTGAGGCTCTGTCTACCCCGTAAGGGATAAAGACGTGATATATGAAAGAAAAAAGAAAACATTTATTCCTTTTTGCAAGACACACAAATATAAGAGAATATACACAATTTTATAGAAAATAACCAAGACATGAAAATTAGATCATGAGCGTTGTGTGTGTCTTCGCAATAGTGAAACGGTCGCTGGCTCAGCATTGCGCTGAGGTGTTAAGGTCGATTTACACCAAACGAGCGAATGCTCATTCTATCCCCACTCTGCCAAATTTGTTGTATCGAGCAAAAATAACGGGTCGCTTTTCATACAAATTTGTATGGAGAGTGACCAGTTATGTTTGCTGTACACAATAAATTTGATAGAATGAGCATTCGCTCGTTTGGTCTAAATCGACCTTTAGACACCTGCAGCACTGTTTTTCAGCCAGAACATGTATGTATATTTCAACCAATTAACATAAAACCTCGACAAATTAGACGTTAAAATCTATCTCGAGAATCACTTTAATTTATTGGTGAAAACTGTATGAAAATCCGTTAAGTGTTTTTGAGTTTGCGAACAGACAGACGCGGCGACAGACTTTGTTTTACACATATACATACATACATAAATTACGTATTTATCCCTTACGGGGTAGACAAAGCCCAAGGTAACAAGACCTCGTTTAGCGTGATTATGGGCGTATAGGTGGAAAGTGGAATCAAAATACTGATGGCTTGCTAGCCGCATCTCACCTACTCGTATAACATAATTCCTACGGTTTTCGCCGATTCCTCGCTGGCCTTTTACCATCTGCGCTGGAGAAGCAACTAGCACATTCTATATTTTTTCTTTGCACCCAGACCAGCATCAAGAAACTAGAAAAACAAGATATTTTATTCTAATCTTAAAAACCTAGGAACCTAAACACAATGTGCGATACTCGGGTTTAGTTTTTTTTAGTTTTTCTTTGTTTGCATAAAAAAAAACTAGTTTTTTAATAAATTCAGTTTTTGGAAAGGTTATGGGCCTCTGAAGTTACTTTGGTAGTACAAGGCGTATTTCATAAAAATAAACGAGAAAATCCAAGTATTGTGCATGCAACATGGCTCAGTCTTGCTGACTTTACCCGCAGGTATTGTATGCAGATGCGCTCTGCTCGCTGCGCGTGCGGCGACAAACCTCGCGAACGTGAAAACTTGCCAGATATTTGTAAATGATTTGTTTGTAATTTAATACACTACAATCCTGCATTACACTTTGTACATAATGAGGGTCTTCAAAACGAGTGCGGTTTTTTGAAACGAGCTTTGGCGAGTTTCATAATACGATCATACGAGTGTTGTATAGTTGATGACCTACAAAATTTTATCTATACACATGGAGCCTGATTTTTGAAAGCATATCGTTCGAAACTAATAAAAACCTACGTATTGTTACAAAACTCGAACGAAGTGTACTCAATTCACCAAGTGCCTTATTAGGTTCTTCTTAAACTAAAATATATATACAAAAAGACAGAACAACACATACATAGAACATAGACATAAAACTACAGTTGCTTCTCTTCCCGCGCAGATGGTAGAAGCCCATCAAGGGAATAGTTGAAAATCTTAGGAATCACGTTATAGGCGATGCAGCTAGCAACCCGTACTATTTTGATTTCCCTTTCCACCTATACGCCCACAATCATGCTGAACGTGGCCTTTTGGTCTTTTTAGCTTAGGCTCTGTCTACTCCGTACGGTAACGGGGCATTACTTACCTGCATTGCACGGTCGCATTGTCTAAGGGAAGACGGGCCCAGCGTACGGGGCTACGGGCCCTCCCCTTCTTGGCGCGGCCCTGGCGGAAGCCGGGCCACCGGGGTACGTTTATCGTGAAACCCTAGTGGCATCCCACTGCGTCCCCATCACACCGGAATGAGGCAACGCCGGAGAGTTTTTAGTTCGGGTATACCCCTGGGGGGGGTGTCCCACATAACCCTAGGCATACCCGTGCCTAGGGTATTCATACAGATTTCCTCACCGTTAAAAAAAAAGGCTCTGTCTACCCCGTAAGGGGTAAAGTGATTTATGTATGTATATACAAAAAGACGGTCTTAAAATATACTGTTTATAACGAACACTGCGAAATAGAGGGTTAAAGAAAACTTTTATTATCTTCTACACTACTCGTATTCCAGAAGCAGAAGTAAATGAGAATGTTTGTTTCCAGATGCTCTTCTCCTGTGTGGTGGCTTCCCTGGTTGCCATGGCGACGGCAGCCAACGAGTACCTCCCACCCAGCAAGGGTTACAGCTACGACACTCCTTCAGTACCCTTCCCCACCATCAGTAATCCAAGCAAGGTATGAACTTCCCTATCGATAGTTTTATAGTCAACTAGCTGACCCGGCGAACTTTGTTCCGCCTTAAATTTGAAAAGATCCAGTGGTTTAGGCTGTGCTATCCCGCGGGAACTATGCAATTTTCCGGGGTAAAAACTATCCTATGTCCTTTCCCGGGACTCAAACTATCTGTATACCAAATTTCAACTAAATCGGCCCAGCGGTTTAAGCGGGAAAAGGTAACAGACAGACAGACAGACAGAGTTACTTTCGCATTTATAATATTAGTAAGGATATCATCCTCTCCAGCATACGTCCCACTGCTGGGCACAGGCCTCCTCTCAGAACGAGAGGGCTTGGGCTCTAGTTCCCACGCTGGCCAGAGCGGATTGGGGACTTCACTCACACCATTGAATTGCTTCGCAGTTGTGTGCAGGTTGCCTCACGTTTTACCTTCACCGAAAAGCTCATGGTAAATTTGAAATAGAAAGAAAGAAAGAAAGAAAGAAAATATATTTTTTTGGTCACATTATTACAGTATAAAACTTCACCGGTACCTACTAAATGGAGCAAAATGGACACAAAAAGGGAAGCTGGCTCAGCACTATGTCACGAATTGCTTCGAGACGCTGATATTATAAATGAGATACATTTAGAAAAATTCAGAGGTGTATACCTATTTTAAGGCAGTTGGGCACTTTATTGTGCAGCATTAGTGCCTAAGGGTAGATTTTTCAATCGTCAGATAGGACCTATTCGGCGAACAACTCTATGGGTATCTGTAAGTTAAGAGCTTATCTGAGGATTGAAAAATCGGCCCTAAGATAACAAAACCACGTTTAGCATGATTAAGTAAGGGCGTTGTTGAGGTTTCATATCTGATTTACTTTTAATAGATTTTTATAACTTCGTGTCAATTTAGTGTCATTGTCAGTCGGTCTAATAAAGAACATCTCTCGCAAGGAATAAGTGCATTTTAATTTGAACAAGTGGCGACCGTGAGGAAAAATGGATTTGCAATTACTTAAACGAGAAAGAAAAATTATCCGGAGCTCGTTTACAAGAACTCGAAACCGATTTTTGGAGAGATGTGACACGGCCGACGATTTCGATGGAGTAAAAGTGACATTTGAGATACTTCAAGAAAAAGCGAATCAATTGTTCGAAATCGAAGAAAAAGTAAGACGTAAGTGGCTCGAAGAACTTGATTACGAGAGTAGCAAAGAATTTGATGACGATTGCGAAACAGCGGACGAATATCGGTATTTTTGGGGAGAAGCAAAGCTCAAGTACAACCGACTCTGCCCCAGCGATGCTCGCTCCGTATCCGAGAGCCACTCCCTAATCGAAGATCCTACGGTACGATCCAGAGAAAAAAATATGTCAGACTCTGGGAGCGAACATTCGATAGAAAGATCTAGAAGGAGTAATATGTCAGACAAACATACTATTTCTAAGAAAACTAATTGCACCGACACTGAACTTAAAAGAAAATTCGTTTTGCCAAAAATAAAACTTATTGAATTCGATGGCAAAATTAAGAACTGGCTTAGTTTTTGGGGACAGTTTAAGAAAATTGACGAAGCAGTAGACATCGACATCGATGACAAATTTCAATACCTGATCCAAGCAACATTACCGGGTTCTCCAGCAAGAGAGCTCGTGGAAAGTTTTCCGCCGTCAGGGGAGAACTACAGAGCGGCCATGGATCAACTTAAAGGGAGGTTTGCAAGAGACGATTTACTTATCGAGATTTACGTAAGAGAGTTATTGAACCTTGTTCTCACTCAATCACAAAGTTATGAGAAGAATGCATCGACTCTGAGTTCTCTGTTTGACAAACTTAACACGCAGCTACGCGCCTTACAATCCCTAGGCGTCACGAGCGACAAGTACGCCGCCATGTTGTACCCGCTGGTGGAGTCGGCGCTGCCCGAAGACGTGCTCAGAGCCTGGGAGAGAGCAAGAGGACAAGCGGTCAACACTGCTGACGACTTGAAGAACTTACTAGATTTCGTCAAGAGAGAAGTCGAAAGCGAAGAAAGAATTAAAATATCCCGAAACGGTATTTCCAGTACGGACGGCGAAGGTAATATTAATGCGTCGAACTGTAGCAATAAACAACCTACTGCTTCTTGTCTTGTTTCTACCGAACCGAAGAAAGATGTCAAAAGTACTACGTGCATATGGTGTGAGAGAACGCACAGCAGTCTGGAATGCTTCAAAGCTGCCAAAATGACGCTTGAAGAGCGAAAGCAGTTTTTGATGAAAAAAGGCGTATGTTTTATTTGTTTAAAAGCGAATCATACGGCCAAGCAATGCAAGAGCTTCACAAAATGTATTCTTTGTGCGCGACGACATACCGTACTACTGTGCCCTGGAACTCAAGATAAAGGTCCGTCTACTGACGAAAATCCAACGATCAAAAGTAGTCAAAATCAATCCCTTACTGAGAACACTGCATCACAGAAGACTGATACTACCACTCTACTTCAGACGCTGATGGTAAAAATTGAGCACGAAGGCAAGTCCCTGACTACAAGAGCCTTTTTGGACAGCGGATCGCAGCGGTCGTACGTTCGACGTGATATTGTGAAGAGCCTTGGAATAACTACGACTAAACGAATCTCTTTGGCACATTCGTTGTTCGGCGGCATAGAAACTGATAAAGCTGACTATGGCATTTATAATTTGAACGTGAAGAGCCTAGATAACGAGTTCGAATTTCAAATGACCGCTCTCGATAAAACAAAAGTCTGTGGCGTTATACCGCGACTACTTGAAAACGATCACTTGATGGTTCAGTTGAAGAACAATAACATTAACTTGAGCGACAAAGGAATAAATTCACCTGACATCGGACTGCTTATTGGAGCAGATTATTCAGGGATGTTGTTGACTGGTTGTTATATACAATTAGAAGGAAACTTGACCGCCATAAAAACAAAACTCGGATGGACGGTTCAAGGACAGAAAAGCATCGGTTGTTCCAACCTCGAGTACCTGAGCAATAATAATATAATGGACTTATGGGAACTCGAAGTGATAGGAATAAGGGACCCGATTGAAATTAAATCTAAGAAAGAATCACAGGAAGAAATTTTGAATTATTTTGAAGAAACCGTGAACAAAAAAGAGACTGGTAGATATGAAGTTAACTTGCCGTGGAAAATTGGACATAATAAATTGGAGAGCAATAGAGAGATGGCAACGAAACGATTAGAAACAACTACTAGAAAACTTATGCAGACAAATAATTACAATGAATATGACAATATCTTTAAAGACTGGTTAAAGGAAGGTATAATAGATATAGTTACAGAGAATGACATGAAGGGACACTACTTGCCACATCATGCAGTAGTGAAAGAATCCAGCCTGACAGCAAGAGTTCGACCAGCTAGAAAATGGATTGAAACCAATCCCAGGACGAGAAGGAGTGTGTCGAGAGTGGCAAGAGTCCACATGGGCAGATGCCGAGTATAAACGTCCCCTTTAGAGGTTATACCAGCTCGAAGTCAGGAGCTCAGCTTTGCCGCCCGGAGGATGTTGAGGTTTCATATCTGATTTACTTTTAATAGATTTTTATAACTTCGTGTCAATTTAGTGTCATTGTCAGTCGGTCTAATAAAGAACATCTCTCGCAAGGAATAAGTGCATTTTAATTTGAACAGGCGTATAGCTGGAAAGGGAAATCAAAATAGTGGTTGACTTTCGCCCATTCCCTCGATGGGCTTTTACCATCTGCGCGGGAAGAGGCAACTGGTAAATTCTATGTTTTTTCTTTACTCCCACCAGCATGGAAAACAACATTGTATGAAATACACTAAAGTTGGGATCGCACACTTAAAACTAATGATTCACACAACAATTAAAATACGTTACTGACCTCTTGCCCACGCGCATGCTATTTGTATTATATGCGCGCTGCAGCGGCCTTGAACCACCGAAACATTGTTAGGCCCAGTGTTACTATGCTGCCTACTTACTAATATCTGTCATCTTGTGCATGAATCTTGTAGCTGGCTATTTTAGGTAAAAAACAATGCAATTAAATAAATAAATCAAAATGTCATATCCAGAAACTCGTAAACAGAATAGAATAAAATAGTATTCGACTCAGTTTCTTACACCTTTAACTACTTGGATTAAAGAGCAGAATACAGGCGGTGTATTCTTACGATCCGTTGGTTAACCGCAGCTTAAACGCTAGTAAAAGTTTAACCGGCCTTTAGAGTATCATGCGAAACAACCGACCGTGAAAAAGCCGAATAATGCTTTGATAGTTTTGATAGAGCTTCGTGTTTGTATATACGTTAGATATCGTTAACTGAGGTCAGCGCGAGATTATGAGATCGTTTATAAATGTATGCAAGACCGCGTCGCATACATACAATACAATACATTACAATAACTTTTTATTGCATACATACATACATACATACCGTCACGCCTCTTTCCCACAGGGGTAGGCAGAGACTACTTTGTTCCACTTGCTACGATCCTGACATACTTCTTTCGCTTCATCCACATTCATCAATCTCTTCATACATGCTCGTCGGTTTCGGGTACTCCTGACCTGACCTTTTTCCAAAACGTCTCCTTTTTATTGAACACCACATATAACAACCAAAACAGAAAAAAGGTATACAGAACATACATTCATGAACAGTAAAGGAAAGTTTTTTTGTTTCGGATGAATAACTTACATACAAGAATAGGAAAGGAATAGGGTTTCTTCCATGCTGGTAAAGTTAAGAAAAACATAGAATGTACCAGTTGCTACTCTTCCCGCGCAGATGGTGTTTTTCTTTGCTCCCAGACCAGATTGGGCTAATCTAACCTAACATAAGAGAGAAAAAATATTTTAACATAATAATATAATATAGCACTAATTCATGGTATTTTTTCTTCGGAATGTTATTTGAACGAAATTGAAGAACCATCCACATCCATCGACCAAAGAAACTAACGAACTTAACCTGTCATCTGGTTTTATAACAAACTTTCACTTTACCTTTTTTTTTCCAGCAACCGTCTCCGATCAGGCCGCCTCCTCCTACCAGGGGGCCCAACTCTTACGTGCCCCCTCCCCCCGGCCCTAACAACCCCCCACCGCCGCCACAGAACCATGACGTAAGTAAAATTAACCTTCGCAGTTGGTTTAAATTGTATCACGGGCATTTTCAAAAAAACGTGTTACCCTTTTTCCAACAAGATTACCTTAATTTCCCATACAACTTTTTCGTGTCAGTTTTGTGACGCCCCATATAAATCGTATGAAAATAGTGTCACAAAACTGACAAAAAAACCAATGGACACTTTTTTTCTTTACAAAAATAAATAGTGCTAATAATTCTGATTCAGAAAAACCCAAAATGTCACCATTTTGGAAAAAAAAGTCAAGGGTACATGTTTTTTTGAAAATGCCCTCATACATTTTTAATATAGGTATGTAGGAACGTGGCGAACAGGAAAATAAATTCCATAGTTAAATCTGGGACACACTTTTTCTTGTATGAGAATCGATAGGGTAAACGATTCTGAGTAAGAAAAACCATTATTTTTTTAATTCTGGAAAAAAATATCATTTGGACTTTGTTTTGGAGAACGCTCAGCTAGTAATATACGCTGTTTGTTGTGTTCCCTCCATTCCATACATACATGGTATGCTAAGTAACAAAACTGACCTGGGGCCTTGCCATGACGTCTTAATGGGATTCAATTCCGATTTAATTTTACGTTTCTGCTGTCATTTTTGACACTTCTAGTATGGATCTGACAGCGAGCGATCCAAATATGGTTCGGAATTAAGTCGCATACTGATGCGAGGTAGTATCCCAAAAATGTCCGAAAACAGAAAAAAATGCGTCCAACTTAAATGTAAAAATTTGTAGTAGAGCTGATGTATATGTAGTATGTTTATTATATTGTTTGTTTATTTTAGCTGGGTCTTAAACTAAAGCTAAACATCATCTAGATAGTGATCTGGCACGTGGGTTTTCTTCGGGCCATCATAGACTTTGGTGGTAGGTGGTTCCGTCTCATCAGTCGGATTGACTTCGTTATTCGTTATATCTGTTAACAATACGATAACAAATTTACTGTCAAGTGAGCATTACAATAATTTGAAAGATTTCTTCATAGCCAAAAAATATCGGATGATTCGACAATGAAAAAAGACAAAGTTTATTTGTAACAATATTATAAGTAATAGTCAAAAAAATGATAACAAATTAAGCTGGTCTTACAGCCAGCGCTGGTCTTCCGTTGGGACCATCGTTGGATATATTACCTTCAGGAGAATTTGTACCTGTAGGGTCTTCAGTAAGTTCACCATTGGGGTCTCCTGTTGGGTTATCATTGGGGTCTTCTGTAGGTTCACCATTCTGATCGTCTGTGGTTTCAGTCGCATTGGGGTCTTCAGTAACGTCAGAACCATCATCAGCTGTAAAATTATCGACAGAATGTTTAGTTAATTTGAAAAGCATTTCATAATCGGACGTACTATCATATTGATCATTTAGATTGAAAGTTCGTAAGTTTTCATGATTATTATGAACAAAGAGAGAAATATCTTACGAAACCGACTGTTTGGGTTTACTGAAACAAAAAAATATGTAATTGATTTTTGTAAACGAGAGGTGTAGTTAGATGGCACGCGTTTACATAATATACCTACTCGGGAGCAAAAAATCTGGGTCGCTTCCCGTAGAAAGTTGTACAAAAAGTTGTGATGTTCCGGATATCCGTATCCGTATCCGTGGATATCCGAGGGAAAAGACGCGGATCTTTTACGGATCTTTTACAGGTGATTAGGAGAATTAAAATAACTATAAAATTCCATTCAGAGTATTTTTATTTCTTAAAATCAAATATTTGGCAGGTTTATTTTGCAAAAATTTATCGCAGTAAGTTACCATACCAATACTAAATAACTGAAATAATCTTTTGGGGGACGCCATTGTTTAGCATAGATGTTTATGGCTGATGATAGCGAGATAATTAGGCTGCTTACGTTTAATAGCACTGTTAGTTGTACATTTCGTAGTAAACAGTGCGTTAGTAGTATCTCTGGTATCTTCTGTAGCTTCGCCAGAATTCCCAACGGCTATGACTACATCAGCTGATGCCTTCAACATATTCACACTGTTCAGCTGTTCCTTAGATCCTGCAAATAACAAATCGTCATTTTAGTACTAAAACACTATCTCCTTTATAGCGACGACCTATTGTAGCGACCCTAGCGCCACCTAGTTGGCCTCTACATAACTACTACGACACACGAGCAGCTAGCGCCAGTTCTAATGACAGCCTAATGATAGCTGTCACATCGTTCTACATGCCGCTAACGAAGTTTCTCAATGCGGCTGCATAAATACAACTCTCAACTCTCTTCCTTCGGACTTCGGTCCCCAGGCATAACATCTGCCTGGAGAGAGATCTCTCTATTGTGGCACTCCTCACACCCTTATCAACATGAAGATGTCACATTGCAGCTACTTTACAATAATATACTGTACATTAAATTAAACAGTTTTTGGAAAAGAGCTGACACTTCAAACTACTAGACCCAATTTTACCAAATATGGCTGAGAACCACTACAAGGAAACTGACTTCTCTCTGACACTCCTCTGTTTGCGTCGGGGGTAAACAGTGATAGAACCCGAAATTATTTTCTTATAAAAGAAAATTTTTACAAATTCTGTTAACAGTCACAAGTCAAGCAAGAAGCTAAATCAGGTGGATACAATATCGAATGAAAATAAAAATAGAAATTTAGATAGTATACAGATGTATGAAAAAAAAAATACTTCACCATATTTAAGTAGGTAGCTTAAGTATGCTTAGTTGAGTTGGTCACGTAGAGAGGATGGATGAAAGTAGACTAACTAAACAGATCTATATGGGGAGTGTGAATGGTTGCGATGGGAGGGGAAGGCCTAGACGGACGTTCCAGGACCAAATAGGAGACGTTTTGAAAAAAGGTCAGGTCAGGAGTACCCGAAACCGGCTAGCATGACATACATTGTATAAAGAGATTGATGAATGTGGATGAAGCGAAAGTGAACCGTAGCAAGTGAAACAAAGTAGTCTCCGCCTACGGAAGAGGCTTGTATGTATGTATGTATGTTACCATATTTTCGTAGATATTGTGACTCACCAGTCTCGATACCTGGAAGTGATAACTAAGTTCATTAGATTTGGAAAGAAGGACACCTGATTGAAAAGAATGATGTATCTTTAGCCTGGTATCCATCTGCGAGCTGCAACCGTAATCTTTGCACGTTGCAGTAACCAAAAACCCTAGTGTGGCGTTCCGCACGCAGCAGGTGTTGAGCCGCACCCACACCAGGGTTTTTGGTTATTAAGACGGGCCCAGCGTACGGGTCCTCCCCTTCTTGGCGCGGTCCTGGCGAAAGCTGGGGCCACCGGGGGGACGTTTGTGGTGAAACACTAGTGGCATCCCACTGCGTCCCCATCGCACCGGATTGAGGCAACGCCGGAGAGTTTTTAGTTCGGGTATACCCCTCCGGGGGGAGTCCCACATAACTCTAGGCATCCCCGTGCCTAGGGCATCCATAAAGATTTCCTCTCCGTTAAAAAAAAGGGTTTTTGGTTATTGCGTGTAACAGTTACGGTTATCGCTAGCTGATGAGTACCCGGCTTTTGTCTCACGGGATATATGTATCACTCATTTGACTCATTAGCTCCTACGTGTGTTCTGATTCCCCTGTCCTCCTATACGCCCACTATCATTACCTTAGGTTCTATCTACCCCGCAAGGGATAAAGACGTGATTTATGTATATATGTTATGTATGTACTTTTACGTGTATGTGTTGTTCATCTGATTCATTATAAAAAAAATCTGTTCACTCGCTTACAAAACCAAGACACTAACTTGTCCATACTTACTTGAAAGCGTAGCACCATAGTCTGTTGACACCAAAAATCAACATATAAAGTCGTTTATTGAGCAAAATATACATGCATCGTCTGAGTAGCATAGTACTGAGCTTTGCTTAGCGGTTCAAGGCCGATTGGTGAAGTTGTCCCATGATAAATGCAAGTTTATGAGGATGTATGGATATTTGTAACTCCTTCACGCTAGAACAGCTGAACAAATCTGGGTTAAATTTGGCACAAATCTAGCTTAGTCTGGAATTACATATACCTAGACAACTTTATCCCGGGAAATTGTACAGTATTAATTTTAAAACGTCGAAGGCAAACTAGCCAGTGGGTCCAGCCAGCTAATGGGGAGTGACCACCCCTAGCCTGGACAACCGCAACCAACACTAGAGGATCGCAGATGTTAAAGTCAAACCACTAGGCTATCATACGCCTACATAGCCATAATATCTCAATATAAATCCTTCAAAGACAATTTCTTACCCATTTCACGTTCCTTGACTTTAACTGCTAGAAAAATAATAGCACTTAATCCATTGACTTACAATAAACAACTAGACTATCACTCGCTAACAAAGGTTCCTCGAGAAACGTCCGAGTTGCTTTGTCTATGTGTTGTGTGTGTCAACACATCGACTTAGACAGATAACAATAACATATTCGTTCAAATTGACACCTTATTTCGTGGCAGTAATGTTTAATATCAATGGCGTAGGATCGTGAGAAGTAATGACACGACGCCACGCGCTGGAAACCTGCCTGTCTCTTTTGTGCTCAATAGTAAGATTACGGTGCGAAAGAGACATATACATTGTTATCAAAGCGCGGTCGAAACACAACTGAACAAAAACTCTGAACAATATACGCGTCGTTCAGACTTTTGCTTCGGACAGTTTTTGAACGTGATTGGCTAGTTGTTTATTGTACGTCAATGACTTAATCAAACAATTTCACCAACTCGACAATTGTTGGGGACAAGTGACAATTCGAAACGCAATGCGTAGTCGGTACGCAGTCAACCAATCAAGCTTGTAATGTAGGTACACGGAATTGTCACTGACATTGTGGCATAGGTGAAACCGTCTGTGATTGTCTAGCAAAACTCTGAGAGAATCGACACGATAGTAATTCTTGATGGTACTGAGCAAAAAAAATTCATAAGTTCCAAGATATGACAAAAACCAGTCTTTTTTTTTATTCCTCATCTAGTCTTACCCTGGTTTAACGATTCGTACTGTCCATGTGTGGATGTTATTGATACCTGGGAATAAATATCACTATTATAATCTACTATTTTAGTTTTTAGGTACGTTTTAGAGCGTTTTGCAAAAAAAAAGTCCGCATGTAGGTACATTTTCAGAATTGTAATATTTTGGGTTTTCCTTACTCAGAATCGTTTACCCTATCGATTTTCATACAAGAAAAAATGTGTCCGAGATTTTACTGTTGTTTTTTTTCCTGGTCGTCACGCTTCCATACGTCTATATGAAAAAAAGTGACGAACTGGAATGGAAATTTTGGGACACATTTTTTCTTGTATAAGGATAGGGTAAACGATTCTGAGTAAGAAAAACCAAAAATAGTTAAATTCAGGAAAAAGTGATAGTGACCTTTTTTCGGGTCGCTCCTTAATTTATTACGATTCTTTAGCTGTCATTTTTGACACTTCTAGTATGGATCTGACAGCGAGCGATCCAACTTTGGTTCGGAATTGAATCGCGTTAAGACGTCATGGTAAGGCTCCTAACGCTCGACGAGAAAATGAACAGCTCTAGACAGGAAGCTGTGAAGGTCGTGAGGGGAAACCTGTGCCCAGCAGTGGGAAACAAATAATCCTTATTCCTTAGGTACTAATATTATAAATGCGAAAGTAACTCTGTCTGTCTGTCTGTCTGTCTGTTACCTTTTCACGCTTAAACCGCTGGGCCGATTTAGTTGAAATTTGGTATACAGATAGTTTGAGTCCCGGGAAAGAACATAGGATAGTTTTTATCCCGGAAAATTGCATAGTTCCCGCGGGATAGCACAGCCCAAACCACTGGAATTTTTAAAATTTAAGGCGGAACAAAGTTTGCCGGGTCAGCTGGCTAATATAATACCTAAGTAATAGCTAATTATAATTTACACTTACTAAACTATTAAACTACTATCACTATTTTTATTTAGTATTTTCAAAAAAGACGTAAAAGAGCCCTAAAAATTTGGATTTTTTGTTTCCACTTATACACCCAGTCTCACAAATCGAGGCCGGAAGGTCTTATTACCTTCGGCTCTATCCACCCCATAAGGGATAAAGACGTGATTTGTGCATGTATGTACGTAAATGTAAACTGTTATACTTTGTAAAATTAGTTATGCAACTCCTAACCTAACACCTTGCCACCGTAAATTCTAAAGTAGACATGTTCTGCTGAATCGTAATGAAAAGATTCAGCGAATTTAATACTTACTAAAATAAAACTGAATATATGAACACAGTGCGTTTTGGTCCGACGCATTTCGCTCCCACTTTATATTACTTGCGAAACAATAACGATCCCATGAAACTTTATTTCACATTATTTACGTATAGTCGTAAAAATTTGAGGCGCAATCTCAGCATAATGGATCCGAGTGGTGTAAGATTCGACTTGTATGCCTGAATTTGTTCTATAAACTTTTATTAGTCGATAACCAAATAAGTTTAAGTAGTTACTTGGAAAGAATACTTCCAAGGTGGTCCGATATTGTCAAAAACCGACAGTGAAGTTCGGAATTAAATATTGCGACAGCATTAAAAGGAAATCGGTTGACTGTGTCTCCATACAAACGCATTCCCCTATTTTCTCCCTGGTTAATCACATTTGAACGAATATTTTTTACCACACGATTTATACTTAGGTACCTTACTTAGTTATGCCCCTAGGTTTCCTTCTTTTTTCTAATTCTAATTAGTTTACTACATACTTTCGAAAATCACGAAAATTGACGAATTTCAATGTCATAATTCAGTTCAGACGCTAATAAAAAAAATCAACGAATATATATTACTAGCTTCTGCCCGCGACTTCGTCTGCGTAGAATTAGTATACATAAAACCTTCCTCTTGAATCACTCTATCTATTAAAAAACACCGCATCAAAATCCGTTGTTTAGTTTTGAAGATATAAGCATACATAGGGACATAGGGACAGAGAAAGCGACTTTGTTTTATACTATGTAGTGACAGTGATGTAGTGATTATGAATATATTCCAGCCTAATACATCCCCTACACTGGGTACAAGCCTCTCAAAATGAAAGGGCTTGTGTAGCTCTCACGCGAGCCCAGTGCGGGTTGGGAGCTTCACATCCTACCCAAAAATGGTTCAGTTTAGATCAGTGGCGGACTAACAGGGGGCGGAAGGGGCGGCCCGCCCCGGGCCCCCGGTCTTTGGGGGGCCCCAAATGCCTCCGCGTTCTCCAGATCAAATCCTAAACAAGACTTTAAAAATGTGCTTAGTAGTTAGTACCTACATAATGGCATCAAGATCAAAACACTACAGCCATCTAGATTTTTTACGCAGTACTAATATTCTTTTAACTTTGCTGAACGCGTCCAATATGCTGTGGGTGGGGATTCCCATCTCTGTGTACGGACAAAACTACATATTTTTTATGTTGGGGGGCCTCATTTAGTTATGTCGCCCCGGGCCTCTGACGGGCTTAGTCCGCCACTGGTTTAGATATCATGTTTTTTAACACGTGGTCCTTCCAGCACTCCCACGACGAGCACCACCACCACGAGCCCGGCATGCCGTTCGACTTCGCCTACTCCGTCAACGAGGATGGCAACGATTACAGCCACAACGCCATTTCGGACGGCGACGTTACCCGCGGCGAGTACCGAGTGGCCCTGCCTGATGGTCGCACGCAGATCGTCAAGTACACTGCTGACTGGAAGAACGGATTCAATGCTGAGGTACATCAATCACTTTTCTCTTACGGGGACAGCCTTTTTTTTTTTTTTTAACGTGTGGAAAATGCGCCTTATGCATCTCCGCGCTCGGGGCAGCATACGAACGGAGGTATGACGGGCTCTCCATCTCGCCGCTGCCTTCCCTATGGAAGGCAGCGGCGATAAAAACACACACGTTCCCTCCAGGCCTTGAACTGCGGGCGTTACGGGCGCACACGGTGACCACCGCAACGTCCACTGGGCGGGGACAGAGCCTGAGGTAACAAGAGCTGAAGGCCACGTTTAGCATGATTGGGGGTGTTTTTTTACGACAAGGAAGGCAACACTAGAGGATTGCTGTTGCCAACCTAGCGGGCTAGGATAGAATACCCCTAATTTTACCAGCTGTTTAACTCTCCACGCCGGAACACAGCGCAAGCACTGCTGCTTGGCGGCAGGATTAGCGATCCGGACGGACCTTGCACGTGGTCCTACCCACGCGTATAGATGGAAGGAATCAAAATATTCATGGGTCTATAGCAGCATCGCTTTCTAAGCCCATTCCCTCGATTGGCTTTTATCATCTGCGCGGGGAGAGAAGCATCTGGTACATTCTGTGTTTGTCTTTGCTCCCAGACCAGCATGCAAGGCAAGTTTTTTTTTGCCTAGTGACCCGATGCTGAGCGAAGACCTCTCGTCTTTATGCCAGTAGTATGTTATTGCCACCCCGCTTTCGCTCCCGACGGACCGTTGAAGTGTTCCTCATACAGTATTAAATTGTCCCACGATATTTTATTTTATTTTGTTTTTTTCAGGTGAGCTACGAAGGCGAAGCCCGATACCCCGATCAGCCAACCGGTGGGTACCAGTCCGGCCCGGCCACCGGTCCCGGACAACAGTACGTCCCCCCCAGCCAAGGCGGTGGATACCAATACTAATCTGATCAAAATGTGATAATGTGAACGTACCTTTATAAGCCTGGCAACATTTACACCATTTACTTTCGCATTCTCGTATCTAGCCGAATGGTGTGAAAAACAAATCTGTACGTTCAGATTTATGGTTGCTTTTGAAACAATGTAATGGAGTAAGATACGAGGTTGGAAAAGTAAGTGATCGATTATTGCAAAGATGAAAAATGAACCATTCGGAATTCAACTTTTATATTCGACTGTATTAGATCTAAAAACGAAGAGATATTTTTAAAAGATCAGCCTTCACTGATCATATAATATAAGCATATTTTGTTAACAATATTTCTGTTTTGCAAGAAGTGAAAAAGTTCAATTGTCTATGGCCGCGTTTCGCGCCAAAATCTCATTGGAAAAAAATGTTACCATTTCTAGTTTGTATAATACCTAGTTAAAATATTTAATTGATAGTTACCACTTTTGGATAAAATGTTATTTCCGTTTCCATTTCTTGTTGATTTGTTTAATAAAACTTTCTGTGTCAGTTCAAATTGTAATTATTTTCATAATACTCATTAAAACTGCCGTTTTAGTTATATTTATTTGTAATGTCCAATAAACACATTGGTAAGTTGTTAGTAATAAAGACCTTTTGTACCTTATTTTTATACAAAATAAAATAAAATAAATAAATAAATTGAGTTTTCATTTTATATAATTTCATTTCATATGTGTTTCTGTATTTATAGTACTTACTCATTCGATAAATGAAAGAAAATATATTGGTCACTTAATTTATTTTCAATTATTAGCCAGATTATTTTCTAAGTGATATATCTTGACATGCCTATTCAATTCCCTTTTCAAACTGAACACTTTATTACAAAATATACAATTCTCTGTCTTTTCCATGTGCTTCCGTTTAACATGATCATTTTTACGGCCAGATGTCACAAACTTTTTAAAGCAAACATGACATTCGTAGGGAGTTTCATTGTTATGCAACCTTAAATGCCACATCAAACTCTTTTTACACGTAAAACTGTCACCACAGACTTCACACGTCTCATTTTTTATCTTTTCATGGGTACGAACATGATCCGTAAGGTTGCTTTTCTTGAAAAATCCTTTTAAACATATCGAACAAACATGTGGCCTTATACATAGATGGACTTTATTGATATGAGCATCCAAGCTTGATTTATTTAAGCTGACAAAACTGCAATCCTTACATTTGTAGGAAGCTGTTCGCTTTTGTTTTGTTTTTGAATTGTGATTTCGTACATGGATCTTGTAATACGAATATGTTTTCAACATTTTAGAGCAATACGGACATTGTTTTTCACTATGGCAATTCAGGTGGTCTTTCAAAGCCTGCGGGGTCTTACAAACTTTACCGCATGTGTGGCATAATAAAGCCTTATCATTTGTTTTATGTGCGATTCCTATATGCTCTTCAAGAAGTACATCTGACTCAAATTTCATCGCACATTTTGGGCATTCATGATCAGAATTTGGATGACTATTTACATCGGTTTGATCTGTATCTGTAGCACATCTTAAAAAGCATTTTTGGCCAGTAGCTTTTACATTCAAAATTTCATTTTCTAATCTTTGAGCTATTTTAACTAACTCTTGTTTCTTTAAATGATGTCTTTGCATGAGGGTATACATTTTAATGATCACATGGGAGCATTCATCGCAGACTTGTCGCAATATTGTTTCCTGAAACATACATTACTCAAAAATAATAGGGTAGAGCTGGGATTCCGAAACTGTGCGTTGCGACGCCCTGGGCCCAGGGGCAGCGTGTGTCGATTTGATTTAGTTTTATTTTCTAATAAAAATTATGAATGTACAAATATTGTTGTTCTGGAGATCTGTTAGTTAGTTTGTAGTCTGGGCTAGTACTAAAATTAGTAAATACTCTTGGGGGCAGGGTTGAAGGGCGTCGCAAATAAATGGCAAAGTCCCAAGGACATCACTGTACAAATAAGTTTGGGAAGGCCTGGGGTAGAGTATTATTTGTGTATTTATGACATCATTTTCGTATTATTTGATTGAATACTTACATGGTACGAGAACAAATTAGACATTATTTCGTGAACAGAAACGGTAATTTCTAGGTCTCTGCCGACAATAACTATCTCTGAATTAACGTCTTGCAGATGTTCATGCCGTTTAAAGCATAAAAAGCAAGTTTGTTTTGCAACACCCGGGTTTATTATTAAGTTCAATAGGTTGGTACACATATTGGTTGTTTTTAATAGTGCAAAAGAGGTGTATAAGAGAATTATTATATAATTCCCGCTAATTAGGGATATGTCGAGGTGTTTGAAAGTTAAAAGTAACAGTAAACAAACAACAAACTTTGTATTCTACAGTACCGACTGTCAAATTACGGACATGACATTGACGTATCTGTCAGCTGTCAATGTTTTTTTTTTAATTTTTCACGAAACAGCTGCCGAAATTAAGCCATAATACCATGCCATGTAAACATTTTTCTTAATCATGAAGAAATCTGTAGGAAACTAGGTAATATTTTATAATTATACTTTATTTCTTCACATTATGAACAGTTTTTTGTTCTAAGAGTCACTAATCTTGTAGCAGAGTACACTACGACACCTCCTAAGTATACTGAGGCAACTGCAAAATCTTGATTTTACAGGAGAGCCGTGCAAAGGTAAAATCATTTGCAACTTTTCTATCTGTAAAGTCCATTCCATAAAACTTTGGATTCGCTGGAACAAAAGTACCTCTTTTCAGTCTACATATATGGAATTCTGAGATTAATGTTAGTTTTTGAGAAAATGGTAAATACACTAGTGTACGCGTATTTTACGTGTTCTGATTTGTTGTATACTGAGGCAACTATCCCTTGATCCAGTATACACCGTACTAAGTTAATTGTTATTTTTTTCTATTTTTCATTTAATAATTAGATAAATATGTTACATAAATCCATACTGTTTAAAAATAAATACGTAGCTCCTGCTCAAATGCCCTTTATCATTATTTGGTCGACATATTAGTCACTTGCACCAGTATACGCTTAAATTAAGTTCGCTTACACCTGTATACTGTTAAAAATATTTAATGTTTTGCTGTTTAAAACGAGAAATTATATTAGATATTTTTATTAATATAATAATGGAAAAAAAAATTGTTTAATAAACAAACGTAAATTTCAAATAAAAACTGCTTTTATTATGTTTGTAAATCTTTTAATCATAACTAGTTTCACATTCTTAAAAGTAACTTATTCAACAGCCACAGTTTGAGCAATATTCGTTTTAGTTTAAAAAATCTATCCAAAATAGTCTTCTTTTCTTAATTATTGAGACTGTACTATTAAGTACTTATAAAAAATCTATAAACTTAACTGGCTTCTTCTAAACTTCTAAAGGTTCGATTTATCATTAGCAAGGATTCATTCCTTATTTTTAACGCCTTAGTAGGATTTATCATTGCACCTTTATTCTTAACTTCTAAAATTAAAAATTACAATATTATTATGAGATCACTACTTGTTCCTCTTTACAAAAAAAAACTTAATATTTATAAACTTTTCTTGACAAGTTATTCAACTGACCTTAACAAATTGATACAAATTAAAAAAAACTGTCTTAATCGTTTACCTACTCTCTTAATTATAATGGCACTAGAATATTTATCACTTAATATCAAAATCACAATTACGAGTAAAAGCCTTTATTCCGAATTGACAAGGTACTATTTTCTTTAGTCATCGTTTTTTGTGACCAACCTGTTGTAAAATTCAGTGTGTTGCGACGGTATTATACCACAATTTGTGGAGGGCAAAACTGTAACCGGATTGTATTTCTCATGTACATGTACGCTTGTTGGAAGTATATAACAATTTCACATCGTTTTTTAGTAGTTGGACACACCCAAAACGAAGGTGATAGCATGCATGCTCTAATTGAAAAAATGACGAAAAATTTAATATAACACGCCTGAACAGTGCTACATGGCTATTCGTATGGCAAAAACTGACAAACCCTATGAAGTCACAGAAGTATCCCAAGAATTGATATTTGACTTTAAAGCTTGCTTGCCTCTGTTTCAAAACTGAAAAAAGGGTACTAATGGAGAAACCGTAATGTGGAATCAAATATGTGAAATACATGTATCACGCGAAGACCCATCACTATCATCACTACATAGTATAAAATAAAGTCGCTTTCTCTGTCCCTATGTCCCTATGTATGCTTATATCTTCAAAACTACACAATGGATTTTGATGCGGTTTTTTTAATAGATAGAGTGATTCAAGAGGAAGGTTTAGATGTATAATTCTACGCAGACGAAGTCGCGGGCAGAAGCTAGTTCAAAATAAATTACAAAAATAATTTTGAAGACGACTATCGTAAATCAATTGAATGTTCTTCCAGTAAAAATTTAAGGAGTCGCCAAAATGACCTCATAATTGGCTTAAGGAACATTAAAGTAGCGTACCACGAACGTTTGCCAATTGACAAACAAAAATTTAAAGATCTTAAGATCATTAATGATTTTTGTCGAAGTGGTATAATACCATCGCAACACACTGAATTTTACAACAGGTTGGTCACAAAAAACAATGACTAAAGAAAAAGAATAGTACCTTGTCAATTCGGAATAAATGTTTTTACTCATAATTTTGATTTTCATATTAAATGATAAATATTCTAGTGCCATTATAATTAAGAGAGAAACGATTTAGACAGTTTTTTTTAATTTGTATCAATTTGTTAAGGTCAGTTGAATAACTTGTCAAGAAAAGCTTCATTTTGCAAGGTTACAAGTATAATAATCATTAATTTTACGGAAATCACAGTGCATTAGAAAATAAGTGGTTGTATCTTGGACAAAATAATTTAATTTCTATCGTAAAAGGTAAATTCGACGTACGCCGCGTCGTTGGTCTATCGCGTATACTGAGGCAACGTCAAGTTACACCACACTTGTGCCGCCCCTCCACAATATCTGTGCCGCGTACAGTGGTGTAAGCGACTTGCCTCAGTATACAACGTACTGATTTACAAAGTTGTGTTGTATACATTTATATACGTCACTTTATTTTCGAAACAAACAGGAATTTTACCACGAAATTTTTGTGGCAGGTAGATATTAGTATTTTAGTCAACATTATGTAAAAAACCGAAAATGTCAAAATGGTCACTTGCCTCAGTATACTTAGGAGGTGTCGACTAAATCAGCGCTACCAACCTTTAGAATATATAGATGTGCGGGTTTCAAGCTAGCAACAATGCAAGGTTATGTTTACTTTCTAAATCTTATCTTATCTGTTATTACTTCAATTCGATTGCGTAGTGCCATTTTGCGCTAATTCTATTTATTTTATCAAAATATTATAAATGTAATTGAATTATATTAATTGTTACTAATTATTTGCCTATTGATGCCGAGCGAATAACTTTAAATTTACTTTACGAATGGAATTTAACGATAAGCAAAAATAGCATTTTTTTGATCGCCATTTTGTTCGCTTTGCACCAACATGAATTTTTAAGTCAAATTATTTGTTGTACAGGTACAGTACAGAATAGACGTAGTGTAATTTAAAATACAAGTAATACAAATTGTGGTTTATATTTTAGTTTTTTTTTTTTCAGTGAAACCAGTTACTACATAGGGTTTGTAATCTTGCGTTAAATGGTTTAGGAAAACCCAATAACGATAAGACCGCTATTTATTAAAGGTAGGTACTTATTATTTTGAAACTAGTAGATATGTTGTGGTATACAATAGTTTTTAAAATAATGTTTTTTTTGTACCCTTGTGAATTTGAATCCAGGAAAAAAGGAATTGTTTTTAAAACTTACTTTTAATTACTTCCAGGCAACCATGGAGGTTCCAGAAATAGGAGAGGAAACAGAAATAACCATATCCATTAAAGAATATGACGATTTTGACTACATAAGAGAGAATCTGAAAAATGTGCTATACCTGCCCCAGTTCTGCGGCATATGTTTAAAAGGAAGTGATGATTTATTTGATGTTGACGTTGAATTTGAGGTGCTTACATACCGAAGAACTGATGTGAAGGCTTTGAGAGACATTGTTGCCTATGTCTTCAATCAAGTAAGTATTATTATAATAATCGTTATAATTACTTCCCTTCCTTCTTTAAAGATAACTACGGAATAGTGAGCTACAATTTAGCCTTATCTGCAATTAACATCTGGTGAGATCTGCCTAACATCTTTCCAAATTTCATAATTCTATGTCTAAAGGAAGTATGATATCCCCATGTGATACCAACAAAACAAGACAGACAGATTCATGTAAGATTTTCCTTTTGGGGTACAGAACCCTAAAAACATGTTAATGCAATTAGCTATCCCTATCCTATGAAACATCCAATATAATTCTGCTGTCTATCTGTCTGTCACTGAAGTGTCAAAACCACAAAAGGTAGGTGAACATCCCAGCAAAGTACTATCCAGATTGATTAATCATTTACATTTTTTTTCAGGTGCAAGAGATCCTAGCAAGCACCTACTTGTGCAACTCATGTATTGATCATGTATTAGAGTCATACATATTTATCTACAACACCCGAGAGACATCCAAAATCATTAACAACTGCATAAACGAATTAAATTACAAAGCTGTTAATGCTATTGAACAATTGGAGGCAACGGAGAGCTATGAGAACTCCGAAGTTGTTATAATATTAGAAAACAATGACACCTACTATCCCCAACATGTCATCAAAGAAACTAGAGTTAATAAAGATATGGTTACTGTGACAAAGAAGAAATCACGGGTTAAAACATATAAAAAGCATGCTGGTTACCGCTGTGTGGAATGTAACATTGTAGTACAAACCTTCAAGGAGTGGAAACAGCATGAGAGAGATTTCCATGAGAAACCTCAAATTCAATGTCAGATCTGTAACAAAGTTCTAAGCAGTGAGCAAAGTCTTAAAACACACTACAAAACTCATGCTATGACGAAATGTAAGATTTGCCAATTGCTGGTTCCAGAAGAAGACTTGAATGAACATTTCAAGTTAAATCATGAAGATGATAAACAAACTTGCTATCTGTGTGACCTCTCTTTTTACACTAACAGCGAAATGAATTCCCATCTAAAAATAAGCCATCCCGTTGAAGAGGGATCTGAAGAAAACAACTCTCAATGCTTGATGTGCTTGAGACGTTTTACAGGAAACCAATTAACAGAGCATAAATGCAAATTCGGTTGTCCAGAATGCCCAGAAACACCCTGCATCCATCACAAATACCTAATATCTTACAGAGATCAAATACGAGCAAGAGCTTCCAAGATAAAATGCATTGATTGCGACTATGTGTGTCATAAAAAGGAGTTTCTAGTTGGACATGCTAACAGGGAACACTTAGACCACATTCCTTTTGCATGCGACATTTGCAATCAACGCTTTTACTCCAAAATAGGCCTCCGAGGACACATATACCAGTTCCACACAGAGACCTACACTTGTGACTATTGTGATCAAGAGTTCAAAGGTAGCACAGGACTTGAAAACCACAAAAAGTCGTGTAATGCTGAAGTTAGAAGGGAATTTGAATGCGACGAATGCCCAGCGTCATTTGATAGCATCAAGTTTCTCACCAACCACAAGAAGAGGAAACATATACAGGATATTTATCCTTGCAATTTGTGTACAAAAACATTCTTGAGCGAGGGCAAATTGAAAGAACATACAGTAAAAGTCCACAGCGGTTTGCAGAACAGAAACCGAAGATCGTTCACTGATTGCGCCATCTGTGAGAAAAAATTCGATACACGAGGCGACTTGAAACGCCATATCAAAACCCATGGACCAAACGCCACGTTCCCTTGCAGAATGTGTAATATAGAATTTGAGACTCTAAAACAGTTGCATGTACACAGGAGAAAACATGTGAAATCTTATTGCGAACGTGTTCAGTGTGAAGTCTGCAATGTAGAGCTTCAGTCAGTATGCTTAGCTCAACATATGTTAAGGCATGCAGTGGAGTCTGGTGAAGCGCCGTCATACTCTTGTGATATTTGTGGGAAGATCTGCTCTTCCAAAGTTTATTTACGATATCATAAACAAAGCCACATGGAACCCGTGCCTTGTCCGGAGTGCAACAAATTAATTAAACCAGCAGGCTTGCAAAAACACATCAAGTATCATGGGTATAAAGATGACCCTGTTATGAGAGCGAAGATGAAACGCAAATACAAATGCAATCTATGTGAATATGTCGCTTCTGATCCCAGCATCCTAGAGGCTCATGTGAACCGTCACCATTTAAAAGTGAAACCATACATTTGCCCCGTTTGCGAGAAAGACTTCTGTGGTAAACTACAGCTTAGTAGGCATCAGGAAACTCATTATGTGACAAAGAATCTCCACTGCGAAGTGTGTCAAAAGAAGTTTTCCAACAAAATCTGCCTGCGGATGCATTTAAGACTGCATACAGGTGAACGGCCTTATTACTGTGAAGTTTGTGCAGAAAGTTTTATCTCGGCTAGTGCTTTAAAGACACATAAGATCAAAAGACATTCGGAGAAGTCTATTGCTTGCCCATTCTGTAACAGAATGTTTTACATCGCTGTAGAGATGCGGCAACATTTTAAAAAGTACCACTGGCCGCATAAAGACAAGAAATTTGACCATAGAGAGGTAGAGGGGTTGAGCAGAGAGTATTATTATTTGTTCGAAGATGGCAGAAGGCCAAGGTTGGATGAAGAGGAGTGTACTAGCAATGTCATCATTGAAGAAGTAAATGAATAGAACCGTGAAGAAGTAGTTATACTAAATCATGTTCTTGTCTATGTTATTAAAAATACTTATTAAATTTGATGGACTTCTGTTATGCGTACTTTTTTGCATATACAACTACAAAGCCGACACAACGCATGCTTGATTGAACTTTAAACTACTCTTCTAGGTTTCGCTATCCAAATCGGTAGCAAAAATGGGCCTCAGGAGGCAATGCTATGGTATATTTTCAGCTGAGACAATGTGCAAGAGTAAATACTCAAACGAGCGCCTGATATTACATTTCATTACATGTTAAAGTTACCCTGTCTTGACTTGTCGAAAAACGAAAAATGGCTCTTGAGCTACAGCGAAATTAAGTCATGGTGAGCTCCACCGATGGGATTATATTTAGTGTTATAAACATAGGTTATGGTCCCAGTAAATCCTAGTGAAAGAAATAGGCAGTAAATAGGTATGTATTAGTGTATAAGCATATTTCGTGATTCGGGTAATGTATATAGGCGGAATTTAAATAACGGATATAAAAAAACATTTAATAACATATAAACGAGACTTAGATTATTTAGTATTTAAATATTCTAAGGGCCGATTTTTCAATCCTCAGATAAGCACTTAACTGACAGATACCCATAGAGTTATTCCTCGAATAGGGCTTATCTGACGATTGAAAAATCGGCCCTAAATAGATTTAACATGGAATAAAGACCTTAAACTAAACATTGCCTTGATATTTTGATGGTTCTGAGCCGCATGAGACGAGCCAGCATTTATCATTAACATGTAAACTTTTTTTTGAGGGTAGTTTATTTTCGTTCGTCGTGTTGTTTTGAATGTTTCTATGTTTGGTGCGGGCTTTGCACATAAATCGAGTTTCGAGTCAATCAGACCCAGTGGTCTGAAATGTCTTCGGGATATTTTTTTATATTAGTTATTAAATATTTGAAGTCAGTAAAATCAAAATGGTGTCAAAAAACGAAAGTATCTGAAAGCCCTGGCATCAACAAATGCTTTTCACGCAAATAATGTGTTGGGAAAAAGTTTCTGTGAATGAATTTATCAATATGGACCTATTCTAAACTAGCTGGAGGGCGTGTTTTCATGCGATCTCATATGCAAATCCAAATGCCATTTTCTAGTGAATTTACGATCGCATAAACCGCACTTCTCGTTTCCCACATGATGTTGCCTTATATGCGCGCGCATCAAATGTTTGCTGTAGAAGCGTTTTTTACAGACGTCGCATTGATACGGCCGATGTTGAAGATGAAACCTGTTCACGTGAACCTCAAATTGGCTGTGGCTATTGCTCAGAAGAGAACAGTGCGGGCACTTATATTTGCCATCCGTAACTTCATGTTTCTCAATATGTTTATTAAGATCGTCGTTTTTAACGAACTTGGAGCAGATAGAACACTTTCCGTAATCACTATGGCCCTGCATATGATGCGCGTAAGCGTATTTGTCAACCAATTGCTCACCGCAAACGTTACACTGGAATTGTTTCGCTAAATCACACTGAATAGCCAAATGCATCTTATAATGAGTGTCGTATAAAACTTTGGAGCCAAACCTCTTCGCGCAAACGTGACACTCGTGCACTCCCGTATGGACCCAAGCGTGTTTCGAAAACTCTGCAGCATTTACGAAATCAACCTCGCATATAATGCACTCGTAAATAGTTCCGTCGAGCGTCCTCTTCAAACTTAGATTGTGTAAGTCCTGCATGTGTCTGGCCATGTTACATTTGACAGGTATAGACTGGTGGCAGATGACACAGTCGTCATTGGCTGCCAACGCTGTCTCCTTGTGCTGTTGATACTTTGATTCAGAAAAAGCTTGTCCGCACAATTCACATTTGAAATCATTCTTTGAAGCCAAATTACACTTGTGTTTGTTCAGAGCGTCTGTGTCTTTGAATACTTTTCTGCAGCGATCGCATCTTGCGTGGTATAGATTGTTGTGCCTCGCTAAAGAGGTTTTAAGTAAGAATCCAATGTTGCATTGCTTACAAAAGTGTGGCTTGTGCTCCAAATGGACTTTGTTAGCGTGCTGGATTATTTCCCGTCTAGTTTTGTATTGAAATGGGCAATCAGTGCATTGGAAAATATCTAAGTTGGCTCTTAGCTGGTCTCGGTAAGAAGCCAAGTATTTTTCATGTATGCAAACATGTTTGCATTCTTTACATCTTGATTTGGCTTCCACGCAAACATGAGGTTCGGATGACGAAGTTTTCAAAGGTTGCTTACATTTCTTGCAATAATCAGCTAAACTCATAACTGTGCTTTCATTATTATCATTAGGTGCGTTGATTATTTCTACTATCTTGGCATGGTATGTGGACATATGTTCCGCTAACTTATCTTGGTTTAACATAGCGAAGCACACATTACAGTATGTTATGTTTTGTAAATGAGTTGACAATAAATGTTCAGACAGTAACTCGATTACTGGGAACTGCATTGGGCATAAAAAGCATTTGGCAGATTCAATTATATTATGTGTTTTATAGTGGTTTGTGTATGAATTGAAATCGTCAAAAATCAAATTGCAAAGCGCGCATCTTACCTCAACATTGTTTTTGTGTAGTTCGTTTATTGCTTTGATTTCAACATCAGTATTAAAATCTTGCCCATTCTCTTCTGCAACAATAGATTCTGGTTTCATTGTATGCGTTTGTATAATATCATCATGACTAACATTTGTGCTGTCAGTTACATTTGTGTGAATAGATGATTGTAAATCGTTTTTGATATTCGCAAGTTCTTTAATATTCATATTTTCCGTGTTATCACCAAATTTATTGGTTCTTATAGTACTCATTCCTTGATCCTCCAACCACTTAGTAAGGTCTATATTGTGTTTCTGCTGTCCTATATCTACTTGTATATCATTATCTAACCCTGCTTTTTCTGCTTCATCATTCCAATTTAATTCGAGTAGTTCATAGGGTGCCACATCATTCATGCTTTCCTGGAGCTGGCATAGTTTATGTTTCGGAATAAACTTGACTGTTAGACCTTCATCAAATTTAAGTTTTTTGACAGGGATCTTTATATATTGCTTCATGGTAGATTTTTGTTCTTCAGGCCATTTCAGTTCAAGTAAATCTTGGGGCACAATGTCTGTTTCATTTGTAGGATCATCATCAGCCTCAGGTGACTCAACCAAGTTAACAGTCAAAGACTCATTTGGATTTGAATTAGACTTTCGTACTTTGTTAAATGTTTGAGAATGATTCAAATTCGTGATATTTTTGGTGTCAACAGTTTTTGCTTTCTCCATAAGATCCATTATTAAAGCTTCGTTACTATGTAGGTGATTTCTAGATACATGAGAGTTAGGTATTACTGAATCGTAGTCTGTATCTTCAGCCCAGTTCAATTCTAACAGCTCATGTGGTGCCATGTCTGTCATATCTACATGTGTGTTCATTTTTTTGACAGTTATTCCAGCAGGCAACACAGGTTTCTTAACAACTTCTTTTTTGATTAAAAATTTGTGCATCTCTGGATCTTGTGTCAATTTAGTTTTGAGTGATTCATTATTTAGCATGATTCTATATGTTTTCTTTTTAGCCTCTACAGGGGCTTCTGTCTGTGATTTGACACTTTCATTAATTTTGAATTCAATCAATGATCCAGTTTCATCCAGATGTTGAGTCCACTTCATTTGTGTTGATATTTCTGTTATTCTCCTCTGTATGTGTTTATAATTCTGATGAATTTCGTGAATTAGAAAATAAGCTTTTAGTGTGACATCTATGCATTTATCACAGAAATTCACTGTTGAAACTATGTTCAGTATCTGAAAAATAAAAAAGATATTGTCAGTTCAAGAATACATAACTATCTGATGGTTTATTATTATTAATTACTTAGTACTCCTGACCAAATTATTTTAAACATGACTCAACATTTACACAATCAGTTATCAAATAAGTAAGCAAGTAAGATAAGATAATTTCTAGACCCTTTTTGTAGACGAAATCTGTCTCAATTAAGGTGCTTTTATCATGGGGATTACATTAAATTACAGTTAACTTTCAGTTTTGAAATTACAGATTTAGCATGAAAAAAAAAACATTTTAATCAGATTCAAATTAGAACTACAAGTATGAAATAATGTAACTAAAAGGTATGCATTCATTCCGGCTGATACAAGCAGAATTTGACCAATCACATTGCTTGAAATTCCTGTCCCGCCTAGCTCCCCTTATAAGATAATGTGATGTTGTTTTCAACCAATGATATTTGTTAATTCTGCAAGTCACTGCTTTGCTCTGATTCTATGGAGTATTGTTATTAAACCAATAACCTTTGGCAACCTTTACATTCTGCCTCCAATCATTTATAGCCAGTTTCATACTCTTATAAGAAAAATCGACGACTTCTAACGCGTTCGCATCCTGGCTTGGCAATCTTATATTTGTAGGACTTTACATGCAAGTTTAAACTACTCTAGTGGGGTCTACCTACCTACATAAAAAATCATGCAACTTACTGATGGCTTTTCCTAAAGAACAACTATTAATTGACAGTGGAAGTAAGTTTCTACATTGAATATTACATTTACTATTTTGCAACACGTTTAATCTTAACTCATACGAAATCGGTACGAAAGTTATATCATACTCACGCTGGAACCAAAAGTGAAGAGCATTATGTTCTTCAAAGTACATTCTACTTCTGAACCATTGAGTTGTAGCACGTAAGTCACATCCCATTGGGTAAGATCTCCATTCATGCTAAGGCAAGATCCACACATACCCTTCCCCATTAGCAAGTTCATAACATTTTGGTGCCATTTTCTTCTCACACCCAGTGTTCTGTTGAGGTGGATGTTTATTAATGGATCCATGGTGGTTTATTTCATGAAAGGGATATGTTTATTTTGTTTGAGACGAAATTAGGATATTGATTAATTAATGAGTAAATATCATCGCAGAAAAGCAAAGTGGAACTGTCAAATTCTTTTTTTTTAAAACGAATCATGTTGATGTTGTTCGAGTTAAGGTTTTTACCGTGTAACGTTAATTACTTTCCAATTTGATATTGAATTTTCACGAGTTCAGATAATACGACGATACGAAGTGGCTCCGAAGCTCAAATCAAAAGAAATAGTGTCTAGTGATAATAGTCTGTTTGGGGTGCGAGTCGGGCTACCTCCACGTGTGGGCAAAAGCGGCGGTTCATTTTTGGATCCGTCCGGGGGGAAGAGCAGTGCTTGGTCCGGTGCACCCTGGGCATCGGCTAATAATTTCCTGGCAGTTTCTGAGGGATATCATTGACCGTTGGCTAAGAGCAGGGGGGGAGGGTGGTCTTTGACCATTGCCGTACATTGCCGACATTTTGTCACAAGAATTTTTTATCATATTTTTGTTACTTTGACATTGGCGAAGTTGTCGTCGCTTTAACGACTTGATACGCCACAAATAAGAAGAAGAACATTCTGTTTGGAATGCAGCTTGAATGATGAGATGAATATGATAAATCCTACAACATAAATTAACTTAATCCTATATTGTATATCCTTTTCCAAGATTCAGCATCGGCTACGGTCGAAAGCTAATCTCTTTTTGGCCTGTCCTCCTTCATCTTCCAAAACTTACTCCAAATCCTTCACAGCAGTCTGCTAAGCCGTGGAATCGGTTACCGACCTCCATCAGGCAGTCTGCCTCCGCAGCGTCGTTCAGGGAAGGCTTGAGAAAGTTATGGCTCACACCATCTCCTTAGATATTGTATGTATGTACTCTTATTGTAATTTTATGATTTGTTTATTGTACTTAGATTAGATATGTACGCTCTATTGTGGCTTTCACTATCTGGAATTTTAAACTCACACTTTGTCGGTCCCTGGTTGAATGCTCCTATCATTTACTCAAAGGTTAACTGGTAGAGATCCCTTGTAGGGATAAGTGCGCTATTGTGCATGGGTAGATATATTAATTTTATTTTTATTTTTATGTGAATTGTATCTGATTCTTTATATTTGTACAATAAAGCATTTACTTACTAAAGTTAACGGAAGTAAATAAGAGCGTTAACATTTTTTGAAGTTAACTTAAAAGTTAATCCGTTAAGCAGATTGTGAACTTCATTAATTGACGATTAACGGAATAGCGAATTATTACGTACGAGCACACATACATACATACAAATCACGTCCATATCCCTTACGGGGTAGATAGAGCCTGAGGTAACAAGACCTAAGGGCTACATTTAGCATGATCGTATTGTAGACGATTGTATTTGTTTTGTGTATGTTTTATACAATAATTGTATAATTTTTTGCTGCATTGCCATGTGTTAATTAATTATAAGTTGCTACGTCCTAACAGGGCATCATTATGTACAAAACTTTGTAAAAAATGTTGCAATTGAATAAATACAGAATACTGAACACACCTTTGGACTATTATTATACAAAAAATACTATTCAATAGGATTCACAGTAATCCTTTAGAAAGTAGGCAAGTGCTATAAATAAAACAACCACAAACCTTAACCAACGCATTTATTGCTAAATACAAATATAATCGTGTCTCAACTTAGCTTAATAAATAAATCTATTGAAATTAGCTTTCAATTATAATATACACTATATTTCTTTGACATACCTTAGTATTAGCTTGACCATACAACCACAGTACAACTGAATATCAAGGCAATACTCACTGCCACCTACTGCTGTACTTCCATGCTGGTCTGGGAGTAAAGAAAATCAGAATTTACCAGTTGCTTCTCTTCCCGCGCAGATGGTAAAAGATTATCGAGGGAATGGGCGGCTTAGAAATCATGTTATAGGCGATACGGCTTGCAACCCATCACTATTTAGATTTCCTCCACCTATACGCCCTTAATCATGCTATGCGTATACTTACTGCCTTATGATCAAAAATGTTAAAAATAATTTATTATGTAAGGGAATTTATACACAGTTTTACATCCAGTATATTTTAGAATTTTTGATGGAAATGTTTCCGTATAATGATCAATGTTTGTAGTACAGTCAGCATCACATTGATTAACACTTGACGTGCTCAAACAGATCTACACACGACTGTATCACCAAGGCAATAAGAGGGTGTGTAATCTTTTTTTTTGGATTTAATACATTTTTTGATGGAATGTGAAATGACAAAGGTTATCCTTGAAGAGAGAAGAACTTGGCTGATGTGAGCCTATTTAATGGAGCAGTCAACACAACATTGAGTAGAGTGAAAAGCACAGTAAAGAATATGCAGGTTCGTGAAATACTCCTTTGGTGCCAGAGAATCTGGTGGGCAGGGGAGTGCTTGAAGAATTTGACCCAAGAGACATCCAATGAGGCTGGCATAATCACACACGTGCACTTAAGCCTCGTAAAAATTTAAGATACGAAAAAAAAAACTTTTTAGTCCTTTCTAATGTTTATCGATTTCTTATGCTGACCATACTGCAAAGGCGTGACATTTTTTAAAATACTAAATCCAAAATAAAGGCGATGGTGAACCAACCACCAGGTATTAAGACCGCCGCCGCCCAATGACATGCAACCCATGACTCCAATCAGTAGTAGTTGCCGACCTCTCAAGTACACTCGCCTTTTAAAGGTAACAAGTTGGAAAATCCTAACTCATCTTCATCTTGGACGAACTTGTAATGAAGAACCTTGCTCAAACATGCCCAATTATCTACAGAAATGTTCCAGTATACTTTGATGACATATCAAATAGAAATAGTCTGTATTTTGCAGAACTTATATTAACCTTAAATTAATCGAATGCTATAACATAGCGTTGTGATTATGTACCATTATGACGTGACTTTTCAAATCGTACTTGCACGAAAACACGCATTTACACAGCTTGCAGTACAAAGTACCTCCATGGTAGTTCTTCATGTGGCTTTTCGCTTTTGATTCAGAATAAAACGCTTTGCCACACAACGGGCAACGATGTGGGGTCTCCCCGGTATGTTTCCTAAGATGTATGACCATACCCTTCCGTGTGTTAAACCTCTTCTTGCACAACTCGCAGTTCTCGTTCGTTTTAAGATTGTGTATTTTCTTGTGTTGGGACAAATTGTGCTCCGTGTAAAATTGCCTTTCACACATGTCACATGAGTAGGGTTTTATTTGTAGATGCACTTTGTTCACATGAACTGACAGTTTGTTGTCGTTTGTATAATCTTTTTCGCAGAAGCTACAGATTTGGCTGCTGTGTTTGGCTCTGTTCAATTTGACCGCATGTCTTTGCAGATGGTTGTCTAAATGTTTTTGGGTGACGAATATTTTATCGCAGAGTTGACACTGAGTGTGCAGATGATAGTTCTCGTGTGATTTCACTTTTTCTTCGCTGTCGAAACTCCTGCCGCAGTCTTTGCAAGCAAAGTAGAGTAGTTTGTCCAGTATATGAACCATTTTAATGTGTTCATACAGGAAGAATTTCGATTTAAAAACAGCTTTGCACGTCGTGCACTTCATTTTTCTTGGGACATGTTTTAGAATGTGCCTCTGTAGATGAAAATCGGTGACAAAAGCTTTATAGCACAGTGGACAACGGAACTTGTATTTATAGTACTTCTTTATAGGTTTCTTTTTCTTTTTAAATGTCAAGAATTCACTAACATCGTCGAATGAATTGTAGCCTTCATTATCTGACGGATATTTGGCTTGATACCCATTCACTAACCGCCTATTAGCGTAAGTTTTAGTAACTAGTTTAGCTGGATTTTCTATTTCAGAATAGTAATCCCTCTTCACACTAAACTCGTCAAATATGTCAATTTCATCACTGTCTTTCACGAAATCTTTGCTTTCAATATCTTCTTTTAGGAATGTGTTGATATAATCTTTTATTTCTGGTTCCGAGTTTGTTTCTTCTTCACTATCAGGTTTTCTGAATTCATCTTCCAGCACGTCTACTTTCAGTTTATTCTCATCAACTTCATCTTCTTCTAGTAGAAGGTTTTCATCATAGCAATCCTCTAAGTCTTCTTTTATTGGTAGAATAGATTCCTTAGCTATTTCAATAAATATGTTACCTTCTGGTTCATCTATTTTATTAAGGCTGTCTAGCATAGAGGTAACGCAGTTGTTAAGTCGATCCCTTGTATAGATAGAATGGTTAACGAACACATACGCTGTTATAGCATTATTAAGGCACTTTTCGCATATTTTCGTCCCAGTGTAATTATGAAGGGAGTTCATCTGGAACAAAATAAAAGGAAAAATATAAATAGCAGAACTTGGCAAGTTCACAAGATTAAATTAATGAGAACAGCAACTACTGACTGTAAGTGTGATTATTAGAGTTAAATCCAACAGACAGTGCTCACATATAACTGAAAAATATTTGCAAAATACACAATTTACAATGACTTTGTTTGAGGGATTGAAGAATTCCACTAACTTGTTTTGGTCTTCACCAATATAATGTAGGATCAAGTAATTAACACTATAATTGTAGTGGAAACCAACAATTAAGAGTTATGAAAAAGATATACCTGTTTGACATCCCAATATGCGAGTGCTAAGAAAAATTTGAATAATACATTTGGGATAACAATAGGCGAATGTCCTTGCTACATTATATTAACTACAATATTATCAATAGTAAACAACCAAATTTAAAAGTTATAGTTAGTAGTTATAAGTATTAAAATTACATATATGTAGTTCCTAAAGTTAAGTAAGTAAAGAGCCAAAAGCAAATTCGTATTATAAATGAGAATACTCAGTAATACAATCATCAATAAACAACCTTTTCTTAGTTTTCGTTTGTTTCTGACATTTTTAAATCATTTAAATCAATTAATTCGAAATTTTAGACGGTCAAAGTGTATTTAATCAATTAATTTATTGTAAAAACTAATTAAAATACAGATACGCTTATTATTATTTATGATACGCCGTTCTCTTGATAGGCTTTGCAATCCTTCTGTTAAGTCTTCTTTCTGGAGAACCTACTCCAAGATTGAATTGCAATGAAGACCTTCCAACTTCCACAGCATTCGGAACATTCAACAAATACGGATTTGGATTAACTGATATCTTTTCATAGTGTTCAGCATCAGTTACATCCATTTCCTCAGCATCTTCAATTGTATTTTTTGTAAGAACTACATTCTCTGGTTCTCCAACCAAATTGAAGTTTAAATTATACAATTTATTTTCATTTTTGGTGTATTCCTCTGGATGTTGTACGTTACTTTCAGCCTCAATGTCCATTTCTTCACATGGAGATTCAAATTGGTTCTGATGATTAAAATCACTATGAGGAGTCAGCTTAAGGGGAATCTTGAAATTCCAATCGACCCTGCCAGTTTCATTTTCATTATGCTTACTTGATCCACAACATATGCAACTATGTCTATCCATCACATTAGTAATCAAACATACATCACAATCCCACTTCTTTAATTTAGGATTTGTTTTAAAGCACTTCAATTTTCTTTTCCTTTTCTCATCTGTATTAGAATTATCTATATCTTCAATATTATTGCCTTCTTTAATGTCATTCTCTTCAGTTGTGTTAGAATTGTTCACAGTTTTGACTTTATGTATTTTCTGGCAATAATCACATGCAGCACAGCTTTTGAATAACCAACAATATTTGCAATCATCTTTGACATTGTTATTATTTGTTTGTGTAATTTTCTCGTCTTTTCCAGCATTACTAGTGATTTCATTATTATTTAAGCTAGCGATTGCAAGTTTATTGATACAAATTGTACAAGTTGGTTTGTTAAATATCCAACAAGTTTTACATGGTTCTATACTTTTCGTCATTTTTGTTTCTTCACTTTTAGTAATAGAATCAATCTCTTCTGTTTTGTTACCAGTTATTTCTTTACTTTCGTCTTTGTCATCTACTCCCTCATCATTAAGAAAAAATTCACGAATAATATTCATTTCGCTTTCTTTTTCATTCCTAATTGACTGTGTATTATTCCAAATAAAAGCATTTGGTGAATAATTATTATCAACTGGCTTTTGATGAGTCTTTTCGGACTCCTTATTCGTATTTGGCTGTTTTGAGTCAACAGTAACTTCTGCATCTTTATATTCACGAGATGCCACAACTCGGTCAATTTCTTGAGAATTAGCTTCCGGTTTTTCTTTATAGAAACTAGCATCGGAAAAAAAGAACATGTACATCTCATCAACTTCAATTTTATCATTTGAAATAATCAAAGGGTTGGAAATGATGATTTGATTGAATATTTTTTCATTTTCATTCTCTCCTAAATTATCAATTTTCTTTGGTTCTTTGATGTTAGTCAATTTAGCGTATTTCATTATTTTAGCATGACGAGGAACATACAGTTCCTGATATTTGTATGATTTCCGCTAGAAAATAAAGACAGTTGATGTTTCCTGGGACAATTTTAGAGCATGAGGCAATGAGATCACAAGAATAGTGCAAAACTTAGATTGTTTTAGCTAAAATCTATTTAGAGATTAATTCAAATATACTGGACAAAATAGTGAAAAGGCAAAAACTTTTTTTTTAACATCCATTTTGAAATTTTATCTCTTAAAATGTCTATTAAAATTTGCCTATCTTGTGAAATCCTGCCTCAAACATCAAAATTTAATTATAATACTAGTGTACAACTAACCAAATCAATAAGACATCTAAAAAAAAATACTTAATGTTGAAGTCTATGCAAAACAAATACAAAAATATTAAATTGCTATCAACGGAAATTTTTATTCCAAAAATTAGATATGAAACAGATTTTCTTTATTTTTGTTGTTTACTTTTGATTTTTATGATCAAGAATAGAAAATTTACAACAAGAAAATAATAGGCAAAGAGTGCATGTTCAAAGCAATTATGTCAAAATATATTACAAGCTAGAAATGATAATGATTTTATAATTACTTTCTAATCACATCTAAATGTTGTACAAACCAGACATTATTTGAAGAAATAGCAAGCAATTAATTACAAAATACTTTTGTTTTACACTTTAATGTACTTACATCAGGCAAAGTAGATCCCAAAATGCTGTACAAGGTCTTATCTCCAGTGACCCCAGGATATCCACCATGCAGACGGACCATCTTATCCAAATCTACCAACTTCGGATCCTTGTCCAAGCAAACGGCACAGAGCTTATCCATATCCTTTTCAACTAAATGTTCTAGAACCATCTGGAATTTATGCTTCTCCATATGCTGTAAATGAGAGCCATAATCATCCGTTGTCAAATCACACATTTTGCACTCAAATTTGTTATCATCCTGCGTTTCTAACGGTCTTTCTGGCCTGACGTGCGTTTGTTTCAAATGCCTCTTGAGTTGCAAACGTTTTACAAAAGACGTCCCGCACAATCTGCAGTTGTACCACATGCTACTCGGATGCGTTTTTTCATGTAGCATCAATTCTTCTATGCTGGTGAACAGCTGCCAACATTTGGGACACTCTAAATCAGACATGGCCGGCTCCTTGCTTAGAGACACAGACTTAATGTTAACTAAATTTATTGTTGGTTCAGCGTAATCAATAACCCGAGCATGGTCCACGTACAAGGTATTGTAGTTCGGGTTTTTTTTCTGTCTGCCTCGTTTTTTAGCCCGTTCCAAAGGGTCCAGCTTGTCTAACTTATCATACAGGTGATCAAAGCAGTTTCTGAGTGCCCGTTCCGATCGTTCACACTGTTGCGTGAAGAGGTAAGCGCTTATAGCGCGGTTTAGGCACTTATTGCATATTTTGTTCGGGAAATTTGGATCAGTCTCAACCTGGAATTGAGAACACACAATATTACTGTAACTTTCAAGATTAAATGAAGCAGGTACTTACAAAATACAATGCACTAAAATATATGATAACTTGAGACACTATCACAGAACCTTTTTAATGAAGTTTGACGAAACCATTAAGACGATAAGTTAATGGTAGGTACAACGTTCGTACTTACAATGATATGCATCTCATTAATTAAGTAGGTCACATAGGAAAAACTAACCTTAAAAGGGTAAAAACTTGCGACCATATCCCGTATGGTAACTTTGTAGAGCGCTCCCGTGCCTGCTACTTGCATTATTTGATCCAATTCCGACAAGGAGGACACAATATTCAAACAGTATCGACATACTTTGGTCTTGAGAGTACCCGCGAGTAACAGCTCCACTGCTCTCTTCGTAGACAATTCCTCTTTGTATCCGGGAAATAACACATCACTCTCACTATTGGAGGCTAGCACTGGACTTGAAAAAATGTTATGTTCGCTTAAATCAGCATTTAGCTGTTCAGTAGAATCATCGAAATCCATATCGACGTAGGTTAGGTTACGAATACTAACGCCACAACTCAGTGATACTGCACTTGAGGAAAATCAAGACGTGTTCTAACATTTATAACAGTCCATTAATTCATTACATCATTTTATTTAGTTGTCGTGATTTAATATGAAAATAACTCTCGTCAAGACCTCTTGGCTGTCAAGCTAAGAAAATGGCGGCAGACGAAGAGTGCCGGTGCGTCGTTGCGTTGGCTGTCAGAACTGTTCGAGATACAAGTTAAAACGCTGGTAGATCGTTTGTTACGTCATGCTGACATCATGCACGCAAGGGGACTGCATTACGAAATGTCAAAATGGGACTTGTTTTGCCAACTAGACATTGTCCTGTCACTATTGCAAAATAATGCGATTTTCTCCTTTTTTACTAGGATTATCCTTCCACAATTGCACTGTAAATCCTTCCGAGTGATATGTGGCATTGATAAGTGAATTCAAAAATGTCGTGGCTAAATATAAATCAAAGTTTGAACAGTTTGAAAGGACAGATTACTAACTTTGCTTCTGAAGTGTTATCTGAAGTGCCTGAGCCAGATTCTGTGGATAGTGCTGCCGGAGGCGAGTCCTCTGTTAAGGAACTTGAAGAGAAATGTCGTAGTCAGGAGCTGGAGGTAAGTTATAGCTGCAAAATTATACATAATATATGTAGTAGAAACTTGACAGATGTTTTGCAGGTTATGTTTTCTGTTTGGTAGGATTTCAGGAAATAACTCTTGATTGGCTTGAAGGTCGTGCTCTTAAAGCGGTTTTATGTTTATTCTTGCAATTTTGCTAAATGTATGCACAATGATAATGCTAGTAGTGTTTGCTTTGGTGATTACATGGTAGTAAAGTTTTGTAAACAGTCATCTGATCAGACAAATTTGGTGTCAAAATAAAGAGAATGATATAAGTATTACTACATATTATTAATTCTTTTTATATCGAGTAAGATACACATAAGCTAGTTTAGATTTTTTTGTGGGTGCATCTTAAATTTAAAATAATTAAAATTTTTTTTTTTTTTTTTGACTTTTATGTTGGTATTGAATTAGTTCAGCTACTAGATTAGCAATATTATGATGGTGACAGTGGAAAAACTGCATGATTCTTGCATACTTAATTTTATTATCTGTTTCTAATCAATGAATATGTCAGTGTTTGATTTGATGTTTATCTGTGTACATATTATTATTATTCTTATTTAAAATAATACACTAGCAGCTCTTTGAGCTGATACGTGTATATCCAACACTGCACTTGTGTTCTCTGACTTTTTAAATGAATGTCTAGTCTATTTTTTAAACTGTTCACTGAAGGTGCACTTATCGCAAGTTCGGGGAGTGCATTCCACGAGTTCACAACACGGTTAGATAGGAAATGTTTTCTGGGGTTGCTTGCGCTTGGCTGTTTGATCAGTTTTAAAGAATGCCCTCTCAAATGTGTATTTTTACTAATATTGAACATTTTTATTTTCATTGCTAGTGCTTTGGTAATTAATTTGAAAATCAGTTGCCATTTATTTATAAGTACCTTTTAAATAAAGACCACAGCTATTGACTTAGGCTTATACTCCAAATTAAATGAAATAAGTCTGTATTGACCATTTCACTCACACAAATAGTGTTTAATAAGAGAGTAAAAGGGACAGTATAATACAAATTTTGTATTCAGAATTTGGGTTTAGACTCCTTAATTTCCTTTAATAATTTCTTGTCTACATAGAGTTGCCATAGTCTACATAGACTTTAATAAGATCTCTTTAATAATAATTATTAATAATAATTTTACTTCCATGCTGGTCTGGGAGTAAAGAAAAAACATAGAATGTACCAGTTGCTTCTCTTCCCGAACAGATGATAAAAGCCCATTGAGGGAATGGGCGAAAATCTTAGGAATCATGTTATAGGCGATGAGTCTAATAAGTTTAACAAGTTGTTAGTAACAACCCATCACTATTTTGATTCCATTTTCCACCTATACACCCACAATCTTGCTAAATGTGGCCTATAGGTACCTATTAGCTTAGGCTCTGTCTACCCCGTAAGGGATACAAACGTGACTTGTGTATGTATGTGTGTACCTTACAATTTATTGCTTTACTACATTGTCATCATCTCTAGCATTTTAATATCCCACTGCTGGGCACAGGCCTCCTCTCAGAACGAGACAGCTTAGGCTATAGTTACCACGGGGGCCCAGCGTGTGCAGTGAGAGCTCTACGATTTTCGCCCTTTAAAACCCTGATGTAGCAAATCAGGGCCGCCGTAAGCGAGCGTGCAAAGCGTGCACCTGTAGCGTGGTAGTACATAAGTACCTAGATATAAGCATGTACAACCTATAATAGTGTATGTGTATCCTCGAATACAGTTCAGTTCGTTTCCACCACTCGTTGTATCAATACGTCCCGCACGTCTCCCAGTAGTCTAACACTACATGGCGACCCTGCTATGCGGCGCCGGCGTGCCACTACACACCGCACACGGGCGGCACGTCCAGGGGGCGGCAAATCGAGCTACTCATACCTAATTCAAGTCATTGTACCCTTGGCCGGTCGACTCCTACGCAGAGGGCGCGCATAGGATACCAATCGGTATTGCACGCGGGCGACGAAACAGCTAGGCGGGCCTGTAGCAAATGTCAAATTTCTAAACGACACTGAAAATTAGAACACAGAAAAATCCGAAAAGTAAAGCTATGGCCGGGAATCGTATCCGTATCGTGACGCGTGTTATACACCTGCTATGGGTGGTGAACGGATATAGCACGCGTCACGGAATGACGATCCGGGTTCGATTCCCGACCATGGCTTTACTTTTCGGATTTTTCTACGTCATAATTTTCAGTGTCGTTTGGAAACTTAATTTCTAATGGGCAAACCGTAAAAGTAAACATAATTCAATTCAATTCAAATTTACTAAGAAGTGGCTCCATCAACTTTTTGGTGATTCTGCCAATGTCGAGGTTGGATAAGACACGGCAAGTAGGTGGGCGTTTTGTTCAATAATCTGCCAGTTTTCGGTGGGATAGCTACCAGTTACTATCTGCAATGAGGATACACATGGTTTCAACAACTAATCCACATACAATATGATATGAAAGAAAACATAAAAAAATCAAGAAGTAAAAATTCTTGATTCATTTCACAGTACGTAGCAAGTCACACAAATATTGCTTGTTCAGTAGTATTACATTTATTTCATAAAATACTAGCTGTTGCCCGCGACTTCGTCCGCGTGTGTTTTCTGTTGAAATTTTTCCTGAATTTTCTTTGCTATAAACCTCACGGAGCCCGAGACCTTTCCAACGAATGCAAAACCGTGGAAATCGGTTCTTGCGTTCTGAAGTTATAGCGTCAGGAAGGAAAACCCGACTTATTTTTATATAGTAGATTAGACTTCCATCATCATATCTAACGTAGAGTTTATTAACCCTAACTGGTGTAAGCACCCTCCCCATAAAATTTACCCTGATTGTGCCCACGCTCCCATCAATACCCTGGTAGTACGCGTTTTTTAGGGTTCAGCACCCCTAAAGGAAAAAAAAACCCTTATTTGTTAGATCACTTCGTTGTCCGTCGGTGACCGTTAAGACCAAATACGAATGCGTCGCTACATAGTACAAAGCAAAGTCGCTTTCCGCTGTCTGTCGATGTACGCTTAGATCTTTACAACTACGCAACGCATTTTGATGCGGTTTTTTTAATAGATAGAGTGATTCAAGAGGAAGTTATATGTATAATTCTACGCAGACGAAGTCGCGGGCAGAAGCTAGTAAAAAGTGAATAATAAATATCTTGGGACAAATTACACCAATTGACCAGCCCCAAACTAAGCAAAGCTTGTACTATGAGTACCAGGCAACGGATAAACATAACTAGAACTAATATTATAAATGCAAAAATTTGTGAGTGTGGATGTATGGGTGTCTGTTACTCTTTCACGCCAGAACGGCAGGACAGATTTGGATCATATTTGGCACAGAGATACCATATAGTCTGGAATAACACATAGGCTACTTTTTATCCCGGAAGTCGCGGGCAACATCTAGTAATGTAGAAAAATACATACAACGTCTATGACTCGGGCACATACATTCGTATTTGATACAACTTTGTGCCCCAACCGGGATTCGTAGTCGGGATCTCTAGCTTCATAGTCAGGGTAGAACCCCTAGACTATCCGGGCTTATGGCTAATACAGTCGATTGCAGATTGGATAGGAACCAATCAATGGCTGTTTTTGACCGATATTGCAAGTTTAAACTTGTAAAATAACTTTGACTAGGCCAGAGGCTCTGTGTTGTCACCGTCGTACCACATGCCGCGTAGGGTAGATACGTTATCAGTGTTTGTTCGCTGTATCTGATAACGGGCAGCTTTCCGTTCGTGACCTGAACTTTTACGGTTCATTTCGACCCATGCGGGTAGCTCTTGGGTGCTGCGAGCTGTAACCCCACGTTACAACAAAATACGCTAGTGTGGATGTGGCGCTCCGCTCGCGGCAGGCTCGCGAGCCACGGCTACACTGGGGTTTTTACGAATTGCAAGCCTTTATGTAACTTCTAACGTAATGTAATAATAATATCTTGGGACAATTGACACCAATTGACCTAGCCCGAAACTTAGCAAAGCTTGTAATATGGGCACTAGACAACGGATAAACATACTTATATAGATAAACTAGCTTCTGCCCGCGACTTCGTCTGCGTAGAATTATACATAAACATTCCTCTTGAATCATTCTATCTATTAAAAAAAAACCGGATCAAAATCCGTTGTGTAGTTTTGAAGACATAAGCATACATAGGGACATAGGGACAGAGAAAGCGACTTTATTTTATACTAGCGACCCGCCCCGACTTCGCACAGTATATTATGCATGTATTATACATATAAACCTTCCTCTTGAATCACTCTATCTATTAAAAAAACCGCATCAAAATCCGTTGTGTAGTTTTGAAGATATAAGCATACATAGGGACATAGGGACACAGGGACAGAGAAAGCGACTTTATTTTATACTCTGTAGTGATGCAGTAATGATACATACTTAAATACATATTAAACATCCAAGACTTTCATACAAATATCTGCCCCGACCGGAGAACGAACCCGGGACCTCAAGCTTCATAGTCAGGTTCTCTAACCACTGGGCCATCCGGTCGTCTGAACGTATGTAACTGTTTGTCCGGGTGGAATCTTGCGACTCAATTTTGAAGCAGATATCTTCATCCGATTGAGCTGAAATCTTGCATGCTTGTGTAAGTCAGGTGACAATACAATAATCTGTTAGTGGATTTCTGGTGGGCCAGCCAGGACCGTCTCCGCAGGAGGGAACTCTTCAATGGTTTGTCCGATTGACTTGAAATTTGATACGCATACGTAGGACGGATGACAATGCAAGTAGTCAGCAAAGGAGCTTGTATTAATAAAATGAAATTTTTGACAGATATTTCATTGTAAATTTCTGGTGAATTACCAGTATAGTGTGTGTTGACGACCGGATAGCCTAGTGGTTAGTGACCCTGACTACGAAGCTAGAGGTCCTGGGTTTGGACCCCGGTAGGGGCAGACAGTTGTATGATGAATACGAATTTTTGTGTCCGAGTCATGGACGTTGTATGTATTTAAGTATATATGTATTTACATTATATAAGTTCTAGCTGTTGCCCGCAACTTCGTCTGCATAGAATTCGTTTATCGCTATCCCTCAGGAATTACGCAATTTTCCGGGATAAAAAGTAGCCTATAGATGTGTTATTCCACACTGTAATCTATCTATGTTCCAAATTTCATCCAGATCTGTCCAACCGTTCTCGCGTGAAAGAGTAACAAACATCCAAACATCCATACTCACAAACTTTCACATTTATAATATTAGTAGGAAGTAGGATGTTTATCCGTTGCCTGGTACCCATAGTACAAGCTTTGCTTAGTATGGGGCTGGGTCAATTGGTGTAATTTGTCCCAAGATATTTATTTATTTACTTATGTAGTGTGCCATTGCGGCCGCTTTCTAGTTTTTGTATTAAAATTTATACTTAATACTCAATGCTGCTGTAAATCTGTGATTCCGATATCGATCTCGACCCATATTCTATTTAAATCAGGTGCCTTTTCTATTAGCATAATGTATGGACTATTTTGCTATAGTTTTTTTTAGCGCAGCGGATACAATGGTTGCCTATTTTTACTTATTTCTGTTTATTATATTAGATTGTGAGATTAATTATTGCGTGCTTATTTTAAAGTGAATAATAGTCGACAAAAGTATTGAAACAAAATATACAAACACTAATCCTAAAAACCTACATATCTATGCTAAAAATAACTATAAAAACCTATATTTACAAATAAAAAAAGTCATAAAAAGAAAACCCCGTGTAACCCTACTGGCTGTGCCAGGGTCCCCATGTCGCTGACGGCATTACCCCTTTGGACCGCAAGTGCGATCCGCTGGGATAAATACACGCCAGCTTTTGGGTCCCCTGAGGCGTCGATTAATAGAACAGTTTATTAGTAACGGTCGACTAGTAAAAGTACTCTACTAATACTAAAATTCATCCTTTGATGTCACGCAGAGTAAAGTTACATAACGAGAGGCACTGTTAATATTTGCCAATCTAGTTAATTACAAGCTTCATATTAACTTGCAATGTATGTATGTAAAGTCTTAGGTATCATGTTATAGGCGATGCGGCTAGCAACCCATCACTATTTTGATTCTCTTTTCCGCCTATATGCCCACAATCATGCTAAACGTAGCCTTAAGGTTTTGTTACCTTAGGCTCTGTCTACCCCGTAAGGGATAAAGACGTGATTTGTGTGTGTGTGTGTGTGTGTGTGCAGACAAAAAAAAGAATCAATTTTCCAAAACTACTGCTTGTTGATTTTGTTGACAATTCGGTTAATTGTGACGTAATTGATTAACATACATACACACACAAATCACATCTTTATCCCTTACGGGGTAGGCCGAGCGTAAAGTAACGGGTACCTACATGCCACATTTAGCAAGATTGTGGGCGTATAGGTGGAAAAAGGAATCAAAATAGTGATGGGTTGCTAGCTTCATCGCCTAAAACATGATTCCTATGATTTTCGCCTGTTCCCTCGATGAGTTTTTACCATCTGCGCGGGTAGAGAAGCAATTGGTACATTCTATGTTTTTCTTTGCTCCCAGACCAGCATGGAAGTAAAATTATATTAATAATTATTATAAAAAGAGATCTTATTAAAGTCTATGTAGACTATGGCAACTATGTAGACAAGAAATTATTAAAGGAAATTAAGGAGTCTAACCCCAAATTCTGAATACAAAATTTGTATTATACTGTCCCTTTTACTTCTTATTAAACACTATTTGTGTGAGTGAAATGGTCAATACAGACTTATTTCAGAAGTAGGTAATTGGTTACCCCCCCCCCCCCCCAAATATCAGAAAACAGATGCCAATTACTAACAGGTTGACAAAGTCTTCTTGTCTTTATGAAGTGCACGCGATTGGGGTCTGGAAGGGCGTTTGACAATCACGGCTGGTGGTAAGGGAAGATGTGGCTTGATGGCGCACGCGCAGGGCCTTTAAACTAGGCTGGGGCCCTTGCACACAAGAATTTGGGGCCCTTTTGGAAAGTATAATAACATTTTTTTACTAAGTATGAATTTTTTGAGAATAAATGTGTGGGAGAAATTGTCGGTCTTTCGGGGTCCCCTGAGAATGGGGGCCCTGGGGCCCCGTGTGCCCTTATGGTGAAGACGGTATTGAACACGCAAGCTTATTAGCTTGTATATTTAGCTGATGTATTCTTGGCGTGACAACCCTAGCACTACACGTGTCGCGTGCGATTAAATAATAGACAGAGAAACATGATGTGGGTAGGTTTCTCTGTCTAAGGCGCCGTTATGAAATTCTTTACTTTTAAGTCCAGTTTGCGTTGTGCATTTAATTTCGTGGACCTATAGGTACTCGCCAAAAAAATCCGTGGTTTGACCTGCGGCCTCTCAAGTTCACCTGATCGTTAATTATTGAACCACTATTATTGTACCGAATTATTTCCAACTGCTCCAATACATCTAACCGCAATCCCTTCTCACAAAAGTGTAAAATATCGAAAGATGCGTAGAGGGATCGAAACGCGTCAGTGTTTGTGTAAGGGATAATTAAGTTTGTGGGATTTATGCGTGTTTTATTGGCAGTAGTGGAGGGAGCATTGCATGAAAAACATATACTTATATATTTCACACAGGCTTGGTTATCTTGCACGAGAGTAGCGGAGTAGCAAGGTAATTTTTTTGTTCATTGATATCAGCTGTTTTAAAAAAAATGAATTATTATTTTGTATTATGATTAGCTGATCTGGGAGCAAAGAAAAAACATAGAATGTACCAGTTGCTTCTCTTCCCGCGCAGATGGTAAAAGCCCGTCCAGGGAATCGGCATGGGTATCATGTTACTTACAGGCGATGCGGCTAGCAACCCATCACTATTTTGATTCCCCTTTCCACCTATGCGGCCACAATCATGCTGAACGCGACCATTAGGTCTTCGTGCCTTAAGCTCTGCCTACCCCGTAATTTGGTACAAATGTCCAAATGCACAATGGTTCAAATGCCTAATTATCAAAATGTAGTTACGATCAAAAAGTATGTACCTAAATGTAAACATGTTACAAATATTGAACAAAAGACAATTCAATCCATAAAATCCTGGCAGCCTATTCGTATCATAGAAAAAACTAGCAGCCCCCTATTGACAAATGTCAGCGATCTGTGACAATTCGTCATACAAGACGTAGCCATGGAGCCAACCAGCGTATATAGATTCTGGTCGAGCTTGCAATGTAAACAGAATTGTCACTTGTCACCGACAATTGTCGAGTTGGTGTTGTTGCAATCTACAAATTATTTTATAGTAGCAACATTAAATCTTATGTTATTTTTGCCTATGGCAACTCTCGCCCCTTGTCTGCCGAGAACATACGAAGAAACGCACCATCCAGTTCTGATTTCTAGAAATAAAGAATCACTCAGGATCAGACCCCCAAACCAGTGATTTGTTCGGGCGATCCAATACTTTCTGGGAACTTGATCCTTTAACCCTACGAAGAGACGTTAGTTCTCTGCGTTGTTTATAGGATCTCCAATTGTGAGTGTTCTGACGAACTCTTCGATGTCATCCCAGCTGCTAAGATCTATTACCGTAGCACTCGATATAGGGTGGTTTTCACCCGCACCATTTTGATTAGTGCTCTTCCACTGTGCGGTTTATCAAGGTTTTTTGTAAATTGTTAAGCATTGCACCCGCTAGTGGTTGCTCTAATTTATTACTTTGACTTTTTAATTTTTTACGGCTGTCTACCACCGGAACCGAAACCTTTATGGTAGTATTTAAAAAAACCTTTGCATACTTTAGCATAAAAAAAAAGTTGAACGGAAACCTATTTGTCAGCGGTAAAGAAAAAAAATACTGGCCATGGCGCGCGAGCGTTTTAAATTTTAAATTTGGAATCGATTTAAATGCGTACAGCCAATAGGTCAGAGTGATGTATTCGCATCGTAAACGTTTTGTTTTTCTGTTAACTTAACACCTATAGAGATTGACTTTTTTTTAAATAGTAGTGGCTTTATTTTTAGAACTGTTTTTTTGTGTTTGGCTGGAAATCGGCAAGGGTAGATTGTGGTATTTTTTTAATTCTGTGCTTAATACTATCAAATGAATCAAGAATTTTTATTTCTTGTTTTTTTATGTTTACTTTTACGGTTTTACCGTTAGAAATTAAATTTCTAAATTTTACTGAAAATTAGAACAGAAAAATCCGAAAAGTAAAGCTATGGCCGGGAATCACCGGGGGGACCGGGTAGAGCGATCTTTATGGTCGGGTACTGTAGTGTAATAATATAATACCCCCCTTCTTGCGTCGGGGGTAAAAATATAAACGCTACACATCGTTCAGTTGAGCGCATAAACGCGTTACTGGTCTTGTTAAACTAGATGTGCATGATGTGACAGTGACAGCTGTCACGCGTTTAGAAACAACGAACGACATCAAAATACTGAACGGTTTCTATCATAAACTTAAATTGGTTAATAAATATGAATTCCTACATCTACAGACACTTACTTAATTTAAAAAAAACGATGTTTTGCTTCGTATAAAAAAAGGTTGAGGTGAAATCGGGTTTTGTATGAAAATAATTGAAAATATGTATGCTCGAGCCGTTTCTCATAAGAGTGTTAGAACAAACTTTTTTTACAAGATTTTATTAAACTTGCATTGTTGGTTTGTTAGTTTGTTTAGGGCAAATCTTGCATGTCAAGTTCTCTCAATTCCAGTGGACAGATCAGCTTCAAATTCAGTACGTATTACAAAAGTATGTGCCTACAAAAGACTAGGAAAAGCATTATAAAAAAAGTTAGCTTTAAAAATGAATTGCGTTTTTTATCTTTTGGCTATGGTCGCAGAGTCTTTCAGCCGGCCAGTATTGCAGATTATGAAGCGAATGTGTTGCCATTGACTTCGTTAAAACTAGTTATTTTTGTCAGAAGGGAGCGTAATGATGTGTTTACGGCGAGGGCAGTACATTGAATCAAGAATGTAGCAATTGAAGTGTTAACGCCCAAGATGAAAATAATTTGGCCCCCAGTGGCTCATAAAACTTTTCACACTGAGCATTAAGAAACTTAAAGAAAAAACAATATTACCTACTAAGTCTAAATTGTCAACTTCAAAAAATTGCATTTGCGAAAAAATACTTAGATTAGCCCTGATCAGAAAGGCTGGACATTGATCCCTCTCGTCAGGAACCAAAAGTTATTTATCTGAATGAGAGGCGTGAAAACATTAACTTGTTTTTTTTTTACAGATTGCATCATTGAAGAGGCTTACAGATGAGCTGCAGGCTACGCTGCAGTCCGAGGTGAGTCTTCATTATCAGTGTACATACATACATACATACATACATAAACACACAAATCACGTCTATATCCCTAGCAGACAGAGCTTGAAGTAACAAAACTTAAAGGCCACGTTTAGCATGATTGAAGGCGTATAGGTGGAAAGAGGAATCAAAATAGTGATGGGTTACTAGCATCGCCTATAACGTGATTCCTAAGAATTTCGCCAATTCCCTCGATGCGCTTTTACCATGTGCGCGGGACGAGAAGCAACTGGTACATTCTATGTTTTTCCTTTGATCCCAGACCAGTAGGCTTATTGTCTAACTCGCTCGCAATCGCCATCGTGTTCATTTTGACAGTTCTTGTATGAATGTGACAGCTAGCTGATTCCGATGCCAATTGTCAGCCCATACGTGAACTGTCAAAATGAACACGATGGCGATTGCGAGCGAGTTAGGTATAAGCCTACAGCATGGAAGTTTTAGATTAGTATCGGACTTAATTATGTGTAACATGGTAACATTCAAATATAAAGCGCACAATCGAATGCATTTATTTTCAGTTAATTGCATTTAACATTGAATTAACATGCAACTGACTTGAATATATTTAGATTTATAATGTGAACCTTTGACATCGTTTCCGAAGTAGATTTCCGTTCTGACAAAAATGTATGCATTTTAAAGATTTTTAAATAATGGATTACCTATATATTTTATTGAATCAGAACAAAAAATATTTACCTTGCTACTCCTCTACCCACACGCTGTACGACGTTGGTTTGCATATGTAACAGTTGTGCTCATTAAACTTTGATAATGATCCTGTTGAGGGATCGAAACGCGTCAGTGTTTGTGTGGTGCAAGGGATAGTTAAGCTTGTGGGATTTATATGTGTTTTATGTGGCAGTGGTGGAGGGAGAGAAAACATATGTATTTCACACAGGAGCCCGATTTTTGAAAGCACATCACTCGAAAGCGGTATAAATCAGCGTATATCTTCAAAACTACAGCTCTAATCAAAGTTTTGACTCGTGCACAAGATTAAAGAGAGCTGTGATTGTCTTCTACGCTACTCGTATTTCAAATTCAGCACAATTTTTCATGAACAAAAAATTTACCTTGCTACTCCGCTACTCACGTGCAAAATAACCAAGCCAAGCAAGGGGTTTGCATGTGTAACGGTTGTGTGTAAACTTTGATAATGATCCCGTAGAGGGATTGAAACGCGTCAGTGTTTGTGTGGTGTAAGGGATAATTAAGTTTGTGGGATTTATATGTGTTTCATTGGCAGCAGTGGAGGGAGGGATTGCATGAAAAACATATATATTTCACACATATACATTACAAGTGCATGACATTTGCACGTTTATTCGTCTGGACCATCGATTTGTTCATTGTATTTCCTTAAATAAGTAAATTAGTACCAAAATCCCAATATTGGGATTCGTTGTCTCGATCTCCAGCATTACGCCTTTTATTAAAATTCGACAGGACTTACGAGTTAATATCGAAAATGATAGTACTTTTACATACATACATACATATATCACGTCTTTATCCCTTACGGGGTAGACAGAGCCTAAGGTAACAAAACCTAAGGCCACGTTTAGCATGAGTGTGGGCGTACAGGTGAAAAGGGGGAATCAAAATAGTGATGGGTTGCTAGCCGCATCGCCTATAACATGACTCCTAAAATTTTCGCCCATTCCCTCGATGGGCTTTTACCATCTGCGCGGGAAGAGAAGCAACTGGTACATTCTATGTTTTTTCTTTTCTGAGACCAGTATGGAAGAACAAGAAGAAAAAGAAAATGATAGTACTTTTATATTTTCGTAAATTGACTAATTTACATACATACATACACAAATCACGTCTATATCCCTAGTAGACAGAGCTTGAGGTAACAACACCTAAAGGCCACGTATAGCATGATTTGAGGCGACTAGGTGGAAAGCGGAATCAAAATAGTGATGGGTTGGTGATTCCTAAGAATTTCGTCAATTCGCCTGCGCGGGACGAGAAGCAACTGGTATATTCTGTTTTTCCTTTGCTCCCAAACCAGTATGAAAGAGTAATTTAAATAGCAAAGATATAGAACAAAGGTGAATATACGTGCAAACAACGCCACGAAGTGTGGGAGATATGAAACAAATATATGATAAAAGTATTGATCGCTTACAATAATAGGGCAGATAACCGGGGATATATAAGAGCTGGCGGTGGGTGGTTTAGGCTTGGTTGGGTCCTGGCAGACAGACATACTGGTAAGTGATAGATTTAAATAAGTAATGTTATATTGCAGTAACTGTAAGAGTTTCACAGATGTCAGATGTACAGTCGGCGTCAAATAGTTCGCGTCACGTCATTGTTCTTGAAATAAGGTAGTGTTGCCAACTTTTTGGCCACTTTGTGTGTCACGAACTATTGAACGCTGACTGTACTGAATTTTTGGCGCTTACTGTGGCCATAGTCGAAATTTAGTGACGCGAAATTCAAATTCAAATTCAAAAGTGTATTTTGTAAATAGGACGCCAATGGCTCTTTAAGATGTCTCTTTTTTAACTTACCAGCGCATTCGGAAAGATCATCATTGCCTAGAAGAATGCGCTGCAAGAAACTTGGTTGAAAGTCATTTTTTCTGAATAAAATATATTTAAAACAATTCTTAAATTCTACTTAACTTATAATACATTTATAAAAGGGATGTATAACGTCCCCAAGTTAAGTAGGTACCTTAAATTATATTAGTTTATAGTAGAAATGAAAGCCGATTCAAAAACACTGATACTAAGCAACGCTATGATTGAAACGATATAATGCTGGCTATACACCTTCCTTTGTATTGGATTGGAACAATGGTGTACGACCAGCATACGAGTCGCCGTCCTTCAAAGTGTCTTCGCCTATTTTCAAAATGTATAGAACAAACCATAACGCTTGGTCTGGCTTCGGGCGTTCGGACACAAAGCTTTTGCGTTATCTATGGTATAACTGATATCTAAAAATTTCTAAGCGGAAAAAGTTTGGTCCATCGGTGGTGGTCGATTGTCATCAGGTGATACAATTTCCCTATTTCATAAAGACAAAGTATCTTCATCAACTTGCAACTGGCTGTTGATAGTAACTTGAAGAAATGGCGTGGACATAGCGACTCGGAACGAGATATACCAAAAATTGGGCGGAATCGTTTGTCAAACGTAATATTGCTAAAACAAAAACCTGATAAAGTAGATAGAATTTGTTTATGCAACTTCTCGTGTTACAACGTCAGTCCCATTGTCATCACTTGAACAAATATCATGATCGTATAATTATTATTGTACTGTTAAGTATTTAACGATATTATAGGTATCCATTTGTTCAACTTGAACGCATAATGTCAATTCATTGCCAAATTGAACACGAGAAAACGTTTCGTACTGAAAATATTGGCACCCTCGCTTACCCTCAGTCGCTGCCAAGTACATCCATTTTCCTGAAAAGGCCGCGGAGTTGTCTTCAAATTTTTGACTCTCTGTAAAATTTGCCGTTCTTTGGCTGTAAAATGTCAAAGCAACCCACCAAATAATGTCGTCGATGTACATTGTCTGTGTCAATAATGCCGTGACTTTAAAGTTAAAGGTGTCTCGTGACGTCATTAATGCATTCGTTTGTTAGGCTTTAAGTAATTCAGGTCAGCTTGGGTTTATCGCTATCCACTCTTGGTTTAAAAAGGTTCGAGTGCCTTGAGTATATTTGTCTTGAGTGTTGTTTGGATTGCCCATAGCTGTGTCTAGATATTTCTTGGAGCTGATGCAACTTTTTAACAAACTGGTGGTAACAAAATGGTTAAAGCTAAGCAATCCAAGCGTGGCAGCCTGGTTTGACCTATGATGATAGTATACTATGAGGATGATCCCGTAGAGGGATCGAAACGCGTCAGTGTATTGTGTGGCGAGGTGGCAGTAGAGGCTTGGCTTGGCTATCTTGCATTGCACGTAACGTAAGTAGGTAAATGTTTTTTGTTAATTGAAATAGATCTCCGCAAAGTAACGTCTGATTCAATAAAATATCGCAAGTCTGAGTTTTTCGGAATGTATGTGAGAAATTACATTTCTTTGCCATGATTGCTTTTCACCAAACCAAATTTGCGCTAGGAAAAACTGACTGTAGGTAACGCTCAAGAGGTTTAAAATTGTTAAACGTTAAAACGAATCCTTTTATAACTAAAACATTTATTTTCTCATCGATTTTTGTTATGGTTTCATTATATGACTGTCTTTTAACGTTAAAAACTAGGTTTCCTCACGTTATTGGCATATTATCTATGTCTATGTGTCTATCGTTAACTTCTGTCACGTTTTGTTTTTATGACAGTTTCAGATAGTAAGCCAGGGACGAGAAGTTATTAACGACTATTGCGTTTTGTTCGTAAAAAATGCTAACTTTCACCTTTCTAGGTGTCTAGGTTTCGGGTGGGTGTTGATGAGTCAGTTAGTCAGACTACCGACTACTCACATAATTTTATTTTTCTATGCACACTAGCAGTTGCCCGTAACTTCGTACTGCAAGGAATTTGTTTATCGCTATCCCCTGGGAACTACACTATTTTCTGGGATCAAAAGTGTCCTATATTTTAAAGCAGGTTGTAACACAATGTCTAATGTCATCAGAATCCGTTTGGTAGTTTTCGCGTTGAAGAGTAACAAACATCCGTGCGTCCTCGCAAACTTTCGCATTTGTTATGACAAGTAGGAAGTTGGATTGTACTAGAACGACAAGTTATCTCAACCATTGGAACTTCGGAAGTGACACACCGGTATCGACTTCAAAAAATACCAAGTCCCCCAACGTACGCTTAAAAACCCCGATGCATAGCTAATTGTAAACGGTTGAACTAACTGCTGAACTCGCCACCTCTGTGTACAATATATTGCATTTTCATGAAGGCTTTACACTCACACGTAGATGGATTGAGTGTCTATGTGTGCGTGGAGGCGGTGCTCGATCGTCGCAGGCGCCGCCTCGGCAGTCAGTCAAAGCGCGGACGTCACGAGGCAGAGACGTTCCAACCGCGACCAGAGAAACGTTCGATATTTAAAAGTGCTGAGCAAACACAGTTATCTGTTAGGATATCCGAGACCATAGAGAGGTGAGTTATGTTTGTTCTTTTTTTTAACGTTTGCGTAGTGGCCAGGTACAATTTTGACGTTTGAATGACATCATTTTTTTTTAATGACTGTTAGTGAATGAGCTATCTGTACATAGAGATAGTTACCGACGTATTGTGGTGATTCATTGAAAATTACACATGTGTTTTATTTAGGCTGAATAGGTACTTACCTAGCATACTTTAAAATCATACATTAAAATCCAATTTTATTGTACTAGGTATATTAAATTACAGAGCTAAGCTGAATACTTTACTCCCAAAATTTTGAAATAATCTTGTTTAAGATCGCATATAACCTATCCAATTTATTTGTCCTTTTTCTTGAAAATTGTATGATTTCATCGTCCGTAATGTCATTAAAAATTACACATAATTTTATTTCAAGCTATTGAACTAAAACATTACCTAAAATGCTTTTTGTCCCTCTCTTTCACAGCGCGACGTAACAACCCGTTTTGACAGCGATTTTTTTTAAATGTAGGTAGGTACCTTACCTAAACGAAGGCTGTTTGTCACATTGAATGTTAGGGCGGTGAATCAATCTGTTCCTAAAAAAAAACTTAACTTTTTCAAGATTTTGTAAAATAAATTTTTGCTCGCGGTCAGTGTTTTTAAAACTTGATAGTGTTCTAAAGAAAGAAAGGGGGTAGCGAATAAAAGTAAAAAGGACAAGTGTTAGTAATAGCCCAATTCCTCTCATTTTGAGAGGAGACCTGTGCCCAGCAGTGGGACGTATATAGGCTGAAGATGATGATGATGATGTTGGTAATAGATAAATTATATATTACTATTTTATAATGCAATGCTATGAGGGCCTAGCAAAGGGATACTAGATTTGTTAATTTGTAATCTCTTGATAGATACATACATATATCACGTCTTTACGGGGTAGACAGAACCTAAGATAACATAACCTAAAGGCCACGTTTAACATGATTAAGGTGATGGGTTGCTAGCCGCATCGCCTATAACATGATTCCTAAGACTTTCGCCCATTCCCTCGATGGGCTTTTACCAGCTGCGCGGGAAGAGAAGCGACTGGTAAATTCTATGTTTTTTCTTTACTCCCAGACCGGCATGGAAGAAATTCCCTAGATCTAGTCAGCATTTCATTGAGGTTTAAAAAACTGTTGAGTTTTTGATTATCTTTCTTCGATCAAGTCTAGTACAAAACTATCGGATAACTAGTGTACAGTCGCCATCAGATATATCGTAGCGGGCGAGGTCCTCAAATATTTCGGAGCAACATTAAATTTCAATAAATTCGTTACACGATAAGGTTAATAACATCACTACACGCAATTCGTCATAAATATAAGAGCAGCGACTTCTCAATAAGGTAAAAATATCAGAAGGCACAGATCGCCAAAGGTATCGACGCAGTCAGGCTGATCAAAAATGTCGGAACATTTGTGGAAAATAAACCTTACGTGTAAAGTAATAGATTCGAATATCAAACAAATACAATTATGGCTCATACGTCATGCCACAATGAAAGATCTCACCTATAGTGTACTCGTTTGCATGCATAATTTCTGTAATTTAAACTGTTTGTTACAAAGTTAAGGTATATTTTCCACAAATGTTCTGATCTTTATGATCCGCCTGGCTGCATCGATACCTTTGATCAGTGACGTCCCGATTTTATTGAAAGCTCGCTGCTCTTATATTTATGACGAATTTGGTGTTCTGATGTTATTAACCTTATTTAATGTTACTAATTTATTGAGATGAAGGCTGCTCCGAAATATTTCTGATGACGACTGTACCAGCCTAAGCCTACACATCCACCTAAGATATGCGAGTAAGCAGAGATGTGGAAAGAATCCACCAATAAGATCATTTCATTTGGCCAGCCTCACTCAACGCTGCTTTCTTATTGGTCAGCAGTCTACCTCCTAGTTGCTTAGTAGTTTTTTAATTGGTTAGTCGAGTTCTGTATATCTCAGTACCAGTTCGTTCAGTGTAGTTGCATCTAAATCTAATTCTTCCGACAAATTACTCTTTTGAGCACATTTTTTAATTCAACTGTTCCGCTTCTACTTTGAGATCTAACCTTGTACAGTCAAGTATATAATATGTATCTAGTAATCTCCAGCCTATGTAAGTCCTACTGCTGGGCACAGGCCTCAGGACAAGAGGAGAGGGCTTGAGCCATAGTTCCCACGCGGGCCCAGTGCGGATTGGGAACTTCACACAAACAATTGAATTGCTTCACAAATGTGGGCAGGTTTCATCACGATGTTTTCCTAAACCGAAAGGCTACTTAACATCTAGCGATACTGCTCGTTTACCACTGTATCCAAAAAAAACCGTTACCCTTCCTTTCGGGTTCGCCGTAGTCGGTTAAAAAAAACAATGAAAATCAACACCCCTCGCCCCTCCTTTTTTATCTTCCTTTAAATGCTTTAATTGGAAAAGGTTACAATTCGAAACGTCATTACAAGAAGTTTTAAATATAAAATCTTCAATTTCCTTGCCTTTTCACACCGTGCCATGAAAATTTGTGTGCCAAGGTCCCCATTGCAATTACGAAGAGCCAATCGCCTGGAACTGTGTCGATAATTATCTAAACATATTTATTATCAATCATCATGGCGTATCACGCCATAAAATTATATTCATGGGACCTGTGGTTGACGACATGCGACCTACGCGCATTCGAGGCAACTGCGTGCTACTGAAATACGCTATTGCAGGGGTGGTGAACCTTTTTTGGTGGATGGACTATTTTTTTAAAGAAATAATATTTGGCTAGGATAGGACCTGTCACCAAATGCTTCTTTGGTGTTGCGGATATCTACAGGGGATAGAAAACTACTAACCTACCAAAACCAACAAACTCTTCAAATATTTCAGAATAAATCCAAGACAATCTTTGTAGGCCTTTGATGATGATGATGAAACGGCAATAGATCTGTTCACCTTCAACTGTCAACCGCTCTCCGAAACAACTTTGTTTGTGTTGTCTATGTCCAATTAGATATCGGATGATAAAATTTAGTATGACGTGCCTACTGACACCTTAGTACAGTGACGTAATAATTTAGTATTGTTTGGTACCTGCAGTGTACTTGTTTTATGAATAACACGACAAATAGCACAGAGAGTGGTCAAAAGTAGGGATTTTCGCCCTTCTGTTGTCAGCATCCCTAAATTTGTTCAAATATACGTATTGTCTGTTTCCTGAACAACACCTGGTTTTTTACTTCGATATTCGATTTTTGAATTTCATGCACGGGCAGACGGCAGTTGCAGTTACGTTGCAGTCAGAATGCAGTTCGTCTAGAATGCCCCGATTGTGGCACGCTTTTAATATTCAGTAATTTTAACTATAAGCAGGATTAGTAGCGAAAAGTAAATTATCATGCATTAGTTAATCTTGGAATGGTCATGCTCACCAAATCGTCCATATTGCTTGATGTTGGTGGCGCCCCCTCCAAGGGGCGGCCTGTGGGCATCACAATAGTGGGTGTTGCGGTAGCTACCTTGGACATCTGTGACGCCCTGCAATGACCAATAGCGCTAGTGGCTTTTAGTGGGTATGCCGAGGCTCGTAATCGTTAGAAATTTAAAAAATGTAAAAATACACTAGCGTGCTAAGTCCATGGCCATCTTTTCCCTCCCATAGACAATTTTTTTTTCTAAAACTGCCGCGTCATTTAGACAATGGAATTGCTCGCGTGAGCATCAACGTATTATTTCGTTGCATCCGACTGACAATTGAAGTGGTACGTCTGTGTGTTCAATGTCAGATGCTTCATTATTGCACATTCTATGTGGGATTTGCTTGTGTGTGTGCATGTAACTTGGTTTTTCAGCTAGTTTCTTAGCTTCACGTGACACGTAACAAGGACGTCAAGGTTGTTTTTCTATCGATATTGATGGATGTTTGTTTTTAGAAAGCGTAGAGATTCGTTAGTTGGGAAACGGATAAAAAATGTATAAGAAAAAAATCTTTAGCCGCAAGTAATTTTGACTTAGACGTTTAATTAGAATGATGAATAATGCTGATACAGGAAACAATGGTCGGGAAATGTTCCTAATCTCTTGTAGAACTTTATCATAATGAATCACTTTATGACTTTAAAATAGGCAATGACTTGTCAGTCATAGTTATATGATCGTGAAAAGGTTCCAGTTTGAAGATCGTGTTACTTCATGAATGTCATTGTTATTATTAATAAATCGTAACTAATATTATAAATTCGAAAATGAGTTTATATTTTACGTTTTTACCCGTAAACTACTCAACCGATCGTGCTGAATTTTTTGTACGGAGATCGTTTGAAACTCTGGGAAAGACATAGGATAGTTTTCATCTCGAAAAATTGTGGATATGTAAATGAATTCTCCGGAGACGAAGTCGCGGGTAACAGCTAGTAGGTATTAAAAATGTAATTGTTTGGAGAAAATTACACTCAACTTAAAGAGACTTCAATTACCAACTATGAAATTGTGTGTGATTTTCAATAAAGTCTGGTAAAGTTTACGATCTATTATGTAATGTAATATCCCCTAATTTGTGTTGTTGCCAGGCCGCGCCTGCGCCGCGTCGCTTTTATAATTATTACTTTTAAACAATAAGCGTTTGCCAAAACCTTCATTATTATTCAAGTACATTGGAGTCACTTCACTGCTATATTATCGCGCGCTCGTGTTCGAACTTATCGTTTGAAGTAATTAGGACTTTTAAGTATCCGCTCACGCCTCACGAGTGTAAGCGATTAGAAAAAAAAATACAAATAGAAAACTCGAACCATAGATAGTCGTGACAGTAAAAAGGGCGGGAAACGAGACCGTTATTTTTCTTATCAGCCAGCAATATTATCGGCGCGGTTAGGTTGGCGGCGGTAACCGTCCCCACTTTTAGAAAGAGGGTTTTGTGCTACTCGCTTTGTTGAATAGGTGCCTTAAGCTGTCCGTATGATACATACATACATACATACCCGCCCGCACCTCTTTCGGTCCCCGTTGTCGTCCTACCACGTGCACGTGCCGCGCGTACGAGGACTCATTTAAGCGGTCGGTCTATAGAGCTGTCAGCATGTAGCAGTTCAGTTGCAGTCGGAACGCAGTCCGTCTGGAATGGCCCTTTACCGCTACATTCAATATTACTACTATAATACTTTTTTTCATGCTGGTCGGGGAGTAAAAAACATAGAATGCGCCAGCTGCTCCTCTTCCCGCGCAGATCGTAAAAGCGCATCGAGGAAATGGGTGAAAATCTTGGGAATCAGGCCATGCGGCTAGCAACCCATCACCATCCAACTCATTTTGATTCCCCTTTCCACTTATACGCGGCATTTAAGGTCTTGTTACCCTAGCCTCCGTCTGCCCCGGGTAGGGTTACCAAGCCCGAAAAAAAATTTTCCTGAAAAAATCCCTGATTTTGCAATAAATTTCCTGACTTCTAGTGAGTGGGTAAACGTAGGTAAATACCCGCTCTTTAGAATATTTTTTTTCCTCTGTTCTGTTCGATTACTTAAGCATAGGTGCGGTATATTTTAATATTTCATATTTTTCTTTTATTGAAAATTCCTGACAATTACATATTTTCCCTGTTTCCCTGACAGAGAGCTACAATTCCGGACATGTCAGGAAAATTCCTGTCATCTGGTATCCCTAGCCCCGGGGATAAAGAGGTGATTAATATGTGTGTAATACTCTAACTATTTAGGGCCTGTATCACCACTCTGTTTGGTTCCAGTTATATTAAGTGTCAGAACAGACAGAGACGTCATCATAGATAACTGAAACTTATCAGAGAGTGGTAAAACGGTCGCTTGATCTACTATTTTGCAGCTTTCTGCTAGCTTTGCCACAGAAGGGATTCTTTAATAACTTTAACACACGTGTCCCGCTTTGTTCCGAGATTCTTAGAACTGTTGGATTTCATATAAGTATGACCATTATCATTGTAGATTAGCCAGAATATACCTTATCAAGCTTAAAAGTAATCTTTTTTTAATTAAATATTATGCCTATTTGTTTATTTGTGTGTAGATTGGTTGGTACGGTCGCTTGTGGTATGGTTTAGCCAGCCAATAGTTTTGGTTTGGGATGCCACTTGCGTTGACACACTCGCGGCGTCCCACCTTCCATCTACAGCGATCAGGGCTGGTGTCGCAGCGGACTCTGCGGAATCCCTCAAGCGGCGCAAATATGCGGTCATCAGCAGTGCCTACATGTTTGAGCCATTTGGGGTAGAAACCATGGGTCTGTGGGGGCATAGTGCGCACGGGTTATATGGGTCGTTGTCGGCCAATGAAGTTTCGGGTAACTCTGTCGCGGACTCTGACGCGGTAATTCTGTCAGCCTTCTTGGCACCATGCCATAGGGCGACTTTTTTATTTATAGTTTTATCACAATTTGTTGTATTTAGGTATGTTACTAATATAGACTTAAGGGACGTATTATGTACATACAAACAGATACAGAGTTAGAGTTGTCCCTTACTTCACTAACTCGACAATTTTATTGTATGTAGATGACAAGTGAATGTTCTTTATGGGGGGGGGGGGGGGGGTCGTGTCCTCTGCCTCCCCCCCCCCGTGGCTCCGCCGATTGTATATCAGATTGTCAGCACTGTACTACTTGTGCTAATGACCCAATAAATTTTCCCAGAATTGCATGTCATATCACACGACCAATTTATCTTGTTTATTTTATATCTAATAATACAAATGCGAAAGATAGGACGGATATAGAAAAAAAACATATCTTGCCTTGGCCTATATGGATGCTCATTCACGACGTTGATACAGGACAGGTTTCAGGGTCTGAACCCTTATAGAAATTGGGTGAATTATCTATTTCTTGGTGCTATTCCGTCCCATCAGTGAGGGGACAATAAGCGTACCTACAAGGGGAGTTACCGTGACGTTCGGAATTGATTGATATTAAGACGTCATGGTAATGCCCCAGTTTGTTAGAAGAAATGCTGTCACGTTACGGCACAATCATTTTGTACATTTTAACATATTATGCATTTTGGCATTTGTATCAAAATTACCAGTAGGCTTATTGTCTAACTCGCTCGCAATCGCCATCGTGTTCATTTTGACAGTTCACGTATGGGCTGACAATTGGCATCGGAATCAGCTAGCTGTCTCATTCATACAAGAACTGTCAAAATGGACACGATGGTGATTGCGAGCGTAAGCAATAAGCCTACTGTTACCCGTCAAGGGCTCGCTTTCGAAAAGAAAAACAGTATTAATAGAGCATTGGGGTAAATTCGTAATTGGGGGAATATCGAAACTCATGGATATCCACTAAACGGGGAACAATTACATAATCTAGCAACGCTTACTTAGAATCTCCAATGTCTTTGGCTTCTAGATAGGCGTTGCCAGATTCTGGAATTATTCCCCGTTTAGTGGATATTCACGAGTTTCGAAATTCCCCCAATTTCGAATTTACCACAACTTTTATTCAAAAATCGCAAAATTCTACTTGATATGAGACCAGTAGATCATTTTTGTTGAGCAGTGGAAAGATTGACTCAAAAACGTTACGTCAAGTATTGCTCGTTGTGGGAATCGGTCGGGCCGACTCGGGTTACGTGCAATTGCGGGGTCAGCATCAACTCAAAGCTACCGCCGTTTCTCGCGATCGTCCGTCGCTCTCTTGCGGCACTCTTTGTATGCCATTGGGTATCTCCAACAGATATTATGTCCATTCTATCCTTAAAATAATCCGAAATTTCAGCAGTTAGTTTTATGAAGCTACAAGTTACAATTTAACAAAAATCATGTCTGTCTCTTACGGTGTAGATAGAGCCTAGGTTAACAAGATCCAAAGGCCACTGGCATGATTATAGGCGGTTTTTTTTTTTATATGAATAGGAAGGCAAACGAGCAAGTGGGTCACCTGATGGTAAGTGATCACCACTGCCCATAGACACCCGCAACCCCGGATATAGGTGGAAGTGGAAAGGGGAATCAAAATGGTGGTTTCTAGCCGCATCGCCTGTAACATGATTCCTAAGATTTCTGCGACTTGTACCATGTGCGGAAAAAGAAGCAACTGGTACATTCTGTGTTTTCTGTTCTCCCTGACCAGTATGGAAGCTATTTTACAAGTGTAATCCTCAACCACTCTTTGTGTCTGTGCTTCCTTGAGTTTTGCCGGTAGCCATCGAAGTGTAGGCAGACCGAAAAGGAGATGGCAGGGATGACTTCATGTCAAGTAGAGAGGCAGGAGCATGCCCTCGGAGTGCGAGTCGGGTTACCTCCACGGTGGTCCAGAGCTGCGGCTTGTTTTTGGATCCGTCTGGGGGGAAGAGCAGTGCTTGGTCCGGTGCACCTTGGGCATCGGCTAGTGATTTCCTGGCAATTTGAGGGATATCATTTACCGTTGGCTAAGAGCCTGACTGGGGGGGAGGGTCCTTGACCATTACCGTACAACGTTGCGGACATTTTGTCACAAGATTTTTGAATTATTTTTATGTTACTTGGACATTGGCGGAGTTGTCGTCGCTATAACGACTTGACACGCCAGAAATAAGAAGAAGAGTATGCCCGGGACGAGTGGCGGAAAAAGGGGAGGCCTTTGCCCAGCTACCCATTAAAAAAATGCATGGGCCATACATAGAATGTGGTTGTGATGAAACAAGCCCACGTTTACGCGAATGGTCAGACGTATAAAAGAAAAGGAGGCACTTGGAAATGTCAAAAGTTCAATGGAATTCGTAAAGGCATTAGGCATGTTCGATTTCCTCTGTTTAATAAGCGTTTGTTTCCTTCTGGGGTCAAAAAACATCCGTTCTGTCTGACCCGTATTATATGATAATATAAGAACAAAGCTAAATTACAATTACAAAGTGGACGTGAATAATACATTGAAAAAAAAATTATTTTGAGATTCTTTGACCAGGTTGCTTGGTTTTTTTCCGATTTTATTATTCAGCCGTTTTGGTTAGCCGGCCAGTGACTCCGTGTCAAGATTTGATACCAACATAACGGAGTGTCAGTTTTTTTTTAAATTGTATGTAGCAGCTCAGATCAAAGGCATGAGTCTTTAAACATACATACATACATACATACCGTCACGCCTCTTTCCCACAGGGGTAGGCAGAGACCACTTTGTTCCACTTGCTACGATCCTGACATACTTCTTTCGCTTCACCCACACTCATCAAGCTCTTCATACATGCTCGTCGGTTTGGGGTACTCCTGCCTGACCTGACCTTTTTCCAAAGCGTCTCCTATTTGATCTCGAAACGTCCGTCTAGGCCTTCCCCTCCCAACGTTACCATTCACACTCCCCATATAGATCTGTTTAGTTAGTCTACTTTCATCCATCCGCTCTACGTGACCAAACTAAGCATACTTTTTTCTATCCTGGTCACTATATCCTCTTTCACACCAGCACGTTCCCTTATCACACTATTCCTTATTCTATCTACCAAGAGTCTTTAAAGCTACCTATTTAGCTACTAGGAGCAATGAAACCGGGTCATTTCCCGCTGAAAGTTGTATGAAAAGTGACCCGATTTCTTTGCATCCCAGTATGCTTTACTCTTGAATTTGCGAGCGTTTAGGCCTCAAGTTCATCGAACCCATGACCCAAGGACTTAAATATATATTTTAAAGTAAACGCACAGTTTCTGCCCGCCATCACGTTCAAAGGCAAACGTGAGCAAATACCCAGCGACGGAAGGCACACCCGTACAACAAACATGTGACGTGTGATGCCACATGTACCTATATAGAGACAGACATACATAATAAGAACAAATACACTGTGTCTTATAATTGACTAGCTGTTGTCGACTTCGTCTGCATAGACCGCAGGAATTAAGCAATTTTCCGGGATAAAAAGTAGCCTATGTGTTATTCCAGATTATAATCTGTCTATGTTCCAAATTTCATTCAGATCTGTCCAGCCGTTCTGGCGTGAAAGTGTAACAAACATCCATCCATCCATACTTACAAACTTTCGCGTTTATAATATTAGTAGGATTCCCCTTTCCACCTATCATGCTAAATGTGGTCTTTGGGTCTTGTTACCTTAGGGCCTTAGGCTTTGTCTACCCCGTAAGGGATAAAGTCTTGATTTATGTATGTATATGTATGTTAATTAGTTTGTATGACATTAGTAATCATAATGTATATAAAAGGTCAATTTTTCCATGCTGGTCTGGGAGCAAAAAAAAAACATAGAATGTACCAGTTGCTTCTCTACCCGCGCAGATGGTAAAAGCCCATCGAGGGAATGGGCGAAAGTAATGGGAATCATGTTATAGGCGATGAGGCTAGCAACCCATCACTATTTTGATTCCATTTTCCACTTATACGCCCACAATCTTGCTAAGTGTGGCCTGTAGGTACCTGTTACCATAGGCTCTGTCTACCCGGTAAGGAATAAAGACGTGATTTGTGCATTGTGCACGTTTTGTTGTGGTGGTTCTTAGTCATGTTTGGTAAAAATCGGTCAAGCAGTTTGAAGAGTATCAGGTCTTTTCAAAATGATGCAAGGCATTTTTGGCATATTGTTTTTTTTATTTACGTTACTAAATCAATGCGTAAGGTTTTTAAATTGTCAATGAAATGTTATTTGTGTGAAAACTGACACTAGTCTCTGAGACCCTAATGCGTTGAGCGTTCGTTGCCCTCCGTAACCCGTGAGGGTCCACAATCCCGGACCCAGTGTCAACAAAGCTGGTTCAACAATGCCAACCGTCGGATTCCTTTGGCTCAGTGTTGCCAGGCAAATGATTCAAAATACCCCTAAAAACAATAACGTTTCGTTTACTCCTCCCCCGTTATATTAACGTTTTTACTGCCAGCAACATTATGATGCGCGATTTTTCAGAAATAAATAAGGCTGAATGTTACACTAGCCTGTAATGTCAGTGAAGATAATTCTCTTGATTTCTAAGCCTATAACTTCAACGTATTTTTGTAAGGCTTAGGGAGGTAAAGGGATTCCATAATAATAGGAACTATAAATAATGCCTATCGTCCATATTTCCTTTTACTTCTTCGCCTGTTTAATTTTACCCCAAAATTTACACGTCCAAAAATAACAACCCTAATTTGACTGTCTAGTATGACAGTATGAAATCGTAATTTGGCTATCGTTGGTCGGAAACATGACGGTCAGTCTTCGATTGTACTGAAATAAGCTGGCTTGTTTTGTTTTATATTCCTAAACAGGCTTCTTCGCATTATATTTAGTAAACATCTGCCTAGAATCGGCCTTTCAATCTTAATTACCTACATTGCGTAGACACATACGTGATGATTTACTCTGATCTAGTTTAAAATAGGACTAGCTATTCCACACACGTCGCAGTTATAAGCTCGTGCCGCGATACCAGTTTAAAATGACCTATGCCTACTGCACAGTAGTTGAGAGCACTAACAAAACTGCACACTTATGTAAACTCTTCGGGGTCTCCTTAAAATGGACTAGAACGCAGAAGTACCAAGTTATTATTGCAGGCGAAGAAGACGCTGCCGTCGAATGGTTGATAGAAATCTAGTTTTGGAATGACTAGTTCCAATTTTGACCACTGATATACGTAACTTTGTTGTGTGTAACTGGCCGTACGTGACTCGCATGACGCCATTGATGATAATTTTTAAAAAGAGAATGCGGGCTTCGCGCTTAAACACCTGTCAAGTGTTTTTTTTTTCGAAAGGGCCAGTGTCGTTTGTTTTGTTGCCATGGTTAAAAATAAACTGGGAGGGCAAAGACAAATACTTGATAGTGTAAGACCGCTTTAACCTGCACCGAGAGTGATACTCATTTGCTTTTGTTTAAAGTATTTAAATTCCTTTTGAATTTGTCGCTGATATTTCCAAAACTTTGCTTTGCACCCACGATCAGAAAAAGTCACTAGGTATTTGGACATTGCACACTTGTCTCCGATCGAATATAATGTAAACACGGGTTATTTGTGAAGAAGGCTCTTCGCCGTACTAGTGGCCCACGGCCTCCTTTGCAGGTCTCTCCGCCCCTTGGGGTGGTGCGACCCCCACTTTGAAAATCCCTCGAATTTAGGGCATTATACTGTAAGGTTACTAAGGTATGTCATCTATTCACAGCATATCTTTCTTTGGTTGTGGCGTTATTCATATTCTTGATCTGTCTTTCCTGAAGTGCTTAGCAGAATTCATTCCTATTGTCAGTGAGATCTTTGTCTCGACATCTATTTCCGTCGTACCTGTGTGTTTTGTTGGATCTTTCAGGATTATCAGCGTGATGTCATCTTGTTAAGTCTACAGTTGAACCATTTAACATTGAAGCTGGATAACCATCTCGCTTGATCACTATGTTTCCAATAGTAGTTTTAGAGGTTCCATTAGAAGTTGAAATTATTGGTATTGATCCCTAGATACCAAGTCATGTGAGAGACATTGAGATTCAAACTGAATACAGGCTCTTAGGGCAGGGGTATTACTAGATAGGATGTAGGTTGCTAGCCATGAGGTAGGGTAGGAAGGGTACGGGGTTCGCGCAGAGCTGCTGGGTTATATATGGATAATCGGAAACTTAAGTTAAATTATAAGAAGACATACGTCCCTTTGATGAAGGTTAAAAATAACCTGGTAACTGTTGCTTTAAAAATGTAACCTGAGATGTCGCAGTATGACCGTCGCGTCACGGCCCAGATAGGGATGAAATTCTGTAACTATTAGCGACTTTTGTATAAAAAACTCCACGGATTCCAAATGGACGGCGTCAGTTTTTCCGAGAACAGCTAATTTTGTGACTCATATCATGTATAGTTTGACTGTGACATTCGTTGGTGGTGTCACTGGCCGTCAGTCTCTCAACTTTTGAAAATCGAACGCATAGACAAATTGTCGCGGAACCGTTTTGTAACTGGCCGCTTTCTAAACCATAGATAAAACATATGAGACGCTGCCGTTTCGTAACGTAACCCCGCTTAACCTCACAGCAAAAACGTATTACCAAGTAAATACATACGAGGCATTGTAATTCAAATAAATTTAAATCTACCGAACGCCTCTGTGTCGCAAGGATGGACCAAATGTATGGAGCTGTGATGTAACGTGTCGTTGTGAATCGCTTCGGAAATTCGCGTTTTCTTGGGAAATTTGTGCTGAATTGCAAATTATTTATGAATTGGATGTTCGCGGACGGATTTGACGTTGTTGCGTTTCAGCTGCTCGTTTGCTTTTTGTTTTTCTTCGTTCTTGTTTGTGATATGTTCTACCAATTGTATTTTGTTTCTACTCAGCATTACGATCCTAGAGAGACAATAAATTACCCAAAGTCGGGTCTATATCGGACTGTCGAATAATCTTTTGGATTGAATTTATACTGAAACTGTCGACTTTTCAGGAAAAAGGTTAGGTTACAAAGCCTATGAAAAAAAAACTCCCGCTCCCCTTGTCATTTGTCAATACGTGGACTTCCACAAATACGATTGGTCGATTCGGAGCGTCACTCCGTTTCAATGGGAGCCCACACTTATTACAACTGTTCACACAAATTGTAACTAACGTGTCGAATCATCAAATAGTGGAATTTCCTTTAGCGCTGCGTCATCTTTTAGTTTACATATCATATCAACTTAGAATATTAACAAAGAAACGCCATTGCAAATGACACGTGAATGAGGGCGAGGACTCATTTAAGCGGTCGGTATTTAGTCTTACAACAATACAATACAATACAACCTACCTCTTACCCTCTCCTACCTTCCCTTTCCCCCTCCCTCCTCCTTTCTCCTTCTTCTTCTTTTTCTTTTTCTTTCTTCCTTTTCTTTTGTCTTACCTTTTGTATTTAATTTAAATTAGGAAATATAGGCTCATAGCTATATAGGTCTGTGCTCAGGGGCGTATATTAGGCTGGCATTAGTAGGCTGGGATTGATGGAGGGATGGTTTTGTCTTGCCACCTTTTGGTCAATATTTTCGTGGTGTGAGTATGTATCATTTAGGGAGGGGGTGTTTGCCAACACTCGCAATAGTGAAACGGTTTGGTGAGCGCAGTATAAGATGTTAAAGTACACCCAGTCAAGCTATTCGGTAAGCAGGATAGATACGGCGCGAGCGTGCGTAGGTGCTTACCTGATTATATTGCCGTGTGTACCCAAGAAGACGCTGCTGCCTATCTCCTGGTATTATCCCTAAGCCGGTTTATACGGCGCCCATGGGGGGACAACAATCTTACGCTGGGGAAGGCCTATGTCCAACAATAGACATCTTATGGGTGATATTATTGGTGGATTATGATGGTGATAACACACACACACACACACAAACCACGTCTTTATCCCTTACGGGGTAGACAGAGCCTAAGGTAACAAGACCTACAGGCCACGTTTAGCAAGATTGTGAGCGTATAGGTGGAAAATGGAATCAAAATAGTGATGGGTTGCTAGCCGCATCGCCTATAACATGATTCCTATTGTCGCCCATTCCCTCGATGGGCTTTTACCATCTGCGCGGGAAGAGAAGCAACTGGTACATTCTATGTTTTTTCTTTGCTCCCAGCATGGAAGTTGGTAACTTTGACTTTAACTGGATGGTGATAACTTTGTATATTACTTTGCGGTAGGTCGAACGGTTTCGCACTCTGCTGTCAAAGTTGGCGTGACGTTTAGCGCGGCCCTGGCAAATGAGACGGGTATAGTCTGCACTACTCACACACTCAGGAAGACCTTTACACTTATGTGAAAAATAGATGTGGTGTAATGTTTATACCTAATAACCATAGATTTTTTTATTTATTTTTTGCTAGCGATTCTCGGAGTCTGTCTGCAGAGATTTCGCTTGTCCCGTGGGAACTATGCGAATTATTGGGATAAAAACTATCCTATAGCCTTCCCCGGGACTGAAACTATCTCTGTTCTGCAGCTAGATCGAGTGAGCGGAAAAAAACAGACAGGCAGACATATTCGCCTTAAAATATTACTGTGGATTTAGTCTTGTTTGCTTTATTTTGACGGCGAAGTAATTTGTTTTTTGTTGATTTCGCTCATTCTTCTTCACAATGGTGGCTCAACTTTTTTAAAAGTGATGCAGAATACTCCAACTTCTACAGAACCATTGAGATTTTAGGATTATTCTAGGGTTACCATGTTCATGTCTTAATATTGGAAAGTAAATGTCGTATAAACCCAATTGTAATATCTATTTTAAGCTACTGAAGATTCTCTTAAAAGATTTTATGCCTTCATAAGGAGCCTGTTAAAAGTGTTGATGCAACTTAATGGTCGTCATTAAAATTTAACTAGCAAAATGCAAACGCACAAGGCTTGGCCCCTCAAATTCTAACGGAATACTGTGTTGCCATTACGAAAAAGTAAAATTTCATCACACCACAGATAAATAATCTGAGAGGATTTAATATGTTCACAGGATTTTTTTTGCGAGTGGTAAATGTTCGTGCAAGCTCCGTCCGATTGCTAATACTGCCAAGCAGCAGTGCCTGCGTTGCTGTGTTACGGTGTGTAGATAGTAATACAGCCGTTGAAATTACAGACCCATGTGGGAACTACAACTCAAACCATCTTGTTCTGAGATGGGACTGTGCCCAGCAGGGACCTATAGTCTTTATCCCTTACGGGGTAGACATAGTCCAGGGTAACAACCTAAAGGCCACGTTTGGCGCGATTGCGGGCGTGTAGTTGGAAAGGGGAATCGGAATAGTGATGGGTTGCTAGCCGCATCGCCTATAACATGATTCCTAAGATCTTCGCCCGTTCCCTCGGTGCGTAAATTCTATCCCCATTATTCATAAACGCTCTGTAGACTTCTGCTAACTTAGCAATTGTTTGACCTTATCTGTCACTTTGACATTTACCTTTCACAGATAAGGGCAAACTATTGCTAGTTAGCAGACGCCTATAGAGCGTTTATGAATAAGGGGGTATGTTTTTCCTGCGCTCCCAGAGCAGCATAGTTGTTGTTTTTAAAATTCATTCCGCAAGGGAATAGGCGAAGGTTTTACACCATACAGCCAAGTCTTCATTATAGTAGTTTCTCTTCTTGGTAGTTTTTTGTAAGGCCGAAGCCAAGTCTTAGGTCAGTGATGTCTTCAAATTTGAAGTTGTAAAGGCTTTTTAGCCTCGTCTTTAGTGGTAAAATCCGAGTCAAAGCAGCATAGAGGAATTACTGGAGGCTCAATTTACTTTTTTAATTTCATGAATCGCGCTGCGCCAGTCACAGGCCGTTTCGCGAAAGTCCAATGTTTGTATTTCGAATAACTCCGCGGCGGTGCGTTCAAAAAGTGAGAATTAGTGTTGCGGGTGGCCCGGCCCGCGATTGTTTTTTTTCTTTTTTTTTTCGGTTTCCGAACTTCTTTTATACATGTTACGTTCTCTGGTTAATGATTGTTTTTTTTAAATTGTTTGTTGTTTGTGTTAGTTGATATGTAGGTTTTATGAGTACTGTTTTAGGTTGTGAATGTTGTGAATGCAAATAAAAAAAAAGTGTTACTACAGAGATGATGTTGCAATAAATAAACATTTAAATTGGATGGCTACGATTGAATGCTTCGTATGTGCTAATAATTTCACCGGGTCTCTTACTATCCACCCCGGAACACAGCAGCGGCCACTGCTGCTGAACACAGGATTAGCAAGTAAGACGATGGTGGCGCGCCGGACGGACCTTGCACAATGTCCTACCTCCGCAACTTTAGTTCCCTATAATAGTAGGGATCGTGAAGATCACACACCATTGAAGCGTCGCAGATGTGTTCAGGTTTCCTCACGATGTTTTCCTTCACCGAATAGCTCAGACGAGACGATAATATTGATAGTAATCCATACCAATATGTAAGTTAATTATCAGAAAAACTATAATATATCGATGAATTCGAATTGGGCGATGCGGCTAGCAACCCATCACTATTTTGAGTTCCCTTTCCACTTATACGCCCTTTATCATACTAAACGTGGCCTTAAGGTTTTGTTACCTTAGGCTCTGTCTACCCCGTAAGGGATAAAGTCGTGATATATGTATGTATGTATGTATCGCTGAAATAACTGGCCTGGATGGATTATTACAGGTAAGTCGGGGGCATAAACATCTATACAGCCATCATGCCACTAACTTAAAATATAGGGCCGAAACACGACGTCCACGGTAGTGACGTCACATCCGTTTGAACCATAACGCACCAGAACCGTTTCCGAGATCAAATAAGTTCATACGACAATGGCCCCTCGAACCCGGCAACAATTAAAAACAATGCACATGGAAGTAATAATCCGCAATAATAAAACGATCAAACGCCGTGAACTATGCGCAGGAGTTTATCGTGGCTAATAGTGCGTCTCGCTCGCACTCGGTTCGGTTGTAGCGCTCTGTCGCATTTGTTCAGGGCTTATCGCCTGGATCGTAGGTTCTCAAACAGCAAAGCTGACGCTGACGCGACGTGGAGTGCGTTTGCGTCACGTTTTTGACGCCCGTTATAATTACTTTCGCGATTTTGACGCAAGTTCACCTTTGATACTTGTTTGCCTTTGTTCTCGTAAGAAAAAAAAGTTACGTTTTGTGATTATTCTTTTGTTCCATGGAATAATTATGTATCTCAAAGTTTAAAAGTTTATTAATACATATATCACGTCTTTATCCCTTACGGGGTAGACAGAGCCTTAGGTAACAAAACCTTAAGGCCACGTTTAGCATGATTGAGGGCGTATAGGTGGAAAGGGGAATCAAAAATAGTGATGGGTTGCTAGCCGCATTCCCTCGATGGGCTTTTACCATCTGCGCGGGAAGAGAAGCAACTGGTGAATTCTATGTTTTTTCTTTACTCCCAGACCAGCCTGGAAGGACTGATTTTAACTATACCTACTAAGTTTATCATAACTAAAGATTTACACACTTTTTGTACTCAAAGGACACATGTGCTGCAGTTTGAGACGCCCTGTCTTAAAGCGACGTGCCATCTCTTTCTTTCCCTTGCGTTGGCTGTTGCTATCTCGCCCGTCGGCCATTGCCGCGTTGCCTAGCAACCGTTTGTTTATACAGGTTGAAGTTGAATGATCGATATTGTATGCGAAAGGTCTCATTTGAAGTTTCAACTCATAGGTTATTTCGACTCTTTTAAAAGTATATTATACAACAAGGGAGGGAAACGAGAAAATATGCAGAGGTGCGAGCTAGGGCTCGAACCCACGGCCTTTTGCTTTTTGACTATCGATATTATTATCGAGGTGGACAGATTACCTGTAGGCTTATTACCAACTCGCTCGCAATCACCATCGTGTTCATTTTGACAGTTCATGTATGGGCTGACAATTGGCATCGGAATCAACTAGCTGTCACATTCATACGTGAACTGTCAAAATGGCGATGGCGATTGCGAGCGAGGTAGGTAAGCCTACTGGTTAAAGTCGTGGGTTCACGGTGGATGCAAGCTTCCAACCAAGGCAGCTGGAGGTCTATGGGGGAGGCCTATGTCCAACAGTGGACGTCCAATGGTTGACATGATGATGACAATGATGAATATGATACGACCGAATAGCCTAGTGAGCCTGACTATGAAGCTAGAGGTCCTGGGTTCGAATCCCGGTAGGGGCAGGCAGTTGTATGATGAATACGAATGTTTGTGCCCGTATCATGGATGTTGTATGAATTTAAGTATGTTTATCAGTTGCCGGGTACCGATAGTACAAGCTTTGCTAAGTTCGGGGCTGGGTCAATTGGTGTAATTTGTCCCAAGATATTTATTTTGCCTTTTGCCTATTTTTGTAAATCATCCTTCCATGACGACCTTAGTTAGGTTAGCTGGAAGGGATCCCTTTTTAGAGGTAACTGTCTTTGTACTACTTCCTATCTATGTTGTATAATTTATAATTTTAAATACATACATGTCTAGCATATCTCGACTGCAAATATGTGAGTGATCCATGTATTTAGTCCTAACAGGCCGCAGCTGTCGGTTGTAGTTACGCGTAACTTGAGACCCTGAGGTCGAAACTGTCTCTACGATCTATCGACAGATGCTATCCAGTTACCAAAGTCGATGCCATGATATTACTGTCGATGGAATCGTGATTTATCTCGATTGCGAGATTCCATAGAGCTTTAATATTTACACTAGCTGTTGCCCGCTATCCCACAGGAATTACGCAATTTTCCGGGATAAAAAAGAGCCTATATGTTATTCCAGACTTTAATCTGTGGCCTTTGATTCCTAAGATTTTCGCCAATTCCCTCGATGGGCTTTTACTATCTGCGCGGGAGAAGCAACTGATACATTCTATGCTGTTTTTTTACTCCCAGCACAGCACGGAAGAAAGCATTATGTCGCTATAATGACACTGCTATAATGCCTCTCATTACTTACGGCTTCTGAATATATTAGAGTTATGATTTTTGTGTAGATAAAGTAATTAAAGATCCGTCCTAAATACTGGGCCTTACGAGGTCAACTGCACTACGTTTTAATGAATCTGTCCGAGATGCAAATACTGGAAAACTTTAATGCCTAGACCGCAGCGGCCACAGACGTACTGACGAGATAGAAGACACAACGTAAATAGAAGACGCAACGTAATCTAAAAATAAGTTTTCTTTGAAAAGTAATGGTTAAATAGAAGCGTTTTTACATGCTTTTTATAATTTACTAGCTTCTGCCCCCGACTTCGTCTGCGTAGAATTGTACATAAAAACCTTCCTCTTGAATCACTCTATCTATTAAAAAAAACTGCATCAAAATCCGTTGTGTAGTTTTGAAGATATAAGCATACATAGGGACATAGGGACATGGGGACAGAGAAAGCGACTTTATTTTATACTATGTAGTGATTCGTGACATTGTATAGCATAAATTAAAAATATTAGAACATACATGTCACGAAATGGTCCTCGGCATAATACTGGCCTAAAGCCAGCGCTAGCCTTCCGTTGGGAGCATCAAGTGCTACTGTAACCCAGTGAACTGGTATTACAACATTTAATATGGCTGAATGGACAATGATTCCTGTAACTCAGCAAAGCTTGAACTGGGGATAACAGGCAACAGATAAACATACTTATATATGTAGATAAATACTTATTTGAATGATCAAATAAACATGGACATTATACAAGTGCCTACACCTTGATTCGAACCCGGGACCTCTAGCTTAATAGCTTTATTGGCTCTTGATTATATCTCGTGTAGACAGTTGCATCAAGAATCCATACAGAACGTTATTATGTCACTAGTGACATAAAGTTTTGTTCGCGATTCACATAAAGTTAGATGCACTTACATGGTCTACCGCAGTGTGTCTGTGGCCTGTGCGGTCCGTAGCAACATCTTTGTGGCGACAACTGCCGTGTCAAGGGTACGTAATAAATTGGTATATTATATGAACTCTAAATTTGTACTTAAACGTTTGAAATGTCATACTACATACAAATGATTTTGTATTTACCCAACTATATAGTTATATTGTACAATTCGTTGATTAAATACAAAACGGACGCATTCCAAAATCATTCGCCATCGCATCTAAAAACAAGAGTCGGTCGTTATAAGGTTTCAAATGCAACAGTGTCCGATTTTAAAATGTGTCGCTTTTGTATTTAATCAGCTATTTATGTTTTGAGATAAACTCTATTTTTGCCCGACGAGCATGTATGAATAGATTGATGAATGTGGATGAAATGTCAGAAAATAATAGTGAAGTTACTAAAGAGTGTCGAGACCGAGTCTAATGCCTGTTTCACTCTCTGTTAAGTAAGTAAGTAAGTAAATGCTTTATTGTACAAATATAAAGAAACAGATACAGTTCCAGTTATCTATGATGATTTCTCTGTCTGTTGCGTAGTAATAAATAGAGACGGAACCATATGTAGCTGGCACTTAACAGAGTGGTGAAACGGCCCTAAAGCTATAGGTGCTTGGTTTTTGGTGTCGCCTCCTTGAATCAGTCGTAAAACGGCTCTGCGGCGACAGCGCTGCGGTCACTTGGGCAATGCCCCTTGCCTGTTTATAGCTTTGTCTGCGTAAGTCTATTAATTTATTTCATAATTTACAAAGTAAATGAAGTATTTAGCCGCTGAGCAGTTTCTAAAGCCAAGTGTTACTCTGAAACTCAAAATTCGAAGTTCGAGGATTTAGAGCTCCTGCCCTTCAAAATGTCTTACATACATAAATCACGTCTTTATCCCTTAAGGGGTTGTCAGAGCCTAAGGTAACAAAACCTAAAGGCCAAGTTGAGCATGATTGTAGACGTTGAGGTTGAAAGGGGAATCAAAATAGTGATGGTTTGCTAGCCGCATCGCCTATAACATGATTCCTAAATTTTCGCTTGATGGGCTTTCGGGACGAGAAGCGACTGGTACATTCTATGGTTTTCCTTTGCTTCCAGACCAGCATGGAAGATCTATCTTATATTTCACTGTGGATTTCGCGTTCCGAAAAACTTTGCTTTATCTATGGTATATCTGATATCTGGATTCAGGGAGAGAAAGATAAATTCCGGAAAATCAGAGTGCAGTACAAATGAGAGCGTTAAGAAATATGGAAGGTGTAACACTGAAAGATAGAATAAGAAATAGTGTGATAAGGGAACGTGCTGGTGTGAAAGAGGATATAGTTTCTAGGATAGAAAAAAGTATGCTTAGTTGCTTTGGTCACGTAGAGCGGATGGATGAAAGTAGACTAACTAAACAGATCTATATGGGGAGTGTGAATGGTTACGTTGGGAGGGGAAGGCCTAGACGGACGTTCCGAGACCAAATAGGAGACGTTTTGGAAAAAGGTCAGGTCAGGACCCGAAACCGACGAGCATGTATGAAGAGATTGATGAATGTGGATGAAGCGAAAGTATGTCATGATCTTAGCAAGTCGAACAAAGCAGTCTCTGCCTACCCCTGTGGGAAAGAGGCATGACTGTATGTATGTATGTAGAGTACGAACCCAAGACCCGCAGCCTGAGGGGCAAAGTCAAACTGCCAGGTTACGACCGCTATAGTAATATTATATCTTTATTGTCACTATGCCTAGTACTGACCTTCTGTCTCCACACGCTACTGTCATTAGCCCGCCATGACACCAATACACACTTACATACAATACAATGGTTATGGCAAAAAGCATAGTATAGATAGAGATACGCGTGTTTTTTCAACCTTGACGTTAGGTTTGGGGCGCTGGTAAGCCTAGAATATAAACGGCAGTATTGTCTTATTCGTTTCACGCTGATCAGGGAGCAAAGAAAAACAGAATGTATGTACCTTCCTATCACTTCTTGTTGCTGTTCCTTCTATCTGAAATTTTAACTCACCTCGTCGGTGGTGTCGGTCCCTCGTTTAATTCTCCTCTCACCTACTCAAAGGCTAACTATTAACTACAAAAAAGGCGTCTCCGCTTGTAGGGATAAATTTGCTTTCGTGCATTTTGTGATTTGTGTCTGTTTCTTTATATTTGTATAATGAAATGAAATGAAATTATTTTATTCCAGACTTACATCCACAGTACAATTTACAAATAATAAAATGAAATATTAAGTATAATAAAGCATTTACTTACTTAAGTACTTCCCTCGGTAAAAGTCCATCGAGGGAATGCAAAATCTTGGGAATCATGTTATAGGGAATGCGGCTAATAACCGATCACCATTTTGATTCTCTTTCCACCTTTCTAGCGCTTATCTCCTCTTTAACAGAGCACTTGGTGTCACTTTTTTTTGTAGGAACATTTACTGTATGTCAAATTTTACTGTCAAGCCGATGATGTTTTCTGGTTTGGGGGGTGAAAGGGATCAGTGCCCCCCGAAAGGGGCGGTGGCCGCCCCCTATCGTATTTCTTCTTTTTTAATATGGCCCCATCGATCGATGCGATGATTTCGCCAATGTCAAAGTAATAAATACAGTATTCAAAAGTCTTGTGACAAAAATGTCGGCAACATTGTACGGTAGGACACGTTCAAAAGGCCTGGGCTTTCGCTCTTAGCCAACGCATAATAATATCCCTCAGAATTCTCCAGGAAATCATTAACGGATGCCCAAAGTGCACCGGTGAAACACTGCTTTTCCCCTCGGACGGATCCCCCTATCGTATTTAAAAACTGGCCAGTCAGTATCGTCTGTCATTGTGACACATGTCAAATTAAAATAGGTAACTTAAGTTTTATCTTAAACTCCTCATACATATTTAAAATGTTTCTTCATTACATGTCAGTCATAAACATAAAGTGACGCTGACATAAACGCTGTTGTGTTCCTTTACCGTTGACTTCAACATCGTAACCGCCTTAAGCATTAGCAAATTATACAGCCAAGGGCATAAATATATCTACGTTACCAAGACGTCAGAAATATCTATACATCTTTATGCTACAAACGATAAGGTCGGTGACACCTATATTTGACACTAGCGACCCGCCCCGGCTTCGTACGGTATATTATGCATGTATTATACATAAAAACCTTCCTCTTGAATCACTCTATCTATTTAAAAAACCGCATCAAAATCCGTTGTGTAGTTTTGAAGATATAAGCATACAAAGGGACATAGGTACATAGGGACAGAGAAAGCGACTTTATTTTATACTATGTACCTAGTGATGTATGTATGGATGTATGTAGTGATGATGATCGCTGTGTGATGTGTTCTTCCATGCTGGTCTGGGAGTAAAGAAAAAACATAGAATTTACCAGTTGCTTCGAAAATCAGGTTATAGGCGATGTGGCTAGCCACTTTTTTGATCACCTGAACGCCCTCAATCATGCTAAACGTGGCCTTTGGTTTTGTTACCTTAGGCTCTGTCTGCTCTGTAAGGGGTGAAGACGTGGTTTATGTATGTAGAAAACACTGACCTTCGTCAATGGGTAGAATACACGAACACGGACCTATGTTAAAGCAGATGACGTAAGCGCAGTGAAATGCATGAAACTGAGCGTGTCAATATTTAAATACGTCATTGGCATATTTTAAGTGAAAATATCTGTATTGTTTCGGCTGCTTGTGTTTTTAATTGCTCATTTTCGCACTGTTCACCATTTATTTAATGTGATAAGGGGCAAACGAGCATGTGTGTTATCTGATTTAGTTATATGACACCCAACCATGTTCCCAATTCTGCAAATTCCTAATTCTAAAGATTCTTAATTCTACAGATTTCCAATTCTACAGATACTCAATTTTACAGATTCCCAATTATACAGATTTTCATATCTACAGATTTCCAATGTTACGGATTACCAATTCTGCAGATTCCTGAATCGACAGGTTCCCAATTCTACAGATACCCAATTTTACAGATTCCCAATCTACAGATCCCCAAGTTTTTGGTTATTGTTACACAGTTAAGTACAACAGTTACGGTTACAACTCGCAAATGAGTCTAACTTAACACTCAAAATTCTAAATTCAAAACTTTATTTAGCAAACAGTCCGCCAAGGGCTCTATTAGATGTATTTTTTTGAAACTACCAGCGCATTCGAAAAAACTATCATTGCAAAGAAAAACGCGCCGCAAGAAACATGGCAGGAAGTCATTTTTTTAATTCTACTTAACTAATAATACATTAGTAAAAAGGCAAAGTTAGGAAGTGTGTGACAAGTAAAATCAATCTTAATAAAGATTTGTGGTTTGAGAAAATAAATTCTTGCTAAGCGGGCGGTCTATAGATGTAGAATGTAGTAACTGGCAGTTAAGTACCTGTACTATGGAGAGGTCAGGGTAACCTGTGATTTAATTTCACTAAAGAGATTCTGCAGTCGCCACTCTAATGGAAACGCATCCTAAATCGCCTAGAATCAATTTCACATACCGTCCTTCGCTAAGCAGGCAGCGGAACGGTCGTGCGTGTCACCTTGACCACGACTAATCTCGACTGGTCGAGCGACAAGCGAGTTCCCTGTTCATTGCTTGCTCGACACACCAGCCTTACAGCATTGAACTGCCAACACCCGCAATGGATGAGAGGGATTTGAAATGTCGTTTTTGCGAGTGATCATGGTACTATGTAGCCAGCGCCGCGGCTTAGAATGCCTTGAAACAATAGGGTGATGGTTGAAATTGGAATGGTCTTCTGTGTGTTGTGTAGTTAGAAGTGGTTGTGGAGTTTGAAAGGATCATAGTACGAAGGCACAGATGTCAGATGATATATAAATAGCAAAAGTTTCTGACAACATTTCAATTTTCAATACAAGCTTTGTTTGCTGACTGTATTTGGGTTGTCATCCTTCGGAGGGAAGGGGGCATCGGTATTTTTGAATCGGTATGGATTTCGCGTCACTGAATTTCAGCCGTGGTGTCACTGTAAGTGGTACATAAAAAGTCGGATTACTTGGTTATATTTGCGTAATGTATGGTAACAGTTTAAAAGTTAAAATAATCGTTACTGTAGTCACAACAAAGGGTTAGATTACTAGTCGCAGGTGCCTGTGTTATGTTATGAAAACCACGGTTACCCGTCACTTGGCGGCCATTGTTATAAGCTCGAGGGATGTGCCTCTGACTCTAAGTTTGCGTTTAACTCGAGTTAACTATTCTTCCACGCTGGTCTGGGAGCAAAGAAAAAACATAGAATGTACCAGTTGCTTCACTTCCCGCGCAAATGGTAAAAATCCATCGAGGGAATGGGCGAAAATCATAGGAATCATGTTATAGGCGATGTGGCTAGCAACCCATCACTATTTTGATTCCACTTTCCACCTCTACGCCCTCAGTGTCTTGCTAAACGTGGCCTGTAGGTCTTGTTACCTTAGGCTTTGTCCACCCCATAAGGGATGAAGACGTGATTTGTGAATGGTCTGGGATAAAACGCCAGTCCCGTCGAGGGAATGGGCGAAAATCTTTGGAATCATGCTACGAGTATATGCGATGCTGGCAACCCATGACTACTTTGATTCCCCTTTCCATCTATACGCCCACAATCATGCTAAACGTGGCCTTGTTGCCTTAGGCTTTGTCTATCCCCTTAAGGATAAAGACAGCTGTATGTAGGTATGTTTAGATGCAGCTATAAAATTTTCTTCTATGCTACACGTGTTACAAATGCATCACGATTTTTTTTCCACTTAAAAATTCGAGTCTTAGGTGTTCATGAAGGAACTTTGCGGGTAGTAAGACTAGTAAGCGACGCATCTGCAATGCTATGATGTTGCCACTTCGTGTACCCTATCATTAATACATGTATGTATGTATGTATAACTCTTTATTGTACATAAAACACAAGAAAAAAATGAATACAGGACAACACACATGCACAAAGGCGAACTACATAAATACCGTCGCCTCTTTCCCACAGGGGTAGGCAGATACTACTTTGTTCCACTTGCTACGATCCTGACCTCTTTCGCTTTACACATTCATCAATCTCTTCACACATGCTCGCCGGTTTCGGGTACTCCTGACATGACTTTCTGCCAAAACGTCTCCTATTTGGTTTTGGTTGTCTCTTTAACAACGAGTCAAAGATGATTTAGCGAACTCCGACTCCACTTTTGACTCGAGTCTACTCCAACGAGTTACACCAGATCTCGTCCCATCCCTAAAATCTACAATTTGACAATGTGCAGTTGTCAGCGGCGCTGCTGTCGCGGTTTTACTACGTCGACACTTTAGTTCAGAAGTTGTCCACCTCCGCGACTAAGTTGGCAGTGGTTTTATAAACAGACTGACTTCAGTTCTGGTGTTCTCCTATAGACCGAGGCAATAGCTTATGGGAACTCCCAGGTTTTTTTAAAGTGTGTAAATTCAAGTGAAAAGGTGTTTTAAAATCGATATTTTGTGTCTGCAACAGTTGTCGTTTCGAGATAGTTTTGTCCGTAATTTTATAATTATTTTGAGGTGATATCAGATTTCCTAAATTTGTTTCTTTAAAAGTTCGTTATGTGATTATTTTTGTAAATAACAGCTTAAAAAATATGAACCTACAGTTCACAGTGATATAAAAAATATATTATACCCTATATGTTGTCACAAAAATCATACTTGATATTTTAGCAGCTGATCTAATAAGTGAGTTGGTATACCACTGTCAAGTTATAGTTATCTGCAGAGCGAGAATTTAATCAGTGTGTATAGTTTCAGTCAAGTATATTCCATTGGATTATTAATATGCCGAATGTTGAGTTTCTTAGGAAAACTTTAATAACTTACACAGTACATATAATAAATGAGGGATCTCAACATCTGCTAAAAAACTTTTCACAAATGCATCTTTTCACAAACTCATTATTTGACAGCTCTTTAATATCTGATAAACCGTAAACTTTTTAAAAATCGAAATACCTTTAGGCGTGGCTCACGTTAAGTTAGGTTAGGTTTGTTTTTTAAGTTTTCCAAAAAGTCAATATATTAGTAGAAAATAAAAGGTTGGAAAATGATGAATTTGTGAAGAGTTGTTTAGCAAATGATGGTAAACCAATAAATGAACACAAAGGTACTGATTAAGACAAACAAGAACATAAATAAATGTCTGAACCGACACCGACACCGACGTGTTCTGATATTTTTGAACACTCGATTTGTCTTCTGCGCTGATACAGTTCTGGTCCGACGTCTCTGATGACGTCAGACTGTGTCCAAATAATTAAATACATACATAAATCACGTCTAAATCCCTTACGGAGCAGACATAGTCTAAGGTAACAAGGCAAAGGCCGCGTTTTGCATGATTGTATGTATTGTATGTATGTATAACTCTTTATTGTACATAAAACACAAGAAAAAGATGAATACAGGACAACACACATGCACAAAGGCGAACTTATCCCTAAAAGGGGGGGGGGGAGGGATTGTGGGGGTATAGCATGGTGCCTAAGATTTCTGGCGATTCCCTCGCTGGCCTTTTGCCATGCGGACGAGAAGCAACTGGTGCGTTCTGTTTTTTCTTTGCTCCCAGACCAGCGTTGAATAATTTCGATAGTACCGAATTTAATGTTTGATAGTTTCTGATATACAGTGACACATGTAACGATTGTTTAATGATTTTTATTATTATATAAATGAATTGTTTAGCAAAGCGTGCAGTCATACTGTGTTATACAGAGCATGGATAATAACAGAATATCGTGTGCGTGGCCGTGTGAAAGTTCGGTTGCATTATTGTTATTTATGTACATCGAATATACTATTTGGGTTATGCTAAGTTAACTATTGAAAAAGGAAGCGGGGTGATTTACGAGCGTTTTCCGAAACTGTTTTGGCTTTTTCTTACTCAGAATCGTTTACCCTATCGATGCTTATACAAAAAAAAATGAGTCTAAAAATTTCTATTCCAGTTCGTCACTTTTTTAATACAGGCATGTATCGAACCAATAATCAAAATCAAAATATATTTTTGTTAAGAATAAAATGCGCACTCTGTGGTATAGATACACCTGTCATTATCTGTAGACTTTTCTATGTATCGCCATTGTGTTTCTGTTAACTAATAAAACAATAAACTGCTATTGAAGTACTTTTATTGGAGAACAATAACATCACAACAGGTCATGGGCTCAGTAAATCGCGAGTGAATAGAAATAAAGTCGGATCGATCATCGGAACGAGTTTTTCCACGTCTCGGTATTGCGTCGGATGCACGCGTGTTTGTAGCGCGGCACGTGGACGTTGTTAAGTACCAATGGATCTCGGAGGTCTTGGCGTCGCGACTGCGAAGAAGTTCGCAGGCGACAATTACAGACAGTGGAAGTTCCAAACGACACTTGCCTTGAAGGCCAGGGGCCTGGGCGATCACATAACCTCTTTCTTGGCGCCGGCGGGCGCTGATGCAAATGAATGGAAGAAAGATGCCGCGAAGGCGATGTACGTAATTACAGCTAGTATGGAATTACCTCAAATAAGTCTAATCGAGACATGCGAAACGGCGAATGACATTTTCGTTAAATTAGACTCGATCTACGACCAAAAAAGTGAAAATTGCAAAATGCTGTTGCATGAGAAATTCCACACGATCAAGTTTATGGAGGGCGATAGCATAGCCGAACACATTTCTAGAATAGAAAACATCGCGAAACAGTTAAAGGATGCTGGCGAGACAATTTCAGAGATGGCAATTGTAACAAAGATATTGGGGTCATTGCCCGAGCGCTACCGCATAGTGCGGCAAGCCTGGCTGTCACTCGAACCGAGTAAACAAACGGTAATTAACCTTACGGCGCGCCTTCTGGATGAGGAGTCAAGCTTCAAAGCTCAAGAAGAAACTGCACTGGCTACTGAGAATGTGACGAGAAGGTCAGTAAAGTGCTTTAAGTGCAAGAAACTAGGGCACTTTGCTCGTGATTGTCGCTTAAGCTCACAGCAAAGTAGTGCATATAAGCATAACCCGAAGTATGAGAAGAATGAATCTGCCTTCATCGCCCAACTTGAGGCGAACACCACAGAAGATGAAGACGTATGGATCTTAGACAGTGGGGCGTCTGCCCACATGACATATAGACGGAATTATTTCTCGGATTTCAAGCCAGAGTGCAGCTGTGTGCGATTAGGTGACAAAAGTGAACTATCAGTGCAAGGCTCGGGAACAATTAAAATAATTAAGTTCTTGGACGGTAAATGGTATGATTCCACTATAAATAATGTGCTTTATGTGCCTGAATTGAAGAGAAACTTGTTCTCCGAGGGTGTTGTAACATCAAAAGGTTTTTCAGTGACCAAAAACAAGGACTTCGCATTTATAAAAAATAGTGATGGGAGTGTTGCGGCTACTGCCATTAAACTGCAAAATAATCTTTACAAATTGTTGTTCAAGTCCATATTGGTGGGCGGTGAAGCAAATATAGTAACCCTGAAACAATGGCACGAGCGTCTTGGTCATGTAAATGTAAAGACACTGCGTGAAATGGTGCGAAATGGACATTTACCTACCGTTAGTGATCTGAGTGACTTTTTCTGTGAGGCTTGTGCAATAGGGAAGCAACATAGAGTGCCGTTCAAAAAAAGTGCCTCAAATACACAGAACAATAAAGTGTACAGCGACCTCTGCGGGCCTATGCCAACACCATCTGTTGGAGGAGCTCGATATTTCATAACATTCTTGGAAGCATCATCTGGATTCTTAACTGTTTACCTACTAAAACGCAAAAGCGAAGCTTTACAAGCCTTTCAGAAATATGTACAGCTTCTGGAAAATAAATTTGACATGAAAGTCAAGCTGCTACATAGTGACAATGGCAAGGAATACTGTAATGATGAATTCAGAAGATACGCTGATGAAAAGGGCATAGTGCTAGAATACACTGCCCCATATACTCCGCAGCAGAATGGCAGGAGTGAGCGGGCGAACAGAACTATCTTAGAGAGTGCCCGGTCCATGCTATATGCGAAACATTTACCTCTAGCGTTATGGGCAGAAGCAGTGCAGACAGCTGTTTACCTAATAAACAGGAGGCAGAACAAGGAAAAGACTCCATTTGAATTTTGGACTGGCTCAAAACCCAACCTCACACATGTAAGAGCTTTTGGGTCTGCCGCATACATGCATGTGCCAAAAGAAAAAAGAAACAAACTACAGCCGAAAAGCAGAAAGCTCATTCTAGTTGGCTATGAAGGTAACTCTGATAATTATAGGTTGTTTGATCCCATTACAAAGAAAATAAGTGTTTCTCGAGATGTAATATTCAATGAAAACGAGCTCTCTTCGTCAACTAACAGCATGGGAGAAACATCAGATCATCTAGTGTCCCTTGATATTGATAGCTATCATAGTGAAGAAGGCAAACCTCACGAATCCCATGAACATGATTATAAAGCATTTGAGGATTTTTATCAAGCTATGATAGATGAGGTCACAGTAAACAAAGTTGGAGAAAACCCTGAAAATCAAGAAGAGAGTGACACAACAGCAGAACAGAGATACAACCTGCGTCCCCGACTGCAGAGAAACACAGTAGCAGAAGCAAACCTTGTAGAAGTATTGCCAAATACATACACTGAGGCTGTGAATAGTCAAGATAAGGAAAGATGGATAACAGCAATGAAGGAGGAACTTGAGTCTCATGATACATGCAAGACATGGGAGCTTGTGGAATGTCCAGCTGACAAGAAACTGATCGGTTGTAAATGGGTTTACAAGATTAAGCAGAATGCTGATGATACCACACGATACAAAGCTCGACTATGTGCAAAAGGCTATACCCAAGAGAAAGGGATAGACTATTATGAGACGTTTTCACCAACAGTACGCTATGATACCATCAGAATGATGCTGTCATTGGCAGCAAAAGAAAAATTGAAGATGGCACAGTTTGATATAAAGACTGCTTTCCTGTATGGAACCCTAGAGGAAGAGGTCTACATGGAACCCCCTCCTGGTCTAGACACAGAATTAATCTGCAAACTCAACAAGTCACTATATGGGTTGAAACAGTCCCCCAGGTGTTGGAACTCTAAGTTCCACTCATTCATGGAAGAAAATGGTTTTGTAAATTGCCAAAATGACAAATGTCTGTATGTATCTCAGGAACATAAAGTTCCCTTGTATTTACTTTTGTTTGTAGATGATGGGTTAATGTTGTGTAAAAATCAAGAGCTTATTGATAAGTTTATAATCAACTTGCAAAAATATTTTGAAATAACTATTATGAGTCCAAAGCAATTTGTGGGTATAGAAATTGAAATTGAAAGTGATGGGTCAATCTTCATACATCAGACCAAGTATATTAATAGTTTGCTTCACAAGTTTGGGATGGACCTATGTAAATTTAGCTCACTGCCAGCTGACCCTAATGTAAAATTAGATAGTTATCAAGGATCATCTGATATGCCAGATGTTCCATATCGTGAGGCAGTCGGCTCTCTTATGTATGCTGCTATAGGTAGCCGGCCTGACATTTATTATATTGTATGTTCACTGAGTAGATATTTAAACAACTTTAATAATGTGCACTGGGGTGCTGTAAAAAAGGTGTTTAAATATTTAAACAGTAATAAAGAGTTGGGCATATTGTATGGTGCAAATACTAAGGATAGCAACACCATAGGATTTTCTGATGCTGACTATGCAAACTGTACTGTGACACGCAAATCTGTAACTGGTTACGTTTTTCTGATGAATGGTGGTGCTATCACTTGGAACACTAGATTACAAAAGTGTGTAGCTCTGTCTACGACAGAAGCGGAATATCTAGCTGCCTGCTCTGCAACGAAGGAGCTTGTTTGGATTAAAAGTCTCATGAAAGAAATTGGTTTCTCAGAAAATATTAAGCTAGTAATTGATAATCAGAGTACAATCAAGCTGATTCGTGGCGCTAATTTACATAAGAGATCAAAACATATAGATATCCAATATCACTATGTTAGAGAAAAGCTTCTTGAGAATGTAATGGATGTTGAGTATTGTGAAACTACACTTCAGGCAGCAGATATGTTCACCAAAAGCCTTCCTAAACCTCAGTTTGAATCTCTGAGAGGGATTATTGGTATGTGTGGGAGAGTACGCATTTAGGGGGGGTGTTAAGAATAAAATGCGCACTCTGTGGTATAGATACACCTGTCATTATCTGTAGACTTTTCTATGTATCGCCATTGTGTTTCTGTTAACTAATAAAACAATAAACTGCTATTGAAGTACTTTTATTGGAGAACAATAACATCACAACAATTTTTTTATTTTTGCAAATTGGCCGCCAAGGGCTCTTTTACATGTGATTTTAAAACTACCAGCGCATTCGGAAATACCATTATTGCCAAGAAGAATGCGCCGCAAGAAACTTGGCAGAAAGTCATTTTTTCAATTTCAAATTCTACTTAAATTAAATATATTTATAAAAGGGATGTATCAGGTTCCCGAGCCTTAAATTATATTAACGTTACGAACATGAAAATAAATTACATAGTTATATACGAGACACACTTTTTCTTGTACGAGTTGAGTAAGAAAAACCTCAAAATACTTAAATTCTGGAAAAAGGTTCATGTGGAGGTTTTTTTGGAAAATGCTCTTACCTGATCAGATATCCACTGATACCGTAAATACAGGGTGACTCCAAATTATTACTATTCGGGAACCATTTTACATTCTATGTATGTTTGTTTGTCCGGGTGGAATCTTCCGACTCAATTTTGAAGCAGACACCTTCATCCAGTTAAGCTGAAATTTTGCGTGCATGTGTAAGTCATATGGCAATACAATAATCTGCTAGTAGAATTCTGGTGGTCCAGCCAGGACCGTCTCCGCAGGAGGGAACTCTTCAACGGTTGGCCCGATTGACTTAAAATTTGGTTCTCATAACGTAGGATGACGATGCCAGTAGGTACCTACAGTCAGCAGAAAGTACAGTATATGTAGTAGATTACTATGTCGTATATCTGTGACTGATGCCACAGTACCTATGTTTGTGTCATCTGTGATAGACTGACGATGACGATGATGATAATGATGGTGATGATCAGCTGCTCAAATATCTGTAATATTTTTGTGATAGCAAACATAAAAAGTAGAGAAAATTTTTCTTGAAACATTTTTAAATAATTAATTTGACAGCAATCAAAGTATTTACTACAACAATCGATAGTAAATAGGAACAGCTATAAAAATGACCCAAAATGATGTTAAATTTGAATAAATAAATATGAAACTGACAATAGTATTGTTCGGTTTCCAAATACTTCGGATTGCTGCGGATTCATCTGTTGAAGAGGTAATTTACATACATATATCACGTATTTATCCCTTACGGGGTAGACAGAGCCTAAGGTAACAAAACCCTAAGGCCACGTTTAGCATGATTAAAGGCGTATAGGTGGAAAGGGAAATCAAAATAGTCTTTGACTTTCGCCCATTTTCTCGATGGGATTTTACCATCAGCGCGGGAAGAGAAGCAACTGGTAAAATGTTTTTTCTTTACTCTTAGACCAGCGTGGAAGAGGTAATTTCGTTTACAATATAGTTGATAATTTATTTTTAACTAGCGACCCGCCCCGGCTTCGCACGGTATATTATGCATGTATTATACATACAAACCTTCCTCTTGAATCACTCTATCTATTAAAAAACCCGCATCAAAATCCGTTATGTAGTTTTGAAGATATAAGCATACAAACGGATTTGGGGACAGAAAAAGCGACTTACTTTTATACTATGTAGTGAAGACTTATCTAATGATATCTACCTCACATACCAAGATCCGCAGAAAATAATTCTCTCTGGCTCAGATGTTAAGTCCGTCAGGTACTTTCGCCTTCTCAATTATTTTTAACTAGCTGTTGCCCGCAACTTTGTCTGCACAGAATTCGTTTATCGCTATCCCGCAGGAATTACGCAATTTTCCGGGATAAAAAGTAGCCTATGTGTTATTTCAGACTATAATCTATCTATGTTCCAAATTTCATCCAGAGTAACAAGCATCCATCCATCCATACTTACAAACTTTAATAAGTTGATGGAGTATGAATTTAATGAATCTTCTGACCATGTCTGGTGGCGGCGCGCGCGCAGAGCCTTGGCCGTATTCCCGGCAGTTTTCAAATCACCATAATCGTCGGCAGTCAGTCGATGTTGCGTAAACTGCTAAACGCATTGTCAAACAATGTTACTGGTTAGGTGGCAGAGGCCGGCAAATGAGGCGTCATACACACACATACATACACACATACATAAACACATACATACATACATAAATCACGTCTTTGTCCCTTACGGGGTAGACAGAGCCTAAGGTGACAAGACCTAAAGGCCACATTTAGCATGATCGTGGGCGTATGGAAAGGGGAATCAAAACCGTGGTGGGTTGCTAGCCACATCGCCTTTAATAAGATAATCTCGATGGGCTTTTACCATCTACGCGGGAAGAGAAGCAACTGGTAAATTCTATGTTTTTTTTTTACTTCCAGACCAGCATGGAAGAATCTATGGTAAAAATATAATTAACAATGTGAACTATATTGTACTCGTACACTAGCTGTTGCCCGCAACTTCGTTTGCATAGAATTCGTTTATCGCTATCCCGCAAGAATTAAACAAATTAGCCTATGTGTTATTCCAGACTATAATCTATCTATGTTCCAAATTTCATCCAGAACCATACTTACAAACTTTCGCGTTTATATTATTTGTAGGACTAAAGACTACATTTTTGTATAGAATTGTAAGGACTTCAAGTTGAGGTCATTATTTCTTTGTTCCTTATTTATTTTTATTAAGTTACCCTTTATAGGTTAGTTCGTCTATGCTTCCACGGTCTCAGCATCGACTATATAGCTTTCAGTTAACTGCCAATGAACAATGTCCAATAGTTGATAGCGAGTTTACGTGCTATTGTTCAAGTTTACTGCCGGGTCTACCGGGTGCATGGACCCTTAGGTCCCTGGGACCATGTCAACACCCTGCAGCTTTCACCACTCTGATACACGTATAAAACTTTACAAGTGCTACGACTGTATGTTTAAATTTTAGGAGAGGACTGTCCGCTCATCATTCAAGATTCGAAGATTCAAAACTGTGTGCAAATAGGCCGTAAAGGGCTGTTTTACGTGTCTTTTTTAAACTGCCAGCGCATTCGGAAAGACCATCATTGCCACTTCTTGCGCATTTAGATACTACAATACTTAAATTCTCTCTCCCAAGGTCTCCAAGTTAAGCAGGTGCTTTAACTTATTTTCGTCTATAGTAGATCACTATCACTACATAGTATAAAACCAAGTCTCTTTCTCTGTCAAAACTACCTTTCAAAACTACCCAACGGATTTTGATGCGGTTTTTTTTAATAGATAGAGTGGTTCAAGAGGAAGGTTTTTATGTATAATTCTACGCAGACGAAGTCGCGGGCAGAAGCTAGTATGTTATATAGTAGGAAGGCGGCCATCAGAGAAGAGTGGCGGCGTGTTGTGAAGCTTGCCACCAATACCTGAAGTGATGACCACGACCACTCTGTCAAGAGTGATGCCGACAAGGAAGATCTTCACTATTTACGAGTTGGGGTCTTCTCGGTGGAGTAACTACCACTTCTCCCGTTATCCCGCCAGCCTTTTGTTCTCTCTCTATGACCTTGTTGATTTGTTCTCTTATTTGGTGGAGTTCATCCAATCTGGGTCTTCCTTGGAGACCTTCAATATTTGTGTTATAAATTGTAAAAGTGTCCTTTCTACGCGCAAGTGCTTATTCTAGTGGTGTTGTAAAAAGGCGGAAGAAACCGCGGCGAAACACAATAGTTCGTAAACTGAAGTAGGTAGAGCTTTCTCGAAACGTTTGCGAAACCTTTTATTGAGTGTTTGAAAGTTCGTGTTCCGAAACGTGAACGCTTAAATGTAGCTTCTAGAAACTGTGCTTTTAAATCTTCAAATACATAGACGACCGGATAGCCTAGTGGTTAGTGACCCTGACTATGAAGCTAGAGGTCCTGGGGTCGAATCCCGGTAGGGGCAGGCAGTTGTATGATGAATACGAATGTTTGTGCCCGAGTCATGGATGTATTGTATGTATTTAAGTATGTATTTATCTACATTATTTTAGTTGCCTGGTACCCATAGTACAAGCTTTGCTTAGTTTGGGGCTGGGTCAATTGGTGTAATTTGTCCCAAGATATTTATTTATTTATTTATTTTATTTATCATTTGACAGAAAGTTATTAAGAGTTAAATTTAAAATGTTCAATTCTAAATAGCTTCCAGCTTCCTCTCGCTAAGCCACGCCAGACGCCCTTTGTTGCTCAAATGTATTCTATGTATGTATGTATGTACACAATCATGCATGGACAAACTGTACAAACATGATACTATATCTCGCGGCTTTTTTATGCCAGTTGAGTCAACGTGTGTGTATGAACAGTCATGTTTGCGACACCATTTCTGATTATATATTCGATCCTTGGTACAGTCCGTAAGCTGTTAAAATGCCATTCGGGGTTGTCTTGCTGTCTCTCTCACTCGGCCGATTCAAGTATCAAACTTAAAAGTGAGTGAGACAAGACATGTAGGTACTATCAAATGAATCAAGAATTTTTAATCTTGACTTTTTATGTTTACTTTTACGGTTTTACCGTTAGAAAGTAAATTTCTAAACGACTCTGAAAATTAGAACACAGAAAAATCCGAAAAGTAAAGCTATGGCCGGGAATCGAACCCGGATCCTCGTCATTCCTTGACGCAGCGCCTTCTCTCGCCCCTGGTGAGCAGTAGATGTTCCACGAGTTTGTAATTGTGTCGTACAGACATTCAAACAGATGACGCTTGGCGACAAAAATTCGCATTGTAACAAGGTCACGTGACAGCCAGTATCAGATAGAAAAATTCGAAGGCTTACCCACCTGCTATGTAGGTATAGCACGCGTCACGGAATGATGCTCTATTCCCGGCCATAGTACTTTTCGGATTTCTCTGTTTTCTAATTTTCAGTGTCGGGTAGACATTTTAGACCTGGTGTACGAATTTTAACGGGTGCCTTACTCTCCACGCCGACATCATCAGGTCAGTTTCAGTTGTTCATTTTGACGTCTGTATTTACGCAATGTAGTGTCGAATCTGTAACAAGATTTAGATTTAGATTTAGGGGTGCGAGTCGGGTTACCTGCACGTGTGATCAAGAGCTGCGGTTCGTTTTTGAATCCGTCCGGGGGGATGAGCAGTGCTTGGTCCGGTGCACCCTGGGCATCGGCTAATGATTTCCTGGCAGTTTCTGAGGGATATCATTGACCGTTGGCTAAGAGCCCGACAGGGGGGAGGGGGGTCTTTGACCATTACCGTACAACGTTGCCGACATTTTGTCACATGATTTTTTTATATATATTTTTTTACATTGACATTGGCGAAGTTGTCGTCGCTATAACGACTTGATACGCCACAAATAAAAAGAAGAAGATTTAGATTTAGATTATTTATTCATTCAATAAAAATTACATCATAAATTGTACATTGTCAAGCTAGAAGAATTTAGTTTGAAAGCGTCAAGAGTAAATACGATGAAATAAAAATGATACAAATCAATTGAATATTACAAAAATGTCAAAATGAAAAACAATAATAATAAAACAATTAGGTACAATTAAATTAAATTAATTCTCCGCCAGGGATCGTCGCAGCTTACGGGTAAATAACAAAAAAGAATGCAATTAAATAAATAAATCAAAATATCATATCCAGAAATTCGTTAACAGATTAAAATGTGTTTTTTAACAAAAGGACTTTCAGTCGACGCTCAAATGTTTTGTCATTTTCTTCGTTTTTAAGATCGGAGGGTAGGTGTTCCAGTGGCGTAGCTAGGTAACCAAGGGCCCTGGTGCAAATAAAAAAATGGGGCCCCACTACTATCTAAACTGGTTACGTTTTAATAATAATAGTTCGATCGAGATTTTCTGGTAAGGATTCGAGGGCCCTCTGAGCTTGAGGGCCCCGGGGCACTGCCCCGCCTATTCCCTTGGTAGCTACGCCACTGAGGTGTTCGTAGTATTTGGGGCCAATAACACACAATTATGACAATAAAAGATTCTGATTCTGATTCTGACACACGCGTGCACTGCTGCTTGGCGGCCGGCTTAGCGTGTGTGACGGGTGTGTCTGTCTGTACATGTTTAGCGTATAGCTCGTAACTAAGCGTCGTAAACGCAGTCTTATCGGCTGAATTTCACGCACCATTTGCTAACTGGTGAACGCCGTTCAACTTCCTTGCATAGTAATGACTTTTCGTTCATGACAATTGGAATTGGAAACATACATACATACATACATACATACATAAAACACGTCTTTATCCCTTACAGGGTAGACAGAGCCTAAGGTAACAAGACCTAAAGGCCACGTTGAGCATGATTGTGGGCGTATAGGTGGAAAGGGGAATCAAAATATGGCGTGGTTTTTAAACTTTTTAAAAAACTAGCTTCTGCTCGTGACTTTGTCCGCGTGGATAGCAATGGCTATGTTTGTCGATGTCCCATTTTAATAAAAAGTAGCCTATAATCTGGTCGGTGATTTCATTGATAGATGAGTAAAGTTGCATCAAAATCCGTTTAGTCGTAAAGTGTTGGAACGTGTTATCGATTCTAATGTTGTTGTTAAAATATTGACAACTTTTTAAATGATGAACTATGGTTATAATGAAACATTTTAAAGCTAAGTAAATAAAATAGTATAATACATACGTACACACATATCAACACACATAAAATTATTGTATAATACTTAAGATACTTTTCAAAATATAAACTAGAATGTAATAACGAAAAATAAGTAAATAAATAAATTATTATTATTACTACATATATTTAAGAAGACCATATAACAGAAAAGGATTTGATTAGAAGCAAAAAAAAAAAAGGGTCTAAAGACACGAAGTCAGGATACCTTTAGATTAAGCATTGTCGACATTTTATCTGACAGGGTGTCATGTACCTGCCGACATTTAACGCAGTAACATCTTGGTATTTATGTAATGAACGTGACTTGAATTATTAAATTAATTGAATTCAATTAAATATCCCCAGCCAATTTTTTTTTATATCTTCCATTTACAAACTTTCGATCCTCTTCAGTTTTATTACATGTAGATTAGATAGATTATCTTTGTTCGACTGTGTGACTTTTGAAAATATGGAAGCTCACAGTTTAGATCCAATTATAGTTCCGAGTGGTTGCTTGGTTAGAAAGAGAGGTCATTGCTGCCGCACTCGTTCTGGATAGGCCAGTGTTTGCCTAGCCAAAGGATTAAGATATGTTATCAGTGTTATCAGCCGCTATCAAGGCTTGCCGGACTCGCTGGCATGCCTGAACGTTTGTGTAATACCGTTAGTTCATTACTACACATGGTTAACGCTTTGGAGTATTATTCTTTACTGGTACATACATAAATCACGTCTTTACCCCTTACGGGTAAGGTAACACGACCTATAGGCCACGTTTAGCGTGATTGTGGGCGTATAGGTGGAAAGGGGAATCGAAATAGTGATGGGTTCCGCATAACACGATTCCTAAGATTATCGGTCATTCCCTCGATGGGTTTTTAACATTGCGCGGGAAGAGAAGCAACGGGTAGATTCTATGTTTTTTCTTTACTCCCAGACCAGTGTGAAAGAGGAATCATACAGAAACAAGCAATTAAATACACAGCTTTCTATATTCTTTTTCTGATATGTAAGCATGGTACTTAAATGGTATTTTTCTTTCTTTGCAGAGGCTCAACGGCAAAAATGGCGTTAAAGAAGAAGAATCTAGTTGGTATTGGGACCCCGCGCCCCAAACTGGCAAGCAAGTTGAAGCAGACATCGAAGAACAGTACAAAGAGAAAATTAGAGCACTACAAGATGAATTATCCTCCATAAAAGACCGAGAAACTACGGACATGAGACTAGACACAGACGAAGAACTGAACAGGCTAAGAGAGGAAAATAAAAACCTTACTATGAGCCTTGAAGATTTAGATTCGCAACATCAGTTGGCTATGGAGAGGTTGCTGAGCTTGAAAAAGGAATTGCAAAAGAATTTTGAAGTGTTGAGACAAGAACATGAAGACTTGAAAAATACTAACGAAGAGTACGCGGATGAGATAAAAGATTTGTTATTCAAAATAGGAGAAAAAGATAAGGAGATCGAAAATATAAAAGGGACTAAGTCGGACTATGATACGCTGCATCAGAAGTATATGAATTTGGAAAGAATTCATAGCCTTTTAAGGGAAAATGCGGAAAAGTTTCAGGAAGAAAACCAAGAGTTGCACGAGGAAGTGTTTAAGTTACAAGAGGAAGTCACTAAGTTGGAACATGACATGGAAGTCTTGTGCAAGCCTTCAGAATTATCAGAATGTGTGCCAAAAGACAAGTACGAAGAGTTACTAAAGGAACTGAACGATCTGAAAAATAGTAGAAATTCTAATCATGATCATCTTGATGAAATTAACATTGATGACAATGCTAAGAGCGTTATTGAAACTTTAAAGAGAGATCTCAGTGACTTGAGACATAAATTAGCTCAAAAAGAAGGTACTGACAGCCACGCAGATAGCAAGATAGTCAAATCTGAAAAAATTATGATGTTATACAATAAGTACGTCAATTTTGATTTACCAGTTGATTATCTCGGTGAAGTGCCGTCTACTAATGATAACATTGTACTTTTCAAACTTGAAAGCGCATTAAAAACTCTTAATTCGTTCAAAAAAGATATAGACACTCTACAGCACAAACTTTCAGAGAAAAACCTCAATATCAATCATTTAAAAACGCAAATAGATGATTTAACGTCAGAAAATGATTTCTTGACTAATGATTTACAACATTTCGAGAGAGAATTAGAAGAAATGAAAAAGAATAACGATTTCCTAATATCAGAAATAACGACTTTGAAAAACACTTCTAAATTGGAGCCTATAATAGAAACCCATGAAGACAACCTAGCAAAACTGGAAACAGAGTTAGCTGATTCTAATAGAATGAACAAGACTTTTGAATCAGAAATTAAAAGGATAGAAAAAGAATTAATGGCAGTACAAAACGAAAAATCTTTACTTCAAACGAGTCTTACTGATTTGAAAGAAAAATACACATCTATGCTTGGTGAATTAGATATGTTTAAAACACAAACGAAAGCTGTTGAAGACTTAGAAAATAGCACGATTATTGAAAATGAAGAAAAAATAAGGAGAAGTGCAGACGAAATACATGAATTAAAAACGCGTCTTACAGCAGCGAATTCTAAAATTGAACAGCTGTCTATAGATGTTCATATAGTTGAAAACGAAAAAGTGTTGCAAGCACAGGAAATCGATAATCTTAAACAGTCGAATATTTCCGAAAATGATTCACACAATTTACCGGAACAGAAGATTCATCTTCAAGACAATAGTACGCAGTTATCAGAACCGCACATAAAAGAAAAAGAAAAAGCTGAGTCTACAGCTTTCCATGAATTAGAAAAAATAAGGAAAGAGAAAGCCGACCTCCAAGAAAAACTGAATGCTACAGTAGAGGAAAGTTCTGCATTAAAAGACAGTATTGCTAAATTGAGCGTTGAAGTTAATAACTCAAAGCAACATGAAGAGAAACTTTTGAGCGAAATCAATGAATTAAAAAATAAAAGCCAAGCTGACGCGCAAAATTTGAAATTATTTCAAGAAACCGTAGATCAGTTAAGAGCAAAGATAATACATCAAGAAATGCTAACTAATGAACTCACTGAACTCAAAAAAGAATGCAACGTATTATTAGAACGAAAATCGCAACTAGAAACAGAATTATTGTCTACTGATGGTAAAATTGTACATTTGGAAGAAGGATTTGAAAAACTTATTTCTGATCTTGCCGAAAAAGACAACTTAATTGACCTCCTTAATTCTACGTTGGCTGAAAAAGACGAGAAACTAAATAATTTAAGTCAAAGTATGTCAGAGTTAGAAAACAACATGACTACGAAAAATAATGAAATAACGCTTTTGCAACAATCTCTAACAGAACTTAACCAGACGTTAACGGAAACTAGTCAACAATCAAATCGAAGCCATGAAGAAATTTTGCATGAAAAGGAAGCGATAAGTCACCAATTAGTCGAGTTAAATGTTGAATTAGAACGCAGAGATGAGCAAATCAAAAAGTTATACCAAACAATAGAAGACCTGGAAAATAATAAAAAGCAGTACAAAACAATAGCTGATGAAAAAGATAAAGAGATTAAAGAACTTCGACAAAGTATGGTAGAAATCAGTGATAAAATAAAACATAATGAAAATTCTACTAATGCTGATGACTACTCGATACTATTACAAGAAAAAGAAAACATCGGAAACCAGTTAGCTGCTCTACAAAATAATATAACAATTAAAGAACATGAACTTGCTGATGTCACATTAAAATGCGATCAATATGAGAAAGCTTGCGTAGAATATAAAACTATTCTTGATAATACAACAGCCGAGAAAAACGAACTGATAAATTTAGTTAATCTAAAACACAATGAGAGTCTACAGTACCACAATGAAATACAGAGGCTGAACCATGTGCTTTTGGAACAAAATAATGAGTTCAAAAAAGTGATCGAAGAAAAGCAACAGCAAATTCAAAACAATAACAGCTGTCAACAATGTGAAAATCTAAGACTTACTCTTCGTGAAAAGGACGAAATTATACTCACTCTTAACCAAAATAACAGCCTTTTCGAGAAACAGAAAGCCGATTTACTAAATGCTCATGAAACTCTGAAGAATATGGCGGAGAAATGTGACAGTCTGGAGAAGAATCTGGATATACAGCTTGATACAGTAAAGCAATTGACAGCAGAAAAAATACAGGTTGGTATATTTTGAACTATAGCTTAATAAATTTGAAGTGATAATTTCAACAATCAACGTGCATCAACGTTTTCTTAGTTACAACAGTTACCTCCCCTCTCCTTAAAAATGACAGTGACTCGTAATTCGTAACCAATTTGAAGCCTAATTTAACACAGACCATTATAAGTCGGCAATATATTTCTAACTGTCATAGTTATCTGGTCCGACTTTCCACTTTATTATAATCAGTCATTTTTGAACTGTCATCTTTGCTTTCTCCCCTTGGCTCTCAAATAAGCTATGCTATCTATGGCATACTTAATTCAGCATTTACGCTGAAACTGTCAAAAACTGTCTTTGTCAATACTGACGCAGTAATCATCGTCATATTACAGCTGTCGGAACAGCATGAGAACGCTACCCGCGAGCTGGAACGTCTACGACGCCACTTGGTGGAAACAGAGGAGAGCTACACACAAGAGTTGATGACGTCAGAGCAGAAGCTGACGGAGTGTCAAGCTCGATTGATGCACGTCGAGGAACGAGCGAAGCAGAGCAGCACTGTGTACACTAGCAACAGGTCAGTGGTAGTGAGGGAATAGAAAGAATAACCTAAACTACAAATGTCATTTTAGATCCAAGCTTTTTTGCTGACTGTACAAGCCTTGTAATCCGTCCTACGAGTACATAACGTGAACCAAATTTCAAGTCAATCGGGCCAACCGTTAAAGAGTTCCCTCCTGCGGAGACGGCCCTGGCTGGCCCACCAGGATTCTACTACCAGATTATTGTATTGTCATCTGACTTACACAAGTATGCAAAATTTCAGCTCAATTGGATGAAGATATCTGCTTCAAAATTGAGTCGCAAGATTCCACCCGGACAAATATACATACATGCATACATACGTTGCAAGTTAATATAAAGCTTGTAAAAGAGATGGTCTTGAGAGAGTAAAAGAAAAAGAAGGAGGTGGTCTCGACGCACTTTTAACCTAAAGTAGTAAATGCAGTATTGGCTTGGGAATCATTTGCGACACTTTGTTTTAATGTAGTTTAAGCGCCTGATGGAGGTATTAAAGAAAATGAGGCCAGTTTCACAATCTTTGTCCAGAAGTCAGTAGGATGTTTTTTTTTGTCAAATGGATGTTGTTAAGACAAAACAAGTACAGTGCTTCTATTTTCTTAATTTCTTTCGGCAAGAAGCGTGACTATCGCCTGATGAATATTGAGAAGCGAGAGAAACATAGTCACAATGTAACAAGTGATCTTAATACATAAAGTTTTTGTTCAAAATTTCAGTATTCGTGCTAACCAAGAAGTGGAAACGTACAAGAACCAAATCAAGTTGCTAGAGAAGCAAAGGGAAGAGGTACAGGCTCGACTCGGCGAAGCGGAAGACGCGAGGAGTCGCAGTGAAGCAGCTTTGACCAATTTGCAGGTCGTGTTGGAGCAGTTCCAATTAGGTAAGATCATCCTGTCAGACCGTATGCGAAAAAAGACAGCAATCGCAATGATGCTGATGAGTAATCCCTTAACCGCCAGACTTGAGGCCATTATTGCCTAGCGTACTCAGAATGACGATCGCATTCACCAGTTAATTCTGTCAAACGGTATATAGTATATAATAAAGATAGAAAAGTCCGCGCGTTAGGCAATGTGACTTCTAAAAGCGGTGTAAAGTTTGTAATTTGTGAATGAACGCAATCTTTTTCTGTGATCTTTGAATCTGAGCAACTCCAGCATACAAATAACGTAAAAACAACAATTGCAGACAAAGAACGCGACGTGCACGCAGCCACAGAGAAGATTAGGAACAAAATGGAGGACATAAGAAAAGAAAATGGCGGTCTGCAAGCAGAAATCAACAGGCTCAACGATAAACTACAAGAGTCTTTAGCTGGACTACAAGCCGCTACGAGACTTGGTGACCAACTTGAAACTAAAGCAGCACAAATCAATGATTTAAAGGAACAAGGTAAGTTACATGCTGATATGTATGATTATACATTTGAATTTGTAGTCGTAGTTACTAATATATTGTTTTGATTTCAGATTTTGTTGATTTCCGTAGTTAGAGTTAGTGAATTTTTGAAGTTGTTGATAGTTTTAGATTTATTATTATCATTGGAATCGCTAGTTAGTTATTTAGGAGTTTTACTGTTACGCTGATCATCGTCTGATTCCTTTTCTACTGTCTGTTTATTAGTAAAGTTTAAATGACATTGCAGTTTTGTGTCGAGCAATAATGGAAAAATTAAATAAATAGTGACATTCGAACTTTAGCCAACAACAACTTTATAGCAGTGGCGTGGGAGGTCGCCTGGGTAGGCAGCGCATACAAATTGTGGTGCTGCTTATCGCTGCCTACCCCGACGTGCCCACTGCACCCTACTGCTTTACAGTAAGACTTCTATGATGAAATGTTCCGAGTATTTTGCGTAGACGACACCCTATGTATCATCAGATTGAATTACCAACGTTTTCCGGCAAAATATCAGCTGGTAATTCTGGGTATGTACCCCCAGAGTGCCAGGTGGTATGATGCCGGTTGGCGTGACACTGCCTATAGTTGAAAATGACACACGTAAGTTACACGTCTGTGTATGTAGACGATGTTTTTGTGATGTCTGAGTGCGCTTACGCAGTGTCTTTTAAGTTTTCGTAAACTGTAACTTGGCCACCTGGCCCTAACATTGCCTCAACTCAACTAAACAATGTTAAGGTAAATTACCCAAACAGAAGTCAAAAAACATTCACAAAAGCTAATAAATTGTCTCGAGTTTTGGCAATGTTGGAACGAAATGGCAAAGTTGCAGCAGCCTTATGTCTGTATTGTCTGGCTTTTTTGTATCAAAATGATGTTAATCCGCTCTGAAATGTTGGAAGTTTTCGCTGCTTTATGTTGTCAGATTCGAAGTTCGGTGGTTTTTGTAACTTGAGATTGAAGTTTCGCATCAAGTGTACCAATGGAGATTTATTGGCCGCTAAAATGCTAAAATCATCATATTTTGTCACTTGTATCCTAACGCGTACCTTTGCCATTTCGTTTCAACATTGCCAAAACCTTTCGATACAATTTATCAGCTTTCGTGAATGTTTTTTGACTTCTTTTTGGGTAATTTATCCAGTCATGTCCAAACAAGTTTAGGCAATGTTGGGAGGTGGTAAAGTTGCTGAGGTTTACGATAAAATATACAAGCAAAACCTCTCGTGATACTTTTTCCTTTTTAAAAAAAAGTCATCACAATCTCCTACCACTGGTATCTGATAATCTACTTACCCAACTCTACTTTTATACATGATCTTGGACTGGCCAATCAGAGCGCAGTGAATCCCGCAGTGGTTAATTAAATGGCTCTTTTTTACTCTATCGGTGACATACTCGATGAGCTTCTGTCATAAATTTCGACTCGATTTAATAGTATAATACAGACATAAGTGTGCAGTGTTTTTTAAGTTGCGCCAATCAGCATATTACACATTTTCAAAATAATTAGTAACTTTAGCATTTTTCTATTTTTTAAAAATTAAAAAAAAAAACTTGAAAGAATCGAAGTACCTACCTACTAGGATGGTTCTGCAAGCCTGCAACCGCTAATGGCGCATTCAACGAAGCTAATTCGTGCGTTCCAGGTTTGATTTTATCAGCAAATAATCGTTTTTACGTGGCGATGTGTTCTCTGTTCTAATACATTTTAACCCCTTGTAAACAAACCAATTTCATCCAAATTCCCACACTCCGTTGTGTGCAATTAGCATCAGATGTTGAAGGGATCGCCGGAATGTTGAAGGGATCATACTTGATATGTCACGACATTTTATAATATTAAGTATGTATGTATTAAATTTCTAAACGAAACTGAAAATTAGAACACAAAAAAAATCGAAAGCTACGGCCGAACGCTATGGATCCTCGTCATTCCGTGACGCGTGCTATACCCCTACACCACCCATAGCAGGTGGGTAAGTAAGCCTTCGAATTTTTCTAACGGTAAAACTGTAAAAGGAAACATAAAAAATCAAGAAGTAAGGGGTCTTGATTCATTTGATAGTACATTGTATTATAATATTTAAATTTTAAATGGACCTGGGGTTTGTTTGTTTACAAAAAATTGAAATATATTGGAATGAATTTTAATATACGTGGTGTCATCCTCGATGAAGTCAATGTTCACAGCAAGCTTCCGCCTCCCCCGGTCTAATCTCATTTGGTAACTGTGAGGTTGTATCACGACGCGCCCGCGGGCCTGTTTTGACAGCTGTCAGTGTGACAGTTGGTCTGCTGTCACGCTAACAGGCGCGCGCGGCCGCGTTCTACTCAGATTACCATATGGGATTTGATCGAGGGCCTTGGCTTTTTCGTCGTGTCGTCCTTGTTTTTTTTTTAATAGTTCATAAATGCTTTGAGTTTTTATCGAACCACGATTTTGTGCGATGCGGCCAGTGTTAAATGAGTTTTTCCCGTGATTATTTACTCTTTAGTCATTTTTGTGAACAAATTCGTGGTTCGATTGTGGCATGTCAATAATTTTGTACATTTTTTATATCACAAAGTTTGCAATGTTTTCGCCTTTGTTATGATTAATGCATCCAAGTTTTCATTTTGCACACATTTTGCGCTTGTAGCACACATTGATGTTATATGTGTGTCTGTTGTGTTATCAGGCTTTGGAAGCAAATTCAAAAATACAAATAAAATTCTTGATTTAATAAGTAAAGTCAATTCTAACCTAACCTCGGTAGCCATTTTGTCGGCCATGGTTAGTGTTTTTGTCACTTGTTTCCAAAGTATCCCTTTTTGTCTCGATGTCTAGCATAGAAGAATGCCGTATATAGAAGACGCTGCATTGTCTCTGAGTATTACTTCAGGTACTGGTGGATAAAAAAAAAGGGGGCCGGAGGACATTCACGATCACTACAGCTTTATTGAAATCTTTGATATAATACTTTTGGCATGCTATGTAGACGACATGCTAGTATGGAGCATTGATGCAGGTGGTGTGGTGACGTACTTGGAGAAATCAAAATGGCGGAGAAAGCTGTGGAATGGTGTTTCTTCTGGAATGAGACTGCTTTGAAAATTTGGATGTTTTGCTATGTTCTATCAAGTGTCTCTAGCAAGACTAAATGCTAACGTGACTTACAGAACGTTTTCACATTAAGCTTCATAATGATCTCCCTTATCGAGCAATGTGATGTTGCTATGTTTCTTTTGTGAAATGGTTCCATGTTGGATCATGCTTCAGTAATAGCACATTGATTTTTTAAGAGCCATAGGCTGAGTATGGGAGGAGGGCTCATTGGAGGAGATTTTCTCCTATAGTGCTATAGTATGCCTAGTTTTTAGTATGCCAAAAGTATATTTGATAAGCGTGGTAGTTTACTGAGTGTCCGACTGCTGCCTTCCCAGTGGCTGAATAATACTTTGAGACCGTGCTGGCTATGCGACGAATGAATTTTGACAACTGAAGACAAAGCTTGGTAAGAGTAGACTATAGATTTTGGTTTAGTATTTGATTAAGTTATCGCGTAATAATAGAGTGGGGTAACTCAGCCGTTTATCCTTGAATAGTTGCGGTTCCTAACTCTATTTCGCAGCATCTGTACGACGCTTAAAACAGTGCCGGATTAGACACGTAGCAAGAGTAGCAAATGCTACGGGCCCCGCGAATTTGGGGGCCCCGCGCTCCAACGCATGTCTGATCGTAATAAAAAAAAACCGGTCAAGTGCGAGTCGGACTCGCGCACCGAGGGTTCCGTATCATTATCTATAAATATCTAAAACCAGTGTAAGCAGAGCCCTGTTCCAAAGCAAAATGTACGCAGTGTGGGGTTACTTTATATTGGTCACTGCTATATACAGACATACATACACATTTACGGTTTTCGCAATTATTCTTTAATCTGTGCTATAAGACCTACCTTCATACCAAATTTCAAGATTCTGCGTTCACGGGAACTACCTTGTAGGTTTTGATTCCCTTGAGAGTTGAAAATTTGCGGAAATTTGCGGCATAAACGGCTGTATCTTTTGATTGCGTTGGCTTAGAAGTTTGATTTTTTCACAGCTTCAAGGGACAGTAGACCTGAGTAATTGATATAAATTTCAGCTTCATACCTCCACGCGTTCCTGAGAAAAAGGGTCTTGCCAGACGGACGGACGGACAGACAGACGGACAACAAAGTGATCCTATAAGGGTTCCGTTTTTTCCTTTTGAGGTACGGAACCCTAAAAATATTAATTTAGATAGGAGCGTAAAATGTCTTTGTAACGGTTTTGTTTTATTTAATACGCTAATGTAGTGGAGTAGTGACGTAGTTATAAGATCTATAATATAATCAAGATGCGTTATCCAATAAATCAGTATTTACTCATCATTCGGCAGTTTCACTTGTTCTCTCATATCGCCTCCTTACATGGCGACCGTGACAGGACTTGAGAACCTAAAGCAAACCAAGGGCCCCTTGACAGAATTTGCTACAGGCCCCGCGCTAGCTTAATCCGGCACTGGCTTAAAACGCGCCGGGACTCTGCCGATTGTTAGGTTACCGTTGAGATAAAAAGTTAGCTCACTGTTCGAAATTATTACGCTGTGGCTTAGTGTTATTTTAGAGTGTTTCGCTATAAACGTTTTTAATGGTTGACCGTTTTGATATGAATGTCCGTCTTAAAATTTCCTATGAGGTTTTTGTGCATCCACAAATGTGCTAAACGTGGGCTTTGTTTCTTGTTACCTTAGGCTCTGGTCCCCGTAAGGGATAAAGACATGATTTATGTATGTAGGTATGTATGTTTTTTTTGCATTCCGTTAAAAAGTTTGTCATGTTCATTCACTAACAAGCCACCCACTGAATTATGCCAGACTAGTTGTTGCCCGCAACTCCGTCTGCATAGAATTCGTTTATCGCTATCCCGCAGGAATTACGCAATTTTCCGGGATAAAAGTAGCCTATGTGTTATTCCAGACTTTAATCTATCTATGTTCCAAATTTAATCCAGATCTGTGCAGCCGTTCTGGCTTGAAAGAGTAACAAACATCCTGAACATCCATACTCACAAACTTTCGCATTTATAATATTAAAGAAAGAAAGAAAGAAAGAAAGAACTGTTTATTTGCTTAGAACACGTACAAAAAGAAGTTAATTTAGCACTGGAAGCAGTATTCAGCCGATACATCAGCATGCAAATTATAATAATACAATAAATCAGATAAAATGTCACAAATTAAAAACTAAAATTAACTAATCATTGCCTAATTTACATTAAATTAAATTAATTACATTTTGAAAAATCCATGAATTCCTTAACACTATAGAAACATTGTTCGTGCAACCAAATCGTCAATTTATTTTTAAAATCAAGACCACGATGTAGTGCCCGCAAATCCCCCGGAAGATTATTAAAAATTTCAATAGCCATGTTAAAGGCATTCCTTTTGTAAATGCCTGCACGACATCGCGGATGATGCAGAAGATCCCCATACTGCGCTCTTTGATGCCTATCAGAAACATCTGATCTATATTTGTATATTTGATCTGATCTAGTAAGATTATTATTTAGACTCGGTGTAAATGGTATGGTGGTTTTTTCCACGCTGGTCTGGGAGTAAAGAAAAAACATAGAATTTACCAGTTGCTTCTCTTCTCGCGCAGATGGTAAAAGCCCATCGAGGGAATAGGAGAGTCTTAGGAATCATGTAATGCGGCTAGCAACCCATCACTATTTTGATTTCCCTTTCCCTACGCCCTTAATCATGCTAAATGGCCTTAAGCTTTTGTTACCTTAGGCTCTGTCTACCAGTTAAGGGATAAAGACGTAATATGGTATTACCTTCTGGTATCTACAGTGAAGACGCTGCAGACGTCCGTCGGTGCGGCGGAGGAGCGGTACTACAACGCCATCTCCAATCAACAGGACAAAGTTGACAAGAACCTCGTGAAGAACTTGGTGTTGAACTATGTGATGACCGCCGGGAACAGCGCCAACAAGTGAGTTCTGGTTTTTCTAAACGCATGCGCGAAACATGTTTCGGACTATTTCGTAGTCCTTCCTAGAAAGAAGGACTTTTTTTTTTTTATATGAATAGTAAGGCAAACGAGCAAGTGGGTCACCTGATGGTAAGTGATCACCTCTGCCCATAGACACCCGCAACCCCGGAGGGATTGCAGATGCGTTGCCAACCTAGAGGACTAAGATGAAATGCCTCTTGTGCTCGTAATTTCCCCGGCTGTCTTACTCTCCACACCGGAACACAGCAGAGCAAGCACTGCTACTTAGCGGCAGGATTAGCGAGTAAGATGGTGGTAGCGATCCGGACGGACCTTGCACAAGGCCCTACCACCCGCAAACTACGAAATAGTCCGAAACATGTCGAGTGGACACTCGACTTTTTATACGTGAGTTATCCGTTTATGTGTAACTAGCCTTCCGTCCGCCGCTTCGCCCGCGATAAAATAATTTTCCCGTAGGAAAAGGTATTTTCCCGCGGTAAAAAGTAGCCTATGTCACTCAGTGATAATGTAGCTTTCTAACGGCAAAAGAATTTTTGAAATCGGTCCAGTAGTTTCGGAGCCTATTCAATGCAAACAAAGAAACAAATAATCAAATTTTTCCTCTTTATAATATTAAGTATAGATGATGATTAAGTCTCACGGTAGTTTCATGTTGAAAGCATGCGCGGAACTCTGGAATCAGACCCCTATTTTACCACTTCGATAATTGTCGGTGATAGGTGACAGTTATGTTTACATTACCAAATCGACGTAAATCTACGATTGTCAAAGGTCGCTGACAATTGTCGAGTTGGCGAAATAGGGGCCAGTTTTTACCGGATTTTTGCAACTTAAAAATGTGTTCACTTCTTAAAGGACCGACAACGCAGTGTAACCCCTGTTAGTTTTTTTTTTAATATGTTGCTAAATACCTTGCCATTAGTTGGTTTCAAGCCTCCACTGGTGAGATATTAGCCAACGGCTAACTGATTTGTAAATAATTTTAACTGTTTCCCAAGCTGCATCCCCCCTAAACAGGGGAGCTGCAATGCTCGTTTATCTTTCACTTTAAGCTTTCGGTGGATACAGACGACCATTTATTCTATTTTATTTTATGAGTGAAGAGAACAATGGCGGGCTTTTGAGCCGGTGCACTCTGAGCTACTACGGGTAGCTAATTAATTGAAAAAAAAAAATTTTTTTTATGTCAATTGTTAAAATTATCCATCCTTTTTTTGCTAGTCTGGGAATAAAGAAAAAAACATAGAATGTACCAGTTTCTTCTGTTCTCGCACACATGGTAAAATCCCATTGAGGGAATGGGCCAAAATCTTAGGAGTCATGTTATAGGCGATGCGCCTAGCAACCCATCACTATTTAGATTCCACTTTCCACGCCCACAGTCTTGCTAAACGTGGCCGTTAGGTCTTGTTACCTTAGGCTCTATCTACCCCGTGAAGGTAAAGACGTGATTTGTATATGTATGTATCGACGACGCGGTTGGCCTAGTTGGTAGTGACCCTGCCTGCGAAGCAAGCGTCCCGGGTTCGAATCCTGGTAAGGGCATATATTTGTGTGATGAGCACGAATATTTGTTTCTGAGTCATGGATGTTTCTATCTATATAATTATCTATTTCTCTATATAAGTATGTATATGTATATCGTTGTCTAGTACCCATAACACAAGCCTACTTGCGCTTACTTTGGGACTAGGTCAATTTGTGTGAATTGTTCCCTATTATTATGTGTATGTGTAATCCTTTTTTTTTACTTCCCTCAAGGACCCAGGTGCTGAGGATTCTGTCGACGGTTTTGGACTTCAACCAGATGGAGTGCGCCAAGCTTGGCCTGTCCAAGGCGCCGCCCACTGACAGCCTGGCCGCGGAGTTCGTCAAGTTCTTGCAGGTCAGTGCGCTCCTAGACTTTACACTGTACAACTTCCAAAGCCAGTGGCGTACCTAAGGACTAGGCGGTGCAGTGCCCCGGGGCCCTCAAGCTCAGGCCCTCGAATCCTTACCAGAAGTAATATTTAATTTACTTGGTAAACCTAACCGGTTTAGATAGTAGTGAGGCCCCATTTTTTTTATTTGCACCAGGGCCCCTGGTTACCTAGCTACGCCACTGTTCAAAGCCACCTTCGCTTCATCCACATTCATCAATCTCTTCATACATGCTCGCCGGTTTCGGGTACTCCTGACCTGACCTTTTTCTAAAACGTCTCCATTTGGTCCCGGAACGTCCGTCTACGCCTTCCACTCACTCATTCATTCATAATATGTATAAAATAATACGTAAATTATGTTATAATGATCTTTGTTGTAGGATGAAAGCCGACCGCGCGCGCCGCTGCCGAGTATGATGGGTCTCACGAGAAGCACAACACCTAGTTCCAGAAAGAGTTCAACTATAGGTAAGTTACGTACAACGTCCCACTGTTGGGGCAAACGCCTCCCCTCATAATGAGGGCTGAGGCGCAGTTCCCGCGCGAACCCACTGTAAAAAGCGATACAGGTGTAGTGAATAAAGTATGTATGTATGTATGTATGTAAACTCTTTATTTTGCAAAATAAACAAGACAAAATACAATTGACAAACACTGAGATACATAAGAAATAAAAAGTTTTAAGAAATAAGAAGTTTTCCCAATAGATTTTGTTGAATCCCATGCGGTTGCTTTAACAACACATTTGAATATAAGGTTCTTACTTATAGAACAACTAGCTGCTGGCCGCGACTTCGTTTGCAAAAAAATAGTTTGCAAAAAAAAAAAGATTATTGCTGATACATACATACTGTCACGCCTTTTTCCCACAAGGGTAGGCAGAGACTACACAGTTCCACTTGCTACGATCCTGACATACGTATTTCGCTTCATCCACATTCATCAATCTCTTCATACGTGCTCGTCGGTTTCGGGTACTCCTGACCTGACATTTTTCCAAAACGTCTCCTATTTGGTCTCGGAACGTCCGTCTAGGCCTTCTCCCAACGCAACCATTCACACTCCCCATATAGATCTGTTTAGTTAGTCTAGTTAGCGCAATGCTGAGCCAGCGACCGTTTCACTTTTGCGAAGACACAACGCTGATGATCTATTTTTCATGTCTATGTTTTTTTTTGGTATACCTTGTTTATCTATACTAATATTATAAAGAGGAAAGATTTGTACCTATTTTTGTATGTTTGTATGTTTGTAATGAATAGGCTCAAAAAGTACTGGGCCGATCTGGATGAAATTTGGAATATAGATAGATTATAGTCTGGAATAACACATAGGCTACTTTTTATCCCGGAAAATTGCGTGATTCCAGCGGGATAGCGATAAACGAATTCTACGCAGACGAAGTTGCGGGCAACTGCTAGTTTTCTATAAAATTGTGTATATTATCTTATACTAGCTTCTGCCCGCGACTTCGCCTACGTAGAATTATACATAAAACCTTCCTCTTGAATCACTCTATCTATTAAAAAAAACCGCATCAAAATCCGTTGTGTCGTTTTGAAGATATAAGCATACATAGGGACATAGGGACAGAGAAAGCGACTTTGTTTTATACTATGTAGTGATTTGTGTGTCTTGCAAAAAGGAATAAATGTCTTCTTTCTTTCTTTCTACTATTATTATTGCTTATTCTTGTCTTTTATATTTCAGGTCCATCACCAATACCAACCGAGCTGGTCGGCCACAAACGCAACCCCTCCACAGGCTCTAACAACCTGCTCTTCCAGAACATAGACAACGTGGAGACCTCCTCCCAGATCTCCATAGAGTCTGACCACAGACAAGCCATGGACACGGGCGTGAACCAGACCAGAAACACGGAGGGCGCCATTTTGAAACATGTTTTAAAAGATATGTGATTGAACTACCAGACATTATAATTATGCCATTGGCCTGACAGGTTCTTTCTCAAGGTGGCTCATCAACCTCTTTTTTTAAATAGAGTGGTAAACGAGCAAGCGACTCACCTGATGATAAGTGAACGCCAAAGGATTGCAGATTTAATATTCATTCGGGTCTAGCACAGCAGCGCTAGCACTGCTTGGCGGCAGGATTGGCGAGTGAGATGGTGAATGGTTATCTGGAACATTAGTAAAATTACCGTTGTGCTACCGGCTCTTTGAGAATTGAATGTTATCTATGGCGTAGATCCTCAAAAGGTGAAATTTGTCATCACACAATATGTTTTGAAATATGCTAACAAAGATATGTGATTATTAAATTCGGTAAGAAATACGTCCCACTGCTGAGCGAGTCTCTTCAGACAATATAAAAAAAGCTATAGCCCCTAATATTTAAATGATTAAAAATACTGAAGCTAAAGTACTTTTCATATACGGATATATTTTAAAATAAGATTTGTTGCGTGCTATCGCGGAAAGTTAAATTTTGATTGTAACTTGAATTAAAAGGCTATATGCTTACAAAAACGCTTGTATAAACCTTCTACCTTCAAAGTCGGCTAAATATAATAACTGTAGTATTAAAAATCTAGTGTTTTTCTACAATTAGTAAATATATACATACCATTTATATAATCTTAGAGTGAATACGATTATTATTAAAGAAAGCAATACATTTGAAATTGTACAAAAATGACAAAAACTTGGCTTTCCATCTCAGAAGCAAAATGAAGTAACTAGCATGTCAAGTTAACATATAATATACTTGCTCCTGCAACTTTGCCGTTTCGTCACAACATTGCCAAAACTTTTTGAGACAATTTCGTGTTTTTTTTAACTTCTTTTTGTTTATCCAACCCAGTCATGTCTAAACAAGTTGAGGCAATGTTGGGAGCTGGTGGCAAAGTTGTACCGGTTTACTGTAGCGTAATTTATACTTTTAAGACGACAAGTGCTCTGTGGAAATTATTGGTTAATATGGAATTGGTAGCAAAAAAACTGGGTCAGTTTTCATACAACTTTCTATGAGATGTGACCTGGTTATATTGCATTATAAAAATGTATGAATCTTCAATGTATATAATAGCATTTAATATTTGTTCAATTGTATGAAATTATGTTCAAATATAGATATGTTTTAGATTATTTAATTGTATATTGTTTTAGTGCCTTGGTTAGTTCGGTATTTTAATATTAATTATTGGAAAAATATAATATAATTTGAAATTATTTGTTTAAATTAATTTGGTATAATTTTAATGTTATAAAAGGCTTTAATTTGCTATGGAATGAAATTACAGAATCTAATTTTAAAATGTTTTTTTTTGTGTTGACGCATATATGCGTCAATGAAGAACACTAAACTCGGAATGCGTAGTACCTTAGTACAGTCCTTGAACTGTTAGAATACTATTCGAGTATCAGGTATACAGCCAGTGACATATAGTACGAAACATCCAATGACCCCATACTATTTCTGTGGTGTACCGAATTATTTGACGCTGACTGTACCATCGGCCGATCCAAGTATAAAACCCATAAGAGTATGTGAAACAGCAAGACGAACCCGAATGGCACACTAAGAGCTCACGAACTGTATCTTTGTTTCTGGAGTTCAAAGAGTAATTAACACAGAGTAGTAATGCGGGGTACCCAATGAGGGTACTGCATGAATTTGCCACTAGAGGCGCTAGTGTCGCGTGAGGTCCTGACATTCACTTTTCAATGGTTTGGGCTTCGTGAGAAATTAATAGTTTTAGGCAATTTGTTATATACCCTAGGCATCAGTGGCGTAACTATAGGGTGGCAGGGGTGGCAAAATGCCAGGGGCCCCTAGCTCTACGGGGCTCCTAGCTCTACGGGGCCCCCAACTGGCTTGGTTTAGAGCACAGAAGGGACGCTGATGCACTTCTTTATATTGAGGAAGGAGCCCCATCTGACGAATTTGCCGCGGGCCCCAGACGTTATAGTTACGCCACTGCTAGGCATCTTTCCAAAAGCACTCTTTCGAAGTAAATCTGTTCTAAAACAAGCCGCAATCTTGTCCTTTTGCCGCGTGCTATTGAAAGCGGGAAATTGACTTATTATCTTTTACATACAGTGGCATAACTAAGGGTGGCATGGGTGGCAAAATGCCAGGGGCCCCTAGCTCTACGGGGCCCCGATCTGGCTTAGTTTAGAGCACAGACGGGACGCTGATGCACTTCTTCATATAGGTAATAATAATAATAATAATAATATCTTGGGACAATTGACACCACTTGACCTAGCCCCAAACTAAGCAAAGCTTGTAATATGGGAACTAGAGAACGGATAAACATACTTATATAGATAAATACATACTTAAATACATATTAAACATCCAAGACTCGAGAATAAACATTCGTATTTTTCATACAAATATCTGCCCCGACCGGGGATCGAACCCGGGACCTCAAGCTTCATAGTCAGGTTCTCTAACCACTGGGCCATCCGGTCGTCGATATTGAAGAAGGAGCCTGAGAGATCTGACGAATTTCCCTCGGGCCCTAGACGATATAGTTACGCCACTGTTTACATACATTGCAGATAATGACAAGGCAGTTTTAGTATCTTTAAGCTAATAAAATGCGGTCGACATGATTCGGTGGATGGAATACCGTACAGATCTTATGCATTTCTTTTGTACTTTAAATGCCAATTCCCGGTCTAGAGTTTTCCCAGAAAATAATGCCGTACCTTAGGGTCTATTAATCACGTGAGGCTCCGAAAGGGGGGGAGGGGTTCGGCAAAAATCACGAAATATCACAAGAGGGGCGGGGGGGTGTAGTAAGATATCACGTGTATTTATTTATTCGTCAAACGCGCGATTTTTAAATCGAAAAGCGGCGTGTACCTAGTGTGACCTTGACTCGCCGTTGCCAACCCGCAACCTTTCTGTCTAGACATTTTTATCATGTTCCTTAATTTTCTAGAATAAAATTAGATTATACTTTTATACCTGTACCTATTTAAAGATAATATTCAAAAAAATTTGAAATTCTTTGTAGGTAGTAAAAATACACGTGATTTTGGATGGGGAAGGGGGGGTAATTTTAAATCTCACCACGTATCACCAAGGGGGAGGGCGGGGGGTTAAAAGTGCTAAAAAAACATCACATGATTAATGGACGGCCCCTTAACGCACCTTACCGTTCGCTCGCTGTCAGATCCATCCTAAAATGACAGGTAAAACCTAAACTGATTCGGAATTGAATCGCATCAAGACGTCATGGTGTGGCCCCAGGGCTATATTAATATATTTCAGAACATTTTCAAGAGAACCTGTAACTTTTGTATTTTTATACGTTATTTTTGCTCGCCAGTGTGCCCCTGCTCTGATAGGCTAAAAGTCTGGACCTCACATGTGTGCAATATAGGTAATTTTGTGTGAAGATTGGGCAAAAATTTTTGCCGCTAAGTATGTATTATAGACCAGTCGGGCTACGAAAATATTGAGCGCATTAGTACTTTGTCGTAATAAATTTTCACATATTAATATTGAATAAACAATTTTTTTTATTAGTAGCGTAGCTCTGCAAAGTAACGCCTTATTCAATAATAGTACATTACATTCCGACGATGGTGAAATAAAGAATGTCCCAGATCGCAGGAATTTGTGGCACGAGCCAAAGGCGAGGGTGACAAACATGCGACCTGAGGCTTTCATTGTACGTCTTCCAGGGACATTTCCGATTGCGTAGCTGACGGTAATTGTTACAGCCCGGGGCAACGTGAAATATTGCAGATTTCAATACATACATATATACATACCGTCACGCCTCTTTCCCACAGGGGTAGGCAGATTTCAAATGTCAATTTAACGTTGCAAATGGTTTTTGAATTTCAAATGACAAGGTTCCGACTATGCTCAACATTTTTATGAACGTATTGTAACAAAACACTGCCTATTCGTAATAGCTTGCTAGGTAGGTATATACTTTGGGAATGTTTTCTTGATTTTGCATTTGGACAAATACATTTAATAGGTGTAGAAAAGTGCAATGTTTGTGTTAAAATAAACGCCTGATTATTATTATTAATGTAAATTTAACTTGTGAATATGTTAATATTTGAGGTTATATTGGATTATTGCAATAAATGAATGCGTAAAAATGGTTGTTTTATTGATAGTATTATTAATGAAATTTCTTCCATGCTAATCTGGGAGTAAAGAAAAAACATGGAATTTATCATTTGCTTCTCTTCCTGCGCACATGGTAAAAGCCCATCGAGGGAATGGGCGAAAGTCTTAGGAATCATGTTACAAGCGATACGAAAATCTATACTGTAACAACATTTAAGTACAGATTTTACCTACTACTACAGACAAGGAAATACTCATAGTAATAATACATACATCGTAAGCGTTCATTCCATCGACATCATGTTGATGAATGGCAGTCTTCGACGGTGCGGTTTAATCGGTCTTTTTTGCCACGAACTTGCAAAATCTGGAACGAGCTTCCCGCTGGGGTCTTCCCATCGAGTTACGACCTGGGTGCCTTTAAGAGGCGAGTGTACAATTTTCTGCAGGGCCGACAACGCACTAGCATCGCGTAAAGCGCTGCGAGTGTCTATGGACAGTGGTGATCATTTACCATCAGGTGACTCACTAGTTTGTCTGGCCTCTCTAACATAAAAAAAATACATACATACATCACGTCTTTATCCCTTGCGAGGTAAACAGAGCCTAAGGTGACAAAACCGGAAGGCCACGTTTAGCATGATAGTAGGCGTATAGGTAAATCAGAATAGTGATGGGTTGCTAACCGCATCGCCTATAACATGATTTTTACGATCGCCGATTCCCTCGATGGGCTTTCACCATCAGCGCTGGAAGAGATGCAACTGGTACATTCTATCCCCCTTATTCATAAACGCTCCGCCTTTCCGCCTTTGTGCATGTATCTCAGTGTTTGTCAATTGTATTTTGTCTTGTTTATTTTGCACATTAAAGAGTTTACATACATACATACATACATACATACGCTCTATAGGCCTCTGCTAACTTAGCAATCGTTTGTCCTTATCTGTGAAAGGTAAATGTCAGAGTGACAGATAAGGACAAACTATTGCTAAGTTGAGGAGATCCGTAGAAGAACCAAGGTTACCGACATAGCCCAGCGGATTAGCAAGTTGAAATGGCAGTGGGCAGGGCACATAGCACGGAGGACGGATGACCGATGGGGTCGAAAGGTCCTCGAGTGGAGACCACGTACCGGCAAGCGCAGCGTGGGACGTCCACCCACAAGGTGGACCGATGACCTCATTAAGATCGGAGGATCGCGCTGGATGCAAGCCGCTTCCAACCGGTCTTATTGGAGGTCTAAAGGAGAGGCCTATGTTCAGCAGTGGACTTGTAATGGCTGAGATGATGATGATGATGATGATTGCTAAGTTAGCAGAAGCCTATAGAGCGTTTATGAATAAGGGGTAAGTTTTTTCTTTGCTCCCAGACCAGCGTGGAAGTAAGTCGTAAACAGGTTGTAATGCACTGGGTCATTAACAAGCAGGGTGCGGCCGACGTCCAATCACTTTGTAGTCCCGGGGCACTTTACATGCTACGACATCTTGACATCATTGGTAGGACTCTTGCTGGTCTGGGAACAATGAAAAACATAACGCACCAGCTGCTCTTGCCTCGCTCTTGCCTGCACTCGAAAGTGGTGAAAAATTGTGCTGAATTTGAAATACGAGTAGCAGAAGACAATCACAGCTCTAATTAATCTTGTGAACTAGTCAAAACTTTGATTAGAGTTTTGGAGATATAAACTGATTTATACCACTTTCGAGTGGTACTTTTGAGTGATGTGCTTTCATAAATCGGGCCCCAGACGGGCGATTTTTGAAAGTACATATGTAAAAGTACCTACCATTCGAAAGTAGTATAAATCAGCTTATATCTTCTAAACTACAGCTCTTATAAAATTTTTGACTAGTTCACAAGATTAATGAGAGCCGTAGTATTTTCTATGCTACTCGTATTTAAAATTCAGCACAAATTTTCACCACTTTCGAGTGGTATTTTCACAGATGTGCTTTCAAAAATCGGGCCCCATATCGTAAAAGCCACTCGAGGGAATGGGTGAAAATCTTAAGAATCATGTTATAGGCGATGCTAGCAACCCATCACTACTTTGATTCCCCTTTCCACCTTACGTCCACAATCGTGCTATACGTGGCGTTTAAGTCTTGTTACCTTAGGTGCTCTCTACCCTGTAAGCACTATAAGGGATAAAGACGTTATTTATGTATGTATCAGAGGCCCGGTGCTCATAGAACTCAATTCCCACTGGCTTGCCTATTTACGGCAGTTGGGCACTTGTGCAGGGGGGGTGATTTTTGAAAGCACATGTGTGAAAATACCACTTGAAAGTGGTGAAAAATTGGGCTGAATTTGAAATACGAGTAGCTTAGAAGATGCTTACGGCTCTCATTAATCTTGTGACTTAGTAAAAAATTTGATTAGAGCTGTAGTTTTGAAGATTTATACCACTTTCGAGTGGTATTTTCACACATATGTGCTTTCGAAAATCGGGCCCTAGAATGAGAAAAGGCTAGTTAAATTCCCTTCGCCTTGCCTTCTGATATACTTGACGCCACGCCACTGGTATGTACATTTCAAATCAGTTCAGGAAGAGATACAGACATACAAACTTTCACATTTATACCAACTTAATATTATTAGTTTTTATCAGGGAACCCGAATCGCGACCGATGCGTCTCCGCTTCAGTTTAGGCAAAAACGATCGTAGGTTGAAAATAGATGCAAAAGTGCAGCATTGGCGATTTATTCGAGGCTAGCACTCCCTAATGCGACTTTACTATGAAAGTACAGTCAACATCAATGTAGCTATCATCAATTTATCCATACGATCTGAACTGCGATCTGCATAGGTACGATTTTCCACCTGTACGCTCACAATCTTGCTAAATGTGGCCTGTAGGTACCTGTTACCTTAGGCTCTGTCTACCCCGTAAGGGATAAAGACGTGATTATGTGTAGGTGTGTGTAGGTACGATCTGAACTGCGGCTTACAAGGAAGTATCGCTTGTATTTCGTTCGAGCGTTTGTTTACTACAGAGACGTCACTGCCCAGCAGTTGCGTGGCGTCAAGTATATCAGAAGGCAAGCAGAATTTAACTAGCCTTTTCCTCTAATTCTGCACAATGAAGTGCCCAACTCGGAGCGTCAAGTAGTTACACCTTCAAGCGCAAGCTGAAGGATCACTTATTGACGCTCCAAAAATCCTGATTACAATTCTCCTCCTACTCCAAACCTCCTCCTTTAGTTACACATAAGTCGGGTTCTATCTATTTATTACTTTATTTACCTAAAAGTTTATGGATTATCTGTGTATCGTTTCGTGAGTCACAGACGGTTCTGGCGAAAATCAGTGCTGCAGGTGTCTAACACCTCAGCGTAATGCTGAGCCAGCGACCGTTTCACTTTTGCGAAGACACAGACAACGCTGAGCACCTATTTTTAATGTCGGTGTTTTTTTTTCTTGCCCAGATAATCTCGAGATACTTGTGTAGCAAGAGCTGCGGTTCGTTTTTGGATGCGTCCTGTGGAATGAGCAGTGCTTGGTCCGGTGCACTCTGGGCATCGGTTAATGATTTCCTGGCAGATTCAGAGGGATATAACCATTTGAGAACCCTCTATCGACACTAAACTATCGATATTATAGCAACTATCGATAGGGAGACTTCCGATTTCTCGGCAACTCTACTTCGTAGCAAAGAATGTGTTAAGAACTTAGTTTTATAATAATGATTTGTAGTTAACGTCTCAAAAACTCAGATTACGGTCTCACAAAATGATCTAGCAGAAACATATTTATGATAAGTTTTTCAAAAAAAAAAACGCATATTTGAAAAAGGATTAAAAAACTATAACTTTTGTGAACTTACTTATAACTTTACTATGTTTCGCTCTGGGTCGATGTTTGGGCTAGCAAAGCAAAAAAAAACAAAAATATCACATTTGTTTAGTGAAATAAGATCTTAAGTCTCGTTAAAAAAAAATGTGATAGATTTTATTTTAATATGAGGGTAGACACATATTCAATGATATACCTCGCCCCCGTGAACTATGAATGTACCTACTGCGTATATCCCACAGTCCCGCCTTCAAATCCAATCAAAAATACGTTACACTATAAAAACACCTCAAAAACTGTGTCACGTCTAATCTAATTGAAAAACAGCAAAAGCCAAAAATAGAGATGTGACCCACAAAGCCAAGTGTCCGGACACGACATCTTGACCCCAAAAAACCAAAACGAGAACGCACCATAATTAAAAAGCAAAGTTATTCCACCCCCCTGATTAACCCATGCCACCCCTTGGCGCTCCGTACAATGGTCAGTAGTAAGGCTGCTAGCAAGAACGTCGTAGCCTTAGAAACAAAATACAAAACACAAATAAACACACTGATTTTCGCAAGAAATTGGCACGAAAACTGCATTAATAATCACAAGAAAAAGTGTACGAATCATTTTTGGCGTGAAGAATTTCGTGTGCTAATTTTTCTATAATTATAATGGCTGCGGCAGTTTTCTGCGAACGTACGTCGCGATATTAACACGGTTAATTAAATGTTCCGTTTACTGGTTATTCATGTGCGTGGCTGGTTAGTTTAGTGCCTTCCAAAATGGCCGATAGGACGCTCTGTTTTGGCGCCAAAAAAACAATCATGGCGGACTTGTTCAGTGACATATTCTACGTGTTCAAAATTAAATTGAAATGACGACGCTGCCCGTCTGACAGGAAAGTAGCGAAAATGTGAAACTATTAACTTGTTTGTATTTGTGATTGTTCGAAAACACTATTTGTCTGTGTGTGTGTTTCTGCTGTGGATTATTCTAAAAAGATTTGTAAGTATTATTTTAATTAAAATATCTACGTTAATATGCTCTAATTGTTAACATTATTAATATTATCGTAAGTCAGTCTGTTTGCTAATCCGGGTGTATTTATTAATTACTAGCGACCCGCCCCGGCTTCGTACGGTATATTATGCATGTATTATACGTATAAACCTTCCTCTTAAATCACATTATCTATTAAAAAAACCGCATTAAAATCCGTTGTGTGGTTTTGAAGATATAAGCATACATAGGGTCACAGGGACAGAGAAAGCGACTTTATTTTATACTATGTAGTGATAGTGAAGTGATAGTGATAGTGAAGTGATATCACTTTATATCCTAAAATAAGTTCAAAACTTCTCTCAAGCTTCATGCGACGTTTTAGTGTTTTTGTAAAGCAGTAGGTTCCCAAAGTCGCCTGGACTGTGACTCATACCTACTTAAGTTATTAGCAAATGCTATAGGCTATACTGGGATACATACGTACATAAATCACGGCTTTATCCCTTGCGGAGTAGACCCTAAGGTAACAAGACCTGAAGGCCACGTTTAGTATGATTGTGCTCGTATAGGTGGAAAGGGGAATCTAAATAGTGATGGCAAACTTTGTATACGCATAGGTAACTAAAATAAATAAATAAAAAACACATATTTTTCCCTTATTTTTCATACGCATATGAACTCAAGCTTCGCAACCGAATTACGTTTGTCTGAAGATGTTGACTTCGGCTTTAATAATAATAATAAAATTCTATGTCGCTTCCTACCTGGCAATAGTTTGGCGACGGTGGAGGACTGTCCGCACATCCTCATGGTATGTTAGGGGATAAACCTCCATAAGTTAATTAATAAAATGCAGCAAAAAAAACTCAAGTACTATTTAACAGCAAATTAAGCCGCACTTTTTATCATCCCAATCCAGTGTTTTAGGATCGGGCAAATCCACCGGCTATCTCTTGTAGAATGCTGTTGTGACCTCAACTGCCCCAGCAGCGAGACAATTTTCCCGCATTATGGAATGGGAACCGTCTGCCCTAGCTTCAGCGAAGATACCAGAGGCGTACCGGCTATGTGCCCCAACAACATTCAAAAAGCGTTATTATACTGCACGCGGAGGGCGCTGTAGACTCGTTTCGTATTTCGACAAAATAATTCAGGAGTACAGAATATCCAAAAAATATTGGTAATAAAAGAAACACGGGTGGCCTTGTGGTTTGTTCGCCTTTACCTTATCAACGAGAGGCCCATACATAACACATAACCTTGGACCAACTCGTGTCCGAAACTAAAAAAAACTACGCACAAAATTAATTACAATCAGTGGTTGAGGGTTTTTGAAACTAGAATAGAAAATTTTGTTGTTCTAATTTTAAACTCTTGTGAAGCCCAAACTTTCAAGAATTTAAACATATTTTATTTGGATTCTATCTACTTAAGTCCAGTATCTTAAGATCTTATTTCGCTTAACAATTGTGATATTTTTGTTTTTTTTAATTTTTCTTATAGGCTTTAATTTTGACATTGTTTACAATAGTAGTAAATATAGATGCTTTTTCTGAGTGTATGTAGATAGAGGGCTGCACTACGAACCAAATCCAGTAGGCTTATTACCTAACTCGCTCGCAATCGCCATCGTGTTCATTTTGACAGTTCATGGATGGGCTGACAATTGGCAACAATAACTGTTAGAAATAAACGTGAAGTAGGGACTGTACAGTACCTCGGCACTGGGTGGGCACGTGCCTCCGTGCCCTAAATCCGCCCACGTCGTCAATCGTCAATTGTTATTTCAAAAAAGTAAAGCTTCGTCATTACAATCAAAATCTAAACCGATGAAAATGTGAACTAAATATGCCAAAACATTTGCCATATTGCCGCGCCGTATCCTTAAGGATATGTGCTGGAAGAGCATTTCTCGAAAAAAAAATGCCTCTTGTATTTATTTTTAATTTTCCAACAATTTTAAAGACGAGCTCTTTCAATCTTAATGAGACAAAAAAACTCCCATCGTGACATCTTTCCTCTCCTACAGGTATGGATAGAGCGTGATTCTGGGTGGAAACCGCATGAAATTCGTACATACATACATACATATATTCATACACAAATCACATCTTTATCCCTTACGGGGTAGACAGAGCCTAAGGTAACAGGTACCTACAGGCCACAATTAGCAAGATTGTGGGCGTGTAGATGGAATAAATTAAATCATGATTCCTGTGATTTATGCCCATTCCCTCGATGGGCTTTTACCAACTGCGCGGGTAGAGGAGCAACTGGTATATTCTGTATTTTCTTTGCTCCCAGACCAGCATGGAAGACGAAATTGAAAATGATATTCGTAGATAATAAAAAATTGAGGTGATGCCGTTTTATTGAGAATTGCTCGTAAAATTATGTTTTTTTATACGGAACCCTTTCAAACTTAACGGAGATAGTAGATAAGGCGTGGAAACTATTAATTTGGCATATTACAGGGTGATTAATGACGAGGCGGGGTGGCAATTCCATTACTGCCGGGTATTGGCAATATCGAAGCTATACGGTGCATTGGGGTAAATTCGAAATTAGGGGAATTTCCAAACTCGTGGATATCCACTAAACGGGGAACAATTCCGTAATCTGGCAACTCTTTGACATTGGAGGTTCTAGGTAAGCGTTGCTAGATTATGTAATTATTCCCAGAATGTAGCAGTTGATAAAAGTCCATCGAGGAAATGGGCGAAAATCCTAGGAATTATTATCTTATAGGCGATGCGGCTAACAACCCATCACTATTTTGATTCTACCCTTTCCATCCATACGCCAACAATCATGCTAAACGTGGTCTTGGGTCTTGTTACCATAGGCGCTGTCTACCCCGTAAGGGATAAAGAAGTGATTTATGTATGTATGTATGTAGGTATGTAGCAGTTGCTTCTCGTCCAGCGCAGATGGTAAAAGTCCATCGAGGGAATGGGCGAAAATCTAAGGAATCTTGTTATAGGCGATGCGGCTAGCAATCACTATTTTGATTCCCCTTTCCACCTATACGCCTACAACCATGCTAAACGTGGCCTTTAGGTCTTGTTACAGGCTCTGTCCACCCCATAAGGGATATAGACGTGATTTGTGTATGTGTATGTCTATAAGTAGAACATTAATATTCCGGAACAATTTAAAGTACTTTTTCATTATTACACTAACAGACAACTCACTTATAAAAATCGAGTGATGCTCGACATGTTTCGGACTAGTTCGTAGTCCTTTCTCATGGAGCGCCCGGCGGCAGCGAAACGAACGAACTACTCCGAAACATGTCAATCACTCGACTTTTATACGTGACTTATCCATTTGTGTAATTATGATTAAGTCTCACGGTAGTTTCATGTTGAAAACGTACTTTTGCGCGGGTCCCTAAAATGCGACTGCACTAGTACAGAAGCCGCCCGTCATTCTCGCCGCCTCGCCTTATCGCGAAAGCGCAGCTAAATTACTTGCGGTTGACGCGCGTATGACAGGCTGATTTGACCAATATAAAACGACCTAACAACGCCTACACTTTGCTTAGAAGCAGAGCTCTGCAAACACCGGATCGTATACTTGCCAAATTCTTGCGGGTGGTTGGGCCTTGTGCAAGGTCCGTCCGGATCGCTACCACCATCTTACCCGCTAATCCTGCCGCTAAGTAGCAGTGCTTGCACTGCTGTGTTCCGGTGTGGAGAGTAAGACAGCCGGGGAAATTACGGGCACAAGAGGCATTTCATCTTAGTCCTCTAGGTTGGCAACGCGTCTGCAATCCCTCCGGGGTTGCGGGTGTCTATGGGCAGTGGTGATCACTTACCATCAGGTGACCACTTGCTCGTTTGCCTTACTATTCATATAAAAAAAAAAAAAACGAAACCCTCGTTGCGGGGGGCCAACTCCCATCATCATCAGACTAGTCTACTGTTGGACATAGACCTCTCCAACACGCCATTGAGCAAGATCCTCGGCTATTCTCATCCAGCTCTTGCCAGTCTTTCGAAGATCATCACTCCACCTGGTCTGCAGTGTAACTATAGGGTGGCAGGGGTGGCAAAATGCCAGGGGCCCTAGCTCTACGGGGCTCCAAACTGGCTTGGTTTGAGCACAGAAGGGACGCTGATGCACTTTATATTGAGGAAGGAGCCCCATCTGACGAATTTGCCACGGGCCCCAGACGTTATAGTTACGTCACAGCTGGTCTGAGGCGTGTACTACGCTTGTGAATCCGCGGTCTTCACTCAAGAACTCGTTTGTGCCACCGGTTATCGGTTCTTTGGTCAATGCCAGCCTACTGCCACTTCAGCTTGCTGATCTGATGAACTATGGACCAACACCTGGTATTCTGTTGGATGACTTTGTTCCGAATTCGATCCTTCAGAGAAAGGTACTATCAAATGAATTAAATTTCTAAATGTCACTGAAAATTAGAACACAGAATAATTCGAAAAGTAAAGCCGGGAATCGAACTCGGATCCTCGTCATTCCTTGACGCGTGCTATACCCCTACAACCATAGCAGGTGACCATGCTAAATGTCTCACGACATTCATGTCTGCGACATGTCAAGCGACGCGAGCTGGTTTCGCCTGACATATCTGGCGACATCGTGCGACTTATCTAAATAGCGGCACTTGCCGCGCGGTGTCGCCAGACATGTTGAGCTAAGTCTTCTTCTTATTTATGGCGTATCAAGTCGTTATAGCGACGACAACTTCGCCAATGTCAAAGTAACAAAAATAGAATTAAAAAATCTTGTAACAAAATGCCGGTAACGTTCTACGGTAATGGTGAAGGACCCCCTCCCCCCTGTGGTGATCAATGATATCCCTCAGATACTGCCAGGAAATCATGAACCGATCTCCAGGGTGCACCAGAGCAAGCACTGCTCTTCCCCCTGGACAACCAAAAACGAACCGCAGCTCTTGACCACACGTGGCGGTAGCCCGACTCGCACCCCGTTGAGCTAAGTCCGGCAACGCCGCGCCACTTAACCCGACGTCGCTGGCGACTTATGTCGCAGGATATTTGGCCCCAAATGGATTACCGAAAGGGGTGGTTATGATTTTTTTTTTAATACGAACTGACCATTGATTGACCTTGTGGTAATAAATGTGCGATTGTATCCACTTACTTGCGGGTCAGTTGTTTCGTCGCAAATAACAACACTCAAGTCCTTCACAAATGTTTATTTTGCGGAAAGCAAGCACACACAGAAAGTTCACAATTTTACAGAAGGAGAAAAGACAATAGGCAAAGCACATAGCACTAGGTAAATAAGCGCGTAATCACAAGCGATTTATAAGCGAAGCGGCTGAGAAAAAGCGTCATGCGCCTTGCGTCGTAATGAGTAATCGACTGCCGGAGCCGCCGCAGCGAGCCGCGGTCGCCGCGCTGTAGGGTACCTGCGCGAGCGCATCGGTCGCTCGGCGGGTAGATTGCCGTGACTTAGGTCGTCGTCATGCGCGATAATCACTACTAACAAATAGTTGAAATTTGTCCGCTTCAACGTACAAAATTATTTTTCACGCCACTGCTCGGAAATGTGGCAAAAGATGGTCAATAATGGGGCCCCAAAACAAAGTATAGTTGTAGGTTGAATGAACAGGCCAACTATGAATTCAAACAGGCCAACAATAACATTGTTGGACAGTTTTAAAGACCTCCAATCACATCGGCATGCTGATCCCTGATTCCACCAATCAGAACACAATTTGTGATGCTATTACACAAAATCGACCAATCAGAACACGTCCTGTGCTTCATATTAAATTTTTTTAAGGTTTATCCCATCAGGGAGAGGCAAAGGAAACTAGGTCCATACAGCCACGTCTGGCGTAATGTTTTTATTTCCTCGCAGTAGTCGTGAAAAGCACTATGTAATGTCTCGGCCAAAAGTGCAATAGATGGACTCGTCTCTCTTCGAGGGCCTCACCTGCGGCTCGGCCCTCGAACTCACTCGTCCATCTATTGCTCACTTTGCAGCCTCTACAACAATGTACTATATACAAAATATTTATTTTATACAATAAGATTGCAAATTATAATTGAATAAATTTGCTAAGTACATTTTATTATTAGATTTTGATTATTTTATTATTATTTCATATTTGATTATTATGACACAATTCATTATTATTAACATTATTATTATTACATTTTATTACATGATAATAAATAACAATTGGTGCATAAATTAATTCGAATAATTAAAATTGTTGAAAATCATCATCATCATCATTCAATTTTCATTGATCAATAATAATTAATAACAGACTATAAAATGATTGAATTAAATAAGTACAATTTCATGCTTAATTATAACATTGGGCGTAGGGTACGCCACATCACCCCCCCTCAGAGACCAGGTTAAGGGCGATAATAATTTGGGAAATGGACTACGCGTCCTGAGCGCGTACGTCTGATGCCAGTTTCCTCGTTTAAAGTCGAACTGGTGGTGGTTGTATGGGTGTTGTCGTGTGTAGTGGGAGCGGTGTGTGTGTCGTGCAGTATATAGGCCGGCTTCACGCGGTCTATGGATACCGTCACAGACTTACCGTTTACTAAAATGGTAAAAACTTTATGCCCCCTTTTCACGACTTTGTACGGTCCTGTGTACGCTGGTTTTAGTGACTTGCGCAAGGTGTCGTCCCTCAGAAAAATGTGTGATGACGTTGCCAGGTCGTTAAAGACAAACGTACGACGCTGGCTCACGTGACGGGAAGCTGGTGTCGGGTGCAAGTTCTTAGTGAACGTACGAAGCCGAGACAGATAGTCCGTCACATCTGGGAACGCGTCAGCACCTGGGTTGAAAAACTCACCAGGCATTCGTAGAGGTTGACCGTACACGAGCTCTGCCGATGACGCTTGTAGGTCTGCCTTGAAAGCGTTCCTTACACCTAACAACACTAGTGGGAGTGATTCGACCCAGGTGCTGCTGGCGTGACACGTGATAGCAGCCTTCAGCTGGCGGTGAAAGCGCTCCACCATGCCGTTGCAGGCCGGGTGGTACGCGGTGGTGCGTTTATGTACAAAACCTACAAGATCAGAGAGCTTTTTAAAAAGTGAAGACTCAAATTGCCGGCCCCTGTCCGTTACTATATCCACGGGGCATCCAAACCGCGCAATCCAACCGTGCAATAAGGCTTGTGCCACGGTTTCAGCTGTCATGTCTGGTATGGGAAGTGCCTCAGGCCATCTCGTGAAACGGTCAACGGCGGTGAGGCAATATCTAAATCCTTGACAGAGTGGAAGCGGCCCAATGAGGTCAATGTGGATATTGGCGAACTTTGCTTTGGGTATACCGAACGAAGACAATGGTGTGGAGACGTGTCGAGTGACTTTCGACCGCTGGCAAGCTAGACAGTTCCGAGTCCACTCTCGACAGTCTCTCCTAACGCCAGGCCAGACATACCTATCGGCCACGAGCTTTGCCGACGCATTCGCACCTGGATGGCTGAAAGAGTGGAGGGATTCAAAGACCTGACGCCTGAACTCCGCTGGAACGTATGGTCTTCTAGCTGCAGAATCGGTCCTACCATCGCAATACAGCTCAACATTTGTCCCCGGGATCTGGACCTTCGTCAAGCACAACGAGGTGTCGCTACTCAGGAGCTGCTGTAGCTCCGAGTCGGAGCTTTGAGCTGCAGCCAGCCTGCTCACGTCCACTGGAGGCGTGATTTCCTCAACCCTGGAGAGAGTATCGGCTACGACGTTGTCCTTCCCCGAGATGTGCCGGATGTCTGTGCTGAATTGCGCGACGAAGTCAAGGTGGCGGAACTGCCTTGGCGAGCAATTCTCTTTACGAGAATGGAAGGCGAAGCATAAAGGTTTGTGGTCCGTATAAATCCTAAAGTCTCGTGCTTCCACCATGTGGCGAAAATATTTTATGGCCTCGTAAATGGCCAAGAGCTCCCTATCGTACGGCGAGTATTTCTGCTGGGCTGGGTTTAACTTACGTGAGAAGAAGGCTAGAGGTTCCCAGCCCTTCTCGTCGTTGAACTGCTGCAGAACAGCACCCATGGCCACGTCCGAGGCATCCGTTACGATGCACAGCTTGGCTTGCGCATCCGGATGAGCCAACAGGGCAGCCTGACTCAAGTCCTGCTTACAGCGCTCAAATGCGACCTGCTCAGCTGATGAAAAGTGGACCGGGTGTGATCCTTTCACCGACCCTGTCAAGAGAGCGTTCAGGGGAGCGTGGTTCTGGGCTGCACCGGGAATGAACCTACGGTAAAAATTGATCATACCCAGAAATCGCCTGAGTTCGCGAACATTTTTAGGTGCTGGGAAGTCCATGATCGCCTCTACCCTGGCGGGAAGCGGTTTGGTGCCTTCAGCAGAGATCCTGTAACCCAAAAATGTCACTTCGGAGGCGCCGAACACGCACTTTGAAGTGTTTATGACCATGCCGTACTCTCTCAAACGGGCGAACAGTTGCCGAAGATGTGCTTCGTGGGTCTTCTCGTCTTTGGAGAAGACTAAAAAGTCATCTAGGTAAGAAAAACAATAATCGAGTCCTCGCAACATCTCATCCACGAAGCGCTGGAACGTCTGTCCGGCATTACGAAGCCCAAATGTCATAAATGGGAATTCGTAAAGACCGAACGGCGTTGTTATGGCGGTCTTCGGGATGTCATCAGGGTTGACGGGGATCTGATTATACGCCTTCACAAGGTCAATGGTTGAGAACACGCGGCAGCCAGTAATATTGTGCGTACAATCCTGTATGTGGCGTATAGGATACCGATCAGGCACTGTACGTGCATTAAGCATCCGATAATCGCCGCACGGTCTCCAACCACTGTCCTTTTTAGGGGCCAAGTGCAAGGGCGAAGCCCAAGGTGATTCGGAGGGCCTAGCTATGCCACTAGACAGCATAGAAGAGAACTCCTCCTTGGCAATGTTCAGCTTGTCCGGCGCCAACCTGCGTGGTGCACTGAAAACCGGGGGCCCTGGTGTAGTCCGTATATGATGTAAGGTGGAGTGTTTTATTGTACGGTGTATGCCAGACGGACGTGTGATGTCGGGATATTCCCGTAGTATTGCGTGATAATGTGACTCACCAGTTACAACTTTAACCGAGGAAATGTCATCCGACGGTCGCGCAGGCAAAGCCGGGGTGGAGAGTGTTGTAGTGCCATCGATAAGGCGCTGGTTTCTGCAATCTACCACAAGATTGTAATGGGTTAAAAAATCAACCCCTATAATTGCCCTCGTTACATCCGCAACAACAAATCGCCAGACATAGTCGCGGCGCAAACCTATGCTTAAGACTAAATTAATATAGCCGTATGTGTTTATCACTGTACCATTAGCGGCGCATAAATTATAGTTTGTTGGCGTCCTGCGGTTACTCAATTTACAGCGGGGAAAAACACATAAGTCACTACCGGTGTCGACGAGGAATGGTACCTTGGTCTTGGAGTCTACGACGAACAAGCGACCTGTACTTGGGCAGCCTCCCGTCGCCATTACTGACTGCCCAACGCGTTTCCCGCCTGGTAATCGCAAGGCTTGATGCACTTGCGAGCCTGCGAGCCGAACTTGAAGTGGTACCAGCAGGTGGGGTACTTCCGGTGATTGGAGCTCGATCTCTTGGAAGAAGAACGCTGCCTGGAATGACTCGACGATCTTCCTTGGGGTCGGGACATCCGGCCGACCTTGGCGTCGAGTGCCCGCATCTGCTTGCTGAGCTCCGCGATTTGAAGCACCAGGGGATCAGCTGATGTGGACGGGGACGTCACTGCCGTTGCCGCGACCTGCCCGGTAGACGCCACGACGTCTTGAAGTCGATCGGCGAGCTCCGCTAAGTCCTCCAGGGATGACCTTGGCTGTGATGCGATTATATCCTGCATCCTCCGGGGTAATCGGTTTAACCAAATCGTACGTAGGAAGTCTTCCGGTAGTCCAGGTCCAGCCAGATTCTGCAGGTGCCGAAGAAATTGTGAGGGCTTTTTATCGCCAAGCTCCTCAAGGTTTAGGACTTGCTGTACCCTCTTTTCTCGTGATGCGGAGAGGCGCTTAATTAGCTCCGTCTTCAGCTTTAAATATTTGTCCTGAGCCGGGGGAGACGTAATTATGTCCTCAACTTCAGCAGCGTATTGTGGTTCTAGCTGTGCCATGGCGTAATAAAATTTCGTCTCGTCTGCCGTAATTTTCGACAACACGAACTGCCCTTCTAGCTGCGCAAACCATAGCGCTGGTTTCTCGGGATAAAACGGGGGAATTCTCACACCAACCCGAAATGACTCAGCCGTTATATTCTCGGCGCCATTTTGTAACGGTGCTCCGCTGTTTAAATCGCCTGATGTGCTACCTCCAGTCATCTTGCCGTGTTTTATCGGGGTCACCAATGTGGTAATAAATGTGCGATTGTATCCACTTACTTGCGGGTCAGTTGTTTCGTCGCAAATAACAACACTCAAGTCCTTCACAAATGTTTATTTTGCGGAAAGCAAGCACACACAGAAAGTTCACAATTTTACAGAAGGAGAAAAGACAATAGGCAAAGCACATAGCACTAGGTAAATAAGCGCGTAATCACAAGCGATTTATAAGCGAAGCGGCTGAGAAAAAGCGTCATGCGCCTTGCGTCGTAATGAGTAATCGACTGCCGGAGCCGCCGCAGCGAGCCGCGGTCGCCGCGCTGTAGGGTACCTGCGCGAGCGCATCGGTCGCTCGGCGGGTAGATTGCCGTGACTTAGGTCGTCGTCATGCGCGATAATCACTACTAACAAATAGTTGAAATTTGTCCGCTTCAACATACAAAATTATTTATACAAAATATTTATTTTATACAATAAGATTGCAAATTATAATTGAATAAATTAGCTAAGTACATTTTATTATTAGATTTTGATTATTTTATTATTATTTCATATTTGATTATTATGACACAATTCATTATTATTAACATTATTATTATTACATTTTATTACATGATAATAAATAACAATTGGTGCATAAATTAATTCGAATAATTAAAATTGTTGAAAATCATCATCATCATCATTCAATTTTCATTGATCAATAATAATTAATAACAGACTATAAAATGATTGAATTAAATAAGTACAATTTCATGCTTAATTATAACATTGGGCGTAGGGTACGCCACATCCTCTATCTCACTTGGTGGAAGGCAGATGAGGCCAAAGGTGTAACTCACTGGTTCAGTAATAGCCTATTCACTCTAGCCTTGAAGAGCCCTAGGTTGTATCTGTCCGGAAACACAGACGATGGGAGCGAATTCCATTCCCTAGCAGTTCGCATTAGGAAGGATGAAGCAACCGCCTCGTGCGGGCCAATGGTATGTTGACAACAAATGGGTGAAAACGCTTCCCCCGCCTGGAAGTCCGTTGGCGAAACGGAGATGGAACTATAAGGTCGATTTATCTGACCCCGTGGATCTAGGCCGACTCGTTGGTTTTTGTCCAAAACACGTTTGTAATGGCTGCAATTTCTAACAAGTTCACGCTGGACAGCCTTGGCCCGAATCAGGGCGAGATGGGCCGATAAGCGCGAGGACGGCCGCCGTCCTTGCGGCCGCTCGGACTAGCTTTAAGGAGCTCCACAGTCTCTGAACTCACTAACTACATACATACATAAAACACGTGCTTCTCCCTTACGGGGTAGAGCCTAAGGTGACAAGACCCAAAGGCCACGCTTATAGCATGATTGTAGGCGTATAGGTGGAAAGGGGAATCAAAATAGTGATGGGTAGCTAGCCGCATCGCCTATATGATTCCTATGCCCATTCCCTCGATGGGCTTTTACCTGCGCGGGAGGAGAAGCAACTGGGGCATTCTATGCTTATTCTTTACTCCCAAACCAGCATGGAAGCAAATAAATAAATAAATAAATAATAAATAAATAAATATTAGGGAACAATTCACACAAATTGACCTAGTCCCAAAGTAAACGCTAGTAAGGCTTGTGTTATGGGTACTAGACAACGATATACATACTTATATAGAGAAATACATACTTATATAGATAGAAACATCCATGACTCAGAAACAAATATTCGTGCTCATCACACAAATATATAAGCAACTAAACTAATGAACAAAAAACGAGACAGTCAATACATCATCATCCGCCTATTTTACGTCACTGCTGGGCACAGGCCTCCTCTCACAATGAGAGGGCTTGAGCTATAGTTCCCACGCGGGCCCGGTGCGGATTTGGAACTTTACATCCTCTTCTTGAGGTGTCATCTCCTACCGGAGGTCGGCTACAGTGTTACCTTTAATTTCGACACAGCAGCTCGGAACCGCTTTGTGCTAAGGTTGAACCATGTCCGGAGATTCTTAAGCCACGAAGTATGCCTTCTTCAGAGTGCGCTTTCCCTGGATTTTCCCCTGCATGAGGAGTTGGAGCAGGTCTTATCACTACGCATTATGTGACCAATGTATTGCAGCTTGCGTTTCTTGACAGTTTTCAAGATCTCTACCTCTTTGTTCACCATCTGCAAAACCCTTTCATTTGATATTGAACTTTACATACACCATTGAATTGCTTAGCAGTTGGGTGCAGGGTTCCTCACGATGTTTTCCTTCACCGAAGAGCTCATGGTAAATTTTAAATGAGATTTCGACTTCTTTAAACTTCACTAACTAATGAGCTACACTCCTCTATTAATGTACAAGACAGCCAATACATACATAAGTCTTTATCTTACGGGGTAGATAGGGCCTAAGGGAACCAGCCCTAAAGGCTACGTTTAACATGATTGTGGACGTAGGTGGAAAGGGGAATCAAAATAGTGATGGGTTGTTATTCGCATCGCCTATAACATGATTACATGGTTCCTAAGATTTTCGCCCACTATCTCTTTTTTATACAAACAAGGCAAACGAGCACGTCGGTTGCCTGATGGTAAGTGGACACCACCACCCGTGGATATTCAACCGTACTTATAACGGATGTTTCTAGACCAAATAAGAGACGTTTTGGAAAAAGGTCAGGTCAGATGTTCCCGAAACTGACGAGCATGTATGAAGAGATTGATGAATATGGATGAAGCGAAATAGGTGTCAGGATCGTAGCAAGTGGAACAAACTAGTCTCTGCCTACGAAAGAGGCGTGACGGTATGTATGTATGTATTTATAAGTAGTCCAGGTAACTCTTCGTTAACCCAAATATTCCTTTAGCTTCGCTGCAGAAGGGTAATAAAATCTGTTTTATTAGTTCTTTGGCCTGTTTCAGTTATTTACATTTGGTATGTATAAACTAAATTTTTAGCTACATTGCATCAAATATTACACGTAGGTATTCATATCATAATCCGTCTGTGGAATTATCTTCGGCCATCACTATTTTGATTCCCCTTTCCACCTGTACGGCCTAGAATAATGCTAAGCGTGGTCTTTAGCTCTTGTTACCTAAGCGGTGTCTACCCTGTAAGGGATATGGACGTCATTTGTGTGTAAGTATTCAAAGATGGCGGTCAGCATCCTCGTCACCATGCCCGAGGGTTTTGTAATAAATGATTTTAGTTCTAATTAGGTAAATACTAATTTTATTCAATGTTGTGAGCGAAGTTTCCAATCCGCGCTTTACCCCAAGCCCTCTCGTTTTGAGAGGAGGCCTGCGCCCTGCATACGAACGTATATAGAATGGACATGATTAAGTTTTTGGTACCTATGTATTTAGGTTTCGTTTAGAGTGTATCGATAGGCATTTTCGTCGGCTGGGATAATATCTCAAACAGATTCCTTAAGCGGTATAAACACATTTTAGTTAAGCCTTTAACACATATTTTTCAGCAATGCCTATCTGAAGGTATTTTCCCTAACATTCTTAAGAAAGCCATTGTGATTCCCGTCTACAAATCTGGTAACAAAGAAAATATCAACAATTACAGGCCGATTTCTATTCTTCCGTCTCTATCTAAAATTTTAGAAAAAATTGTAAATAAAAGGTTAGTATACTATCTTGAAAAGAATAACATCTTGTCCGACAATCAGTTTGGCTTTCGGGCTCACAGATCCACTAGTGACGCAGTGCATCTTTTGACTGACCATATTTCATCCAACTTGGATCAAGGTATAAAAACCTTGGGCATTTTTCTTGATCTTGCCAAGGCATTTGATACGGTGTCAATCCCAATATTAATTCAAAAACTAGAAAGCATAGGAATTAGAGGTAAACAATTGGACTTTTTTGCGGATTACCTCAAAAACCGTCGTCAATGCGTAAAGCTGGACAGTTTTATCAGTTCGGACCTCAAAATTGAATTCGGGACACCCCAAGGTAGCATCTTAGCCCCAACCCTCTTTTTGATTTACATCAATGATCTATGCAAGCTTGACCTATGCCACGGCACGCTAATCTCATATGCAGATGACACAGTTCTGCTTTTTTCAGGAAACACGTGGGACGATGTTTATAATCATGCTCAAATAGGTTTATGTAAAGTAACCAACTGGTTACAACGCAATCTACTAACGTTAAACGCTGAAAAAACGAAGCACATCGCTTTCTCAATAAGGGAGTCACAACAACCGTGCGGTTTTAATACTATCCGAGCTCACCAGTGTTCCCTCACTAACCAAGTGGATTGTAATTCCTGCCCAGCTATTTCTAAAGCTTCCGACATTAAATATCTTGGCGTAATTATTGATGCTAACCTCTCCTTTAGTCTCCATATTGACACAGTTGCGGCAAGAGTTCGTAAACTGATTTTTATCTTTAAGAAATTGCGTGACGTTGCTAACAAGAAATTGCTTATTCAAATTTACACAGCTCTGTGTCAGTCCTTATTGTCTTATTGCATAACGTCTTGGGGTGGTGCCGCGAAGACAACTCTCATAGTTCTTGAACGAGCTCAAAGAGCTATTTTAAAGGTCTCTACCTCTCGGCCATTCTTTTTCCCTACCAAAGAACTGTTCCAGTCCTGCAGAGTACTCACGGTTCGCCAGCTTTTCATCTTGAGCATCATCCTAAAACAGCACATGTCGGCTCCCTACAACTCTAATATCCTCAGCAAAAGGCGCTCTGACATAGTATTTAAGATACTCCGCACCAATCATGCTTTTAGGCGCAAATTCTCCTCGTTTTTGGGTCCCTTCCTTTACAATAAAATTAACAGACTCCTTAATATTTATGACTCAAACTATGGCAACTGTAAAGTCATTCTGTCAGGGTGGTTGCAAAGTTTGTCTTACGAGGAAACCGAAAACCTGCTGAAGATAGTTGTATAACTTAGTTAATTAACTATTTATCATTAGGTAATCCTTAGTTTAATGTGTGATAAAAATGCTGATTTTTAACTTTGTACAGAAAATAATACTCCCTGTATCAATTAACATTTAATCATAGACCCTATCTTTTGCCTAAGATACAGGGTACTTTCGTATCCTAGTTTAGGCATTTAATTTAATTACTCTACGCACAGTTTATAATATACTTTCGTGGTAAGCGCAGGCGCACTTGTTTTATGTCGAGTCATTAGTTTAGTTCTTAACTTTGTTGTGTACTTACTAATACTTAGACAGACATAATATAGTGCTTACTAACCATTTATAATTTATTTGTACAATTGATTATTTTAATAAATAATTTGAATTTGAATTTGAATTTTACAGATTAAAGGTGCGACCACACCGATACGTATGCAGTGACGTTTCTTCATACATTTTGTTGCGTAAACGCTCCGTCGACGTCTTTTACGCACTGGTGTGGCCGGGCCTTAAAACAATAATTATATTTCTAAAATTTTCTGTTACCTACGAGTGTGTAGGCAGGCCTTAAACTAGGCTGGGGCCCTTGGGCACACAAGAATTTGGGGCCCTTTTGGAAAGTAAAAAAAGCGAAATATAATAACAAAATATTTTGAGAATAAATGTGTGAGAGAAATTGTCGGTGCTTTGGGGCCCCCTTAGATTGGGGGCCCTGGGCACGGGCCCCGTGTGCCCTTATGGTCAAGACGGTATTGTGTGTACGGTACACGTACAAAAAAGCGTGAATTCTAATTTATTCTTGAGCTTCGACTGTTACTTATTTATTTATGACCTCTCTTTCTGGCATTTCAGTAAGTAGCTCCGGCTCGCAACAGCCAATAATTCATTTCCAGCGAGCCATAAACGATGTCCGGAAGCCGAAAGCTATTTCTCTGTAGGCCAAGGCTTTATTTATTTGGGGGACATTATCGACTGACCCCAAATTATATATTTTTAGACCCTTGCAAACCCAGAACTATCACTTGTACACATATATTAAACTAGCCTTCCGTCTGCAGCTTCGCCCGCGGTAAATTAATTTTCCCGTAGGAAAAGGTATTTTCCTGTGGTAAAAGGTAGCCTGTCACTCAGTGATAATGTAGATTTCTAACGGCAAAAGAATTTTTAAAATCTGTCCAGTACTTTCGGAGCCTATTCAATTCAAACAAACAAACAAACAAACAATCAAATTTTTCCTCTTTATAATATTAAGTATAAATAATGACTTTCTGCCAAGTTCCTTGCGGCACATTCTTCTGGGAATGATGGTAAAAGACAGTGGCGTAACTATAACGTCTGGGGCCCGCGGCAAATTCGTCAGATGGGGCTCCTTCCTCAACATAAAGAAGTGCATCAGCGTCCCTTCTGTACTCTAAACCAAGCCAGTTCAGGGCCCCGTAGAGCTAGGGGCCTCTAGCATTTTGTCACCCCTGCCACCCTACGCCACTGTTAAAGAGCCATAAGCGGCCAATTTGCAAAAATAAATTATGAATTTTTGAACCAATTATGAGGGCAGTACAATTGCAGCACATCAGTCTTTTTCAACTTACACCATACGAACGCAAATTTTTGCGATTGTTTTTCCTTTATATTCTACATGGAAAAAACCAATTTATGTAATTGGGGAAACCATTACAAACTACCGACGAACATATACAAACGTATGTGGCATGTGATGTTCTTCCATGCTGGTCTGGGAGTAAAGAAAAAACATAGAATTTACCAGTTGCTTCTCTTCCCGCGCAGATGGTAAAAGCCCATCGAGGGAATGGGCGAAAATATTAGGAATCATGTTATAGGCGAAGCGGCTAGCAACCCATCATTATTTTGATTTCCCTTTCCACTGCCCTTAATCATGCAAAACGTGGCCTTAAGGTTTTGATACCTTAGGCTCTGTCTACCTCGTAAGGGATAAAGACGTGATATATGTATGTATGTGACAAAATATAGAACCAGACACGATTACCTATTCAATTAACTCGTACTCCAAGCAAATTTAATAATACTGTACTGTAATTGTTATAAAACGCCCGGAATGCCTAGTAATTACTAAAAGTAGTGCATCCGAGCTGCACGCGCTGCATAGCCACACGTCATTTGGGCTAACATTTTAATTTTATTCCTCAAAAAGCGTTCCGCATACGGAATTGTTTACGTTATGACTTAGTTTTTGCTGGTGGGCTGAAGTGCCAGTGTTAGCGGGAGCGACGAGCGGAACTCCAATGAAAACGCTATTGTGCTCAGTAACTATAACGTCTGGGGACCGTGGCAAATTCGTCAGATGGGGCGGGGCTCCTTCCACAATATAAAGAAGTGCATCAGCGTCCCTTCTGTGCTCTAAACCAAGCCAGTTCGGAGCCCCGTAGAGCTAGGGGCCGCGGCATTTTGCCACCCCTGCCACCCTATAATTACGTCACTGATTGTGCTAAACTTGTGAAGTTAGAAGTATTCAAGAGGAGAGTTGAGTCGTTACAATCGTATTTTTTTACACATACATACAGAAATCACGTCTATATCCCTTACGGGGTAGACGGAATCTGAGGTTATAAAATCTAAAGGTCACGTTTAGTATGATTGTAGGCGCATAGGTGGAAAAAGGAATGATGGGTTATAACATGATTCCTAAGAATTTCGCCCATTCACTCGATGAGCTTGATTGGGCGTATTTTTTATAGTTTTTTTTTATTGAATCAGGTGTTCCGTAGAGGGATCGAAACGCGTCAGTGTTTTGAGTGGTCTTGGGGATAGCTAAGTTCGCCTAATTTCGTATTAGCCTAATTTTTTTATGCATACAAAAATAATTGAACACGTAATATTATGTACGTTTGCACTGACTCATGTGTCTAAGTCATGGGACGACATTCATTTGTTTTCCTGACTTTTTTCATACTATTTTGTATGCTCGAGCCTGCTTTGAAAAGTCATTGCTCTTTATTAATTACTAGCGACCCGCCCCGGCTTCGCACGGTATATTATGCATGTATTATACATACAAACCTTCCTCTTGAATCACTCTATCTATTAAAAAAACCGCATCAAAATCCGTTGTGTAGTTTTGAAGATATAAGCATACATACGGACACGGAGACAGAAAAAGCGACTTTATTTTATACTATGTAGTGAAGCTATTCAATAAAATACCTACCTCATATGAATTGTACAATCGGAAACTGTATCTGGGTAAAATATACGCCCGTATGTACTCGCTGTATTGAAGAAATAGCTATTTAGTTAGTGTTAACTTCCATGGTGGTCTGGGAGCAAAGAAAAAACGCAGAATGTATCAGTTGCTTCTCCGCAGATGGTAATAGCCAATCGAGGGAATAGGCTATAGGCTATCTTAGGAATCATGTTATAGGCGATGCGTCTAGCAACCCATCATTATTTTGATTTCGCTTTCCTATATGCCCTTAATCATGCAAAACGTAGTATTTAGGTTTTGTTACCTTAGGCTCTGTCTAGCTCTAAGGGATAAATGTATGTATGTAAGTCGCTAGCACTGGCGCCACACCCGTCGCCGCAGCCGCGTGTAAGCGTATGGCGACTCCTTTATACAATAAGCATAATGGAGGACAGCCCCAAGGACCCGCGGATTACATGTACGTGTATGTATGTATGTATGTAAACTCTTTATTGTGCAAAATAAACAAGACAAAATACAATTGAAAAACACTGAGATACATGCACAAAGGCGGACTTATCCCTTACGTGTAACAGAGCTTTTGCCGTAACAATAAGCTCGTTACGTGTTAATTTGCCGACCGGATAGCCTAGTGGTTAGTGACCCTGACTATGAAGCTAGAGGTCCTGGGTTCGAATCCCGGTAGGGGCAGACAGTTGTATGATGAATACGAGTGTTTGTGCCCGAGTCATGGTTGTTGTATGTATTTAAGTATGTATCTACAATATTGTCACAGTGTACGCCTAGTAGGGTTTTTGTTGAAGAGAAACAAGATTTATATTTTATTATATTTATTTTCGAGACAAAAACCAGACCTATCGCGACAATAAAAAAAGCAAGTTTTAGGTCGGAGAGCGAATTATCTCAGAGTTAGATTCGGTTCTTTTGAACTACTAAGTGGGTTAAGATTTTCTGCGCTTATTGGCCTCCACTTCCCTCGGGAATCCTTAAGTATGTTTATCCGTTGCCTGGTACCCATAGTACAAGCTTTGCTTAGTTTGGGGCTGGGTCAATTGGTGTAATTTGTTCCAAGATATTTATTTATTTATTAAGTTTCAACAAAGTCAGTGGCGTAACTATAACGTCTGGGGCCCGTGGCAAATTCGTCAGATGCTCCTTCCTCAATATAAAGAAGTGCACAGCGTCCCTTCTGTGCTCTAAACCAAGCCAGTTCGGGGCCCCGTAGAGCTAGGGGCCTCTGGTTTGCCACCCCTCCACCCTATAGTTACGCCACTGAACAAGGTATTTACCTGCCATGCTGAAAAAAAAAACTTTTGTTGCTTCTCTTGCGATCTTAGGAAGCATGTTATAGGCGATGCGGCTAGCAACCTATTTTGATTCCCCTTGCCTCCTTAACGCTCACAATCATGCCTTTGGATGTTGTTACCCTAGGCTTCGTCTACCCCGTAAGGGATAAAGACGTGATTTGTGTAAATTATTGTAATTCTACGCGGACGAAGTCGCGGGCAGAAGCTAGTATAAAACTTAAGTCGAAATTAAACACAGTAATACGGCAATCAGAGCCAGTACACAATGCTTACATGTAAACCCCACGTTCAACATGTTACCTTGTTCCGAAACCCTTTGAGTTCCATTTAGATAATCCTAAGTTGCAAAATACGACTTTTGAATACTGAAAAGCGTCTGAAATAATATGTCTATCGTAACGAGTGCTTGAATTGAGAATCTTTGCGGTAACAGTAAGGTCGAATTTTGAATGGCAGACCGGAAGGTTTTGAGCAATAGTTTGGTAATAAAAGATTTCGAGATATATTAGATAAGATCTAAGAATCCATTGTTCTAAAATGTATGAAATCTATAATTAAAGGATGTAGGAAATTACTTCCTATCTTATCCCTCCCACATCATTAAACGATCAATTTAATACATATTTGTATGTTTCGGGATTACACGAAGGACTCTAAAATATTTCAATGAAATTTGCAATCGTCTGAAGGTTAACTGGAAGAGATCCCTTTAACTGACAAGTTTGCCTTTGTGCGTCTGTTTATCCTGTTAGTTATATACCTATTGGGTTTTTTATATACATCACATAGGCAATAGAAAGTTATTTATACATACACACATTAATTTATGAAAAACGGAGTTTTTCTGGTTTTAAATACCCCATACTAGTAATATCTTCTAACGAATAATAAAATTATTGTATAGGTATTCATTTATCTTCCATGCTGGTCTGGGAGTAAAGAAAAAAAATGTACCAGCTACTTCTCTTCCCGCGCAGATGGCGAAAGTCCATCGAGGGAACGGGCGAAATCTAAGGAATCAAGTTATAGGCGATGCACATAGCAACCCATCACTATTTCGATTCCTCTTTCCACCTAAACGCCCAAAAGCTAAGCCCGGCCTTCGGGTATTGTTACCTTGGGTTCTGTCTACCCCGTAAGGGATAAAGACGTTTATGTATATACCTCAACGGACGACCCTCGCGCCGGCAGCTTTCTCGCAAAGACTCGCAATGGCGATACAACGCTGCTGCCTACGTAAGGGTCCAATTTTATTTGAATTTTTAATTTTTAGCCTAAGTTAATTTATTGTTAAGGTAGCCTTAGTTTATATTTTTATGTATGTAGGTATGTATGTACGTATTTATTTATTCATTTATGTCGGAGGATTTGGTCGACTGTGTATCTCAAGATGTATGTCCGAAAACAATTATGCACCTATGTACAGTGCGATATTTACTTAGTTACACTTAAAGTACTTGCTTCGTACAGTGCGGTATTAATGTCTTCAAAAAAATCACAAATATTTCTTTTGTTTCAGATAAAACCGCGAAAAAAATGCGTTAAAAATGGCACTTAAGCTCAAATACACAGATGAGCACGGCATCTTACACATAAACATGAGCCCATCGGCCTCCCCGCGCCCTAAAACCGAAAAAACCGAGTCTACCGAAAAAACCGACCTCACCGACCCAAAGTTCGACACAATCAACAACAGATTCGCACAATACGACCTTTTTGGCGGCAAATACGAGGTGGAAGGGGAACCACCTTCGCTCTTCCGTAGCCGCTACAACAGTATCGAGGAAGAGCTAGCCAACACACCGTACGCGTTCACCGCCGAACGGTCGCTACGACTCGACAACTCCAACAACAACTTGCTAGACATAACTATAAAGCAATCCCTGGAAGCATCGCCGTCCAAAGACATAGAGAACGACAGGTTCTTCAGAAATTTGAGCTTAGAATACGATGATAACTTGTTCGGACCGCAGATAGACCTCCAATCGAGTTTGAAGACGGACTCTGATGAATCTCCCGCGTTTACAGTGACACAGTTGATCCATGCCCAGGATAGGTACTTCGATTTGTCGTCGCGACAATCCAGTAGTGCTGTGGACAGCCCGCGGAGTGGTAAAGTCGTGTTTGAAGTGAAAAGTGCGCCCGCGCAAGATGAGGCGTTCAAGTTGCTGCCCGAGGAGACTGTGAAGGCGGCCTTACCGTGAGTACTCTTATTATTTGAACCTTTAAGTAAATTAAGAATATAGGGTTAACATGTTCGTAAAAGCTAGAAAGCGCAAGTAAAGTTTACAAGGAAAATAATTCAACTGTCGTAAACTGTTTCTTTACTTATAAAATAGAAGTTAAGTTGACAATAGATTCAAGACTAGAGAAAAAAACAATGAAGACTAGGCGGGCTATGTTCTGGGCTACATGAACTCGGCGCTGGATTTCAGGTCTGGTTGTCACTTAATATTTTCATACGAAACTATCCCATTCCAAGCGGGAATGCTGCCTGCGTGAGGCACCCTGCCGAGAGGCCCACCTCTTTCACAATTAATTTTAAAAGTTTATTTAGTTATTTTAATTTTATAGTAGTTTTAGTTTTGTATTTACATTTTAACTATCTGTTTATTCCAAGCTCTCACTTCAATTCTATTAAGCAATTTGTCTTACACATTGGGTAAGCATTTAACCATTTTTCCTTCGAGTACTTATAAAGATTAAAATGTATTTTTTTTAATGAACGAAAGTAGATGGTCCTGACCATTTGTAAGCCAATTAATCTACTAAAATGATATTACAATACAACACAATAACTCTTTATTGAACACCACATATAACAACCAAAACAGAAAAAAGGTATACAGAATATTACAAGGTGACAATAGGCGACCTTATCGCTACAGAGCCATCTCTACCAGGCAACCACAATGGACTGGAGAACAGAACAGATCTGATCAGATATACTAAATACTGAAAATACATAACCAACCAACCACACCAACTTCATTTCAGTACATTAAAGTCTAATAGTCATATTTTGTACATTACCTACCTACTTGTGGAATCTTGGCATAAGTGTTTTTTTTCTGAACTGGATCCATGATTGAATACAAAAATCTACAGCAAACATTTACTTACTTTTTAACTAACTAATTTTGACGGGTCAAAGTTTAAATTGACCCGTATCTTTATGTATCCCGCGGGAACTTTGAACTTCCTTCACAAAAATTAGGGATAGTGTAGCAAATAGAAATGAAAGAATTTGTAGAATCAGTTTAGTATTTCCAGATGTTACCCAAAGAACCTTACATATACCTACCTACTTTTGCCTCTTTACTAAACTAGTCATTAATGCCGGCATAACTAATTAAGATTACCGTCTCACTGACTAAGTATTAGAAAATATAGTAACCTACTTGTGAGGTTGCGCGTACGTCGTTTAAATTCAAATAAAACTATCTCTTGCACGACAACAAACAGAAAACGGATGGAACTATACATTTTAATATGATACTTATAGTGCCATATGCAAGTGTTTTACATCAAAACCGTGACAGAACGAAAAAATGCCGTCCTCCTCCTCCTTAAATTTGTAACTATTTTTATAGTAGGTAATATTAGCCTTCCGTCCGCAGCTTCGCCCGCGATAAATTAATTTTCCCGTAGGAAAAAGTATTTTCCCGCGGTAAAAAGCAGCCTATGTCACTCAGTGATTTTTTATTATAGCCTTTTTATTCCGAATTCGCTACAATTTCAGTATGTTTTTTTTTATTTTATTTTTATTATTATTATTATTAAATTGTCGCGTAATTCGGCGTGCCTCATGGCATAGGCCTCCCCCGTGTATTGGAGGGTTTGGGCTATAGTATAGTAGTAGGCTTAAGAGGCCACAGGTCAAACCACTAGGCTACCACGGCTTTTACTCAGTGATAAGCCTATTCAATGCAAACAAACAAACAAACAAACACTCAAATTTTTCCTCTTTATAATATTAGTATAGATTTATAGGTACCTACTTAAATTATAACAGACTCATTTTAGGATGCGCAAATTACAGGGTCCAGGGCTTATTTTCTCATAATGTAAAGTCTGAATAAATTAAAATGTTGTACATCAGTAGCAGAGAATATTTTTTGGTACTGATGGCACAGCTTCTATTTTCACCCGGCTGTGATGTTTTTTGAACATTTATCGTCCTAAAATCTGGTGATTCTTTGGTAAGCCAAACAAAATGGCGTGAGTTTGTTCCAAGATTATGCTTTTCTTTTAAAAATATTTCGCTTTTGCCTGACTGTTGGTAAAAACCCAAAATAATTACTTCTCACCCCGTTCTACGGTATTAAAAATGTTTTTCGAAGAGTTCTTATTTGAAATCTAATGCGATTGTTCGTCCTCTACAATGGAACGTAACCCCATATTTCGCAAAACGGAAAACGCGTGTTTCCTATAAATTTGTGAATGTAACATTTTCAACTAAACCGGAGATCAGGAAACTGATATTTCGTAGGTAGTTCTGTAATAATACTTATATAATAATGAATAAAACATTAGAACAAACTTTGTTCTTATTGCATAAATTAGGGTTAAGCGAGGTAACTGAGAAAATGGCCGGGATTGTACTCGCGCGCCGAGGGTTTCATAAAACCACACTGCAGACATGTAAATATTATGCCTCTACATGTATTGTAGTGAAAAAATTACGACAAACTAGCGACCCGCCCCGGCTTCACACGGTATATTATGCATGTATTGTATCTAATCTACATAAACTTTCCTCTTGAATCACTCTATCTATTAAAAAAACCGCAGTAAAAACGTTGCGTAGTTTAAAAGATCTAAGTAAACATAGGGACAGACAGACAGCGGAAAGCGACTCTTTTATACTATGTAGTGAAGTATGGGGATATATTAATACTGCGAGCACAAACATATATACATAGGTACATACACATATCACGTCTTTATCTCTTACGGGGTAGACAGAGCCTAAGGTAACAAAACCTTAAGGCCACGTTTAGCATGATTAAGGGTTGTCACGCGGTAGACGGCGACACTTGTAAAAAGTCGAATCAAAGATCGATAATCGACGACTTGCCGTAAGACCCTAGGTGGCACATCACTAGTCGCGCTTAATTAAGTATAGTTATACATACGGAACCGCGGCCTCCTATAAAAGCTCGCGCGCGCCGTAGGGATCCACACTCTATTTCAAATCTTCAGAATAAAAGCTACGAGTACGGAATCCCCAGTTATATGGTGAGTAAATTAATTATCATTGTCTAAGTGCTCAAGGTGTCTTATTGTATTTTATTGCTTTTTATTCTAAGTGTAATTTCAAATGTAAATCATGTTAATAAATTGGGTCTAAGTGTTTCGTCGGGGCGCGTTGACCGTAGGGCCAACGGCCTCCAATTTGAATTATAACGTAGCTTCATTTTGAATTTAACGGCGAACACAGACTGTTCAACCTTATTCAAATTCGCCTATTTGTTCCTAAGTCTTACTCGAGGACCTAGCCGACTCTTTGACGCACTACCCCTGGTGGACGTCGAAGAGCTGCCTGGGCCCTCGTCGTAGAAGACCGCCTCTGACACCGAGAAAATTACAGGGACCCAGATCGGGGCTAAATTAAAGCCTGAAACTGCTGAGCTGCATAACGCACATCTCCACTGCCCTACCGGAAGACACGCTTCTGCCTGAGGACGACATCCTGACCCAAGGCTCGCCTCTACTGCGACCCTCGCCTTCGGCCCCTTCTGCGCTGGCAGCGTCGTCCTCACCTTCGTGTCCGTCCAGGGGAGTACTAGTGCTCCTTGGGCGTGTGTGTGTGAAAAGAATAAGTCAATAGTGCCGTTCTGCCCTGAACTCTCTTAAAAAGCTCACGTTATCCCTGAGACTACGTTGTTCTTTGGATATTGTAAACAATAAACCTCTGTAAAGTTCCATTTGTTTCACTGAATAGCCAAGGAGCGACCCTACACTAAAAAATATTCACGAAAGGTGATAGTCGGCGCCCAACTTGGTTAGTTCAGTTCAGTTCTTAGCACTTTTTCTATACGCGCACTAGCGGCACCCATTAGTTCAGTTCAGGTCTTAGCACTTCTTCCGCACACGCACTCAAAGAGTTGGCTTCGGTCATTTCTAAATACTTTTATACTTATTTTATTGTAAAATCCGACTATTGCAGTAACAATTCGTTCGCTGTCTGAGCTCGGCTTAAGAATAGGCTCAGCCGTTTTCTCGTTCGGTTACGTAGAAGTCGTAAAAAACGTTGTTCCTGTCGGTAACAAGTGGTTATTTTCTAAATTTTTAATTTAAATTAACGTAAACAAACATTAAATTCACTAGCAGTAATTTGAAATCAACGGTTCCTAACGTATGTACTTAAATTTAAAATATTAACGGTCAAATATTTTAAATACTGAACCGTTAATTTAAAATCCACTCGCGCTTGGCACATCCGCTCGCGCCCTAATTATTCGAATCAACGGTTCCTTCCGCACCGCTCCGTTGTGTTAGCAACGACCGCGCGCTCTCTTTCGCACCCGTGTGCCTAGGACACTTAGCAGATTCAAATACGCAAGCGTTAACGGCTCGATCGCGACCAGTGTCAATTTAAAATACACATTAACTACATAATAACTACCACAGTTGGCATTTCAAATTTATAACGAACCACTCAATTATCTAACAACAACCTTAATTAGTTGTACCGACAAGAACATTAATTTAATCAAATTTAGCATCACTTCTCGAAAACTTTAAACTTAGCTTCAAACAACTCGCGAATTTTAACACTTTACTGCAATAATCGAATTATTTTAGCACCTTACCTATACCTGCGCATACTTTGAGCATTTAGACAACTAACTACAACGCGCTACGTGTTTCAATAGCAGGCTAGCCATTACAACTGAGTTAACTACTTAACGTTCAATTCTACCAACGTTTAATACGACTCGCAGCCATACGTTGCGGCACTTAGGGTAATACGCGTAAGTCGCACTTTCCTTCAACACTTACTTATCGATCTACGGTTCGTCTTGTAACTCCATTTCATTATTTTAAAATTATAAACGCACCTTAACGCGCACACTTCGGAGAACAGGTTGAATAAATTCTAATATCGCGGGTAACTTACAGCTTTTAGTGTACTAAAAATGGCACATCGCAATATTAAGTATTTATCGCTACAAAAAACAGAGCTATCTTATGAGGTGGCTATTCGCGGAACTACACCGGCACTTACAGTACAAGAATTACGCGGTCAAATAGTGAAACTAGCACCCGGTTTACCGGCCCAAGATATATTAGAATCGGGACTAGACCCCGTCGACGACCTAAAAGGCGTAGCAGAAAGTTTAGCAAAAGCGCAGTCAAATTTAACCCTAATCAAATCAAAGTTTGACGATAATTTATTCGTGCGTACAGACAATTTGTGCAGTCATATCTACCATCGTCTTAGGAGAATAATTACTACTACACCCGAATCGGAGGCAGTATTGAAATCATGCTTAACTAGCTTTCAAAATGTATCAAAGGAACTAGCTACTATACGTGCTAAGTTTGATCAAGATAGTGAGGAAACCTTTTTGGAAAGTGAGGACAACCTAGAACAATTGAACACTTCTTCTCATAGTTTCGCGCAACCACCACCAAATATATCAGTAACATGTGACCGCGGCATAACCTCTGATTTTGCAAAACTTCGCTACAGTGGAAAAACTTGTGTCCGCGCTTTCGTCATTCGTGTAAACGAATTTCTCTCAGCTAGGAAGATTAAACCAGACAAATTCCTTTCTTTCGCGACTGAGATATTTGAGAGCGAGGCCTTGTGTTGGTATAGATCGGTTAAAGATAAGATTACCACTTGGAACGAATTGTCTAAACAACTCGTATCCGTATTCTCACAGCCAGACTACGATTATAAATTAAAGGCGGAAATTCGCGCCCGGACTCAAGACGACTCCGAAAACATAACAATTTATTTAGCTATTATGCACGCAATGTTTTCACGACTAACTGTACCTATGACTGAAGATGATCAGTTAGAGATTTTGTTGCATAATATTAGGCCCTGTTTCGCGGCAGTATTAGCTACAGCTACTTCAGTGACCACTATAGATGAACTCCGTACCGTCTGTCACAAATTCGAACTAGTTCAAGCTCGAATGTCTAGCTATAAAGAGCCACCGCGCCCTACGGCAGGTACACTAATCCCTGAGCTAGCTATAAATAAACAATCACAAACCTTTTCACATCAAAATAGGCATTTTGATAGGTATCAGCATCCATCCTCGGGTAACAGCGCTAATAAACATAATTACACTAACACTAAACACCGATACCCGGTGAATATTTTGTCACAAGCACCACACACTAACAATAATAAATTTTGTCCTAGGTGTAAATCTAATACACACACATTAAGAACTTGTCAAGCACCACGGACCTTGTTGTGCTTCAAGTGTGGCAAGGTGGGGGTGAAGTTCCCTGATTGCACTACATGTAATAAACACATACCTAGACCCACTTCGCAAACAAAAAACTAAGTTCGTGGCGAGGACGTCGTTACATTAGGAGGGCTAATAAATGGTCACAATGGCTGCATTTCGTTAACACTTTTTTTAATTCTTATAAGGTAACGACGATCTCGCCCCACTCACATAAACAAAACAATTCGCAGCAGGACTTAGGGCCGCGCGACGCGCGACCGTTCATAACTATCTATATAAACAAACTGAGAATTCCACACTGCTTATTGGACTCGGGGGCGGCCGTAACGGTGCTTGGCAAAGATTATCATAACACATTACTTACCTATGGGCATACCATGCGTTTTGATGATTACATTAACATAGAGGCGGCTGCTGGCCGGCGCTTGCGTAGTATAGGATACTTTGACCTCGACATAACTTTTGAGAATCAAACTCACTCTATAAGGGCATACGTAGTGCCCGAGGTCAATAATTCTGTCATACTAGGGATAAACTTTTGGCGGTCTTTCAAAGTTTGTCCTAAATACGTAAGTGCTTTAGCGGCAAGCGAGACCGTCACTAAGCATCCAGACAGAATTATTCGACCTCAGGCACTGCATTCCTACACTAACCTCACAGAGGCTCAGCGCGTGCAGGCAGATAATATTATAGGACAGTTTCGCGACATCTCTTACGAACAAATTGGTCTCGGCCGTACTAACTTAGTTGTACATAACATTGACACGGGCACTACCGAACCAATTAGACAACGTTCCTACAGAATGTCACCGGAGAAACTCAACATAATAAACGAACAGGTCGACGAAATGTTGCGTCTGGATGTTATTGAACCATGCGAGAGCGCGTGGTCCTCGCCAGTACTAGTAGTAGGGAAGAAGGACGGCAAACCTAGGTTCTGTCTCGACAGCCGTAAATTGAACGCGGTAACTAAAAAGGACGCGTACAGTCTTCCTTACATATCCGAGATATTAGACAATCTTAGGGACGCGAAATTCTTAACTAGCATTGACTTATCGAAGGCGTTCTGGCAGATACCTATAAATGAAAAAGATAAGTGTAAGACAGCTTTCTTTGTACCATCACGTGGTACCTTCTCGTTCAAAGTGATGCCCTTTGGTTTGACGAACGCACCAGCTTTACAACAGAGACTAGTAGATAGCCTATTTGGACCTGAATTCGACAACAAAGTATTCTGTTATCTCGATGATATAGTCTGTGTCAGCGACTCCTATGACAATCATGTAACTTTGCTCCTAAAAGTCCTAGCGAAGCTAAAACACGCAGGTCTCACTATAAATTATGAAAAGACACAATTCTTTAGGAACTCATTAAAGTACTTAGGCTACGTGGTAGACGAGCAAGGCCTACGCACGGACCCAGATAAAGTAGCCGCGATTCTAGATTACCCCAGACCAACGAACACAAAGGAGGTGAAAAGATTTCTAGGCACCGCGTCTTGGTACCGTAGATTTGTTCCTAATTTTAGCACATTAGCAGGCCCACTAAATTCCTTGACTTCACTTAAAAAAAATGCACCACCATTTGCATGGACAAACGAAGCTGAACAATCGTTTGTACAACTCAAGTCTTGTCTAATTAGTTCTCCGGTCCTCTCTTGCCCGGACTATACGCAACCATTCGAGGTACACTCAGACGCAAGTAATTTAGGCGTAGGATCAATGCTCTGCCAAACTATTAACGGTCAAGAACATCCAGTCGCATACATGAGTCGTTCCTTGTCAAAGGCGGAACGAAACTACAGTGTTACAGAACGCGAAACCTTAGCCGTCCTAGTCGCACTCGAGCATTGGCGCTGTTATCTCGAGAATGGTCGCACATTTAAAGTCTACACTGACCATTCATCTCTAAAATGGTTTTTATCTCTAAGTAATCCTACAGGCCGTTTAGCTAGGTGGGGAGTACGACTATCATCCTTTAATTTTGAGATCTTACATCGACGCGGCAAAGACAACGTCGTTCCTGACGCCTTATCTAGAGCCGTGCCAGTGTCAGCGTTAACACTTGCAAACGCGCATCTCACGACAAAGGACAAGTGGTACTTAGATCTTTACAACAGCTGTACTAACGCGCCACAGGGTTTTCCTAACTATAAAATAGTAAACAACTCCCTCTACAGATTAACGAAGTCTGACACTAGATTTGCTAACGAGTTCACATGGAAGGAAGTAGTACCAGAGGAACTACGTCACCAAATAATTAGCGAAAATCACGATGTACCTACTGCGGGACATCTAGGCGCGTTCAAAACCTACCATCGTTTAGCTCTCAATTATTTCTGGAAAGGAATGTACAAGGACGTGTCTAAATACATTGCGTCATGCGACACTTGTATAGCTTATAAACACCCAACTCACGCTACGCTAGGTGAGATGGGTCGTCCTAAACACTGCTCACGTCCATTCCAGGTTATCTCCTTGGATTTCATGGGTCCACTAACTACTACACGAAAGCAAAATAACTACTTACTTGTGGTGACATGCGTATTTTCAAAATATTGCCTTTTGTTTCCTGTACGTAACGCGACCTCAGCTATAGTCATTAAGCACCTGGAAGACTCAGTTTTCCTCACTCATGGTGTCCCTCAAACCATATATATGGATAATGCTACTTATTTTACCAGCCGCGAGCTGAAATCCTTCCTCGATAAATATAAGGTACCTAATCAGTTTCTTATAGCACGCTATTCACCTCATATTAATTTGACAGAACGTTATAACAAAACGATAATGACTTGTGTATCTACCTTTGTACAAAACGACCACAGGTCATGGGACATTAATCTGCCAAAAATACAATTCGCTATAAACAACTCCATAAACGAGGCGACGGGTTACACTCCCGCTTTCTTAGTACACGGCAGAGAATTGGTAACGTGCGGTTCACACTACGTCGATAATGAATTGGGTAATGAACTACTATTCTTACCGCGCGACGCCTATGCGCAAAACGTAGGATTCCTAGCAGAAACATTCGACAAAGTCCAGCACGCGCTATACAATGCACATCAGAATAGTATTAAGAGGTATAACTCACGCCGTAAACCAGCGCACTTTAATGAAGGCGATTTAGTATGGAAGCGTACATATTTCCTCAGCGATAAGTCCGCTAACTTTTGTAAGAAATTAGCACCGAAATTTGTAAAGTGTAAGATCATTAAAAAACGTTCACCATTAGTATTTGAACTACAGGACTTATCTGGAAAGAATTTAGGCGCGTGGCATATTAAAGACATCAAATTAAAACCAACAGGTTAATTACTCGTAGATAGCGTTCGGCCCGTGGCGGAGCCGCAGCGCGCAATGACCTCATTGGTCGGCGTCCGCGATCACTCCTCCCCCTTGCGCCGTCGCAATTATCTCGCATTCCGCTAGTAGCAGCGCAAGAGCAACACGTTCCGGCCGCTTAAACTAAAATCTAATCACTCGTAGCGACCTCGTAACGATGTTTACATTCCGCGCGCTGCTACGCAACCATGATACTTGCGCTAACTTAGAGGCAAGAAACCGTCGTGAAACCCGCGAATGGTCATCTCACATGTATGAATCGTCTGTTTTAAACTAAGCCTAATACCAGTACTACTGACTTCTGTAAAGTCCCCTACCTAAGCTGTATTCAGGAACCGAGCGGTGTTGGAAACTCGAAATCATAAGCCTTATTCCACCTGTTTACAATAGTACTACGGGCGGCCGGTAACCCGAGGACAGTCGTTATCTATATGTGTAGTTAGATCTCCTTTCCATTACAACCTTTACCTAGGGGTCGGAGTAGGCATATACTATTGTTCTATCTCTTTTAACTTGTAGAAGTATGAATGATGAGCGTGAGCGTGAGGTATGATAGATAACTCCTAAGTTTTAATAGCCGAAAATCAACTTAGGTTGATTTTCTCACCGGGAAAGAGGGGAATGTCACGCGGTAGACGGCGACACTTGTAAAAAGTCGAATCAAAGATCGATAATCGACGACTTGCCGTAAGACCCTAGGTGGCACATCACTAGTCGCGCTTAATTAAGTATAGTTATACATACGGAACCGCGGCCTCCTATAAAAGCTCGCGCGCGCCGTAGGGATCCACACTCTATTTCAAATCTTCAGAATAAAAGCTACGAGTACGGAATCCCCAGTTATATGGTGAGTAAATTAATTATCATTGTCTAAGTGCTCAAGGTGTCTTATTGTATTTTATTGCTTTTTATTCTAAGTGTAATTTCAAATGTAAATCATGTTAATAAATTGGGTCTAAGTGTTTCGTCGGGGCGCGTTGACCGTAGGGCCAACGGCCTCCAATTTGAATTATAACGTAGCTTCATTTTGAATTTAACGGCGAACACAGACTGTTCAACCTTATTCAAATTCGCCTATTTGTTCCTAAGTCTTACTCGAGGACCTAGCCGACTCTTTGACGCACTACCCCTGGTGGACGTCGAAGAGCTGCCTGGGCCCTCGTCGTAGAAGACCGCCTCTGACACCGAGAAAATTACAGGGACCCAGATCGGGGCTAAATTAAAGCCTGAAACTGCTGAGCTGCATAACGCACATCTCCACTGCCCTACCGGAAGACACGCTTCTGCCTGAGGACGACATCCTGACCCAAGGCTCGCCTCTACTGCGACCCTCGCCTTCGGCCCCTTCTGCGCTGGCAGCGTCGTCCTCACCTTCGTGTCCGTCCAGGGGAGTACTAGTGCTCCTTGGGCGTGTGTGTGTGAAAAGAATAAGTCAATAGTGCCGTTCTGCCCTGAACTCTCTTAAAAAGCTCACGTTATCCCTGAGACTACGTTGTTCTTTGGATATTGTAAACAATAAACCTCTGTAAAGTTCCATTTGTTTCACTGAATAGCCAAGGAGCGACCCTACACTAAAAAATATTCACGAAAGGTGATAGGGTGTATAGGTGGAAAAGGAAATCAAAATAGTGATGGGTTGCTAGCCGCATCGCCTATAACATGATTCCTAAGACTTTCGCCCATTCCCTCGATGGGCTTTAACCATCTGCGCGGGAAGAGAAGCAACTGGTAAATTCTGTTTTTTCTTTACTCCTTACCAGCATGCAAGAATAGCGCAAGGCTAATAATAAAACCACTCTTGTTTCCTCAGGCTTAAGAAAAGCCTTTTTAAATGCACAAAATCCGGACAGACAGTGGAAGTGTGGGTATTTTGAGGCCCGTCTCTTGTGTACAGAACCATAAACACCACTTTTAGTTTCGTAGTTTTTCGTGCGGAAAGAAAACTTAAACGCGCTCACTCTATTTAGTTTATGGCCGATGAAATTAGGGATGTCGAAAATGTGAAATTGCGCGTAAACGTTTTCTTTTGAGAAGATAATTTAGGTATTGGAGCATCCAAGTCTTACATTGGTTACTTCCATAGACAGAGAAGAATATTCTCTTTTTTGTATTTTATGTCATAGCGGTCATTTGAGAAAAAACAGTCCTTTAATCAGAGGCGTAACTATAACGTCTGAGGCCCGCGGCAAATTCGTCAGATGGCTCCTTCCTTAATATAAAGAAGTGCATCAGCGTCCTTTCTGTGCTCTGAACCAAGCCAGCTGGGGGCACCGTAGAGCTAGGGGCCCGTGGCATTTTGCCACCCCTGCCACCCTATAGTTACGCCACTGCCTTTAATATGGTGTAGGCGACGCACCTATTTAGGCAGCCACCTTTTTATTTAACTATTATATTTTGGCACTGGCCACAAATAAAGTTAATTGCACGCAGCGCTAAAAGAAAACAAAAACAAAAGAGTATCGTGTCATTGCTCTGGTCAGCGCTGCGTGTTGGATTTTTACTATAATTTAAATTGTTTAATTTTACTAGTTTCTACAGTCTACAGAAACAAGTACTGAAATACAATCTAGCTTAAAAACAATGACGCACGACGCTAAAGCCTAGTTGATGCCTCTTGTAGTTTAGGCTAGACTTATTATTTCCACCACCGGTTCGTTGACTCCGCATTTAAAATGGAATCGTTTCAAATAAATAATTCTGACCAAAGAAACCCACGCACTCCTTTAGTGTGAATTTTTTATTAAAACGACCTAGCCAAATTGGATTTGCCTTTTGTTACGTTGAAAGTATTTGTCTAGACACAAACCTTTGACCTTCCGTCAGGCAGTCTGCCTCCGTGCGTCGTTCAGGGAGGGCTTGAGGAAGATGTGGCTCACACCATCTCCTTAGATATTGTATGTGTACTCTTATTGTATATTGTATGTATACATACACATACACAAATCGCGTCTATATCCCTTAGGGGGTAGGCAGAGCCTGAGATAACAAAACCTAAAGGCCACGTTTAGCATGATTGTAGGCGTATAGGTGAAAAAAGGAATCAAAATAGTGATGGGTTGCTAGCCACATCGCCTATATAACATGATCCCTAGAATTTCGCCTATTCCCTCGATGGGCTTTTACCGTCTGCGCGGGAAGAGAAGCAACTGGTACATTCTGTTTTTTCTTTGCTCCCAGACCAGCATGGAAAACTAAACTCATAATAATCTTAAAATAAGATAAAACAATTAAAAAAGAAGCCCCGTGGCATAGTTCCGCAGACGCTGGCAGCATTTTTCCTTTGAACAGCGATACTAATACGCTGTCCAAGGAAGCTGCCAGCTCTGCGGGCACCCGTAGCGTCTATTAGCCTCTTCCAAATATTAATATCTTTGACGATCCAAGACCCAAGAGTTTCAACATCGATAGAGACAAAATTTTATCTCGTATTGTACTACAAAGTATAACTAAGTACGTACTTATAAACAAATGGCCCAGAGGTATTGATAAGTGAACAATCGGTACTGATGTAAAAACACTAAGGTTTCTAAGAAAATTGCTTATTTGCGGTCATTAAATGGGATAAAAACGACAAAACGTCATCACTGATTGTCTCCATTCAATTCGGATGACCTTTGGTCGCTTCCGAATATCTCATTATAAAAACCCATAGACAGTCATTGGAGCATAGACTATCAAATAAAGGTAGCTCAAGTTCAAGTAGGTACTGAATTCAAATGCCATTGACAAAAGATTAAAAATAATTAACAACAGACATGGCTGTATGGACCTTGCTTCCTTTACCTATCCCTGGAGGGATGAAGAATTTAAAATAAAAATTGACAACTTGTCAACAAGCATGCGACAAATAGAGTACATAGTGGTAGAGTGGTGGTGATTTATTTAATTTGTTTTATTCTTCGTATTGTACAGGTTTCCTGGAATACGAGTATATCGCTCTTTAGCGCCAGTGTATTTATTATAATTACGTTTTCTTTATGTAGGTAGAGTCCAAGTATTTTATTCCTAATCTTCTTAACAACATTCTTGCAGTAGTATTTAAAAAGGGCTTCGGGTCTGTCTTGCTGTCTCACTTACTCTTATGGGCTTTGTACGTGAATGAATGAATCGTTCTAGGAGCTCACGGACTGAAACTATAGTAATGATAATATCTGTAATTGATTTCGTGATACATAATATCTTAGTGTAGCTTTTTTAAGTGTTAAATAAGATTAAATTTCCACTTTATTGGTATTTGTTCGATGCAACTTGTCTCATTAGCAAAGTTGATAACACAGTAACAAAACAATACAATATAACACAAGTCAATAGCTTCTAAATAAGAACACACCGATGTAACACATCATTGCTTAAGATATTATACTTAACTATATCCAACAAAAACTTAACCGCATTTTAATAATACAGAATCACTGTAACACGACTTTTTACCGCCAAACTCATTATTGGCATTACACGGTTGCTGCCAAGGTCTTTTATGAAAAACAAAAATAGCCGGACCAAAGACTAAAGAATGACATTACGTTTTTTTTAAAGACAAAGGTTTAACATTGTGCTGACTAGTGCTGGCCAGTATTTTTTTGTTTTGTGTATTTAAGATTTGTTCGTTTCAATTACATGCTTTTGTGAAATGTTTATTAATAGGTACCAAATTACCGGTCGAGTTTACATTCAATATTCTTACGTTACTTTTCTGTGACCTACTCCATCCATCCATCTCCAGCCTATATACGTCCTACCGCTAAGCACAAGCCTCTCCTCTCGTAATGAGAGGGCTGGGGATATAGTTTCCACGTGCGGTTGCGGATTGGGAACTTCACACACACCATTGAATTGCCTTACCAGTTATTGCGGGTTTCCCCAAGATGTTTTCCTTCACCGAATACCTCATGATAAAAAACGAGATTTCGTTTCTGAATTCGGAAAAACTCAGAGGTGCGAGCCTACTCATTGTTTAATTATTTGTGGGTGGTAGGACCTGGTACCATCTTTCTCGCTAATGCTCGCTCTGCTGTGTTCCAACTGGACAACTGGTGAAATTACTGGCACGTGTTTTCTAAGCTCCTTGGATGCTGCAATCATCCAGTGTTGCGGTTGTCCATGAAGATGCTTACCTATCAGGTGACCCAACGTTTGCCCTTGCCACAAAAATTTGCATGATTCCGATAAACAAAGAGGTGCGAGCCTTTCGAATCCACGATCCTCTGCTCGAGAGGGCAAAAGTCAAACCTCTAAGCTAAAACTGGCGCCGCACGTTTCAGTATACCTAATCATTACGACCGGATAGCCTAGTGGTTAGTGACCCTGACTATGAAGCTAGAGGTCCCGGGTTCGAATCCCGGTAGGGGCAGACAGTTGTATGATGAATACGAATGTTTGTGCCCGAGTCATGGATGTTGTATGTATTTAATTATGTATTTTTATCTACATTATATAAGTATGTTTATCCGTTGCCTGGTACCCATAGCACAAGCTTTACTTAGTTTGGGGCTTTTTTTTTTATGTGAATAGGAAGGAAAACGAGCAAGTGGGTCACCTGATGGTAAGTGATCACCACTGCCCATAGACACCCACAACCCCGGAGGGATTGCAGATGCGTTGCCAACCTAGAGGATTAAGATGAAATGCCTCTTGTGCCCGTAATTTCCCCGGCTGTCTTACTTTCCACACCGGAACACAGCAGTGCAAACACTGCTACTTAGCGGCAGGATTAGCGAGTAATATGGTGGTAGCGATCCGGACGGACCTTGCACAAGGCCCTACCACCCGCGTAAATCAATTGGGTCAATTGGTGTAATTTGTCCCAAGATATTTATTTATTTATTTACATCCCTACTAATATTATAAATGTGAAAGTAAGTCTCTCTATCTGTCTGTCTGTCTGTCTTTCACGCTTAAACCGCTGGACCGATTTAGTTGAGATTTGGTATACAAATAGTTTGAGTCTCGGGGAAAATCGTGCATATCCACTAAACGAGGAACAATTCTATAATCTGGCATCCCTTATCTAGACGCAAAAGACATTGGAGCTTCTAGGTAAGCGTTGCTAGATTATGTAATTGTTCCCCGTTTAGTGGATATCCACGAGTTTCGAAATTCCCCCAATTCCGAATTTACCCCAATGCACTATAAGTGAGGTTTTATCCTGGAAAATTGGGTAGTTCTGCGCAGACGGAATCGCGGGCAATAGCTAGCGGATAATGTAATGAAATAGGTAAGTAGTGTTTCTCTGCTTTTAACGGTTTAAACGGTCTGTTGGCCGTGAATTGGTTTACCTTGAGGTAACAATTTTAGTAAAGCAGTCATGCTGACTCAGCTGACCGGACTGGGGTAAAGGAGACAACTATACAAGGATACCAACATCAATTACATCAGTCATAGAAACCGATTCCAATGTTATTAAAATACTGAACAAGGCTTACTTCCACGCTGGTTTGTGAGCAAAGCAAAAACATGGAATGTACCAGTTGCTTCTCTTCCCGCGCACATGGTAAAATACCATCGAGGGAATTGGCGAAACTCCCCGAACTTTATCGACTAAATGTACGGTCAAGTGCAAAAATAAGTATGGATAGGAACTTCTCAAAAATATGTCCCACGACCTTATTACGCCGGTGTAAGAGCGTATGGTACTTATTTTGGAATCTTTGTCTAAATACATTATTATTACACTTGACTGCACGTAGGTACAGTGAAAGACACTGAATCGCGTTCTAATGTGGAACCTTTGCACTGCAAATGTCAGAATGGCTTACCATGGAAAGGAATCGAAATAGTGATGGGTTTTTAGCTGCATCGCCTATAACATGTTTCCTAAGATTTTTGCCAATTCCGGCAGGCTCATACGATCAGCGCGGGAAGAGAAGAGCCTGATTTTTTCTTTGCTACCAAACCAGCACAGAAGATACATTTAATACACATTCAGTGATTGTTTTATTTTGAAGTGTTCTCGCAATATTTGACACTAGCTATTGCGTTTAAAAAAAAGTAAAAAAGTCTTAGTTATAATATGCATAAGGTTACAACATGTTTGTTCGGCAGCCTCCGCACTAGACTCAGGGCCTGTGTCGCGGAGACTAGCGACAGTTATTAACAACTAGCTTATGCCCGCGACTTCGTCCGCGTAGAATCAGCAATTGTCATGTTTATCGCTATGCCGCCTTAACTATGCAATTTTCCGGGACAAAAAATAACCTATGTTCTAGGGTATCATTTATCTAGGGTACCAGCTATCTTCGTTCAAAATTTTATCCAAATCCGTCAATCGTTTTAGCGTGAAGAAGGAACAAACATACTCACTCGGGTGCGGATCAGAATATATAAAGTTTAAAACGTGTTAATCGTTCGTTTATTATTTATTTATTATTATTTAAAATATATCATGGTATTAAATCCCGTTTTTCCCGTCCATGTGGGCGTTTCGGAAAATCCTTTGTTAGTGTTCCCCTACACTCCCGAATAAACCTACGTGACAAGGAACCCACTTGCAAAATTTCAGCTTTCTGCGACCAGTAAAACAAAAAATCCTTTTTTTCCCGTTCCCGTGAGAATTTTGGAAAGTACTCTCTTAATGCTCCTCTACACTCCCGAAGCAACCTACATGCCGAATTTCAGCTTTCTGCGACCAGTAAAACGAAAAGTCCCGTTTTTCCCGTTCCCGTGGGAATTACGGGAAATTCTTTTGTAGTGCTCCCCTACACTCCCCGAGGGAACTTGAAGGCCAAATTTCAGTTTTATACAACCAGTAAAACAAAAAATCGATCCCGTAGAACTGAATATACAAATCCCGTTTTTTTCCTTATCCCGTGGGAATTTCCCAAAATCCTGAAATTAGTTTCTTAGTTTTGTAATCACCAACTTTTGTATCAAATTTGAAGAACCTAGTTATTATAGTTACTGAGATAGCGTCACTCGGAATCGAATATATAATTCCCGTTTTTTCCTTATCCCGCGGGAATTTCCAAAAATCCTTCCTTAGTGGATGCCTACATTGTATAAGGTATCTATGTGCAAAATTTCAAGTCTCTAAGTCCAGTGGTTTGGGCTGTGCGTTGATATATAGTTAAGTCAGTCAGTCAGTCAGTCAGTCAGTCAGTCAGTCAGTCAGGACTTTGAATTTTATATGTTTAGATAAGGGACTAACATAAAAATGCGAAATGATTTGTGTACGTATGTGTGTGTGTTGTGTGTGTGTGTGCGTGTGTGTGCAAGAATATTTTCGGTTTCGTCATCATTCAAACTCGTTAGCCAGCGTTCAGTTTCTTTTTTCAGTTTTTTGCTTGTCAGATTTTTAATGTTTTTTATGTGTTTACAAAATTTATTATAGATGTGCGAATGGGAAGCTGGTAAACGCCTAGCAAAAGTTGATTCTAAAGTTGGAATTGGTATCTTGTATCTGCGTTGTTTGATACGGTTAGCGAATTCTTTGGAAGAGACAGTAATTTCGTGAACTATGATGCTTACTTTTGAAATGAATAATGACGTACTCGTAAGACTTTTTAAGACATAAGTTGCGCTAAAGAACTAACAGTAAACACTGCGTTTATTACTAAACTATTCGGTGTTGTAAAACATGTTTTTGCATCGAATTTGTACACGGGCTCCAACCGGTGAGTTGGTAACTGAGCGAACAGTTATTTGGGCAGTCTAGCATTAAAATTACGTAAGTACAATTTTGCTGCCGCTATTGTTAAATATTAACTAATATTTGTTAGGAGGTGCTACGTGGATCGTAGTGGTATTGGTGGCGTGGGCAGCGGGAGAGCCGAAATAAAACTTTGTTTATTGTTGATACTTGAACTGAAGTATATTTTGTATAAATACACGTTAAGCACCAAGATTTCATTACATGCAGTACATACATTGGTTTATTATCAGAAAACACAAAAAGAGCGTCCATGGGCTGCAGAGGTCACACGAAAAAAGGGAAAAAGAAATGTTGCCCTGTCAGAAATAGTTCAATATTATTGCCAGAGCACACCTAAGACAATTTTTGAAATAGTGTTATTATAAAGCATACGACACATAAACTGTTACTCACATTAACACTTCCCCTTATGCTCTATAATAACAGCCAGGATTAAGTAGCATGCGTTACAACTCATTAGTACACAAATTACACAATATAGTATAACACAATTACTAAATACTAACAAGACACACGCTAAATTTCTCTAACATTACAATCATCTCTGAAATTTGAATGCTTGCTGCCACATAACGGCTTTGTAAGAACATCGGCTATCATTATTTCAGATGGCATATATGCAACACTAATATTATTGTCTCTAACCAAGTCTTTTATAAAATGATAACGGAGATCTATATGTTTCGTTTTCTTGTGACAGTATTCTTTAATATTTAACAATTTTAAAGCACTTTGGTTATCATTGTACAATGTTATCTTTACATAAATTTTCAGAGTTTCATACATAAAATTTTTAATAAAACATATATCTCTACAGGCATCTCCCATACCCAAATACTCTGACTCTGTGGTAGAGAGTGCTACACAGCGTTGTTTCCGAGACTCCCAATTAATGGTGTCATTCCCAACTTTTATAATGAAGCCTGTGTAGGACCTTCTGTCACTCAGATCGTTGGCCCAGTCTGCGTCTGCGAATCCGGATAATTCAAGATTATTATCTTTTGTGAAAAACAAACCATAATTAATCGTTCCTGCTAAATATCGCAATACACGTTTGGCAGCGAGCCAATGAGTTTCATCAAAACCATTACTAAATTGACAGAGCTGACTACAGGCGAAGGATATATCAGGTCTGGTACAGACACACAAGTACATCAAGCAACCCAATAACTGTCTGTAATTATACACATTATCATCCAAACATTTTTCTGACTTAACTAATTTACAATTCAATGACATTGGTGTAGTTACAGCTTTACAATGTTGCATACCAAATTTCTCTAATATTCTTTTGACATAGTTTGATTGGTCAAGTACTAAAATTCCCTTCGATCTGTCTCTAGTTACACTTATACCTAAACAATTTTTCAATATGCCTAAATTTTTGACATTAAAATTCTGTTCAAGTAATTCTACTAATTTTGTTTTATTATGACTATTTTTACTAGAAAACAAATAGAAGTCATCGACATAGAGAGCAATGATAACAAGATCTCCACATACTTGCTTGGTGTATACACAGGGTTCACACTTTGACTGTTGATAACCATTTTTAGTGAGCAAAGTGTCAACTTTACGATTCCATATACGACTGGCCTGTTTTAGGCCATATATCCCTTTCTTAAGCAAACAAACTTTAGTCTCATCGCCACTGCCAAAGCCAGGAGGCTGCTCCATGTAAATAACCTCCTCCAAGTCACCATGCAAAAAGGCTGTAGTAACGTCTATGTGACCAATATCTAAATCTAATTTATTTGCCAGAGAAAATAATAATCTCATACTAGAGTGACGAACTACTGGCGAAAATGTATCATTGTAGTCGACTCCTTGAACCTGGGTGAAGCCCCTTGCCACTAATCTAGCCTTATATTTATCAAACTTTCCTGTGGCATCATGTTTAGTCTTGTAGACCCACTTGCACTTGACAACATTGGTGCCAGGTGGCGGTCGATCCACAAGTTGCCATACATTATTGGCAATAAGTGACTCATATTCACTACGCATGGCTGAATTCCATGCCTCATGATTTGGACAAGATATGGCTCTCTCATATGACTGAGGTTCATCAAATGTCACTTCTTCCCGCACAAACATAGACAGATCGTATTCACCATACCTTTTAGGTGGTACCATACGCGTGCTACGTACAGGCCGTCCCAGTTGAGAGACGGGCACTTCTGGGCTTGACACGGCTTCCCCTGCGACCGGGCTCTCGTCACCATCTGACGAAGACAGCGAGCTGCTGCTCTCCCCAATGGGAGACTGAAAGTCAGAGTCTCCGCCGCTATCGAGGTCCTCAGTTGCAGGCTCTGAAATCATAGGAGATTCAACATTAGTTTGGTTTAGTTCATTATTATTATTTAATACATCAACTGAATTCTCAACCAATTGTTTGTTGTTATCATCATTATCACAGTCAGATATATTATTCTGCTGAAAATCATTAATATTATTATTTAATTGTACATCACAGCCAGATATATTATTCTGCTGAAAATTATTACTATTATTATTTAATTGTATATCACAGTTAATATAACTCTCATTTCTATTATTTTCCATAGTCATTGTATGATAAAATTTGTGCTCAATAAAATGCACATTTCTAGAAAAGATTATTCTTTTAGGATTAGAGGGTTCAACTAGTCTGTAACCTTTCGAGGTCTCACCATATCCAACAAAAATATGCAATTTGCTTTTTGCATCCAACTTGTTACGCCTCTGCTGAGGAATAAGAGAATAAGCTATGCACCCAAACACACGGAGATGACCAAGATCTACTTTGGATCCGGTCCATATTTCCTCGGGAATGGACCCTGATAAAGCTGCAGTGGGACTCCTGTTCTTTAAATAAATGGCTGTCATTATTGCCTCTCCCCAGTACCGCTTACAGAGACCACTCTCTCGAAGCATACATCTAGCTTTCTCTACTAAGGTCCTATTAAGACGTTCGCTCAATCCGTTTTGAGCAGGGCAATATGGTACAGTTTTCTGGTGAACTATCCCCTCTTTCCTTAAATAATTAGTGAATTGTGCACTGCAATATTCACCACCACAGTCTGAACGCAAACATTTGATTGGCAGTCCAGTCTGCTTTTCAACTAGGGCTCTTAATTCTATAAAACAAGACATAACTTCAGACTTACATCTTATTAGATATCCGAACGTCTTCCTGGAAAAGTCATCAGTAAAGGTCACTAGATAGCGTGCACCTCCCCAAGTGCATTCTGAGACGGGACCAAAAACATCCGAGTGGATGATCTCCAGAGGCTGGCTGGCACGCCTGACTTCTCCTTTTGGGTAGGATTTGGCCTTCATCTTCCCCTCAAGACAAGCCACGCAGTCCCTGAGTGCTGTTTCATGCCTATCCTGAAACACAACACTGGATACCATACCATTATCCTTCAGAGTCTGCATCCCTCTAAGACTTAAGTGTCCGAGTCGTTTGTGCCACAATTCAGTCGACACATGAAATGCAGCCACAGTACTTTGTACCTCCTGCGTCTCCGGCAGGACCATGGAAGAGTGCACCATCTGTGAAACACACTGATTAGACCCTATACCCTCCAATACATACACCCCATTTCTATTGGTAGCCTTGCCAATACATTGTTTGTCATCATAAATAAAACAAGCCTCTTTCGTGAATCTGACAGATAGACCTTTATCAGTAAGTTTGGAAACAGAAATTAAATTAGTGGATAATTTGGGAACAAACATCACATTACTAAGCATTACTGATTTATTATTTAAGGTTATGTAAACATTACCAACACCCTGACTAACCAGCCTATCATCATTGGCAATGGAGATGAGTGAACTATTTGCTTTGTAATTATTTAATAAATCTTTACAATTAGTCATGTGGGAAGTGCAACCTGAATCAATTATCCAACAGTTGGCATTAAGTGACATCAAAGCTGTAATTAAAAAAGTCTGTTCATTAGAGTTCATATTCACATTCTGCTTCCTGTCTCGCTTCAATTTGAAACACTTTGATTTTATATGTCCTGGCTTCCTGCAATAATTGCATGTTATTGGTTTACGCTGCTGCTTGGACAAGAATGCACTCCCATTCTCACTCGTATTTTTCCTAAATTCCTCTTGTAAAAGTCTTGTGCGCACCATCTCGCTTGAAAGACTTCCTGTGATGTTTGCTGTTTCCAAATTTGAGACCAGAACGTCATACTCCGAAGGCAACCCGCTGAGCAGTAACTCTGCCACTTCGCTGTCCTCCGTAATACGGCCAATATCAGCCAGCTGCTGCACAGTAGTCATTATAGCCTGGATATATTCAGTCATACTGCTGTAGTGGGTGAATTCTGCCTTGTGTAGTTGACGCAACAATACAACTCGCCTGTAAAGGCTTTTATCTTCAAAAATCTTGCATAAAGAATCCCACGCGGTCTTAGCAGTTGTAGCATTGTTTACATATTGATAACAATGCGATTTCAATCCCAGGCACACTCTGGCGAGCGCGCGCTGATCTCTTACCGGGTCAGTATCTGTTCCCTCGACGCATGCCCATAGGCCATCCAGCTTCAAGGCCATCTTCATGGCAAACTTCCATGATATATAATTTCCAACACCGTCTAGCCTCTCAATCATACCTCCGCCGCCGCCGACAGCCATCACGGAAGGCGTTACTAGGTTAGGATTGACCACGTTGTCATGGCCGCCATGCTCATTGCCATATACAATGTCGGGCATTCTTGATAATGATATTAATGATAATCACTGCACTTCGGCTTGAGCCCGCGCCCAACTAGCACACCAATTCTTCTCACTGGGTCCCAAAACCTGTTAGGAGGTGCTACGTGGATCGTAGTGGTATTGGTGGCGTGGGCAGCGGGAGAGCCGAAATAAAACTTTGTTTATTGTTGATACTTGAACTGAAGTATATTTTGTATAAATACACGTTAAGCACCAAGATTTCATTACATGCAGTACATACATTGGTTTATTATCAGAAAACACAAAAAGAGCGTCCATGGGCTGCAGAGGTCACACGAAAAAAGGGAAAAAGAAATGTTGCCCTGTCAGAAATAGTTCAATATTATTGCCAGAGCACACCTAAGACAATTTTTGAAATAGTGTTATTATAAAGCATACGACACATAAACTGTTACTCACATTAACAATATTAAACTATCGTTTCTCTTGTGTATGCTTAGTTACAAACCTACCTACTTTATTTATTATTTAGTAACAAGTACCTATTTTAGGTACGTGAACCTGTAAAATGGTGTAAATGTAAAACTAAAATAAATCTAAAAACTTACTCCCCCGCGGCATTGAGCCAAAGATGCTGGCAGCATTTCCCCGCTGTATTGCAATACTAATTCGCTGTGCGAGGAAGCTGCCAGCTCCTTGGTCTGCAGTCGATCAGCCTCTTAGACATTTCCTTGATTAATATATGCGCGCTGGGACCCCCAGGACCTAAGGTCTCAAGCCCGAATGGCAGGAGGTAGTATTCGGAGCCAAGACCTTTATATTTATTTAACAAACTGTTCCCCGCGACTTTCGTCTGCACAGAATTCGACCAACAGCCATTTTACTCTCTTAAGGAAGAACACTATTAACTCTTTTATTCGTAGATAGTCCCTAGCATTATAGATTCGTCTTTTATCCACACTGATCTAGGAGCAAAGAAAAATCAAAACCCTGCTGCTTCTCTTCCCGCGTAGATGGTAAAAGCCCATCAAGGGAATAGGCTAAAATTGGAATGATGTTATAAGCGATGCAGCCCATCAATATTTTGATTCCTCTTTAACGTATAGGTACGCCCACAATCACGCTAAACGAGGCCTCTTCTGTCATGGTAATACGAATGTATGTATATCATCGTAAGTCACAGTAAGTTAAACTTTCCACCAATTCAACATTTACACACCTTTTGTGTGCAAAATTAGAAATTACACTTTTCTCATTACAATATGCGACGTTATACTCTTGCAGTGTGGAGGCAATTTCATTGTTACGGTTTCGCCATGTGCGTAGAGTTGGGTAATGCAGCGCTTTGTGTTTGTACCATGCAAATGGGTGATTTTGATAGCCGTGTAAAATGGGCATTTCTGTTTGGCCAATGCGTACGCGCAGACAATCGTCGTTGCTTTGGTTTTTTTAGGGCTCTGTACTGCCGTATCACTTCACTATCACTACATAGTATAAAATAAAGTCGCTTTCTCTGTCCCTATGTCCCTATGTATGCTTATAGCTTCAAAACTAGAAAACGGATTTTGATGCGGTGTTTTTAAATAGATAGAGTGATTCAAGAGGAAGGTTTTTATGTATAATACGAAGTCGCGGGCAGAAGCTAGTTTGAGTATAAGACTGTTTGGAAATCGTATTACATACATACACAAAAATCACGTCTTAAACGCTTACGGGCTTAGACAGAGCCTAAGGTAACAAGACCTAAAGGCCACGTTTAGCATAATTGTGTGCGGATAGGTAGAAAGGGGAATCAAAATTATGCTGAGATGGGACCATTTCGTGATGTATGTACTGATATTTTTTGTTTTTTTTTCACTCTTTGTTTTTGTAACCCAGTAGGTATACATATATCGCGAATAAATGTTTTTCTTTCTTTCTTTCAAAAATAGTGTAGGGTTGCTGGCCGCATCGCCTATGACACGATTCCTAATTAAGATTTCGGCCAATCTCTAGATGGACTTTTACCATCGCCGCGGGAAGAGAAGCAACTGGTAACATTCTACGTTTTATTCTTATTAAAGACCTGATTTATTTATGTATGTATAATTATAATAGACTAGCCGTTGCCCGCAACTTCGTCTGCATAGAATTCGTTTATCGCTATCCCGCAGGAAGTACACAACTTTTCGGGATAAAAAGTAGCCTATGTGTTATTCCAGATTATAATCTATCTATGTTCGAAATTTTATTCAGATCTGTCCAGCCGTTCTGGCGTGAAAGAGTAACAAACATCCAAACATACTCACAAACTTTCACATTTATAATATTAGTAGGATTAATAATACAATGAGAAATGTAGTCTTCAGCACACACTTTTTTGCGGGTGTTAGGGCCTTGTGCAAGGTCCGTCCGGATCGTTACCACCATCTTACTCGCTAATCCTGCCGCTAAATAGCAGTGCTTGCACTGCTGTGTTCCGGTGTGGAGAGTAAGACAGCCGGGGAAATTACGGGCACAAGAGGCATTTCATCTTAGTCCTCTAGGTTGGCAACGCATCTGCAATCCCTCCGGGGTTGCGGGTGTCTATGGGCAGTGGTGATCACTTACCATCAGGTGACCCACTTGCTCGTTTGCCTTCCTATTCATATAAAAAAAAAAAAAAAAAAAAAAAAGCACAATACGTTCTTTTTTACCAGTTACACACGCATTGAGTAATATGTAATTTTGTCAGGAAAATACGCCTCTGTCCTGTCAGTTCAGTTCTGTTTGGCGCCAAGGCCGTGTTTTGCGGGAAGCCGACTGTCACCGAGACGGTTCGTGCACCCGGCTAGAACTACTTTTTATAAAACCTAGCTCTACTTTTGTGATACGATAATTTTAGAAAAGTTACAGATAGATTTTCAAGTGTTATAACGTCTCAAAGTAGGTTCACATTTGCACCGCACGACACAAGCGATTTTTTCCATATTATTTAAAACCATTACTTCCATGCTGGTCTGGGAGCAAAGAAAAAACATAGAATGTACCAGTTGCTTCTCTACCCGCGCAGATGGTAAAAGCCCATCTAGGGAATGGGCGAAATCATAGGAATCATGTTATAGGCGATGAGGCTAGCAACCCATCACTATTTTGATTCCATTTTCCACCTATACGCCCACAATCTTGCTAAATGTGGCCTGTAGGTACCTGCTACCTTAGGCTCTGTCTACCCCGTAAGGGATAAAGACGTGATTTTTGTGTGTGTGTGTGTGTGTGTGTGTGTGTGTGTGTAGCTCTACTTTTGTGATACGATAATTTTAGAAAAAGTTACAGATGGATTTTCAAGCGTCTCGTATCGTCTCATAGTAGGTTCACATTGGCACCGCACGACACAAGCGATTTTTTCCATATTATTTAAAACCACACTCAGAGACACAAAATCAATACATAGTATAAAATAAAGTCGCTTTCTCTGTCCCTATGACCTTATGTCCCTATGTCCTTATATCCCTACGTCCTTATGTCCCTATGTCCTTATGTCCCTATGTCCTTATGTCCCTATGTATGCTTATATCTTCAAAACTACACAACGGACTTTGATGCGGTTTTTTTAATAGATAGAGTGATTCAAGAGGAAGGTTTTTATGTATAATTCTACGCAGACGAAGTCGCGGGCAGAAGCTAGTTAACCATAAAATTGTCTAGATCTTAATCCCAAACAAAACACCTTTAAGTAAATTTATTTTGCACGTGAAATGGGACAAAACAAACACTACATTTTCTATTTCATGCACAAACTAAGAATGGTTTAAACGTTCGCGTTCGATTTTTTTTGACATAGTATTTAAACGCTGACTTCAACAGTCGATATTATTCACAATTGCGACTCCATCTGCGCAGAATTCGCTCATCGCTATCCCGCGGGAACTATGCGATAATCCGGGATAAAAACCATCCATCACTCCGGGACCGAAATCTCTATTCCAAATTTCCAAGTTTTTTTTTATATATAAGAGGGGGAAAACGAGCAGACGGGTCACCTGGAAAGCAATCACCGTCGCCCAGGGACACCTGCAAGACCTGGGAAATCACGAGTGCGTTGCCGGCCCTTTGAGGAACAGCTTAGGAAGGCTCGCTTTTTAAAGATCCCTAAATTGTACCGCTCAGGGAATGTTGCAGCAGGAAGTTGGTTCCAGATCTTTACCGTGCGAGGAAAGAAATTGCGTAATGGTAAGTAATACGGTTCAGCGTGAGGAGATAACAGACAGAGATACACACTTTCGCTATTATAATATTAGTATGTATAGTCTTATCTTAAATTAAATAACGATTACCCAAGAATAAGACAGGAAGCATTCAAAACAATGTTACGCTGCGAAATAACAAAACGAGTTTTGTCGTGTAAACCCTAATTAAGTTAATTGAGCGAAGAAAGCGTATAACGTAGGGCAATTACTGTTTCTATGTAATTTCGTGATATATACACGTTTAACGGAGTGGTGCGTCTGGTTAATGGTCGGGGTTTGTTCTGTGACAGAGAAAATGAAGTATTTTATATTGTGTATTTATAAGCTGACGCGTAATAGACATAATAAAGCCGTGTCACGAAAGGCGAGGCTGTATGGACTAAGTTTCCTTTGTCTTCTCGGTTTAATTAAAAAGAAAACTGCAGCGTTCTACGTACCTAGGCTTTACGGATGATAAACAATTGAATTTTGCTTTCTTTGGTAATGTTATTTGGTGCATACTAAAGCTGGGTTGGTCGCTTGTAATAGCATAAGTATGGAAATATTTGCCCATCTCTACTAATCCATACATACATACACAAATCACGACTTTATCCCTTACGGGGTAGACCGAGCCTAAGGGGACAAGGCCACGTTTAGCAAGATTGTGGGCGTAAAGATGGCAAAAAATGGAATCAAAATAGTGATGTGATTCGTTGCTAGCCGCATTGCCTATAACATGATTCCTATGGGCTTTTACCATCTGCGCGGGAAGAGAAGCAACTGGTACCTACATTATGTTTTTTCTTTACTCCCAGACCAGCATGGAAGATCATAGGCATGCAAACATTTAGTATGACAATACCTAGGTACTGGTATTTATTAATAAATTGAGCTCTGTTAGCTTACTAATATAGCATATAGCAATATACAAATACCTACACATATCACGTCTATAATCCTTTACAGGGTAGACAGAGCCTATGGTAAAAAGACCACGTGGGCGAAAATCCTAGGAATCATGTTATAGGCGATGCGGCTGGCAACCCATCACTATTTTGATTCCCCTTTCCACCATACGCCCACAATCATGCTAAACGTGGCCTTTAGTTCTTATTACCTTAGGCGCTGTCTTCCCCGTAAGAGATAAAGACGTGATTTATGTACGTTTGTACATACACTTGCTAGTTACTAAGTCTTCAAGTTCAAAAGCTTGCGATCTTGCTTCACCATGCGCGGGCGCCGCGTGGATGCATCTCTTACTCGTCTTTGTTTCAAGCATAATCCTACGCCGGTTGCGAAATCAATAGGCAATGTAATAATGAGCGCATGCGCAGTAACAAGCGTTTTGACGTACAGGTTTGTAATTATAATTGGAAATTTCGTCTCGATGAATAGAAACGGGTTAGGTACAGTGCAAAAATATCGATACAGACCATCATCATCATCACTACACGATTTTTTCCCCTTGTCGCATGATTTTTTAAGGCGTTGCGGAATAATTGATTAGAAGCTGTATTGAAACAGTATGAAACTGAAGCCGTACAGAGTGAAATGACCAAATGTACCCTGGAAATTGTCAGAAAATCAAAAAAAATTACCGACTTTGTGGCGCACCATTTTTTTACGGCACTGCGCGCTTTCTTATTATTTTTCATGGATCAATCGATGGTAAAAATGCCGTACAAAAATATATGACCAAAATGTACTCACTCTACCTGCACTTTTGAATTCTCACCAGCACTCAGTTGGACAGCTTACAAGTGACAGCATAGTGCTGAATCTTATTATTTTATGCTCTTATATCGTCCTATATACGTCACCTGGTGGTTCATATGACCCACATTTTTTGGTCGTGGGCCTGTAGTTTATACCTGTTACATTACATTTTGTGTGTCACAAATATTTCTCTAAACAGGTAGACTTCGAAAGCATAACTCATTCTCATAACCTTCAAAACTCACTTTAAAACACAATAAAGTTTTGCACAATTCAACCCGAAGCAATTGCAAATGACTAATCGATTGTATCGGTGACTAACACACGAGCATCGAGTTGCACAATCGATACGATACGTTAATCGTAATTATTCAATTAGAGCCGTGGGACGCCATGTTGGTCGGCCATTTTGGAATTAAATTGGCGCCAATTGGTTAATGCCTGTAAACTTGAATAGTAGATTTTCACCATTATGGAAGAATAGGTTATTTAGAGGTAGTTAATTTAGTTAATTAATGGATATGGAATATAAGCCATTTTATTCATTTAAATATCATATTCCGTACCTACACATACACAGTCGATATCCAAGTAAATAGGTTTAGTTACTTCTACGCTCTCAGTGTCTTGCTAAGCGTGGCCTGCGGGTATTGTTACCTTAGGCTCTGTCTACCCCGTAAGGGATAAAGACGTGATTTGTGTATGTACGTGTAATGTATATTATGTAGGTAGGTTTAGTTTTATTTTTCAATATAACCGTTCGAATCCCGAAATAAAATAAACGATCCACACTGTTCTCTAACTAACGTATTTAAGTATGTAAGTAGGTACGTGTGTATATTATGAGTGTCTATGGGCAGCGGTGATTAATTCCATTAGGTGTCCATCATACAAAAAAAGTATACACTTTTGTACAGTCAAGGGCATAAATATATGTGCGTTACCAAGACGTCAAAAACATCTATACACCTTTATGCCACGAACAATAAGGTCGGTGACACCTATATTTGACAAAGGTCATATCTGTATCGATATATATGCCCTCGTGTGTACGTAAGCACTAAAATATTAATTTCAAGTAGGGTTACTTGACCTTCAATCAAACTATAACCTAATAACTTTCCTTCGCAATCAACTCCTCCATACATTCTAAAGGAATACACCTGTCCGCCCATACACGTATTAAATGCTACTCCCATACAAAAGCATCGCCTACGGAACCCTATTGTTCGTATTGAGTAATATTTGATGTATGATTGAGCGATGGCTAAACTAAGAAAATTTTACAATCTATTTAAGTAATTTGCAATGTTTTTGGGTCAAATTCACACATCGTACTTGACTTATTTCATACATATAAATCACGTCACATCCCTTACGGGGTAGACAGAGCCTAAGGTAAGACTTAGAGGGCACGCTGAGCTTGATTGTGGCTGTATACCGTGTATAAAGGGGAATCAACGGATTTTGATGCGGTTTTTTTTAATAGATACAGTGAAGAGGAAGTCAAGAGGAATGTTTTTATGTATAATTCAACGGAGACGAAGTCACGGGCAGAAGCTAGTAAGTTATAAATGATTGACTGACTCCTCCCTGGTCGGGTTCTTGGCCAACGGTCAATGATAACCCTCAGAAACTGCCAAGAAATCATTAGTCGATGCCCAGGGTGCACCGGACTACGCACTGCTCTTGACCACACGTGTAACCCGACTGCCCCTGAGACATTGTTTCGCGTCCGTGACCCACGCGCGGCTGTTTTTAAAACAAACAAGTCTTAAAGCGACTTTGAGAACATCCGTGGGAGCAGCCGATATAATTTGAATGATCGATTGTCAGTCCGTCAACTTCAAAAGATCGTGTAGCGTAGATCAACGGACGAGCGGACGACCGAGAGCAATAGTATCTACGGCGTTTCCTTTAGGCGTGCCAGGACAGATTCGTATAAAATCAGTTGAGTTTTAGGCCAGCATCTGAGTAAGTACGACTCTAATGTTGCCAGTTTCAATTTAACTCAGATTCTGAGAAGGTTCGATTATGAATAGGGCATTTTTTAAGTTATCCAAGTTCCTAAGATGTCAGGTTATTCAGATATCAAGTTCCTAGCTCTTCAGATTGTCATAATGCCGGATTCTGAGTAGGTCAGAAAATCACATATCCAGAATCTTAGTATGTGCAATTCCGAGTACGACCGATTCGATGTTGATTGGATTCTGTTTAGTCTTTATTCTGAGAAGGTCAGATAATATGTCAGTCAATTTTATACATACATACATACACAAATCACGTCTTTATCCCTTACGGGGCAGACAGAGCCTAAGGTAACAGGTACCTACAGGCCTCATTTAGCAAGATTGTGGGCGTATAGGTGGAAAATGGAATCAAAATAGTGATGGGTTGCTAGCCTCATCGACTATAACATGATTCCTATTATTTTCGCCCATTCCCTCTATGGGCTTTTAATATCTGCGCGGGTAGAGAAGCAAGCATTCTATGTTTTTACTTTGCTCCCAGACCAGCATGGAAGTCCTACGTATGGTAGTACTACGTTTAGACCCTTTATATGTGTGTTGGTGTGTTCAACATCACAAAGTTTCAATTAATTGTGAGTTTAATAGTGGTTGTGGTCGTTCACTTGTTTTGTGGGTAAGAGCTGCAAGCTGTAAGCGTGTTGCGGTTAGCTGTTTAGAAAGTAGAAATGTATTCTAAATTATTTTCTAGCAGGTCTCTGAGGGAAATTCCGTTTTTTGACAAAAAAAATATTCTTAGTCATAACTCTATATTTATCTTCGCTTATTACCTAACTCGCTCCCAATGGCCATCGTGTTCATTGTGACAGAGCAGTGCTAGGTCCGGTGCACCCTGGGCATCGGTTAATTATTCCCTGGCAGATTCTGAGGGATATCGTTATCCGTTGGCTAAGAACCCGACAGGCGAGGGGTCTTTTGACCGTGTTCTACCGTACAACGTTGCCGACATTTTTGTCACAAGATTTTTGAATACTTTATTTATTACTTTGACATTGGCGAAATCATCGCATCGATCGATGGGGCCATGTTATTTTTTTTTATTTTTTTATATGAATAGGAAGGCAAACGAGCAAGTGGGTCACCTGATGGTGAGTGATCACCACTGCCCATAGACACCCGCAACCCCTGAGGGATTGCAGATGCGTTGCCAACCTAGAGGACTAAGATGAAATGCCTCTTGTGCCCGTAATTTCCCCGGCTGTCTTACTTTCCACACCGGAACACAGCAGTGCAAGCACTGTTACTTAGCGGCAGGATTAGCGAGTAAGATGGTGGTAGCGATCCGGACGGACCTTGCACAAGGCCCTACCACCCGCGAAAAGAGAAGACGAAGTAATCGCGTTAAGACGTCATGGTAAGGCCCCTGTATACTCGGCAGTAACGATTGCACTTCGGTCTTCTCTGTCGTCTCGCTTTGACTAACATAGCGCCAAATATATGCGGCGAAGAGGAAACAATGGAACACATAATGTGCGACCGTAATGCCCTCGCCAGACTAAGAATGAAACTCTACAGCATCGGATACCCTGAACCAGGAGATTTCAAGGCACTACCACTACGCCCAATCACCCAATTCATGAATGAGGTGGTAAAAGCGATGGAATAGTGCGAAGGAGGGGTGATTACACAAACGATCCACGAATGGGTCGAAGTGTATCCGTAGAGACCCCTAGACTAAGATAAGACGACATAGCGCCAATTGGCATTGTTCATTTTTTTAAAGCTGTGCTTTTAACACCTTTATTTGATAAAATGGACTATTTCAAGCAATTTGCAAATTCAAAGCAGTTTGAGCATTTGAATATTATGCTTTTACGTAGCTTTGTTAATTAATAATAAATATTTTTTCGCTGTTTGATAATTCGTGAATTTAGACAGAATCCCAATCGCCTTCGTTCGGCTGGCTATAAAAAAAAACGGCTTTGTCTATGGTTTTGTCGATTTGACAGTGACACGTGACAGTTGCCTTAGCTAAACTTTTTTTTTATTTTTGTGGCAAACATTCGATGCTGGATTCTGTCTAAAAACCGGGTCGTTCGGTCAAACAAAGGTTCAAAGTACTTTTACAAAAATATCTGCAATCATAAAGTATTTTTGAAATCGGACAAGATAAATCGGATAAATGATGATTTTCCCTAAAAAAATGAACAATGCCAATTGTCTCTTTCCAAAGGCCGAAGTGCCTTCTTTTTGACCGGGTACTGTAGTTGAGATAGTATAGTCTACCAGCGAGTAGTCTCGGGTGAAGTGCGGTCAGCGCTGCCGACGGCCTCACGGGGTATCATTAGTGAACTGGTGGACTGTATGGGCATGGTGCGTGCTTAGTGGGGTGTGGTGCAAGGCAGGAGATGCAGGTGGCCAACTAGCTGAAGGTTAGCCAATTTTTCCGCTGTTTTTTCTGTAATAAATAATAATAATAATAATATCCTGGGACAATTGACACCAATTGACCTAGCCCCAAACTAAGCAAAGCTTGTAATATGGGCACTAGACAACGGATAAACATACTTATATAGATAAATACATACTTAAATACATATTAAACATCCAAGACTCGAGAACAAACATTCGTATTTTCATACAAATATCTGCCCCGCCCCGACCGGGGATCGAACCCGGGACCTCAAGCTTCATAGTCAGGTTCTCTAACCACTGGGCCATCCGGAATGAGCCACCCCTTTGTCCATTACTGGTGCTCCTTATCGACCGGGGTACAACTCCATCGAGCTTCATCAAGAGCTGTCACTGATCCTGCCTGCTAAGGCAGGAACACTGTCTTCTAATTCTGGCTCACAATCAGTGGCGTAACTATAACGTGTGGGGCCCGTGGCAACTTCGTCAGATGGGGCTCCTTCCTCAATATAAAGAAGTGCATCAGCGTCCCTTCTGTGCTCTAAACCAAGTCAGTTCGGGGCCCCGTAGAGCTAGGGGCCCCTGGCATTTTGCCACCCCTGCCACCCCATAGTTACGCCACTGCCCACAGTCATGCTAAGCGTGGCCTTTTTATCCCGGACTGTAAGGGATAAAGACGTGTTTTATGTATATACGGTTGAGAAATGAAACCTGTAGAGGAAAACAAACAACCGGACAGACAAGCAAAAGCATTTTTATCTAAGCCGATACGTAAACGATTCGCTCGCGGGAACCCAATGACATGGTTAATATAGGGATAAGTTCGCCTTTATGCATATATTAATGTTATATTTATTTATATTTGTACAATAAAGCATTTACTACTTACTTACTTACATAGATTAGACCTCTACGCCCTCAGTGTCTTGCTAAACGTGGCCTGTAGATCTTGTTACCTTAGGCTCTGTCTACCCCGTAAGGGATAAAGACGTGATTTGTGTTTGTGTATGTGTGTATGGATTAGACATTCAGTATTATCGTGTGATACACGCATATTGCGATCCATATCACGAAATATTGACACGTATCGCAACGAATCCGGTTGTATTGTGATCCACGGTCCTATTGACATAGCAGTCTCACGATAACATTCACCGTCTAACCATATCAATCCAAGGGATTTTATTATCCCCTTTGCTCGTATTTGTACCCGCTCCCGCTCCCGCGCCCGCCTGCGCCCTGCGCGGGCGCACCGGCGCGTGGCAGCGAAAGTGCGTCCCCGGGCGCATGCGCAACGTAACCAGGGGCGCCGCACTATGAATAAACATGGCAGGAAAGTTATAGCGTAGACTAGCTCGCGCCCGCGGCTTCGCTCCCTTGCACGATGGGTGCGACCATTGTGCATCCTGGAAATTACGGTCAGACATACGGGACCTAACAATACATACATACATAAATCAAGTCTTTTTCCCTTATGGGGTAGACAGAGCTTTAGGTAACAAGACCTAAAAGCCACGTTTAGCATGATTGTGGGTGCATATAGGTGGAAAGGGGAATCAAAATAGTGATGGGTTGCTAGCCGCATCGCCTACAACATGATTCCCAAGATTGTCGCCCGCTCGATGGGCTTTTACCATCTACGCGGGAAGAAAAGCAACTGGTACATTCTATGTTTTTCTTTTCTCCCAGACCAGCATGGAAAAAGGACCTAACAATAGACCCTGTAATTGTGTCCCCATTTGAACGTACACAGAGACATTACATATGTAGCGACCTTAGCGCCACCTAGTTGGCCTCTACATAATTACTACGACGCACGAGTAGCTAGCGCCAGTTCTAATGACAGCTGTCACATTGTTCTACATCCCGCTAACGAAGTGTATCAATGCGGCTGCGTAAATAGAGTTGTATTCAACATCCTTCCTTCGGACTTCGGTCCCCGGCATAACATCTTCCTGGAGAGAGATCTCTCTATTGTGGCACTCCCCACACATACATACATACCGTCACGCCTCTTTACTAACAGGGGTAGGCAGAGACTACATTGTTCCACTTGCTAAAATCCTGAAAAAAAATAAAGATCCGTATCCGTATCCGCGGATCTTGACACTAAATATCCGTAATCAGATCCGTATTCGCGGATGTACATTTTTAACGATCCGGCACTTCACTAATAACTATACACGAAACAGACAGAGAAGTCATCGTCATCACTACATAGTATAAAAAAATAAAAAAAAAAAAAACAAAGTCGCTTTCTCTGTCCCTATGTCCCTATGTATGCTTATATCTTCAAAACTACACAACGTATTTTGATGCGGTTTTTTTAATAGATAGAGTGATTCAAGAGGAAGGTTTATATGTACGAGTATAATACATGCATAATATACCGTGCAAAGCCGGGGCGGGTCGCTAGTTATAGATAACTGGCAACTTAATATAACTGGAACTTAACAGAGAGTAGTGAAACAGGGCCTAAGTGAAGTGCAATTTTATTGTTTAGTTATGCTGGTGACGGCCAAAGCTGGGACGAAACGAATGCTTCGTCCATTTGTGCTAAAGGACAAGGTTTTGTTTCTAATAACTTAAAACAAACATTAAGTTTGCATCGTGGGAAGTAATTCAGTACGAGCTGTGCTTGTTGTCTTCTATACATACCTACATACATACATATATCACGTATTTATCCCTTACGGGGTAGACAGAGCCTAACAAAACCTTAAGGCCACGTTTAGCATGATTAAGGGCGTCTGGAAAGGGAAATCAAAAGTGATGGGTTCCTAGCCGCATCGCCTATAACATCATTCCTAAGACTCGCCCATTCCCTCGATAGGCTTTTATTATTTGCGCGGGAAGAGAAGCAACTGGTAATTTCTGTTTTTTCTTTACTCCCAGACCAGCATGGAAGTACTTCTAAATTTTTGAACGACACTGAAAATTAAAACACTTAAACCGACGAGCATGTATGAAGAGATTGATGACTGTGGATGAAGCGAAAGAAATATGTCAGGATCGTAGCAAGTGGAACAAAGTAGTCTCTGCCTACCCCTATGGGAAAGAGGCGTGACGGTATGTATGTATTACACCGAAAAGTAAAGCTATGGCCAAGAATAGAACCTGGATCCTCGTCATTCCGTGATGCGTGTTAACTGCTACACCCATAGGTATACCTAATTGCGGTCAACAAAATTGTCTGCCGAAGGCCGCAACTTTTTCACACGTCGGCCGTGGGCCGAGGCTGCCGCATCCTTGACGGAGGGGGCAGACCGGCGCTGCGGCGGGAGTATCGCTACGAGCCTGGCGAAAATTACGGGCGAATGTTAACTTTCGCTTTCGATATAATCGAGAGTAAAAATGGGTGGGCACTGATACTTGTAGCTATTGTTTTTGTTGTAACAACTAAAGTGTTTGAGTAAACGTCATGTTTAGTGTGGAAAACTTGGCAGCGCCGCCTAGCGGCACGTAATGGTAACAAAATAATCCCATAGTATCTTAAAGAAAGAAGTTTATTTATGACAATCACAAAAGGTACCTAACACTTAAAAACAACAGGTAAATATATTACTCACCTGCTATGGGTGGTGTAGGGGGTGCACGCGTCATGGAATGACGAGGATCCGGGTTCGATTCCCGGCCATAGCTTGACTTTTCGGATTTTTTCTGTGTTCTAATTTTCAGTGTCGTTTAGAAATTTTATTCGTTGTATGTAACTAGTAATGTTGAAGGATCATACTTCATATCTCACCACAATTATAACAATACAAGTACCTACTATGACTATTATATTTAAGTTTGTTTACAAAAGCGTTAAAATGGATTGGAACGGATTATACTAGAGTTTACGGGCAATTATTACTACATACATACATAAATCACGTATTTCTCTTACGAGGTAGATAGAGCCTAAGGTGACAAGACCCTGAAGGCCACGTTTAGCATGATTGCGGGCGTAAAGGTGGAAAGGGGAATCAAAATAGTGATGGGTTGCTAGCCGCATCGCCTATAACATGATTCCTAATATTTTCGCCCATTTCAATGGACTTTTACCATCTGCCCGGGAAGAGGAGCAAGTGGTACGTTCTATGTTTTTTCTTTACTCTCAGACCAGCATGGAAGACGCAAAGGCCTATGTCCTTTACACTCACCTAACATTTTGCAACAAGAAAAAATCTCAACAGAAGTAGGTACATTGTAGACTGTAGAAACTAGTAAAATTAAACAATTTAAATTATAGTAAAAATCCAACATGCAGCGCTGACCAGAGCAATGACACGACTCTCTTTTGTTTTTGTTTTCTTTTAGCGCTGCGTGCAATTAACTTTATTTGTTGCCAGTGCCAAAATATAATCATCACTATCATCACTATCACTATCACTACATAGTATAAAATAAAGTCGCTTTCTCTGTCCCTGTGTCCCTATGTATGCTTATATCTTCAAAACCACACAACGGATTTTGATGCGGTTTTTTAAATAGATAGAGTGATCCAAGAGGAAGGTTTTTATGTATAATACATGCATAATATACCGTGCGAAGCCGGGGCGGGTCGCTAGTAGTTTAATAAAAAGGTGGCTGTCTAAATAGGTGCGTCGCCTACATACGGTCAAGTGCAAAAATAAGTATCGATACAAAATTCTCAAAAATATGTCCCACGACCTTATTACGCTGGTGTAAGAGTGTCTGGTACTTATTATTGAAACTTTGACTAGATACATATTATTACACTTGACTGTACATAATTAAATATCCCAATTTTACATTAAATAATGATAAAAAGTTTAGTAAACAATTACTTTTAATTACACAAATTAAGTGGATCTGTTCCGTTAGTCGGTGGCGCGGTCGGTCGGAACGGCATCAAGGCGATTAAAGAAATAAGTGATATTGACTTGTCACCCGGCTTTGTCCTCTATTTTAAAACACGCTAATATTATAAAACTTATGTTGTATGGTCTGGGAGAAAAGAGAAACATAGAATGTACAAGTTGCTTCTCTTCCCGCGCTAATGGTAAAAGTCCATCGAGGGATTGGGCGAAAATCTTAGGGATCATGTTACATAGGCGATGTGGTTAGCAACCCATCACTTTTTTGATTCCCCTTTCAATCCATACGCCCACAATCATGCTAAATGTGGTCTTTAGGTTTTGTTACCTTAGGCTCTGTCTACCCCGTAAGGGATGAAGACGTGATTTATGTAAGTATGTAACAATATCCGTCCCAAATTATACAAGAAAACGTTGTCCATTAAACATTAACCGAACGCAAACTCGAATAAAATCGTAATTAATCGTAATATAAGTTATTGTTTATTTTGTGACACCCTATTCATTTGTGGGGGGAGGCCACAATAGAGATCTAGGCTATATATTTTGTATGGGATCCCCTCAAAAACACGCTTACCTAGAAGCTCCAATATCTTTGGCTTCTAGATAAGCGTTGCCAGATTATGGAATTGTTCCCCGTTTAGTGGATATCCACGATTTTCGAAATTCCCCTGATTTCGAATTTACCCCAATGCTCCTAATATTTTAAGGTCTCAAACTACATTATAGGTTAGGTACCCAGTTCTAAAATAATCGTAGGCTTTTTATAGTGGAGTTTTTTTTTTAATAACTGATGTAATAACTGGACGCCGCACTTTGTTATAACAAATAGACATACACATAAAATATGTCACCTTATTCACAAGACAGACAAACATTCAGGCAAATAGTTAAAAGGTATATACGTTGGTACGTCTACTCTGCAAGTGAGCGGTCAATCGTGAAGACCAAGGTAATGGCCAATTAGATCATTTATTTCTCAAGTCTAATCAAAACAATAAACCATTTAATATAATATTTATTTACTTTAATTTAATAGTTGATTGGGTGATTTCTGATCAAAAAACTCTCTATGATGACCTCATTCAAATAGCGGGGAAGGACTGGATACGGAAAACTCAAGACCGCAGCAATTGGAGGGCTATGGAAGAGACCTTCACTCAGCATTGGATAGAAAAAGGTTGAAGAAGAAGAAGAAGAAGAAGAACTCTCAGTATAAATTTACATGTTATAGGGTTATGTACAGGATTTATTATTAAGGTGCGTTGGGGTAAATTCGAAATTGGGGTAATTTCGAAAATCGTGGCTATCCACTAAACGGGGAACAATTCCATAATCTGGCAACGCTTATCTAGACGCCAGACATTGGAGCTGTCCTTTTTTTCTTGGTGTGCCAACTTTAAATTAAATTCCGGTTAACCAAGTGGTTATTTACGTCTAGTTTTTTTCGCTTTCGCCACCCCTCCGGCGTCGATATTCGCCAGCCGGCTAACCCCCGAGGTCGAGGCAACTAACTACACGTCGTCCGGTGACGACGAATAATGACGGAATCGTTATTATAATAGTAATTACTTTTGTTATTTAGGCTGCGAAAATGTGAGGCCGAAAGGAGTTCTGAATGCGTCAGCGTCACAGAAGAAATGTAAACCCTTAAACGGAAGGTCGTGGGTTTGGAACTGTATAACGAGTTGCCAAAAAATATTTAAAATGCTAAAACCTTTGCCGAATTCAAATCAAAACTGACCAAACACATCACTGAGGATACTACACTTCTTTCATAAGCCCTACCCTAACGCAGCTTTGGCTCCGTATCCGTGTTTAAATATTTTAGAAAGTTTATATAATTTACCAGTCGACAAGGGGCGACTTGAAAATCTAAAAAAATATAACTTTTCCTCTTGACAAAACTTATAACTCTGTAACAGACCCGATGTTACTATTTGTATTTGTTTAAGTTTTTACATATTACCACGGTAAACTTTAGTTTTATATACTTACGCACTTACCTACTTGTTTTCTCTGCAATACTGTAAACTACAAATACTACCTTAGATATTAAGTTCTCATGTAGGTAAGTGACTTATTGTTTTTAATGAGAAATAAAGATTCTATAAACCGAAACCCGACGCCTTATTATCTAACTCACACACATATAAATCACGTCTTTTTCCCTTACGGAGTAGACAGAGCCTAAGGTCAACCTAAGGGCCACATTTAGCATGATTGTGGGCGTATAGGTGGAAAGGGGAATCAAAATAGTGATGGGTTGCCAGCATCGCCTATAACATGATTCCTAAGATTGTCGCCCATTCCCTCGATGGACTTTTACCATCGGCGCGGGAAGAGAAGCAATCGGTACATTCTATGTTTTTTCTTTGCTCCCAGACCAGCATGGATGGCCTTCAAGGGGTGAATAATGTTGATATCATGAGTATTTTCCTGCGAAGAAAATTTTACACAAAGGTTCGTGAGTGCAATGACATTTACCTGGAGTTCTCGTCATTGCGTGTGATTAATCTGCCCTTTGACGCCCTGAAATCAACATCGTCATTAGCATCATTGAACTGACTCACAAAACTGACCACTCAACTGGTGACTCACTAAAACTCACCAAGTTGTTTCCACCAACATCACCACGATAGTTGGTGCTCCAACGCCGTGCGATTTAAGCGGTCTTTCCTGCATCGTACGTGCAAAATTTGGAATGGGCTGGCGGCTGGGGTTTTTCCAACTGGCTATGACATGGGTACCTTTAAGACCATTTACCATTTCTTGCAAGGCCTTCTCTTGCAACGCGCTAGCAGTCCCATTGGTGCTGTAGTTGTCCATGGACGGCGGTGATCACTTACCATCATGTGCACCGCATGCACGTTTGTCGGTTTTGATTAAAAAAAAAAAAGAAAAAAAAGAAAAAAGAAAAAAAAAAGAAAAGAAAAAAAAACCGGACAAGTGCAAGTCAGACTAAACTTGGCAACGAGGGTTCTGTACAAATTCGGTTAGTGGATATAAGATCCAGTGCTAGTAAAGCCGTGCCCACTAAGCAAAGTGTAGGCAGTGCAAAGGTCATTTCATATTGGTTTCTTGCATAGGAGACATGAAAAGTTAGATTTTTAGCTTTTGTTGTTATGTGTCTTGTTGTGTTGTTGTGTGCTTCCATGCTGGTCTGGGAGCAAAGTAAAAACATAGAATGTACCAGTTGCTTCTCGTCCCGCGTAGATGGTAAAAGCCCATCGAGGTAATGTGCGTAATTCTTAGGAATTATGTTATAGGCGATGCGGCTAGCAACTCATCACTATTTTGATTCCTCTTTCCACCTATACGCCCACAATTTTGCTAAACGTGGCCTGTAGGTCTTGTTACCTTAGGCTCTGTCTACCCCGTAAGGGATAAAGACGTGATTTGTATGTATGTATGTTTGTGTATGTTGTTATAGCGCCAACAGAAATACCCGAAAATTTCAACTGTCTATCACGGTTCATGAGATACAGTCTGGTGACAGACATACAAACCGTTTTACAGAACCCTAAAAGTAAGGCTAAGAAAGGCTTTAAGTTACTAAACCTATCCAAGATTGAATCTTCACTATCACTATGTAGTATAAAATAGTCGCTTTCTCTGTCCCTGTGTCCCTATGTCCCTATGTATGCTTATATCTTCAAAACCATACAACGGATTTTGATACGGTTTTTTTAATAGATAGAGTGATTCAAGAGGAAGGTTTATATGTATAACTAGCGACCCGCCCCGGCTTCGCACGGTATATTATGCATGTTTTATACATATAAACCTTCCTCTTGGATCACTCTATCTATTAAAAAAAACCGCATCAAAATCCGTTGACTGGTTTTGAAGATATAAGCATACATACGGACACGGGGACAGAAAAAGCGACTTTATTTTATACTATGTAGTGATGATACATGCATAATATACTGTGCGAAGCCGGGGCGGGTCGCTAGTGTGTTATAAATTACAGGGTAGTTTTAACGTCTCAAGTCGACGTGGAACTTCGGTCATCAAAATGGCGGATAATTCGGCAGATTTGTGTCAAGATTAGTGACTTTTTGATTTGTTTTGAAAATTAACTGATTTCATCGTGTTGGTAATTTTCTATGTTCGCTGAGTTAATTATATTGTAATTTAAAGGAATTGTTAACCTTATATCTTTTATAACAAACTAGCTCCTGCCCGCGACTTCGTCTGCGTAGAATTATACATAAAAACCTTCCTCTTGAATCACTCTATCTATTAAAAAAAATCGCATCAAAATCTGTTGTGGACAGAGAAAGCGACTTTATTTTATACTACTATGTAGTGATGATGGTGATGTAGTGATGATGAAGAATACACACTTTTGTCTCTACCAAAATTATTATTTGGCCAATGATCCTGAAAATGTTAAAGTATTTAGTAAATAGTGTAAAATTTTCATATGAGTGTACGACGAAGAAATATTTATAAAAACTTTATGCGAATTGAGATCCTCCGCCGTGTTTTAACGGTCTCGGTCTAGACTCTAGTATAAAATTATGTCGTAACATAATTACTTTATCTTTTTGCCTTTGTGCATATATTGTATAGCTGTATTAATTAAAATTATTAATTAAGATAGGTATTATCAATATAAATATTGTACCTATTGTAATTGTTTATTTAAATATTTATTCTATTTTTCATAATGATTATTTTTTACAATGACATAAATACTGCTATGTCGTATGTGTATTAAACTAGGTATTAGGTAGGTATATTGTTAAGCTTATGGATTTCCGGTTTAAATTTTATTTTTTTTTTTTTCTTTTACTGTTTAGTTGCAGGCTAGCGACGTCGAAGTTCCTAAAACGTTCCCATAGTGTGCCTGTGGGGACGGAAGCGAGACATGCCCTCGGTACCGCTCTGCTTTCAGAGCAGGACATGAGTGCGTGATAGCCAACATTGGGGGCGGCAGACGTAAGCTTGCCTTCGGAATCCAAAAGCTTATTGGTTACTTACTTGACATGAAATGTATATTTCATAATTTTGTTTTATATATAATTTTTTTCCTGCGACATTGGAGACATCTCCAATTAGTTTATTTGACGGTGGAGGCGTTTTACACCTCCACTGAACTTACTATTATTATTATTTTTTTGTTTTTTATTTTTTTTTGACCAGTAGAGACTTTATACATCTCTACTATTTATAGATTAATATAATTTAAGGCTCGGGGACCTTATACATCCCTTATATAAATGTATTTAATGTAAGTAGAATTTAAGTATTCTTACTGTATTTTTATTTGAAAAAATGACTTTCTGCCAAGTTTCTTGCGGCGCATTCTTCTTGGCAATGATGGTCTTTCCGAATGTGCTGGTAGTTTCAAAAAGACATGTAAAAGAGCCCTTGGCGGCCAATTTGCAAAATAAATTTTCTTATTCTTATTCTTCTTATTCTTATTAATGTTTTTTATTTTTTTGTGAATTGTATCTGTTTCTTTATATTTGTACAATAAAGCATTTACTTACTTACTTACTTTATGCTCTTCACCAAAGAAACTTTTCTAAAAACATTATTTCTTCTTTCTTTGCGTTTGCGTGTGCTGTAAGCTTACACTGAAAATAAATATAAATAAATAAATAAATAAATAAATAAATAAAATGAATGCACAAACCTTTTTAACAAGAAATACTCAATGTTGTTCCTCTCTTTCAGAGCGGTGCCAACATCAAAGCGGAAACGAGAGTCGTCATTCGCTATACTAGCGGAGGCGCCCGGTGCGTCCCGCCCGTCGAGTCCGCGCTCGCTGCCCGTCGAGTCTCGCACTGGCCGCGTCTCGCCATTCAGAGGTAAGGCACTACATGACCGTACGCAGTACTCACAGAGGCCACCGACATAAAGAGGTACCCGACTATACGAGTCATCGTCTCATCTTACATTGTTGTTGTAAGAAACCATGACCTTTCAAAGATGTATTTAATTACACACAGCTCACAGGTGGGAAGCGATTGATAACGCTCGTTAGAACCCAAATTTGATTACAAGTAAAATTAAATTTCTACACGACACTGAAAATTAGAACACATAGAAAAGCTATAGCCAGGAAGTGGCGTAGCGTGGGTCTCGGCCGCCCGGGGCGGATGAAAATTTTGCCGCCCCATTGCTTACGTGCTTTAAATATTTATACGATATTATTGTTATTTATTCTGAAATTTTGCCGCCCCCTAAAAGTGCCGCCCGGGGCGGGCCGCCCCCCTCGCCCCCCCCCTACGCTACGCCGCTAGGAATCGAACCCGAATCTTCGTCATTCTGTGACGCGTGTTATACCTTACAGCTGTCACGTGGCCTTGTTACTATGCGAATTTTTGTCGCCAAGCGTGGTCTGTGTGAATGATGTACGACACAATTACAAACAAATTATGACAATTGTACACGGTTTTATACAATAAACGTTCCTTATTTCTTATTTCAAAAATCGTAAATCAAGAAATAAAAATTCTTGATTCATTGGATAGTACAAATAAAATTACCTAACTGTAGTATAGACTTTTAAAGGGTACTACTACGACTTTTAAAGGGCTATTGTTATTGGTTTTACTACAGTATTTTTTATCTGTACAGGCAGAGGCTTCAGAGAAGACACGTCGAGGCACAACACGCCGAAAACCTCAGCAGCGAACTCAAGAGCCAACTCCCCTCCGCGCAGACGAACCAACTCCTTGTCGAAGATAGACAAGATGGCCACCGCCACCCTCCCTCCACCCCTACCCCTGATCCGGCCGCACTCCCCCCGCAACTTCCTAAAACAAAACAAAGAAGAAGTAAGAGAATTAAGTGAGCTGAACAGAGAAAAGCACGAGGCAGAGGCAGAACGGATTAGAATAGAGGAAGAAGGTGCGTTGCTGAAAGAAATGGGTATTATAGACAAAAACGCTAGTGCTGATGTCGTTCGAAGTGTCGTTAACTCCAGAACAGCGTCCAGATGTAGCTCACCGAACAAAATCAATTTGAAAAGTAGATCAAGTTCGCCGGTAGCTATTTTACATTATGAAAATATTCCGGCTGAGAGCAAAGAGTTCGTTAATCCCAACGATGGACTAGCTAAGCCTGTGACGCACGTGTCGAGGATCAGAGCAGTGTCGCGGTCACAGCCTCAGTCGAACAATGGCTCGCCACAGCATTCTAAAATACCTAAAAGGCAAAGCTCTGTCTCCCCCAAAAGAACAGTGACGATACGCGATGTGTCAAACTCATGGAAACCCGTCGAAAACAACCTGAACAAAAGCCAAAGGTTCATTTCGAATAGCACGAGCAGTATCCACGAAACTATAAGAATAGGAGGGACTACACACGATAAGAGAAACATCAGCAAAAGCACACAGCATCTAAGCATCTCTCCCGCTGTTATCAGAGGGAAACCTCCTATATCTCCTGGACGAGGAGGCCCTCCTCCATCGAACAGGTCCATTAATGCTAAACGACTCTCACCCATCGTCGGGACTCCTAACAAGAGCCCGGACGAACTGAAGCCAAGTTCCGCCAAAACGCCAAAACCTTCCCCATTAGCCAAGAAACCGATCAAAACTGCCGGCAACACGCCTGCTACATCTAGATTAAATTCTAGACAGCCTAGCAGAACTATAAGCAGAGACCAGAGTCCAGATAAAAGAAAGCCACTCACTAAAGTCTCTACTTCTTCTAAACCACCAACCAGGCCTGCTCAGGGCAAACCTGTAAACAGGTCTTCTAGCACTCGCGTAGCCCAAAAACCCAGTGTTCCCAAACAGGATGTAAAAAAACCTATCAATCGGACTAATAGCATGAAGAGTCTAGTAAGAACACCAAGCACAAAAACACTTAACGAAAGACCGCCCTTGCTTAAAAAGGATAGCAAAAAAGATATAAAAGTCAAAGCTCAATCAACAACGAAAATAAACGAAATTGGTACGAAAGTAGAAACTATAGCAGAAGAAAAGAAATCAGACAAAGCAAAGAAATCGGCAACCAAAGAAAAGACAAACGATAAGAACGAAGAACCAAAAATTGAAACAATTGCTACTGATGATAAAGCTGCGGCTAAAGATGAAGTGACAACACAGGATAACCAAACTCAATATGACAAAATCGTTAACGAAAATGGTGAGATTATACTTCTGACGAAAAAGAGTGTTATATCTATGACAACCGCGGCTATAACTGCTCAACCCTTAGAAGTAGTCACTAAAGTTACAAATCAACTACCAGCAGCATTTGAAAAAGCAAGAGAAAAAGGTATTTTCGAAAGACTCAGCTCTAGGGACTCTTTAGCGCCTAAAGAAGAAGAAAAAGAAATCGAACCAGAGAAAGAAAAAGACAAAGAAAAGGTCAAGGAAAAAGAGAAAGAAAAAGATAGTGAAAAACCGAAAACCGTCGAGGATCATGAGCCAAAGGACGTAGAAGAAAAACCCGATGACAAAAAAGCTGCAAAGCCTGCTAAAACTGAGAAAAGTTCAATATTTCTAGATGACAATATCAAACTAAAGCCTTTGCTACCACCGTATAGTAATCCTCAAGTAGAGCGAGCGAGACAGAAAATTGATGATATCCTTAAATCTCCAGAAGTATCAACCGAAAACATTCTCGCTAGTACGTTAGAAGCTAAAGAATCTAGAAGTAAGATGAAAAGTGCGGTTAATAAAACGAAAGATAATATAAAAGAGTCTAAAAATGAAATCACTGCAAAAGCAGCTGATGTTAAGGATCAGGCTGTTAAAGAAAGCGACAAAGCTGTGACAGAAATACGTTCCGAAGCAACCAAAATCGTTGACAGTATCATAACTCCAGTAGAAGAAACTAAAAAACCAGAAGTCCCCGAAATACTTGATATACCGAAGAAGACTATAGAACCTATCGTTATGGTTGTCAATGAAAAGAAAAACGGGGCGAATAAAAGCGAAGTTGTTGAGAAAATGAACGAGACTCTAGTTAAAGGGGAACCGGAAGTTGAAGTGCAAAGTTCTAACGTTTCTTCTCCCGGGGACAAGATGGCAGTGCAAAACAAAATGGTGGATGGAAATGACTCCGACAAGTCTGCGCAGAGCAACGGAGGGTAAGCGTTAAAGTTTTAATATAATTTTAATAGTCACACTTAACAAAAAAGTATCTAAGCTAATATTTATAAACGCAATTTATTAATTCTATAAAAATCATATTACAGTTTACAAATAGGAAATAGGGCCAGAGCTCAAATAAACTAAAACCATAGTTTTTCAATTGTTTTTTGTTGCAGCGTAACTCTTAGCATTTTCAAATTAGAGCAACATTGTGCAAAAGCAATATTTTCTTTTTTAGAATATGGAAAGCAAAACAAGACAGCCGGTGAAATTACTGGCACATTAGTTATCTTATCTTAGCCCTCTAGGCAACGCATCTGCAATATTTGAGCGTTTTCCAAAAAAAAAACCACATGAACATTTTTTCCAGAGTTTAACCATTTTGGGTTTTTCTTACTCAGAATCGTTTACTCTGTCTATCCTCATACAAGAAAAAATGTGTCCTAAAATGTCCATTCCAATTCGTCACTTTTTTGAATATACGATATACATATATGGAACGTGCCGAAGAGGAAAAACATTCATAGTAAAATCAGTGATACATTTTTTCTCGTATGAGAATCGATAGGGTACACGATTCGGTAGACGATAGTTTATGTATTATTCCGCCTTTAATCCATTACGCCATAAGAAAGTCGGCTCCAGAGAGGTTTTCACTCCCATTAGTGGTGAAAATTCCCGAGTGGGTTACGAGCATATCTATTGTCTATGATATACAGAGAACATCTACCACAGGAGATGGTATTACTTACTGTCACAACACTACATGATATGTAATGGCATAAATCAAAAAATTACATAAAGCAAAACGTTTTTTTTTTATTGAATTGAATTAGATTGGTAATTAACATTTGACGCCAAATTTTCGAAAGCACATCACTCGAAAAAAACCGTGTATTGCTGCAAAACTACGGTTCTGATTAAATTTTCGCTGGATTCGAGCTGTAATTTTCTCAACTCTATTACCTAGTATTTTAAAATCAATCAAAAATCACTACTTTGGAAAATCACGCCCCTAAACGCGCTCTTATGCGCTTGACTACTCGTATCAGTAAAATTTGCGATAAAATACAACGACTTGCATTGGTTATACAAAATGTTTAGTTGATATCACATTAATATTAATTAACAGCTTTGTTTTGGCATAAGTTACCACCGTAACAGCCATGAGTGTAGACATTTGCTGTAGCTAAACTAAAGGCAACTCCAGTCGTAACTGCTCTGTGGTTGTCGACGGAATCGTTTTCAACGCGATGTTTAGGCTGTTACGCTGTGGTTTTGGTTCGGTGGACAACGTAAACGCAACGTAAACGCATTAAGATTTCGACAAAGGTCACTTTCTTTGAAATAGCACAGGAAGAGGAAGAATCGCGGTGACACCTAGTGCTCCGTGCACAGTCCATGGCCAGGAGGGAACGTGTGTGTTTTTAGACGGTAGGCCTCTCCCCTCCTTCCACAGGGAAGGCAGCGGCGAGCTGCAGAGCCCGTCATACACCCCCGTTGCTGCCCCGAGCGCGGGAATGCATAAGGCGCATTTTCCACACGTTAAAAAAAAAAGGAAGAGGAAGAATACAGTAAACGGGGGTAACTTAGATCATTATGGGATACCCACTAATAGGGGTAAGCACACTACTTGTTCCACTAGCTACGATCCTGACTTACTTCTTTCGCTTCATCCACATAGGGGCTTTACCATGACGTCTTAATGCGATTCAATTCCGACTCAGTTCCAGTTTTAGCTGTCATTTTTAGTATGGATCTGACAGCGAGCGAACCTAAACTGAATCGGAGTTGAATCGCATTAAGATGTCATGGTAGCCCCCTGACTTTTTTATAATTTTAAAATGGCCGTAAAATCGACGTTGTCTATATGCGGTGAATGTTGGATGGTTCTCGAGATCTTAATGTTTTCTTTCGCTAAAAAGCTAAGCCAATCTTATACATATAAAATTCAAAGTCCTGACTGACTGAATGACTGACTGACTTAACTATATATCAACGCACAGCCCAAACCACTGGACTTAGAGACTTGAAATTTTGCACATAGATACCTTATACAATGTAGGCATCCACTAAGGAAGGATTTTTGGAAATTCCCACGGGATAAGGAAAAAACGGGAATTATATATTCGACTCCGAGTGACGCTATCTCAGTAACTATAATAACTAGACTCTTCAAATTTGATACAAAAATAGGTGATTACAAAACGAAGAAACTGATTTCAGGGTTTTTGGAAACTCCCACGGGATAAGGAAAAAACGCTATTTATATATTCAGTTCTACGGGATCGATTTTTCGTTTTACTGGTCGTATAAAACTTAAATTTGGCCTTCAGGTTCCCTTGGGGAGTGTAGGAGAGCACTAAAAAAAGGATTTCCCGAAATTCCCACGGGAACGGGAAAAACGGGACTTTTCGTTTTACTGGTTGCAGAAAGCTGAAATACGGCATGTAGGTTGCTTCGGGAGTGCAGAGGAGCATTAAGAGAGTACTTTCCAAAATTCCCACGGGAACGGGAAAAATATTTGTTTACAAAGAAATACTGCGGTAGGCATAATATGGCTAGAAACTTGAAATTTGGCACACATAGACCTTGAGTATCCTAGAGGTGCACTAAGAAGGTATTTTTCGAAATTCCCACGGGTTAGGGAAAAAACGGGATTTTTTGTTTTACTGGTCGTAGAAAGCTGAAATTTGGTAAGAGCCTTCCTTGATGAGTGTATGGGAGCACTAAGAAAGGATTTCTCGAAATTCCCACGGGAACGGGAAAAACAGGACTTTTCATTTTACTGGTTGCAGAAAGCTGAAATTCGGCATGTAGGTTGCTTCGGGAGTGTAGAGGAGCATTAAGAGAGTACTTTCCAAAATTCCCACGGGAACGGGAAAAATATTTTACGTTTTACCTACTTGACATAAAAAGTTGAAATTTGTCACGTAGGTTTATTCGGGAGTGTAGGGGAACACTAAGAAAGGATTTTCCGAAACGCCCACAGGGACGGGAAAAACGGGATTTTACGTTTCCAGACGAAACAGCGGAAGCAAGAAACTTAACATTTATAACGTGTGTTTCTTTAAAGGCTTTAAGTGTAAAGGACTCCCCAAAATTTCCACGGGAACGGGAAAAAACTACAAAAATTGCATAGTTAACGCGGGATAGCGATAAACATGGCAATTGCTGATTCTACGCGGACGAAGTCGCGGGCATAAGCTAGTTTTATATGCTAGTAATTGAATGCCGTCTACGCCAAAACAATTTTTAAAACGTCTAATTAAAACGTAGTTTTGTGCTGTGAGTAGGGTTGCCAACCGTACTATAATATAGGTATAGTATTGTACTATATTTCGGGTGTGCTGTCGAAGAAATACATAGTTACGCGAAAATACTATATTTTTAACAGCAAACGAAATCTAAAAAACAAATATAGTTTTCATTAAAATAAATCCTACTAATATTATAAATGTGAAAGTTTGTGAGTATGTTTGGATGTTTGTTACTCTTTCACGCCAGAACGGCTGGACAGATCTGGATGAAATTTGGAACATAGATAGATTATAGTCTGGAATAACATATAGGCTACTTTTTATCCCGGAAAATTGCGTAATTCCCGCGGGATAGCGATAAACGAATTCTATGCAGACGAAGTTGCGGGCAACAGCTAGTTATTCCATAAAATAAAATATTTTTTAGAACTGTACTTTTTTTTTAATTTATTTTGAAAAATACTGTATTTCGCTGAAAAAATGTTGTCAACCCTAGCTGCGCTGTGAGGTCTCGTTTACTAGGGGCTCCGGGTCCGCATTGCCGGGTGGCGTTGGCGTGACCGTCCGCCATTTGCATACGCCGCAGGGTTGCCAACACTGCCAACACGGGCCACCTCTTACACTAATTTCCTGTGGCTCCGCCTCCATTCTGTTTTTTTTTTCTAAATGTTGCCCTGACAATAATGATCAAAACAAAAAAAGAATTGTCCTTTTTGTTCCTGTCTGTTCTGTTCCGTAACCAGAATGTAAAAACGGGGCCTTATTTACTATGACTTCTCTGTCTGTCTGTCTGTCTATCACCAGGCTGTACCTTAGGAGCCGTGACAGTTGAAATTTTCACAGATGATGTATTCCTAAAAACAGAATATTTTTATGTATGTCTGTCGACAGACTTCACGGCTCCTATAATATAAAATGACCTCATACTTACTGCCTACATTTCGCTCAGGAGGCGAGGCTCTGCCATATCCCCTTTCCAAATTTGTACGGAACCCTTGGTGTGCGAGTCCGACTCGCACTTGGCCGGGTTTTTGTTTCTAAATTTAGTCCTGACAATAATGAACACAACAAGAAAAGGTGTATTTTTCGGAAATTACGCGAGGCATACATTTTGGCGACTCATTTTTATTTGTAGGTCAATAAATACCTATGGATGGATTATATGAAAATGAAAATGAAAATGAATGAAAATGAAAATGAAAATTTATTTTTGCAAATTGGCCGCCAAGGGCTCTTTTACATGTATTTTTGAAACTACCAGCACATTCGGAAAGACCATCATTGCCAAGAAGAATGCGCCGCAAGAAACTTGGCAGAAAGTCATTTTTTCAAAATTAAATACAGTAAGAATACTTAAATTCTACTTAAATTAAATACATTTATATAAGGGATGTAAAAGGTCCCCGAGCCTTAAATTATATTAATCTATAAATAGTAGAGATGTATAAAGTCTCTACTGGTCAAAATAAAAAACAAAAAAATAAAAAATAATAGTAAGTTCAGTGGAGGTGTAAAACGCCTCTACCGTCAAATAAACTAATTGGAGATGACTCCAATGTCGCAGGAAAAAAAATTATATATAAAACAAAATTATGAAATATACATTTCATGTCAAGTAAGTAACCAATAAGCTTTTGGATTCCGAAGGCAAGCTTACGTCTGCCGCCCCCAATGTTGGCTTTCTTATAGTGTTTAGAATCCAAACTTAAGATCAAGAATCAACAAAAATCCAGCCTTTTCGCAGTCTCGCATCGCGTAAAGCGCTGCGGGTGTCTATGGACAGTGGTGATCATTTATCATCAGGTGACCCACTAGTTCTGTCTGGCCTCTCTAACATAAAAAAAGGCGCTTGCTAAAATGTCTATAAATAAAAAGTCCGCAATTTTCCTAAATTAACTCAATTTCGCGATAACTCGTTCAATGGCCGTCTATTACTGGTTGATGTACTTTTAATTTCCGTTGCGTAGATGGGGGGGGGTGGTATCCCGCGGCCGCCCTACTTAAATACACAGCCTTCTCTTATGCTACCTACATAATATACATCTATTATGATATAATTGCTACACTAGCTTATTCTCGTGGCTTTGCCCCCATAAAAGACAAAATATCCGGTGGGAAATTTGAAAAAGGCCCTTCGTGCTACAGCTTTAAATTTCTCAAGTACCTAATGCCGGCGAACTAATGTCTAGCTAATTTATAATATCGAGATAATTTCGAAAAATCCCTTCTTAGTGCATTGTACTAATTGTAACATTTTACGTGAGTGAAACCGCGGGCATTAACTTGTATAAGTCCAGTTTTCTCTCATGAGGCAACCCTGCACTGTCTCGAGTGCTGGCATTTTTACTACAACCTAGTTACACGTTACAGCGATATATCTTCCAGATATGGTGTAAACAAGTGATTAAGATTAGTCTGGTGATTTTTTCTAATAAAAAGATGCATCACGTTACATTTAAAACTATGTATCGATAAGAATATGTATCGATACTTGGTTGACATGAGAACGTCACTAGTACTGCATCCCGCAATCCTGTCAAAGTGCTCTTAAGTAGTTTGCGTTTTGTTATTTCTAAACATTATCGACACAACTCAGATTTTTTATGCTTGTTTACAAAACAAGTAGGTAAGATTTTGCTTTGATAATGACCAGTATTGTCATCTAGTGTTTAATCTTATTATTCAAACCTATGTTCTTACATAGCTTCTTAGCTGGTACAGTCAAATTGACCAGTAACATCGCTTCATTCCAGTCAATGGTCATTTTTGCAAACGGTTAGATTTCCTCATCCATGATAGACAAGAGGGTATTGACGCTATTAGGCACCCACTTTAAACTTTTAGTTAGCAATTTTAATAAAAGCCGACTACCTAATTAGAATTTTAATTTATCCGCTTATAATCGTAAACTGCAGATTTGACCGACAGACGGATGTTCTGATCTGACAGTTGTTGTAACATTTGTTAAAGATTAGGTACGGGATCCTTAAAAAGTAATTATTAAAAAAAATATTTAATTGTAAAAAGTATTAACGAAGCGAGTTCCTTTATTTTCTTGATTACCACTGTAATTACTTCATAGAACTCATAATTTGAACAATGAAATGTATTTTTATCGGAGGTAAAGAAAACAAAATTTGTTTATAATTCCACCGTCGTCACAATGAAAATGCTTCGAGCCGGACTGGATATAATCTCAGGTAACACGCGAGAAACTAGCTACTTATACGTTACTTGGCACTCAATATAACGAAGAAATTGGTAGCAGTCCGCCTTAGGTCGGCGAACACCCCACCCGCACAAAATGTGGCGCTTAAATCCGTAAAAAAACAAGTACAATTTCCTGTGCAATAACAAAACGCAAAAATGTGACGTTGGCGCGCGCGTTTTAAAAAATCAAAACGTCAGGTAGTGCTGCCAAAACCAAAATGACACCATCGGTGGTGTAGTGTTTTTTTAATTATGATACACAACAGAACTGTGTACATTCTGCCAAACGAGCTACTACCAAAGCGGTACGGGAATGACAACGGGTAAAATTGTATTGGATTCATTCTATTACTACTCGTACTTACTTATTGTTATGTATCCGTTGTTTTTGAATATATTAAGCCGTTTTATGTAAGTCGGGCGGAACATGTGACCTTAATAATGCCTTTACAAATAAATGGCACACATTACTTCTAATGGGTCGAATTCTTTGTTACGTAGTTACTTCTTTTTAGACCGTGACCTAAGTTTTTAACGTGATTCAACAATTTAACAGCGGTAGTAGGTTAACAAATAGTTTTCAAATATCAAGGGATTTTTATAGTTTTCATTTATAATGCCATGCATTCTGTTTTTTCTTTGCTGCCGGACCTGCATGCCAGCACTGAAACCGTTTGAAACCGCCCGACAAATTGTAGCCGATTTGGCACATACCTACCATGTCATATTCAATGGTATATAATAACATATATCTATCACTTTCATTCTACTACCTTAGTCACGAGATACAAGCTTTATATGCTTTTAAAAGCTTTTGCGCTAACCACGTGTGAAGGAAATGGGGTGGGTTTTATGGTTCGGTCATAGTTGAGTGACTCCATAATAATTTAATAGTAGGCTTATTTCTTCTTACATACATATACATATCGTCGGTGCGATTCCAAAAAACGCCATGTATTTTGTACCAACTTTTCACCAGAACATAAAAACTGTTTATCTCCTGAAGTAAGTGAAATTAATACGTGAAGTATTTTTTTATGCACTATTAATATGGTTTTATATTATTCGCGGTTAATAAAATCAAGTATTATTTTGAATTATTACCAATAGTAGCCAAAAACGATAATTGGAACACATAGCGGGTTTATTTTGGGGCATTTAATATCGCCATGTAACAAGCAAACACTTAACTATTTTTTTTTTAGTGTTTTTTGTTTACGTATTGATACAAAGCGGGATTTTAATGAAACATGTAATCATTAGAAGTTCAAGTTTATTTTAATTAAATTGTTTTCCGTACAATAAGTAGATAAACTATAAACGTCGGGACTTAGATTACACAAGCTGTATGTATCATATAAGTAATAAGTTGTTTATTTCAACAAAGTCAGTAAAGTCAAGTAAAACCGAGACTTTAGCCTGTTTACGTTAAAACCCCGTATAACAGGAAATAAAAATAAGTTCCTGAAAATAATTTAGGTATGAAGATTATCATAAAAACAATGATAATCCTTGTGCATATATAATTTTAAAGACTGTAAGCTAGCATATTTTGATGAGTCAATCTTCAAAGGGGAATCGTATAAAGGTTTCGGATTATCCAGTTCGATTCCATTGGACCTGCACCTTCTTTGTTGCAATACTTGAAAAGGATCAGTATGCCGTAATTTATACTTTACAACGCCTTCTTTGTAGCATAGTCCTCTGATATCATTTACCGTTGGATCACCAGTTCGCTTACCAGGCCTAATACTCGAAAAATTGCCGTCTACTTCTTCATAATTTTTGAAAAAGGAGTAATCTAAGTAGTTAGCAATATAAGGCTGACTAGGCCTAGCTTGCCTCATACGTGTTATATTATCCGTAGGAGAGTAAATGGGTGGCTTAAACTGTTTTTCTAAGGTTGAATGCACACTGTCGACTTCTATCATAGTATGACCCTTTTCTAATATTAATTGCTCAATTTCTATTCCCATAGATGAAGAAATATTTGATAAAGCACTGCAAAGGACCTTGTTTCTATTTTGATATGTACAACCGTCTGATACAAGATAAACTTTTTGGTACGATGAACAATTTTCCCGTAAGAAATGTATTATACAGCTTGTTATATTATTGGCTGTCACGCCGCCTTCTCCCTCATGCCAGACGTATAAATGCACATCCTTATTATTTTTTATATAAAATGTAAAATTATGAATAGCCAATTTCATTTTATAGTACTGTTCAGATACGAGTAGCTTAGGACAGAGAAGAACGCTTTGCATATCCATTGTTATAACTAATACTCCCAATGATATCTCATTGATTGCCATTTTCTTAGCATCCCTAGCTTCATCCTTTTTAATGATGTGCAGATTATAATTGTCTTGAGAAATATTGCCTTCTCTAAACCCACACACGTGTCACATTGGTCTTTTCGTGGTTTAAAAATAGAGATCTTTTTCTCTTCTAACTTTTTAACAAAAAGTTTTCTTGTGACAGCATGCAAGCGATTTTCATTACACCAATCAGAATACACTTTATGCATATGATTTTTTGAAATAAAAGTATCTTCCACGTATGTCCTATTACTGTCTGATCTACAATAGTGACTTGGCACCAGAGGTAATTTTTCGAGCCATTGGTACACAGAGTTTGATTTCAAAGGTTTACTTGAAACTGAACACTGTTTCTTGTCAATTTTTCGAAGCTTATGAGTTACAGTTTCAATTGTTTCACCAGTCCTTATCCATTCCTGAAATATGTCTTTCTTCAAATCGAACGTGGCTAGAAAAAATGATTTGCAAACACGTATTTTAGACCCATTCTGACCAGGTAAAAAGCAATCAAAACCGTAACATTTTGTTGCATTAACTTCTGACGTTTTTGGTCTTCTTTTTAATATAGTACGAAGTTGTACCAAGCCATTAATGTACGCTTTCTTTGCTTCCCACGACGAAAGCTGCCAAAAATACTTAAAAAGGTCATTCCGATAATCTTCATTTACAACTGAACAAAGAAAACTCCGAGCAGATTTTTGGTTTGCTCCATGGCGGCAAGGTTTTTCATTCATAGTGCGACTTCTCTTTGCAACGTTGAAACTTTGAACTCTTGCTGTAGAAGAATCTCGCTGTCTCTTAGAACCTTTGTATGTTTTCCCTAGCAATCTTAGTTGTTGGTTGGTGCTCTTTTTATTTGACAGTAAGTTTAAATCAACAATTTCGTTATTTCTTTTATCTCTGTCTAAACACTGCTTCTCAAACAAGCCGGTTTCATCGTTTAAAACTAATCGATAAGCTCCATGATCATCTATCCCTGAGGTTTCTTCAGAATGCTTGTTTTGTTGAGTTTTATTAGATTCAGGCTGTTCACTTTCAGCATTTAAACATTCTGCAGCTTCAATGGCAAGAAGATCTCGTTGATCGTCATCTAGCAACAATGAAGTTAATTGAGGTGTATTCAACTTGTTATTTTCAAGCCATATTGTGGGTACAGTTAGATTATGGTCATTTGCCAAACAACCATGATTGGTAGGTGCTTTCGAGGATACAGTGTCTTCTTTTTCCGAATTTGTCAAATTGGGTACTGAATTAGGCGAATCCCTCATATACGTCAAGTTCTTTGATCTATTGAACGAAATGTCAGTCAAAATTAATACACTAGAATCAATATTACTAGTAATGCCTTTAGAATTGTTGCTATGTATTGAACTATCAAATTCCTCCTCCTCATTGGTATTAACTCTTACGGGATTGACAGGGCTTGATAAAAAATCCATCTCATACCCTTCAGACAATAGCATATTAAGATCACAAACATACTCCTTATCTGCATTATTAGATCTTTTTGTGTCTTTTTCGTTATGATCTAATTTACTAGCTGCACATAATGCCACTAACTTTTTCCCTCTGGAAAATTTATACGTCGCCATATCTGTCAAATAAAAAAAGACGTTTAAGTATTTATTTCATTAAATCGGGCGTTATCCATGTATACCTATACCGTAGATACCGTAGATATGAATAATATGCTGATATTACTATTGCATTGAAAAATTAGAATCAAAGAAGAAAAAGAAGTCATGAGCAATAAAAACTAGTCTGAATGTATGTAATTATTTGAAGAAATCCCCATTTTCATTTTTCTTGGGTGTGTGATCTTACAACTCCACTTATGTGCCAAAATATTTAATTAATACATATAACTTCTTACCTGTAAATAGAATCCTTAATGCCTCGCTGCATAACTAGATAACACTGGCCATACAAAGTCACTATGTGCAAAAATACAGCAAAATTGATTTTATAAAATATAGAATTATGTGGGTAGAAGTAGCACATGGCGAAAAAAATGACCGTCTTACTACTAAAAATGTGTTTCTGAAAAATCCGCTATGTGAAAAACTGCACATAGCTAATTAAGTAAAGCATATTTCTTATTACTAACACATAGCGGAATTGTCAATTTTCTAAACCAGTAAAGATATCAAAAAATGGTTTTGAGGGTAGATAGATTCGATAAAATCAAAACGTTTGGTGTATAAATAAAGAAAAATAAAAAAAACAGCGATTTTAGGATTCGCACCGACGACATACACTAGCGACTCGCTCCGGCTTTGCACGGGTGCAATGTAGAAACTGACACGGCGCTGCCACAATCCTTAACAAATGAATACCTACCTAAACCTTCACGTTTATCACGAACGGACAGTGACAGATGAGGCGGAAGACTTTGTTTGTCGTCCTACCCCGCGCCCCTCTACCCGCGCGGGCGAGGACTCATTTAACCGGTCTATAGTAACAGTTACCACACCTTGATTAAAATGACTGTATGGAAACAACGCCATAGCAACATTCGTTTTGCTTTCACGGTCAACTCATGGCACAGACAAGCAAAAATGTATATATGACGTAAATAACAATATTTATTTTCCAAATTCTAGCTACCCTGGCCAATCCACATTGCAAAGGTAAACCGGAAAACTGCATGCCGTCCATGCACACGAATGCACCAAACTAAACATAAACAATAAACATTTAACATAAACAGTAGGTTCGCTCGCAATCGCCATCGTGTTCATTTTGACAGTTCATGTATGGGCTGACAATTGGCATCGGAATCAGCTAGCTGTCACATTCATATAAGAACTGTCACAACGAACACGATGGCGATTGCGAGCGAGTTAGGTAATAAACCTACAGAGCTACACCGAAGTAGGTACTGCAACTGCAATGCCTGTAAAATAATTAAAAAAGTATAATATAAACAAAACTACTTAAGTAAGGTTTTTTTTCATTTCTTTCCTCTTTATTCATAAACGCTATTCAGCTTCTGCTGACTTAGCAATGGTTTGTCCTTATCTGTGAAAGGTAAGCGTCAAGGTGACAGAGAAGGACAAACGATTGCTAAGTTAGCAGAAGCCTACAGAGCGTTTATGGATAAGGGGGTTAAACTGATGACAGAGACGTGATTTATAAAAAATAGAAAATGAACGGTCATAAAAGATCGGAACTAGTCGGATCGTTCTTTTCGTTACAGAGTTTCCTCCGTTTATTTTTTTATACTTTTCTAATATTAAACAAAAATAAGCTGAAAATGAAGAATTCGTATCGCTTGTTTTCTATAAACCTAGTTTACCACATTTTAAGACAAAGATTTAAATTATAAATTTCAATAAATACAATACTTTTAACGGTAAATCATGGCTAAATCAGATGCAAGATGTAAATGCATGTTTTTGTGCACTACGTTCTAAGATTGCATGTTCTCCATGACCGTTTCCATTCGCGTACCTTATTAGCAAGGGCAAAGATATGAAAAGCACAGCAACCTTTTTAACCAACTATATTATTATTATTACGGTCTTTGGTTATGTTAAGTCATGATACAGTGGAACTAATACTTTAAATTCAAAACAAACATTACAGATTTCCTCAAAGCACAAGCACTACTCCGAAACCACCAGCGCGGGCGCACCGACAGTCCAAAGAAGAAGACAAAAACAAAGCTAAAGATGTCAAAGATGTCAACCAAAAGAAGCCGAACATCTGCTCGCGGCTTGTCGGGAAGTGCAGGCAGTGCTGCCCCTGCTGTGGCAAGCCGGAGGACAACGAAGAGGCGAAAGAGGCCAAAGAGGCGAAAGACGTCGAGGCTGGACAGGGGCTGATGAGCAAGCTGAACTGCTGTAGGAAGAAGGAGGAGGAGCAGAGGATCAGGGATGTGGAACGGGCTGCGGGGAAGGTAAGCTTGATATCACAAGATTTGGAAGTTTCTGTTAGCTGCTTTGACTCTAGCGCCCCCTAGTCGTCGACTACACTAACTGCTATGACGCACGAGTAGCTAGCGCTGGTGACGTCACATGTGCTACATCGCGCCAACGAAGTGTCTTAAGTTAAGGTCCATAAATACAAGTTCCTATAGAACGACCGCTTAAATGAGTCGTCGCCCGCACGGTGCAGGGGCGCGGGGGCAGAGAGAGGTGCGGGCGGCAGGCGCACTACCCGCCTGCACCTCCCTCGGTCCCCTTTGTCGTCCTACCCCGGACTCATTTAAGCAGTGTCTATATTTTCTTCTATCGACAATAACTTGGGGAGTATCACAATAGAAACATCACTCTGGGCGTAACATCTGCCTGGATCTTTGTATTGTTGCCTCTCCTCTCACGTATCTTGTGATTGAAGACTTGCACCGCGTAGGATATTGCCTATCGCACTCTAAATCGCTATCGCATTTACTATTTCTTTCTAAATTGAATGGATAACACGATTCCTAAGGTTTGTCCGTTCCGTCGATGGGTTTTACCGTGCGCGGAAAGAGAAGCGGTTGCTACATTCTATGTTTTTTCTTTGCATCCAGTCCAGGATTGATCGATAGTACATAATATACATAGTTGGGCAAAAATTATCTATTTACGAAAAACCGGGAAGATAACTAAATCATCTTTTATTTGAAGTAACCAAATAATCCGTCATTTGTTATTTTGAATGAATGTCAGTGTGACGGTTTGACCCGACGTGACATTCTGTATACATTTATTATTATAAGCTTACTTCAATAACAAACGAGGTCGGTTATCTTCATCTAGATAATTCATCTAAATAAAAAAGTTGTCAACGCACTATTTGTGATTGAATTTATCTTCGAATAAATTTATTTGAAATAATTATCTAGATAACGCCCAACTTTGATAATATATTATGATCACGTCGCTAACCTTTACTCAACAGGCAGCTGTAGAATTCGAGAACGAAACGAAGCGCAAGCGCAAGTTCCGCGACTTGTGCTGCGGGCGGCGGCGCGTCAGCGACGTCTCAGCCGCTCCCTACGCGGGTGATGCGGAGGCCGGCTGCTGCGGGCGCCGCCGGCCGCCGGTGGAGCGCCGAGACAGCATACTGAGCGACCGGGAGCCCTCCACGTGAGTCATTAAACTATTATCGCTGATCGCAGTCATCACGAGACCACGATCAGAACGGGAATTGCAATGACAGATCAGCATGCTTATTACCTAACTCGCTCGCAATCGCCATCGTGTTCATTTTGACAGTTCATGTATGGGCTGACAATTGGCATCGGAATCAGCTAGCTGTCACATTCATACAACAACTGTCAGAATGAACACGATGGCGATTGCGAGCGAGTTAGACAATAACCCTACAGTTCATGTATACTTACGCAATCTCGCAGGAGCTTTGCGATATTCCGGGATAAAACTATCCTGTCCTTTCCCGGGACTGTAACTATCGCTGTACCAAATTTCAATAAAATCGGTTTAGCTGTTTTGTCATCAAAGAACAAAAAACGTCCAAATATCCAAACTTACAAACTTTCACCTTCATAATATTAGTAAGCTAAGATAAGAATCTAATCTAAGATGAGAAGACATACATATATATATATCACGTCATAGCCTTTACGGAGTAGACAGAGTCTAAGGTCACTGTTAATTGTGGGAGTTGGAAAGGGGAATCAAAATCACATACCTACGTGTCTAAAATATCTATATGCGAGTCGCAGTTTTATTTTCATTCCCCTGCCAATTTATTGGGCTTCGAGTGCCCTTGGACTTCTATGTTGCTTATAATACCCGATATTAGGTGACGTACGCCACGTGGTCTACCAGCCCACGCGACATTGGACGCTCGGTGACCTTCGTGGGGCGAGCAATAAGAATAAAGCTATTTCCCATGTACAAGCTAGCTCGACGTTTTTACTAAGGTAGTTTACATACATGCAATATACACACAAATCACGTCTATATTCAGTGCCGGCGTTAGGGGGGGGCGCGATGGGGTGACGGCCCGGGGCGCCAAATTTGGGGGGCGCTGAGGTCTGGGGCCTCGGCCTCCTGGCTCACCGGCTGTGCACCCTCAATAGTGGGCGCCTAAATATTACTGCCCGGGGTGTCAGTGGCCCTAACGCCGCTGCTGTCTATATTTTACGGGGTACATAGAGCGTAAGGTAACAAGACAAGGCCTCGTTTAGCATGATTGCGGGCGTATAGGTGGAAAGGGGAATCAAAATAGTGATGGGTTGCCAGTATCGCCTATAACATGGTTCCTATGAGGGGGGGGCACAGTTCTCAGCGGTCTCGTGTTAGCCTTGCTGGTGAAAGTCGCAGGAGACCGCTGGCTGAGGGCTTAGTACTAGAAATCAATTCATACATACATACACAAATCACGTCTTTATCCCTTACGGGGTAGACAGAGCCTAAGGTAACAGACTACACTACCTAAGGTAACAGGTCACATTTTAGCAAGATTGTGGGCGTATAGGTGAAAAATGAAATCAAAATAGTGATGGGTTGCTAGCCTCATCGCCTATAACATGATTCCTATGATTTTCACCTGTTCCCTCGATGGGCTTTTACCATCTGCGCGGGTAGAGAAGCAACTGGTATATTCTACGTTTTTTCTTTGCTCCCGGACCAGCATAGAAGAATCAATCAATCAATCATATCAATCAATCAATTTATGATCTAACTAAATGAAACTGCGAATCGCTACAGTCTTTGAGCTCTCAGAATGCCATTTGGGTCTTTGCTGTCTCCCTCACTTGGCCAATTCTAGTAACAAACCTATAAGAGTGAGTGCAGACAAACCTGAATGGCATTCAAGAAGCTCAAGGACTGTATATACGGTTCTATCATAGGATAGAACCGTATACATATACAGTCCTTGCCATTCAGGTTTGTCTGCACTCACTCTTATAGGTTTGTTACTAGAATTGGTCAGTATAAATAGTTATACTATCTATCTTACTAAAGAATTTTGTTCGTGTAACAGTTGCTGCAACAACCGTCTATGCACGTGGCTGCGCGGCATGTGTCGGCGCCGCTCGGAACACTCTTCCAGCCGACGAACCAGCCTGTTCTCCAAGAACAAGAGCCTCTCCCCCACGCTGCCGCCTGAGGTGAGTGTAGCCGTTGCTGTAACAGCTGCTGCAACGTTAACCCGTCGAGCGTCCTGTGTGCACGGGTATGCGCACAACGTTATGCGCCCTGTGCACACGGGACGCTCGACGGGTTAACTGCAAAAGTTTGCGTATGACTTTGGTCTCTAAGAACAAGAGTCTCTGCCCCACGCAACCATCCGAGGTGAGTGTAAGTTACTGCGAAACCTCCCAGTGTACTTTGAACAGTTATTGTAACAGTGGCAGAAACAAGTGGCGCAACTGATACTGTAATAATACGCTCGTTATAATTATCTGTGGCATAACGGTATTATCACGTCTTTATCCCTTACAGGTTAGACAGGTAGGGTAAAAAGAGCTAAAAGTTAAACTTATATGGGGATGATCGTGGGGTGATGTGACTGTAACCACAAATAAGTATCTTACTGTGACACGGTTTCACGTAGGCTTAAAAACGTTCGCGATTGAATGAAGTTCAGTACGATTGGTGTCGACTTATCAGTAGCCTTGGGTAAATCTCCTTCCTAATATAAAGTAGCTGCTACAAAGAAAACGATGTTTTCTGAAAACTATCCTCAAGTAGTTGTTGACCTTAGTTGGTGACATTTACGCTGGTCACTTTAAAAACATCGTATCTTGTAATTGTGTAATTGCAAAAGCAACGCTGTGAGCTTAAGTGTAAGGTTGATTATAAAACAATGTAATGCGGGTACAAGAGCTTGGGAGAGTTAGTGGAAGCTTTTGTAGTAAATCATTGACCCTTCGTATAATGCGGCGGTCACGCGACAGTGTGATTGTGTATAGCGAATCTCTATCGGTATTGTCTTCGTTTGACAGATTTAGTCTCCGCAAGTTTCAATGATTTTTCTATCGCTGAAGTCGAACTACGTAATAATATTGAAGACGTCAGTAGTGTGGTCTCTCAAAACATTACGCTACTTATTGATTTTTAAACGCGAATAAAATAAGTGAAATGAAAAAAGAAATTAAATATTTTTATTGCAATAATATAGTTCACAAGTTATAGTAGATCTCCGTGTTCTCCCTCATAGGCATGCAAAAGTGTATTTCACACACTAGGTATTTATTAATAAATTGAGCACTGTTATCTTACTAATACAGCAATATAGCAATACATACACATGTCTCGTCTATAATCCCTTACAGGTTAGACAGAGCCTATGGTAAAAAGACCTAAAGGCCACGTTTGGTATGATTGTGGGCGTATAGGTGGAAACATATAGCAATAGCAATGGAATATATATAATATGACCCAAAGCGTAGCTCTAATAGAAGAAAATTATATAAAATTAATATTTTGTGCAGCGAACATTCTATTCGTGACCAAGTATACTTATTATTTTATCAGTGTAATATTATGTCTTGCATCTAAGTTTGCTAACAAGCTGCTAAAGGTGCACTAACATAACTACATACATACATATTAATCTTTATCCCTTAGATACGGGGTAAACAGAGCCTGGGGAACAAGACCTAAAGGCTACGTATATACCTGATTGTGGGTGTAGAGTTGGACGAAATAGGTTTGCCAGCCTAAGATGTACTAAGTAAAAACAAAATGCCTAAGTACAGTATTGTATTAAAAATCAATTTTTTAAATGATCTAACTTTGAGAACTACCCGCATTCGTTTTTTTTTGTAACACGCTAACATATTCAAACGACTTATTCACAGATATATTATGTCTCTACACTGACTTTATCATCGATTCCATGAAAATGGAAGCTTACGTGTGTGATAAGTAGAAAGTTCCCAAAAGAACCCTTTGATGCTTCTGGATATATTTTTGTGCAATAAAGCATTTACTTATTAACTTAGAAACAATATAATACTAGCTTTCAATCTCACAGGGCTTCCCATCTAAAACTCACCAGTGTGACCTTATTAAAAATAGTATTGCCATAAAGAAAAACGTTTGCATTGCCACAGATAACGTCAGTTGGCGTTTCGTTACTGCAAACGGCTGCACAACATCTGTCGCGTGCCGCGTCGCCTTTTCTCTTCGCCTGATTCCAATCTTCCGCATACATTAAAAATGCGGCAAAGTGGCGCGACTATTAACAGAAAAACAATGTGTTTTACCACTGACCTCCACTTTTTTTTGTACAACAAGATATTTGTCCAAAACTTCACACATACCAAATTGTTTTACAGATGTGTGCAGGTGCACAATGTTTTCCGTCACCGAAAAGCTCGCGACATATTTCAAGTGTAATTTCGCACATAAATTCACGAAATATCACAAGGGGGGCGGGGGGTGTAGTAAGATATCACGTGTAGCTATTTATTTATTCGTCAAACGCGCGATTTTTAAACCGAAAAGCGGCGTGTAGTGTGACCTTGACTCGCCGTTAGGCAACGAAGTCCCCGCGCCTTTTATACCATATTTAAAGATAAAATTCTAAAAATATTAAAATTCTTTGTAGGTACTAAAAATACACGTGATTTTGGATGGGGTAAAAAAACATCACATGATTAATGGACGGCCCCTCGCCAGCAAACTGCTATTCAGAAAGTATTTTATTACTTTCAAGGAACTCTAATAACGTTGGTCCTGTAATAACCATTGTCGCTTTCTCGCAATATATTTGCATCAAAGGAAATGAGCCGAGCTCAAGGTCTTCTGGTTCGATATTCAATCAATCGAATGTGAAACGAAATTAAAATAGAAACTTAACCTACATACGTTAGTCTAAGTTCTGGCGTGGGTGTGAGTGCTAGTTTAAAACTGAATAGATAAAATAATTACAGATAAAAAAACAAAAATCAAAAAATATTTTTGCGAAATTGCTCGCCAAGGGCTCTTTTACAACCATCGTTACGCAGCAAGAAACTTGGCAGAAAGTCATTTATTCAAAATAAAAAACGTTAGCTACTACAATACTTAAATTCTACTTAAATTAAATACATTTATAAAAGGGATGTATAAGGCCTTAAATTATATTAGGTCTATAGTAGAATTAGTAGAGATGTATAAAGTCTCTACAAGTCAATAGTGAAGTAACAGTCTGTAAGCCCTTAGAAAGCCCTTCCGGTTTGTCTAGCCGTCTCGCTTACTCAAATGGCTTAGATACTTGAATCAGCGTTCGGGTTTTACCCCTAAATTTAGGGGGGGAAATGAAATCAGGGGCCATTTTTCAATTCATGGGGTAGCAAACAAAAAATAATTTTCGACAGAAACGAAACGCCAGTACCTACAGTTAAAAAGATAAACCTTTCTAAACTTGCATAGCTGCGTACATCTCTGTCGGTTGTTGTGATAAATGCATACTGAAAAAAGAAAATTGCGAAAAAATATTTACTTAGGGATCTTTATGGGAATTTGAAAAAACACTTGGGGGTAAAATTGGGCATGGGTTGGCAACACTTTGTACCGGAAACAGAACCAATGGGATTCTAAGAGCTCCACGGACTGTTAATCAAATAAATATTGTAAAAAATAAGATTTAATAAGTGTAGGACACTATAGAACGACCGCTTAAATGAGTCCTCGCCCGCGCGGTGCAGGGGCGCGGGGTAGGACGACCGCGGGGGCCGAGGGAGGTGGGCATTGACTCTTTAATCCGTTAATCGTTGAATAACGAAGTTAACAACCTGCTTAACGGATTAACTTTTAAGTCAACCTCAAAAATGTTAATGTTAATTTAACTTCCGTTAAATTGAACTTCCGGTAACATTAGTCCGTTACAATAGTCATTTTATTAAATATAACACTGCTATCCCATCTAGTGGTGCAATAGAACGTCTTGTTTCTACAGGCAAAGATATTTTACGGGTTCAACGATCATGGATGACAATATTATTTTTATAATTTTTATGAAAGGGAACTTGCACCTAATGCAAAACTACGATTAATAATAACTTTATATCTACCAACTTTATTATCGGAATAAAATAATTGTGTGTTTAATTCTTGTTTCTACTTGTTTTTGTTTACATGGTTAACTTTAACTTGCGTTAAATTTTCGAATATTTAACGCTCTACCGAACATTGAAGTTAACTTTTTACATACATACATACATAAATCACGTCTTTCTCCCTTACGGGGTAGACAGAGCCTAAGGTGACAAGACCCAAAGGCCACGCTTAGCATGATTGTGGGCGTATAGATATAGGTGGAAAGGGGAATCAAAATAGTGATGGGCAGCTAGCCGCATCGCCTATAGCTTTTTCAGTAACGGATTAACGAAGTTAACTTTTAGATTAACTGTGCCCACTGCCCACCTATGTAATTAGGTATTCTTGAAGTATTCGCGATATCCAATAAAGAATAGTCAGTGCTAAGCGAGCTTGTAGAGCTGCAATAAATTCTATAATACGATCGTTTTGAGTCGATGTTTCACAACCCCCTCTTAAAATACGAGTGGTAATTCTGTCAAGAATACTATTGGAAATTAGTCAACCAAAGCACACTTAGTGTTCTTCTGTAATACCTGCTCGGATCGGAGATAGCTTGCCATGTCGACCTTGAAGCCAGTGACGCCCGTGCCGTCCCCTCAACCCTCGAGGGTTCGGATTCTCCTAACCACCGATGACATGAAGGCCGATATTGACTTGGACGACGAGGATTTGGAGGTACTAAAGGGTTTTGCAGGAGATACTTCTCTTCTAAGCTGGAGATGACGATCTTGTTTCAAATAAAGTAGAGTTCAGGGGCTACCATGGCGTCTGAATGCGATGCAATACGAACTCAGTTCAGGTTTTAGCTGTCATTTTAGTACGGATCTGACAGCGTGCGAACCTAAGCTGACTCGGAATTGTATCGCTTTAAGACGTCATGGTCGTGCGAGTCGGGTTACCTCTACGTGTGAACAAGAGCTGCGGTTCGTTTTCGGATCCGTCCGGGGGGAAGAGCAGTGCTTGGTCCGGTGCACCCTGGGCAACGGCTAATGATTTCCTGGCAGTATCTGAGGGATATCATTGACCGTTGGCTAAGAGCCCGACAGGGGGGTAGGGGGGGTCTTTGACCGTGTTACCGTACAACGTTGCCGACATTTTGTCACAAGATTTTATAATTAATTTTTTTTACCGACATTGGCGAAGTTGTCGTCGCTATAACGACTTGTAACGCCACAATCAAAAGAAGAAGAAGAAGAAGACTTCATGGTAACCACCCTGAATTAACGCCTTGCGTGGTCATTGCCCATGCGGCCTCTTCCCACAAGTACAGTCCATGAGCTCAATGCAATTCGGGTTGTCTTGCTGTCTCACTCTTAGGTTTGATACCTGAATCGGCCGAGTGAGAGAGACAAAGACAAAGCCAAATGGCATTCTAAGACTGCTCATCCGGCTTTAGAAAATCATGTCCCTCCGTCCCCAAGGGCGGATCCAGGGGGGGGTCATGGGGGTCATGACTCCCCCCTGAGCTGGTTCCAGGACTTGTTATCTAGTTCCAGGACTATTGTTACCAAAATTAAATTATAAGTTCTTGACTTGACCACGACTATGTTTGTGACTGGCGCCAAAGCTGGATTGACCCCCTCCTGGCGCCAAAGCTGGATCCGCCCTTGTCCGTCCCCAGCCATCAGTCGTGTTAGAAGTCACGTTCGTTGCAGGATACACGGAAGAAGCTGGACCCGTCGCTGGTGGAGCACACGAGCATGATGCGCGGCGCCATCCCCGCGCTGCCCATCGTGCTGGCCTTCTGGTGCCTCTTCTGCAACGTGCTGCTGCCAGGACTGGGTAAGGCTCTGGCTACTAATGTTATAGATGCGAAAGTAAATCTGTCTGTCACGCTTAAACCGCTGGACACGCTGAAAGCCCTGAGGAAGGGCTTAGGATAGTTTTATTCAGAAATTGCGTAGTTTCCGTGGGATAGCGATAAGCGACTTCTTCGCAGACGGAGTCGCAACAGCTAGTGTTCATAAATTTAAGGCTAATGCGCTAACCGTCCAGGTTGGTTTAACGTAACTATGGTTAACAGGTTAATAACCTGTGCTAGGCGGGCTACTAACTGAAACCTTGACTTCCGACCAGGGGCCTTATTGTGTAACGCGCGTGAGCTCGCAATCGCATTCACCATCTTTCTACCTTTACCGTTAGAAAGGAACGGTGAATGCGATTCTGATTCCAAGGCCTCAGACCTCCGAAAAAACATGAAAATAACGATTTAGCGGTTGGACTTCGATGCAGATGGATTGTTGGGAAGACGGATTTTTAATTTCCTTATTTGGTTTTCATTGCAGGAACGATATTCAGTGGGATGTTCTGCCTGTGTTTCGGGATACCACGGTTTGGTGTCCACGACGGTGCCAAGCACAGGATAGGTGAGATTAAATTAACAGACACGGACTAACTACAATCAATGTACAACCCGCCAAATACACCGGAACAATTTTAAGAGACCTTGTAAATCGGGCCTTATGCATCCGCCCGGTATAGGTTACGCGGGGGTATGTGTGCTCTCCCGCGACGGCAGGCATACCCACTAAAAACCACACGGATTCCTATTCGGTCGTATGTGGGGCGTTACGGGAGCAGTCGGTGTCACTGCGACGCCCCACCACCCCGGGATGGGGTTCCCTGTGCAATACAGGTCTGCCAATTAAATTGGGACTATATACCTAATGCTGCACTATCTAACTCAGTGGTTCTTAACCTTTTAAACATGAGGGACCATTCAACAAAATTTCGGTCTTGCCATGGACCACCTACATACATAATATTATCTAATGTGTGGCTTCGATCGACCGTAGACTGAATTGCACCTTTACGCGCTGTGTCGACTCGTTGACACTTATCTAATTTTTTATTAGAATAGCCCCGCGGACCACTTCGGATGCTTCCAAGGACCACCAGTGGTTAAGAACCACTGATCTAACTGGACTATGTTGCAGGCTCGTTCCTGATCAACCTGCTGGTCGGGTGCGGGCAGCTGTTCACGGTGCTCTTCTGCCTGGTGGGCTGGGGCTGGTCCATCTGGTGGGGTGTCATCATGGTCCGCGTCTCGCGTGAGTACCCAGCCCCTGGAGTCGCCCTCCTCACCATTCCCAAGGATCTCCGCGACGTCGGTTTTGAGCTACCCGCAACCATTGGCTTTCCACCATCTTTAGCCCCTAAATGCAGTGCCGGCGTTAGGGGGGGGGGGGCGCGATGGGGTGACGGCCCGGGGCGCCAAATTTGGGGGGCGCTGAGGTCTGGGGCCTCGGCCTCCTGGCTCACCGGCTGTGTACCCTCAATACTGTCCTTAAGTGGGCGCCTAAATATTACTGCCCGGGGTGTCAGTGGCCGTTACGCCGCTGCTGCCTAAATGAGTTATATGTGAGCGTATGTCTCTATCTGTGGCAGGTAGCTCAAACTGTTGGGTCTTAGGACTTGTTTTCTGATCAACCTACGGGTAAATGTCCATCCACTGAATTGATAACGATTACATGTCTTTCAGGTAAATACCGTAAACTGAAAGCGGAGGCGGCAGCGGAGGAGGCGGAGGCGCCCCCCGTCACGTCCAACAACCACACGTCCCGAGCATAACAAACGCATTAAAAAAATAATTGTCTTTGGAAATCGAGTATCGAACACAATGTACAAATATGCTGGAAGCTACTAACGACATTTTATTACGTAACATACAGCATTAGAATCTGAAATTCGATTTTCGAAGTTAGTTTCGGGCTGTTCCGGTCACACTAATAGTCGTTAATTTTAGAGCGAGAGGGACGGTGAGATACGAACTTCGAAAATCGAATTTCGGAGCACGGTTTAGAGCAGTCGAGACCGACGGCACGAGAGCAGTCGTGTTGCGGTTGGAGATATCGAAACAAAGTTACCTATGTCATTTAAACGCGTCGCACCCTTCGTGGAAGAAAAACGTAAGTCCTATTAAGCCTTAATAGGACTTACGTCTTTCTTCCACGAAGGGTGCGGCGTTTATATTTGGCCACTTGCTTGGCTTCGATATTGATACCACTTACTGGTTACTGTACCTCGAATACTCGAAAATACCTACTAAAATAGGTAGGTAGATTGTCAAGCACTTTGCAGGTGGCGAGGCAAGTACGTTATAATTAAAAATCTTGTAAGTACGTATCCATCACGGTAAACGTTAAACCGATAAATAAGTCGTCATGTTACAAAACATTACGAGGTAACCTGAAGTTTTTAAAGTCCTAAACGGATCTATTGAAATTATTGTGAATGAATTCTGCTGGTCAGAAACTTTTATAACGAAGTAGGAATGGTTTTGTAGAATCAAAACTTCCATTTAAAGTTTTCCGGTCACTTTGTGGCCTTTTTTTAATCTCATTGTAGACAAGCACTCAACGTAATGCCACAAGTGCTGCAAGTATTATACACCCGTAGAATATTTAAGATAGTATTAAAAACTTTTGTATCTGACCAAATTAACAATTTTGAAATACTAAAATTAGGTCTAACACATCTCTGTAGCGAGCGTATTACTAACGTAGCGATTTTTAATAATTTTCTTTATTGATTGTAACATTATGTAATGTAACAGTGTATATTTGTTATGTATGAAAATACTAACCAAGGTTATGAGAAAAACAGTGAAAAAACACATCGTAATCAAATATTTATATTTAAATAAAAACTAACTACATTAAGGTGATGTAGAAATTGGTATTTACATTGAAAATACGACTTAATTAACTGGCGGCATTGGCGAAAGATGTTTAAATTATAAATAAGAGTTCTTCCATTAAATTATTTGAAAGCTTCCACTTCCATATTGGGAAAAAAAACAATATTTAACCATCATATTTATTATGTAAAATTAAATACAAAACACGATTGATTTTAGATATATTTTGCCCAAGTATCCAAAAACAAAAAATGTTATTTTTACAAGGAATTACTTCTAAAGTTAAGTTTGAATATAATTATAGTCGCTTATGTACAACGAAATATTAATAAAGATTTTAATTTCACTAAATCGTTTTATTAACATTAAAATTAAAATTAAATGATGTTAAAAAGAGCGTCTAATCAATGGCGTCGAATCAATCGTTTTTTTTTTAAAGCTGTTCTGCACCCTCTTAAAAATGCTAGACCAACCAAATAAACGACAAGCTATTCCAGAAATACTTACACACTACCGACGACATTATGGTGTTGCTCGAATAGTAGCTCGCAGCTAAAAAGTTTTTAAGCTAAGAGCCGCCCCGGGAAAAAGCAAGACAGAGCAAGACAAGTTTTTATAGTTCTAGAGCAAGACAAGTTTTTATGTTTCTAAAAAATGGGACTAACTCAATCAGTACCATCAATATTTATTTCGATGCGTTCGCATTCACCGATTTTCAGACTGAAGTCATCAACATACATGTTTACTGGAATTTTTTCTCAGGATATGCTATTAACTGTACATTCTGAACTTATTTCACTAAGGAATACTAAAAATTACACTAAAATCATAAAAGCCATTATTTTAAATGTGTCACAAATTGGTTTATATTATAAAACAACCATTCTCTTATCCCTGAACAATTCATAATGTTCCGGCTGCAAACCTTCAACCTTTGTATGATCAAATTTCTCTTTCCTTTTCCAATGCACCTGTTGGATGTGCCTCCGGACAAAGTAAGGTGTATGGAACATCGTATCGCACAGTGGACACGGATGCGACTTCTCAGTGTGTCTACGTAAGACATGGAACTTTCGTTCACTAGCGGAATTCAGACTCATACTACACAAATGACACGGATAAGGCCTTTCTCCTGTATGGAGACGTTTATGCTTTACCAAAGCCGTTGTACTACCAAGCGTGTCCCCACAAATATCGCAAATCCTTTTGGACGTACCCATGTGTCTGTCTATGTGAGCCTTTAGCTTGCGTTTGTCTAAGAATCGCTTGTTGCAGATATCACATTGGAACGGCATTATTTTCAAATGGTAACGGTTCATATGAGTCTTAAGTATGAAGCTGTGTCTGGCGGTATAGTCACAGTACTCACACTTATACTTGTATTTGTGGGATGGATCAATATCAGCCATGTGTTCCGTCAGCTTCATATGAGACAAATATTCCTGTCTGGTCATGAACTTTATGTCACAAAACTGGCACCAATTGTTCCTGTAGGATTCATTACAGTGGCTCACTGAGACATGCTTTTGTAGTTTGATTTTACCGTCAAATTTCATGGGGCAGAGAGGACAAGTGTAACACCTCTTTAAGATTATCCTTTTATTCCGAGGCTTCTTCGGCACATCTTCATGTTTCAAGGTATGAATAGTGGCTTCCAACTCGCTTGCGAATCTAGCAGGACACATATCGCAGGAGTTAGGTTTGTCTGTGCGTATACAACGGCTTTCATGTGATTTGATATCAGTGAAAGGAAAAACACCATTGCAATACGAACAGATCTTATATTCTCTGTGAAAGGTTTCAAAATGGCTGTAATACTGCTCTGTTAAATGGAATATCTTGCCGCATAGCTCGCAATTATCAGCTAGAGCTTCAGAATGTTTATTATTAACATGAGATATCATAGTGGAAAGGGTATTCGTATTGAAATCGCATTCCAAGCACTTTATTTGGCGACACTTCATTTCTTTTTGTTCTAGAAAGTTTTCAATGAACTTTTCATGTTCGCATGGTCTCGTTTTGCACTTGGGACACTTAGCAGTCCCTTTAAAAGGCCTGCCCCGTGGTCTGGCGACAAATTGTTTCATTTTACAGAGATCCGATCGTGCCTTCAAATGGGCTATCAGGAACTTTTTATCACAGAATTCTTTCTGGCAACACTCGCACACATAATTTTTAATGACAATTTGGCGCATAGGCATAGGCAGTCGTTCTATTGGAGCAGGTTTTTCTTTTTTAACTGGTGTAGGTGTGCTTTTCCATTTAAACTTTTCTACGTCTACATTATTTGATTTGTGCTCTTCTAGAACTATTATAGCGTTAGCACAGGATATATCTTCTTGCATACAGTTTAATAAGTCAATGGTTTCAGAGTCCAGCTGAGTGAGATAACTATCAAACTTATTGACAGTTTGTTGTGTGGTCTGTATGAAGGTGTATGTTTGGAGCAGCTTGAGCTTACAGTCTTCACATATGAATGTGCTGAGGGCGATCTTGGAGGCCTGAAATGTAAAAACATAACAGTTAAATATAATACACAAACAGCTGCCTGTAACTGTATCTGTAGGTACTTACAGTACCCAGCTATTAAGATTGCACATTGGTCTTCTCGGCTAGTTTTGGCTTTGTAGAGCATTGTCTCGCTCTAACTTACATGACACCAACTGTCCCATTCCAAAGACCAAAGAGCAATTTTTATGGCCAGGTACTGTATCAGATATTTTAAAAAGACTATCGAAAAACAAAAAGAAGTTTACATAGATTTTATATTGCTAGAGTACATTTTTTTATACCGACATTAGAGAGTAGCAATGATGTACGGGTTAGGGGGCAGTCTCTCGAAATCACCTGTGGCATTTCATGTGAGCTACCCAAGACCTGTGAGGTCAATGACCGCGAAATGACGCCTTCCACAGCGGAAGCAAAATGCTGACACTTATTTTCCTACACCAAAAACTTGAGTTTTCGAGTGACAAGCAAATACCGGAGACCGTGATGATAGGGAAAAACACCAGGAAGTTATGGTCGTGGTAACCCACCCCACAGTATACCAATTATTGATGAAGAAACGTATCACCTTGTAGCGTGACTCTTGCGAAAGCCGTGTTCAGATATCCCAGAATTGAGAAAATAGAAGCTCTAACACTAAACCAGTGGCGTAGCTAGGTAACCAAGGGCCCTGGTGCAAATAAAAAAATGGGGCCCCAATCAGTGGCGTAACTATAACGTCTGGGGCCCGCGGCAAATTCGTCAGATGGGGCTCCTTCCTCAATATAAAGAAGTGCATCAGCGTCCCTTCTGTGCTCTAAACCAACTCAGTTCGGGGCCCCGTAGCGCTAGGGGCCCCTGGCATTTTGCCACGCCTGCCACCCTATAGTTACGCCACTGGCCCCACTACTATCTAAACTGGTTACGTTTTAATAATAATAGTTCGATCGAGATTTTCTGGTAAGGATTCGAGGGCCCTCCGAGCTTGAGGGCCCCGGGGCACTGCCCCGCCTAGTCCCTAGGTAGCTACGCCACTGCACTAAACACACCTAAGCTAACTTAACCTACTTAAAAATTAAGTTAATACTTACCGCATCTTTAAAAACCTCCTGTAAAATTTCTTGCAAACTCAAACTATTATCGTCAACTTCCTCGATAAAAGGATACTCCTCTAAATCCCCGAGTAGATCGCCCGTTTCGTAGCATATCGTACAAAATCTCGACGAATTCAGAAGGTTCCTCAATTTGGCCAAAGCAGGTTTCGGTTGGCTACCCACTGTGAACGTTAAATCGTTGAACATTTCCATATTGCGAACGTTTCAATCATTGATGATTACCAGAAAAACGATACAAAACAATATTCGTGTATTTATTGAATTGATTTACACCAAATAGCACGAAATTGGCGGTCTAACGAAAAGAAAATGTCTGACGTTTATAATTTCGTTATCACTTGACAGCTCAGCGTCTCTTCTCTTCATTTTTTTTTTTTATAAGATTATTCTCTTCAGCACGCACGCGAGCACAGACAACGGAAAAACGGTCAAAACTGACGCGATTTTATCGTAGCCTAATTAAAGCTAGCGAATTGCAAAAGTGTACATAAAAATAAAAGAAACCGATGTGTCATTTGTAAATGAATATAATTGTTAAAATTTCCAATTAAAACTGCACTTATTTTACAATTAATTTAAAACTACTACTATACCAAGCTACTACGTTTTGTCACAACTGACAAGACGTCATGACATGACACTGACATAATTGCCATATTGGTTTGGCTTGGCTTGTTTTTGTACTTCTCGTCTCGCTAATGCCTTGATATTATCATTTATTAATAAGGGATTACAAAATCTAATTGCGTTACTTAGTTAATTAGTATAGTATACTCAATCACAAATTTTTTCATCGGCATGGCAACAGCTGTTGGATTAGTAAATCGCGATTTACGCAGACCAAAACCTGTAAAATACTTGCAGAAGATTTTGCACAATAGTGTTTTCTGTACAATTTGTTTGGACATAAACGAGAATTTACTACATTTGAATGATTCCATATTTAAAGGGGACTGGGAAGGCCACGCTCTACCTATAAAGGAGGTCTTAGAGGGATTATTTGACGTAAGTAATATTCGTTACTAACTGATTTCAAACGAGTCTGAACCCAGTAATCACTAAAAAAAAATTTTTTTCAGTCCATTGACGTACTCTTCAGTAATTACATCTGCGAGCCTTGCAAATCTTCAGTGGCTAGCAGCTACTCCTTCATTAGCAAGACCAAGAGAACAGCAGAAGCCTTCACCGAGTACCTCCGACAACTAGATAAAGAAACCGAAGAGTTGGCCTCACGGATGATAGATAAAGACTGGAAAAATGCCATGATCGTATTAGAGGATCCCTTGAAAACTGTGAAAAGCAAACTAAAAAAGAGAACAGCACCTTCACACGTTTGTGATCTGTGCGGGAAAGGTTTCCTTAGAAAAGAGAACTTGATCAAGCATTTAAGACATCACAAAGATAGTTCAGCATGTCCACATTGTATTAGCAGGCCGTGCGTGCACAAGAAGCATATACTAGCCGTCAATGAACAGACATCCCAGAACTTAGAGCAAATGACTTGTGTAGAATGTGGTGAAAACAAGAGGACACTAGCAGATATTATAGCTCATGTGAACAAGGAACACTTGAATATTATAACCAACACATGCGAAGAGTGTGGAACCTCTTTTTACATAGAAAGTCATTACAAAAAACACCTGAAACATTACCATAGTAACAGACACATCTGCAAGTCATGTTACCGATCTTTTAGAAATGAGAAACAATTGAATACACATATGGAAACTTGTAAGAATACTGTGAAACCATTTAAATGCAGCCAATGCCCAGTTTTATCTGAAACAGAACTGATTAATACATTCCACATATCAACCCATCTAAGTGGTTTCAAAGGCGAACGAATGGAACGCAAACCTGAGCTCAGACAGAAGGTAAAAAGAATAAAAAGGATCTACAAATGTTCTATTTGTGATAAAGTCCTCAAAACGCAGCAAGAGTTACGTACTCATGTTGGCATGCATGGAAAGAAACCAAACTTGTGCCTTTACTGTAACAAACAGTTTAGCTCCAGACAAGAATATTTAGATCATGTACAGACTGACGAGCATAGGGAAAAGGTGCCATACAACACATTCAGGCACCACTGTTCACATTGTGACTACGCTACAAACACTGTTGCGATGCTTGAGGCCCATGTCAACCGTATCCATTTGAGCGTAAGACCATTTCAATGTGCCCAATGTCAAAATTCGTACTTTGATGAGAAGCAACTGAGAAATCACATGAGAATTCATACGGGACAGATTAAACAGAAGGTTTGTGATATTTGTGGAGCGCACTTAGCTGGGCCGACGGCTCTGAAGAAGCATAGAAGAATACATACGGGTGAGAGGCCTTATCCATGTCCGTATTGTGATACAAAAGCCACATGTGCTACTACATTAAAGATGCACATCATGCGTAAACACATGGAGGCAACAATAAGCTGTCCGCTGTGCACTACCAAATTCCATACGATGACCAACGCGCGTGAGCATGTCAAGAAGACTCATTGGAAGAGTAAAGAGAAGTTTGATTACACAAAGTTGAAGGGACTGTCTCCTAAAGATTACGAGTTCTTCAGAGATAGACGGAAAGCTCTCTTGTAATGCTATTAAATTGAATACGGATACCAAGCAATTGTGCCTCAAAATATTTGTTGTTTCTGTACTGGCTGAAAAAAACATGCTGAACACTACAGATAGGCAATAGGCGGCCTTATCGCTTCTGAGCCCTCACTACCAGGCAACCCTAAGAACAGAATGAAGACAAGAGATTAAAGATAAAAAAAATTTTTTGAGCAATAAATAAAAAACGAGTATACGTCATCACTTTTATTCAATTACAGTTCAATATGCTAATACATATGTATATAAATATTTAGCGTACAGAGATACAGACAATTATCGCTGGTTAATGTAAATTTAAATCATTCCTTCTACACCCCACTTGAAGTGAATAACACAAATACAGCGCCAAAAATATATAAGAGGACACCATTTTATTTTTTTAAATGGCAACCTTGCTTACTGTCATTGACTTAGTTCCTATTTTTACCGCAATGTTGCAAGAAGCATGTTTGTATTTGGAATATGTACGAAATTTCTCAAATAAATGACTTGTTCTTATTCACTTCAACCACTAAATGTTATAATTATAACCTGAGATCTTAAAATTGTTTAATGAACTGCTTTAAGCCCGTGAACCAAAAACTGGAAGCAAATGGGTATAGCCCGTCAATATGACAAGGTTGCAGTGTTGCAAGTTTCTAATCCAAAAGACAAAAAATATCTACAAAGTTCATTGAGTTAAAACAGCTTTGAATAAAACTATGGGTTTCATAATTAAAGTCATTTCAACCTCTAGTAAAATTGAATCACCAAGACATAATTTTAGACAGAAAAAGCTTCAAACCTCACGTATTGATTATCTTTTTACAAATTTCTAAACTCATTAAGATCGATGTTTAACAATATTTAATAAATAATCCGCCATATTGTCGGACCAAGCATCGAATTGCTTATGTAAGAGCAAGCAATAAGTCTGTAGGCTTTGTCTAACTCGCTCGCAATCGCCATCGTGTTCATTTTGACAGTTCTTGTATGAATGTGACAGCTAGCTGTTTCCGATGGCCATGAACTGTCAAAATGAACACGATGGCGATTGCGATCGAGTTAGGCAATACGCCTACTGGTCCGACTCTAACTGATACACTGGGACAAACACAAAGTCTACACGATTCGATTTTGATAGCATTCAACGGACTTCCAATCCAACCACATTAGCGCACCAGAATTCCGAACAGTCGGAGACTTCGGCTGTGTTCGTGTTTCCGAAGTATTCCGGACACAGCACCAAAGAGGTTAGGCCAGAACTAAAGGTGCGATACGATTATGTACCTTGGGGGCTGCTCCGACGTTAGATTTTCAAAGTCCGTATCATACCGTCTCTGTCACTCTCAAATTAATGACTAATAGTGCGAGTGGAAGGGCACGAAACGAACTTAAAAAACTAGTTTACCCTAAGGCCTTGTCACGAAGGTAACTGTTGTTAAGTTAGCCATGTTAACCGAATAAAGTGGTAGCGACGATCTAGAAAATGACGAAATATGCTTTCCCCCTCCCCCTCGTTTTAAGCCTGACTAGACAAAAATATACAACAGTCAGCCTACGATACTATAAAGTCTCCGCACTTTGACAGCTCAGAAAACGACGCGCGGCGATTGGTCGCACTTTCGTTAAACTTCGGAAACACGAACATTACCGAAGCTCACAACTTCGGTTAGACAACTGTTTAATTTCATACAAAATTGATTTCAAATAAATAATTTATATTAGCATACATTAAAACCGTGTCGCCGTCACTCATAGTGAACTGCTTGATTATTTTAATAAAGCTTGCAAAGAAACTCTCTAAAGAGTAGTCAAAATTATTTCTAAGATCTCTTAAAATTGCTCCGGAGTATCTCAATTCAATTCAAATCAATTTTTGGGATAATAATGGCCCCATCGAACAGTGCCATGATTCCGCCAATGCCGAGGTTGGATAAGATACCAGAAGACTCTTGATCTTGTGTGGTAAGGTTGGCAGTGTTCGGTGGAGTATCTCATGCAGGCTGTTGGGATAATTTGACTTAGCTAATAACCCTTTTTCATAATTTTTAGATAATAATAGACAAAGGTTTTCTTATATCAAATTCAACCGCGTTAAAGCCTAACAAAAACGGAACCTCCTGCCTAAATACTCCGAAACAATTTTAAGATAGGTACCTTGTATTTTATATTTTATTTTAATTAAAATAACTGCATCTGTATTCCAATGTCGAATGTTTATTATACTAGTACATCGTTGCCTTGGTAATAAAATAAACAATTTGTAACGAAGCAGCTTTTGACAGTTCATTCAACGGTTATTTAAGCTCAGCAACACTGGTTTAAAATAATCAAGCGGCCACCCTTAAAACTAAACTATTTACAGATTTAAAAAAGCTATTTAAAGTATGTACCGTGTTCGCGCGAAAATTGTGAAATAAGAACATTAACCCCCTAAAGTTCGTTTATTTTAACATACCTACATACCGTGACGCCTATTTTCTATAGGCATACGATCTCTACAATAATAAATTAACAATAATCAATTTTGTTTATATTTGTTGTGTGATAAAATACAATTTTATTACCTGGCACGTCCCTTAGTTGGCAGTATTTTCAAAATGAAAAAAAAAAAACTTCGTTATTACGAAAACCAGAGACAATAAAAAAAATGACTAGAGATACTAACGTTAAAAATTCAATCATAACTACTGCTGTAAATTATTTAAAAAAATCATAATACACTAGAAAAGCTAAGATGTCAGTTCAAATCTTTATTTTATTTTTTTGGAAGAGATCGCTCTGTAGCGATAAGGCCGCCTATTGTTACCTTGTAATATTCTGTATACCTTTTTTCTGTTTTGGTTGTTATATGTGGTGTTCAATAAAGAGTTATTGCATTGTATTGTATTGTAAGCGCACTTAACATTGGTACACTTCGGCTGGTGGACTATAAGAGGTTAAAATCCTTATTTCACACATCGCACGAACGCGTGAATCCCGCAGCTACATACAGGGCATCAAGTTGTGTACAAACACACAGAATTAAATCTTAAACAGTTCACAAATATTGTTACGTCATTCATTCACAATTACTAACACTTCCGGGACATCACGCAACATATAAAATGAGAGTTGTATGTATTTTAATTTACAGTTTTAATGCAATTTTTGTTTACTACAATAAAAAGAGTTGTATTAAACTCTGGAATAATAGAGTTAGTTTGTTATGGGATCTATGGCGCAATGTGCGTCTCGTTCGACTAGTCGTATTTAAAACAATAAAATGTAATTATTTATTTCGTAAAAAATAAACGACAAATCAGCTAAAATTTTTCAATTAACCTTTTCGCCGCCATTCACTTGACTCGAAGTCAGTACATGCAGTGTAAAATGCACCTTGACAAGATAAAGTTGGCAGTTGCGAGTGACACAAGTGATGCTTGACGGTGAAAAGGTTAACGATACCGAATCACATAATCAATATCCGTAAACTGATTAAAAATATCTGGTTGTAACAAAATCACAGTAGCACGACTCAGCAAAATATATGGCACCGTATTTAACCTTTTCGCCGCCACGTCAAATACAAGAGACGTCGCCCATAAACCAGACTTCTTTATTGCGATGCCTTAAGTTGAACCTAAACACAATACGTTTGCATTGAAGTAATGGATGTATTTACAGGTCGTCGGCGTTGAAGCTGCGTCGAAAAGGTTAAATACTACCTTGCATTGCCACAGAAATTGGAAACCCGACATTGTTACCCAGACACCCGCAACACCAGAGGATGGCAGTTGCGTTGCCAGCCTAGAGCAAAGGTAGAATGCCTCACGTGCCAGTAATATCAGACTTTCTTACAGTTCAATCATTATGATATCCAATAATTATCAGATAATTATCCAAGAATTATCTAATAATTATCCGACAATTATCTAATAATTATACGATAATTATCTAATAATTATACGATAATTATTAAGCGTAATTATCTTGATAATTTCGAACCCCGCAAACAGCCGTACAATGCCATACAATTTGCTAGCTCTCATTCGCTACTTGTGTATGACAGCCCAATATGTCGGCCGCGGGAGGATTGCAGACAGTGACAGAGTCACAACGCCCGATAGCACCTTACTTTACTAACTTCAAGCTACGCACGGAGCACGGCACGTCATGCTAGCCTCTCTGCTCCACTTCCAAATTCAAATTTCGAATCATATTGTCCCTCTCACTCTAATTAATGAGTAGGAGCAAGAAGGCACGACTCAAACTTATAATTTGGGAGAAGACAAACAGTTGTTATGTTTAACAATCACGATAATTATGCAACGGCAACGCTAGATGTGTTAAGGTGCGACTACACCGGTGCGTAAGACGTTGACGGCTCGACTCTGCGTATGCGCGGCGGTGTGCTCGCACCTTTATGTGACAATTTCAACTTGCAAACAACCCTAGCCAACTTCGAAGGCAAATAAAATTATAATTACCCCTTTCTTTATTTTTCTTTCCACCTATACCCCCACAATAATGCAGAAACGTGGGCTTTTTACCTTAGGCTCTGTCTACCCCGTAAGGGATAAAGACGTGATTTATGTAAGCACACAAATTGTGTCACAATAATGGTAAAATTTCGAATTGACGACTTGATTCTGAAGTTTCCGCGAACGCATATGTGCGTTCAAATGCCTCCAGTTAACAGTGACAGTTGGAATCACTAGAACGCATATAGGAGTTGCCGGCAGTGAAAATGTAAAGGCCGTTTAAAAGCTAAAATTGCCACGCGATACAAAAAAGTGATTTGTTTCAAATTATTGCTGCTATATAAAACTATACACAGATCTACACGATTACATAAACAATGTAGATATATATTTTAAAAGTGATTTTCCATCAAAATGTTGAGTTTTAATATTCTAACAGGACGTTTTTTCGTACCTTAAATTGTATGACTATGAATTAAAATTGATTTCCAATAAGATTATGTATCATTTCGCTATCAACAACAGTGCAATTTAAACTGTATTTCGTGTAAACTACGTGTGATTTTACTTCGCAGATCATTATAGTTATGTATTATTAAGTATAGTACTATAGTAGTGCCAGAGTAAAATTTTTGGAAATAAAATTAGGCCAAAAATAAAACGTCTATGCAAAGCCTCCATCCACGAATAAATTATCATTTTAACTAAAATAATATTTACATTAAAAAAAATATCGTTACAAAAACTATCTAAAAAAATAAAAATACCGCCGCACCGCTCGGTTGTCTATGGCAAATTGTACTTATTTATCACCTTTAAAACTGGATTAGGAAACGATTTAAATAACTTATTAAATTAAGTTAGTATTTCATACATTGTTAAAAAGGATTCCCCTCCTTTAGTCCTCAAAAAATATGACCTAATACACCGTTCGCCTAATTATCAATTGACCTAAACATTTGTTCGCTAAAACCAAGCACAACATTTTACTCTTCACAAAAAGATAATTTGAAAAGAGCGCACGATTTCGGCAAAGGCTTTTTATGACAAATGAAGATTAGCGCAAACGATACATTATGCCAACCGTCATTAGGACAAGTGAGAGGACCGCTACAAATGATTATAAGGGAGCGAAACAGGACTCTTTGGTATATCCATACCAAAATATAAATTATGCTAGCAAGCCTTTAAATATTTATACATAGTTTTGAACCGAATTCTAGCTCATATTCGGCGAACCCCGGCCGCGAGCCTCGTCCGCACTTACACACAATGACTTAGCGCGAAAAGAACTTTACAAAATCCTAAAATAATTTATAGATGATAGAAGTTTCAATTTTATTCATACACACGATCACATCAACGCTTAAAACGTCGATTTTTCGTGACACGTTTCGTATTTTGTATAAAAAAATTCTAGCATCTACAAATTTTAGGCAACATGCTAAAAATAGGCAAAAATAATTACAATGAACAATTACTATAGTGAGTATTACGCGTCTTAAGGCTTTAAGCTGTTTCATAAAAAGCTTAGCGTACAGTAGTAGCTTTTCCACGACATATCTTTGAATCAAATCCGTTTTTCAACTTTAACATTGATTCTTCCATGCTGTTCTGGGAGTAAAGAAAAAACCGAATTCACCAGTTGCTTCTCTTCCCGCGCAGATGGTAATAGCCAACGAGGGAATGGGCGAAAGTAGGGATCATGTTATAGGCGATGCGTTCCATCATTATTTTGATTTCCCTTTCCACCTATACGCCCTTAATCATGCAAAACGTGGCCTTGAGGTTTTGTTACCTTAGCCTCTGTCTATCTCGTAAGGGAAAGACGTGACGTATGTTTGTAACAATTTAATCTGACAACTGCATTGTATACACAACTTTAATAGCATGTTATTAAAGTTGTAAACCGGATAGAATTCAAAGAAATGTCATCGGAAATTTACTCAGTACACCTGTAGGTACATCACATACAAAAGATTTGGAAATGACAATACGTCAATTTATTTTTCACAACTTTTCAGGGCGATTATTGTAATTAAACTTTAAAAATTGCATTGACTATATGTAGGTCTTTTTATCTTAGGCTCTGTCTACCCTGTAAGGGATAAAGACGTGATTGACTGTATCTAATTTAAAGCCCAGTTCAAACATGCTAGAGATATCTTGCAAGTCTTTAAGTCTTGTTACCCTAGGCTCTGTCTACCCCGACGTGATTAATATGAATCTATTTAATAAAATTTAATCACAAGAACCGCCCAGTCCGAACAATAGTCAACTTTTAAAATCACACCTTAAATATTACTATCCTAATGGACTGTCAGAGACCGTGTTCTCAACAGACTTAGTTGCGTCTCTTTTATACAATTTCAATAAGAGAAAGACAAAAAATTGTCTAAAACGATAGGCTCTATGAGCGAGCAAAAGCAAGCAAAGCATTTACATCAAGAAACTATCAAAACAACAAGAAACGCTGCCATTCGTAAAAACCGTACTTGACTTTACATTGCTGCTTGCTGACATTTTCAATCAAGTCTAGCAACCAAACCGTCAACCAAATGGGACCCTGTCGCAATAACCGATCGGCTTTACGTTTGCGTCTGTCAGTGTCAAAGTACACCAAAGTTGACTGTGAAAAGGTTCTATAGCGGTCCCGCTTGGCCGACTACTCGCCAGCTTTCACTCCCCACCGAGCCAACAGCCAAAGCAAATCAATATCGAAACAACTAATACATTTTTAGTATAGTAACTGTTACAGACGATTTGACATGCCTATTTATACAGTGTAGTGAAAAAACAAAAAAAAACAGGCAGAACTCAAACCTGCACCCCAATCTTACCCTGCCTTGTTTCAACCAACAAGTTAAATCAAACGTGTCTGAAGTTTCAATTCTTTATTCCAACAAATAAAGAATCTAATAGAGACGTCCTCTTTGTGTTTTCAATGCTCCCGCTCTATCGTATGGCATTGTCCCTTTCTACCATTCGTTACATTATTCACTGCAGGATACAGTTGTTTTTCCTTTGTATTTCGACCGTGGACAAATTCCGCTGTATCGCGTCGTCGTCTGCTATCCTGTATAAAGATAAATCATATATAAATACTAGCTTCTATCAACGGATTCGTCCGCGTAGAATTGGCGATTAAAAAAATCTAAATTTTATTTTTGCAAATTGGCCGCCAAGGGCTCTTTTACATGTCTTTTTGAAACTAGCAGCGCATTCGGAAAAACCATCGTTGCCAAAAAGAATGCGCAGCAAGAAACTTGACAGAAAGTCATTTTTTTTTCAAAATAAAATACATTAATATGTACTTAAATTCTACTCAAATTAAATATATTTATAAAAGGGATGTATAACCCCTCTTCCATGCTGGTCTGGGAGCAAAGAAAAAACATAGAATATACCAATTTCTTCTCTACCCGCGCAGATAGTAAAAGCCCATCGAGGGAATGGGCGGAAATCATAGGAATTATGTTATAGGCGACGAGGCTAGCAACCCATCACTATTTTGATTCCATTTTCCACCTATACGCCCACAATCTCGCTAAAATATGGCCTGTAGGTACCTGTTACCTCAGGCTCTGCCTACCCCGTAAGGGATAAAGACGTGATTTGTGTATGTATTGTGGTATGGTAGTAATATAGATATGTAAGTATTAGGATATATTAGAATAAGACAGTGACTGTAAGGACAGTAATAAACGGACGCTCTTCTACACTTGTGTCTCCTTTACGCACAATCCCCCGCCACACCTCATGGCGACCGTGACAGGACCGTTCTGCTGATCGCGCGATTATTTTTTTTTACTAACTATGGCGCAGACATCCCCACCAGTATGTATAAGGTCCCCGAGCCATAAATTAGGTATATTAATCTATAGTAGAGGCCATAAATTATATTAATTTATAGTAGAGATGTAGAGATGTATAAAGCCTCTACTAGTTCTGTTCTGTTCAACACTCACGCTTTCTCCTGTTCGTCCATCTCCTGCACCAGTCTGTCCCTCTCGTTGACGGCCGCCAGCAACTCCTGTTAAACGTTAAATCCCCATAAAGGGGGCGTTCAAGTATCACGTAACGCAATTCGGGGGGGGGGGGGGGGGGTCGTAAAACGTTACGATGCGTTACAGGAGCGGGAGGGGGTCTTTTTTACAAAAAAATCGCATAGTAACAAGGACACGTGACAGCCAGTAACAGGTAGAAAAATTCGAAGACTACCCACCTGCTATGGGTGGTGTAGGGGTATAGCATGCGTCACGGAATGACGAGGATCCGGGTTCAATTCCCGACCATAGATTTACTTTTTGGATTTTTCTGTGTTCTAATTTGCACTGACATTTTGAAATTTACGTTACATTGTTTCTTTTTTTTTAATAAAAAATCAGGGTATTAAAACTGCCAAGTGAACAAAATACGTGTGTATTGCGGGTTAAAAATCTCTTGTATTATTTAGTATTAGAGAGGGTAGGGGGGGGGGGGGGTACAGAGAAACGTTACGGTGCGTTACAATGCGGGGAGGAGGGGTCAAAATTCTTCAAAAATTGCTTTACGTAATACTTGAACGCTCCTAAAGATCTACGACCTTTTCTTTAATTAAACATCAAACAAAGGGTAAGCAAATTGCAAATTAGCTGTAACAACTCAATGTCGAAAAAAAATTTGCAATGCAATGCAATTTTCAACTAACTCTTATCGTCCCATTCTATCCCAGCCCATCCCATCCCACCCCCTACTTTCATACCATACCACCCCCCTATTTTATTAAAAAAAAAAATCTTTATGGATTCCCTAGGGACGGGGATGCTCAGGGATACTTGAGACTTCCCGCAGAAGGGATATACACAAACTAAAGCCTCCAGTGTGATGGGAACGCAGTGGGATGCCACACCCCCCCCCCCCCCTATCCTCTCTCATCCCACTGACCTGGAGCAGCAGCCGCTCGCGCCGCTTCTGCCCGTCGGCCTTGCGCCACTCCTCCACGCCGAGGCTGAGGCGCAGCTCTCTCGCCAGCAGCTCGCAGCGCCGGCTCAGGTCCTCCTCCTGCTCCCTGTAACCGATTAACAATGCGCATGCTGAAAAAGGGCCTATCTTTTGTCACATTCACCTATACGCCCCCAACCACCCCAATTCTACAAATAAGGAAGCGGTGTTCAAAGCCCAAAAAAGATGCATCAGAGCAATGCGTGGCCTTAAACAAACTGATAGCTGTGTGTCACATTTCAAGGATCTGAACATCTTCACAATGCTTTCTCTTTACATTTTGGAGGTGGTAGTATTCGTAAAAAATAATCCAGCATTGTTCAAAAAAGCCAATTACAGTAGCGAACGTTTGGGGCAAAGATTTAGGGAGGATGTATGCCCAGCTCCTGGGAAAACCGATTTGATGCGTAAAAGTGTATGTTCTCTTGCAATAAGGGTTTATAACAAATTACCAATAGATTTTAAACTACTGCCAATACCACTTTTGAGACGTAAATTATAAACCCTGCTTACGAATAAATGCTATTATTCTGTTCTCGATTATTTAAATGATGACCTTAATTGTTAATACTACTTAATAGCTAATGTTTTTGTACGCCAACCGGCAAAACATGGTGCAACACTAAAATATGTAGCATCTCTGTATTTATGCAGCCATCACCTATGTTTAACAAATAAGACACTTTTGACTTTGACTTTGATCACGCTATCATGGCCTTAGCTCTTATTACATCCGATTCTATCTACTCCGTAAGGAATAAGACATGATTGTGCGACGTATGTATACAAATGAAGTTCCGAATTAGGTGTATTTTGAAATCCGGAGTGTTTTTAGTGGGTATTCTCCCCTCGCCTCTCTCCGCAGGGAAAGAGGACGGGGGAGAGGGCCCCACATAACCGTCGGCCCCCGCCCGAGCCCGGGGGTATTCGTAAATGAGTGAATGAGATAAAAAAAAGGTATAATTTGACACAATTTTTAATAGTCATAAAGCGGTTTGTTTCTGAAAATGGCACGGACACATGTGTTATGATATGACGAACTAATAATTGAGGGAAACGACCCGGTTCAAAGTGTATCGAAAAGTTTTAATCAAAACTTCTCACCTGCCATTTTATCGAAAAATCCTTTTACAAAATAAATAAACAGTAAGTTACAATTGCAATTGTTTTTTATTAAAAACTTCTTGAATATAGCGATTTGTTTTGTTATGGTTTTGTATGTTTCCGATTTTTTTTAATGTTTCTCAATCAAAAGACAGGTCAAAATTCCTTATAATACTTCTAATGTAAAAAAATCGACGTATAGTGTCTTTTATTTTTTAGCATTCCATCATGAATTCTACCATCAGACGCAGTTTCGGATTAGGCAACTGCCAAAAAAAATTTAAACTAAAAAGGGTAAAGGAAAATGGCCCCGAGAATTGCTTTGCCTAGGGGCCCTGCCAGGGTAAACCCGGCCCTGATCAGACCACGATAAAGTATTACCAAAATTTCGATTTTTTTTTATAATACTCACAGTATATTGAGTTGCATCTGCCGCCGCAAGAGGGCGTTCTTCTTGTTGACCAGGTTGAACCACTGCGACATCAGCCTGTCCTCCTCCTGCGAACACGCGTCTGTTACAACCAGGCTGTGACCGACAATTACAATCAGACCGTACGGTCGACAAAAACAAGATCAAGTCTTTCCCATGACGTCGTACCAGTGGCGTAACTATAGGGTGGCAGGGGTGGCAAAATTAAATATGTATTTATGTTGGCAAAACATTATGCTGAGTGGGGCCCATTTTACACCATATCGGTACTATTCCTAAGTATATTGTATTTCTTCCTATTATAATTCTACGTGTATCGAATGTGTGTAAATAAATGTTTCTCTCTCTCTCTCTCTCTCTCAAAATGCCAGGGGCCCCTAGCTCCAAGGGGCACCGAACTGGCTTGGTTTAGAGCACAGAAGGGACGCTGATGCACTTCTTTATATTGAGGAAGGAGCCCCATCTGACGAATTTGCCACGGGCCCCAGACGTTGTAGTTACGCCACTGCGTTGTACACTTTGTACACACATACACCATACGACTCAGCATAGTATGAGTATTTACCTATATTAAATGGGTGGGTGTTATAGGCGATGAGGCTAGCAACCCATCACTATTTAGATTCTATTTTCCACCTATACGCCCACAATCTTGCTAAATGTGGCCTGTAGGTACCTGTTACCATAGGCTCTGTCTACCCCGTAAGGGACAAAGACGTGCATGCATAATTAATTGAATTTAAACGAGGAAATGATTTGTTAACTTTAGTTAATTTAAGTTTTTAAAATACTGCTTCCAGTTCTAGTTAACATCTTTCTGTACGTGTTCTAAGCAAATAAACAGTTCGTTCTTTCTTTCCGGACGCAAAACAACGCATGAAATTGAAATAAAGCCGATTTTCACTGCCAATTTTACAGATTGGACTCTAATGGATTGGATATAGAGAGTATATTAATAATAATAATAATAATAATATCTTGGGACAATTGACACCAATTGACCTAGCCCCAAACTAAGCAAAGCTTGTAATATGGGCACTAGACAACGGATAAACATACTTATATAGATAAATACATACTTAAATACATATTAAACATCCAAGACTCGAGAACAAACATTCGTATTTTTCATACAAATATCTGCCCCGACCGGGGATCGAACCCGGGACCTCAAGCTTCATAGTCAGGTTCTCTAACCACTGGGCCATCCGGTCGACCGATATTAGGAAGGAAAGGAAATGGGGTACCGCTTTGGAAGGAGGACTGAGACAGGCCATCGCCAGGCGGCGCCACTTGCGCTGCAAGGAAACGGAAACGGCTACTAAAGTAAATATGTTCAAAATAAAATAAAACCTACACTCTCGTGATTCAAATAATACTAATTTCGGAATATTTCAGGTTATTGGGTTACTTCAACTAATGTCCGACCGAAACTGATTTTTCAGCCGAAACCGAAACCGAACTTTCTGTCTTGCTCTCTGTTTCGGCCGAAACCGAAACTTATTAAAACATTTAAAATTACGATTATTTACTGAAATTTACTGTTTTTTTAACATTTATTAACACATATTATAATTACCAAATCACTCAATTGCAAAATATAACCTCAACTCACGATTAAATGAACGGTGGCGAACTGAGCCGGGGCCCCGCCGGCGAGCGAGCACGAGTTAGCTGCGAAGGTTACCGAACGACGCACGAAAATTCACGAACACTCGAGTTTCGGCGAGGTCGAAAGTTTCGGCTATATTCTGGCCGAAACCGAAACTAAGGCCGAAACTAGATTTTTTTGGCCGAAACTGAAACCGAAACTGAAATTTCGGTCGGTCACTAACTTCAACCAAATAGCCCTGTAAATGTTTTTTCTGGATTTTTGAATCATAGTTGACCAATACTTCCATACATTTATCGATGTTCAAAGTGACCCGCATCGCGGGCGGGACTAATTAAAAATCAAACATCTAAATGAAAAAAACTTTGTAGACCCCTCTCGAACTAACCCAACCATCTGTTAAAATTATCCGTAATATTTCTGAGAGACCTTGTACACCTCAAATGGCGTGCAGGGTAGGCAGCGGTGTGACGTAACACAATTCGTACGCGTTGCCTACCCCGACGTTAGCCCACCTCAGTGTGACACATCGCAGCTGCTTCTTCGGCGCTCGTCATGGCCGTTTGCTCCCTCTCCAACGCCTCCAACTCACTCTGAACCCCGTCTCCCGACCCTGTACGCGCTGCCTACCCCGGCGGCTGCCTACCTCAGTGTTGTCAGCGCTCTGCATGACACATCGCAGCTGCTTCTTCAGCGCTCGTCATGGCCGCTTGCTCCCTCTCCAACGCGCTGCCTACCCCCGGCGGCTGCCTACCTCAGCGGCTGCCTACCCCAGCGGGTGCCTACCCCAGCGGCTGCCTACCCCGGCGGCTGCCTACCTCAGTGTTGTCAGCGCTCTGCATGACGCACCGCAGCTGCTTTTCCAGCGCTGCCGCGCGCTCGTCGATGGCCGTCTGCTCTTTCTCCAACGCCTCCAGCTCGCTCTGGATGTAGGAGCCTGTCTCCCGACCCTGAAGGACAAGCACGTGGGTTACCTCATCATCATCTCACTCTGAGAGGAGACTTGGGGTAGAGATCACGCGGGCAGAATGAATTGGGAACTTCACACACATTTAAATTACTTCATATGGTAAATTTCAAGATAAAGTTTGTAAGTATGGATGGATCGATGGATGTTTGTAACTCTTTCACGCTGGACAGATCTAGATGAAATTTGGAACATAGATAGATTATAGTCTGGAATAGCACATAGGCTACTTTTAATCCCGGAAAACTGCTTAATTCCTGCGGGATAGCGATAAACGAATTCTATCCAGACGAAGTTGCGGGCAACAGGTAGTCTGGGAATAAATAAAAAACGTAGAATGTACCAGTTGCTTCTCTTCCCGCGCAGACAGTAAAAGCCCATCGAGAGAATGGACATAGGAATCATGTTTTAGGCGGTGCGGCTAGCAACTCATGACTATTTTGGAACCCCTTTCTACCTGTACGCCCACAATCATGCTAAACGTGGCCTTTAACTTGAAACTTGTTTGTCAAACTTCTTTTACCGAGGTCTTGTTTGACAAACACCGTCGTACACGTTCAAACCTGTTTGTCAAACTCGACATCAATCCAGATTTTCATCAAACGCATCAAACACGTAGATTGTTTGACAAACGCCTCAAACACAGCCGTACACTATCAAATTGTTTGACAAACACGTAAAGTTTGACAAACAATTTGATCGTTTACAGGGCGCTTTAGTGACGGGGCTAGGGTCACCTGTTCAGCGTTTTCGACGAGCGCCGTGAAGGACTGCAGCGGCGAGCGCCGCCGCGCGCCGGGCTCCGCGCCGGACCCGTCTGCAACCAGGGTTTCGGTCAAAACAGTACATCACTACAGACATTCAGATTTCAATTATTTCAATGGCTTAAGGACAAAGCATTTTATTCAATCAAAGAGTACTTAAAATAAATAAATGCAATACTAATAGTAATATTCATATTTTATTTTATGTTTAATAACAATGAAAACTTTGTAAAATGAGCTAATTCAAAATACCAAAAACCACTTCACTACATAGTATAAAATAAAGTCGCTTTCTCTGTCCCTAGGTATGCTTATATCTTCAAAACTACACAACAGATTTTGACGCGGTTTTTTTTAATAGATAAAAGTGATTCAAGAGGAAGGTTTTTATGTATAATTCTACGCAGACGAAGTCGCGGGCAGAAGCTAGTTAGAAAATAAGTTAATGTTTGCATGCCAATTTATTTGGTTAGACGTGTCGCCGGACATCAACACTAAATACTAGATCACTTTTTAACCATGTCTAAAGCAAAATAAATTATTTCATTTCATTTCATAGGGTCCAGGTGAGCAGATGTAATTTATGCATGTATGTGTGATAACTCAATCATACTGAACGTGGCCTTAAGGTTTTGTTACCTTAGACTGTCTACCCCGTAAGGGATAAAGACGTGATATATGTATGTATGTATGTATGTATGTATGTAACTATTACCTGAGCGGTCTGGACTCGCGGACTGCCTGGAGCCAGGGCTGGAGTGCGAGCTCTGCGACAGCATGGCCTCTATCTGCTCCACGCCGCCCGCTGGCCCGTTTGCATTGAACATTAGTAAGTCTAGCGGTAACGGGGAAAAAATAACAAAAATAAGCAAAAAATAAAACGGTGCGATACAGAAAACACTTTTTTTCGAAGGAAATTTATTGAATCAAGCGTTACTTAGCGGAGGTCCATTTCAATGATCAAAATACACAGGCTGTATTCAGTGGCGTGCATGAGGGTTCACTAGGTTAGGCAGCTGTAGGCAGCGGGAAGGTGGCGACCACCCATTGGACGCCATAGCTGTCTTGCGCGTGAGTAGCAAGGTAATTTTTTGTTCATTGAAGCAATTTTGATTATTGTAAAATATTTTTAATAGGGAATATTCATGTTTTTATCATGGAAGTAAACAATAAAAAAAAATGTAACTATAAAAATAGGCGAGTTAGAAGCTATCAAAGATTTGTCTCTATCTCTTTCTAGAAAAACGGAATTTTAATATGGAGTTAATATGGGCGTTGTGACAAATGACGTCACATGAGTTAACTATGACGTCTCAATGCGATTCAATTCCGACTCAGTTCAGGTTTAGCAGTAATTTTTGTATGGATCTGACAGCGAACGAACCTAAACTGAATCGGAATTGAATCGCATTAAGACGTCATGGTAACCGGATCTCTTTCTAATCGCTGACCAATTAGTAGTTTAAAACTCTTATATTTTCCGTATTTCTTTTTCGGTTTTTTTTTAAATTTACTCAGAAATGTAATAATTGTTTTTAATGCATATACCTTGTGTCGTAAAGACATTCCAACAGATGGCGATAGGAACTAAAATTCTCATAGTAAAAAACTACCTGAAATCTACAGAAAGAAAAATTCGAAGGCCTACCCACCCGCTACGTGTGTAGGTACGGGTAAAACCACGCATCACAGTATGACAAGGATCCGGGATCGATTCCCGGCCATAGCCAGTGGCGTAACTAAAACGTCTGGGGCCCGCGGCAAATTCGTCAGATGGGGCTCCTTCCTCATTATAAAGAAGTGCATCAGCGTCCCCTCTGTGCTCTAAACCAAGCCAGTTCTACCCCGTAGAGCTAGGGGCCCCTGGCATTTTGCCACCCTTGCCACCCTATAGTTACGCCACTGGCCATAGCTTTACTTTTTGGATTTTTCATTTGTATGTATGTATGTATGTATGTCTAGTTGTACTCACCGGCGGCGATCTCGTCCATGACGGACTGTTTGCTGATGATCTCCACGGTGCCGCGCGGCGACCGCGGGCTCGTCGGCGAGGTGGGGCTGCAACCACGCACACATTACAGCAGGACGAGTAGCGTTAGTAGACCGAGCGCGAGCAAGGCCGTCTAATATACGAAATTTTTTCACAAATGCGGAGCTTTTGCCGGTACCGAAGTATTAATGTCAGTAAAATGTATTTTGTAGGCAGATTATATAATTAATTTAATTACCTTATAATACCCGCTCTAGCGTTCGCGATCAGTTTTTTCGCTCGCTCCCGCAGCATTTGCTGTCTCTCTTCCTCGGTCATTGGCTATTGGAATAGAAAACATCAATTAGAACCAGCATTATAACATTTTAATACTTTTGTGATAATTGTCAGTAAATAAATGATAAAGTACAAAGTCTCGTCTGATTACAAACTTTAAATTACTTCCCTGTTTTTCACAGTATTATTTCTAAACATTAAGCACATACCTTTTGCGGGCTCAGATCTCCATTCCTAATCCCATTCTGTTCTTTCTCGTCTCTCTCTTTAGACTCTTGCCGTTTCTTCTCTTTCGCTCTCGCCTCGCGCTTCGTCGCCTCCAGCAGCTGTCTCGCTCGCTCCTTCAGTTCGTCGTGCCGCGACAACAATTGCTTTAGCCAATCACGTTAAAGCGCGGGCCAATCCAACCAATGACGGCGTAGCGTTTAATGGACCAATCAGAGCGTCCCGTTTTCGTCCAATAGCAAGCGTTTCACACATTTTAAAGCGATGTCGGTGGGTGATATGTGGATGGGGAAAAATAAGTAGTTTTTAGTCTAATGCACACTAAAAATATAAAATTAAGCTATTAAGAATGCATGTATTGTTGTGAATTCGCTCCTACGCGCCAGAACTATGTACTGCCAAGGGCATAAATATATGTATGTACGCTACCAGGACGTCAAAAACATCTATACACCTCAGAGTTGGGCAAAAATTATCTATTTACGAAAAACCGGGAAGATAACTAAATCATCTTTTATTTGAAGTAACTAAATAATCCGTCATTTGTTATTTTGAATTTATCTAGATCAGTTTCCTTTTTATCTAGATAAATTAGTTGTGATTTTAAATTAAAGATGAATGTCAGTGTGACGGTTGGACCCGACGTGACATAAGCTTACTTCAATAACCAACGAGGTCGGTTATCTTCATCTAGATAATTTATCTAAATAAAAAAGTTGTCGACGCACTATTTGTGATTGAATCTATCTTCGAATAAATTTATTTGAAATGATTTTATTTGAAATAATTATCTAGATAACGCCCAACTCTGACACACCTTTACGCCACAAACAATAAGGCCGGTGACACATATATTTGACATGATGACTGTATCGATATTTGCGCCCCCGACTGTTTTGTGACTCCCACAATTTTGTGACTTACATTTTTGGACACAAAGCCAATTACTTGAATATTTCTTAGCAATGCTTAACGGTTTTCTAAGAAATTTTCAAGTCCCAAACGATTTGTTTCCCAAAACATACTTACAAAATAAAAAATAACAACACACTTCTTTTGCGTACTTGTTCATAGAAGCACCAAACAAAACAGTAAGCCACAGCGTACAGCGGCAAAGTCACTCACCGGTGTCGGCTTCGGTAGCTCCGGCGTGGTTTCCTTTATGTGCAGCTTCTCTGTTTCTTGTTTATCTGTGTCCTGAACCGAGAGCGGGTCCGATATCGCCGGTTCTATTTTTGGTTTCGGTTCTGGAGGTTCTGTAGATAGTTTTAATTATTATCTTATGCCATTAAGGGCCCCTTGCACGCTGGGGTCAAAAATTCAAACGTCAACTTTGTTAGGGACAGTTTCACACTACTTAACTATCAAATAAATCAAGAATTTTTACTTCCTGATTTTTCATTTACCGTTAATAATTTAATTTCTAAACGATACAAAAAATTAGAACACATTGAAAAATCCGAAAAGTAAAGCTATGGCCGGGAATCGAACCCAGATCCTCGTCATTCCGTTCCGTCGAATAATACTCCGAAACATGTCGAGCATCACTCGACTTTTTATACGCGAGTTATCCGTTTATGTGTAATTATGATTAAGTGTCACGGTAGTTTCTCTTTTCAAATGTTCTTTTGAATGATATAGAAGAATAATCACAAAACAAAGAGACACAGTTACAAAAACTAACTTAGCGTCAGTTGACCGTCTCACCTGTATCGCTGAGCGTGCGCGCGTGCGTGGTATTGGCAGGAGCGGAGGCGGGAGCGGAGGCGGGCGCGGGCGCGGGCGCGGGCGCGGCGGGCGGGGACTCGTCCTCGTCGGAGCCGAAGGGGTCCGTCAGCTCCTTGCGCGTCATGAGGCGCGCCGGCCGCGGCGGGGACTACACACACACACACACACATGTAGGTATGGTTATATTTAGGCTCTTCTAGCTTTTTATTACGTCTACTCTCTATACTCTGGTTTCTGTTGTCCTGTCAAGTTAATTAGTTTTGTAATTTTTTCTTTTACTTTATTAATATTTTTATTTTTTATAATTATTATTGCTCCATCTAAAGTTTATGGTTGATGTAGTATATTTTATCTGTGTGTCGTTTCATGAGTCACAGACGGTTCTGGCTGAAAATCAGTGCTGCAGTCTAACACCTCAGCCAGCCTCCTGAGCCAGCGACCGTTTCACCTTTGCGAAGACAAAGACACATAACGCTGATAATCTATTTTTCATGTTTTTTTTTCTATAAAATTGTGTACATTCTCTGTGTGTCTTGCAAAACGGAATAAATGTCTTGTTTCTTTCTTTCTAGTTTCAGTCTACTTCTTAAAATCTTATTTTACCTTTTCACGCTGTCCTGATTTTGTTGGAATTTGGTATAGAAATAATTTCAATCACGAGGAAGGACATAGGATAGTTTTTATCCCGGAAAATCGCAGTTCCTGCGGGATAGCGATACATATAATACTTGTTTACTTATTGGTCAGTTAAATACCTTGTCAGGGGTATAGCGCTCCTGTGACTGCCGCGACGGCACGGATACTTGAGATTCTTGTGACCTGATAAAAAATATATCAATCAAAATGAGATAAAACACCAGCCTTCTTTTGCCGCAGTCGGGTAAAAGCGAACAAAAAAGCATCAAAGAACCGTAATGCATGCAAATGCATCAACAAATAAAAATCGAACGAATGGGCGAAAATCTTAGGAATCATGCTATACGCGATGCGGCTAGCAACCCATCACTAGTTTAAATGCATTTTTTTGCCATTTATACGTCCACAATCTTGCTAAACGTGGCTTGTAGGTCTCGCCACCTTAAGCTCTGTCTGCCCGTAAGGGATAGAGGCGTGATTTGATTTGGGTTAGGTTCGTAAGGACTGGTTTACATAACGACTCTATAAGCAAAACGTCTTAGTTACATAAGGTCTTGGTAGCTAAATGTCTAATTGTATAAACGTCTTAATAGTAGAATGCCCGGGTTTAAGATTGGACTTAGTTCTATTACGTCTTGTTTGTATAACGCCCTAATATCAAAATGTTGTAATAGCAAAACGACTAGGTAGGCATATCGTCAAACATTAATAACGTCTAAATGGCATAACGACTAGACGGTTGAATGACAAGAAAAACTCAAACGTAGTTTGTGAAGGAACTCTCTGGTATAGAAACTTCAAAGTCGAGTTGCTGGCCACTTAAAATCAAAGATAATGTACTTATTGTATTATTTAAACACTAGTTTCTGCCGGCGACTTCGTTCGAGACCTAGACAATAACTAGTCGTCCCTACAGAGATTAAATTCATCTAATACTACCTAGCCGGTATGCAATCATGACGTTTTGCTACCAAGACCATATGGTCTCCAGCATATGCTATCCAGACACTTTTCCTTATGCGTCGTTTTACAATCAAGACTTATTAATAACTTGGACGTAAACTCTATTAGTCATTTTGCAACTTCGGGCGTTATGCTATAGTTGTCGATCGAACAACTAAGACATTCTACTCACTAGGGCATCCTGCAAAAAAGACATTGTGCTTACCAAGACCTTATGCAACTAAGACGTTTTGCTTATAGAGTCGTTATGCAATCTAGTCCTTACGAACCTAACCCTTTGATTTGTGTACCTATGTGTGTGTATGTATGTGTGTGTGTGTATGTCTCACCCGGGGCGCGGGCGGGCCTCCATGTTGCGCGAGCGGCGCGTGGCGACCTCGCGGCTGAACAGCTCGCGCGGCAGCGAGCCGTCCGTGTCGTGCCGGCCCACCAGGTACGTGTGTGTATGTGTGTGTATGTCTCACCCGGGGCGCGGGCGGGCCTCCATGTTGCGCGAGCGGCGCGTGGCGACCTCGCGGCTGAACAGCTCGCGCGGCAGCGAGCCGTCCGTGTCGTGCCGGCCCACCAGGTACGTGTGTGTATGTGTGTGTATGTCTCACCCGGGGCGCGGGCGGGCCTCCATGTTGCGCGAGCGGCGCGTGGCGACCTCGCGGCTGAACAGCTCGCGCGGCAGCGAGCCGTCCGTGTCGTGCCGGCCCACCAGGTAGGACGACTCCGTCTCGTCGTTGCCTGAGGAGCGGGGATGCTGTCACTGGACCTCGTTGTCGCAAGTTAGCTCATTGTTATATTTAGAGCCTGTTTCAATCTCTGGTAAGTCTCAGTTATCTCAAGTGTCAGTTATTTACGATGACGTCTGTCTATTTATTTTTGCATATTGGCCACCAAGGGCTCTTTTACGTGACTTTTTTGAAACTACCAGCGCATTCGGAAAGACCATCATTGTCAAGAAGAATGCGCCGCAAGAAACTTGGCGAAAGTCACTTTTTTCAAAATAAAATACATTAAGCTACTACAATACTTAAATTCTACTTAAATTAATTACACAAAAGGGATGTATAAGGTCCCCGAGCCTTCCATTATATTAGTGCATAGTAGAGATGTATTAATAAATATATCTTCAAGCACTAACTAAATTTACAAAGCATTCACCTAAGAATATGTTTGTATGGATCCTCAATTTGTATTCAAAAGGATATGTCTACCACGGATAGTCTATGTGTACTAACCATAAACATCGGAATTGCTTTCTCCCGTAGCAGACATTTGGCCTGACATTTTTTGAATATAATAAAAGCCTATGATAATATAATCTTCTAATACTGAGAAGAAATCGCTCAATCCGAGTCACCTATTGAGACTCGCCAACATTATACGCAATGTAACCATGGATCAATCCACACATGTCCGTCAAAATGGTTTTTTTTCCATTCCCTTACCAAATGTGGAAGGGTGTTCCACAAGGATCTGTGCTAAGCCGTCATCTCTACAGTTTATAAATAAACTAATTCGACAATTCTTTTGATTGCTTTAATTTGATTGAAATATACCACTTAGACTTGCCTGGCATGAGTACCTTGGTGAATTGCAGTCTACTAGGGTTTCACTGTTATTAGCTTTTCTTTTGGGAGGTATAATGATTTTTTTGCCAAAATTACTTAATTTTTCCACGGAAATTAAATGTTTTGTTTATGTTCTTGACTCACCAAGTTGTTCGACTTGCAACTCGTTGCCGGTGAAGTGTGCCCGCAGTTGGAATAGATACGTCATTATCTAAAACAAAAACAATTTTTAACATGTAAAAAAAACGGGTAGCACTCCGGGAGTGCAGGCAGAAGTGAAAACTACACACACGCACACTCCCGCAAGCGCCCAGCGCCTCTAAACGACCCAGCAGCAACTCTACCCCCCGTCTTACGAATTTTCGATCAGGTCACGTGACCTGACGCGAGTTTAACATTTTTTACCTGAGTGCACAACGCCGCTAAAGAAGTTTTGTCTTCAGCTCTTTTTGCTGACTGCATTTTGTTGATTTTACTTGCATTGTCATCTCTAAATACAAATTTCGAGTCAATCCGACAACTGATAACGACAATTACTTCTAATATTTAATCGGAACAGATATAGAAGCCCACAGAGAAATAAACAACCCAACCGTGTACAATTTAATTAATTCTCTCTCTCTCTCTCTCTCTCTCGCTCTCTATCTCTCGCTCTCTATCTCTCCCCCCCTCTCTCTCTTTCTCCCTCTCTCTCTCTCCCTCTCTCCCCCCCCCCTCTCTCTCTCTCTCTCTCCGTCTCTCTCTCCCTATCTCCCTCTCTCTGTGTGGTGACTGACCGCGAGCCTGTCGGGCTGGCGCTTGCACACGTCAGCATGCGTCAGCACTTGCGAGATGCCGAGCGTGGCGCTCGCTTCCAGAGCCACGCGCAAGTTCCGCTCGCTCTCCTCCGGTTGCAGCCCCGAGAAATCTCTGCGAAAAAAAAATTAGTTACTCGAGTAGTTCGCTGTCATCTAGAAACTTTATAGACTACAGGCCCATGTCCAAAAAATGTGGGTCATATGATCCACCAGGTGACGTATATAGGACGACATAAGAGCATAAAATAGTAAGATTCTGCACTATGCCGTCACTTGTAAGCTGTCCAACTGGGTGCTGGTGAGAATTCAAAAGGGCAACCCTCGATTTTTTCCCCTTGTCGCATGATTTTTGTACGGCGTGCCGCGTACCAACTGGATGCCGTACAAATGGTGCGCCACAAATTCGGTATTTTTTGTCCTGATTTTCTGTCAATTTCCAGGGTAAATTTGATCATTTCATTCTGTACGACATCAGTTTCATACCGTTTCAATACAGCTTCTAATCCATTATTCCGCAACGCCGTACAAAAATCATGCGACAAGGGGAAAAAATCGAGGGTTGCACTTTTGAATTCTCACCAGCACCCAGTTGGACAGCTTACAAGTGACGGCATAGTGCTGAATCTTATTATTTTATGCTCTTATATCGTCCTATATACGTCACCTGGTGGTTCATATGACCCACATTTTTTGGACATGGGCCTGTAGTCTATTAGCAGGAGCCAAAAGTTCGGTAAGCCCTGTGTGTCACTTCCGTGCAACGTACATGAGGTCCGGCCGGAAGCGGTGTATGATGGCGCAGAGCGCGAGCCCCGAGCGGAAGCTGGTGGTGAGGTTGGTCACGCGGCACGCCTTGTACTCCGCCGTCACAGCCTGGCACCACTCCAGCAGGTCTTGCACCTACACAACCGTGACTATCAACACCATTACACACATCTGTACGCTTATTACCTAACTCGCTCGCAATCGCCATCGTGTTCATTTTGACAGTTCATGTATGGGCTGACGATTGGCATCGGAATCAGCTAGCTGTCACATTCAAACAAGAACTGTTAAAATGAACACGATGGCGATTGCGAGCGAGTTAGGTAATAAGCCTACTGGTCTCGTAGACGGCCTCGCTTTAGCTCGGCCTTCTGACATTACTTGACGTTAAGGCTTAGTGTTATTTTTAGTTCCGATGTTTTCCAACAGATGCCGTTCTCACGTAAATATGAATTTTCTAAATGGCGCTATTAAGAGGGTGCTATCGAATCATGCTTTATTTTGCTAAAAATCACAAGTTTCGGGCCATTTTAAAACCAGATAGGAAGTATGGATAGACGGATGGATGTTTGATACTCTTTCACGCTAGAACGGCTGGACAGATCTGGATTAATTTTGGAACATAGATAGATTATAGTCTGGAATAACGCATAGGCTACTTTTTATTCCGGAAAATTTCGCAATTCCTGCGGTATAGCGCTAAACAAATTCTATGCAGACGAAGTTGCGGGTAACAGCTTTTTAAAAATAAAATAAAAAGATTCCCAAAAAGTAAAAAAACTCTAAGTTTGACTTGTTGCAAAAAGCTTAAACGCTCTTAAAAATTTCCCGGTGGTCTATAGAAGGGCACTACAGAGTAGTAGTAGCAACTTTTAATAAACTGTCATTCCTAAAGCTCAAAAACAAAACTCACCGGCGTCTTGTCCCTGTCCACCCTCCCGGGCATCTTCTCCTCCCCCGTCGGCGTCTTCTCATCCTCCTTCTCATTCTCATTCCTATCCAAATTGCTATTAAAATTCAACTTCAACTCCAAAGGCTTCAAATTCGTCCGCGATATCATCTTCGGTTTAAACACTACACTCTTGAACTCCTGGGGGGTCGTCGCTTTGGGGGTGGAGGTCTTCGGTTCGCTCTTGAACGACAACTTGGTCAGGAAGTCTGGCTTCTTCGGCGGCGCGTCCGCGATGCTGAGGTCGTTGGTGGGGGTGCGGTCGCCGGGGGAGGGCGGGGAGGGGGGCGAGGGGGGCGCGGTGGGCGTGCGCGCGTCGAAGTTCAGGCTCTGCACGCTGTTGGGCGTGGCCGCGACGTCGCTGTTGGTCAGGCTCTGCGTCATCTCCTCCATCTGCTGCCGGAGGTCGGACATCTGCGGACGAATACGACCTGTTAGGCCGCCTCTACACTATACACTAGTGATGTAACGAATGTCATTTTTTAAACATTCGCGAACGCGAATGCAAATGTCTGCTACTAACATTCGCGGATGCGAATGCGAATGTAGAAGTGTTCAAATTTGACGCCAATTGTCTATGGCTTTGCTGGCAGTTACGAGGTGCGTTCCGTTTGTATGTTGTTCCGAGAATAGCCGAGTTGATACGAACTCATCCGACTGAATCGTCATTCCGCTCGCGCCGGTCTTTTCGTAAACAAAACAAGTGAATTTTGAGGTTAGAGTTTTTTCTTGCATTAAAAACATAAGAAATTAATGGGTTTTTGATTTTAATAACCTACCATTATCTTCAAGTCTGTTTGTTTTTTCTGATATTCATATTCGCAAAATTTTGCGGATGCGAATGCGAATACGAATATCCAAAAATATGCGAATATCCGCGAATGCGAATGCGAATATTCGTTACATCACTACTATACACACATACATACACAAATCACGTCTTTGTCCCTTACGGGGTGACAGAGCCTAAGGTAACAAGACCTAAAGGCGACGTTTAGCATGATGGTGAGCGTATAGGTGGAAAGGGGAATCAAAATAGTGATGGATGAGTGAGTGAAATAAAGTAGTTCGCTCGATGTGACTGTGTCGTTCTAATATAGGTTTTATTAGCATGAAAACTAAGATTCATTTGATAGTATCAATCATTTTAAAAACGGCGCCTTCTCTCGTCCCTGGCGAGTAGATGTTCCGCGGGAGTTTGTTATTGTGTCGTACAGACACATCATTCAAACAGATGACGCTTGGCTACAAAAATTCGCGTAGTAACAAGGTCACGTGACAACTATTAACAGGTAGGAAAATTCGAAGGCTTACCCACCTGCTATGGGTGGTGTAGGGGTATAGCACGCGTCAAAGAATGACGAGGATCCGGATTCCCGGCCATAGCTTTACTTTTCGGATTTTTCTGTGTTCTAATTTGCAGTGTTGTTTACAAATTTTATGAGATATAAGGTAAACGACCTCGACACGTCTTATTATTGAGAAAAAGTTTAAAAAAACAAATAGCAGCATGTTACAAATTAATATCCCTGGAATATTGTGATTTGTTCTGTTACAGTTTTATATTTTCCAAGTTATAAAGTTTTTAAAAAATGATTTTTCAATAAAAAGTCGTGTCAACATTTACCTTTTTTCTTATGCTAAATAAACCGAAGTATAGTTCATCTCGGACTGGGTCGGTTGTTACACAAATATACTATGCATACAGTCAGCAACATACCTGTCTAGTGGAATTATCAGACAGTGTATAATCGTCCTCATCCAAATCTTCCAGCACTGCGATGTCCGAGTTATTGTTCACAGAAAGGAGTGACGCTAGAGACTGCATGTCTTCGTCACTGTAAAAGAAACACAGTGCATTGGGGGATTCTAGGTAAGCGTTGCTAGATTATGTAATTGTTCCCCGTTTAGTGGATATCCACGAGTTTCGAAATTCCCCCAATTTCGAATTTACCCCACAACCTCATTCTTTCTTTCTCATATCTTTAAAACATGTCTACGGACCAATTATATAAAGTTTTCAATTAGAGACTTACCAGCTTCAAGATGGCGGATGACATTTTGACACTGACACATTCGGCTAATTGGCATTGTTCATTTTTTTTAAGCTGTGCTTTTAACACCTTTATTTGATAAAATGGACTATTTCAAGCAACTAATTTGAATATTATGTTTTTACGTAGCTTTGTTAATTAATAATAAATATTTTTTCGCTGTTTGATAATTCGTGAATTTAGACAGAATCCCAATCGCCTTCGTTCGGCTGGCTATAAAAAAAAACGGCTTTGTCTATGGTTTTGTTGATTTGACAGTGACACGTGACAGTTGCCATAGCTAAACTTTTTTTTTTTCATTTTTGTGGTAAACATTCGATGCTGGATTCTGTCTAAAAACCGGGTCGTTCGGTCAAACAAAGGTTCAAAGTACTTTTACAAAAATATCTGCAATCATAAAGTATTTTTGAAATCGGACAAGATAAATCAGATAAATGATGGTTTTCCTCGAAATGGTTTTCGAATTGGAGCATACTAAAAAAAATGAACAATGCCAATTAGAGACTTACCAGCTTCAAGATGGCGGATGACATTTTGACACTGACACATTCGGCTAATTTGGTAGCTCTGAGCTTGTTTTTGACTATTTTTTTTCCGGATTACAAACTCGCGTCATTATAAGCACTCCACCATCCGTCCCACTTCTAATAGCTTATCGCTAGCAATCTCCTCCTTACCGCCCTCGTTGAACAATGCACTATAACAGCATAGACACAGACTCACGTGGCCTGGCCCTCGCGCAGCAGCACGCAGTGCAGCGTGAGGTGCAGCGCGGCGGCGGCGACCTTGCTGGTGGCGGGCTCCAGCGTGAGCAGCAGCGCGCTGCGAGGGCTCCAGGGCCGCGCACTGTAACAGCACTCACGTGGCCTGGCCCTCGCGCAGCAGCACGCAGTGCAGCGTGAGGTGCAGCGCGGCGGCGGCGACCTTGCCGGTGGCGGGCTCCAGCGTGAGCAGCAGCGCGCTGCGAGGGCTCCAGGGCCGCGCACTGTAACAGCACTCACGTGGCCTGGCCCTCGCGCAGCAGCACGCAGTGCAGCGTGAGGTGCAGCGCGGCGGCGGCGACCTTGCCGGTGGCGGGCTCCAGCGTGAGCAGCAGCGCGCTGCGAGGGCTCCAGGGCCGCGCACTGTAACAGCACTCACGTGGCCTGGCCCTCGCGCAGCAGCACGCAGTGCAGCGTGAGGTGCAGCGCGGCGGCGGCGACCTTGCCGGTGGCGGGCTCCAGCGTGAGCAGCAGCGCGCTGCGAGGGCTCCAGGGCCGCGCACTGTAACAGCACTCACGTGGCCTGGCCCTCGCGCAGCAGCACGCAGTGCAGCGTGAGGTGCAGCGCGGCGGCGGCGACCTTGCCGGTGGCGGGCTCCAGCGTGAGCAGCAGCGCGCTGCGAGGGCTCCAGGGCCGCGCACTGTAACAGCACTCACGTGGCCTGGCCCTCGCGCAGCAGCACGCAGTGCAGCGTGAGGTGCAGCGCGGCGGCGGCGACCTTGCCGGTGGCGGGCTCCAGCGTGAGCAGCAGCGCGCTGCGAGGGCTCCAGGGCCGCGCACTGTAACAGCACTCACGTGGCCTGGCCCTCGCGCAGCAGCACGCAGTGCAGCGTGAGGTGCAGCGCGGCGGCGGCGACCTTGCCGGTGGCGGGCTCCAGCGTGAGCAGCAGCGCGCTGCGAGGGCTCCAGGGCCGCGCACTGTAACAGCACTCACGTGGCCTGGCCCTCGCGCAGCAGCACGCAGTGCAGCGTGAGGTGCAGCGCGGCGGCGGCGACCTTGCCGGTGGCGGGCTCCAGCGTGAGCAGCAGCGCGCTGCGAGGGCTCCAGGGCCGCGCACTGTAACAGCACTCACGTGGCCTGGCCCTCGCGCAGCAGCACGCAGTGCAGCGTGAGGTGCAGCGCGGCGGCGGCGACCTTGCCGGTGGCGGGCTCCAGCGTGAGCAGCAGCGCGCGCTGCGAGGGCTCCAGGGACGCGTACTTGCGCATGTTGAGCGCGCACACCGCCAGCCGGCGCCGCTTGCCCGTCGGGGACACCTGGAATAGTACATTGTGTCACGAGGGAGCTAAATTATATATTGACGTCGCGTGCGTACAAGTGTACTGAATGAAAGAAAGAAAGAAAGAAAATATATTTATTTGGTCACATTATTACAGTATAAAACTTCACCGGTACCTACTAAATGGAGCAAAATGGACACAAAAAGGGAAGCTGGCTCAGCACTATGTCACGAATTGCTTCGAGACGCTGATATTCTGCCAGAACCTTGGCCTTAAGGGCTACTAAAACTAAAACTAAAAATTAATCTAATATAACATTTAACTATACGGGAAGGAAAGACGGTTATACGACGGAATAAAGTTTTCCCATGACTAGGATAAATTCAGCACAATACGAGGGCTTGAACTATAGTCCTCACGATGTTTTCCTTCGCCGAAAAGCTCGTGGTAAATTTCAAATGAGATATCGCACATAATTTCAGAAAAACTCAAGAGGTGCGAGCCCGAGATTCGAACACACGACACTCAGCTTGAGAGGCCACGGGTCAAACCACTGGGCTACCTTTACCTATTTATAATACAAATTATAAAAAAGGCATAGAAACGAAATAAAACGAGAGCATTTACTAAGTTAGTGTTTTTAGCATTGGCGCCAGATTACCACGATATTAAACAATAAAATTTTCTTTACGCGCTAGAGCGTAAAATGCCATATTACGCACCTTCCACCCATGAAAAGCAACTTCATATTTTATTTAAACTTTTCAACTCACATCTTCCAATACGAACGTCCAGTCCTTGTCTTCGAGCTCATTGGTGCGCGCGTCCTTGAACAGCGTCACCGCGACCGTCTGATTGGCCGGCACGCCGAAAACCACGCTGCCTCTGGACCAATCAAATCAATTGTTACACAGCTGCAAATAATTCACAAAACACTAGACAATTGTAGGAAGAGCATTACAATTTTATTGGTTACTTTTTATGAACTTGAAATGTTTGGGTCATATCTCGCAAGTGAACTTCGTCCCACTACCAGAAAATCATCGTCGTAGAAAACCAAATAAAATAACAATTTTCTATGAGGAAAACATAATCCCGTTTGTTAACCGAGTTATCTAGGAAGCATTATTTTTACATACATACATACATATATCACATCTTTATCCCTTACGGGGTAGACAGGACTTAAGATAACAAGACCTAAAGACCAAGTATAGCATGATTGTGGGCATATGGAAAGGGGAATCAAAACAGTGATGGGTTGCTAGCCACATCGCCTATATCAGCGGTTCCCGAAAGGTGGTCCGCGGAACCCTGGGGTTCCGTGGAAGGGCAATAAGGGTTCCGTAAAAAATATTTTCATGTGCGGTGAGCAACGTTGTTCGCGCGCACTGACCTGTGTTGTTTTTCATTTATACCTATTTTAAGGTGTTATCAAAGAAGGGTTCCGCTAGGAAAAATGTAATCAATTAGGGTTCCTTGACACAAAAAAATTGGGAACCCCTGGCCTATATAACATGATCCCTAAGATTTTCGCCCTATTCCTCGATGGGCTTTTACCATCAGCGCGGGAAGAGAAGCAACTGGTAGGTACATTCTATGTTTTTTCTTTGCTCCCCGACCAGCATGGAAGAATGCCTGTTAATAATAACGTCCGTCTCATTCACACGGTCTTACGTTCCATTCCACATTTATAATAGACTACAAGCCCATGGAAAAAAACATGTGAAATGAACCAGCGTGAATGAAGCTTAGAAGGCTGTTACTATATCATAAAATAACTCTGAGCGCTATGCCGTCATTTCTGAGCGGTGCAGATTTTTTCTCAAAAAAACGGCTGGTTCTATAAGCGGATGGTCTCACTTTAAGGGGTCCTTGAGCGAGGGCTCCCACTCCACAGGGTCCGTGATCACGCGCCGCGACCGCCTCGTCCACACTATGGAGAGCTTGTTCGGTTTCCTGCAACACGGATACGGTGGAACTATAAATATTTACATACATACATACACATATCACGTCTATATCCCTTACGGGATAGACAGAGCCTTTGGTAACAAGACCTAAAGGCCACAATTAGCATAATTGTGGGCGCATAGGTGGAAAAGGCAAGTATAATTTAAGTATTCTTGCTGTATTTTATTTTGAAAAAACTACTTTCTGCCAAGTTTCTTGCGGCGCATTCTTCTTGGCAATGATTGTCTTTCCGAATGCGCTGGTAGTTTCAAAAAGACATGTTAAAGAGCCCTTGGCGGCCAATTTGCAAAAACATATTATATTTTTTTGTTTGTACTCCTAGTTTTCGAAATTAAAACATATGTTCCAACCTCATTGCTTTGTATCCATTATCGCATACAGGCGTATAGGTGGAAACGGGAATCAAAATAGTGATAGGGCCTTTGGGAGTCGAATATCGATATCGAGACTGTCCCGGAAGAATCGGGGCCAGGTGGCCACTGGTTCTGGTGTGCTTAGGGTGTTACCATTTGGCTGTAGTGTCGAGATCGACGCGGTGGTAGGACGCGGTGTATTGGAACTTGGCTGCGCGCTTGTTCACGCGCTGCAACCGCTTCCAAACAGACGCCATGCGCGCGCCGCTCGAGCTCAACTGGAAGCAAACACAAAATATACTAGCTGTCTTACAACGGGTATACAATCATACATACATAAATCACGTCTTTATCCCTTAAGGTGTAGACAGAGCCTAAGGTAGCAAGACCTAAAGGCCACGTTTAGCATGGTTGTGGGCGTACCTATAGGTGGTATGGGAATCAAAATAGAAACGGCGTTCTGTGGTCGCGTTAATGTACGAGGGTCGTTAAAGTTCTTTTGATTTCAATCCTGGAAGATTCACCTCCTGTAAGTTTTTCTTCGTAGTTTTTGATTCAAATAATGTTTTTGTTCATTAAAATGGACATCAGTAACGCCTGATTCAATAAAGTATCTAATTTTCCCTACAATGTTTTCCTTCCCCTAAAAGAGCTCTCGATAAATTTCAAATGAAATCCCGCACATAAATTCCGAAAATTTAAAAAGTGCGAGTCCAGATTCGAACCAACAATCGTCAGCTTCAAAGGCCATAGGTCAAACCACTAGGCCACCACGGCTCACACGGCTAAACATTTTACAGTTACGAACGTACGTACACGTACACAAATCACGTCTTTATCCCTAATGGGGTAGACAGAGCCTAAGGTAACAAGACCTAAAGGCCACGACAGTTACGAATAATAATAAAAAAACAATCGAACCCTTTTCAAATGTTGATCATGACCAGTGATATACATACAGACAGATAGAAGGACAATTTTGTATATTTGTAATATTTAGCTAACCAATACCTTCTTTTTCTCCTCAGTCAAGTAACGAATGACATTGTGTTTGAGTTTCAGCCATCGGTCTTTGACAGCAAGACTCATTTTCACATATCAACAATACACTTATTTATAAACAGTACACTCCAACAAATCTTATCACACTTGAACTTCTATTACATTATTTACTATTATTATTATATTATTTATTATTGTATCCGTCTTCAATTTTATAAACACGTATAATAATGTGCAGGATAAAACAATAACTATTCGCCTGCAACACGAGGTCTTCGAGTCTTATCAGTGAGCTTGTTTTGTGGCGCGGATTTGCCTGTTGTGGTTTCATATTATTTTTTATGTGACCAAATGGAATATAAACGGGCAAAGGTCAATTCGCATATAAATTAAAAACACACACACATACACAAATCACCTCTTTATGCCTTACGGGATAGACAGAGCCTAAGGTAACAAGACCCAAAGGCCAAGTTTAGCATGATTGTGGGCGTATAGGTGGAAAGGGGAATCAAAAATAGTGATGGGTTGGTTTGCTAGCCGCATCGCTTACAACATGATTCCTAAGATTTTCGCCCATTCCTTAGGTTAGGTTAGGTATCCGCCTTATTGTTTATGGCATAGAGATGCCCTTGACTGTACATTATAGGGGATGAGAGCTGTTGCACTTACTCTCGATCTTAACAACAATCAGGAAACGGCACCTGTCAAATGTCAAACACTTTAAGAACTTAGAAGCACTGTACAGGACGGTCATCGCGAACCGGGATTGCTGAGCCACTTGCCATATTTCACAGTTTACCGTGTAATCACTGATCGATGTAACAGACTAGCTGACAGCTATTCGATTTGCATTACTCGGCCAAGTTACAAACATTGGCAAGTGGCTCAACAATCTCTGTTCGCGACTGTACAGTCGACGGCATAGTTTAGTTTAGTTTAATATTCTTACATACATACATACATAAATCACGTCTCCATCCCTTACGGGGTAGACAGACCTAAAGGCCACGTGGGCGTATAGGTGGAAAGGGGAATCAAAATAGTGATGGGTTGCTAGCCGCTTCGTCTATAACATGATTCCTATTTTCGTCCATTCCCTCGATCGGATTTTACCATCTGCGAAGAGAAGCAACTGGTACATTCTATGTTTTTTCTTTGCTCCCAAACCCGACATGTGCCAAAGATATGTGTAACGTAGACATTAGCGAAATACGCCTTGTTAAAACACAGCAAGAGTGAAAGCCATTAAAGAAAATGACAGCCAAAGAAATTGTGAAAATGACTCATGGAGGTACGCGATACATCTTCGACCGTACTATGAAGTCACAACTTGAAAATTAAGTAAGTAAAAACAAGCAACAACGCAAATTTTCATTCAACAGACCGACAAACTCGCAAACTCACCCATATCTAGTGAGATCCCTTATAGATAACGTTCAATACTGATAAATTTATCGGCACTCCATGTGCGTAATGAATGAGTCGATTACCGCAATATGACAGCTGCGCCGGCGACGGTGGAGGCGCCCAATAATAAGGTCAAACTTAGAAAAGATAAAATACATATAGATCACGTCTTTATCCCTTACAGCAGTGGTTCCTAACCTTTTCAATGTCACTACCCCTGTGAACAAGTATGGGAATTGAGTTTACCCCTAGCTAATTTAAAATAATTAAAACCACACAAATTCGAACGAAAATATGTTTATTATTATATTCGTGCCATTAAACACATTATGTGCGACTGTGATGCCCTCGCCAGACTAAGAATGAAACTCTTCGGCATCGGATACCCTGAACCAGGAGATTTCAAGGCACTACTGCGCCCAATCACCCAATTCATGAATGAGGTGGTAAAAGCGATGGAATAGTGCGAAGGAGGGGTAATTACACAAAAGATCCACGAATGGGTCGAAGTGTATCCGTAAGGACCCCTAGATTAAGATAAGATAAGATATTCGTGCCATCCCATGTTACCCCCCTAGAATCTCCGTTTTACCCCTGCGGGGGTAATTACCCCCAGGTTAGGAACCACTGCCTTACAGGGTAGAAGTAGCTTAAGGTAACAAGAGCTAAAAGCCACTAGCATTGTGCCTGTAACGTGATTCCTAAGATTTTCGGCCGTTCCCTCGATGGGCCTTTACCATCTGCGCGGGAAGAGATGAAGCTGGTACATTGTTTGCTTTTTCTTTGCTCCCAGACCAGCATGGAAGGGAAGTACATTCTACTAATATTTTAAATGCGAAAGTTGATAAGGACGTACCAATGTTTGTTACTCTTTCACGCCAAAACTACACAACTGATTTTAACGAAATTAGTTGTTGGTTGGTTTTAAACCTGGATTAACATGTAGGATACTTTTTATCCCGTAAAGCTCCGACGGGATAGCGACAAACGAATTCCTTGCATTGCAACGATTGTCCGCATTTGGTACACTTCTTGTGACTCATACACTATACGTACAAGAGTATAAAATACATTGAGATTGACCAAATATTAACTTATTTTTTATACGTACATACATACATACATATTTCACGTCTTTATCTCTTACGGGGTTGAGCCTAAGGTAACAAAACCTTAAGACCACGTTTAGCATGATTAAGGGAGTACCTACAGGTGGAAAGGGAAACCAAAATAATGATGGTTCGCTAGCCGCATCGCCAATAACACGATTCCTAAGACTTTCGCCCATTCCCTCGATGGGCTTTTACCATCTGCGCGGGAAGACGCAACTGGTAAATTCTATGTTTTTTCTTTACTCCCAGACCAGCATGGAAGAATTATCTATATATATTATAAAAGAAAGTTGTGTTAGTTACACTATTTATAACTCGAGAACGGCTGAACCGATTTGGCTGAAAATTGGTAGGGAGGTAGGTTAGGACCAGGAGACGGACATAGGATACTTTTTATCCCGATTTTCCCACGGGATTGGAAAATTCCGAAATGTTGTACTAATAAAGCTACAGACATTAAATTTAGCATGCCTACACATTATTCCTTGATTAGTATAAAGATGCACTTACAAAGGAATTTTTCAAATTTCCCACGGGATAAAAACACAAGGTAAATAATTAAGACTATAATTAGTAGATAATATTCCTAGAGGATCTGTAGGTGCTCTAAGAAGGGATTTTTCGAATTTCCCAAGGGATAGGCAATATGTTTGGACACATGAGTGGATGTATGGGGTGTGTCGTCACTCTGACTTTATGTGCGCGGACGAAGTCGCGGGGAAAAGCTAGTTTTTTATTAAAGCTTTTTGTCCTGTTTTGAAACCAGAAATACTCGTAATTCAAATGCAGCAGCGTATTGATAAGCAATGTAAACAGAATTTAATGAGTGGGTGTTATTTAGTCTGTCGGTTTGTCACTATCGCCTTATCGTTGCTACTGAAGGGAAGCTGGAATTAAATACGGCATTTACCCGCACATCAATTATTATTTGTACCATTCTAGTAGCTACCACATTTATTATTATTATATATTTTTGTTATTTATGTTCTGACAATATTTTCACATTTTGTGGTTTTACATTTATTATTTGACATTTTAAATTGCTTTTATAATAAGTTTTATTTGAATTGATATTTCATTTAGCATCGTTTTGCTTTGTTGTTATTTTGTTTTAATTTAATTTCAGTTACTATTATTATTAAGGAGACAGATTGTAGTAAACCAAGAAAACAAAAAAAACCATTATTATTATTTTATTACAATTGACGATCCTTTTGTGAATTACTTACGTTTGACATTTAATTGGTACTTTTAAAAAGGTGATGAATAAATCTATCTAATCTATCTATCATTGTATTTATTAATAGCTAATTTAATATCTCATTTTCAAACCATGAGAAACACCTTTTATCCCAACATAATACCAGTAGCATTACAAAAACAATCAAATTAAAATATCTCAAGCATCCACATGTTAATAACTAAACAAAACTTTTAACAATCAAAACTCTACCCTATAACCTTCACAATAGAGTTCATTGCGAGCAACAGGCATGAGGTCATCTAAATCAATGTTATATTTAGTCTCAAGTGGGTGTCTATACATTTGTGGTAATCTATACATTTACAGTAAATTTTCAACTTAAATTACTGTGGCACAAGGTTGAGAGTTGCACTAAAGTAATCCAGGAATGTTTAGAGTAGGAACATCATTACATTTACAACAATAAATGCAATTCGTAGGAGTTTTGAGAAAATAATGTTACAGTTTCTTTGTTACAATCCACCTTGTTAACATTCAAATGCTGGGAACAAGGCTCGTCTCAAGATAAGAAGAGCTTATGCCTGATGACTAGGTTTAAATCATATTTATTTCGAGAAGCCGGCCGTGCCGCTTTTTTTCTCAACTTGGCGGGGGCACTGCGGTGCCCCCAGTTAAAAGTAATTAATCGATTTAATGCATCTAATAACGGCGCCAAGCAGTAGTACCTGCGCTTACTCTGGTATGAAGTGTAAGAAAGCTGTTGAAATTACTAGCACATGAGATATTCTATCTTAGTCCTCTAAGCTGGCGACACTGCAATCCTCTAGCGTTGCTTGTGTTCATGGGTGGTGTGGCAAAAAAGCAGAAGGGTCACCTGATGGAAAGTGATCATCGCCCAGGGACACCTGAAAGACGTGAGGAAGTACAGATATGCTGCCGGCCCTTTCAGGAACAGGTAGGCTCGCTTTTTAAAGATCCTTAAGTTGTACAGCTCGGGGAATGTTGCAGCAGGAAGTTGGTTATTGTGACATGCAAAGGAATTTTAATCTTGAGTGGTAGACCACATATTTGGCTGATGGTACCACTATACAGATCCCATGATAATAAAACAATTAAACGTGATACAAAAAATAAGAAAACTTAAATGGAACTGGACTGGACATATAATGAGAACTAGCAAAGAAAAATGGACTAAGGATGTAATAGAGTGCTATCCGAGGAACAGGAAACGAAAACAAGGAGGTCAAGTCAAAAGATGGGAGGATGATTTACCAAAGGGTTTAAGAATACTACTGTTTTTATAAGAAGAGCATGTATGTTGGTCAGCGAATAAAGGCTTTTATTATTATGATTATTATTAAACAATAAAATAAACTTAATTATCTATGGCATAGAGACTTCATTCACCTATCATGAGCTACCAAACAAAATGTCTAGTATAATTTAACCATGAAACCTACTAATATTATAAACGCGAAAGTTTGTAAGTATGTTTGGTACTCTTTCATGCCACAACTGCTGAACACATGTGAATGAAATTTGGAACATAGATAGATTATAGTCTGGAATAATACATAGGCTACTTTTTATCCCGGATAATTGCGCAATTCCTGCGGGATAGCGATAAATGAATTAGATGTAGACGAAGTTGCTGGCAGCAGCTAGTCATTTAAATAATGGAGAATCTACAGCCAATGGAGCATGTTTATTGTTTACATTCGAACCATTTTAACAGAGCAAAGTACAAGGGCAGACCTCATTAAAAGTAAACAGTAATAAAAGCAACAAGTGTGTTTATAACTGGCATTCCTTTTGCACCATCCATAACATACTCGTATGCTATCTGTTTTAGGTTTCCTGTCTGCCCCAAAATCAGAATTTTGTAAACCAAACAATCTCCTCATGCTAATGTCAGCATATCTATTTGTAACTAGCGGACCGGACAGACTTCGTGCTGTCAAAAAGATTTGGAATGTGGCAGATTTTGATTCCAACCTACTTTAAATAAAGTTCAAATTTACTCTACATTTTAATTAGAAAACATTTGTATGAGAAAAAAAAAAAGGGCTGTTTTTAGGGTTTTCCCTGCAATTATTCGAATTTTCCTCTCCGTAAGAACCATCCCCATACTTCAAGGAATATTCTAAAAAAAGAATTAGCGGAATCGGTTCAGCTGCTCTCGAGATTTGCGCTTAGCAACACATTTTGCGATTCATTTTTATATTATAAGATGTAAATACACCTTGCTAAAATAAAGTGAGGGTGAATGATATTATCAGAAAAAAAACTAGCATACCTTAGTGCAAGGTTAGCTAGGGGTCTGCAGCAATGTGGTCAGTGACCAGGAAAAGCTACAAATTATTGCCTTAGTGTAACCTAATTAACGAAATTAGACTGAAGCTTTTTGGGTATAAAAGTTGATTTCAAGTCATTGAATAAATTCTAGGGTGAACATTGATCACCAAGTACAGTAGAATCCGTTTATTATGACTCCGCCTATATTGACCAGCCGGTTATTATGACGTAATTGCACTACGAAGTTTGGTTTTCATATAAAATTCTTTATAATAAAGTCGGATATAATGACTTCCCTTACAGTGACATGTCGCTTATTATGACCCATTTTTAATAAATTATGTCCGGTTATAATGACCGACATGATTCTTTACACCTTCGGTAGGTATTGTTCGTTGATTCCCGACGACGTTCGGCACGTGGCTTTTTTTTGTTTTGATTCTCAGTGAGTAATTGACGGTTGAAGGTCACGCATTGTTTTTCGTTTATTACTGTGAAAAAAATGACATCTCAAGGACGTAAAGCATTTACAATTGAGGAGAAAGGTGCAATAATATGCAGATTAGAAAATACATACATATTTACATAAAAAAAGTTTTTCATTTCACATAACGCTTTATATGACGTCCGCTTATTATGACGTGTTTGTCAATTCCTTTCGAAGTCATAATAAACGGATTCTACTGTATTGGAACAAATTTAATGTCAATAATTATTTTCTTATATGATTTAGGTTTGCCATAGGCACAGGATCTATACAGAATTTATCACCATCTTTTTACATTACAAAAAGGGAAAATATATAAGTACTTTTTATGTAATAAAGAGGTTAAGGACAACTTGTTTCTTTATTTAAAAGAATGACTCGAGATATTCAGAGCTCTATAAAGGATATCCTTGACTTTTGACCTTGTTGCCATACTTGATAAAATATAATTTGCATTGATTTGTTAAAATGTATTGAGGAAAACATACATACACAAATCACATCTACATCCCTTAAGGGGCAGACAGAGCATATGGTGGTGTTGAGGAAGTATGACAGTTACATTTGAGCAATGTAAGTTAGGCTTTTGACTGTTTCTATATGTAAAATAAGAAAAACCTTTTGAATTATTTATAAGCAGTTTATTAAGTCTCTTTAATTTAATTAAGGTATTTAATTAGTATAAATTTATAAACAACATATTAAATTTATGAGTTTTGCTTAGAGTGTAATAAATCCTAAAAACTGCACACAAGTAAACATTAAAGTTGGCATTAGATGATGCCCTCCGTCTGATAAGGGACACTGGCATTTTTTATCAGTAAACAAACATCGACAGCGAGTTCTCAAACGAAACGCCAAGTTTATTCACCCTGAGATTCAACACTCGTATTTCACGTCCATTTGAATGCCAGTTTACTTCCCAAACACTGACATAAAAGGACCACACTGTAAACAGAATATTAAAGCGCACAAGCAAACAAACGCGCCCGACATGCGCGTACTATTAAAGGCTAAAAATAACACAAACCCATCGAAAGAAACCCTACGTACAACTCATAAAATTACATCATTACTCAGCAGGGTTCAAGGAACCGGCCGTGATATCACCGTAGATTGCTCTCTGCTACGCTAATTGATACAAAAAACCGCCGCTCTAGTAAAAAGAGAGCGCTAGCTCACGAAATTCGAAGGATATTGTACTTACAGAAATCAAAATATCGACGTATCTCGCATTAGAAAAACAAGGTCATTCCAACACTTCCCACTGGTTATTTATCACTGAACACATACACAGTCCTAGTATCACTCGCTTCCTACTTATAAATGACTAATTCCTTTTTATAGGTGCTTATTTTTTACGTAAATTAACTGTGAACACTGCAGAAAATTTCAGTCCATTTTTGACGTTTGGCTCAGACGAGAACGAGACGAGTTAGACAGTGTTACTGCTACAAAAATATTCCTGAAAAGGACATAGAACGTAAATTTTACGTTTAACTTCTATTCAAAAAGACTTTATTTTTTCCTTATTCGGATTTTTAATCGTCTAAAATGATATAAAAAGATGACAGCATCGATTACATTTACGTCAAAAAAGGATATTCAACTGAATTATGTGCATTGTGCATTAACGAAACGCAGCGCAATATCCAAAATGAAATCGAAGTGGTCTTTTGAAGTCCGCAAATTGTCAGATTTTCAAAATATGAGTTTGATTTAATAATTATTTACATGTTGATTGTGTAATTTTTACCCAATGTAATACGCATATATACACCACCGAGTGTTTTTGGTTGTTACGTGATTATTTTTTTTTACAAGCATCGGAGTTGGAGGTTATGAAATAAGATTCTCTTAAAAACATTTTAATGTTTAAGTCATACACGGGAATTACGTAAACTATGTCGAGGATACTGCATAATCGCATAAGGTAACCTGTAAATTCTGTTTATCGAAGCTTCCGGGGCAAATCGATAGTTAAGACTGACAATAACAATTCTTCTATTCCTAGATCATCATTCACAAAATCTCCAGTGTGGTCCTGTGTAGACAAGCGAGCGGTAGCGTTCTCAGTATGGTCTGGGCGCAGCTTGCTTCTCCGGAAGCCGGTGGACACCTGCCATGTCCAGCAGAGAAGATACGGAATGCTTGTGGCTCGTGCAGTACGGGGGATACTCAAAATCAGATATCTAGTCCTTGGGGGCGCTGTCGGTGGAGGGATGACCTTAAATAAGGTACTGTGTTAACTGACATTCATTTTATTTGAAATCAGGCCTTTTCCCATTAAATTCTGAGTTAAACTTTAATTTTAATATGTAAATGAATAATTCTAATTGGTTTTTTTTTTCATTACACTAAGTAAATATTACATACATAAAGAAACAAACCATGGTTCATGTACTTAGCTGATGTGAGCTAGTGTTTAATGGGGCAATAAATACAACATTGATTGTTCGGCATCAAAAATGCAGTATTAATGTATGGTTTGTCGAACACTTCTTTGCTGCCAGAGAATATTAGGGAAGTGCTGAGGAATTTGATCAAAGAAACAACCAATGAAGCTAGCATAGTTAAACCTTATAAATTTTTTTAGATTAAATAAAACATACAATGCACCCAAAAAAATATTTAATTATTCCAGAAATATGTGGAATGGAAAGATGGTCTTCCGGACATGGGGTGGCTGAACGAGCTCCTGCCGGACGAAGAGCAGTGGGGCCGGTTCACCACCACACTCATAGACGCCAAAGACAAGATCGGGGACAACTTGCAGATTGGTAAGATAGCTTTGCGTAACATAACTTTCTCGAAGCACTGACACAACAAGCATTTAGATAAAGCTTTGAACATACTGAAAATCCTCCTATCCGCTATTCAAACTCGCTAATATTAAAACTTAAGGTATTTTCAGTATTGAAATCCAAAGGTAAAATTTGGTTGTGGGCGGGGGAGTGTTTGATGAATCTGTCCCAAGAGACATCCAATGAGGCTGGCATAGTCACACAAGTGCACTTAAGCCACATAAAAATATTAGATAAAAAAATTTTAATCGCTTCGTCCAGTCGAAAGATATGAGGTAACAAACATAAAAAAAAAAAACATACAGACGAATTGAGAACCTCCTCCTTTTTTTGAAGTCGGTTAAAAAGCTAAAATTGTGACGTCTACAAAATGCTTAATGTTTATTATTGTATCCTGTAATTGTCGTATGTAATATGTGGTGTGTATTATTCGATAATATAAATAATTGCAATTATTTATATTAATGAAGCTATCATGTTTATTACCACAAGGACAAATTTCATCTCACTTCAATTAATCAATAACACAGCTTGATCGATACTACTGTTTAATTTACTAATATTGAGTTTGACACACACTATTCATTTTTATTTAGCTGTTGTCTTGAAGTTGTTTAATTTGTCTTTTTTGGGAACAAACAAACTGTAAACATTGTCCATGTGAACATATGGTATTGTACTAGTGTTGTTAACCTTTTGAAGGTGAATGTCGGCTATCTAGCCAACAATAGATGTACAAAAGTTATTTTCATAAAGCATAAGTTTCAAACAAGCTTTATCATTTAGTCGAGCTTGGCGTTCAAAAGGTTGCTTCGGTGTCGTCCTCTAGTCGTTCATAAAGCATGCCGCACCAATTTGTTAACTATTAGACCCCATCCATTTATCCCACGGTTTATTTCGAACCCCCCCCCCCCCCCCCCCCCTAGTTGTGTGACGTAACGTTACGGTAGGCCTACGGGTAGTGAGGCTCGGGTCTTGTTGTGTAGGCGCGCCCCTGCTGCTGTCCGCAGATCCGCGCCTGCGCGCCGCCGGAGTGGCGCGGGCAACCGAGCTCCGCGAGTGGCTCGCGCAGCGCTACGAGGATGCCGTCGCCGCCGCCGCTGCGCAGGCGCATCAGCACATTGGTATGTGACACGTAACTACTAACATAAAGCCGGCGCCTCAATGCTGCGCACGATCGAGCTACGTACGTGGGTACAAATTCACTCCGCATGAAAACTTAGGTAATTGCTTCCACAGCAGGGCACGCTATGGTTGCTAACTGTACTATAGTAGTATTGAACAGTCGAGGGCATAAATATATGTACTAGCGCTGGTAAATACTGCGTACCTACACAACACCCATAGTGCAATACCGCGTAACTAGCACTGGTAGATACTGCGTATCTACACAACACCCATAGTGCAAAACCACGTAACTAGCACTAGTAAATACTGCGTATCTACATAACAATACATAGTGCAAAACCACGTAACTAGCACTGGTAAATACTGCGTATCTACACAACACCCATAGTGCAATACCACGTAACTAGCACTGGTAGATACTGCGTATCTACACCTACACAACACCCATAGTGCAAAACGACGTAACCACGTAACTAGCACTGGTAAATACTGCGTATCTACACAACACCCATAGTGCAAAACGACGTAACCACGTAACTAGCACTGGTAAATACTGCGTATCTACACAACACCCATAGTGCAAAACCACGTAACCACGTAACTAGCACTGGTAAATACTGCGTATCTACACAACACCCATAGTGCAAAACGACGTAACCACGTAACTAGCACTGGTAGATACTGCGTATCTACACAACACCCAACTTTATACTGGATTGAACTGTCATATTCTAATCAGGATTTTACGTTCGCTGGCGGGAAATTTTAATTTGGCTACATTTTGTTAGATACGCCGATTTTCTCTATGAATGTTGTGCAGATACGCAGTATTTACCAGTGCTAGTTACGCGGTATTGCACTATCCCCGACGATTATACACCTTTATGCCACAAACAATAAGATAAGGTGGGTAACACATATATTGGACATGATTTCTGTATCGATATTTCTGTCCTCGACTATATTTCAACTCCGTGTTCTATGTACTGTAGAAAAAATAAACATACAATATGAACATATTCTTTGCGTTTAAAATCAAAACTTATATATAGAGAAATACAAAAAGCAATGCGTGCAAAGCTTATTTTTGTCTTCGTGAAGCAATTTTAAAATATGTGGCAAATTTTACTAATTTTTTTAACTGTTTTTGTTGCGGTGTCCAACCATAGACAATTGTTTCTTTTTCGACAGAGCCAGCCCCGAAGATAGTGAACAACTTGCAGAGCAAGCCTGCGCCCGCGCCGGCGGGCTCGCGGGGCGCGGACGATGCTCATATTTATGGTAACTAATTCATAAAATCTTACTAGGTGTCAAAGAAGTTAAGAGACGTAAATGATAATGAAAATATTGAGAGGAAAAAAAATTACTTTACTTAATATTTTGAGCTGTAGAAACAGTAAGTTTTCTTCCCTAATCTTCTTCTTCTTTATAAATAAAAATGAATTGCTGTTCGTTAGTCTCGCTAAAAACTCGAGAACGGCTGAACCGATTTGTCTAATTTTAGTCTTGAAATATTCGTGGAAGCGCAGGGAAGGTTTAAACGGTGAAAAATACTGAAATTTAGAAGAAAAAAAACGGGGGCGAAGCCGCGGGCGACAGCTAGTTTTTTTCTAAAATATGTCCCTGTGTTTCTTCAAAACGCTTTATAATCCTACTAACAGGGTTGGGCGTTATCTAGATATTTTCTTATCTAGATAATTATTTCAAATAAAATCAATTCAAATAAATTTATTCGAAGATAAATTGATTCACAAATAGTGCGTTGACAACTTTTTTATTTAGATAAATTATCTAGATGAAGATAACCGACCTCGTTTGTTATTGAAGTAAGCTTATAATAATAAATGTATACACAATGTCACGTCGGGTCAAACCGTCACACTGACATTCATCTTTTATTTAAAATCCCAACTAATTTATCTAGATAAAAATGAAACTGATCTAGATAAATTCAAAATAACAAATGACGGATTATTTAGTTACTTCAAATAAAAGATGATTTAGTTATCTTCCCGGTTTTTCGTAAATAGATAATTTTTGCCCAACTCTGCCTACTAATATAAAAATGCCAAAGTTTGCTGACGATCTGAGTGTGTAATTGTGTATGTTCGTTTGAAGATAGCTGGTTCTCTTGATTAAAACATAGGCTATTTTTATCTCGGAAATTGACATAGTTCCCGTGGGATAACGAAAAACATGCGAAAGGTCGTAGCTGCCTAGTACCGCAACGTATATCCTTATTTCAGAATATATTTATTTATTTATTTTTATAAAAGAGGGGGCAAACGAGCAGACGGGTCACCTGATGGAAAGCAATCACCGTCGCCCAGGGACACCTGCAAGACCTGGGGAATCACAAGTGCGTTGCCGGCCCTTTGAGGAACAGGAAGGCTCGCTTTTTAAAGATCCCTAAATTGACTAATTATAAACTAAATAAGTATTGTTTTAGAAAAGCGCGTGCATGCGCTGCAAGAAGAAGTGTTAGCACTCCAGGCTCGTTACCAGCGCGAGCTGCAGCGGCTGGAGCAGGAGAACCGCGAGCTGCGCCAACAGAACATGCTGCTGCGCCAGGGCCGGCAGCCGCCTGCCAGGAGGATCAAGGTAGGCTCGCTGGCGACCATCGTCGACACCTCCTACGCATAAGGTCGGATCCCTAAATCGACGATTTTTCAGGAGAGCGATTATAAGAATTTTTCAAGTTGAAAAATGTCCAAAGTTTAAAGCAGTAATTATATCTGTCTGCAGCGGGTTAATTAACACGAAGCAATTCTGTTTATTAAAATAAATTGTCATGAATTCGAAATTATGGCAAAAAACCTAAAGTTACGACTTTGTGCTCGTTTTCAAGACGTCGTTTAAGAAAGTTACAACCTTTTGCGATTGATCACGCCCATTGCATAAAGTCGTATGTTATAAATACGACTTTATAAACGGATATACCTTCTCACTAAAGCAACGCATGTCGTCGTAAATACGACTATTGTTTACGCATAAAGTCGTAACTTAAAAGTTAAGACTATTTGTGTGGGGTGTAATGAAGACTAAATGGAGTGGCGAAAATCTTCGAATGTTGTGATGCAACGATTTGCGTGGAAAAGTTCAAATGATACGACTATTAGCAATCACAAAACTCCACTATTATTAAAAATATTTAAACTTGAGTTTTAGGAAGTTATAGCTTGGATTAATGGCTTTATGACGATTGAAAAATCTCATTTTGCATAAAAAACGGGTTACGGCCTTTTGCGTCGGAGGTATTGGTCTGTTAGGGGGAGGCAGATACCATAAACCAGGGGTGGCAGGAAGTGAGATGCTGGTTAGGGGGACGAAGGTCGGCATTACCTACTTGCATCACGCGGTGTCAGCGTCTAAGGGAAGACGGGGACGGCGCGGTCCTGGCGGAAGCTGGGGCACCGGGGGGCGTTTGTGGGGAAACCCTGGTGGCATCCCACTGCGTCCCCATCGCACCCGAATTAGGGCAAGAGAGTTTTTAGCTTGGGTATACCCCTCTGGGGGGAGTTCCACTTACCCCATCCATCTCCGTCCTAAGGAAACGAGGCCTAAAGGCCATATCTGGCTTCCCTTTCTCTGACACATACGGCAGCGGTAGGCAGGCTCTTCCTCTCTCACTCTAACCCACAGCGCTAGTCGTATTTCGGACAGACGCTTCCCCCTCTCTCTATTGAGTGTTTAGTGTGCGATAGACATATTATATTGTTAGTAACTTAGTCTGTCGGGCGTTCCGAGTATTTTTGCGTTAATACATTAGAAAAATATGCCATCGTGTTGTGTGAAGTGGTGTAGAAGCCATTCAGATATGAAACATAGAGGACTCACCTTTCATATGTATGTAAATAAATATTTTAGGACACCATACTTGCCGACTCTGGATGCATGCGATCCACGCACCCTTCCCTTACCGCAAGTGGGCGGACACGATCACGACGCGCGGACTAATCGCGTGCAAGTATTGTCTATCGGAGTGAGTGTCACGTTTGCATTGCTGTTAGTTTGTGTGCGTAAGTGGAATGACAATCGAAGCGGCAACTGTTAGGGAATTACGCTTCTTGACTTATTATTATTCGTAGCTATTAATTGTGTTTAGCGTTCGCTGATCGACATGTACTCGGGCGTGTTGGACGAGCTGGCGGGCTGGGAGGCGGGCGAGGCGGACCGGCTGCCGCGCGTGGTGGTGGTGGGCGACCAGTCCGCCGGCAAGACCTCCGTGCTGGAGATGATCGCGCAGGCGCGCATCTTCCCGCGCGGCGCCGGCGAGATGTGCACCAGGTATGTGGCAGTGGACGAGCTGCGGGCGAGGCGGGCGACCAGTCCGCCGGCAAGACCTCCGTGCTGGAGATGATCGCGCAGGCGCGCATCTTCCCGCGCGGCGCCGGCGAGATGTGCACCAGGTATGTGGCAGTGGACGAGCTGCGGGCGAGGCGGGCGACCAGTCCGCCGGCAAGACCTCCGTGCTGGAGATGATCGCGCAGGCGCGCATCTTCCCGCGCGGCGCCGGCGAGATGTGCACCAGGTATGTGGCAGTGGACGAGCTGCGGGCGAGGCGGGCGACCAGTCCGCCGGCAAGACCTCCGTGCTGGAGATGATCGCGCAGGCGCGCATCTTCCCGCGCGGCGCCGGCGAGATGTGCACCAGGTATGTGGCAGTGGACGAGCTGCGGGCGAGGCGGGCGACCAGTCCGCCGGCAAGACCTCCGTGCTGGAGATGATCGCGCAGGCGCGCATCTTCCCGCGCGGCGCCGGCGAGATGTGCACCAGGTATGTGGCAGTGGACGAGCTGCGGGCGAGGCGGGCGACCAGTCCGCCGGCAAGACCTCCGTGCTGGAGATGATCGCGCAGGCGCGCATCTTCCCGCGCGGCGCCGGCGAGATGTGCACCAGGTATGTGGCAGTGGACGAGCTGCGGGCGAGGCGGGCGACCAGTCCGCCGGCAAGACCTCCGTGCTGGAGATGATCGCGCAGGCGCGCATCTTCCCGCGCGGCGCCGGCGAGATGTGCACCAGGTATGTGGCAGTGGACGAGCTGCGGGCGAGGCGGGCGACCAGTCCGCCGGCAAGACCTCCGTGCTGGAGATGATCGCGCAGGCGCGCATCTTCCCGCGCGGCGCCGGCGAGATGTGCACCAGGTATGTGGCAGTGGACGAGCTGCGGGCGAGGCGGGCGACCAGTCCGCCGGCAAGACCTCCGTGCTGGAGATGATCGCGCAGGCGCGCATCTTCCCGCGCGGCGCCGGCGAGATGTGCACCAGGTATGTGGCAGTGGACGAGCTGCGGGCGAGGCGGGCGACCAGTCCGCCGGCAAGACCTCCGTGCTGGAGATGATCGCGCAGGCGCGCATCTTCCCGCGCGGCGCCGGCGAGATGTGCACCAGGTATGTGGCAGTGGACGAGCTGCGGGCGAGGCGGGCGACCAGTCCGCCGGCAAGACCTCCGTGCTGGAGATGATCGCGCAGGCGCGCATCTTCCCGCGCGGCGCCGGCGAGATGTGCACCAGGTATGTGGCAGTGGACGAGCTGCGGGCGAGGCGGGCGACCAGTCCGCCGGCAAGACCTCCGTGCTGGAGATGATCGCGCAGGCGCGCATCTTCCCGCGCGGCGCCGGCGAGATGTGCACCAGGTATGTGGCAGTGGACGAGCTGCGGGCGAGGCGGGCGACCAGTCCGCCGGCAAGACCTCCGTGCTGGAGATGATCGCGCAGGCGCGCATCTTCCCGCGCGGCGCCGGCGAGATGTGCACCAGGTATGTGGCAGTGGACGAGCTGCGGGCGAGGCGGGCGACCAGTCCGCCGGCAAGACCTCCGTGCTGGAGATGATCGCGCAGGCGCGCATCTTCCCGCGCGGCGCCGGCGAGATGTGCACCAGGTATGTGGCAGTGGACGAGCTGCGGGCGAGGCGGGCGACCAGTCCGCCGGCAAGACCTCCGTGCTGGAGATGATCGCGCAGGCGCGCATCTTCCCGCGCGGCGCCGGCGAGATGTGCACCAGGTATGTGGCAGTGGACGAGCTGCGGGCGAGGCGGGCGACCAGTCCGCCGGCAAGACCTCCGTGCTGGAGATGATCGCGCAGGCGCGCATCTTCCCGCGCGGCGCCGGCGAGATGTGCACCAGGTATGTGGCAGTGGACGAGCTGCGGGCGAGGCGGGCGACCAGTCCGCCGGCAAGACCTCCGTGCTGGAGATGATCGCGCAGGCGCGCATCTTCCCGCGCGGCGCCGGCGAGATGTGCACCAGGTATGTGGCAGTGGACGAGCTGCGGGCGAGGCGGGCGACCAGTCCGCCGGCAAGACCTCCGTGCTGGAGATGATCGCGCAGGCGCGCATCTTCCCGCGCGGCGCCGGCGAGATGTGCACCAGGTATGTGGCAGTGGACGAGCTGCGGGCGAGGCGGGCGACCAGTCCGCCGGCAAGACCTCCGTGCTGGAGATGATCGCGCAGGCGCGCATCTTCCCGCGCGGCGCCGGCGAGATGTGCACCAGGTATGTGGCAGTGGACGAGCTGCGGGCGAGGCGGGCGACCAGTCCGCCGGCAAGACCTCCGTGCTGGAGATGATCGCGCAGGCGCGCATCTTCCCGCGCGGCGCCGGCGAGATGTGCACCAGGTATGTGGCAGTGGACGAGCTGCGGGCGAGGCGGGCGACCAGTCCGCCGGCAAGACCTCCGTGCTGGAGATGATCGCGCAGGCGCGCATCTTCCCGCGCGGCGCCGGCGAGATGTGCACCAGGTATGTGGCAGTGGACGAGCTGCGGGCGAGGCGGGCGACCAGTCCGCCGGCAAGACCTCCGTGCTGGAGATGATCGCGCAGGCGCGCATCTTCCCGCGCGGCGCCGGCGAGATGTGCACCAGGTATGTGGCAGTGGACGAGCTGCGGGCGAGGCGGGCGACCAGTCCGCCGGCAAGACCTCCGTGCTGGAGATGATCGCGCAGGCGCGCATCTTCCCGCGCGGCGCCGGCGAGATGTGCACCAGGTATGTGGCAGTGGACGAGCTGCGGGCGAGGCGGGCGACCAGTCCGCCGGCAAGACCTCCGTGCTGGAGATGATCGCGCAGGCGCGCATCTTCCCGCGCGGCGCCGGCGAGATGTGCACCAGGTATGTGGCAGTGGACGAGCTGCGGGCGAGGCGGGCGACCAGTCCGCCGGCAAGACCTCCGTGCTGGAGATGATCGCGCAGGCGCGCATCTTCCCGCGCGGCGCCGGCGAGATGTGCACCAGGTATGTGGCAGTGGACGAGCTGCGGGCGAGGCGGGCGACCAGTCCGCCGGCAAGACCTCCGTGCTGGAGATGATCGCGCAGGCGCGCATCTTCCCGCGCGGCGCCGGCGAGATGTGCACCAGGTATGTGGCAGTGGACGAGCTGCGGGCCGGTAGTGCCTTAGCTACTGAATCGGTTTTAATGAATGAGATGTCAATAGATTATTTAAAATGACCCGGGTGACTTAAGCTATAAACATTTTATCAAAGTTTTGCCAGTCAATTTTTCGATTTCTAAAATATTATTACAAGTAACAATCTGATTGTAATCAATCAATCAATTTAATTGTTGTTTTGTAATTGTGTCGTACAGACACATCATTCAAACAAATGACGCTTGGCGACAAAAATTCGCAAGGTCACGTGACAGCTAGTAACAGATAGAAAATTTCGAAGGCTTACCCAACAGAACTGCTATGGGTGGTGTAGGGGTATAGCACGCATTGCGGAATGACGAGGATCCGGATTCGATTCCCAACCATAGCTTGACTTGGATTTTTCTGTGTTCTAATTTTCAGTGTCGTTTAGAAATTTAAGTAACAATCTGACATATTAAAATGTGCAGGGCTCCCGTAAAGGTGACGCTGTCGGAGGGCCCGTACCACGTCGCGCAGTTCCGCGACTCGGCGCGCGAGTTCGATCTCAACAAGGAATCCGACCTGGCTGACCTCAGGAAGTAAGAATGTCTACACTCTTTGTTAACATACCACACTTACTCGTACAATACCAGAGTTGGGCGTTATCTAGATAATTTCTTATCTAGATAATTATTTCAAATATAATCATTTCAAATAAATTTAATCACAAATAGTGCGTTGACAACTTTTTTATTTAGATGAATTGTCTAGATGAAGATAACCGACCTCGTTTGTTATTAAAGTAAGCTTATAATAATAAATGTATACAGAATGTCACGTCGCACTGACATTCATCTTTTATTTAAAATCCCAACTAATTTATCTAGATAAAAACGAAACTGATCTAGATAAATTCGAAATAACAAATGACGGATTATTTAGTTATCTTCCCGGTTTTTCGTAAATAGATAATTTTTGCCCAACTCTGTACAATACAATACAATGGAGTATTGGTGCAATTAAGAAAAAAAAACATTTACACGGTCAGCTGATGCGAGCTTCGGGCGCCGCTATATTGGCTGCTCTGCCGAGCGCCTGTCACTTTATCCCCACTCTGCGGCCGGCTGTAATGCGACTTGATTTCAATGTCGTAAGGAGGCGTTCAAGTATTATGTAAGCACTTGAGGGGGGGGGGGGGTCTTTGCTTTGTTTATTTTTGATGACATGGTGGGTGGGGGGGTCGATATGGTGATTATGTCAGCATTACATTGCATTTATTTTCATGTTGAAAGTGGATTATGTCAGCAGTTTCGATCCGAACTGCTGCTCACGAATCATTAAAAAAAAGAATCCATTAAAAGAAAAATGCATATAGGTAGCAATGATTACGTAAGCATGGGAGGGGGGAGGGGTAAGAGGTTTGCTTACTTTTGCTGACAAGGGGAAGGGGGGTTAAATAATTGTAAAGAATCTGCTTACGTAATATTTGAATGGCTCCTAGCTGCTGTTATTAAAAAAAAAGTTTTTTTCTTTCTATGTCGTAACCGTGTGGTTTTCCGTAGAGAGGTGGAAATGCGCATGCGCAACAGCGTGCGCGGCGGCCGCACTGTGTCCGCGGACGTGATCGCCATGTCGGTGAAGGGCCCCGGCATACAGCGCATGGTGCTCGTCGACCTGCCCGGCGTCATATCCGTAAGTGTTGCCGCCCAGGGTGCCCCGGCATACAGCGCGTAGGCATTTTAAGTCGCCTAAAGGGTTGGAGTCAACAAGTTTTACTATTACAATTATAATGTCAATTATCCCACCATGTTTATTATTTATTTATTTCAGACACAAACTGTGGACATGGCGTCGGACACGCGGGATGCTATCAAACACATGAGCAGGCAGTACATGGAGAATCCCAACGCTATCATACTCTGCATACAGGTACGTAGTTACGTACGAACGAACAGGCACTCTTACATTGTACGCCATTGGTTGGAGACGGTACGATTGGAACTTCAAATTCAGACGTTTATGTGGAAAACTAGCTATTGGGTCACCTGATGGCATGTGACCAATGGACACTTGTAATTGTGTCGTACCAGAGTTGGACTAAAATTATCTCACGAAAAACCGGGAAGATAACTAAATCATCTTTTATTTGAAGTAACTGAATAATCCGTCATTGGTTATTTTGAATTTATCTAGATCAGTTTCATTTTTATCTATATAAATTAGTTGGGGTTTTAAATAAAATATGAATGTCAGTGTGACGGTTTGACCCGACGACGTGACATTCTGTAAACATTTATTATTATAAGCTTACTTCAATTACAAACGAGGTCGATTAGCTTCATCTAGATAATTTATCTAAATAAAAAAGTTGTCAACGCACTGTTTGTGATTGAATTTATCTTCGAATAAATTTATTTGAAATAATTATCTAGATAACGCCCAACTCTGTGTCGTACAGACACATCATTCAAACATGACGTTTGGCGACAAAAATTCGCATAGTAACAAGGTCACGTGACATAGATAGTAACAAATAGAAAAATTCGAAGACTACCCACCTGCTATGGGTGGCGTAAGAGCACGCGTCACGGAATGACGAGGATCCGGGTTCGATCCCCTTCCATAGCTTTACTTTTCGAATTTTTCTGTGCTAATTTTCAGTGTCGTTTAGTTTTTTTTTATTTTTTTTTATATGAATAGGAAGGAAAACGAGCAAGTAGGTCACCTGATGGTAAGTGATCACCACTGCCCATAGACACCCGCAACCCCGGAGGAATTGCTGATGCGTTGCCAACCTAGAGGACTAAGATGAAATGCCTCTTGTGCCCGTAATTTCCCCGGCTGTCTTACTCTCCACACCGGAACACAGCAGTGCAAGCACTACTACTAAGCTTTACTATTGCTTGTTTTTGTTTTAGTCATCATCATCATCATCATCATCATTGCTTGTTTGCAGGATGGTTCCGTGGATGCGGAGCGTAGTAATGTGACTGACTTGGTGTCTTCCTGCGACCCATCCGGCAAGCGGACCATCTTCGTGCTGACGAAGGTGGATCTAGCTGAGGAGAACCTCGCCAATCCCAACCGGGTGAGTGACATACAGACAGACACACATTTAGCAGTGATGCACGTGCAAAACTGTCGTCCTGGAATTGGATAGTTTTAACAGATATAGTTTGTTTGTGACTCAGTAATCTTTATGTATAAACTAGCTGACCCGGCGAACTTTGTTCCGCCTTAAATTTGAAAAAATCTTTTGTAAGTGCATCTTTATACTAATCAAGGAATAATGTGTAGGCATGCTAAATTTAATGTCTGTAGTTTTATTGGTGCAACATTTCGGAATTTTCCAATCCCGTGGGAAAATCGGGATAAAAAGTATCCTATGTCCGTCTCCTGGTTGTAAGCTACCTCCCTACCAATTTTCAGCGAAATCGGTTCAACCGTTCTCGAGTTATAAATAGTGTAACTAACACGACTTTCTTTTATATATATAGAAATTAATTCTCATTTCCTTTGGTCACGGCATCGGCACGGCGCAAAAGGCTGGACCGATTTCGCTAATTACTGTTTTGTTGTGTTAGTTATTGTCGGGAATAGGTTTTTATAAAACAAAAATTTGAAAATAGAAGGAGAATTTTGCTTGCTTTGGAAATTGGAGTTTTTTTCTTCCATGCTGGTCGGGGAGCAAAGAAAAACACAGAATTTACCAGTTGCTTCTCTTCCCGCGCTGATCGTAAAAGCCCATCGAGGGAACGGGCTAAAGTCTTAGGAATCATGTTATAGGCGATGCGGCTAGCAACCCATCACTATATTGATTTCCCTTTCCACCTATACGCCCATCATGCTAAACGTGGCCTTAAGGTTTTGTTACCTTAGGCTCTGTCTACCCCGTAAGCTATAAAGAAGTGATATATGTATGTATGTATTCATAATTACGCATAAACGGATAACTCACGTATAAAAAGTGGAGTGATGCTCGACATGTTTCGGACTATTTCGTAGTCCTTCTTCCTGGAGCGCTGGCCCCGACGGCAGCGAAACGAACACTGCGCGCCAGCGCTCTGCTCGCGCGGCTGCTCGACGCAACTGACAGCGGCGCACAACTACCCTCGTTTTCGTTGTCATTTTTATTACTGTCAAATGTATACACACACACAACACTGATCACGTCACTCCGTAAACGTGATTTTATACGTGAAGTATCCGTTTATCCATTATGATTAAGTCTCACGGTAGTTTCATGTTGAAAATGTATGTATTTGTTGGTAACGAGGTATAATTGTAAGTAAGTAAGTAAGTAAGTAAGTAAGTAAATGCTTTATTGTACAAATATAGAGAAGTAGAGACAAATCACAAAAAAAAGACCTTAAATATATGCACAAAGGCGAACTTATCCCTATAAGGGATCTCTACCAGTTAACCTTTGAGTAAATGAGAGGAGCATTAAGCAAGAAACCATTGAATTGTGTGCAGATCCGGCGCATCCTGGAGGGCAAGCTGTTCCCGATGAAGGCGCTGGGCTACTACGCGGTGGTCACCGGCCGCAGCCGCAAGGACGACTCCATACAGAGCATCCGCGAGTATGAGGAGAGGTTCTTCCGCTCCTCCAAGCTGTTCAAGTGAGTCGCTATATTCTAGAAGGTTCTCGAGTGACGACCATGTACCGAAAGACAGCGTGGCTTGGTCCGGTGCACCCTGGAGGGCAAGCTGTTCCCGATGAAGGCGCTGGGCTACTACGCGGTGGTCACCGGCCGCAGCCGCAAGGACGACTCCATACAGAGCATCCGCGAGTACGAGGAGAGGTTCTTCCGCTCCTCCAAGCTGTTCAAGTGAGTCGCCATATCCTAGCTGGTTCTTAAGTGGCGGCCATGTACCGAAAGACAGCGTGGCTTGGTCCGGTGCACCCTGGAGGGCAAGCTGTTCCCGATGAAGGCGCTGGGCTACTACGCGGTGGTGACCGGCCGCAGCCGCAAGGACGACTCCATACAGAGCATCCGCGAGTACGAGGAGAGGTTCTTCCGCTCCTCCAAGCTGTTCAAGTGAGTCGCCATGTCCTAGCTGGAAGGTTCTCGAGTGGCGACCATAAAGACAGCGTGGCTTGGTCCGGTGCACCCTGGAGGGCAAGCTGTTCCCGATGAAGGCGCTGGGCTACTACGCGGTGGTCACCGGCCGCAGCCGCAAGGACGACTCCATACAGAGCATCCGCGAGTACGAGGAGAGGTTCTTCCGCTCCTCCAAGCTGTTCAAGTGAGTCGCCATGTCCTAGCTAGAAGGTTCTCGAGTGGCGGCCATGTACCGAAAGACAGCGTGGCTTGGTCCGGTGCACCCTGGAGGGCAAGCTGTTCCCGATGAAGGCGCTGGGCTACTACGCGGTGGTCACCGGCCGCAGCCGCAAGGACGACTCCATACAGAGCATCCGCGAGTACGAGGAGAGGTTCTTCCGCTCCTCCAAGCTGTTCAAGTGAGTCGCCATGTCCTAGCTGGAAGGTTCTCGAGTGGCGACCATAAAGACAGCGTGGCTTGGTCCGGTGCACCCTGGAGGGCAAGCTGTTCCCGATGAAGGCGCTGGGCTACTACGCGGTGGTCACCGGCCGCAGCCGCAAGGACGACTCCATACAGAGCATCCGCGAGTACGAGGAGAGGTTCTTCCGCTCCTCCAAGCTGTTCAAGTGAGTCGCCATATCCTAGAAGGTTCTCGAGTGGCGACCATAAAGACAGCGTGGCTTGGTCCGGTGCACCCTGGAGGGCAAGCTGTTCCCGATGAAGGCGCTGGGCTACTACGCGGTGGTCACCGGCCGCAGCCGCAAGGACGACTCCATACAGAGCATCCGCGAGTACGAGGAGAGGTTCTTCCGCTCCTCCAAGCTGTTCAAGTGAGTCGCTATATTCTAGAAGGTTCTCGAGTGACGACCATGTACCGAAAGACGCAGTGTGGGAAACAACCCTCCCCCCATCCCCCCCACACTATCCATATCCTAGCCAGAAGGTTCTCGAGTGGCGGCCATAAAGACAGCGTGGCTTGGTCCGGTGCACCCTGGGCAACGGCTAATGATTTCCTGGCAGTATCTGAGGGATATCATTGACCGTTGGCTAAGAGCCCGACAGGGGGGGTAGGGGGGTCTTTGACCGTGTTACCATACAACGTTGCCGACATTTTGTCACAAGATTTTATGATTAAATTGTTTTACCGACATTGGCGAAGTTGTCGTCGCTATAACGATTTGTAACGCCACAATCAAAAAGAAGAAGAAGAAGAAAGACAGCGTGAGAAACCCCCCCCCCCCCCCCACTCTCCGCCGCTCCAAAGATGGAGTGGGTCGCTCAAAACCGGTCTTTGTGGCGCTCTTAGGGTGCTCTTTGGGTGGAGGCCTGTGTTCCAAAGGCCTTTACAAAAAGAATCGTCCTAAGATATGATTAAAATTGATTAAAAAAAGGAGAGCATGATATCAAAAAAACTTACAAAATTTTATTGTTCAAGTATATTAGTTTTTTTTTTGTCGATTCATGCCAAACAAGTGGCCAGTACTTTTTTAATGCACAAAATGTGTAAGTATTCTTTATTGTACATCAAAACACATTAATTTTACAGACAAAATACACAATCAAAAAAAAATTACTTTCTGATAAATTAAAAAGCTGCACATATTTGTGTCATCATCATCAGCCAGAAGACGTCCACGGTTGAACTCCTCACCAGGGCCGGATTTACCATAAAAGCTGAAAAAGCTTAGGGCGGCAAAATTGGCTAAAAAAAAAGTTGTAAAAATAATCTAGAAAAGAAATTAACGTTATTGTGATCAGTGTATCTAATTTCAAAGGTCAGTAGGGGCGGCAAACATTCATGAATAGCTTTGGGGCGGCAAATGTTTAAATCCAGCTCCCCCACAGACCACCTACCCCATTAGTCATGTAATATAAGGCGTCATTTTCTAGATCCTATTTGCGCAATTGAGCCTATATCTTCGAACGCAACCGCGCGCTCATTCAGTCGTGACCAGGAAACAGACCCGTAAGCAGCGAGTTACTGTGACCTAAAAACTACAATACTAAAAATACAAAAAATGCCAGTTTGCGCTGTAAGGTGGTGTGGAAATGACAGTCGCAAAAAAATATTACAAGAAGGATAATATCACGTTTCATCGGTTAGTACAAAGTTACGATAATACGTTAATAACAAAAAATCACGGAGTTCTAATAACACTGGTCGCTAATAAGTACCAAGTCTATGTATGTCCTTGTTTAGCACGCTTTGCGCCGCGTTACATTTTTTTCTTGCATTTAACGGCACTTGTAAGTAGAGATGCGACCAAACCGTATCGATATAACTCGCAAGTTTCGGAAGCTTTTTAAAGGCCAGATATGGCAGATTTTTAGAATATTCGAAAGTTGGAGCGTGCACACTGGCGCCGTAACGCGTTAAGTTACGAAGTGGTTTCCCGGTTACCTTCCCATAAGAAGTTATCGCTTCAAAATGCACATGACATTTTCAGCTTGCGTTGCTCCCAAAATCTAACCGGTCCGTAACTTATCGATATACAATATCGACATGCCCTCATCTCTTTTTTCTTTCTCCGTGACGTCACCCCTGCCGCCCGCTTACGTCGCATTTCGCCAATGTAGGCAGAAGTGTTTGCTTAGAAATTCGTAAAGATGGCATGTCTCTAGGGTAGGTGGTCTGTGAGCTCCCCACACATTTTGATACATAAACATAACTCGAAATTTAAAAGTCTTATCTACCATATGCTTTCGTCCCCATATGGTTTCCACCGGCCTGATGCTGTGTGTTGTCTTGTGTGTTGCAGGGACGGGCTGGTGACGCCGTCGCAGGTGACGACGCGCAACCTGTCGCTGGCCGTGGCCGACTGCTTCTGGCGCATGGTGCGCGCCTCCGTGGAGCAGCAGGCCGACGCCTTCAAGGCCATGCGCTTCAACCTGGAGACCGAGTGGAAGAACACCTTCCCCAGGTACACTGGCCTAACTATAACGTCCGGAGCCCGCGGCAAATTCTTCAGATGGGCTCCTCTTCAGTTGCTACTTCGTCAATATAAAGATGTGCATCAGCGTCCCTTCTGTGCTCTAAACGGAGCCAGTTCGGGGACCCTGGCATTTTGCCACCCCTACCACCCTATAGTTACGCCACTGCCCAGGTACACGTCAATACTTGATTATAACCAGAGATCGGACAAATTTGCGTCATTACTCGCAATAATGTGGACATGACTCCAAAATTAATCAAATATGTCAAAATACATATATTAAGAATAAGTATATCCACGGAGGTTTTATACCTATAGAACTAAAAAACTTTTTTGTCAGAAATAATAATCATATCTAGCAGGATCGTGATTTCTTTATTATATAAAAAGATTTACGAGAACGACGACTGCCACTTTAATTAACATTCCGGGAGTTCAAATTTTATTTCGAGAAATTAATTTAATTGAGTATCCACATTATTGCGAGCAATGACGCAAATTTGTCCGATCTCTGATTATAACACAGGCTTCAAATCTCAAGTGGTGTAATAGTTTAATTATTTTTAAATTTGTACGTGGAAGGTCATGTTGCCAAGAAAAATCTTAATAGCGCGATCTAGGATTCGCGCCGCACCGTACGGCGCCATCTAACGGCGTCTTGGCAAACTAAATATCGAAATGAATATGGATCTTACAACTATTTGTTTTTTAAACGTTATATGATATTATCGTCGAGGTGAATGGAACATTCACTTTAGTGGTAAAATACGGTTGTACAATGCTGTTGAACGAGCGTTCATCCACTGAGGTAGGTTTATATTTTACAAGCCTTTATTTAATCTTACTTCACTTTTATTTGGCAACGCTGCCAGCTTTCTGGACACCTTTTTTTTTTATAAGATTCGTTTTTCACCGTTTAAACTTTCCTTTTAAACTTGTCAAATCAGCCTAGCCGTTCTCGGATTTGAGCGAGACAGACGAACGGCAATTATTTTTTAACTTGCAATGTATGTATGTTTGAAGAGAAAATACTTTTTGTCAAGATTCTTGCGTCGCATTCTTCTTGACAATGTTAATCTTTCCGAACGCGCTGGTAGTTTACAAAAAGACATGTAAAAGAGCCCTTGGCGGCCAATTTACAAAATGAAGTTTTGTTCTTTTTGTCCGGGAGGAATCTTGAAACTCAATGCAACAGATATCTTCAACCGATCGAGCTACGTACTCGTCAGTCGGATGACAATACAACAATCTGTTATAGTCTACAAGCTCATGGATAAAAAAAACATGTGAAATGAACCAGCATCAATGAAGCTTAGAAGGCTGTTACAATATAATAAAATAACTCTGAGCGCTGTGCCGTCATTTCTGAGCCGTACAGATTTTTTCTCATACATTGAAAAGAAAAATTGCACTAACTTCCGGCATCACCGCTTAAAGCGGCACTAGGTTTTTCGAAGTTTATTTTTAATCATCTATAAGCTGTAAAAACGCCGTAAATTAATAATTAGTCGTAATTCCTCACTTGTACCTGAGAAATTCCATAAATGTACCGTTCAGAAAAAAATGACGGCATAGCGCTCAGTCATTTTATGATGTAGTAACAGCCTTCTAAGCTTCATTAACGCTGGTTCATTTCACATGTTTTTTTTTCCATGGGCTTGTAGTCTGTTACCCCCTTATTCATAAACGCTCTGTAGGCTTCTGCTAACTTAACAATCGTTTGTCCTTATCTGTGATAGGTAAATGTCAAAGTAACAGATAAGGACAAACGATAGGCTTCTGCTAACTTAACAATCGTTTGTCCTTATCTGTGATAGGTAAATGTCAAAGTAACAGATAAGGACAAACGATTGCTAAGTTAGCAGAAGCCTATAGAGCGTTTATGAATAAGGGGGTTAGTGACGAACTCGTATAATAGCCCCCCCCCCCCTGCAGGCAGCGCGAGCTGGACCGCGACGAGCTGTTCGAGCGCGCGCGCGCCGAGCTGCTGGACCAGGCGGCCGAGCTGTCCGCCGTGCCCGCCGCCGCCTGGGAGAAGCGCCTGGCCGCAGCCCTGTGGGCCACGGCCGCCGGCAAGGTGTTCAACCAGATATACCTGCCCAGCGCTGCCTCCGCGCAGGAGGACGTCGGTGAGTACTGTATAGGGTTCATTCCCGGGAATTGACATTGTTCATTTTTTTTAGTATGCTCCAATTCGAAAACCATCATTTATCCGATTTATCTTGTCCGATTTCAAAAATACTTTATGATTGCAGATATTTTTGTAAAAGTTCTTTGAACCTTTGTTTGACCGAACGACCCGGTTTTTAGACAGAATCCAGCATCGAATGTTCGCCACAAAAATGAAAAAAAAAGTTTAGCTAAGGCAACTGTCATGTGTCACTGTCAAATCGACAAAACCATAGACAAAGCCGTTTTTTTTATAGCCAGCCGAACGAAAGCGATTGGGATTCTGTCTAAATTCACGAATTATCAAACTGCGAAAAAATATTTATTATTAATTAACAAAGCTACGTAAAAGCATAATATTCAAATTAGTTGCTTGAAATAGTCCATTTTATCAAATAAAGGTGTTAAAAGCACAGCTTAAAAAAAAATAACAATGCCAATTCTCGGCTCGAAATCGTTGGGCTTTGTTCCCGGGAAATCAAGCTCGAGAAAAGTCGAGAATTCGAGAAATCATGTATTCTACTGCAGGAACATGAGTTTATAGACTTGGCTTCGACCCTCGGAGCCCAACAAATGGAGGTGCGAAGTATTGGCGCTCTGGTTTTTGTCAACCAGAAGTCATCGCTGACTTCGTCGAATTTATTCTTCGTACAAGTTGACGTTTAAGTCCTATCTTGGCTGACAGAGTTGGTGTTAGACTAGTCACAAGTGATCCACTTAGGGGGGAATTGCAAACTTAGGTAGATGTGTTTTTTTTTTTAAAGAAAGGGTAGATGTGCTTAGGGCTCTCCCTTCCCTGAGAGAGGAAAAGGTAGTGTAGGAACACACATGCGATCTCCAGCGGTGACAAAGAAAGCTTCAGGTCGCATGTTTATCGCGCTCGCCTTTAGCTCGTGCGGCGAGTTCCTGCCGTCTGAGACGTTATTTATTTCAGCACTCTAGGAATGTAATGTAATGACACTGCCTGCTTGCCTAGGAGCAGGGCTCTGCTAACCCTGGATTAATATTTTGCCTAAATTTGTACGAAAGCCTCGGTGCGCGAGTCCGACTCGCTCTTGGCCGGTTTTTAACCTCGCGGTTACCTCAGCACCTGAGTGTTTGTAGGTTTTGTCGTGGCCCGTACTCAGAAGGCACGGCACGTGACGGCGAACAAGAGGAAAGCGGAAGACGGGAAGACAGATCCCATCCCCAGCCGGGAAGAGCCCCGTGAGTCCCCTTCCTCTCCCTTCCTTTATTATTGTAACTTCCCACTGTTTATACATACATACACACATACATAGATAAATCATGTTATTTTTTAAAACAGCACCACAATAGTAATGGGTTGCTAGCCGCGCCTATTGGCAGAGTGCAAAGCGGGTGGAGGGGGTAGCTTAAACGATCACAGCGCTCGCTACGGCTAAAATTGACTATTTTGTCGCTGACTTGAGCTGTCAAATCCATATTGCAGTAAACATTTTCTAATCGTTTTTGAGATAAAATATGGTCCTGGTAAGATGTGTTGTTGTGAATTGTAATAACACCAAGAAGAATAGCGACTGTAAAGTTTACCAATTTCCAAGACCATGGTGGAAACGAGACCAAAGAAATAAGTGGATATTTGCCGTAAGAAAAAAAAAGTAAGTTACCTAACCTCTAAAATTTCACTGAAAACAACAATTTTAATATTATTGGCAATAATGTTACTGACTACCGTTGTCCAAAATTGTGTAATATAGTAAAATAACACAAGATTTCATTAATATTTTTCACAATATTTACTTACTTCTTGTTTGACAGCGGTGACAATATTGTCCATAATGGCCGCCTGTACGTGGCGCTGTCGTCGCGCACGGTCCCAATAACATGATTATAAGATGGTCGCCCATTCCCTCGATGGGCTTTTACCATGTGTGCGGGAATAGGCAGTCGGTACAGTCTATGTTTTTCTTTGCTTTAAAACCATTCAAAAGCATACTTCCATGCTGGTCTCGGGTCTGGGAAGAAAAAAACATAAAATGTACCAGTTGCTTCTCTTCCCGCGCAGATGGTAAAAGCCCATCGAGGGAACGGGCAAAAACCATTGGAATCATGTTATAGGCGATGTGGCTAGCGGCAACCCATCACTATTTTGATTCCATTTTCCACGTATACGCTCACAATCTTGCTAAACGTGGCCTGTAGGTGGACCTTAGACGTGATTTGTGTGTGTGTCTGTATATGTTCAAAAGCGTGGATGCGCCTTTTGCACGATTTCCTTGTAACACAACAGTGCCATCACTGCAGCTTAGGGAGTAATTGTGTCAACATATCTGTACAGATAAGCAAGTGGTACCCAAACAGATAAAATACAAGAAACCGAGTGACAATCCAGCTTCCACGATATGGATCGACCCCTACGATATAGATGCCAGTGAGAATTATTTACGAATTTTACTATTAATCACAGAGTACTTACGACAGGAGATGATAGAGCGTAATTTCCTGTACAATTAGAAGTGAAATGGTAATGATATTTAGGCCCTGTTTCGCCACTCTCTGATAAGCTCCAGTGATCTTCAGTGTCAGTTATCTATGATGACGTCTCTGTCTGTATCGTAGTAATAAATAGAGACGGTATCATAGATAACAACACTTAAGATAACTGGAAGTTAACAGGGAGCGGTAAAACAAGCCCAGAATATTCAAAGTCGTAATTCTTGTAGATATTTATTTCTACAATTAGAAGTGAAATGGTAATGATATTTAGGTCCTGTTTCACCACTCCCTGTTAACTTCCAGTGATCTTAAGTGTCAGTTATCGATGATGACGTCTCGGTCTGTTTCGTAGTGATAAATAGAGACGGAATCATATATAATTGACACTTAATGTAAATTAAACTTAACAGAGTGGTAAAACTGGCCCTTAGAGTATGATTCATCGAAGTTGGTTCAGTAAATATTACTTGCTCGCTCATCCTGTATTTACATATAGATACTGAATATAAGTTCTACATATTTTTGAGACTAGCTTCATGTACATTTTTTTGTTGTCACCGTTGTACATAATCGTTTGAGTTACATGTATTAGAACTAGAATTTACGTCTGCATTTATTAAGTACTAGCTGACCCGGCGAACTTTGTTCCGCCTTAAATTTGAAAAATTCCAGTGGTTTGGCCTGTGCTATCCCGCGGGAACTATGCAATTTTCCGGGATAAAAACTATCCTATGTCCTTTCCCGGGACTCAAACTATCTGTATACCAAATTTCAACTAAATCGGCCCAGCGGTTTAAGCGTGAAAAGGTAACAGACAGACAGACAGACAGACAGACAGACAGAGTTACTTTCGCATTTATAATATTAGTAAGGATTAGTAAGGATTCGGTATTCTATAAAGTTTGATCACGAAATAATTTTATTTTTATCGTTTGTCAAGATACTGCCCTCCCCTCCTACCTATCCTAATTTTCGACGATTATTGGCAATCATAAACCCTCTGCAAAAAATGACGATGATATAAGTTTAAATTGTGTATCTGTGGCCGTGTCCGGCATTGTAGCTTCAAAAGCGATAGAGCTATTCGACTTTGGCTTTTATAATTAGAAAAGCAGTTTAATCGGGATAGTTTTTTACTCGCGTTATGTTAAAATCTTTTGTCTCAATTTAAATACTCCTGGGGGTATTAGCCCCCTCCCCTCCCTTATTGAAGTTAAGTAAGTGTAAACGGCTTTCCCTCCAGGGTACGTTAAAAAGCAGCGAAACAAAGCGTCGTAGAATAACGAGGAGCAGACTGTTGGGGTCCAGCGAAACTTTTTAGGCATTTAACTGAAAATTATCAGAAAAATATTCGAAAAAATATTAAAATTGCATTCTTAATCTTAACTTAGTAATTGGAAAATGGGAATGATAATAGGAAATACGCGCTACACGTTCATGCGACCTCGGTAGCTCTGCCGAGCGCCTGTCACTTCGATTTGTAAATTCGCAGCAACCTTTCCCAGATAAATTCAACACGTCAGTGGACATAAAGCTCCGCGAGTGGGCGGAGACGGAACTGCCGCTGCAGTCCGTGCAGGCGGGGCTGGAGGCGCTGCGCGAGGAGTTCCAGGAGCTGCTGGCGCGCGGCGGCGACGGGGACCCCGTGTTCGCGGCGCTGCGCCAGCGGGCCGGCGAGCGCGCGCTGCAGGCGCACCGCTGGGAGGAGCGCGCCCAGGACGTGAGTCCCCCTGTACCCCTGCTATAGGAGCTGCTGGCGATCCCTCTGTACCCCTTACTAGACCCCGTGTTCGAAGTCAACGTGAGAATCTTGATGGTAATGATGATAATGACAATAATAATGGTGATGATACTGTCGATAATGCTGATGGTAAAGATATAGCTTGTAATGTTGATTTTAATATCAATGGTGATGAGAGTGACGATGTATACGCGCGGCAGATGACGGGGCGCCCGACAGTCAGCCAGCGATCACGACTCACGGCGGACCTACGTTGCCTTGCACGCGCGGCTATCAATTTGCATTTACGTCTGAAGTTACCGAGATTAATACACATTTTTTTCATTTTTTAAAGTTATTTTACTGTCGCATTGTGGAGAGCAATGCAGCTGTAAATGTTTGTGGTAATGATTGTGCTCACAAAGTTCTGGTAATGACGATGATGATGTCGATGTTACCGATAATTTTGTTGCTAATAAAGACAACGACGGTAATCATATCGATGGTAATGATGTTGCTACTGAAGATGGTGATGAATAAGCACGTGTTTGTGCAGGTGCTGCGCGTGCTGCAGCTGAACGCGCTGCAGGACCGCTGCGTGGGCGCGCGCGCCGACTGGGACGCCGCCGTCGCGCTCATGGAGCTGGCGCTGCGGGAGCAGCTGGCCCGCACGGACGCGCAGCTCACGCAGCTCACAGGTACCACTGGCCATTGGTACTAGTGGTTGGGATTATCATTACCATAACATATGGTACCACATGTGGCACGCCGCGCGTGGTTGGGATTATCATTACCATAACATATGGTACGCCCCGCGGCGTGCCACATGTGGTACCATATGTTATGGTAATGATAATCCCAACCAAAAATAACGGCCGCTGCTTATAGAAGTTTGTACAGTCGAGGGCATCAGTATCGATACAGATACAGCCATTGGGAAAGCAAGAGAATTGGCATTTTTCATTTTTTTAAGCTGTGCTTTTTACACCTTTATTTGATAAAATGGACTATTTCAAGCAACTAATTTGAATATTATGCTTTTACGTACCTAGCTTTGTTAATTAATAATAAATATTTTTTCGCTGTTTGATAATTCGTGAATTTAGACAGAATCCCAATCGCCTTCGTTCGACTGGCTATAAAAAAAACGGCTTTGTCTATGGTTGTGTCGATTTGACAGTGACACGTGACAGTTGCCGTAGCTAAACTTTTTTATTCATTTTTGTGGCAAACATTCGATGCTGGATTCTGTCTAAAAACCGGGTCGTTCGGTCAAACAAAGGTTCAAAGTACTTTTACAAAAATATCTGCAATCATAAAGTATTTTTGAAATCGGACAAGATAAATCGGATAAATGATGGTTTTCCTCGAAATGGTTTTGTGCCAGTGATGCCAATGATTGTGTGATAAATGTTGTGCGGCAGGTCCCGGGTTCAAAGACCGCTGGCTGTACTGGCAGAGCAGCACGGAGGAGCAGAACCGGCGCGCCGAGGTGCGCGCGGAACTAGAGCGCCTCGGCAGCGCTCGGCCGGCGCTGGCGTACGACGAGCTGGTGGCGGTGCGGGACAACCTGCGCCGGCGCGGCGTCGAGGTCGACAACGACTACATCCGGGAGACGTGGAAGCCGGTGTACTTGAAGTGAGTCGTCATCATCATCACTAGCCTATGTACATCCCACTGCTGGGCACAGGCGTCCTCTCAGATTAAGAGGACTTGGGGCTTGGGCTTTGAAGTGAGTATTGACATGTTATACAAATGTCGCAGCTGTGGGTGTACTGCTGTGTTCCGGAGTGGAGAGTTGGCCAGTAATATTACTGGCACAAGAGGTATTCTAGGCTGGCAACGCGTCTGCAGTCCTCTAGTGTTGCGGGTGACCATGGTGGCGCTTACTTGAGAAATGTCTAGTGTTTTTATCTGACTGGGTTCTAGGAAATATAGTTCTAAGAAACTTTGGGAATCGTCAATCTGGTTTTTTTTTACATTTTGCGCACTTAACGCCAGGAATGGGCTTTCTGGTCACTATACCTAGACAAAGATTTTTGACTCAATACGATAAAAGTGCACACACATACAAACATAAATCACGTCTTTATTGCTTACGGGGTAGACAGAGCCTAAGCTGACAAGACCTAAAGGCCACGTATAGCATGGTTGTGACCGTATAGGTGGAAAGAGGAATCAAAATAGTGATGGGTTGCTAGCATCGCCTATAACATGATTCCTAAGATTTTTGCCTATTCTTGGGCTTTTACCATCTGCGCGGGAAGCGAAGCAACTGGTACACTCTAAAGCAAAGCAATAAAATTAACATGTTATTTTATTCCAGAAATTTCCTACAGCGTGCACAGATGCGAGCGAGAGATTGTAAAAAGAGCTTCTATCTATACAGTCAGCAGAACGGCAACGGGGTAAGTGTCATACCCGTAAAAGTAAACATGCACATGCAGCTGCACAAATCACGTCTTTATCCCTTACGGGGTAGACAGAGCCTATGGTAACAGATACCTACAGACCACATTTAGAAAGATTGTGGGCGTATAAGTGGAAAATGGAATCAAAATAGTGATGGGTTGCTAGCCTCATCGCCTATAACATGATTCCTATTATTTTCGCCCATTCCCTCGATGGGCTTTAACATCTGCGCGGGTAGAGAAGCAACTGGTACATTCTATGTTTTTTCTTTAAAAAAAGTAAAAGTAAACATAGGTATATATAGACAAAAAAAAAAAATCTTGATTCATTTGATAGTACCTACCTACCATATGAAAAACAGCGCTTTCTCTCGTCCCTGGTGAGCAGTAGATGTTCCACGGGAGGTAATTGTGTCGTACAGACACATCATTCAAACAGATGACGCTTGGCGACAAAACATCGCATAGTAACATGGTCACGTGACAGCTAGTAACTGATAGAAAAATTCGAAGGCTTACCCACCTGTTATGGGTGGTGGGTATAGCACGCGTCACGGAATGACGAAGATTCGGGTTCGATTCCCGGCCATGCCTTTACTTTTCGGTACATTTTTTAGCCCATTGAAGTTTTACAGCTTTGTTCCACTGCTCGTGATCGCAAAATATTCGACAAAAATTAAAAAAAATGTAAATAAAAAAATTGCTTATCATACGCACGCTTCATTTTAGCGGCAAAGGACGAATGTGGTGAGTTTTAAAATGCAACTAGCTTCTGTCTGCGACTTCGTCTGCGTAGTATACATAACAACCTTCCTCTTGAATCACACTATGTATTAAAAAAAACCGCATCAAAATCCGTTGTGTAGTTTTGAAGATATAAGCATACATAGGGACATAGGGACAGAGAAAGCGACTTTATTTTATACTAGCTTCTGCCCGCGACTTCGTCTACGTAGAATTATACATAAAAACCTTTCTCTTGAATCACTCTATTAAAAAAAAACCGCATCAAAAACCGCTGTGTAGTTTTGAAGATATAAGCATACATAGGGACATAGGGACAGGGAAAGCGACTTTATTTTATACTGTGTAGTGATTGCCGTGAAGCTTTTGTTAAAATGCATAGAATGGGACTATCAAGGACCAGTATCTTGTTGGTCCTAAGATGTTGATGGTGTTGCAGAAGGAATGCTGCGAGGTGGTGATGTTCTGGCGCGTGCAGCAGACGCTGCGCACCACGGCCAACGCGCTGCGCCAGCAGCTCGGCAACCGCGAGGCGGCGCGCCTGGACCGCGAGCTGCGGGAGGTGCTGGACGAGGTCTGCTATACCTATATACCTGCCAGTGGCGTGTCAACTATAATAATAATAATAACTGTCACTGTCCCGATAGTCGTTTCGGCAAACGGTTTAATAGCGAAGAGCCTTGACTATCACCTTAAAAGGCTCTCGCTAGGTGGTTGGGTCAAGGGCCAGATACAGAAGGCGGTACTCCTGGACACGGCTCGGATAGTCAGGAGGTTCCTCTCTCTGTCGCCCTGACCACCGGTAGCTTAGGCCTCGCCTCGCTGCCGGCGGCACCCTAGGTTAGGTTTTTATAATGTTTTTATATTTTGTATTAATATTGTTTTATTACTTTTTATATTAATATTGTAAAAACCTAACTTAAGATAAAAATAAATATACAGAATAATAATAATAATAATAAAGATATTTATTGCCACAACACAAAAAAGACATGATACATACTTATCCAAAAGATGCACACAATAATAATTAAAAAAAAAAAATGTACATAACACAATTACACAAAAACAATACACAACAGCTGGTGGCAACAGGCTCAGGCTCAGCATGAGCTGCCAGTTTAGATTAAAAAAAAAAAAAAAAAAAAACTAGCAGCGCTGGTTTTCAGCCTGCGCCCTTCCCACGGCGTGGCAGACACATTCAATTAAAAAGGCCGGGTAGGGCCAACATCAATAACTAATTATTAACTACCAATATACCAGAAGACAAGCCGAAGGGTTTAATTCTGCGCAATTAAAGTGCCCAACTGCCTTAAAATAGGCAAGCCGGTGGGAATCGAGTTCTATGGACGCCACGCCACTAATACCTACCATACATAAGTGTATTATTTTCCAGGACTAGTACGACTTAGGGATCTTCAAAAAACGAGCCTTTTCTTTTATATATTTTATTGAATCAGGCGTTACTTTGCGGAGGTCCATTTCAATGAACAAAAATTTACCTTTCTACTCCGCTACTCCTTTTCTTTTGTTAGTAGGATGACGACACGCTTTTAACACCCAATGTTGTGAGTGTCTATGGGCAGCGGTGATTACTTTCCATCAGTTGACCCGCTTGCTCGCTTTTCCCCTATCATATATAAAAAAAATAGGTCACGTCTTTATCCCTTACGGGGTAACAAGCCTTTTTATTTTAACATATGAAATCTTTATGGATGTGTTATGTGGTACTCCTTGGAAGGGGTATACCCAAACTAAAAACGCTCCGGCGTTGCCTCAGTCCGGTGTGATGGGGACGCAGTGGGAAGCCACTAGGGTTTCCCCACAAACGCCCCCCCGGTGGCCCCGGCTTCCGCCAGGACCGCGCCAAGAAGAGGGCCCGTACGCTGGACCAGTCTTCTTAAATGACACTTTCAGTGTTGTCAGTTTTTGGCGAATATTAAATAGTGTTGTGACGTGTGTGAGTGAATGAAAGAATGAACGATGTCATAAAATTAATTTGCGCCGTCTATGTTAAAATAAGGTTTTTTTATACGTTTTCTAGTTAGTAGTAGCGTAAGAGCGCGATTAGGAATCGTGCGGGTTTTTTTTTATTTTATTTTAGGTATACCTATTAAAAACTATAAAAATAAACATTCTTAAATAGTAATGTTTGTTCTCAGATGGCATCAGATCCGGAAATCAAGAAGGAACTGCTGTCTGGCAGAAGAGTGGAATTAGCTGAAGAACTGAGTAAGTTTTGTACATGTCTAGCACGTGAGGTATATTAACTTGACCTTAGGCTGGCAACGCATCTGCGATCCTCTGTTACCAAGCCTTATACTCTGTTTGATTTTCTAAGTTTGTTTCGTGTCGTTCCGTTCACACTTATAGGCATTAATTTGGGGGCGAGAAGGACGGTATACGAATTTCTGAGTAGCCCCCCCGGGGTGACCCGGTTCCTTGTTGCTATCATATCATATTACATTTAAAAAATGCAGTTGATATTTTGTTTATAAATAATTTAGTTACATAATGTTGATTTAAGTGAAGATATACGGTTGGGTTTGCTTTAGTAAACAATATTATTATTATTATTAGATAATACTAGCTTCTCCCGCGACTTCGTCTGCGTAGAATTATACATGAAAACCTTTGTCTTGAATCACTCTATCTATTAAAAAAAACCGCATCAAAATCCGTTGTGTATGTTGTTGTGAGTGTGTTTTGAAGATATAAGCATACCTAGGCCCTAGGTATGCTAGGTCCTAGGGACATAGGGACATAGGGACAGAGAAAGCTACTTTGTTTTATACTATGTAGTGATTAGTAGGATGAGATTCTTAGCCCCTTAGGTTGGCAATTAGACTTCCTTGTTTTAAAAATAAGGTGACTGCTTTTAGTTTAAAGTAATAATTGTTATTATTTGTTTTTAGAGCGTGTACGGCAAGTCCAGGAGAGGTTAGAAGAGTTCATCGAGGCGCTGAACAAAGAGAAATAGTGTATATTGTAGTTGTGGCCGCGCGTTGTATCATTTCCTTATTTATCTGCTTGATCTAAGTTATCTCTAATAAAATGTTACACTCACCACTTTTTTTTATTTGTGTAAGTTGAGCGTAGGGGGGAGGCCTTCGCTCGGCGGTGGCACACAAAAAGATTACAAGTATAATAAAACGTTGAAGTTGTTGAGTTTGAAAAGTTTGATTTTTATGACTACCTAACCAGACCTGATAATATTTGCATAGGTGGACGGTACAGACAACACGAATGGTTTCAAGATTTTAGGTAAGTTGCTGTCAATTTTTTTTAATCAAACAACACATGAAATTTCATAATTAACAAACTTTGGTTGATTATTTTGGTGCTGTTTCCCGTGATTTCATTTGGATCCGGTGGGAATTTTGTACTTTCTAGGGATAATATTAACCCATGTTTATCAATGTCTGGCTGTTGCGCGCGGCTTTGCCCCCGTTCCGGTTTTTCTTTTCAAATTTCAATGATTTCTCACCGTTTAAACCTTCCCTGGATATTTCAAAACCAAAATAGCGAGTCAAACGAACAGTGATTATTTTTTATATTATGAATATGAATATAGAAGTTAGTGTAGTTTTCTATGAATTCATTAATAGAATCGATGAATGGATAGTTAAAAAGATTGCCCTATTTTAAACAAATTATGTAAATGCGAATATATTTATTAATTTAACACATAATGTAGGAGAGACTACTTTGTTAACCTTTTACATTTTTGTTTTATTGGTATAGCCCCTATTACACTAACGACTAACGCGACAATGTTGGCGTATGAAAATTCTGTTCACATAAACTTGACGAGAGTTTACGCCGGTTGACTTCATATTGAATGCGCATTGCATTTCTAATTGTCGAGTTGGTGAAATAATAGACTACAGGCCCACGTACAAAAAATGTGGGTCATATGAACCACCAGGTGACGTATATAGGACGATATAAGAGCATAAAATAATAAGATTCAGCACTATGCCGTCACTTGTAAGCTGTCCAACTGGGTGCTGGTGAGAATTCAAAAGTGCAACCCTCGGATTTTTTCCCCTTGTCACATGATTTTTGTACGGCGTTGCGGAATAATGGATTAGAAGCTGTATTGAAACAGTATGAAACTGATGCCGTACAAATGGTGCGCCACAAAGTCGGTAATTTTTTTTGATTTTCTGACCATTTCCAGGGTAAATTTGGTAATTTGATTCTGTACGGCATCAGTTTCATACTGTTTCAATACAGCTTCTAATCCATTATTCCGCAACGCCGTACAAAAATCATGCGACAAGGGGAAAAAATCGAGGGTTGCACTTTTGAATTCTCACCAGCACCCAGTTGGACAGCTTACAAGTGACGGCATAGTGCTGAGCTGAATCTTATTATTTTATGCTCTTATATCGTCCTATATACGTCACCTAGTGGTTCATATGACCCACATTTTTTGTACGTGGTCCTGTAGTCTATAAGACCCAGAGGTTTAGGTATTCAAATATCATAAACCACGTTTAAACCATGTTCAAATCGCACCGCAACCACACACATTCGTAAATTGGTACTTTATTTACATTATCTGTGGTTCACTTTTGACGCATCGCATTTTTGAGGGCTGACGCTGACGCTTTGCGTTTGACAAATTGACAATCCATAATCCATTATTTGTTGTGGGTTGCGGATGTGGGCCAGTACTCTGAGTAATTAAAGTATTATTCAGCGCCAGCGCCAGTATTAATGCAAAATGGAATCAGATAGTGGCATTTTATTCGCGGCGTTCAAATATGTGACCAGAGCAAACGAGCGTATTTGCAGGTTATGCTTCTCCTCCACTGAAAAACGCGAACACTTCATACAAGATTCCGTGAATTTGAAACGGCCGTACTTCCACAACAGTGTGACTTATGAGGACATGTTTGCAGAGCTTGGGGCAAGTATAAATCTGTCTGAATCCCATCCTACCATCATTGAAATCTTGTCGAAGGTATGCTAACTTTGTTAACATTTTCGCAGGTAACCGACGAACCTTTGCTACCGCAGACGCTGTGTGATAGCTGCGCAAAATCAATCACCAACAGCTACCTGTTTAAAAAGCTTTGTGAATATTCCAATGATAAATGGGGAGAAGCCATGGCAACTCTAGATAACAGCCTGACTCAAGCCCACAATCTAAGCCCCACTGTGCGTTCGGCGTACCTTATTATCGGCAGCGCCGAAAACTGCATTTTCACAAGCCGGAAAACACATACAATGGACAAGCAGACAGTGGCTTCAAAAATAAGGCGCATCATCAAGAGTAGAAACAAGTATGTGAAAGATAAAGCTGCATTATACAATTACATCTGTGAAGAATGCGGCTTCCGGTTAAAATCGAAGTCCCTTCTCGCGAGGCACATGCTAGTTCATAGCACCACTCCACAGCCCTGCCCGCAGTGCTTCAAAGTATTCTCAACCCCCCTACAGTTGACAGAGCATGCAGAACGAGTGCACTACCCGAAGAGAATTCAATGTGCAAAATGTTCAAAGAAGTTTAGTACAGACAAAATGCTCTTAGCACACAACAGGCTGGAACATGTGGCAGCATTATGCAAGCTGTGCTTTGTCCAGTTTCCTTCAAAAGTGGCTCTTAAAGCTCATTTAGATAAACATGACGTTTTGAAATGTCCGAAGTGCAACAAGACCTTTGTAAACAAACAGACATACAGAATCCATTGCAAGCAATGTGGTAGCAACGAAAAGAAATTTGCAAGCTTCTTTTGCGATATTTGCGGCAAAGGCTACATCCGTAAGAATGGAGTGCGGACACACTTGAAAACGGATCATGGTTTTGGCAAAGTATTGTCTTGCAGCTGGTGTTTCAAGAAGTTTGATGCTATCAGCAGACTTAGGAACCACATAGTCAAGCATACAAGGGAACGGAATTTTACATGTGATCAGTGCCAGGGTAAATTTGTGACGCAGGCGGCACTGGTGTACCACACACGGCTGCACACAGGTGAGAAGCCATTTCAATGTGAGTTGTGCGGTGAGAGCTTCCTGTCTGCCTCTAGAAGAATGGAACATAAACGAAGGAAACATTTTGGACCTACGGAAGAATGTCACATATGCCACATGAAGTTTGTAACTGGTAGCCAGCTCCGTAAGCATATTGAGAGGCATTCCGATCCTCACAGCAAGCTGTATATACCGGTAGCTGAGAAGCAGGATAGGGCATACATAGTGCAAAATGTGAATATTTATGAGCAATAATGACATAGGTATTTAATGGTGACTAAACTAGCAAATACATTCTGATTCTGATTTTAACATATTTATTGTATTATAATGTGTTTCCATTAAAGTCTATGGACCAGTATTTAGATCAAAATGGTGAAAAGCTTGTTTCTACTTCTAAGATAATGTCATTATTAATTTACTTGCCTCTTTTCAGTCTTGCATCAACTAAGGTTCTTTTTATTTTTAACAAAATATAAACCCCCATATATAGGTATAATAAGAATAAATCCCTTTTATTTATTGGCGTAAAGTCCCTCCATGAACAGCTTCAGTGAAGATTTCAATTATTACTTTATATTTTTTAAATTGTATGTGAATTGACAAATAAACCATGGTTGTTAATAATCTCGTGTTTCTATTGCTGTAAAGGGGCCGACCTTTGGCATACGCCTTCTAGCTGTTTGAACCATCCATTGCATGATAGGCCTTTTGCTGTCTCATGATTTACATATGAAAAAGTGGGACAAAAACATACATACTGACAAGACAGGGGGTTGGGTGAATAGCAGTGATACAACAGTAGGGTTCCAAGTAGTCTACATACACCCAAAAGAGTAAAATAAAGCCTTTACTGCCCATACCCAAAGGCAAAGTGTATTCTCATTCTCTGTGTAAATATTCCCCTGGGTATTCTTAAAATGTGAGACAGCTACATCATAGCAGTTTGCAATCTAAAATACAAAGGCATAAAAAAATAGACATTTTATTTGTAAATTCATAAAAAAAATAGTACTACTTCTTAGAATAAGTTTTCTTATTTACAGTTGTATCTAGCATGATTTTAGCTTCAGGTGTACCCCAGTCACTGTCTTTCTCATGGTGCCTTTTGATGTGCATCTTCAAGAAATGAGGTGTTACAAACTTTCGTGAACATATTTCGCACATCAGTGTTGGGCCGATGTGTTTGTACTTTATATGCTCAGCCCTCGCTGAGGCATTTACAAATCTTTCTGCGCATAAATCACATTTGTATGGTTTCTCACCAGTGTGCCGTCTCGTGTGATACAACAAAGCTTCCTTTGACACAAAACGATTACTGCAAATATTGCATATAAAATTCTTCTCTTTGGTATGTGTTATCATGTGAACTTTTAGGTAACTCGGAGCTGTGAATTTCTTGTTGCAATGGGGACATACATGAGGCTTACTGTTCCCATGTTCGAATCTGTAGTGAACTCGTAAACCACCCGAAGTGCTGTAGCGCTTACCGCACTCTTTACAAGAAAATGGTCTTTCAAGGCTGGTGCGGTACGGATGTGGGTCTAAAAGACCGTCAACACACAACTTGACATGTTTCAAATAGAAGTCTTTTGTTGCATAACTTTTCCCGCATTTAGGGCATTGGCTCTTGTTAGCATGTTTCTCTTCATGAGATTTAAGCTTGTCGGAGCCCTGACAGGACTTCCCACAGTCCTTGCAAACGTGGATCTGATGGGCTCTGCTATGGTGCTCCATGACGGCTTCTGCTGTGTTCCTGTATTGCTTACATTCAGGGCATTTGTATTTTGAGACACATGTGTGGTCAGATAATTCCTGCGCATTATTAAAATTCTGACTGCATATTTCACAGCTAATCGAGCTGTGATTCTGCCGAAAGTGTTCTCTGAGTTCACCGGGACTCTCAAACTCCTCATCGCATTCAAGACAGTTTAGAAGAAAATCTGCTTTAGTGTGTGGAGGCTTCACCACTGGTTTAGTGTCATTATCCATAAGTAGCAGCTCCGATTTGTGTTCATCTACTACAATGTACAAAGACTGGTTTTCATTTGCTTCAAATGATACATTGAGTGTTTGTAACAAGCTATCAAGTACACTGTTGAGTAGATTAGTGGTTTTACGGCTAGTTTCTATGAACTTGAAGGCACCAAGGGCCTGTTCAACGCAATCTGTGCAGACTGCTTCCAAACCAGGAACTTCTTCTATATCCTGTAATCAAATAAATAATATCAGTCCATCACGTCTATAACTATTTAACTTCCACTCACGTAAACATTATATTAGAACCAAATGTTAAGTTTGTATAATGAATGACTAAAAGAAAAACAAATTCAGGTAAATCAAATAACACATGTCAATCCATACCTCGTCCCCAAGAAGCTTGGAGAGCAGCTCGGCCAACGGCTGCAAATGTATTTCCTCGTCTTCAGCGTCCATAGCCACTCCATCTTCAAAGCGAACATAATAATCATCGAGACTCTTCAAACATAACCTGCAGTGACTGTACTGTTTACCGTTGGCGATATTCGACACGATTATGTTTACATCTGCCCTGCTAGCCATGCTTTGTCCAGTTCTTGCTTCAAACAAATTAGTTTCGAAATTACTGCTTTGATCAACAAAGAGAAACTAAACTAAATTAAATCTGTCAAGCAGTTCGCGGCTTAAAATTTTCGTTCAGAATCGATGAAACCACACATAAGACAAGAATAAGAATAACGGAATATGGCGTCTCTATTTCAGTGTTGCCACCTAACTTTCAAAAAGTGGCCAGAAATGTTGAAAAAGTCGCTAGTTTAAGGATAGTGGGTCCAATTGCAGCTATAAAACACACACATATTATAAAACACAAGATTTTCGAATAAAGCTTTGGAATTTCTAATGCAGTACCTGGTTCATACTAAGCCGTCGCGATTCAAGTACAGCAGTTTTACATTGATAACCAAATAACCTTTTATTTTTACGTGTAAATGCACTTTATGCATTCCCGCGCTCGGGGCAGCAACGGGAGTATGACGGGCTCTCCAGCTCGCCGCTGCCTTCCCCAATGGAAGAAGGGGAGCGGCCTACCGTCTAAAAACGGACACGTTCCCTCCTGGCCATGGACTGTGAGCGTTGCGGGAGCACTAGGTGACACCGCGACACCCACTGGCCGCCCCGGGATGGGGCAACGGCACCGTTGAGTGCAGGTTCCGGATTCCCCCATCCGGATCCTTTGCGGGATGCACCTCTTCGACGGCAAGCTTTCGCCTGCCGCCAGCATGAGGCTCGCCCTTGGCGTTCCTTGCCCGGGGCGAACAAGCAGGTACAAGGCTTGGGCTTTCACCCGTCCCTCAATATAAATATAATTATACATATACATAATAATCGCCCTACCGTATCCCCCCCACCCCCCAGGTCGGATATTTGCCACCGGCTGACTAATCCACGAGTGGATTAGTCATCTGATGTTGCCCAGGGTGCACCGGCCTAAGCGTTACCCTTCCCCTCCCTGGTTCCAAGTGCCCTTGATAGAAGGGAACTGTAACGCTAGAGCTCTCGAGGAGGTTTACGACATAGCACCCCATAACCAAATAACCTAACCTAATCAAAAAATTTCATTTGAAATACATATGTTACATAAAAAAGTATGTAAAAAAAACTAATATTTATTTTGTATCTTGGCATTATAAGAATCTTTGACTATGGTCAATTAACAAAAGAATATTTTTTTTGTTGTGAAACTGATTATTTGTAGCCGAATTGGTTGTGGTTTGGTTGAAAACTTGACGATAAACTTGGTAAAAAACAGAGTTAAAAATTCCAACCCTGAGCCCATTTTCCCCTCGACTTGCCTATCCACCTTCACCATTTCGACTCGGCCATATATGAACGACTGGGGTAAAATGGCTTGTTTTATGCTCTTGACTTGTTTTACATACGATTTACTATATTCCATTTACTTAAAATATACGCTGTTGAAAAAAATCACAGACGCAGCCTAAAAGTATCAAAATCCAGCCCTAAGTCTCTAAAGTGGCAGCACTGGTAGTCCATTCAATTGACCGGCTGAAGGGCTGTGCACACATGACCAAAAAAAAAATTAAAAAAAAAAAAATCGGGCTAGTGTGATCATAGAGTCACTATCCACGCTATTTGTACTATACTACCAGCGCTCATAGTGGACGTGACGTTACCAATTACGGTAATTACGCGGTGCAAATCACTAACATCTTTTTCTTTAATCATGTTTCTGAAAGGCTTAATCACTAACATTATTCACACTAAATGTTTCGAGGTGTGATGAATTTCATTATCATGAATGTTTACAAACCTACCCTACATGAACAGTATGATAGTATTGGCGCTGTTTGCGCAGATAGTAAGCTTCTCGATGAACCTTTACTAGAGATGTCATATGTCACTGTCAATGTATCAATGTCCGACTCGCTCGACTGACAGCCAGTTAGAAAAATATAAAAATAAATAGGCAAATCGAGTTGAAATATCCGATAAAATCGTTGTTACTAAATCCTAATAAACTTACATAAATGTAAAAATACATTTAAATCAATGATGTCATTAAGAAATACTCTTTTCAATGCATTGCTTGGAAGGGAAAAATTGTGTTGTTTGTGTCTCAATATACCAGATCAAAATACGATTCATATTGACGATGAGGTGGTTTTGAATGTTAATGACTTAGGATCCAATGTTATTTTTTCTGAAGTACTAGGATATATATTAGGTGACGACGTAAGTATCTTTGTAGGATGAAGTAATCGCCCTGAAAGTCACTTGGCTTATAAGCAAATTAAGAAAACTTATGTTGCTTCTCCTTTGAAACATTTGTGATACCTTGTATTAATTGTTCGACTACAGATTTATCCAACCTCGACATTGGCAGAATCATCAAAAAGTTGATGGAGCCACTTTATCCTAAATTTGAATTGAATTGACTACAGATGACTCAATGACCACTAGTAGTGTCTAACCACATTAAAAGTAACTGAACTGGTTAATTTAACTTAACTTCTCAATATTGGCTGTATATACTACAGTGATACTGCTGGTATTGATAGCAAAACAGTATGGTCCTGTAACTTTTGTAAGTCTACTGTAAAGACAACATCTCTTTTTAACAATAACACTCTGCGGGTGGTAGGGCCTTGTGCAAGGTCCGTCCGGATCGCTACCACCATCTTACTCGCTAATCCTGCCGCTAAGTAGCAGTGCTTGCACTGCTGTGTTCCGGTGTGGAGAGTAAGACAGCCGAGGAAATTACGGGCACAATAGGCATTTCATCTCAGTCCTCTAGGTTGGCAACGCATCTGCAATCCCTCTGGGGTTGCGGGTGTCTATGGGCAGTGATGATCACTTACCATCAGGTGACCCACTTGCTCGTTTGCCTTCCTATTCACATAAAAAAAAAAAAAAAAAAAAAAAACATTTTTCTTAGGACCTCACATAATGAGTGTATAAAATTCTCAGTACGCTATTTATCTTTTACAGGTTCGTGATATCGCATTTGAGACTGTATGCAAGCAATGCGCAAATTCCGCATTAAATAGCTACATATTTATTAAAAAATGCAGAGAAAGTTCTGAAAACCTCAATAAAGCAATTGAAAGTTTGAATAATTGCTTTCAAAATACATCAGAGCAGATAAATTTGTGCAAATCAGTATTTGTATGTTTAGATACCAATGATGCTGCACATGAATATTATGATTATAAGAGGCCAGCAACATCACAGTCTGTGGCACTCAAGAGGTTTAAATCCATCCACAGTGGGATTAGTACAAAGTACAATTTGGAAGTTAAAAACGAAGATGACTTTGATGCTAACACTGAAGATCCCACATACAAAGATGTGGTTAAGGTAAAAGATAAAACTAATAATAAGAAAAGGGTTCGTAGGACAGTACACTTGCCCAGGGAACTTATATTGCATGAGGATAGCCAGCCATTGTCTTACAAGTGCAGGGCTTGCCTTAAAACTTTTACAGCCTTGGATTATTTGAGACAGCATTATTTAAGACTTCATGCTCCAAAGACCGTTAAATGTTCAAAGTGTGACCGCAGTTACGGATCCTATGCGCTAATGGAGCAACACTATCAAGACTGCCACGACACAAGGGTCTGTTCCATATGTGGCAAAGTATACAATAACCGGCATGCCCTAAAGCAGCATGAAATCGGGCACAGAGTGAGATTTGTTTGCCAAAAGTGTGGTAGAGTTTATAAAAACAAGGATACCTTCAAACAACACATTGGGTTTGGGGTGTGCGGTCAAGCCACCAGAAAATCTGCATTTGAAGGGCAGTTCAAATGTGATGTTTGCAACAAACAGTACTCACGTAAGAACACGTTGCGGGTTCACATAAAATTTGAACACAGCGAGTCTGGTACATCGCATGTTTGCAGCTGGTGCAATAAGAAGTTTAGCTGTCAGAGCAGATTAAAGGCTCACACTGTCAAGCATACGCAGGAAAAGAACTTTCCCTGTGAGATATGTGGTGGCAAATTCGTAACAAAGGAATCTTTGCTATATCATACACGTATCCATACGGGAGAGAGACCCTATAAGTGCTCTTATTGTGGTCTCAGCTATCTCTCTTCTTCCCGAAGAGCAGAGCATGTGCGTCGCCACCATAAAGACCCTAATCTATTTTGTGACATTTGTGGCACTAAATTTAAGACTCGCTCAAGCTTGTCGAGACACAAGCAGCGGCATATGGATCCTAACAAGCTGCCGAGGGCAGGAAACGGTAGACCTGAGCTAGAAGAAGCTAAGCTGGAGGTTCAGAAGGGCATAAATGATAATTTAAACAATACAGACTTCGTAGTTGGGACCAGTTTTACTTTGATTAGTTAAGTGTATTTATGAGTTATTTGCCAAAAATGAAACAGGTTCGAACTGAAATATATAAAAAATAAGGATCTCACTGATAAATCTTATATTATGTAAAATCCGATTCTATTACTCCCCTTTGTGTAAAGATAATAATGAAAAATGTTATTAAATAAATATTCTTTATTACGAGGACCAATTTTTTATTATGCCTAACCACATTCAAACATTATAAATAATCGCCATAAGAAGCTTTTAGTTTACCATTTCCAGTCATCAACGCCTAGTACCTTCACTCTGCCTTTCGAAAGAACCTCTTCTAATACGTGTCGAGCATCTATAATGATCTGCCGGAAGTCTAAAAAATAGACAGGATCTGAAAAGCACCAAAATCACTTAGTTCTTCGTTCTTACAACGTTACATTTGCGGGACGTAGAAAAAAAAGCAATTATCAACATATTATTAAGATTCCAGGCCCAGGGTAAGACAATTGAGAGAAAATAGCGAATTATAATTGTTCAAAGAGGTACAGCGTAGTTTACAAATTTTCAATAATAACTCACGCTCTGTTAAGTTTGTTTGTTTTTTGTTGTACTCATTCCACGCTCTACATTCTGTTTCTGTAAAATAAAGCTATACCAATAGTTAATAGAATGAAAATTGAGGAAATACCAAAACCTGGTTTCGGTTGTATAGGATAAGTTTATAAGTTACCGTGAACAGGAGAATTTCCAAAGTAATAAAACTGAGCTTAAATTTCATACTTGTTAACTTCAAATTTTAATTGAATTAGCGTAATATAAAATCAATTTTCTGTTACGGGTACGTTACATGAGTTTTGAAATAATTGTAATAGAATGAAAAACACAATATGAGTAACAGACAATAATGGCTTTTTAAAAATACGCGCTATAAAAAAGTTTCCGTAGACGTAAATCGATCACGATCACCAGTTACGTTCTATGGTTGACCAAGTGCTGCCAACTTACCACATTAACTTTCATTGCAATAACTAAACGTAGTGTTTTTTTTTTATGACACAGTCAGTTCAGTTCAGTTCGGAAACGTCGTCAGATGGAAGCACTAGACGGGCAATCTGTTTGTTTATTGGTCGAAAGGTGGCCTTCTTTCTTCAATAGCAAAATGGCCGAAATTCGTAGGAGCACGATAGACGTCCCGGAATGTATGCGTGTATAAATGAACGTGGAATATTTGTTGTAAATAAACTAAAGTGCTAGTTCCGCGTCTCGTTTAGTGGCAGTGTATGTTGTGTTTGTTAGTGCTTACGTTGTGCGCCAACAGTTGCAACAAGGTGTTTCAGTGTTTTGTGTCTTGTTTTCACGAGTAACTTCGCCTCGCAGTCTGTTTTTGGATTTATGTTGACTTGATAACGGTTAGTACAATCATGTGACTCATTATTTAATAGTTAAAACTACTTTAAACAAGTTTCATGCTGCGTGTAAATATTACTTTTTGTTTCGTAAAGTTTTGACACGTAGCTCTGTCTCTATCTGCTGCGTTGACATTTGTGTGGCGGGAAGGAGATAGGTTGCAACGTTATGTGGTATTGTCATTCCCCTATCCTTATTTCGAAAGTATTGTTATTGTTTTGACTGTGACCTATTATGAATGCGATGGTGGTTGAACCTAGGAGAGCAAGAGGTCGCGGCGAGTAATTAAAATTGACCCATTGTTAATAGACGTGATACAACTCCGCGCGTAGGTAGCGGGTCTCTAGCGGTGTCTGTGACATCATGCTCGCGTATTTTAGGAGTGGAATACATTTTTCCGCGACAGTCTCGAACGAGCCTTTGGTTATCAAAGGATGGAGCAATAAAACCGCCTGCTGTTAAGAATGAATGACTCGTGTGCATTGGATCATGCTTGTGTTATGCTTTATGAATTGTAAGTGTGATTTTGTTACTAGCCTTTTGCTTGTGTATGGGTTAATAGAGCAGATTGAACTTAAGGTTACAAGTTGATGTTAAAGTACAGAGAATTTTTTGAAAACATAAAAAACTACCTACTCAAAATACTTATTAACTTTCTCAGTATTCTCTAGATATTGAAATGCCATATGCTTGATTCTATAAAATAAAATAATTAAAAATCCTTGAAAAAGTGAGTTTTCTTTAATCAGATGACTGTCCTATTTAATAATCAAAGAAATTAGATGACTAGGCTATGTGAGTCACATACTAATGGGCCTAACAAAATCTGTGATTTAAATGAATGCTGCCAAATTACATGATTTTTGTGTGTGCTGACAATGACAATAATACATGACACACTAATGGCTATAAAACAGTTGATTTAGTTTTTTTGAGTGCTTTGTTCTATCAAGTATTACTACTAGTAACTGTATGTTTCAATCACATAATCACAGATTTACCAATTCCAGTAATTCGTCAGAGAATCCATGCCATAGATCAGGGGTTCCCAAACTTATTCATTTCGCGCTTCTAAAAAGATAAAACTCTGTGCCCCCCTATAGCTCAGCCATAGGCTATTAGGCATAAACACAAGGAATTTGTTAGTTAGGTTCTATAAGGTCCTGTATCATAGCCCATGCCCCCCTTTGCAGATTACTGCACCCCCCTTGGGTGGCGCGCCCCCCACTTTGAAAATCACTGCCATAGATACTAGATTAAGAAAGGATATTGTTTAAAAATTATTAAGTTGCTGGAAAATTGATTTTAATAGCCCTATGTAGTTAGTTATTTATGTTCATAATACTTGCTTTACAAAGATGAATCCAGACATGAGTACAAACTATTGTATTTTAAATAGCCGCACTAACATATAAGTTATATCTTGTGAAGCAACTAGAAGCTAGCCAAGAGATATTTATGATAATGACATAACCACAACACACAGAGTTAGCATGTCATGTTGCAATGACTTCACTTCACCTTGTGCAGTTTCTAATTGTTTCATACCTGCAATGATTGCTCTAAGCGTACATAACATTCATGATTTGTGTTTTATTGGTTGTATGATGTGTTTAAAAGGATGATTGACTTACCAAGTGTGAATAATAATTTTATTGTTGTATTGGAAATTGGTTGTGCATTTTAAGCTGTGAACAGAACAAACTATTTAGTGAATTGAATTTTGTTTGACATTAAAACACCAAAATTATCAGTACCAAGGTTCCATAAGTGATGGATTGAAAATTTATTTATTGATTTATTTACTTAAGGAGAACCAACAGCTTGCAACACAATATGGGAAATTAAAATAGCAACACAGAGCCAGTTATAGGATCTCACAGATAGTGATAATATACATGTTTAAGCTGAACTTAAACGAGGTAACGCGCACTATATCTAATGATGCATCGTGCGAAACAGTACATCATAATATTACAAGTGGAATACTCACTCTGCGATACACATTGTTTTTCACAATTTTGCAACAGAAATTGATTTTCTAATAAATATTACTTTTTTTTTTTTTTTTTTTTTTTTTTTTAATGTGTTATCTTGCGATCAGTCGGACGACTATGAGCAGATGTGGTGTGGGAGTCTCATGTCGTGCAGAGCCAGCTCCCCAGTGGAAGCTTCTCTATTCGTGGCTGAGTCTTCATGTCAGCTGATCCAGTTCTAGGATTCCTCGCCTCTTAAGGCGTCTTATCCCATCAGGCTCAGCAAGCAGGCCTGCTAGCTGGTTTGGGTGATGTCGCAGTCTCCCCTTGTACTTGGCCGAGTAGGATCGTATTTCCTCTTTTACCGTGTTGATGTTAAGGTGGAAGTGGACCTCTGAGTTCTTAATGAACCAGGGTGTGTTGGCAATTTTTTTGAGGATAGAGTCTTCGGCTCTCTGTATCGTGGTGACATTGGATTTGCATGCTGAGCCCCAAATCTGGATGCCATAAGTCCAAATTGGTTTCAGAACAGTCTTGTATGTAAGGAGCTTATTGTCAAGAGACAGAATACTGTTCCTTCCGAGTAGCCAGTAAAGCTCGCGAAAGCGGATGTTGAGTTTATCTCTTTTTGCTCTGATATGGTCTCTCCAGGTCAGTTTACGATCTAAGTACATTCCCAAGTACTTAACTGTGTCGTTATGGGGTAGTTGTTGGTCCCCGAGTTTGACAGGTGGGCAGTTCCCTCTTCTTAACGCGAATGTGATTTGGACTGACTTTGACGCGCTAGCCTTGATCCTCCACTTATTAAGCCATTCCTGAACTTCATTCAAGCTATCCTGCAAGAATTGAGATGCTTCCACAGGATCAGGGCTCGATGCCATTAGCGCTGTGTCATCAGCAAAGGTGGCTATTGTAACCTTAGGTGCGGTGAATAAACTGAACGAAACTCAATGCTTGGACACAAGGTATGCATTTGCATAATCTATGGTTTGTCAGACTGTGTGCACTATAGCTAGCTTAATTTGTTGTAATAGATTTTTATACATTTTATTTGTCGTGGGGCTTTATATGTGTGCAATTATGAACATTGAATAATATGTAATTGCTCTGTTATTTTACACTAATTAGTTATCTAACTGGCAACTTAGGCCATTTACATTTTCGCAACTGACCCGCATAGTGCAGTGAATGGGCTAGGTATTATTATTACAGTATGTGTGCTGTGTCACTTGCTGAGAAACGTCCAGTAATTAGGATAAACCTGAAAATATTAACCTTTGAAGCAACATAATTATAACTTTTCATCTACTTACGTCATTCCTTATTCTTATTACTATTATCAAAGTTAAAACTTAGATGGATGGAGGTTTGTTCTCAAGCATTTCACCAACGCGACAATTGGCATTGTTAATTTTTTTTAGTATGCTCAAATTCGAAATCCATTTCGAGGAAAACCATCAATTATCCGATTTATCTTGTCCAATTTCAAAAATACTTTATGATTGCAGATATTTTTGTAAAAGTAATTTGAACCTTTGTTTGACCGAACGACCCGGTTTTTAGACAGAATCCAGCATCAAATGCTTGCCACTAAAATGAAAAAAAAAAGTTTACCTATGGCAACTGTCACGTGTCACTGTCAAATCGACAAAACCATAGACAAAGTCGTTTTTTTTATACCCAGCCGAACGAAGGCGATTGGGATTCTGTCTAAATTCACGAATTATCAAACAGCGAAAAAATATTTATTATTAATTAACAAAGCTACGTAAAAGCATAATATTCAAATTAGTTGCTTGAAATAGTCCATTTTATCAAATAAAGGTGTTAAGAGCACAGCTTAAAAAAAATGAACAATGCCAATTGTCATGAAAACTGATAAGTTTACATTACAAACTGGACGAGAATCTACGCCAGTTGGCTTCGTATTGACCACGCATTGCAAATCGAATTGTCACTTGTCACCGACAATTGTCGAATTGGTTAAATAGGGATCAGGTCTAATGATGATGATGAACAGATGCGGATGAAATTTGTCAAAAGATAGAATAATACATTGGTTATTTTTTATCACAGAAAAATGTGTATAATGTAAACGAATTCTTTGCAGACGAGGTCGCTGGCAACAGCTAGACACAAATAAGGTGAAAAGCTCTGACTGACTCATCAATACCTTGACGATACCCTTGGACCTAGTTAGCTGAAATTCGGCAAAAAGGTTTCTCTTTGATGTAGATTCTCTATCAGGTACCTACTTATTTATAAGTGTGAAGACAGTGCCTCTGTCCAATAGGGAGATAGACCAGTAGGCTTATTACCTAACTTGCTCGAAATCGCCATCGTGTTCATTTTGACAGTTCATGTATGGGCTGACAATTGGCATCGGAATCAGCTAGCTGTCACATTCATACAAGAACTGTCAAAATGAACACGATGGCGATTGCGAGCGAGTTAGGTAATAAGCCTACTGGTCCACTTCTGCCACGCATGCCACACAACGATGTAATGATGGGGGTATGGGTGGTGGCGCGGGCTGGGGCACCAACTTCGACATTAAATAAGTAGGTGCCTACCGAAAGATATTTTGATTAAAAAAATCTGTAGTAGCGAAATCTAATCTATTTTTTTACGCTCTATAAATTTAGATCAAGTCTTAAGGTTTTAGTCGAGTTTTTAACATGAAATATCTAATAACTATCAATAACTTATCCAACTATGTCTAACCATTGCATTATCCATAATACTTAAGACCTTTTATTTGTAAACAATGAAAATGACCATTTGAATCGAAACAAAGAGCTATAAATGTAAAGTGTCTATTGAACGTTTGATTTACAACCTTGCGTTTATGAGAATAGAGGTCAAGCTGGCCGGGAAAACCAGGGGGAAATATAGTGTATGCCGTATAATGTTACCGTTACGGTCGCCGGAACAGAGTGAAAATCTTATTACAATAAACTCACAGTTACGCGTAAGGGTCTAAATATCGTGAATGTTTGACTTTCTCACCCGTAACTACGGAATACAAACTAACTTAAATGCGAAAGTAACACGCTTAAACAAGTGACTAATTTTGATGAATTTTGGCTAATCTTGGGTACTTATCCCGCGGGATAGCGATAACCGAGTGTACATAGACGAAGTGGTGGGCAGTGACTAGTCATAGTATTAGTAACTAATATAAGTTGTAAAGATAGGTTACTATCATGATCAAAAGATTACTATCTACTAGCTCAGTGATTTTCAAAGTGGGGGGCGCGCCACCCAAGGGGGCGCAGTAACCTGCAAAGGGGGGCATGGGCTACGATACAGGACCTTATAGAACCTTATTAACAAATTCCTTGTGTTTTTGCCTAACAGCCTACGGCTTGAGCTATAGGGGGCACAGAGTTTTATCTTTTTAGAGAGGGGGCGCGTAATGAATAAGTTTGGGAACCCCTGTACTAGCTATTTATTATCTGCGACTTCATCTGCAAAGAATTCGTTTATCGCTATCCCGCAGGAACTACGCAATTTTCCCGGGTAAATAGTAGCCTATGTGTTATTCCAAGCTGTAGTCTATCCTTGTGCCAAATTTCAGCCAGATCTGTTCAGTCGTTCTGACGTGAGAGAGCAACGAACATCCATGCATCCATGCTCACAGACTTTAATACAAAAAGCCCTGTCAGAGTCTTTGACCCACCCAGGCCAGGGGCCGTTAATAGGTCGTCAATTCGTTCTTCAAATGATTTTGAGTTTTTAGTCGAATGAGTTACAAAAAGACGATAACATTTTACCCTCAGATCAGACTACATAAAATTTTTAATGTAGTGCTGCCAACGCTATAGCACGGCCGGTATAAACTACGCCTTGTCTTCTGTGTACAGCTTCACGCATTCGCGCAATCAAAACTTTGACAAGCAAACTAATTGAGTGCTCCTGGAATGCCTTGATAACTTCCATGCTGGTCTGGGGAGCAAAGAAATAACAATGTATCAGTTGCTTCTCTTCCCGTGCAGATGGTAAAAGCGCATCGAGGGAATGACTAGCAATCCATCACTATTTTGATTCCCATTTCCACCTACGTCCACAATCATGTTAAGCGCGGCCTAGTCTTGTTACCTCAGGCTCTATCGACCCCGTAAGGGATAAAGATATTTGTATGTATGTGTCCCTTGAAAGAGAACTCTTCAAATGCTCTTGTTTGTCTCGGTGTCAAGTTGGGTTTAACTTCATTCACGAATCAGAGGTCAATAGCCTCTGCTACAAGGCTCAGTGATTGTCGCTTAAAGGTCACTCGGACTTTGATCGTGTAGGTATTCGATAAAAAGATCGCATGAAGAATGCAAACCTTAGAGCTGGTGGCGATTTTTAAGTGTGTTGTCAAATGATACATGCGTTGTATGTATGCCAACGTAACATATTGTTACTTGTTATATGTGAACCGTGATATTACGGAAATGCGAAATTACGGAATTTTACTTGCCCACGTGTGTTTACAAATATTCGAAATCAGATCGAATTTGGGAATAGTAAGTAGCTTATGTTATTCCGGAGATCCAAATGTCAGCACACCAAATTTCTTGTTTTCTATGTAGACGTTTTGGCGTGAAAGACGAGCAAATATAAGGAGAGACAGAAAGATAGACTGAAATATCTTTAGTGTTTGTAATGAAATTTATATATGCCAATCAATTTATTGTTATAGTTAAGATTGAGGACATATTTATAGTCCTACATAGAAATTCACTGTCTCCAACGGCAGTGGTCAAAAAATAGGTCACACGCGATCGAAAGGCCAAAGAATTGGCTACGCATTATGTATTCTGACGGTTGAACGTCCCAATACTCATGTCTAATATAAGAGAGAGCTCTTTATTAGTTAAGTAGGTATTATTACGGCCCCTGGAGACAAAATGGATGGTTGCGGCCGGCCCTCGACGACCGCGTGTCCGATTTCATTCATGTCCCTAACCACGCACGCTACGAAGTTAATTAAACTTAATTGCTTGATATCGGGCTCACTCATGCCTGTTTTCCATTGAGGAAGTAAAAAAAAAAAAAGATTTGTGATCGATGCCCGATTGTATCGCTCGACACTGTTTGCTTGAGGGAGATACATTGGATGAGAAAAACTTAAAAGCCGAAGGAATGGGCTGCGTTTAAAGAGATTACAGGTGGAACGCTTGAGGAGAGAGGTAATACTAGTATTATAGTATTAGTAGTATCTAGATACTACGCAGTCACACCATTCAAAAGTACGTTAAAATTGTTAAAAAGTAGATATGTACTGCAGTGAGTCCGATTTTGTGCGAACGAAAAGTAACCTAGCTGTACTCCTAGTGTCAATAGCTGCTTGTAATCCATGTGTATAAGCCATAGGTGGTGATAACGTTGCCTTTAGCTTTGATCCCACCCAAACACACATCTTTAAATAATTTATTAGACTTTATTTGGCATCAAATGCAAAGAGGATTTCTTTCCCAAATGATGCTACATATACTTCAAATAAGTATTGGTGAAAAATTTAAGTAAAGGACCGTAAGCAATTTGACGTTCCATATTAGAGAAATGACTGAAGTTCCGTATCAGTTCTGTACAATACTACCTACATGCATGGCCCTTGAGTTTTTCACCTATAACCATCTGTGTTTTCATAATGTCTCAAGTTATAACAAGTAGTAGCCGCTGTGAACGAGCCGTGAAGGGCGGCACTGGTTTCTACCCGAGAGGTAACCAACCGTTCGACCAGCATTTAACGTGCCCATTGTCTTAACAATTTGCTGTTTTGTGTTATACGGTTTGATTAATCACGTCTATTGTTCGCGCGATGTCCTAATTAGTCTAAATAGAAGCGCGATTTATGAAAATTTGATCAGCTCCGTCGTTTTCATTGTCTGTTTAGTGTGTGTGTGTGTGTGTGTGTGTGATATGGTGGAAAAGCAGGTCGCATGTATGTTATTAAATGTTGGAAGTGAAATCCTTTCGTCTCTCTATTCTGAATGGTGTTAATAGAACCTCGAAGCTAATATATTTTGAGATTTTAAGCGGTCACCCTCTTTGGAACTTGTATCAAATAAGCTGAAGCGAATAGTTTTTAGGATATCTAACCGTTCCGCTGTCAGTGTGTCTGTCCATTCGTCCCAGGACTGTATCTTTCGAACCGTAACGTTACATTACTAAACATATTGATCGAGAAGTCCCTTTAAATATTGAAGGAACGAGGATTATTCTAAATGCGGCACTATTCAATCAGATTCTAGTACCCTTTCATTGATTGTACTTGATTGAATAGCTTTATACGTAAATAAAACAATCCAATTTAAATCTTGTTTGATATTCTTTCTCTAATCCAGTGTTTTTCAAACTGTGGGTCGCGACCCCCTGGGGGGCCGCAAAGCCTCGACAAGGGGGTCGCGAGAAATCGCGGAAACTACCTCGTCAAAAATAAATAAATATTATTATTATTATTTCTGTATATTTATTTTTATCTCAAGTTAGGTTTTTACAATATTCATATAAAAAGTAATAAAACAATATTAATACAAAATATAAAAACATTATAAAAACCTAAAATAGGGTGCCGCCGGCAGCGAGGCGAGGCCTAAGCTACCGGTGGTCAGGGCGACAGAGACAGGAACCTCCTGACTATCCGAGCCGTGTCCAGGAGTACCGCCTTCTGTATCTGGCCCTTGACCCAACCACCTAGCGAGAGCCTTTTAAGGTGATGGTCAAGGCTCTTTGCTATTAAACCGTTTGCTGAAACGCCGCTATTATTATTATTATTATTTAAAAAAATTGTTTACTATGCAAATGCATAAATGTGTCGTATTAATTGAATATTTGTAACATCAATAAACTACCTACATGAAGAAGAAGAAAGGGGGGGGGGGTCGCGAAATATTTTTTTCGTACTAGGGGGTCGTATTGTGAAAAAGTTTGAAAAACACTGCTCTAATCTAATCATTCGACGAAACGGCATGGAAATATTTGACTTTGTAATTGAGTTTTCCATCTACGTATTGTTGTTTATATTGTAAGATTGTTTTTGGGCATGCTGGTCTGGGAGCAAAGACATCTTCCCCCCGGACGAATCCAAAATCGAACCGCAGCTCTTGACCACACGTGGAGGTAACCCCACTCGCACCTCCAGCTAAATGGTAAAATAGAATCGGACTTGAATCACATTAAGACGTCATGGTAAGGCCCCTGTTACTAAGTAGGCCTCGCTCTGATGAGAAAGCTAATATTAGTGTTATCTATTGCCTTATTGCTTGATTATTTCATTACTCACATGTTTTCGAGCCCCCGCCCACCTGCCGCACTCATAATTAGAAAACTATAAACTCTGACAGCGTCACGCCTGACCACCGGACTGCGCAACACATAAATCCGTAATTAAATTTGATGGTGTACGCAAATAGTCGGCTTTGTAGTTGAAAACGCATCAATTAGGGAGCGGCACCGATGGCCGGTGTGCAACCCGCCCCCGGCTGCCTCTTACACCGCACTGTAATACAGTCCGTGAGCTCTTAGGGTGCGGCTCCACTGAGGCGGAGACGAGCGGAGCGGAGAGGAGAAGTGTGGGGATCGACCAATCATATTACAGATCGGAGACGAGATGTGGATTTCATGTAATATGAATGTAATATGATTGGTCGATCCCCACACGTCTCCTCTCCGCTCCGCTCGTCTCCGCCTCAGTGGAGCCGCACCCTTAGATTGCCTTACGGGTTTGTATCGCTGTCTCCCACATTTGGCCGATTCAAGTATCAAATCCATAAGAGTGAGTGAGAGAGCAAGACATGCCCGAATGGCATTCTAAGAACTTAAACAATGTCGGGAGCGGATTTGCTGCGTAAGTAAGAGTAGCAAACGTTATAGTCTTACATACATACACACATACGTAAATCATGTCTTTATCCCTTACGAGGTAGACTGAGCCTGAGTTAACGAGACCTAAAGGCCACGTTTAGCATGGTTATGGGCGTGTAGATGGAAGCATCTAACCTATTGAATATAAAATTTGCTAAATTATGTCAAAAATAACAGAGAAGTTGGTTTGTGACTTTTGGTTTATTTTATACATATAATAAACTTGATAACCTAGAGCAAACCAACCAAGAGCCTAAGAATTCGACAGATGTTAGAGTTGAGTATCATTAAATACCGTGAAGTTGGGAATGGTTGCCATGATTGCTATGATTTTAAAGATATTTTAAAGTTCTGGATCCTCTCTATTACACAACGGTCTAAAACAATAAACAGTCCAACTTAATGTCAAACGAAACCAAGTAAAACCGGCAGTAAACAGTAAGGCTCCAAACATTGCAGCTGTAACGAGATCCTCGAATATTTACCAACACAATCGTAAACAATTATGACTATCAAGCATCAAGTGGATTGAGAAACACTCAGCCAAGGAACTTGAAACGCTTCTGGGCTGACTTAAAGCTTGATCGCGATTGTCATAGCCTAGAGTGAATGTCGAGCTGAGACTGATTTAGTAAGCTTTGTGATTGGAGTTTGTATGTTGCTCGTAAAATTAGGAAAATATTTGCTGTATTGTAGCGCGCTCGCCTGGTTAACTGAAGGATTGGTTGAGGCTTTAGCTCTGTTATTACAAGCTTTTGTTTAACTTGCTTCACTTCATGTAACTTCTTTGTTTGCTTCCATTGAACTCTTAGAACTATTACTACGTAGTAGTTACATCTCACTGTTTGCTTCAAATATTGTAAGTGCATATTCTTTTCATTAAGTGGTTACATTAACTAATTTACCACATGTTTAGTTTGCTAAGCATCCCTGCTAGCAACAAGATAGAAAATCAACAGTTCATGCAAATAAGATGTTACCTTATCCGGGATTCCAATCGCGGCGCTTATGTTAGCCATACTCTCCTGATTTATAAGAGTACCCTCCAAGTTGACGACTTAACCAACCAAATAGCACACTTCATAGCATTCTAGTCTGTGCTGGAATGCATAAAAATAACTAAGCCTGCAACTTGAGCACCGCCTATATTCAGTCGATGGAGACCGGTCAGACCACTCTACGGTGACCTAAGGAGGTGACGTAAGCGGTGACGTCTATCGCTATGGTGATCTGCTCGAGTGAGATGTCACCTTTAATTTAAAAAAATGTAATAAAAATAGCGAGATTTGTTTGCACCAACAAAAAGATTGTCCTCAAAAAAATTGTGTCTCATGGTAAGATTGCCCATTCTCACTCTGGACTGATTCGTTGTGTTCAATAAATAATATATTATATGTGTTGTATAGTATTGCATTGATAATTGATGATACATCGGGAAAATATGCATAATGCTTCTTATAAATCACTTACACCGTTTTCGAATGTCAACAGCTGTTGAGATAATGAACGGAGGCAGTATTCTTCTGTGAGGCTGAGCGGGAATCTGCCAATCACATTGCCAGATTTAAGGGGAACAGGGTGAGATTTGGATTGCAGTGATTCGTCTCTCCAGTCCACCTCAATTGTAGCGCATCCTGCTCCCTGGGCATGTCGTTAAAGTTGATTTCTGTTAGGTATATGTATAAAACTTTAATGACTACATCCAAAAAACTAAGGGTCCATGTCATGCCAACTGAAATTGTTGCAGAGTTGATTGATAGCGTCAATTTACATAATAGATACCATAGGATGCTGGATTTCGTCGCTGATGCAAATGATGCTGGATTGAGGGTAATCCAACATTTGGCTTAATCCCGAATATTTGTCCAATCATAAAATAAATAACAAAAAGTCAATGATGAAGCAGAACAAGTAGCATCGATCGCTCTATCAGCAATTATTGCAATTGCGACAACTGCAATTGAGCCCGGTTATTACCGAGCTCATTGACAGCTTCCTGTAGATCGGCCATTACCACTGATGATTGGAAAAGCCTGATGCTTCTTTGATTGGCATGCTGACATCTGCATATGCAAAACAATTTCTTGGGTATCTCATTCTTACAATGTTTCTCGAAGACCAAGTTAAAATTGTTGCTTGCATTCTTAAGTCTAGTTTAGACTAGGAAGAAAAATGCTGCAGGTTTCATTGCATTGCCAGGCCGTTATGCGAAGTGGTTAGAAGTCGTCGACCCTGTGCCGCAGTGTAAATTTTTTTCTTGCGAGTCTAAAATTGGCTTTATCTACAGAATACGTTTTTAATTCATAGAAGGGTTTTTTTACTTTGAACGAGCAGTATGTATAAGTAGGGTTGAGGATACTGGAATAAGGTAGCTGGAAGTTATTAGCTGGTAATACAGTGACTGGCAATGATATCATGTAGAACAAAACACTCTTAAACATCTAACGAAACTCTATTCGTAAAGCCGTTAGAGCGTATCAGATGTTTTTCAGTGCTTTGTTCTATTCGATATTATTGTCGGTGGCGGTGCGGTGGTCGTACTAGAGTACGTTTAATTTCGAAGCTGAAACTAAATTTTTTCATATCATAATGATGATTCGTAATAGATTTTCTGGAACTGATGTGGGCAAAAGTTAATATCCTCTAATTTAAGACTTGGCCCTGCTTTGCATATAATTATAGTTTTCCTGCTTAATCGTTAAATCGTGATTAACTATCTAATATACTGTTTGATGTGAGTCGTATTTGCTTGGCCTATTTACATTCGTTGATTTGAATTCCGATTTCGATGATGTTTTGAATCGTATACATTTCTGTTAATATTAGCAGGATCTACTTGTTTGAATTCCCATTCTAAAGCTCAAGCCAAAGTACAATACGACATTTGGCTAAGTTCTGGTGCTTAAGTACGTTTCTTGGGAAACAAACGTTTTACAAATGCGTCTATTAAGACCGCCTTCAATACTTGACTGATCTTATTGCTTTTCTTGTTCTATTTACTCAACTTTTTCCGTTTTCATTCGTACTTTTTGGCACTTCGTGCATCCTATTCTATTTCATTGCCCTATTTATGGTACCCTCTCGTTCCTTTATTCAGTTATGTGTTATCTCCTTCAGTCTATCATGCCCTCCGCCGTTTCCAACGTTTCTCAATGTCACCACACCACTAAAACAAACTGTGACAAACTAAAACAATAATTACATCACCGTTAAAGATGCATCCGATGGCCTCTGAAATTCACAGCTTCCTCATTTAGGCGGTCGGCAGGTATTTGTATAACACACATTAACTGACACCGGGAATTGTGGAAAGGTCAGTTCAATTGACATGTTTTCCACGGTTGTTCACATGATGATAACATTTTACCATTGGTTACCGTTGCTGCTTTATGCATTTAGCAAAAGGAAATCATCGCTTTGGCTTCGGAAGTAGATTCGAATAATCAAATAAGTTTATTAGTTTAGTTTTTTTTTTAATGAGTGAAGTGTTAGCGAACTTTTAGATATTTATACTGGACTGATTTAAACTTAAACTTGGACTATGAGATAGGCACATCAGCAACTCTGCTGCTCGCCTATAATTCAATAATAATAATAATATCTATAAATAAAAGGTTTGCTTGACCACTTGCTCTTTGTGACTTTGCCTTACGATTCAAGTTCACAAATGTTGATTAAGAATGTTGGTAATAGTAATGATGTTAGAACAAGGCGATAATCTAGGCCAAATTCATAAGTTCAACGTAAACAATTCTCAGCGTTTGCTTTTCCAGAATCCAAGAATATCGCCTTCCCTTAAGAACTGTTACAGTCCTCTAGAGAGGTTGTTAGTCGTCGGGCGCTTGAAGCATTCTCCGTATTTTGGGGGGCTGTCTAAGACAAGGACGCTTACGATGACACTTGTGGAGAAGCTGAATGTTTCAAAGTCGTTGTGGAAATGGGAATAAATTCCTTTTTAGCGCCCCTTATTTTAATTGGTTTTGTGTTTGGCTTCGAAATCTTTGGAAGTCGAGTATAATTATCCCCGTATTGATAAAAAGTTACAAATGTCTTATAGAAATTCATGTTTTGTTTGTGTATCTATAGATAAGAAACTAACGAGTGTTAAGTTTTTGTAAACTTAACTAGCGTTTATGAGGAGTAATGTCAAAAGTAACTGATAACTTTTTACTTAATTTATTGCAAGTTTAATGTTACTATGATAAAGAGACTAGGTACAAAACCTGCATTTATCGTTGTCTGCCGACCTTAACCAATGCTTTGTATCTTTTTATGAATCATTCTATTACATTTGTCGAAATTTTTGCATGTTTGATATAAATGCTGGCTGCCGCGTTTTTTCAATGCTGCAGCGGAAGCATTTTGTTCGCTTTACGAGTTTTAATGTTTCTAAATCACACGCAACGTAACGTAATCGGAAATCACTGGAGAGTGGCATTTCGCTTTTCGTGACACGTGGTGTTTTTATTACTAGTTTTATTTCTTACATTCTGTATTTGTTTATGGTTGGTTTTCAATCTTGGAAGTGAATTTTTCCCATTTCCGAAAGTCGGATCGATTTCAAAATTGGTGCGTGTGTGTATGGTGTTGCGAATTGCGATTACAAAATACCGCAAGGGAAATAAACGTGCTTAAAAAAAAACTGGTTTTGTTTATTAAATGTATACGAAGCGAGAGCTAGAGCGTAGAAAAAAGGAGCATAATTGTAGCAAGAAGCAATGCTTGCGCTGCTGTTTTTTGGCTAGAACAGCTGATGTTACTGGCACAATAATGAAGGTAGGTACAGTGCGATAGTATTTAAAAAGGCCTTCGGGACTGTTTTGCTGTCTCACTCTCTTATAGGTATGATACTTGAATAGGCCGATGGAACCCGAAACCCGAATGTCGTTCTAAGAGCTCCAGGACTGTAGGAAGGTAGTTATTCATTGACTTGCAAGTCAATTTCTTTGTATGTACTTGAGGTCACTCCAGATGAACTATGAACTTTGTTTGATTCCACATATCTTGAACTCAGAAAGATGCCAAGTTTAACAGCATCTGTCTGTTATCGTTCATGCCAAGGAATGGTATTAATTTTAAGTTTACTATTGTCGTCGACTATTTGCGGTGCAGTTTCTAGAACTGTTCTAAATAGTTAATGCATGTTTACTTTTACGCTGGACTTGCACAAGTCATGTTCTAAATATTCCCGCGCTATGGTAATAGTAAACAGTTTCTTAATCGTGCATTGGAGGCTGACACTGAGCCATTTACAGCTTTAACATGATCTATATCTATTTACTAGTTTCTGCCCGGGAGTTTGTCTGCGTAGAATTATACATATAAACCTTCCTCTCGAATCACTATATCTATTAAAAAAACCGCATCAAAATCCGTTGCGTAGTTTTAAAGATCTAAGCATACATAGGCACAGACAGTGGAGAGCTACTTTGTTTTATACTATGTAGTGATTTATACTATGATTTTATACTTTTAAATTTGAAGTCAAATCTCTCTTCTGTTTGACAAATTGTCGCTAGTAAACCAATTAATGCAATTAATATTAAATGACGTAGAATTTTACTAGATAATCTCTTATTGTCGGATGGAATAGATATTTACTCCTCAAAATATTAGTTGCCGGAAGATAAAAAGAAGTTTTGCATAACATTAATGTCATTCCGTAACGCTATTCATAATTTCGATGTACGTTTTCCGTCACATTATGTCGCCGCAAATACTCATTTCAGTTCGCTGTTACAACGTTCTGTGCACCGTATAATAGTCTACACAGAATTGGATTTTATTTCAAAGGATTTGGTTTGTATATTGGTTTTGGTTAAAGCAATTATGGAACCTTGTCATGCCAGTGCCACGGATTATAAATAACCAGAATCGGAGGTGCTGACGACATACGACGTCCGCATCTCGCTATTCTAGGTACTTGCGGACTGAAATCTACCGGGAATTAGTCTAGCTAAAAAGAAGAGGACTTCTGTGGAACAAACAATAACTTTCTCGGCAGACTTTGGTATGCTCCTTAGCTTCCGTGATGGTATTTATGCAAAAAGGTTCTACAGAGAGACGACAGAACAAATATATGATGAATTTATGCAATTTGGGGAAATTGGCGTTAAGTTAACCGGAGGGTTGGAATTGGAATGCTTGCCACAAAAAGAGCTGATGGCCTGATTAAAGTCGCTAAGATTTTGGATTGATAACTCAGTTCTATTCTTAGGAATTATGGGATTTGAAGATACGAGTAAAGCGATATACATTTCGTGATATTGTCGAGGCTTGATTATTATCTTTGGGCGAATAAAAGTGAAAGACTTCATGTTACCAACTCCTTCCTTGTAATTCTAAGTATTAGGTGTTTATTTTCTCAATGTAATCTAGCCTCTTACTTGGATACCTTTGGCTACCAAATAGTGAAGGGAATGCTTGAATCTCCTTTTATGGATGTTAATTAATAAGGAACAAAGTCGTATTATCTATTTGTGTTGTCTGTAAATGACAGTGAACTCTATGAAAGGAGACAACTAGGCTAACTCAAACTATTTATTGCATAAAACTGTTGTGACGAAGATGTTATTATGTATATAGTTTCAAAAAACATTTACCCAGTAAGGGCAAGGCAATTCATTATAAAATAATCTTAAAACTAAAACTTATTAACAGTAATAATAATATTAGTATGGCACTTGCACTTAGTAACTAATTAGATGTACGAGCAACAAATTAGTAGCTCAGCTCAACGGCTAGAATCAGTACTATGAATAAATTTCACAGTTGTATAAATGTTGAAGCGTCCATTCATCGTTCCCTTTACATTGAAGCCAATACAAATATAAAGGGAGATCACAATAACAAAACAGCTAAAAAAACTAAATAAACAAGTTTATTTCTAAGAGTTGGGAGAGGATTTGGTATTCTTCATTTAGTGCTTGGAAATTTGGACTTTCCTGAGGCGTCATCGCATCCATCACAGTGAACTGATATAGCCAGAAGTCAATAAATCCAGAACAAGTATTCCCGACACCCACAAATCACCAGATCACAGGAACAACAAGACTACAGTACATAAACGTCATTCAACGTTATCTTCTCGAATCTTTCTAACGTTTTACGATCTCCGTAAACGCGCCTCGTTACTCATTTGTTTCCCAGTATTACAATCACAATCCCGTATAATTGAAACTCGCTTTGATAACCCAGTTTTAAACGGCGAATACGAACGGTACAGTATCACAGTGTAGGAGTGCCAGCTAGATAAGATAATGCTGTGATGCAGTCTTAGCGTACTGTATTCTAATGTGTGTGAATATATTTTGCTTTGGATCTTTGCTCATTGTTTGGCTCAATTGTTTGACCTCTTAATTTGGTGTCAAGTTGTTGTCTGACAGCTCGTCTGTGAGGAAGATTAGGAAACACGTAACAAAGCGGCTGGCTATTTTGTTATTGTTTAAAATCATTCTCACAGATCAAAACCATGCAAGCTACCAATTGCTTTACATATTCATTTGGTTACAATAGCCAAAACCGATTCGTGACGGTTTTCAAATCGAGGCCAGCGAATAGGATCGGTCGGCGGTTTACCTTGCATTGAGATTTTTACGAAAGCGTGTTGAACTTTGATAACATCGCATAAGATTTTAGAAGTTTATTAAACACGAATTCTGCTCGATCGTTGCAACAGATAGTTGCAACATCCTTTGAGATACTATCGGATGCACGCAACGGTAAATACGTCACGTAATTAATTTGCCGACAAACGCGTTGAATATGTAATGTAAATACAAACATAGTGTTTGGTTAACCTTACTAAGGTTACAGATTACGCTTTATGCTGAACGGTTACGTCAAAACACGCGGCCTTGTTTCAGCGTTACGCGAAAAATAAAAGCGATCGGCGCACACGCAGTGTCACTCGACGCGATGACTCAGCGTGTCGCGGACGTCTGTTGTCTGTTCTACTTGGACAAGTTTACCGGGTTATCATTAAATTGTTTTTATACCTTTGACTGAAGCCGACAGCTAATGAGATCGGCGACAACAAACGTTCAAGTAACATTACCATAAACAATATTTTCCGTAGTGTTATCATGTTTACTAATTATTAAATCTTCAGAACATGCATTAGCTGTGAGGTTAACTAATTACATACTCAGACTCTTCACTTTAATAAACTCTCCAATTAGTCGACGCATTCTTACACTTGTATTGTAAAACCAGTTAATTGTGAAGGCGATCTCGTGATGGCAGGGGAATGGAATTTGTGGACTCCGACCTGGGTTAAAAACATCGCTAAAATGTGGGATGAGTCACTTTATCATGCAGGAATTATGGCCCTCAAGCGATTACATGCTGAAACTTACGAGGGCTGATGATGCGTCATCAACTGAGGATGAAAATGTTTCCGAATTTACTTTAAGTTACAAATGGTACTCGTAAATTCGTTGTGTGAAAAATATTACACTGAAATGACTTCTCTGAGATTTTGCCGAAAAGCTGCCAGATTTTATGACCTTCATTTCGGATCATAAAACTGAATTAGAAACATCTCAGTACTAGTGCTTCGAAACGAGTAGTCTTTGTTTTCCGGGGTTAAGTCCGTTACCATTGACCTAGATGTGAATAAGCGATCTTCATAGACGATCACTTCAGGGACAGACGTTTTGTCCAACGATACGCTTTTTTAAATTGAGTCCTGACCTAAATTGCAACAAGGTCTAACGGCGTACATTCGTAAAGGTGGATAATAGTTACAGCTTCAACTGTGACATCGGCAGGTATAACTTCAAAATGAAGTGTATCTGTAATCTTACTTTCTATCGATTTCGAATTGATTGTGCCATTAAAATTAAATCAATTGTTTTCGCTTTGCTAATCACAAATCACAACCCGTGACGGCGACTACGACGACAGCTAACAGTTTGTCATGAAGAATTCTTCAAATTAGATCCTGTCAATATTTGTTGTTGTTTTAACTTAAAAAAACCAGCAATTTAGCAACTAGATATGTAAATTGCATGAGGCTTAGTAAATACAAGTATATGACTGTCTGCCAAGTTCCTTGCAGCACATTCTTCTTGGCACTGATGGTCTTTCCGAAGGCGCTGGTAGTTTGAAATAAACCTTTTGATTTTGATTTACATTGTGCAAAAGCACTCTTAGCATTCGATGCTACGTTGGGTTTGGGGTGCTGCGTGGTGGTTGTTAAACGGACCCATTGTTTGTTCTATTTGTATCGTCTTTAAGCCCAAGAAGAATGTCTTGAGGTGTAATATTGTCGTCCTAACACAATGCATAGCTCATACGCAACCCTGCCGTGCCCTCCGTGGGAACGAGATGCCCTCAGCTATGTTCCAGTTTTAGCGGTGCGTACTCCGTGACTCACTGACTCACTGTCTCCACTATCAACATAGCGGGCTACATGATTCGCGTTTTGATTGTATAGACAGACACTAGTTGCGCTGAACAACTATAACAACATTTAGGTTTTGTATTCAAAATTGTTGATCCTCAGGTTTTTAATTTTAAATTTTGTTTCTGTACTATTTCAAGGCAAATTGTTTATATTACTTACTTGCTTCTGTGGGTGTTACAGTTAAGTACAGTGACTTTATTCAATAGATCAATGAATAGGTACCGCATGATATACAATGCAGACAACGTACATTGACTTAAGATTGGTTGTTGACCGTTGTTATTTCTTCTTGATATGTTGGTGGTCAAGTCTTTATTGGCTATCTAATATTGTTTTAATAGAATAAACCTTAAACAGCTTCTTAAGATGATTAATATTAAAACTATCAAATCATCAATAGACAAAAAACTAGTGCAGATTTCACTACCTGTTAAAGGCCTCTTTTCGGGCAAAGGCCAAAGCATGTCAGTGTGAGTGCCTCGCTCCACTCAAATATTTATTAAAGCGCTTTAAAAATGTTTTTTCCCCTGACATGTTTAGACGAATTGTCGCGACGTAGGAAGCTAGAATATAGAATATCTCTATGAAAGTTGAACGATTACGCTATTCTGACGCGGGTATAATTATAGCCTATTGGCCGCAATTTCGTTTTTACTTTTATTGCTCAGGCGATTTTCTTCACAACTCATCTGCTTTACGACGTGCTCTATGACTATAGAGAGTTGCAGTGAAAGTGTTCCGATCGCTAAGTAGCCGATAAACTTTACAAAAAACCTCTGGAATTTCGTGTGTAAATGTGAACTCACTGGAAAGTATTATTGTAACATCTTGATAATGATCCATGCACGCTTTCTCACAATCTGACCAACATTTACTGTTTCCGCGTGATAACAGTGCGAGTGGCACACTTTGATGTATGTTTTTGGTTCATAGTTTGGTGAAGGACGCAGCTGGCATAGCTTGGTGGTTCTTTGTACAGGCTTTGATGAGTTAAACATATTTTATTACGTTGTATTTACATTGACTGTGTGTAAGATACCATTGCCTATCTTGTCGTGATTGTCTGGTTTATGAAGCGTGGTCTTGGCTTTAAATCCATCGATAAAATACGGAATCTTTTCGTTGAGTTGATTGTGAACGTTAAACTACTATTGTTCAAGAGAGCGGTTAAAGCATTACATGCCGACATAAAACCGATTTGTCTCGTTTATTTAATTAATAGCTTTGAGTTTCTTTTTCATTGAAGTGGATAATTTATGAGTTAGACCAATTATTAGAATTGCTATTTTATCTCTGATTGACTGACTTTTTATCAATTCATTCGTAGTTCCGAGCGGAATTCCGCAGTTTATTGCGTTTTTTGACCATTGACAAAGGCCCGAGTTCTGCCCCTGGTTTATTTTTACATCTTCAGTACACCTAACATTATGTTAGTAACATAGAACTGATAGTTCCTAGGCCATTGTGATAGCCATACGTGGCAATTACTACTAGCGAAGCTAGTGACCCTTTTGTCTTTTGGTTACCTTTTGCGGCTGGTAAGACTTTGTGCAAGGTCCGTCTAGATCGCTTCCACCACTTCCAGCACTTCCGTTCCAGTTAGGAGAGTAAGACAGCCGATGAAATTACAGGCACTCTAGGCTGGCAACGCATTTCCAATCTTCTAGTGTTGCGGGATCTCCATGGGTGGTGGTCACCATCAAGTGACTTGCTCGTTGGCCTGCAGTTTTGTATGTAAAATACCTTTGTCATAAATAAAAAAATACTGATGGAATCTTAATAAACTTTCAAACAATAGAAGTAGAAAGCCTTAACAGGCATCGGAAATTTGAATATTGGACAGCGTCGCAAATCGTGACCGTGACGGCTGCGTCTGCGCAGAACACGTGTCTGCCGGCGCAAGTAGGGTTACCAGGTGGGAAAACAAAAACCAGGCGAGGAACCTAGTCTACAACCAACGTTATTAAATGGCCTTATGTTCGATTCTATGATTTTTTATTTCGCTTCTTTGATATAATCTATCATTGAAAAACAGCGCCACCTCTCGGCGTTATAGCTTATAATGAGATTGAAAGGGACTTCGAATTTTGTTGTAGCCCGTAAGACTGAGGGACTACTTTCGAATAGGTATATGCTTTATGCAATGAATGGGTCACGGATTTTGTCTACTCACGCGGAAATACATGTTCGCCATCGAACAATTTTGACTGTTTGGACAATCTGATACGTCAAATAAATTTTTGCGCATGACAACCCTAGCATGGGGCATGCGCTATTGTTTGAGGATGCCGTTGTTCGTGTCGCACTGGTTAGAAGCAGATTCAGCTGGCTTTGGTTCCAGGAACATGGTAGGAACTAGATATTTCACGCAACCAATGTGTGATATTATTGCAACGAGGTTGTCGGGAATGAAACAAGTCAAACCCCCTTATTCTTAAACGCTCTCTCGGCTTCTGCTAACTTAGCAATCGTTTGTCCTTATCTGTCACTTTGACATTTACCTTTCACAGATAAGGACAAACGATTGCTAAGTTAGCAGAAGACTTTAGAGCGTTTATGAATAAGGGGGTAAGTCTGCTTTTGCCTGCAAAAAGCGGAAAGTAGGAAAGAGGGATAAGAATAGCGAAGTTTTAGGTTTGGAAAAATTTGCTGAAAACCGTATCGCATCAGTAATTATCAGTATCGATCAGTAGTTTTATTCTTAAAATATATCCACAAATATTTAAGATTATGCCATCTTCGGATATCTGAATAAGATTGTCTCTAATGTTATCAGAAATTTTGTTAGATTTCTTTGGCATTTGGTATCAAGTGGCTTACCTCTAAATCTGATTCAATGATACTGTTCTGATAAAATATTAAAATGAAACTTTGAGAATTAGTACGATCATTCAGAATTTTGAGAGTATTAACTATTGTTACTATTTTTTTTATTCCACAGCGTATGTTTAAGTCGGAACTGGCGCGTGTTGTGTCGGTTGCATTGTCCTGCATCGGATGTTAGCCGGCGGCTCAGCAGATTACATCTTTATTCACGGGCTGGCGACTCGGTGTCTGGCTGCCCGGCGATCGATGTCCGACCAAACACTGTCTAGACCAGAAGTAGGCTTTGTGTGCAGTTTCCTTGCAATCAAGTGTGATAATGGTACAATGTCTGAAGGTGCGAATGGTATGGGGATTGTTTGGACAGATAAAGAGCGGTTAAATAGCGGAGTAGCAAGGAGACTGTAGATAAATTGATATTACGACGCCGACTGAAGTAGAGTTTTGACGCCTTCATGATCTTAAGCAGATCGTAGATTCTCGTCGAGTTTGTATTGTAATGTAAACAGAATTGTCACTTGTCACCGACAATTGTCGCGTTGGTGAAATAGGGGCCAGAAGTAGGCTTTGTGACAATAGCATTAAGTTTGAAGTTGCCAATGGGCAATTACTTTTATAGCATTGATTCGTAATGATAATCATTCATTTTAAAGGAGGCTAGTTATTATGTAGAACTTAGATATAATGTCAACTTTATAGTTTGTTTTGAAAATTCATACAATGTGATTTTGTGTGTTCAAAATTTGGACAAGAGCACTGAACGATAGACGCGAAAACGCAATACGCTTTGCCAGCGTTAATACAAGCCCTAGTTTGCCCCGGGGGGTGTACGAATAGCCCGCTTCGATCGTAGTAGTAGTAGTACCTACCTATAGTAGCTAACATACGCTTGAATATTAAATACCATCACGAGATCACGCTGCACAAAGCATGGCGCAGTGCGGTATAGTAAACCGCGATCATATAAAAGCAATTTATCTCAGAAGTTGTAAAGACTGCACTTGGAAAAGCACTTCGCAGAGGAATACTGTTCTCCAGTGTTTGTTTCAGGGTCTAGTTTTTATCGTGTACTTAAAATAAGTAGCATTTCGCACACACCTTGTTAAAATAAAAATGATGCATTGTCTCGGTGACAAAAGCTAGTGTGTTTGGTTTGACATTTGTCAATATACACCTAACATGAGATGTAAGATAACAGACAAACTTAATACACAGTTAAAGCTATCGTGTCGACTCTGTTTTCCCTTTGAAAAAAATCTTAACTTAGCTTGGCGGCAAAATTCGCTTAGTAATTTGAAATAGCTGACCTGAGACCGCCAAGGGCTCTTTATATATCTTTTTTCAAAACTACCCGCACTTTCGGAAAGACAATCATTGTCAAGAAGAATGCGCAAGAAACTTACCCCCTTATTCATAAACGCTCTATAGGCTTCTGCTAGCTTAGCAATCGTTTGTCCTTATCTGTGAAAGGTAAATGTCGAAGTGACAGGTAAGGACAAACGATTGCTAAGTCAGCAGAAGCCTACAGAGCGTTTATGAATAAGGTGTCTAGTGTTTATACAGTCAAAGGTTTATACATCTCTACAATCTCGTCATTTTACCTATGTATTAGTTTCTGAACGAGATGCTTGGCTTGGCCTTCCAAGAGTGTCACTAAAATCTTGTTATCACAATTCCTATTCCGTTGCATTTAACTACGACGCAGACGACGCAGTGCGGTAGAGCGCACATAAAAACTTATCTCAGAGGTTGAGATAACGTCCTTGCACTCGTAAACTTCGTGAGAATTGCAGCTGACCTGTATTTATCCTTGGTGATTGTAAACAAGCGTGCAATTCTTATAATCGTCTTTGAGGAATTGCCTTTCGCATTCACCGTTGTTGAAATTGTGTGGTATAGTTTTTTTCGCAATTTATGTAATGGCAGAGCGTAGGTAGTCACGAATGTGTTATATATTGTAACTTATAAGTTAGTTCAACTCCTTGGAACTCTACCTCAAGTAAATATACCTAACTCACGCGTTTAATCCGTAATCACACATTTATTGCAGTCTGAATTTAATATAGCTATGATTGTGGGCCCTAAAATGGGCCCACAGAATACTTAGGAAACTCTACAGTACATAAAGGTACCTCACATTACAATCGTTATAACAGACGTCAAAGGTATATTATACACTAAAGTCGTCAATCAGTCGTTTGTCGGAGTGTTGAGATATTAAAGTGCAATCAACATGACATCATGAGTTATAAGTAAAAGCGTTCATTCAATGCAATACGAATACACGAAAAAACAATAAGAAACAAGCGCGATGACTGAATGAATGCCTTATCAACCACAGTTTCTAATTATCGCATGCTTAGTTACGTTAATGTACAGAAAAACAAACACATTCTCTAATGCTGTCCGCCTCCGCATGTCGGAGTCAAAAAATATTTTTTAGCTAGAAAGTAATGTCAGGGAGCGGTTAAATCGAGACTGCGAGGCAGCCAATGTTTCTTTATGCAAAAGAGAAAAGGTAGCCAATCAATCAGGCAACTAATTGATTTCAGTGAATTCATCGTTATTTGAAAATATTGGTTACACAGCTCAACATAATGTCCTAAGGAGTTGATAATTGATGTTATGGGGTGAACCCAAAGATAAGAATGAGAAATGTATTCTGGGTTTATAAATATGGACCCCGAACGAAGTCTACAGTGGACATGATGTAGCTAGTTCCAAAAATGTGTATCTCTAAGAGTGAGGACACTCCCTTTTGATGCTAAGATATTGGCGAGCATAAAATTGATAGTTAATGAACATGTGGCTACTATTCAAACTACACAAACTACCAAGCCCAGGGTTTGGTCCATCGTAAAACGCTGTCAATATCTAGTAAATGTCCAGTGTCTGTTTGTCGTGATGCGAGAGCTGCCAAATGGTATAAACATTTCCTGGAATACAATTTATTGTGATGCAATGCCGGCCGGATCTCGGACGACCCACGTTAGCTAGATTTCAATGACAACTGTTCATGATTATTTTGGATGGTGATGGTTGTCTGTTGTCAGTTGTCACTGGCGTAGAATGTGCGGTGTATTGGTTGAAGCGTAGATTTTTGTGTTTTATGTTTTGGCTGAGATATCGTATGAGGTGTGGTGAGTTGTGTGTGTTAAAAGATAAATGTTGTAGAGGAAAAAGAAGACGCGCGTATAGCCTATACAAGCAGAAAAGGTCACTTAAAAGTAACAGACCTGAGAGGCCCTGAAAATGTGCTCAAAAAACATAAGTGAGTACAACTTCCTAGATCTCCCGATTACGAATGGAGGTGGCCTATTTGCCTCCTGTAGGTCGGCAATATCAAATGATTTAGAACGTCCCTAAATCAACCACACGAGAACAGAGTTGAGATTTTTCTGGAAAAGCAAAACGGGTAGATCTCAAGTGGTGAGAAAAGTTTAGGTTGGCTAAGACAAAGAGAAATGATAAGATGTCTTGTGTACCTACATAGTTATTTTGCGCTTTTGTGATGGAAAAATAATATCTACTAAGCTAAGGTAGTCCTACGTTGAAAGGTAACTAAATGTCGGAAGCGATAGCAAAGCAAAAGATACAATGTATAAAATGTGTACCTATCATGTTATTCTTACATCTCGTGTGTATTTCGTAAAGGAAGCTCCTGCCGATCTAGTTAAAAATTGAAAATGAACTTTTATTATTCACAATATGGAATACAGTTGCACAAGTAAAATAAATATTCACCGTCCAATTTTACAATTTCTGCCATGGCATTGTGCTCTGTAGCTTACAGCTAATAAAGCACACTTTTGTATGGGACGTTGATTTTATTACATTTGGAGCGTATTCCGTGTTTCCTGTTTATCTAACAGTTGCCTTGCCAGCGGGCGGTTAGTAACATTGACACCTAATTAAGTTGGGATAAAGCTCTATTTGAGAGCTTTCCTAAAGAAAGCTCTTGATGATGTGTTATTACCAACGCCCAACCAATAAGATGATTGAGATAAATCGTGTCTAATGGTTAAGTACTTTTGCTTAGCTTCACGTCGGGTTTTCTTGCATGCAGAATCTTAGCAATCACTTTTGTTTGAAATTCACTCGTTCCCCTTGCAATGTGACAAACGACGTGAGGTGGAATTTAACTAATGCGATTGTGGTTGATTCTACCCTTCAAGGCTCCGCGCCGTTTTTATGGAAGCGCGTCCTAAAACCATTAAACAATTACCTTATTGATCGATTACTGTGATTAATAATCCTACTAATAATATTATAGATGCGAAAGGTGAGTATGGATGTTTGTTACTCTTGAACGACAGAACGGCTGAATATACCTTGATCATATTTAGCACAGAGATAGATTATAGTCTGGAATAACACAGGCTACTTTCTATCCCGTAAAATTGCGTAAGTTCTCGGGGGATAGCGATAAATGAATTATTTGCAGACGAAGTCGCAGGCAACAGCTAGTATTTGATAATTACCTTAGTCTTATTCTTAACCTCTTATATATAATGCATCCTTTGTGTTGAATGAAAGGCCATACAACGGTACTAGATCATTTACGCACACCACACAACACTACTACGAGGTTTACAGACGACGAGCACGTCATAAAAACATCGTGACATGTTACAATATCGAATAGGATTATGTCTCTAGACAAGGTTTGATTCTGTTTTACAGTGAAAGACAAGGTTGTGTAACATAACATAGCGGCACGTGCGTACCCACCGCACTCACAGTCACTGCTTATCTTAATCAGCGTTGCATTGTCCGCGGCATCCCAGTGAATGAAGCTATCTACGTGCCGATCGTTTCGTAATAGCAATGCTTACACTTGCACTATCGTGAGTGGACTGGATTACTTGAGATTGATATTTAGGAGATAAAAAGTTTCTTCATATATCAGCTCTCGCTTTGATTGTGTTATGATCGTGCTTGATTCCCTTTGCGGAAATCCTGATTCTGTTCTCGAACCGAGGTCTATTTGAGGCAGATATGCAGTAATCCAGTGGCGTAACTATAACGGGGGCAAATTCATCAGATGGTGTCCCTCTTTAATATAAAGAAGTGCATCATCGTCGCTTCTGTGCTCTGGGCAAAGCCAGTTCTCAAACTGTTCGAGGCTGTAGAGCTAGGGACCCGTATAATTTTGCTAGTCCTATCACTCTATATGGATGTAGAGAAGCATTGGGATGCAAAACAGACAGAAAAGACAGGGCGAGGAAGCTTCGCGGCGCATTCATAGGGGTCGGTGACGCTTCTTCGTCCAAAGTCTCTTCTGTGTGGTTTGTAAATGTATCGAACCTTCCCGAATTACTGTTGATTAGAACCGCAACCTTTGTATGCAGTCAGTGCACCGACTTCCCTAATTGGGTGTAGTTTCTGTGCCGGGGCCTCATTGCATTGCATTAGTTAGCCAAATCTGATAACGGACCGGACCTGCGCTTAGTTAAATACAGACAGGGAATTTACGTGCGCAGAGTTGACATAAGAAGGCGACCATTTTGTCTGTGGTTTTCCCAGTACGTCTCGGAAATAGAGAATAGTGATAGGCGAGAAATTATGGATTATCAACAAATCATTCACGTTGCTCATTCATTATTTAATTTTAATTTTGTAAAATTTAATATTCTAAGACGTTCGTTGTAATATCGTCTGTCTCTATCCGTATTGTTCTCTAATAAGGAAGCCCTTATCGCTCTTTCCTCGAGAACACAAATCAGCACCAAAAAACCCTAATTTAAAAAGGTGCAATGTAATTCTTACTTACTTTATTTGTTGTTGGAATTTTCTCATTTTATAAATCTCTCGTATTAATAATAATAATAATAAATTTCTTTATTCGGGTAACTGGGACCCACACTTTGTTAGTTACATAATTGCTTATTGCTAGTGTTAGTAAGTATAAAAGACATACACAAATCACTACTGCACGTGACCGTTCGAAAGTGCACGGCAGTGGGTCATGAACGGACAGTCTAGCCTATCCGAGATCATTTTTAGGATACTGTTGGTGCTGTCCCTCGCCCTTCGCACCAGAGAGGCGCATCTTTTGCGCATTGTTGCATAAAAGCAATCAATGTGTGCTTCGGCGAACATCCCTGATGCACTACAGCATCGAGGCAGACCCAGCAGTACCCTAAAAGCATTATTATACTGTACTCGGAGGGTGTTGTACGCAGCCTTCGAGTACCTGGCCCACAGGCTGCATGTATAGAGTATAATAGTATTAATACCGAGGACAGGACGCTTTCGCTTTGCTCACGAAAACGATGAGATGAAGGACACAACTCACAATTACTTAGATGATTTATTCGATGCTACACTGAGAAAAACGGGCTACGTATTACGTAGGTTTCAACAGTGCCGTACGTAGCTAGGATTCCACTATTACGCTTTGTGCCCGCTACATGCCGCGTAATGTAGTTGTCATACGTAGTCGGCCTCATTACCCGCTTCATGTAGCGGGCCCATTACTTACGAGTGGCTTTCCCAGCTACTTACGTACGTAGTTCGCATCCGCCTACGTACAGGTAATGAGTATGCAAATTAAATCTGTTTTACATTATTATACAGGAGTGGGTACATGTACACCAAGTTGCAGCATACGTCTGTAATGCGGCCGCACTGGTACTGGACAGTAACGGGCACAGTAAAGCATGTTGCAGCATACGTCTGTAATGTGGCGGCACCGTTACTGGACAGTAACGGGCACAGTAAAGCATGTTGCAGCATACGTCTGTAATGTGGCGGCACCGTTACTGGACAGTAACGGGCACAGTAAAGCATGTTGCAGCATACGTCTGTAATGCGGCAGCACTGTTACTGGACAGTAACGGGCACAGTAAAGCATGTTGCAGCATACGTCTCTAATGCGGCAGCACTGTTACTGGACAGTAACGGGCACAGTAAAGCATGTTGCAGCATACGTCTGTAATGTGGCGGCAACGTTACTGGACAGTAACGGGCACAGTAAAGCATGTTGCAGCATACGTCTGTAATGCGGCAGCACTGTTACTGGACAGGTGCGGGCACAGTAAAGCATGTTGCAGCATACGTCTGTAATGTGGCGGCACCGTTACTGGACAGTAACGGGCACAGTAAAGCATGTTGCAGCATACGTCTGTAATGTGGCGGCACCGTTACTGGACAGTAACGGGCACAGTAAAGCATGTTGCAGCATACGTCTGTAATGTGGCGGCACCGTTACTGGACAGTAACGGGCACAGTAAAGCATGTTGCAGCATACGTCTGTAATGTGGCGGCACCGTTACTGGACAGTAACGGGCACAGTAAAGCATGTTGCAGCATACGTCTGTAATGCGGCAGCACTGTTACTGGACAGTAACGGGCACAGTAAAGCATGTTGCAGCATACGTCTGTAATGCGGCAGCACTGTTACTGGACAGTAACGGGCACAGTAAAGCATGTTGCAGCATACGTTTGTAATGTGGCGGCACCGTTACTGGACAGTAACGGGCACAGTAAAGCATGTTGCAGCATACGTCTGTAATGCGGCAGCACTGTTACTGGACAGGTGCGGGCACAGTAAAGCATGTTGCAGCATACGTCTGTAATGTGGCGGCACCGTTACTGGACAGTAACGGGCACAGTAAAGCATGTTGCAGCATACGTCTGTAATGTGGCGGCACCGTTACTGGACAGTAACGGGCACAGTAAAGCATGTTGCAGCATACGTCTGTAATGTGGCGGCACCGTTACTGGACAGTAACGGGCACAGTAAAGCATGTTGCAGCATACGTCTGTAATGTGGCGGCACCGTTACTGGACAGTAACGGGCACAGTAAAGCATGTTGCAGCATACGTCTGTAATGCGGCAGCACCGTTACTGGACAGTAACGGGCACAGTAAAGCATGTTGCAGCATACGTCTGTAATGTGGCGGCACCGTTACTGGACAGTAACGGGCACAGTAAAGCATGTTGCAGCATACGTCTGTAATGTGGCGGCACCGTTACTGGACAGTAACGGGCACAGTAAAGCATGTTGCAGCATACGTCTGTAATGTGGCGGCACCGTTACTGGACAGTAACGGGCACAGTAAAGCATGTTGCAGCATACGTCTGTAATGCGGCAGCACTGTTACTGGACAGGTGCGGGCACAGTAAAGCATGTTGCAGCATACGTCTGTAATGTGGCGGCACCGTTACTGGACAGTAACGGGCACAGTAAAGCATGTTGCAGCATACGTCTGTAATGCGGCAGCACTGTTACTGGACAGTAACGGGCACAGTAAAGCATGTTGCAGCATACGTCTGTAATGTGGCGGCACCGTTACTGGACAGTAACGGGCACAGTAAAGCATGTTGCAGCATACGTCTGTAATGTGGCGGCACCGTTACTGGACAGTAACGGGCACAGTAAAGCATGTTGCAGCATACGTCTGTAATGTGGCGGCACCGTTACTGGACAGTAACGGGCACAGTAAAGCATGTTGCAGCATACGTTTGTACTGGGGTAGAACAGGTACTATACAGGTGCGGGCACAGTAAAGCATGTTGCAGCATACGTTTGTACTGGGGCAGAACAGGTACTATACAGGTGCGGGCACAGTAAAGCATGTCGCAGCATACGTTTGTACTGGGGCAGAACAGGTACTATACAGGTGCGCGCACAGTAAAGCATGTTGCAGCATACGTTTATACTGCTGTAGCACTAGTACGATACAGGTGCGCGAACAGTAAAGCATGTCCCAGCATACTTTTGTACTGCTGTAGCACGGGTACTTTACAGGTGCGACCACATTAAAGCATGGTGCCATCTTATTATAACCGCACCGATCCATACAGTTAAGGAAATTGATTTGCCTATCATCATAGAACCCTGACACTATAGATAGGGTCGTATAAAACGCCACATCACTGAACTTTGAGTGATGTGGCCTGTAATGACAGGCAAATGTCGCAATAGCGACAGGGTTTTGTGGTTGTACAACCTAGGCTGTACCTAAGTTGTACAGCCTAGGCGAATCATTTTCCTTGATTGTATTTTTTGGCGCGATTATAATATGGCGAACCACGATTTAACTGGAGCAAGAGTGTGGTACATGTGCAACAGCAATACAAACTATTACTGACAGACCATGCTTCCACTGTAGACCCTATGTACCTATGTTACAGCAGTAGATACGTATAAAGTAATTATACACTATGCTTAACTGTCCACGCCGGTATAGCACCTGTAGCAACAAAAGTACAAACAATGAAACAACAAACTTAACTGTACTTGCCTGAGTATAGTACCTGTGTTGCGCAACAGCAGTACAGAACATTACTATGACTATGCTTCACTGCACCCGCACTTGTACTTTCCTGCTCCAGTACAGCACCTATATGAACAGATAGTTATCATAATTAATTATGTAGAAAAACATATTTAAATAATAAAACAAAGTTAAGAATAAAAAAGTATTTATTTCCAGGTACTATCAAATGAATCAAGAATTTTAATTCTTAAAATATTTACAATCCACAGCATAAATCCAGTAGCATAAGTACTTATCCAGTATATTTACAACTACAATGGACGTCAACTGAAATTGACACCATAAATATTCATCCACGATTATAAAGAACAACAATTATCGTAATAGCTTACAAATGTCTCGAAACAATAGCCAAAGAGATAGGGGAAATATTTCCAATTTATATAAATAAGTTAACTGGAAGTTAACTGGAGTTAAGTTGACTGGAAGAGATCCCTTAAAGGGATAAGTCCGCCTTTGTGCATGTATCGCAGTGTTTGTCAATTGTATTTTGTCTTGTTTATTTTGCACAATAAAGAGTTTACATACATACATACATAAGTGCTTATACTTAAACAAAGATATAAAATTTTACTGTAACTAACCCGATATAGATGTTTATCTGAAATAAAGTATTTTTGATTTGGGTTGATTTCAATTACGGTTACAAATACGGTTACGGTTAAATTAAGGTTAAAAATATTTACCTTGCTACTCCGCTACTCACGTCAACGCGTCAGTGTTTATGTGGTGTAATGGATAATTAAGTTTCTGAGATTTATGTGTTTTATGTGGCAGTAGTCGAGGGAAGGATTGCATAAAAAAACATATATATTTCGCACAGGCTTAGTTATCTTGCACGTGAGTAGCGGAGTAGCAAGGTAAATATTTTTGTTCATTGAAATGGACCTCCGCAAAGTAACGCCCGATTCAATAAAATATTTGGTTTGGTCTGATTTGATTTGATCTGATGCTGTCTAGAGAAAAAGTGTAGCCCTACGAGTGACAAACCTCTTGGGATCGGACAGCAGCCGTAGCTGGAGTCCACTACATTGACATTGACTCGACACATACAGGGGTTGTTTTAGTAATTAATGGCTACAGGTGTGTAGAATGCGGGGTCCAATGAGAGGTTCGACTTTAAGGGCCTGTTTAACCACTCATTGTTAAAATTGATGTGACAGATAAATGTGCTTTGTTTTGTCTGAATAAACAGAGACGGCTTCATATTTATCTGTCACATAAAATGTAACAATGAGTGGTGAAACTGGCCCTTAAACTGTTAAATATCCTAAATATTAGTCTTGCTCCCTAGCCAGAAGGCAAACAAATAATCAACATTAGACCTTGCATGCAAATACAAAACAAATAACAGATAAACTATTTGTATTTATAATAGCATTGACAAAGAAGCTCTGTTCCTTCTTGGCGAAACTGAACTCAAAGAACTCATACCAAAAGTTGGGCCCAGTCTTAAGTTAAAAAAGTATGTGAAATTTGCTGTGCAGGACTATATTTCCGGTGCGTGTTCTAATAATTAACTTTTATTATTTAATTGGTCATATGTTTTCTAGAGAAAAAAATGCAGCCCTACGAGAGAAACCTCTTGGGATCGGACAGCAGCCGTAGCTGGGGTCCACTACATTTAATACAAAAATGAAATAATCTCTTTGTCCAGTGATCATTATACTTAATACTTATTATAATTAAGAGGGCGCTGCACAATCCTCCAGCACTTTTTTTATTACATTACAATATTTACAATCCACAGCATAAATCCTGTAGCATAAGTACTTATCCGGTATATCTACAACTACAATGAACGTCAACTGAAATTGGACACCATACAAATATTCATCCATGATTATAAATAGCAACAATTATTGTAATAGCTTACACATATCAACCTCTTGGAGAAGGTTCAACGAAGGGCACCAAAGCTGGTTGGTTGTTTGGAAGATAAGTCCTACGAAGAACGTCTTTCAGAGTTGGATCTACCAACATTGGTGGAGCGTAGAAGGCGAGGTGATCTTATCGAGACATATAAGATTTTACATGACCACTACAACGTCCCAGACATAAGAAACATGTTAAATATTAGTAAAAATACACGTTTGAGAGAGCATTCTTTAAAACTGATCAAGCAACCAAGCGCAAGCAACCCCAGAAAACATTTCCTATCTAACCGTGTTGTGAACTCGTGGAACACACTCCCCTAACTTGTGATAAGTGCACCTTCAGTGAACAGTTTTAAAAATAGACTAGACATTCATAAAAAGTCAGAGAACACAAGTGCAGTGATAGATATACACGTATCAGCTCAAAGAGCTGCTAGTGTATTATTTTAAATAATAATAATAGTATCTCGAAACAATAGCCGCAGAGATAGTGGAAATATTTATATCAATGGTAACTAAACCTAACTGCAGTACCCGTGTTTCAGGGCCCGACTTGAAACTGATAACTGGTACCGTCAAATCATCCAAATTTACCGTTCCTGGGCAAAGATTTGACGAAATGGTAAACCTGGAGGAGTGGACGGTATGCTAGAAGGTAAATGTTTTGCGAACCACTCTTCTTTGAGTGGTTGCAAATGTGCCACCTTTAGGCAGTAAGGGCCACTAAAAACCATAACAGGCACCCTTACCCCACGGTCGAGGGAATTGGAGACGGCTACGTCCCAAGGTAAAAAAAAGAAGTGGCGGACCCGCATTTGGCATTCTTCAAAAATTAAATTTGTTTGTTAGTTCGTTTGTTTCACCTGCGGGCGTCTGTATCCGCGCAGTGCTACCCAAATCAGTACCCACTTGTAGGATAAAAAACCACAAAGAATAATTTGAAAAAAATATTTTCTCAAGTCTTATTGCATCTGTAACGACAGACGGAGCATGAAGGAGCACAATTCAAGTTCATCCTCGAGCTTTTACACTAGTCCAGCAAAACTGTAACACCAAAGGTTGACGAGGGTCCCCGGCCGAAGAACCACAAGCCCTGTTGTGTACCTTGGCATCAATCGAATCCGCGTGGCCGTCGCTGGAAGCGATTGCGTCGAGGCCTACGGTAACAACAGTGAAATGACAGATTGGCAGAATCATCAAAAAGTTGATCTCACTTGCTTACCAATAAGTGTCGTTAAGTTAATTAAGTGTGTGAAATGGATGAAGATACATCTGCTATTCTCCGAAGCTTGGGCTTAGAGTCCCTTATTCAAGTGTTCGATGGTAAGTAAGTACCTACTATTGAAAAAAACTTTATTTTTACAGCTTATGAATGATTTTCGCCATCAATATCCCGGAAAAGAAAATTCCTTATTTTCCATGATTATTCTAAAAAGGGAAGAAATCGTCGAGTATGCACAGAAAAAAGTGCTAAAAATACGCAATAAAGAGCTGCTAGTGTATTATTTTAAATAATAATAGTATCTCGAAACAATAGCCGCAGAGATAGTGGAAACATTTATATCAATGGTAACTAAACCTAACTGCAGTACCCGTGTTTCAGGGCCCGACTTGAAACTGATAACTGGTACCGTCAAATCATCCAAATTTACCGTTCCTGGGCAAAGATTTGACGAAATGGTAAACCTGGAGGAGTGGACGGTATGCTAGAAGGTAAATGTTTTTTGCGAACCACTCTTCTTTGAGTGGTTGCAAATGTGCCACCTTTAGGCAGTAAGGGCCACTAAAAACCATAACAGGCACCCTTACCCCACGGTCGAGGGAATTGGAGACGGCTACGTCCCAAGGTAAAAAAAAGAAGTGGCGGACCCGCATTTGGCATTCTTCAAAAATTAAATTTGTTTGTTAGTTCGTTTGTTTCACCTGCGGGCGTCTGTATCCGCGCAGTGCTACCCAAATCAGTACCCACTTGTAGGATAAAAAACCACAAAGAATAATTTGAAAAAAATATTTTCTCAAGTCTTATTGCATCTGTAACGACAGACGGAGCATGAAGGAGCACAATTCAAGTTCATCCTCGAGCTTTTACACTAGTCCAGCAAAACTGTAACACCAAAGGTTGACGAGGGTCCCCGGCCGAAGAACCACAAGCCCTGTTGTGTACCTTGGCATCAATCGAATCCGCGTGGCCGTCGCTGGAAGCGATTGCGTCGAGGCCTACGGTAACAACAGTGAAATGACGACAATACCAAGACAATGGGTAACTAAACCTATCTGCAGTACCCGTGTTTCAGGGCCCGACTTGAAACTGATAACTGGTACCGTCAAATCATCCAAATTTACCGTTCCTGGGCAAAGATTTGACGAAATGGTAAACCTGGAGGAGTGGACGGTATGCTAGAAGGTAAATGTTTTTTGCGAACCACTCTTCTTTGAGTGGTTGCAAATGTGCCACCTTTAGGCAGTAAGGGCCACTAAAAACCATAACAGGCACCCTTACCCCACGGTCGAGGGAATTGGAGACGGCTACGTCCCAAGGTAAAAAAAAGAAGTGGCGGACCCGCATTTGGCATTCTTCAAAAATAAAATTTGTTCGTATGTTCGTTTGTTTCACCTGCGGGCGTTCGTATCCGCGCAGTGCTACTATCTACTATATACTATACTATCGTCCTCGATATCGCCAACTGTCAGTGATGCTGTCGGTGAGGAAGTGATAGTTGTGGAAGATGACCGGGAAATTGAGCAACTGGCGAACCGGCGACGACCGGCGAGTTCTCCCTTTTCCCGTAGTTTACGTCTACGATTGATGTATGATTCATACAACTTGCCACTTGCGTTCTTCTTTGCTATAATATCTACAGCAGATACATAGGCGGAATAAAAGACCAGCACACTTTCCTTTGGAAATATTTCCACTATCTCCGTGGCTATTCTTGAAAATTCTTCGCTACGGATTTGTTTTGCTGGATTATTCTCCAGCATGTGGTAAATAATCAACTGTGCAATTCTGCGTCGAGATCCCTATTTTAGCAGCCCCTTATCAACTTCTCCTTCCTTTAAACTTAAAGGACTTAAAGGATTTGATGCTTACAACCTGTGTTTTATTTTCAGATAACAGAATTAACAAATAAGCTCTCTTCCTTCTCGCAGAACCTGAACTCAAAGAACTCATACAGTTTGACAACAAAAATAATGCTCCACGATGTACCTGCGCAGTATACCAATTTTAGTAGCGCGGGAAACTCTGGCGCTGTTATTGGTCGATCGATTTCGTACCAACAATGGCAAAATCGTGTAAGCGGGATAGAGCTAAGAATGCAAAGCAAGCAATACTCTGCCAGTTGCGCTTGCAAATAAAGTTCAATATAGATTATTTACACGTTCGGCTACCATCGGAAACTGGTCTGCGCTTCTCTGCGCAAACGAATACTGCCGATGCGCATTATATTTGTTGTCAAACTGTACCAAAAGTTGGGCCCCGTCTTAAGTTAAAAAAATATTTGAAATCTGCCGTGCAGCCGCCGGAGAAGAAGGATTTACATGATGCCACTGTTAGATCTGATAGAGACGGCGATAAAAGACATTATTGGACTTATAAATGGTTTTTGTTACTTTTGAAATGTTTTTTTTTTCTTTGTGTTGAAAAACTATTTAGTTTCACGAATAATATTTATGTGTCTTATCCCCATATTAATAAACAACGGAGTAAACCCGGAGTAACTAAACCATGTTTTCAGTACCCAAAATAAAAGTAAATCAGTACCCAGTTGTAGGATAAAAAACCACAAAGAATAATTTGAAAAAAATATTTTCTCAAGTCTTATTGCATCTGTAACGACGGACGGAGCATGAAGGAGCACAATTCAAGTACATCCTCGAGCTTTTACACTAGTCCAGCAAAACTGTAACACCAAAGGTTGACGAGGGTCCCCGGCCGAAGAACCACAAGCCCTGTTGTGTACCTTGGCATCAATCGAATCCGCGTGGCCGTCGCTGGAAGCGATTGCGTCGAGGCCTACGGTAACAACAGTGAAACCGACAGCATCATTGACAGTTGGCGATGTCGAGGACGATGGTAAGCAAACTAAGCTGCAATAGACAATATTACATTTAGAATAGAGTCGATATTTATTGTAAAGGTGTTGTGCTGTCTAGAGAAAAAGTGTAGCCCTACGAGTGACAAACCTCTTGGGATCGGACAGCAGCCGTAGCTGGGGTCCACTACATTGACATTGACTCGACAAATACAGGGTTTGTAGTAAATAATGATTAAAGCTGGGCGCAGACGCACGGAATCCTGATTCGGTTTCCTGATTAGGAATTCAGATTCGGAAACCTGAATGCAAACCTACAACGCAGAGCAAACTGCAGTTATGCAGCCAGATTGCATTTCAAATGCGGGCTGTCTATGTGAATCTACTCGTTTTTGTGTAAGAGGGCTCTCAAAAATGGGCTTCTCTAGGAGTTTTTCGTTTTAGTATCAGCGTCTTCAGCATGACAGTTTAGTAACTCTTAAATATTAAAATTAGTAGGTAACTGTGTGACCTAACTAACTATATCAATCTTATTTGCAGACGACAACACTTCAAGTGAAGAAAATTTAATTTGGTTAAGAAACAATGTTGACCCCTGGAGAACCGTGGAAGACAAATGGAGAGAAACTGTAGACTGCCGCTATAAATTGCTTCAGTCTGGAAAAATAACCATAGCTGATTACTTTAAGGAGTTTCCCGCATTACAACAACCAGAGGGATATACATTGGTAAATATTTAGCACCTACTACTTACAGTGCGTTTTTCTTATCACGCGGTCTTGGCACACTGATTTCTAAAATGAAACCCAGCTGTGTGGAATATAACGGCTATTTCAATTATTGATGGTTCAGTCACCGTTTGTCGTTTTGAGCAGTGTTTATCTAATATTTAGCACTGATTATTTTTATTTTTTACAGCTTATGAATGATTTTCGCCATCAATATCCCGGAAAAGAAAATTCCTTATTATCCATGATTATTCTAAAAAGGGAAGAAATCGTCGAGTATGCACAGAAAAAAGTGCTAAAAATACGCAATAAAGAGCTGCTAGTGTATTATTTTAAATAATAATAGTATCTCGAAACAATAGCCGCAGAGATAGTGGAAACATTTATATCAATGGTAACTAAACCTAACTGCAGTACCCGTGTTTCAGGGCCCGACTTGAAACTGATAACTGGTACCGTCAAATCATCCAAATTTACCGTTCCTGGGCAAAGATTTGACGAAATGGTAAACCTGGAGGAGTGGACGGTATGCTAGAAGGTAAATGTTTTTTGCGAACCACTCTTCTTTGAGTGGTTGCAAATGTGCCACCTTTAGGCAGTAAGGGCCACTAAAAACCATAACAGGCACCCTTACCCCACGGTCGAGGGAATTGGAGACGGCTACGTCCCAAGGTAAAAAAAAGAAGTGGCGGACCCGCATTTGGCATTCTTCAAAAATTAAATTTGTTTGTTAGTTCGTTTGTTTCACCTGCGGGCGTCTGTATCCGCGCAGTGCTACCCAAATCAGTACCCACTTGTAGGATAAAAAACCACAAAGAATAATTTGAAAAAAATATTTTCTCAAGTCTTATTGCATCTGTAACGACAGACGGAGCATGAAGGAGCACAATTCAAGTTCATCCTCGAGCTTTTACACTAGTCCAGCAAAACTGTAACACCAAAGGTTGACGAGGGTCCCCGGCCGAAGAACCACAAGCCCTGTTGTGTACCTTGGCATCAATCGAATCCGCGTGGCCGTCGCTGGAAGCGATTGCGTCGAGGCCTACGGTAACAACAGTGAAATGACGACAATACCAAGCAATGGCAACTCAAAGCTAAAACATTTTATTTAGTATGTATTTATTATTTAGATCACCTGCTTTGAAAATTAAGACTAGAAGTTTAGGCAGTTGTGTAAGGTGTGTCAGCCCAGTTAAGAAAACCGGCCTAGTGTCAATCTGAATCGCGCACTGACCTAAAAAAAAACGAATTGTACCATCAGCATCACTCGTGAACGATATAACAACGTGACATAAGGTTCACGAGTGGTCAGTTAACAGTGATGCTGCTGTTAGTACTTACCTACCTTGAATTATTTTTATACTGTTTGTGTTCACTTTTAGGAAAGCCTAGATGGACGAGCTATTTTAAAGGAAGGAGAAGTTGATAAGGGGCTGCTAAAAGAGGGATCTCGACGCAGAATTGCACAGTTGATTATTCACCACATGCTGGAGAATAATCCAGCAAAACAAATCCGTAGCGAAGAATTTTCAAGAATAGCCACGGAGATAGTGGAAATATTTCCAAAGGAAAGTGTGCTGGTCTTTTATTCCGCCTATGTATCTGCTGTAGATATTATAGCAAAGAAGAACGCAAGTGGCAAGTTGTATGAATCATACATCAATCGTAGACGTAAACTACGGGAAAAGGGAGAACTCGCCGGTCGTCGCCGGTTCGCCAGTTGCTCAATTTCCCGGTCATCTTCCACAACTATCACTTCCTCACCGACAGCATCACTGACAGTTGGCGATATCGAGGACGATAGTATAGTATATAGTAGATAGTAGCACTGCGCGGATACGAATAGCCACGGAGATAGTGGAAATATTTCCAAAGGAAAGTGTGCCTATGCCTACGCCTATATCTATTCCGACTATATCTATGCCTATATGTATCTGCTGTAGATATTATAGCAAAGAAAAACTCAAGTGGCAAGTTGTATAAATCAACTGTTTGTGTTCACTTTTAGGAAAGCCTAGATGGACGAGCTATTTTAAAGGAAGGAGAAGTTGATAAGGTGCTGCTAAAAGAGGGATCTCGACGGAGAATTGCACAGTTGATTATTCCCCACATGCTAGTGAATAATCCAGCAAAACGAATCCGTAGCGAAGAATTTGCTAGAATAGCCACGGAGATAGTGGAAATATTTCCAAAGGAAAGTGTGCTGGTCTTTTATTCCGCCTATATCTATCCCTATGCCTACGCCTATATCTATTCCGACTATATCTATGCCTATATGTATCTGCTGTAGATATTATAGCAAAGAAAAACTCAAGTGGCAAGTTGTATAAATAAATCGTAGACGTAAACTACGGGAAAAGGGAAAACACGCCGGTCGTCGCCGGTCCGCAAGTTACTCTATTTCCCGGTCATCTTCCACAATTATCACTTCCTTACCGACAGCATCACACTTGCTTAGCAAGAAGTGTCGTTAAGTTAATTAAGTCTTAAGTTAAAAAAATATTTGAAATCTGCCGTGCAGCCGCCGGAGAAGAAGGATTTACATGATGCCACTGTTAGATCTGATGATGAAAGGGTGAGTTGCATTACATTGCATATCAATTATCTGCAGTTAGGTATGGAAGTAACAAAGCTGAAAGTGATCATCATTTGTAATTAATAGTCATGTTAATTAGAGCTTCATCTCTGTTGTTTACCTACACATCCCACTGCTGGGCACAGGCCTCCTCTCAGAATAAGAGGGCTTGGTGGGCCCACGGGGGCCCAGTGTGGATTGGGAATTTATTTCCTAAAAAAAGGAATTAGTACGGAATTGGCAGATTGTTGGTTGTTGTATTGTATTGTCCTTATAATATTTTTTTTTCCAGATTTTACATTGTGATAGCGATTGTGATACTGCTGCTAGTGACAATAATTTTGGAGTTGCCGCTGGTAAGGGCACTGCAGATGAATGCCCAAGGAATAACGTGAGTTGGATATTATATGTATATCTGGTTTAAATTAAATTTAAAGGTTTTACATATTGACAGTGTACGTTTTTTTTCCTAAAATAGTTTTTTCTGAGTGGTGATTTGTACCATTCTCATATTTTGCCATTTTATTTTTTCCTGTCTTAAGTTAAAAAAATATTTGAAATCTGCCGTGCAGCCGCCGGAGATAGCTAAAATAGTTTTTTCTGAGTGGTGATTTGTACCATTCTCATATTTTGCCATTTTATTTTTTCCTGTCTTAAGTTAAAAAAATATTTGAAATCTGCCGTGCAGCCGCCGGAGAAGAAGGATTTACATGATGCCACTGTTAGATCTGATAAAGACGGCGATAAAAGACATTATTGGACTTATAAATGGTTTTTGTTACTTTTGAAATGTTTTTTTTTTCTTTATGTGTTGAAAAACTATTTCGTTTCACGAATAATATTTATGTGTCTTATCCCCATATTAATAAACAACGGAGTAAACCCGGAGTAACTAAACCATGTTTTCAGTACCCAAAATAAAAGTAAATCAGTACCCAGTTGTAGGATAAAAAACCACAAAGAATAATTTGAAAAAAATATTTTCTCAAGTCTTATTGCATCTGTAACGACGGACGGAGCATGAAGGAGCACAATTCAAGTACATCCTCGAGCTTTTACACTAGTCCAGCAAAACTGTAACACCAAAGGTTGACGAGGGTCCCCGGCCGAAGAACCACAAGCCCTGTTGTGTACCTTGGCATCAATCGAATCCGCGTGGCCGTCGCTGGAAGCGATTGCGTCGAGGCCTACGGTAACAACAGTGAAATGACTACAATACCAAGACAATGGGTAACTAAACCTATCTGCAGTACCCGTGTTTCAGGGCCCGACTTGAAACTGATAACTGGTACCGTCAAATCATCCAAATTTACCGTTCCTGGGCAAAGATTTGACGAAATGGTAAACCTGGAGGAGTGGACGGTATGCTAGAAGGTAAATGTTTTTTGCGAACCACTCTTCTTTGAGTGGTTGCAAATGTGCCACCTTTAGGCAGTAAGGGCCACTAAAAACCATAACAGGCACCCTTACCCCACGGTCGAGGGAATTGGAGACGGCTACGTCCCAAGGTAAAAAAAAGAAGTGGCGGACCCGCATTTGGCATTCTTCAAAAATTAAATTTGTTTGTATGTTCGTTTGTTTCACCTGCGGGCGTCTGTATCCGCGCAGTGCTACCCAAATCAGTACCCAGTTGTAGGATAAAAATGCACCTGCAAACCTGCAAACCTGAATGCAAACCTACAACGCAGAGCCGAAATGTGAAAATCCAGACTACCACAAAAGAGATCAATTCAATAGCGATCAATCGGATCAATTCGTCGTCGTCTCGATGTCCAAGTCCAGACGTGCTTTCACAATAACTTCACTTTAAGTACTTGCACAAAATAAAACCTAATACGAAAAATCGAACGTGTGTGCTAAGCTTAAGGAATGCCGAATCTGAATTCCTGATCAGGAAACCGAATCAGGATTCCGTGCGTCTGCGGCCAGCCTAAAGGATCCAACAAAACAAATCCGTAGCGAAGAATTTGAAAGAATAATAAGAATATAGATATGATAGCTAAGAAAAACATTTAACGCATTGAAAAATATTAACGTAAGTGACAAAATACATTTGTTCATTTAAAAAAGAAAAATAATGTTAGTCTATAGTCCAACGAACAGTAACATAAAGTTTATTATCTGACATAACAGTCAGTGTGGCCGGTACAGGTGAAATGAAAGTATTATAGCTAAGAAACGAATACTCGTTTGTTTCGCGTACTTGATACGCAAAGTAATGCTGATTAAAATCAATGCATTTCAGTAAGAGACAATAAAATATAACGGTATCTTCGTCAATAAGATAAATATTCCGTACTTTAGCAAAAAGTGGTAGACATGTAGTTTCCGAAATATCTACAACCAGAATGGACGTGAACTCAAATTGGACACCGTAAATATTTACCCACGATAATGAATAACAACAATTATAATCACTTATATCTCGAGACCGGTAATTGAGTCTAAAATTGGCAATATCAGCTTTTGACATTATTTTCTTCTTACCAAAAGTGACTGTCGTTAGCGGGTTATTTTTAAGAAAAACGTCATTTAAAATCAACTGATGTTTTATAGCTATGGTTTTACAAATATTTATTCTGTTATGCGATGCTCTGGCTATAAATTTGGATACACGATGTTTAGCTTCAAACCTCATTGTCCAAATTTGTGTTAGAGGGCCAAACTTCTTTAACATTTCCGGATAATGCGTAAGAAAATGAAACTTTGGTTTCAGATCTGTTTCTGCTAAGCGGCAATAGAGCTCATTTAATTCACCTATTAAAAATTTTACTTGTTCAATAGTACTTTCATGTATTCTATGACTCAAAAGTTTATCCAATAATTGTCTTAATTTTAGATATAAAAGCCAAACGTCATTTTCGTCTGGCACATAGTGTCCGGCAATCAGTCCAAAATATCGAACAAAAGTAAGCATTTCAGAAGCCGAGCATTTCAATTTTATAGATCTACCTTCTTTTGCCACCGCATTGCACGGTTTTGAAGTCGAATCTGGTCCGTAATTAAAATAACGTATTCTTGAATTCAAATTTTCTAAAGAAATTAACTTCACTGTGTAAACTATATGAGTGAGGATAAAAGACATCACGTAGCGACAAGAGCCCTCAAGAAAATCATGTAAAACGTCTACGGCGACATTTTGAAACAAATCAAAGTCGTCGAGAGCAAGCCACGAACATTTTTCTTTAATACCGGTTACATATGTGTCATTTAACAGTAAATCATTCGCGTAACTGGAATTGTTTCTTAACAATGTTGTTTCTTCAAAAAGCATTGATTTAATTTGTCCTTTATCAGCGTTGCAAATTCTGCATGGTCGATTCGCAGAAAAACTTTCAACAAAACCTAATATGCCATTTAGCCCTAAATTATCGCCTGTAACAGCCGCTACATAAAACTTTATCACACCTTTGTAGACTCCTGTGTCAATCTTAATACCATTAATCTTTAAGTCGTTAAGTAAATCAAATACTTTTTGAAAAATCATATTGTTCCCAAAGCTTGTTCTGTCCGATGAGTGAAAAAGGGCCAGTAAAAAAATGTTTTGCAATCGAGAAGCGTAGTGAGGTGGAAGACACGGTATTGACATATACACAGCTCCAAGTTTGTGAATTCCAGCGTGACTACCCAAGGGATTACCAATTTCAAAGTCGTCAAAGTATATTATAACTGGTAAAATCTTAATACCAATATCAGTCTCCAATGAATTATTTTCCAACATCGTGTTCCATACAGAACCCTGAACAATATTTTCAATACCAAAAGAGTGATCTTCTAAAGTGTGCATGTTATCTAGAGTATCCTTTAAGACATTCTTTACATAAAAAAAAAGTTCTAAATTCTTTTTTACCGGCATCACCTGTTCTGTACAATTAATTGGTACCAGACGTAATAACCCTGAAGCAGTTTTTTTTGTTTCCAATCGCCGACCTACAACTACTTCATAAGGCTCTGAGTAAGTACCTAAATGTTTGAAATGTTTGAAACGTTTGTGTTCTGTATTTAAATTTTGAAAAGCATTAAATTGTGCACTAAGTATTTTTTTAACAGCATTTATAACATTCACATTAGTTTGCTCTGATGGTACCGTTTCATTGAACTGACGCAGTAAAATGCACTCTGATTTAGTAAAAAAAACTTGAAGACTTTCTACCATTATTTGCACAGTGTTACGCGGTATCAAGTGGTTAGCATACAGAGAGGATATAAAATTCGAGGCATGTTGAATAAGAGAATTTTCGTCATACTGAAGCATTGGCAAGTTTTGTGTTACATTTCCTGTTACTACCGATTCCGTGTTTGTTATTGGCAAATCTGATACGAGTATATTGGATTCAAGTGCGTTGGCAGCACATTGTTGCAACAGATCCGATACATTGGATTCAACTGTGTTGACATCACTCTGTTGAAGAAACCCTGACGATGACAGATGATCCCTACTTAGATGTTTTTTAAAAGATTGTAAACAAAAATAATAACGATAGCAATTTTGTTCACCACATCGAAAGTCTGAAATGTTTTTGGTTGATTTGCAACTTAATTGTATATGTTTTACTAGCATCGTCGGACTTGCAAAGTCATTTTTCTTACAATAATAGCAAGTAAACATTTTGGAGGACATAAAAAATAATGTTAGGATTAAACAGTTTCTTGATTACTCAAAATTATGTTGCGACAAAACACCTAAATCAGTCAAAAGTGTATTCACGGCTTGCGTATGTCTGTCATATTTCGTTTTTATATTGTAAAATCCCAGTTGCAAAAACAACCATACATCAGCTGCTTCTTCGGAGTAGCATGCACCAGTTGCTTGATAAATTTTAAAAGCACAGTCTACTGCCGTTACCAGTTTATTGAATTTATAGACTGTGTCGTTTACCACAATATAAACTGCGTTTGTTTCGACTATATTCTTTCCAACATTAATAATAAACGGCTGCAATGTACGACCTAGCCTTTGAAATTTTTCTCTTTTGGTTACAATAGTTTCGGTAACGTTAGCTTCTGACGCGACTACCTGTATAAATCCATCACAAATTTCCGCACGAGATGGTTTCCAGGGCTGCTGCTTGCCTTTTAGTCGCCGAGCTGGAGAAATATTTACCACATATGCTAGCAGCATTAGCGCGATATTTGTAGTCGTCTCTGGGTCATCCTCTAAAATAAAAATAAAATAAAATGAGCATAATCACAGATAAACAAAATTACTTTATATATAACTGAAACTTTAATGTGGTACTTATTAGAGAAAATTTTCTTGCTAAAATTTCATTTTTGACGTTTTTTTTTTATGACTATACTTCTAAATATATATAACTCAATCTTTATCTGTCACTATGTATGACATATGGTTTTGCCAGACACGGACAAAACATGGTTTAGTTACACCGGGTTTACTCCGTTGTTTATTCATATGGGGATAAGACACATAAATATTATTCGTGAAACTAAATAGTTTTTTAACAGATAAAGAAAAAAAAACATTTCAAAAGTAACAAAAACTCACCTTTTATAAGTCCAATAATGTCTTTTATCGCCGTCTTTAACTCTTTATTGCGTATTTTGAGCACTTTTTTCTGTGCATACTCGACGATTTCTTCCCTTTTTAGAATAATCATGGAAAATAAGGAATTTTCTTTTCCGGGATATTGATGGCGAAAATCATTCATAAGCTGTAAAAAATAAAAATAATCAGTGCTAAATATTAGATAAACACTGCTCAAAACGACAAACGGTGACTGAACCATCAATAATTGAAATAGCCGTTATATTCCACACAGCTGGGTTTCATTTTAGAAATCAGTGTGCCAAGACCGCGTGATAAGAAAAACGCACTGTAAGTAGTAGGTGCTAAATATTTACCAATGTATATCCCTCTGGTTGTTGTAATGCGGGAAACTCCTTAAAGTAATCAGCTATGGTTATTTTTCCAGACTGAAGCAATTTATAGCGGCAGTCTACAGTTTCTCTCCATTTGTCTTCCACGGTTCTCCAGGGGTCAACATTGTTTCTTAACCAAATTAAATTTTCTTCACTTGAGGTGTTGTCGTCTGCAAATAAGATTGATATAGTTAGTTAAACTGTCATGCTGAAGACGCTGATACTAAAACGAAAAACTCCTAGAGAAGCCCATTTTTGAGAGCCCTCTTACACAAAAACGAGTAGATTCACATAGACAGCCCGCATTTGAAATGCTGCAAAACTGCAGTTTGTAAGCAGGTTTTGTGCTATTGATATGTATGTATGTATGTATGTACAACTCTTTATTGTAAATAAAACACAAGAAAAAACATAACACATGATATAACTGCATTTGCTAACGACGTGCAGTTCTAACAGCAGCAGCAGATTGCAGCTCGAATGCACAGTCTGTCTTGACTGTGCTTGCTTAGTTTGCTTACCATCGTCCTCGATATCGCCAACTGTCAGTGATGCTGTCGGTGAGGAAGTGATAGTTGTGGAAGATGACCGGGAAATTGAGCAACTGGCGGACCGGCGACGACCGGCGAGTTCTCCCTTTTCCCGTAGTTTACGTCTACGATTGATGTATGATTCATACAACTTGCCACTTGCGTTCTTCTTTGCTATAATATCTACAGCAGATACATAGGCGGAATAAAAGACCAGCACACTTTCCTTTGGAAATATTTCCACTATCTCCGTGGCTATTCTTGAAAATTCTTCGCTACGGATTTGTTTTGCTGGATTATTCTCCAGCATGTGGTGAATAATCAACTGTGCAATTCTGCGTCGAGATCCCTCTTTTAGCAGCCCCTTATCAACTTCTCCTTCCTTTAAAATAGCTCGTCCATCTAGGCTTTCCTAAAAGTGAACACAAACAGTATAAAAATAATTCAAGGTAAGTAATCTTGACATGCATGGGCGTACGCAGGGTGGGGCAGGGGGGGGCAGCTGCCCCCCCCTGGATAATGTTGACGTCCCTACTAATTAAAGAATTTATATAAAATATATCTATTTTAATTTAATTTTTTTTAAGCACCTAGCTTATAAAATTCTGATTAGCCCCCCCCTGGCCCAGAACCTGGGTACGCCCATGTTGACATGTCTTTTTATTTAAATATACTCTTTAAAAATCTATTAAAATTAATTATGAAAGGAAATTGTTATTTCATAATTAGGTAAATTGTTAAGTGTAAAGATTTATATTTTTGAAGTGAGAATTATATTTCAATAAAAAGACATGTCAACATTGTTTACATTTTTCTCGAGTACCTAAACAAATGGAGTATAAGCGTAACAAAGTGTTTTATTAAACTACTGCACATAGCTAAAATTTGTCTTTTTTTTTTCAAAATGAGCCCCCTTCCAAACTTGTCGATGCGGTATCGGTCGGTACGCTGGATGTCTCCGTCCATCCAGATGCACTGCAATAAGTACTCCCTACAAAGCGCGATGCGGTACCATACCGCGTAAAAGCCCCTGTAGAGCTTGTACCACACTTCTCTATGCGCTATTCGTTATGCGACTAATAAAAAGGGATGCATGGAATTACTGTTCCTGAATTGAGCTACGGATCTAAATTCCTTTTAATTTCGTTTAATTTTCAGGGTGCGGATCAGAATATATAAAGTTTAAAATGTATAATGGGTTAAAATACATAATGGCTCAAAATATATAACGCAATTTTCTGTAAAACTATTAGCTAAATGAACTTTTTTGATATCGTAATCTATAGATTGGTTTAGGTTAGGTTTGTTTTATAACAATCCTGTTAATTTGTAACTTTCTGAGAAAATCGCATTATATATTATAAACCATTTTGTATTTGAACCCATTATACATTTTAAACTATGTATTTTAATACGTACCCTAATTTTCAATTAATATCAAATTTCATTACTGCGAGCGTACCAATACCAAATCAACAAGTCAAAAAGCTACCCGTTTCCTTTTCAGTAGGTATGCAACGATCCCTAAGGCCTAGACGGACGTTCCGAGACCAAATAGGAGACGTTTTGGAAAAAGGTCAGGTCAGGAGTACCCGAAACCGACGAACATGTATGAAGAGATTGACGACTGTGGATGAAGCGAAAGAAATATGTCAGGATCGTAGCAAGTGGAATAAAGTAGTCTCTGCCTACCCCTGTGTGAAAGAGGCGTGACGGTATGTATGTATGTATAAATTAAATGATCGTAATGCATTCGTTATCGTATTCGCTATTACGCTATTACGCTAACTCATTCGTATGTATCGGTATCTAATAGCCAAATCGTTGCATCCCTACTTTTCAACCCTGGATCAACCTGGATATAAAATAATTATGTAAAGCAACTACTTACAAAATCAGCTGGCTTGGCTCATCCAAATATGAAGTAACTAATCTAGAAATACCGTTCTAACTACATATTCAAACTACCAAAAAACCTAAAAAAATTACACTTAGTATTTTGAATACCTGCAACAAAAAAAACAACTATGTTAGTTTGCATTATTTTCATTATTCGCATACCTATGTTAAAAAAAACATTAATTCCAAAATAACAAACGCGTGAGTATTGTGGAACACTCGGTTGGAAAGAAGTTCGTTTTGTAGTATGTATATTATTGATAAACATATTATATTACTGATCAACAAATACAAATATACTAAGCACATTACTGCAGAGGCTGTTTTGTAGTATATTATTGATCAACAAATAAAAAAATATATATAATACTAAGTACATTACTGCAGAGGCCGTGAAGTAAAGGTTTGCCGGACAAGTTCGGGATAAAACGAGAGTCCGGCAATCCCTGTTCCGGCCAAGGATTGTACAGTGCTTTTCTCAATCAATGTGAGGAAATATCATGTCAACCATCATCAAGTCATCTTGGATACAAAAAATAATGTCAAATTCGCACTCCCCGTTTTAGTTTTAATTATTTAAACGCTTTTGGTGTTTCAATGTACTGCGCATGAAATATGAATGAAATGCTAGTAATATATATTTTTGAAATGTACAAGTAACGCCCTTTCCAATGACACCAAACACGGTATATTTATTTAATTTTTTTTAATTAACAGAGTACTTTATGCCCGCTAGAGGGCGATACATTAGATTAAGTGGCACGTCATATATTATAACCTATCAAGCCACCAGCGGACGATCAAGAAGCTTCTAACGATACCTCAGTGTCCAGTTCTGATAAGTAGCTTAGGAGCTATGAGGGATCAGAAATGAACATACATACATGTATGTATGTATGTACGTAAACTCTTTATTGCACTTAAAAAAAAAACTCTTTTGCGGGTGGTAGGGCCTTGTGCAAGGTCCGTCCGGATCGCTACCACCATCTTACTCGCTAATCCTGCCGCTAAGTAGCAGTGCTTGCACTGCTGTGTTCCGGTGTGGAGAATAAGACAGCCGGGGAAATTACGGGCACAAGAGGCATTGCATCTTAGTCCTCTAGGTTGGCAACGCATCTGCAATCCCTGCGGGGTTGCGGGTGTCTATGGGCCGTGGTGATCACTTACCATCAGGTGACCCACTTGCTCGTTTGCCTTCCTATACATATAAAAAAAAAAAGTAAACAGAAAATTTAATTAAATTAATTAATTTATGTATTTCTTTAGTTACACATAAGTCGGGTTCTATTGCATTGTTTACGTAAAGGTTTATGAATTATGTAGTATATTTTGCACATCTTGTTTATTTTGCACAATGAGTTTACATACATACATACATACATACATATTTTATCTGTGTATCGTTTCGTGAGTCATAGACGGTTCTGGCTGAAAATCAGTGCTGCAGGTGTCTAACACCTCAGCGTAATGCTGAGCCAGCGACCGTTTCACTTTTGCGAAGACACACAACGCTGATGATCTATTTTTCATGTCTATGTTTTTTTTTTGTTATACCTTGTTTATTTTCTATAAAACTGTGTATATTATCTTATATTTGTGTGTCTTGCAAAAAGGAATAAATGCCTTCTTTCTTTCTTTTTAAAATAGTACAAAGGCGAACTTCTCCCTAAGAAGGGATCTCTTCCAGCTAACTTGGTAAAGAAAGGAACAGTTTACAAAAAGGAAAGACATACATAGCCTGTCAAAATCATAACCCTCCTTTAGCTATGCCGTAGTCGGGTAAAAATGCTATCAATCTTATTAGTTAGTGTCTGTATAAATATGTAAGTATTGCAAAATTTCCTCCGTGCACTCTGCACAGAAGTCACGGGCTCATGGGTAACAGCTATAAATAATATCATAATTAAATGTGAAAGTTTACATGTTTATTCCTCAATCATGCAAAAAGACCTAAGCGAATTTGGATGAAATTTGACATACAGAAGACACACAATTATCATTTCAAAAAATTCAGAATTCCCGAAGCATCAATATAACTGACTTCCAAGCGGACAAAGTCACATGCAAAAGCTTTAATACATAAATAATACTTAACTCATTAGTGGTAATAAACTATCAGGAAAAAATTAAATGGCAAAATATGAAAATGGTACAAATCACCACTCAGAAAAAACTATTTTAGGAAAATACCATACACTGTCAATATGTAAAACCTTTAAATTTAATTTAAACCAGATATATAATATCCAACTCACATTATTCCTTGGGCATTCATCTGCAGTGCCCTTACCAGCGGCCACTCCAAAATTATTGTCATCAGTAGTATCGCTATCACAATGTAAGTTCTGGAAAAAAAAAATATAAGGACAATACAATACAACAACCAACAATCAGCCAATTCCGTACTAATTCCTTTTTGCAGGAAATAAAATTCTCAATCCACACTGGGTCCCCGTGGGCCCACCAAGCCCTCTTATTCTGAGAGGAGGCCTGTGCCCAGTGTGTGGACGTGTAGGTATACAACAGAGATGAAGCTCTAATTAACATGACTATTAACTACAAATGATGATCACTTTCAGCTTTGTTAGTTCCATACCTAACTGCAGATAATTGATATGCAATGTAATGCAACTCACCCTTTCATCATCAGATCTCACAGTGGCATCATGTAAATCCTTCTTCTCCGGCCGCTGCACGGCAGATTTCAAATATTTTTTTAACTTAAGACGGGGCCCAACTTTCGGTATGAGTTCTTTGAGTTCAGGTTCTGCGAGAAGGAAGAGAGCTTCTTTGTCAATTCCGTTATCTGAAAATAAAATACAGGTTGTAAGCATCAAATCCTTTAAGTTCATTGAACTTTTTGAAAAAATAAAACCACCTGACATTCACAATAGGCGCACGATGACTGATTTTCAAAACATTGTCAATTTCCTGAAGTACTGAACGTATGTTCAGTATGACTGAGTTTTTATCATGAGATGAGCTGTTGTTAGCCTCCCGAATTTCAGTACTTTAGTTGTGGGGAATGATTTCACACAGCTACCTACATGAAATACTCTATAGATATGGATATGGCGACTGCTTTATGTTGTGGTTTTATATTATTTATTTTACAGAATAATCTGTATGAAATTCGTTGACTATTGATGTAGCTAGTAGCTAGTAACTAGTAGGTACTTACTTACCATCGAACACTTGAATAAGGGACTCTAAGCCCAAGCTTCGGAGAATAGCAGATGTATCTTCATCCATTTCACACACTTAATTAACTTAACGACACTTATTGGTAAGCAAGTGAGATCAACTTTTTGATGATTCTGCCAATGTCGAGGTTGGATAAGACACGGCAAGTAGGTGGGCGTCTTGTTCAATAATCTGCCAGTTTTCGGTGCGATAACTACCTGTTAATCTGCAATGAGGATACACACGGTTTCAACAACGAATCGACACACAATATGATATAAATAAGACGAAAATAGCTTACAGACAGCAAGTGAGACGCGTACGCGTTGCTTCTGGTTGCTTCCCTTCGACCAGCCCAGCGACTTCGTGTTGCCAGAGTCAGTTTTGTAAATTCCCCGCATCATATTAGGAAATCACCCTTTTTACGAAGTTTGTTTATAGGAAGATAATAATAAAAATGTATTAATATTGAAAAAAACTTTATTTTTATTATTTTTAATTGACTTGGTTTATTTAGCCTTAACTCATCAAAGGATAGGTAAGGATAATAATTTCGTGCCAACATTGTGTGCCGGTAATAATCCTTACTAATCCTTACTAATATTATGAATGCGAAAGTAACTCTGTCTGTCTGTCTGTCTGTTACCTTTTCATGCTTATACCGCTGAACCGATTTAGTTGAAATTTGGTATACAGATAATTTGAGTCCCGGGAAAGGACATAGGATAGTTTTTATCCCGGAAAATTGCATAGTTCCCGCGGGATAGCACAGCCCAAACCACTGGAATTTTTCAAATTTAAGGCGGAACAAAGTTCGCCGGGTCAGCTAGTTCCTTATAAATCAAAATTGCTCATTATGATAGCAACACTAAGTTTTATAATGTAGCCGCCTCATTATAATGAGTCTGTCCGATTAGCTAGTTTTAAATTTGGCGCCGCATAACAGACCAATCAGAAGAGAGTGTTGCGCGTCCTTTTTTATTATTATTCCAGAGTAGCAATTTCCCGGGATTAGCTCGACTTGTGTCATGTCGCTAGTAGTATATATAATTATGTATATTCTTTGGTAAGTGTGTATACATACTATGTAATGGAATCTTTTAACGTAATTTTCACCTATTTCTAGAAGTCCGATTAACTTGAAATTTTGCACGCATACGTAAATCTGATGACATTGCAAAGTGATTATGACATGGACCTGATCTGATGATGGAGACGGGAGGTGGCCAAGGGAACTCTGTAACTAAACGACGCAACCCTATCGAAATTGGGCTCGTTAGATTCGTCTTGGAAAGGACTTTAGTCTTAGATGATGTCCAGGGCCTGATGATTAAGACGAAAGGTGGCCAAGGGAACTCTGTAACTAAACGACGCAACCCTATCGAAATTGGGCTCGTTAGATTCGTCTTAGAAAGGACTTTAGTCTTAGATGATGTCCAGGGCCTGATGATGAAGACGAAAGGTGGCCAAGGGAACTCTGTAACTAAACGACGCAACCCCATCGAAATTGGGCTCGTTAGATTTGTCTCGACAAAAGGTGGTCATGGGAACTCTGCAATAAAACATGAACTACATAACGTCGTTCTAAGCGTGATATTTGTTAGTCTTCTTTACCTAAAGCAAATTATAGTTTAAAAAACCTAAGAATACACGCTTTAAAAACCACCGAACTAAAAATTAGAAAATATGTTTTAATTACCTACCTATAGAATTTGTGTAACAGTCAAGTGCTAGAAACTCCAATAATCAATTATGACTAACTAATTAGATTGGTTAAGATTACAATAAAAAATAAGTTATTAACAAAACAATAATTCAATTAGGTAAGTAGGTACCTATAGTAAAAAAGCGTGGCACTTGACTGTTACACAAACTCGAAATACCTATTCCTATTTATTATAGTTAAGATAAGGTCCATGTGTCGAAGACTTTACATAGGTATTTAAAATTAACTTCGATCGAACATCGAACCAAACTAGGTAAACAATAACCTGGGTTGGTAAGTACTGCCGCTTCATAAAAAAATATTGCCTAATTTATTAATTTAGAAATACTGATAATGGCCTGCTTATCAAAATTTCTTAAAAAAAAGCCTTTTTTAAAAACTCGACATGTAGACGGTCTTGCCTCGCTGTTTGAGATTGAGGCAAGTCCGTTTGATAGTGATTTGATACGCAAGCAAGACGCACAAGGTAACAACTTCATCACTTAGAACGGTTTAAGACATTGAAATATGTGCTTTCAACAAATTGAAATAAGGCTTCAATCCGTATTTATCGTCATTTTCTCATTTATGAGGCAAGGTCGGCATATATCTGGGAGATGAGATTCCAAACGTTTTTTAAAGCCACGATTATTTTTAAAAATAAAATTCTCGTGTAAAACACGGTCTATATGTATTAAAACAGTCAACAATTAAGTTGTTTGAAGAATCATATGTAATTTATTATAAATAACGAATCCATATAAAAACTCATTACGTAAGTATAGCACGTAATTTCAAAAATATAATGCGTAAAACTAGAACTAGGCTAGAAGTTAAAAATTCGAATAAAATCAATGCTGTGAATCAATGAATTATAGCGTGTAGCAGACGGTCTTGCCTCGTAGACGGTCTTCGACACATTGACCATACTTAAAGATTATTTTCACCACACTAGATTTTTATAAAACAAAGTTTTTATTTTAATTCGTTTCTTTTCTTTTTTTATTATCCGTATTGTTACTATATTAATAAAACTAGGCAATTTTAATTTTAATGAGCCATAATAGAAACAAAATTATTTGAAAACAAAAACTTTGTAACTTGATTGTAGGTAAGTACCTACCTACATTCATTTGCAATGTGGCCTCATAATTTCCTCGCAATCGAAGTGAAAAGCAGAATGTACCTACAACTCATCGACCAACTAGATAGGTACGCACATGAAGTGTAGGCGAGCACTAAATCAAATACCTAAAATAAAAAAAGTTTTATTTCGGACTTCAAATGAAGGTTAACTGGAAGAGATCCCTATACGGGATAAGTTCGCCTTTGTACATCTATTTATCTAATTACCTGTAAAATTAATGTGGTTCATGTACAATAAAAAATACAAATCCAGTGTTACTTTACAAGCACTTAAGTAAGTCTTGCATTTTCCCTCCAAATAAAAAAAAAAGGGTTAGTACCTAGTATGTTTATAATAAATAACAATAAGCGACTAAGGTCACATACCTACCTACCTAACTATTTGTTGAAATTCCCACGGGATAGGTACTTAGAGATAAGGACAAAACTGGATTCATATAGGTATTACCTACCTATTATGTATGAAGAGATTGATGAATGTCGATGAAGTGAAAGAGGTGTATGTATGTCAAGAGTATGTCAGGATCGTAGCAAGTGGAACAAAGTAGTTTCTGCCTACCCCTGTGGCAAAGAGGCGTGGCGTATGTATGTAATGTAAGTATGTATTATTATGTCCTTGGGGTGAGAGGAGCATTAAGCAGGAGGGGATTTCCCGAAATTTTGACAAGAACGGGAAAAAACAGGATTTTTGACCTTATCAAAACCTATAGCCTTACCTACCTAGGCATGGGGTAGGTAAGTAGGTACTTGCCGTTGACATCAGAAATAAGTGTCAATGTTCGTACAATCATTGAATTTGGCAAAAAGGTCTCGAACATAAGGTAGGTAGGTAGGTAGGTACTTAAAGGAAGAATCCAAAAACGGTACCTATGCGAAATTATGCGCGTCACAAAATAGGTACCTACATAGGTAAGTACTTACTGTATACAATACAATAGGTACATGTAGGTACCTATATATTACTATTTTTGCCTTTCATTATTAGGTACTTACCTGGCAACAAAAGAAGTTGTAAATTTCTGCGTAAAATTTTATGATATACCTACCTAGTTGCCTAGTATAATTATAACATCCTTAGAGTATACATTACATGGCCTAATACCCTTCCCGATCGGAACTACTTACCTAGGTATTACTATTTTTGCCTTTCATAATTACCTAGCAACAAAAGACGTTGTAAATTTCTGTGTAAAAGTCTTAAATTGTAAATAGTAGGTATAAAGAGACGCTAAATTCACTTCTGCGCATTCAAGGTCATGCTCAAGATGTTTGCCGGCAACTATAGGTACATATTGTAACATCATTAGTTTTTAAATAACACCTTTCCCGATCCGTCACTGTGGTCTGTGGCGCGGATCAAGCGACGATCGGCCCAAGCGTCGGCTTGTGACACAAAATTATTCCTAGTAAATGTAAAAATGCAATTTTTCATCAATGGTTCTTTATGACGCTATATCGTAAGACTATCGTCCAAACGACTTTACAACTATTTTTTTTTCGTAAATTTTGACAGGTTTTTGAGATAAGTTGTGTGTAAAAATCAACAAAAGCGGGTTCATACTAATTTCATAGGTGCTTCCCCAGATGGGATTAGCGACAGTTTTGTTGTTGAGGTGAAATGCCCAACTACAGAAAAAACAATGTAAAATTATATCAAAAATAATGTTATCAGCATAAAATGTCTGGCCCAAATACAGACACAGATGTTTGCTGCAAAGAAGTCAAAAGGATTGTTTTGTGACCCAAAGTTTGAAAGCACAATAAAAATTTACAAACATTGGGTCAATTTTCTCAATCAAAAGTTTGTAAATAAATTAATAAAAGATGCTGACATTTTTTGGGAACTATGTATATATTGTAAATTTTATGAATCTTGTACTGAATAAACTTTATGTGTAATAACATTGAGTTGGTTAAATTTCAGGATTTCTCTCGTGGTCGTTTCAGGTTGAAATACGATTTCAGTTCCATGTTTGCAGTTAGACTCCAAGTAGCGAGGGGCGTCCGGCCGGGGTTAAAGGAGGAAATACGCCTTTGCCGCCGTTGTACATCGAATGACTGTGACTTGATTGCGCAATCCTGCGACTTGAATGAAACAGGGCACGTATGCGAGACAAGATGGCCTCCGCGCTATTTAAGTTTTAAAGAGAAATTTCAGTTTAATCAAGCGTTTAAAGGTTGGTTTTGCAGTCTTTTGGGTCGGTATTTTGATTCTCTTTATGTAATAATACTGGTGTTCTAATCTTTTCGTTGGTTTATTCCAGAAGACAATGTAACCGGGCCGTGCCACGCAGCCGCTGGCTATGGATTTTATTAGTGATTTTTCACGTCTATTTATCACCGACGTAGCGTAAGTATGCCTATTGCCTTGTAATGACCTGCCGCTGATGACTGGGTAGTGTTTTGCAGTATTTAAACGTTGTTTATTGTACATTTCAGCTGATGAATTAGCGGCCGGTTGACAGTTAAAGCCTTACGGCAAGGCGGTCTTGCCTACATATCTCTGGATGGAGGCTCTGCTTTAATTCCGAGCTGCGGAGCCCTGTCTCAAGTCCCGGGCGGCCGTCTCGTATCTAAATCGGTCTAAATGATCGCGCTATCATTGTAAGTAAACTGATTATGACTGGGTATTGTAACTAACTATGAGATTGTATGGAAATTCATGGCAGTACGTTTACAGCTGATGGTGAGCTTGATGCTCTAATCCGGCGAGCGCCGTGTGAGGGCAGCTGCCCGCCGAACGCCGTGTACTAAATTCTTCATATGAAATCCCACTGTGTGGTATGTACTATTCTTATTAATTATTTAAATAATGTACTAGCAGCTCTAAGCTGAGGTGTGTATATCAGTCACTGCAAAGCGTGGCTTTAAGTCTTGGTGACTCCGGATCTGCCTACTCCATAAGGGATAATGGTGTGACGTGCGTATGCCTGTATGTAATCACCGCGTTGCGTTCTCTAAAGTTTCAAGGGAATGTCTAGGGAGTATGTGTGTGTATGTATATTGTTATTTATTCTATAAAAAGGACTGTTATGTCTATTGTAATGAACAAGGTGATTGATTGGTCCGGTTTTGTTCCAGGGTCGCTAGGCGAGGCTAGGCTTCGTCCGTTCATCGCTAGGCGTGGCTAGGCTTCGGCCCGTGCATCGCTAGGCGAGGCATCATATTGTTTCAAAACGTCACAGTGAGTGGAGGCTGCTCAGGACCTGTGTCTGCGGTTTCGCCGGGTGCCTGTGGCCCCTTCGCTCCACCACCTTTGGCGGACAGTGAAGGAAGGCGGCTCGACGTCTTCCGCTTAGCTTTATTTGTCTTTGTCTCTTCTGTGTAGGCATGACTGACTTCATCACAAGTGTAAATGATGAAGTCAGTCATGCCTAAGTGCAAGTGTAAGTACACTGCTTACACTTTTCACCTACTCTCAGCTGACGGCCACTCTAGCATCTAAAAATCCTATAAATTAAGTTGTTGTTGGCATTGCCCAATAAACCTAACCGTTAGTGTTGTAGTTTATAAATAATAACTAGTCAATGTCAATTCAAATTTATATATAGAATAATTAGCTGTGTGTCAAAATCATATTTACTTCAATACAAACATGCAACGAAGACACTTATTATTTTATTTCAATACGTTACAGCACGAAAAGTCTCTTAAAAGCATTTAATAAGCTTATGCTTTAGTGTGGTATAGTTGTGTGTGAAGTCAAAATTTAAATTCACCTCTCAAAAGTGAATTTTTAACGAATTTTCAATAAAAGTGCGGAAATGTCAGATCACACAAAAGGATCTAGTCTGCGTTCCCTTGCTGGGATTTTATTAAGCGGTAAGCAAGATTACGCTATTTGGAAATTCAAAATGAGGATGTACCTCATACATGAAGAAAGCTCTTAGATATGTTGAAAAGGCAAAACCTCTCGAACATTGTCTTCCACTATTTGTGAAACATAAAATATTGACTGTAATTTCACTTTACATATATTTGGTGTGCATTTTTGTATATAAAAATAAATCCAGTTTTAGATTAAATAGCAACAACAGACCACGTAGATTGTGTAAATTTAATTATGACATCCAATTGCCAGGATCTAACAATTATGTGAATTTCAAAAGGAGTCTGGAATATAATGGTATTAAAATTTATAATAATTTAAATGAGGACATAAAACAATGTAATAGTATTAATGAATTTTCTAGAAAATTAAAGGCCTACTTGATTAATAGACCATTTTATACTTTGACCGAATATTTTGATAAATTATATGAATAGGATTATTATGCAGAAATATTTATGGGTCGGATTATTTAAAATTGTATTAATAGTTAATAATTTAATTAAATAAGTTCGTGTGAAATTTTTCAAATTACAAATTAGTTTTAGATTTTGCATGCCAAATTGTGGCAAAGCATACATGACATGGATCAAATTCCTGTAACATAATAGGTATACTTACTTATTATAATATCTGTAACACCTGTATGTTCTTGCGAAATAAATAATTTCATTTCATTTCATTTCATGAAGATTTGTGGAGTACTATTGTGGACTGATGCTTAATACCTTCATTACCTAAGTATTCAACAAACTGTTTGTTGATGTACTCGGTCCCGCAATCGGATCGTAAGGCTTTTATTTGAAGTCCAGTTTCCCTCTCGACCATAGACTTGAACAGTTAGTCTCTTAGCTTACATTAGTAACATGCATAGCAAGTGTCATAGGCAATAAAGTGTAGCATAGCAACAAGTTTGTTTTCTTTCACTCGCAACTATTCCTGTTTGCAGGCAAGGAACCTAAGGCGCCCTTTTTACTAAATTTAAGGACCTTGCCTCTCACGCTGTAGGCCCCTTTGGCCTTGAGGTCTCATGCTCGCTCTGACCGAATTTGCCTAGTTACACATTTTGAGTAATTTTTTTTAGTATATTGAATATAATCATTTTATATATTTGTGGGGGTGCATCCGCCATTCTGACTCTTACTCTTATGCCTGATGGTGTCAAATAATCAGCTTTAAATAATGGGATGATGAATGCCAAAAAATCAGGGGTGTTATCGCTGGACACTGCTGCATACGGCGCAGGGCTGTGGGACATAGAAATAATACTAAAAACAAGACCTACTTACCTGTAACACCATCTGCCGGCATTTATTGTAACTATGCTTGTTTTTTAAATAAAGCTAAGTAATGATGAGGAAAGGGGGTATGCGTGTACCTAAGTGATTTTGACAGTTGTCATTGTACCGTCGTAACAAAAACACACGCCCCTTTCGTTCATATTGCTTAAGGTTAGCAGCTTACGTGTGTACTGCGTCAGCAGTGGTACTGTACATAAGCCGCCACAGTACATCATGTGGCGGCAGACGTGTGTACTGCGGCAGCAGTGGTACTGTACAGAAGCCGCCACAGTACATCATGTGGCGGCAGACGTGTGTACTGCGGCAGCAGTGGTACTGTACAGAAGCCGCCACAGTACATCATGTGGCGGCAGACGTGTGTACTGCGGCAGCAGTGGTACTCTACAGAAGCCGCCACAGTACATCATGTGGCGGCAGACGTTTGAACTGCGGTGGGACTGGTACTGCATATAGGACCCGCCACAGTACATCATGTAGCAGCTTACGTGTGTACTGCGGTAGCAGTGGTACTCTACAGAAGCCGCCACAGTACATCATGTGGCGGCAGACGTGTGTACTGCGGTGGGACTGGTACTGCATATAGGACCCGCCACAGTACATCATGTAGCAGCTTACGTGTGTACTGCGGCAGCAGTGGTACTGTACAGAAGCCGCCACAGTACATCATGTGGCGGCAGACGTGTGTACTGCGGCAGCAGTGGTACTGTACAGAAGCCGCCACAGTACATCATGTGGCGGCAGACGTGTGTACTGCGGCAGCAGTGGTACTGTACGGAAGCCGCCACAGTACATCATGTGGCGGCAGACGTGTGTACTGCGGCAGCAGTGGTACTGTACAGAAGCCGCCACAGTACATCATGTGGCGGCAGACGTTTGAACTGCGGTGGGACTGGTACTGCATATAGGACCCGCCACAGTACATCATGTAGCAGTTTACGTGTGTACTGCGGTAGCAGTGGTACTCTACAGAAGCCGCCACAGTACATCATGTGGCGGCAGACGTGTGTACTGCGGTGGGACTGGTCCTGCATATAGGACCCGCCACAGTACATCATGTAGCAGCTTACGTGTGTACTGCGGCAGCAGTGGTACTGTACATAAGCCGCCACAGTACATCATGTGGCGGCAGACGTGTGTACTGCGGCAGCAGTGGTACTGTACAGAAGCCGCCACAGTACATCATGTGGCGGCAGACGTGTGTACTGCGGCAGCAGTGGTACTGTACAGAAGCCGCCACAGTACATCATGTGGCGGCAGACGTGTGTACTGCGGCAGCAGTGGTACTGTACAGAAGCCGCCACAGTACATCATGTGGCGGCAGACGTGTGTACTGCGGTGGGACTGGTACTGCATATAGGACCCGCCACAGTACATCATGTAGCAGCTTATGTGTGTACTGCGGCAGCAGTGGTACTGTACATAAGCCGCCACAGTACATCATGTGGCGGCAGACGTGTGTACTGCGGCAGCAGTGGTACTGTACAGAAGCCGCCACAGTACATCATGTGGCGGCAGACGTGTGTACTGCGGCAGCAGTGGTACTGTACAGAAGCCGCCACAGTACATCATGTGGCGGCAGACGTGTGTACTGCGGCAGCAGTGGTACTGTACAGAAGCCGCCACAGTACATCATGTGGCGGCAGACGTTTGAACTGCGGTGGGACTGGTACTGCATATAGGACCCGCCACAGTACATCATGTAGCAGCTTACGTGTGTACTGCGGTAGCAGTGGTACTCTACAGAAGCCGCCACAGTACATCATGTGGCGGCAGACGTGTGTACTGCGGTGGGACTGGTACTGCATATAGGACCCGCCACAGTACATCATGTAGCAGCTTACGTGTGTACTGCGGCAGCAGTGGTACTGTACAGAAGCCGCCACAGTACATCATGTGGCGGCAGACGTGTGTACTGCGGCAGCAGTGGTACTGTACAGAAGCCGCCACAGTACATCATGTGGCGGCAGACGTGTGTACTGCGGCAGCAGTGGTACTGTACAGAAGCCGCCACAGTACATCATGTGGCGGCAGACGTGTGTACTGCGGCAGCAGTGGTACTGTACAGAAGCCGCCACAGTACATCATGTGGCGGCAGACGTTTGAACTGCGGTGGGACTGGTACTGCATATAGGACCCGCCACAGTACATCATGTAGCAGCTTACGTGTGTACTGCGGTAGCAGTGGTACTCTACAGAAGCCGCCACAGTACATCATGTGGCGGCAGACGTGTGTACTGCGGTGGGACTGGTACTGCATATAGGACCCGCCACAGTACATCATGTAGCAGCTTACGTGTGTACTGCGGCAGCAGTGGTACTGTACATAAGCCGCCACAGTACATCATGTGGCGGCAGACGTGTGTACTGCGGCAGCAGTGGTACTGTACAGAAGCCGCCACAGTACATCATGTGGCGGCAGACGTGTGTACTGCGGCAGCAGTGGTACTGTACAGAAGCCGCCATAGTACATCATGTGGCGGCAGACGTGTGTACTGCGGCAGCAGTGGTACTGTACAGAAGCCGCCACAGTACATCATGTGGCGGCAGACGTGTGTACTGCGGCAGCAGTGGTACTGTACAGAAGCCGCCACAGTACATCATGTGGCGGCAGACGTTTGAACTGCGGTGGGACTGGTACTGCATATAGGACCCGCCACAGTACATCATGTAGCAGCTTACGTGTGTACTGCGGTAGCAGTGGTACTCTACAGAAGCCGCCACAGTACATCATGTGGCGGCAGACGTGTGTACTGCGGTGGGACTGGTACTGCATATAGGACCCGCCACAGTACATCATGTAGCAGCTTACGTGTGTACTGCGGCAGCAGTGTTACTGTACATAAGCCGCCACAGTACATCATGTGGCGGCAGACGTGTGTACTGCGGCAGCAGTGGTACTGTACAGAAGCCGCCACAGTACATCATGTGGCGGCATATAGGACCCGCCACAGTACATCATGTAGCAGCTTACGTGTGTACTGCGGTAGCAGTGGTACTGTACAGAAGCCGCCACAGTACATCATGTGGCAGCAGACGTGTGTACTGCGGCAGCACCGGTACTATACTGATGCCGCCACAGTTCATCATGTGGCGGTATATAGGACCCGCCACAGTACATCATGTAGCAGCTTACGTGTGTACTGCGGTAGCAGTGGTACTGTACAGAAGCCGCCACAGTACATCATGTGGCAGCAGACGTGTGTACTGCGGCAGCACCGGTACTATACTGATGCCGCCACAGTTCATCATGTGACGGCAAATAGGACCCGCCACAGTACATCATGTAGCAGCTTACGTGTGTACTGCGGTAGCAGTGCTACTGTACAGAAGCCGCCACAGTACATCATGTGGCAGCAGACGTGTGTACTGCGGTGGCATTGGTACTGTCTGACTGAAAAAAAAAAAATTTACTTATAATGTTTCTGCATATCTAAATTACGTGACTGGAGAGCGGACTACTTAAATTCAGTTTAGTGTACGCTTGCTACTTAATATACGTAGACAGCATCTTATGTAAGTAAACGGAGTACTTATAATGTTCCGGAATATCTTAGCCAGCTACTTTTTATACTTGCCCCGTGTACTTAAGACAGTATGTGGAGTACGTATAATGTATCGCCATTTATATATGATACAATTACATTATGTAAGTAGCCAGGAACATTATAACACGTGATCAGATGCATTATAATGTTTCGGCATCTATGCTCAGTGCAAGACTGCCGTGCAACGTATGTAAGTAGCCTGCACCCTTACGTAATGTGTCGGCATATTTAAACTAACGCTGCAGTAGACTTGTGTACTTAGGCGGACTACGTAAATAATGTGCCGGAATCTTGACAGATCCGTTAATACGTATGCTGGCTCTTTATGCGGACTACGTATAACGTAAGTAGTCGGACTCTTTAATTTCATGATGCGGCATACTTACCTACGTAGGAAACAACATTATCAGTAGCTCGTGACGCTTACATTATCGAACATGCTGCAACCTACTTACGCGTCATGGGTCCGACTCCTTAATACGTAGGTCGCAACCTTATTACGATAGCGGTATACGTAAGAAGTAGTTCGCTGCCGGCTCATTACAAATTTCGTACCCGTAAGTAGCCCGTTTTTTTCAGTGTAT